>CM055116.1:293787496-296187496 GCA_029206835.1 Rana muscosa
CTCCCCTATATAAGCCCCTCCCATCCGGGAGCACCTCAGTTTTGTAGCAAAGCAATAAGTGTCCCCAAAGAGGGGCGGGAGCTCTGTGTCCCGTGATGTACTCCAAGAAAAGGATTTTACAGGTAAGCTGTAAAATCCTATTTTCTTTCTCGTACATCACGGGACACAGAGCGACATAGTCATTACTAATGGGATGTCCTAAAGCAATGCCAAATGAGGGGGGGGATACACCATATATAAGCTGAGCGCTATCAGACATGAGGATCTTTTGCGGCCTGCAACACACTGCGCCCAAAGGCGACATCCTCCTGACTTCCAACGTCCACCCGGTAGGACCCAGCAAACGTGTGTACCGAAGACCATGTTGCGGCCTTACAGATTTGAGCCAGGGAGGCCTGGTGATGCACTGCCCATGAAGTTCCAACTGCTCTCGTGGAGTGCGCTCTAACTTTGAACGGAGGCGGTCTCCTTCTCAAGCCATAAGCTTGCATAATGACCTGTCGAATCCACTTGGCTAAAGTAGACTTTGACGCTGCCTGACCCTTTCTGGGGCCTTCCGGCAGAATAAACAAAGTATCCGTTCTGCGAATCTGAGCAGTGGCTTTTAGATAAGCTTTAACTGCTCTTACTACATCCAAAGAATGCAATAACTTTTCCTCTACCGAAGTAGGTTTGGGGAAAAAAGAAGGAAGAACCACATCTTGGTTCAAATGAAACCTCGATACCACCTTAGGAAGAAAGGCTGGATGAGGACGTAACACTACTCTGTCCTTATGGATAACCAGATATGGCTCCTTACAGGACATAGCTGCTAATTCCGATACTCTTTTAGCCGAACAAATGGCTACTAGAAAAATCAATTTCCTGGTGAGAAGCACCAAGGAAATATGCTGTAATGGTTCAAATGGTTGTTTCTGTAGAACCGACAGAACCAAGTTTAGATCCCATGAACATATGGGAATATTAACCGGAGGCCTAATACGCATCACTCCTTGTATAAAGGCTTTGACTAGTGAATGCGAAGCCAAGGGCCTTTGAAAAAATATTGACAAGGCCGAAATCTGACCCTTGATAGTACTCAAGGCAAGCTTCCTATCTACAGCCCACTGTAGGAAGTCCAGAATCCTACCTATTACGTACTTATGTGGATGCCATTTCTTGGCCTCACACCACGCGATGTACGCCTTCCAGATTTTATAGTAGATCTGCCTGGATACCGGCTTCCTGGCATTGATCATGGTAGATACCACAGCATTAGAGAGCCCTCTCTTTTTTAGAATGTGGGCTTCAATAGCCAGGCCGTCAAACCTAGGGCTGGTAAGGAAGGGTGGTATATCGGTCCTTGCGAAAGCCGGACGACGTGGGAGAGTCCAAGAACTCCCCACTGAAATTTTACAATCTCCGCGTACCACGCTCTTCGGGGCCACGCTGGAGCCACCGGAATCACTGGTTTCTTTTCTACCCTGATTCTGCGGAGTAATTGAGGTAACCATTGTGGCGGTGTGAATGCATATATCAGCTTGAACTGATCCCCAGGGAACACTAGGGCATCCGAGCCGCAAGCTAGGGGATCCCTTGTCCGAGAGACAAACCTATCCCCCTTTGCGTTGAATCTGGATGCTAGAAGATCTACATCCGATGTTCCCCACCGCTGACATATTGTCCAGAAAACCTCGGGGTGAAGGGACCCTTCCTCTGGGCCTAATTGCTGGCGACTTAGAAAGTCCGCCTTCCAATTCTCCACTCCTGGAATGAATACCGCAGATATGGCTGGGACATATTTTTCCTGTCCATTTCAGGATGTAATTTACTTCCCTCTGGGCTGCACGACTCCTGGTGCCCCCCTGATGATTGATATATGCCACTGCTGTGGCATTGTCTGATTGAATTCTGACAGGGGACCCTTGGAGTTTGGATGTCCATGCTACTAGGGCATACCGGGCTGCTCGTATCTCTAAGAGATTGATGGGCAGGGCCTTTTCTGCATCCGACCATCTGCCCTGGAGAGACTATTGCTCCAGTACTGCTCCCCAGCCTATAAGGCTGGCATCTGTAGTGACCACCTTCCAAGAAATCGGACTGAAGGATTTCCTTTTTTCCAGATTCTGGGGAACCCACCACCAACGGAGGCTCTTGCGAACGGAAGGGGACAAGGACATTGTAAGTCTAGGGCCTGAACTTTTTTGTTCCAGGCTGACAGTATGGCCCCTTGCAAATTCCTTGAATGGAATTGACCGTAGGGTACTGCTTCGAATGATGCCACCATTTTTCCCAGCAGCCTCATATACAGGCGTATGGACGGCTGTCTTTTTTGTACCCACTAAGTGGATCAAATCTTTCAAAGACAACACCTTTCCTCGAGGCAAGAATATTTTTCTCTGGCCTGAATCCAACCTTAGCCCCAAGTATTCCAGACTTTTGACTGGTTTTTAGGGCTGACTTGTCTCGGTTGATAATCCAACCGTGAGATTCCAGATACTTGATCGTCTTGTGAACGACCACGTCTAGTTTTTTCACTGAGTGGTCTATCAGCAACAAGTCATCCAGATATGCCATTATCATTACACCTTGTGTTCTTAGATTGGCCAATAAAGGGCCAGAATTTTTGTGAACACTCTTGGTGCTGTGGCCAAACCGAAGGGTAAGGCTCTGAACTGAAAATGGCGCCCTTCTACTGCAAAGCGTAGAAATTTTTGGTGGACTGGAAAGATGGGAATGTGCAAATAAGCATCTTTGATGTCGATCGTGGCTAACCAATCCTCCCCTTGTAGGGCAGTGGCCACCGATCGGATCGACTCAATCGGAAAGTCCTGATATACAGGAATTTGTATAGCCCTTTTAGAATTAATATGGGCCTCCCGTCCGCGTTTGCTTCGGGACTGTAAAGAGGTTTGAGTAAAACCCGAACCCTCATTCTTCCAGGGGAACCTCCATAATTACTCCTTGGAGCAATAGTTGTTCTAGTGCCAACAGGAGGGACTCTCTCTACCGGGGATCCCTTGGCACGTTTGACCTCAAAATGGGAAGGAGGAGAGTCTTTTAACTCCAAACTGTATCCCAAACCTACTGCGGAGAGCACCTATCTGTCTTGATCGTGTCCCGCCAGGTCTCTTTGCGAACAACTGGAGTCCTCCCCCCACCCGACTGAGTGGGGGCTTCAATGAATTTAACTTTGGGGGAGGTTTTGTACCTCCCCTGACCCAGGGTTTCTCATTACCCTGCTACTGTCCCTGTTTTTTACCCCCGGGATTTGACCGAGGAGGCCGTCGGAACTGTTACACAGCCGATGCCCCAGGGACTGGAGAAGCAGGCCTCTTAAAGAGGGACCTCTAACTCTGCTTTTAACCGGCAAGAGCGTATTTTTACCGCTGGAAATTTTCTGGATATATTTGTCCAGGTTTTCCCTGAATAAGCATTCACCATGAAATGGGACGCTAACCAGCCATTCTTTACAGGGAGCTTCAGCAGACCAGTTTCTGAGCCATAGGAGCCTACGCATATGTACTATAGACAGCGTAAGGCGGGAGGCCTGATGGACTGAATCCTCTATGGCGTCAACCGCAAAGCCTAAGGCTCTAGGTAGATCAGCTAGGGCAAAGCCTGCTGATCTGTCAAGTCCCTCAAGACCTGTTTCAACTGATCCTTCACTGCTTAGCAGACCCCAATAGCTGCTACTGCTGGTTGTATCACCAAGCAGATTTTCATAATGACTCCAATCTTTTATCTATTGGGTTCTTGAACATTTGGACATTATCCACTGGACATGTCAGTGATTTATACATACAAGAGATGGCTGCGTCCACTGTAGGGACCTTCCATTTTTTTTTTTTTTTTTTTTGATGAACTTATCCTCCATGGGATAGACCACCGGAAATCTCTTGGGGGAATAAATATTTTCTCAGGACGTTCCCAATCCTGGTAAATGAGCCCTTTCAGTAAAGGGTGAAGTGGAAAAGAACAAACAGTCTGGGGGCTTCTAGCGACCCCAACGAGGATACAGTAGTGGTTGATGGTTCCGCAAGGTGCATTTTTAAATGCTGATCGGACCATGTTAGTCAGAGACTGAACCCATAATCTTTCAGCTTGAGATGCTGAGAAAAGGTTCCCCCACTGTTGATTCCTCTATAACAGAATCAACCTTATCCTGATCCCCTTCAGGCAGGTCGATCCCTGTATGGGACTGTTGCTCTGCTAACAGGCACTCTGAAGGAGGAGACGGAGATCGGGCGTGCTTTCCTTGACAGGGAGGCAGCGATAAATTTTGACAATCTCTCTCTAATCCTCCCAGAGCTGAGGAAAAAACCTCCTCTGTTACATACACAGGAGCAGGTGACTGAGGACAGCCACAGTACCAAGTACCCCTGCGGGGTCTCTACGGTCACTTACCTCTGAACTTCAGGGGAGACTGGTGCAGCAGGAGTATGCCCAAGATCCTCAGAGCCCGATGAGACCCCCTTCGCTTCCTGGAAGATTCAGTTCCGGAGCTACTGGACGGCATATTCCTAAGCCTAAAGCTGAGGTATTCCAGCCGTAATACACCACTTTTACTGAGAATAGTCTAGCACAATTGCTGCTATATCACAGTTGGTGTCTACTAATGTGCCTTTCTAGGGGATGCCTGTATCAACCGCTTGCTGTATGCCTTTAAATGTTGCCAGCTCTGTCTCTGTACTTAGCTTACTGCAATAATGTGGCTTTTTAAAAACCTGCTGGGACGCCCGCACATGCGCAGAAGCGCTGCGGCGCGCACAGAGCGTCATCCCCCAGGCCCCGCCCCTTTTTCCGGCCACCTCTATATATAGAGGCGCGTGCACGCGCACGCGCGCGGCCAAGTGCGCCTCGGCGCTAATTTTCAAACATGGAAACCAGGGACAGGAGCCAGGGCCCCCTTTGCCGCAGGCCGGGGGATAGACGAACACTGCAACATGGCAGAGGAAACAGTTTCCTGTAGGAGAACTCACCAGCTGCCTGGACTTTGCTCTCTGAGAAGAAACTAGTCCATATGACAAGAAAAACATTCCACAGCGGCCTCTAGTGGACAAACACAGGTACCGCAGTTTAATATACTAAACATATATAAAAAAACATTCTTTTTTTTTTTTTTTTTTCTTGACCACCATTAAAAATTATTACATTTTTTTAGTAGTTACAGGCATGCACAGATATTAGCGGGAATACCGTTAGGTAACAGACAGAAAGACAAATTAGGCTTGGGGGTCCCCCAATAGAACCAAGTTCCTGGGGGCCCCCACTTACCTGTTCCCCGCCGCAGGACTTTGTTTGGTCCACAAAAGCCCAAACTTCACCTATCACGGCAGGCATTGTAATCAAACCTTCAGGGACCGGGTTCCCAAGGATTCCACTCCCCTGGACCTGTATAGCACCCTGCACAGAAAACATCTTGGTCGTGGGTATGACCAGAGCTCTGGATCCCAGGGTCCAGCTCTCCTAAGAGAAGCATTACAGGCAGAACCTTGCTCTTCTCTGCAAGGCCCGGGTACCGACCGTTTAGCTATGAAGCTTTTTTGGTCGGATCCGGAATAGCTTACTGAGGCCCAAAAGAACCTGTACGCAAGCTCAGTGAAAAACACATGTTTCTTCTTGGCCAACACCTTAGACACTGGCAAAAAACTGAGGTGCTCCCGGATGGGAGGGGCTTATATAGGGGAGGGTACTTCCGGTTTTGGAAGTTGCCAGTGCCAGCACCTGACGGTAACTATATAACCCATTAGTAATGACTATGTCGCTCTGTGTCCCGTGATGTACGAGAAAGAAATAGCTTTTTATAAGTTTACAGACATATGTGCACAGATCCGCAGTGATATTTGACATTGCTTTTATTAATAGCCATACTATATCATTAGATGGTACAGTTCCTTATAATTAGACTTCATATTTACAATTAGCAAATTTTGTCCTTTTGCTCACAAGGTCACATAAGAGTTACTTGTCACTGCTATTTTCCAATAATCACTACAAAAATTGTACTTAATAATTCAGTGTTTGCTTTTATCATTATAATAATGTTTTCATTTATTTAAGTGTATTGGACATTACTTAGGCTATCATTTGTAGGTTTTCTACTGCATAACAACATTTGCAACTCAGATTCTTGGAAGTGCTTGCTTTTTCTATATTGATATTCCCTTTAACACTTGATCATCATAAGCCTTGCTTGAACTGGTGGCATGACCTACAACTATTGAGTGTTTGGCTACCATGTGGCTGTGCTCTAAACAAAAATTATTTAATGTGTATCCAATAAATGTATAATTTTAGAAGCCAACTTAAAGGATAACTGTACTTTTAGGAGACTTATTCTATATATGTTAAGGCGGAGTTCCATCCAAAAATGGAACTTCCGCTTTAAGGGAAGGTGACCCCTGACATGCCACATTTGGCATGTAATTTTTTTGGGGGGGGACCGGAAACCCTCTTTTTAGAGGGTTCCAGCTCCCACTTTCTCCCGGGGCTCCGCGGAGTCGGAAGGAAGTTCACCTCTCCCCCCTCCCTCTTGGCAATCATCTGGGACACGTCACAGGTCCCAGATGATTGCCCGACCAATCACGGCGCGCAGCGCGGCTTGCGCATGCGTAGTGTGTGCCCGGCTGTGAAGCCACAGCCGGACGCCCACAGTCACAATGCCAGCGCTGCAGAGAAGAGGGGGAGACGAGCGGGGCTTCGTAAGCCCGCATCGCTGGAACCTGGGACAGGTGAGTGTCTGATTAATAAAAGTCAGCAGCTACACTTTTTGTAGCTGCTGACTTTTATATTGGTGGAACTCCGCTTTAAATTAAAAAAGGGCATAGTAATCTGCATTGAAGTGATCTGCACCCCCTTTCCAACTAGAATTTATAAAATATTGGGGAAAAACTTGGAAATATTTGGAATTGCTTACCAAGTGTCTACTATTTCATCTAATAAAAAAAAAAAAAAAACACAATAAAACACTGATCTAGTATGATTTTCATGAAGAGACACCCTAGTGAAAACTGCTCTCCATGGAAAACATTGCTGTGCTTTTTAAGCATGCCCCCTATGCTTCCCAAATCCTGCGGGACTATTCCATGATTTGAACACAATCGCACAGTCCCACACCAAGTGATGAAATAGTTGTTACAGCACCCAGTAGTCTCTTCTATCACTCTCCACTACTAAGGGCGATGGGCTGTTTGCCATGCAAGGAAATTTATACTTTACGAGACAATTTCCCCTCAGCTTAATGAACGTGGTGAAAATTCACTTTGCACAAAATACCCAAGGAAATGCACAAGGATTTAAAAAAAAACCAAAACAGTATTTTTGCTTGCACATGATTGGATGATGGAAGTCAGCAGAGTGTCACCTTATCTACTAAGCTGTGTAAAAAAACATTTTGTTTATGTAGTTGCACTGGCCCTTTAAGTACATAAATCAAAACAGTGTATTATTATGCTAATGATTTTCCATAAAAAAAAAAAAAACATGTTATACAAATGTGAAAAGTTCCATAGTATAAATAAACATATATTAGAATATAATAAAAGAAACAATAAAGTCCAAGTTGGTTAATCAACCGTGCTGAACAAATGGTGACTTCCAAATCAATTCTGTTGTGATTGACCACCACCATCCAATCTATGTGCTTACCAAAAAGCAGTTATAAACAAGTCTGTATATTGTCTTTCTTTAACCACTTGCTTACTGGGCACTTAAACCCCCCACCTATCCAGACCAATTTTCAGCTTTCAGCGCTGTCACTCTTTGAACGACAACTGCATGGTTATACAACACTGTACCCAAATAGAGCTTTCTTTTGGTTGTATTTGACCTCTATCACCTCTAGGTTTTTTTTTGTTGTTAAAAAAATGAAAAAAGACCGAAAATGTTGAAAAAACATACAAAACTGTTTTATATTTTGTTATAACATTTTGCAAACAGGTAGTTTTTCTCCTTCATTGATGTACGCTGATGAGGCTGCACTGATTGGCACTGATAGGCTGCACTGATGGGCACCGATAGGCTGCAATGATGGGCACAGATAAGGCAACACTGAAGGGCGCTGATGAGGTGGCACTGATAGGCAGCACTGGTGTGCACTGATAGGTGGTACTGGTGGGCACTAAGAGGTGTCACTGAGAGGTGGCACTGATGGGTGGCACTGAAGGGCACTAATAGGTGGCACTGATAGCTGCCACTGATGGGCACTGATAGGTGGCAGTAATGGGCACTAATGGATGGCAGTGTTGGACAGTGATGGGCACTGGTAGGTGACACTAATAGGCAGTACTGCTAGGTGGCACTAATGAGGCATTGATTGGCACCACTGGTGGGCATTGTTAGGTGGCACTCGTGGGCATTGATAGGTGGCACTGATATACACTGGTGGGCACAGATTGGTGGCACTGATATGCACTGTGGGCACTGGCAGGTTGCACTGGCAGGCGGCATTGGTGGGCACAGATGAAGTGGCTGTACCTCTTCCTCTTCGGGACTGATGTCCCTTACACAGAAACCGGTGATCGGCTTTTTTTTCTCCTCATGCTGTCAGGGAAAAACGATTACCGATCTTCTGTTTACATCATGTGATCAGCTGTCATTGGCTGACAGCTGATCACATGATAAGGGGCCAGGATCTGTGATCACCTGAGTCTCATTGACTCGTGATCACAGCGCGCGCCCTGCAGGTAGGCACACAGGGAGCTATTGGCTATAGCGTGGACGTGAAGCAGATAATCCTCCATATAGGTAGCAGGTAGGTCTCCACCAAATCCCAGACTAATCTATGTATATGTGCCTTAGACTGGCACAGCTTTCCAGCATTTGCCTATAGTGTGCTACTAGGAGCCGGCATACGGTTTAAGCCTTGTTTTCAATGCGGTACATTTGGCAGGAAATTACGTCAGCGTCGCACAACCAGCCTCAACGCGTTTCCCATAAATAATGCATCATCAAAAAGCTGGTTCCGCCATCTTGCTAATGGTTTTTATACCTTTACAATTATTTAACCATTTGGCTGTATCGCAGACCGGACTTGTGTTTTCCACCATTTTGCTTACCGGAAGTGTATTTTCTGCCATTTTACTTACTGGTGTCAGTTTCCCTTTCTATCCTTAGTGCTTTGTTTAATTAGAGCAGCCAAACCAGAAATGCTGTTATGTATTGATTCTAAACAGGCTCTACTGGAACTCCTGGATAGAATCTTATTGTTAAAATCATCCACATTATAAAATCTGTTAAAACTATACCAATATGCGTATATATGCACCATCAATAGTATCTCATATTTGATAGATCTATACAGAAAGCCATATTTTCTTAAATATGTATTAATGAAAAAACAAAAATAAAATAAAATAAAGTAAAAGAAAGTAAAATGAAATAAAATAAAAATAAATAATATTATTTTTATCTTTATTTTTATCTTTATTTTTATATTTATTTTTAACTTTATTTTTTTATTATTATTATTTTCAATTTTATTAATTTAAATATTTTGATTTTATTTTGATTTTATTTCAGTTTATTTTTATTTACTTTCTGTTACTTTATTTTATAAAATTGTTATGCTTTTTCATTAATACATATTTAAGAAAATATGGCTCCTAGTAGCACACAGCCATTATAGGCAAATACTGGAAAGCTGGAGAGATTCAGATAGATTAGTCTGGGATTTGCTGGAGACTAGGGATGATCCGAACACCCCCCCCCCCCCGGTTCGGTTCGCACCAGAACCTGAGAACGGACCGAAAGTTTGCACGAACCGTAGAACCCCGTTAAAGTCTATGGGACTAGAACGTTCTAAATTAAAAGTGCTAATTTTAACGGCTAAAATGCAAGTTATTGTCCTAAAAAGGGATTAGTGGACCCGGATCCTGGCCCAGGGGACATGTATCAATGCAAAAAAAAGTTTTAAAAACGACAGTTTTTTTGGGAGCAGCGATTTTAATGATGCTTAAAGTGAAAAAAAGGTGAAATATTCCTTTAAATATCGTACTTGGGGGGGGGGGGGGGGCAAATGTTTCCCGTGTTTAGAACTGTCCCTGCACAAAATGACATTTCTAAAGGAAAAAAAGTCATTTAAAACGGCTTTAATGTAATGTCTGGACCCGGCAATATGGATGAAAATCATTGAGAAAAATGGCATGGGTACCCCCCCACCCCCCAGCCCACTACCAGCCCCTTTGGGTCTTGTATGGATATTAAGGGGAACCCCGCACCCAAATTAAAAAAAGGAAAGGCGTGGGGCCCCCAGGCCCTATATACACTGAACAGCAGTATACAGGCGGTGCAAACAAGACAGGTTTGTTCTTAAGTAGAATCTGTTTGTAATTTGGAACTGGTACATTTTTTAAGTGTAGCCCCAGCCAAAAAATCTATTTTTAAGCTTATTGGAAAACATAGGGAAGGGTTATCACCCCTGTAACATTTGTTTTGCTGTCTGTGCACCTCTTCAGAAGATTTCACCTCACTTTCTATCCCAATGACAAATGTTTTTTGAAAATTTGGGGTTTTTAGTGAAACAAGGATTGGTGATAAAGCATCAGAGGAGAGGAGACACATTTTTCCAATATTAACTCTTAGAAGAGAGAATTTCCCTACCTAGGGGTAGATTTCCCCTCACTTCCTGTTATCTCCTTCAGTTTGCAAGTAGGAGTCGTTTGTAAGTTGGATGTTTAAAAGTAGGGGCCTGCCCTATGTACTCTGCAGAAATTTGGGCCTTAGGTGTTGGTGTTGCCACAACACTGTTAGCCCTCACAGTTACTCTTGGTGGGCGCTAGAACGCCCTGCTGTGAACTATTATATCAAGAATTGTAATTACATGCCATTGTTGAACAGTGATAGAAAAATTGGGCCTTTGTTGGTGGTGGTGGTGGTGCTGGTGCCACAACACTGTAAGTCCTCACAGTTACTCTTGGTGGGCGCTGGAACGGGCCCTGCTGTTTAATATTATATCAAGAATTGTAATTACATGCACCTGTTGAACAGGGGCAGAAAAAATGGGCCTTAGGCACTGGTGCCACAACACTGCAACCCCTCACAGATACTCTAGTTGGAGCGCAGGAATGAGCCCTGCTGCAAAGTATTGCAGCAAAAATTGTAATTACACACCCCTGTTAAACAGGGGATGAAAAATTGGGCCTTAGGCCCTGGTGCTGGTGCCACAACACTGCAACCCCTCACAGATACTCTAGTTGGAGCGCAGGAATGAGCCCTGCTGCAAAGTATTGCATTAAAAATTGTATTTACACGCCCCTGTTAAACAGGGGCTGAAAAATTGGGCCTTAGACACTGGTGCCACAACACTGCAACCCCTCACAGATACTGTAGTTGGAGCGCAGGAATGAGCCCTGCTGCAAAGTATTTCATCAAAAATTTAAATTACACGCCCCTGTTGAACAGGAGCTTAAAAATTGGGCCTTAGGCACTGGTGCTGGTGCCACAACACTGCAACCCCTCACAGACACTGTAGTTGGAGCGCAGGAATGAGCCCTGCTGCAAAGCATTGCATAAAAAATTGTAATTACACACCCCTGTTAAACAGGGGCAGACAAATTGGGCCTTAGCCACTGGTGGCGGTGCCCAGAACCAAAAATGTTCTTACAAGCTATCAGCATAATCATTGAGGAGGAAGAGGATAGTCACTCAGCATAACAGGATAGTCACTCAGCATCAGCATAGGCAGTCTTGAAGGGAAAAAAAATGATTTGGTTACATCAGCATCAGGTGCTTGGTAGCTGGTGGTGATCTAAGACTGATTCATTTTTATGAAGGTCAGTCGATCGACCGAGTCGGTGGACAGGCGCACCCTGTGATCGGTTACAAAGCCTCCAGCAGCACTGAATGTGCGTTCTGAAAGTAAGGTGGATGCAGGACAGGTCAGTAGCTCAATTGCATACTGTGCATTGTGCAAGCTCTGGCCAGTGATCCATCCTCAAGACCCAGTAACCCAGAGGATTTTCGGTGGGAAAGGTGTCCCAGTCTGACCTTGCCCTTAGGTATTCCTGCATCATGTATAACAGACGCTGGTGATGGTTGCTGGAACCAATCATACCTTAGGGCTGCGGAATAAAAAATTGTCTGAACGCATCGGTCAGACGGCCACCTTCTCCACCGCTCCTTCTTTGACTGACCGAAGCCTCAGCAACACGTTGTCCAGGACCAGGATTTTGTAACCTCCCAGTCTCTGGGAACGCATTCCACAGACCTTTCTGCAAGGCCTCCCGAAGATATTTCATCCTCTGCTCCCTCTGCGACGGCAAGATAAGGTCCGCAACCGTACCCTTGTAACGTAGATCAAGGAGGGTTGCCAGCCAGTAATGATCCCTCTCCTTGATCACAGGAATATGAGGATCCTTCCGCAGGCTTTGCAGGATCAGGGACGCCATGCAGCGTAGGTTTGCTGAGGCATTTGGTCCGGAGTCCTCTGGGTCACTCAGGACGACATGATCCGCAACCACCTCCTCCCAGCCACGTACAAGTCCATGGGTTTCTTGGGACTGTAATTGATCCCTTGATGACGGCTGCTGATGCTGAGTGCTAGGCTCCACCTCCATGCTGACACAATCCTCCTCCTCTTCCTGTGTTATAGGTGGGCCAGCAGGAACACTGTCTGGATAAAGGGGGCCTTGAGAGGTAAGGAAGTCTTCCTCTTCCTCCCTCTGTTCTGCCTCAAGTGCCCTGTCCATTATTCCACGCAGCGTGTGCTCAAACAGGTGGACAAGAGGGACAGTGTCACTGATGCATGCACTGTCACTGCTCACCATCCTCGTGGCCTCCTCAAATGGTGACAGGACAGTGCATGCATCCCTGATCATGACCCACTGGCGTGGCAAAAAAAAAAAACAAGCTCCCCTTACCCTATCCTGGTGCCATATTAGCACAGATACTCATTGGTGGCCCTCTGCTGCTGTCATGGATATGCAGTAGTGTTTGTCTGTCAGCTTACCTTCCTTCCCATGTTTTCATCTTAGAGGCCTGAGCCCTTTCACCTGGCTTCTTTTATAATCTCCTCCCAGCCAGACTCCACCCCAGGCCCTATCACAGAACACTATATTAACCTGTGCACTGCAAGCCTGCTTTGCTGATCAACGTGTTTGTTAGGCATTGTGTGTTTGGGTTCCTGCCTGCCGTGTGCTACGTCTGTCTCTCTGTTACATATTTGGCTTGTCCCCGACTATCCCTGTCTGCTCGTGACCCTTGACCTTCGGCTCGTTCTTTCGTTATCCTTGTCTGCTTGTGGCCCCTGACCTTCAGCTTGTTATTCGGTTCTCTCATATCTTGTGCTGCTGCTTCCCCTCTTTTCCCCTTATCCTACGGGGCGTGAGCTAGGAAACTCCAGGGGCTGCGACCTGGTCCCAGCCTGCAGCATAACATCCTCACCACTAGAGGCCCTGGAGAAGACCTGCTGGGTCTTAGACTCCGTGCCCTGGGGAATCTTGGCTCTAGCTTCCGTTAGGATCCCGGTTGTGCTCCTCTGGTCCCGCTTTCCACAACCACCCAGTTTCCTATCCGCAGCAGTCAGCCATAGGGTTCACTACCTTGCGGTGCACTCCTGTCCCCCTACGGTGTGCATCTGTCACCTGGCCACAGGTGACCTTGACAGTTTGATCAGCCATGAACCCGGCTGACATCCCGTTACCCGTGGATGATCCGTTGCAGGGCATAGTTTGCAGACTTGAAACCCAGGAATCGAATCAGACTCAGGTGATGCGATTCCTCCAGGATCTGGCTTCTCGCTTTGAGCAGCTTCATGCCTCCTTGGGAACCCTGAATCCGCAACCTCAAATACAACCAGCGGCTGCACCTATTGCACCAGTCGCAGCCACACACTCACTACAACTGCCAGCTCCGTCCCGTTTCTCTGGGGACTCCAAGGCTTGCAGGGGGTTCCTTAGCCAATGCACAATTCATTTTGAGCTCCAGCCCCAAAACTTCCTGTCTGATCGGGCTAAGGTAGCCTATATAATTTCCCTCCTCTCTGGTGAAGCTTTAGCCTGGGCAGCCCCTCTGTGGGAACTGAATGATCCAGTGGTTTCTAGCCTGTCTGGCTTCTTGAAACTTTTTCGGAATATCTTTGAAGAACCGGCTCGGGTTTCTTCAGCGGCCAGCGCCCTTTTACGTCTCCGCCAAGAGTCTGCTTCTGTGGGACAGTATGCCCTTCATTTCCGCATACTGTCGGCTGAGTTGAGCTGGAACAATGAGGCCTTAGTCGCAACCTTTTTGCATGGCCTGTCTGATAGAGTGAAGGATGAATTAGCAGGAAGAACCATCCCCACTGATCTGGCCGGCGTTATCTCCTTGTGTAACCAGATCGATATTCGCTTTCAGGAGAGGACCTTAGAAAAGCAATGCCAGCACTCCTTGGTTCTTAGTCAGCCTGAGCTCCCCTCTCTTCGACCCGTAGAGCATCTCCTACCAGCTGAGGAACCCATGCAGCTGGGTCGGACCAGGCTATCCCCCGAGGAACGTGCTAGGCGCAGAACTCTTGGTCTGTGTCTTTACTGTGGGGGCAAAGGTCATTTTCGTGACACTTGCTCTCTTTGTCCAGAAAAACGTTCGGGTCCACTTCATCTGGAAAGTGGTGTATTGGACCCAGAAATATCACCTTCCCCTTCTCGTCTTATGTTTTCTGTGTTCCTTCATGTTGGTGCTTCTTCTCATTCGGTCTCAGCATATCTGGATTCCGGAGCCGCTGGTAATTTTATGGACTGGGAAATCGCATCGTCCATGAGACTTACTCTTTTGCCCCTCACCACACCATTGGTGGTCTTGGCGATTGATGGTACTGTTCTCCCAGGGGGACCTATCCGCTTCCAGACCCTCCCTGTTAAGATGTCGGTAGGGACACTCCACCAGGAGTGGATATCCTTCCTTATCTTACCCAAGGCCTCAACGCCTATAATTTTGGGTCTCCCATGGTTACAGCTCCCTTCTCCTCATGTGGACTGGACTACTGGACAGATCCTGGCTTGGGGTCCCTCCTGTTCCTCGTCCTGCCTACCCAAGGTTGCCCCCTGTGAATCTGAGCTGGTCATTCATTCCAGGTTGCATAACCATTTACATTTCTCTGTCCCTAACCACCCTTGGACGCACAGCCAGGCTAGCTTGTCTACAAGTCCTGCAGTCGCTACGTCTTGCGATGCGATTCAGGTAGTCGCTACACCTGACTCAGCTATTCACTCTGCCTCTGTACTAGTTATGCCAGTCCAGCCCATGCCCAGAGAGCCTCCTACTTTTTCTTGTTCGGGACATTCTGCTTGTCCTTCAGCTATTCAGTTTGACTCCGGCGACATGTCACCTTCTAACCAACCTGACTTCAGGGTTCCACTGACATCTGCCCAGTCTGATGGTCCTGTGCAAGATGACCAGTTCCCCTTTAAGGGTCTAAGGGACCCTCCTCAGATTCCTGTTGATCCTCTCATGCCCTTGCTTATTCCTAGAGAGCCTTTGGTCCTCAATAGATCTTCTTGTCATCTCCCTACCTCGTTTTCGGTCTCTGAGGATAATCTTAAGTACGAGGTTAGACAAGTTCTGGATTCTCGGCTCTGCAGAGGCATTCTTCAGTACCTTGTGCATTGGAGAGGTTTTGGTCCTGAGGAGGCGTCTTGGATCGCTGCATCTGATGTCGCTGCACCTCATCTGTTGAGAAGGTTTCATCAGAGATTTCCCTTTAAGCCTGGGCCCAGGCGGGGGAGGGCCCATAAGAGGGAGGGTACTGTCATGGATATGCAGTAGTGTTTGTCTGTCAGCTTACCTTCCTTCCCATGTGTTCATCTTAGAGGCCTGAGCCCTTTCACCTGGCTTCCTTTATAATCTCCTTCCAGCCAGACTCCACCCCAGGCCCTATCACAGAACACTATATTAACCTGTGCACTGCAAGCCTGCTTTGCTGATCAACGTGTTTGTTAGGCATTGTGTGTTTGGGTTCCTGCCTGCCGTGTGCTACGTCTGTCTCTCTGTTACATATTTGGCTTGTCCCCGACTATCCCTGTCTGCTCGTGACCCTTGACCTTCGGCTCGTTCTTTCGTTATCCTTGTCTGCTTGTGGCCCCTGACCTTCAGCTTGTTATTTGGTTCTCTCATATCTTGTGCTGCTGCTTCCCCTCTTTTCCCCTTATCCTACGGGGCGTGAGCTAGGAAACTCCAGGGGCCGCGACCTGGTCCCAGCCTGCAGCATAACATCCTCACCACTAGAGGCCCTGGAGAAGACCTGCTGGGTCTTAGACTCCGCGCCCTGGGGAATCTTGGCTCTAGCTTCCGTTAGGATCCCGGTTGTGCTCCTCTGGTCCCGCTTTCCACAACCACCCAGTTTCCTATCCGCAGCAGTCAGCCATAGGGTTCACTACCTTGCGGTGCACTCCTGTCCCCCTACGGTGTGCATCTGTCACCTGGCCACAGGTGACCTTGACAGCTGCGTGTGCAGCCACTGCAGCATGGCCAACGTTGAGTTCCACCTGGTGAGCATGTCACAGATTATGCGGTTCTTGGGCAGGTTGTATTCCTTTTGAAGGTCAGCCAGCCGAGCACTTGCATTATATGACCAGCGGAAATGCACACAGAGTTTCCTGGCCTGCCTCAGGACCTTCTGTAAGCCTGGGTACCTGCCCAAGAACTTCTGCACCACCAAGTTAAGGATGTGAGCCAAACAGGGCACATAGGTCAGTTGTCCCTGTCACGGAAGGGGGCAGAGTCTACCAACTGAAAAGGCAGCAGTTGAAGTGCTAGCAATTTAGCCAAGCTAGCATTCAACCGTTGGGCATGTGGATGGCTGGGAGCAAACTTCTTTTGGCGGTGAGGCAGCTGGGTCAGGGAAATTTGCCTGGTACAATCTGACGTCGGTGTACTGATAGCAGATTGCCCGCAAGTACTTGTCTGTGACACACCTAATTCTACACCTTCATTCCTCCCAGTGCAGGTTTCAGAGAAGACGGAAGGTATAGTGCTGTTGGAGATCCCAGCTGATGAGGAGCAAGGAGAGGTCCGCTTTGTTCTTTGGTGTGGGTCTTTTAGGTATGCTTGCCAACTAACTGCATGGCAGGTCGACATATGTCTAGTCAAGCATGTGGTGCCCAACCGGGTGATGTTTTGGCCACGCGAGATACGCTTGAGACATATGTTGCAAATAGCAGCGGTGCAATCTGATGCACTCGTCTCAAAAAAGGCCCACACCAAAGAACTTTTGGAATAACGTGCAGAGACAGCAGCGCCCTGCACATGCGGAGCTCTGCGGTGTGATGCAGTCGGTGTGCTGCCCTTAAGCTGGCCCCTGGAGGGCATCCTGCCTCGTTGGAGATGTGCCTCCTCCTGCTCCTCCTCCTCTCTCTTATCAGGCACCCACGTGGAGTCTGTGACCTCATCATCCCCTCCCTCCTCATCACTGGAGCAAACCTGGCAGTATGCTGCAGCTGGGGAAACATGACTGCCAGATTGCTGTCCTTCTTGGGCACCCCCTCTCTCTGGACTCACGTTACTGCCTTCCTCTAGCTGGGTACCATCATCTGAGCCTTCAAAACGCTGGGCATCCTCCTTGAGCATGTACCCAACACTGTGGTCAAACAGTTCGGGGGACTCCTCAGGAGGACATGGTGGGGCTAGGGAAGGAGTGACTGATGCCATGGAGCTGAGACAAAGTACCCTGAGCCTGGGTGAGAGAGGATGAGGAGGATGAGGACGGCTTGGTCATCCACTGTACCAAGTCTTGGGCATGTTGCGGCTCAACGCTGCCATCTGCCGAAAAAAAGGACAAGCGTGTCCCACGGCCACGTGCTGATGAAGATGCACCGTGTCCATGACCAGCACTGTTGCCTCTAGACACAGAGATCGCTTGCCCTCTTTTATTGGCTTGTGACTGTCTGCCTCTCCTTGTTGGCCTTCCAGACATATTATTGGCCTGCAGTAAGATGTAGCTGCACAAAGCTGGGATGTATATATATTGATTATACTGCAGCTAGCAGAATTAACTGCCTGCCTGTAGTATTATTAGTATGAGAACACCAGCAATTGTCTTCAGGTAGCTTTAGGTGCACACTGTGCAAAGGACACAGTACACTAACTGAAAATACTGCAGCTCCCTGCCTGTGGTATTAGTATGAGAACACCAGCAATTGTATTCAGGTAAGCTTTGGGTGAACACTGTGCAAAGGACACTAAATTAAAATACTGCAGCTCCCTGCCTGTATTAGTATGAGAACACCAGCAATTGTATTCAGGTAAGCTTTAGGTGCACACTGTGCAAAGGACACTAAATCAAAATACTGCAGCTCCCTGCCTGTAGTAGTATGAGAACACCAGCAATTGTATTCAGGTAAGCTTTAGGTGCACACTGTGCAAAGGACACTAAATCAAAAAACTGCAGCTCCCTGCCTGTAGTAGTATGAGAACACCAGTTTTGTATTCAGGTAAGCTTTAGGTGCACACTGTGCAAAGGACACTAAATCAAATACTGCAGCTCCCTGCCTGTATTAGTATGAGAACACCAGCAATTGTATTCAGGTAAGCTTTATGTGCACACTGTGCAAAGGATACTAAATCAAAATGCTGCAGCTTCCTGCCTGTATTAGTATGAGAACACCAGAAATTGTATTCAGGTAAGCTTTAGGTGCACACTGTGCAAAGGACACTAAATCAAAATACTGCAGCTCCCTGCCTGTAGTAGTATGAGAACACCAGCAATTGTATTCAGGTAATCTTTAGGTGCACACTGTGCAAAGGACACTAAATCAAAATACTGCAGCTCCCTGCCTGTATTAGTATGAGAACACCAGCAATTGTATTCAGGTAAGCTTTAGGTGCACACTGTGCAAAGGACACTAAATCAAAATACTGCAGCTCCCTGCCTGTATTAGTATGAGAACACCAGCAATTGTATTCAGGTAAGCTTTAGGTGCACACTGTGCAAAGGACACTAAATCAAAATACTGCAGCTCCCTGCCTGTAGTAGTATGAGAACACCAGTTTTGTATTCAGGTAAGCTTTAGGTGCACACTGTGCAAAGGACACTAAATCAAAATACTGCAGCTCCCTGCCTGTATTAGTATGAGAACACCAGCAATTGTATTCAGGTAAGCTTTATGTGCACACTGTGCAAAGGATACTAAATCAAAATGCTGCAGCTTCCTGCCTGTATTAGTATGAGAACACCAGAAATTGTATTCAGGTAAGCTTTAGGTGCACACTGTACAAAGGACACTAAATCAAAATACTGCAGCTCCCTGCCTGTAGTAGTATGAGAACACCAGCAATTGTATTCAGGTAATCTTTAGGTGCACACTGTGCAAAGGACACTAAATCAAAATACTGCAGCTCCCTGCCTGTATTAGTATGAGAACACCAGCAATTGTATTCAGGTAAGCTTTAGGTGCACACTGTGCAAAGGACACTAAATCAAAATACTGCAGCTCCCTGCCTGTAGTAGTATGAGAACACCAGTTTTGTATTCAGGTAAGCTTTTGGTGCACACTGTGCAAAGGACACTAAATCAAAATACTGCAGCTCCCTGCCTGTATTAGTATGAGAACACCAGCAATTGTATTCAGGTAAGCTTTATGTGCACACTGTGCAAAGGATACTAAATCAAAATGCTGCAGCTTCCTGCCTGTATTAGTATGAGAACACCAGAAATTGTATTCAGGTAAGCTTTAGGTGCACACTGTGCAAAGGACACTAAATCAAAATACTGCAGCTCCCTGCCTGTATTAGTATGAGAACACTAGCAATTGTATTCAGGTAAGCTTTAGGTGCACACTGTGCAAAGTACACAGTACACTAAGTGAAAATACTGCAGCTAGCACAATCACCTGCCTGCCTGCCTGTCAGTATATTATGAAGAGAATAACAGGAACGGATCTAGCTAAACTGAATACAGTGTATAAATATATATACAACACCTAGGATGATATATATCCTCTACACACTGTAACTGCAGCTAACTGACTTGCCTGCCTGCTCTATCTAACTCAAATTAAATGACACTGTCTCTCTCTCTGTCTGTCTGTCTTTAACCACCGCTGCAACACACTACACAAGGCCGCCACGCAGGTGGCCTTATATAGTGTGGGGCGTGTACTAAACCCCCTGAGACATAATTGGCCAAAGCCACCCTGGCTTTGGCCAATTATGGCTTTCCGTTTTTTCCGCACTGTGATTGGCCAAAGCATGCGGGTCATAGTGCATGCTTGGCCAATCATCAGCCAGCAATGCACTGCAATGCCGCAATGAATTATGGGCCGTGACGCGCCACTCGAAATTGGCACGAACAGCCCATAATTTTCGAAATTCGGCGAACGGACGAGCAGACGATGTTCGAGTCAAACAGGGGTTCGACTCAAACTCAAAGCTCATCCCTAGTGTAGACATACCTACTCACCTACATGGAGGATTAAAGAAAGGCAATATACAGGCTTGTTTATAACCGCTTTTTGGTAGGCACATAGATTGGATGGTGGTGGTCAATCAAAACACCATTGCTTTAGAAGTCACCATTTGTTCAGCACTGTGGATTAACCAACTTGGACTTTGTTGTTTCTTTTATTATATTCTAATATATGTTTATTTATACTATGGGACTTTTTACATTTGTATAACATGTGTTTTTTTTTAATGGAAAACCATTAGCATAATAATACACTGTTTTGATTTATGTACTTAAAGGGCCAGCGCAGCTACACAAACAAAATGTTTAAAAAAAAAAAAATCACTGATCTAGTGGTGAATATTAGCTGCAGCACAGCCCGCATTATAGAATTTTTGGAATATGTTTTGTGCCGGTGGCACACACTAAAATTATTTGCTAAGCTAGCATAAAATTTCCCTGCAAAGTTCAAATTTCCATTGCAAAGTAAAAAGTCTCAAAACACGTAAGTTAGTTGATTTAATTGCCTAAAGTGTGAATGCAGTATTAAGCCCCCCCCCCAATATATATATATATATATATATCATAGTTTACCAATTCTTAGATGTGATGGCTGCATTCATTTTCCCTTTTTAAGACTTTTGCCTTTAATTTTACCTGTTGTATTTTTCAACCTTCTTTAACCTCCCTGGCGGTATGATTATTTCTGATTTTTGGTGCTGAAAGCGGTACCATTATTTTGCATTGAAATTTGGCATTTTATATTGTAGGCCTGTAATTCTTAGGAATAACTCACTTAAATCTGTCCAAGCAAGAGTCTAGTAGACATCCCGGGTATGATAACGTTTTAAACACAAAATCATACATTATAATATAATAAATAACTATAAATAATTCTAACAAATAATAATATAATAATAAAAAAAATAATTCAATAATGTAATCAAATCAAAAACACTGAAATTTGCTCAGTTGCAGAATTGTCACTGTCATTACTTTTAGTGTTTGATGACAAATTTCCCCACGAATCACTATCGCTCAATTCTGCAAGTGATTCTAATTTATTATCGCTGTTTTCTAGCTGGTCTAAAACCACTTTTGATGTAAAGGGACACTTTTTGGTTGCTATGGACAATCTCCAGTTTCCAGGCAGAAAGAACAGTTTTTAAATGTATAAAACTGCATGCAGGACACTGGACAAACCACTAGGGACATATGTATTGTGTGTTTTTCACTTTTTGAATTTGATGCCGAACACCGTCCCCGTGCGTCGCAACGTCGCAGGGAACAGAGCTCGGCACTCGGCAGTGTGAATCGATCGAGGAGACAGCTCGCAGACACAGCGGGTAGACATCGCAGGATCCAGTAAACAAGGTAAGTAACTTTCCCTGTATCCTGCAATGCGATCCCGAGTCTGGCTCGGGGTTACCGCTTTTGACACTGAAATCTTACCCCAAACCAGACTCTGGAATATCGCCAGGGAGGTTAACAGACCAAGCTGTCCAGCAAAAGCAGTTTGGCCTCGTTCCCACAGGCATTTATCACCCAATACCCACCCGCCCCCTTGCCTGGCCACTGGAAGCCTAACAAGGCAGCCAAAGGCAGTGGTACACATGCTACAGCAAATTTAATTTGGCTTCTCGAATTTGATAGGTGGCACTGCCTGTCAAACTCACTAACTGTAATTAATTGGACCATGCTGCAACCACAAACCAAACATGAATGAATTGTATGAACATGTTGCTGTGCATAAAGTATGCTCTTATGGTGTTTACATGAAAAGTCATGTAGTTTCTTTTAGGTTTCTTTGTGTGTATTGTATTATTTTGAAGATGTGGTGCCAGTAGGTTGAACCGTAAAAATGGTATTGCTACCCCTTTTTTTTTTTTTTTTTTTTGATTAGTTGTAATTTATTTTGAAGCACATTCAGCTGCTCTGTTCTTTTTTTATTTCTT
Organism: Rana muscosa; assembly: GCA_029206835.1. NCBI lineage: Eukaryota > Metazoa > Chordata > Amphibia > Anura > Ranidae > Rana > Rana muscosa. The sequence goes on from CM055116.1 coordinate 293,809,784, forward strand.
CTTCTTATTCTTCATTCTTTCAACCTGTTGATCCTGCCAGTTACAGCCTTCATTGTCCTTTCTTGTCTTAGGGTGACAAGGCTTCATAAGCAGCTCTCTTAAAAGCACCAGTATTATAACCTTCAGAGTGTACTGGTTACAAAACCTTAGAATATACTGGTTTTGTTGGTTGCAGGTTATCATTCTGATCCTGGCTTCACTATCTTCCAAGTCACTCACCTGGAACAAGCATGCAGAATGGGAGTTCAGCGCTTTCCAACTTTACTAGTTGTGTGCCTGTTGCAGGTCAGTGCCTTGTCAGATTGATGACCCTTGAACCCTCACCAAAGACAGGTGTGATATTTCTCTCTGTATAGGTACATGTAAAGATATATTTTTTTTTACAAAAATCTAGAAAAATTCCAGAGGGTTTTTTTCAATCATGTTATGTGGTGAGCATTTTATTATCGAAAATTGTGCTTAAATTGCTGCATAAGAGCTTATACGCACAACCTACCACAGAAATTCAATAGCTGTATTCAGCCTCCACTGTATGACTCATATTCCCTGTGTACTTGACTTTTCCTTGTGACAGAATTATTCAGATGTTCTTTTATTCTTTTCAGATGTGTAGGCTGATTATAATGTGGGCTAACATTTGGTACAGGCAGAGAATGGTAATTGTGGGGGAGTTAAATGTGTTACATTCGTCACATGGCTGAATGAAAATCATCATTTGTAATGCAATCCACAAAAACTAAAATCAACTTATCAATCTATCTATCTATCTATCTATTAGTTGGAGTGCTTTATTGAAAAAAGAGTAACACAAATGAAATACAAAATAAATAATTTGACATGGTGAGTGTTATACATAAAGTAATGTGCAATTCCAGATGAAAAGTATTCCAAATTTTGAACATTATAGTCAGCTAGACATTCCTAAACTCACAATGAGCTTTTCTGCATCACATGCAAATCCAGGGCACTGTGAAGTCACAGGAAGAGAAACAGTGGGAGGGGAAAAGCTAAGGGGAGAGGGAAAGAGGAGAGAAAGGAGGATGGGGGAGGAGGGGTTCCCAAAAACTCCACCCAAGAGTGTAGATCTCAGAAGTCAAAGTGATCTCAAACACGAAACGCACTACAGCGATGTCCAAGGAAGCCACACCTTATCATATTTCCATAGACAGCCTCTATTTATATAGGTAAGTTTGTACATAGGAAGAGCAGAATCAATCATGGCCTCCCAGGACGACACTGCAGGATGGTCCGCCGAGGTTCACTTTAGCAGTATTTCTTTCTTAGCATAGTATAATAAATAAGATATCAGCAGTTTCATATGGTGTAAGCTTTGTGTGTCTTCATGAATTCCTACCAAGGACAATTCAGGCGAAAAAGGCAGAGACATTTGCAAACAAATTATCTATCTATCTATCTATCTATCTATCTATCTATCTATCTATCTATCTATCTATGTATCTATCTATGTATCTATCTATGTATCTATCTATGTATCTATCTATGTATCTATCTATCTATCTATCTATCTATCTACTGTATCTATCTATCTATCTATCCATCTATATTTATATCTATATACAGTTGCTCACAAAAGTGAGTACACCCCTCACATTTTTGTAAATATTGTATTATATCTTTATTATATCTTTTTATGTGACAACACTGAAGAAATTGCTACAATGTAAAGTCATGAGTGTACAGCTTGTATAACAGTGTACATTTACTGTCCCCTCAAAATAACTCAACACACAGTCAATAATGTCTAAACCACTGGCAACAAAAGTGAGTACACCCCTAAGTGAAAATGTTCAAATTGGGCCCAAAGTGTCAATATTTTGTGTGGCCACCATTATTTTCCAGCACTGCCTTAACCCTCTTGGGCATAGAGTTCACCAGAGCTTCACAGGTTGCCACTGGAGTCCTCTTCCACTCCTCCATGACGACATCACAGAGCTGGTGGATGTTAGAGACCTTGCACTGCTCCAAATTCCGTTTTAGGATACCCCACAGATGCTCAATAGGGTTTAGGTCTGGAGGAATGCTTGGCCAGTCCATCACCTTTTCCCTCAGCTTCTTTAGCAAGGCAGTAGTCGTCTTGGAGGTGTGTTTGAGGTCATTATCATGTTGGAATACTGCCCTGCGGCCCAGTCTCCGAAGGGAGGGGATCATGCTCTGCTTTAGTATGTCACAGTACATGTTGGCATTCATGGTTCCCTCAATGAACTGTAGCTCCCCAGTACCAACAGCATTCATGCAGCTCCAGACCATGACACTCCCACCACCATGTTTGACTGTAGGCAAGACACACTTTTCTTTGTACTCCTTACCTGGTTGCCGCCACACACGCTTGACACCATTTTGGTCTCATCAGGCCACAGGACATGGTTCCAGTAATCCATGCCCTTAGTCTGCTTGTCTTCAGCAAACTGTTTGCAGGCTTTCTTGTGCATCGTCTTTAGAAGAGGCTTCCTTCTGGGACGGCAGCCATGCAGATCAATTTGATGCAGTGTGCAACGTATGGTCTGAGCACTGACAGGCTGACCCCCCACCCTTTCAACCTCTGCAGCAATGCTGGCAGCACTCATATGTCTATTTCCCAAACACAACCTCTGGATATATCGCTGAGCACAGGCACTCAACTTCTATGGTCAACTATGGTGGGGCCGGTTCTGAGTGGAACCTGTCCTGTTAAACCACTGTATGGTCTTGGCCACCGTGCTGCAGCTCAGTTTCAGGGTCTTGTCAATCTTCTTATAGCCTAGGCCATCATTATGTAGAGCAACAATCCTTTTTTTCAGATCCTCAGAGAGTTCGTTGCCATGAGGTGCCATGTTGAACTTCCAGTGATCAGTATGAGAGAGTGAGCGCGATAACACCAAATTTAACACATCTGTTCCCCATTCACACCTGAGAGCTTGTAACACTAATGAGTCACATGACCGCCATTAGACATTAATGGCTGCGTGTTGAGTTATTTTGAGGGGACAGCAAATTTACACTGTTATACAAGTTGTACACTCACTACTTTACATTGTAGCAAAGTGTCCTTTCTTCAGTGTTATCACATGAAAAAAGATATAATAAAATATTTACAAAAATGTGAGGGGTGTACTCACTTTTGTGAGATACTGTATCTGCCTATCTATCTACAGGTGTACAGTATGTAACTGTTGTACTGATAACACAGGTACATTCCAATTTACAGGTACATTTCAACTGCATCCTTATACACAATTGACCTAGACATTTGCAGAATAGAGAGTTAAAGCACTGTAATTCACAGAGCAATGTTGATGAGTGAAGTGCAAACACTTATAACCGCTGGTCAAAAATCATATTTTAAATCATCTGACATCAGTAAACTGAAATAGGATTAGTTAGTAGGGGTGATTGGATTTTGTGCATCAATACTTAAGTTAGAATTACCTTAAAGGCTTCACCTTTTGGGAAAAAAATTAACTGCACATATTTACAAAATATGTAAATGTACAAAAAAATTTATTTAATATTATTTTTACACAGCCTAGAAAGCATTGCACTGGTAATCGATAGATCACATGTGCAATGCCTGGCTTTTGCAGACTCTCAGTATAGCTGTCAACCTCCTGTATGGGCAGACAAATACTGAAGAGCAGGAAGATCAATGAGCTACGAGAGCACTCACCAGTGTCCCCACAGTTCATTGAGAACTACAATGGCAGACGGTAGTTATAGTTTGTTCACAGAACTCTGTGAATGAATGACCCGGCTGTACACAGCCGCACTGTTTTTTAAATGTGACAGCAGGTGCAGGGGAGAAGAAACCTCACTTACTGTCACAGAGGAAAGACCGAGGGGGTGCAGGGGGGGTGGACTGGTGAAGCATGTTATATGTAATATGCGTAACATGCTCCCAAAGATGAACTTATCCTTTAATGAATAGGGATGAGTTGAGTGAACAGCTGGATTGACGTTCAGCTGAATCCCAAATCGTATAGGATGTTCACCAGGAATTGCTCTGAAAAATATACCATAATACATTTTCAAAGCAATCAATGGCCAAATTGTCGCACCTGTTGCACCTGATCTCTGCCCAAGTGCAATCTTTAAGCCTGTGATGGACTCTTTTGCATTCAGGAGAGGGAGGTTGATCCTCCCCTTACTGCAGCAGCTCCTAAACACTGCTAAATGCCTATGTGTACATGGACACATAGGCTTTTATGGAGGTGAGTTTAGAAGCCTTGGCAAAAAAACACCAAATGCTCCTAAACTCAAGTTTAGGAGCTGTAGTATACATGAAGCCTTGGACAGAGTGAAGACGGATTAGAACCTGGGCTTACCCTCAATACCTGGGAGTACCCTTAATACCTGGGAGTAACTTTACTACTTGGGAGTAAGGTGCTGAGAGTGTCTCAGGGAGAGCTGGGAGTAGTTTAGGGTACCAATAGCAAGTCTTTTTTTATTATCCCCAGTAGAATAAAAAATGCCCAACAGGATTGGTGATGCCACTCAGTGCACATCCTGCTCCATGTATGCATTCCTTGATGAGCCAATGGAGGGCGAATACTGCTGTGTGAGATGTGAGCGAGTTGTTTCGCTTGAAGCCCAGATCCTGGTTCTGGAGAATCAGGTAGGAACACTGAGAAGCATCAGCAACCTGTAAAGGAGCTTCAACATTACCCAGCAGGTGCTGAGAGAGGCCAATTTAGAGGAGGTTGGAGACATGGAGGCACAAAAGACAGAGGTAGGTAGCTGGGTGACAGATAGAAAGAGGGGTAGAATGAAGAGCACCAAAGAGGCCAGTCCTGAGTTGGTACACCCCAACAAATATGCCAAGTTGCATTATATTGGGGTTATCAGCTCAGGGGTGGCAGTGCTGGAGCAGGTGCCCTCCCCTAGCTGCCAGGGGAGTGACAGCTCTGGTAAGCAGGGGGAAGATTTACAGGAAAGGTTAGACAAATGCTGGTAGTGGGAGACTCAATATTTAGGAGGACAGAGAGGGCAATCTGTCAGAAAGACCATGGTCACCAAATAGTATGTTGTTTACCGGGCGCTCGGGTTCGGTACATTGTGGATCGGGTGGACAGATTATTGGGCGGGGCTGGGAAGGACTTAGCCGTCATGGTACACGTTGGTACCAATGACAAAGTGAGAGGAAGGTGGAGAGTCCTAAAAAATTATTTAAGGGACTTAGAGAATAGATTGAGGAGAAGGAACTCCAAGGTAGTTTTCTCTGAAATACTACCTGTACCTCGAGCCACACCAGAGAGGCAGCAGTAGCTTAGGGAACTGAACAAGTGGCTGAGATACTGGTGTAGGAAAAAGGGGTTTCTGGAGAACTGGGCTGACTTCTCAGTAGGTTACCGGCTCTTTAGTAAGGATGGGCTGCACCTTAATGGGGATGGTACAGCTCTATTGGGAAGAAATATGGGCACAAAGTGGGAGGGGCTATTAAACTAGATATTGGGGTGGGAGTATGAGGAAGCAATCGGCAGTGCGCAAAGGAGTGGAGTCAGCAGTGATAATACAGCCGTAACATCAAATCCCGGGGTGAATGCGTGGAAAATTCCAAAACAAAGCCCAAGGAAACACAAGGAGGAAATAATATGCACTCATACAACACTAAGAGGTGCATAAAAAATGCTAGAAGCCTAGCTAAAAAAAATAGAGGAACCTGAGCTGCTATTACACAAGGAGGACTTAGACTTTGTGGGAATAACTGAAACTTGGTTTGACAGCTCACACGATTGTCTGGCAAATATCCTGGGGTATTCCCTGTATCAGAAGGACAGGGAAGGTTGAAGAGGGGGAGGGGGGTGTTTATATGTAAGAATGATGTTAGGGTGGTAGACAGGAGCGACGTTATGAATGGGACGAGGGGGAGGTAGAATAGGTATGGGTAGAACTTCAAAGAGAAGAAGTAAGTGGGAAATTAATAGTGGGGGTATGTTATAGGCCCTCCAACCTGAAGGAAGAGGAGGAGCTGGACCTATTATCACACAGTTAGAAATGGCAGCGAGACAGAGAAATGTCATCATAATGGGGGACTTCAATTATCCCGATATTGACTGGGCAGAGGGGACAGCTCACTCACTAGAGTCCCGTCATTTTATGAATGTCTTACAGGACAACTTTAATTGGTGGATTCCACAACTACAAAGATTGCCCAGTTGGATCTATTACTTACGAACGATCCAAATCTGATCTCAGATGTGGCAATACAGGACAACTTGGGATCTAGAGATCATAGGATGAACAGGTTTAGCGTAAATCATAGAAAAAGGAGGCACGAGGGAAGCACAAGAACACAAAATTTTAAACGAGCCAATTATTCTGAACTGCGGTCATTAATACATGACATCAATTGTGACCAAATCCTAGAAGCATTGAACATGGAAGAAAAATGGGATTGCTTAGAAGCATGTTAAACAAAGGTATCACACAGTGCATTCCAATGGCCAATAAATATAGAAGAGTGAATGTTAAACCTGGGTGGCTAAACCGTAATGTAAAAATTCTCATTAATGTGAAAAAAATGTCCTTTAACCACTTCCCTACCCACCCATAGTAACATAACGTACACAGATGGGATCTCCCATCCCGGGTGGACGTCATATGACGTCCTGGGCTTTGTGGGGGGATATCTGAATGATGCCTGCAGCTAGAGGCATCATTCAGATATCCTTGTCTTCTGCCGGCGATTCTGCGCACCATAAGAATGATCATAGCGGCGGTTCCGCCGCTTGAACGTTCTTATAGGCGGCGGAAGGGGACATCCCCCCACTCCCGCCGCCATCCGGTGCATCTCCGGGCTCTCCCATGCCATCGGGGGCCCGGAGAATGAATCGTCCGGTGCCGGAGGTGAACCATAGAGATGACTGGTGACCAGATTGTCACCAGTCATCTCTATGACCGTCGGAGGCCCGGGGCGCGATTTGATGACGTCACGCCCGGGTCCTCAGAAGAAAACAAAGCCGCCATTGCGGGTAGTAAGCATGAGATCGGTGAATTTTTTTTCACAATCTCATGCTTTCCAGCCTGGAGGAGAGATGTGGGGTCTTATTGACCCCGCATCTCTCCATAAAGAGGACCTGTCACACACCATTCCTATTACAAGGGATGTTTTTTCCTTATAATAGGAATAAAAGTGATCAAAACATTTTTTTTTTTTAAAAAGTGTAAAAATAAAAAAATTAAGTAAAATAAAAGAAAAAATTATAAAAAAAAAAATTTAAAACGCCCCTGTCCCTGGTTGCTCGCGATCAGAAGCGAACGCACACGTAAGTCCCGCCCACATATGTAAACGCCGTTCAAACCACATATGTGAGGTATCGCCGCGTGCGTTAGAGCGCGTGCAACAATTCTAGCACTGGACCTCCTCTGTAACTCTAACCTGGTATATTGTAAACATTTTCAAAGTGTCACCTATGGAGATTTTTAAGTACCGAAGTTTGGCGCCATTCCATGAGTGTGCGCAATTTTAAAGCGTGACATGTTAGGTATCTATTTACTCGGCGTAACATCATCTTTCATATTTTACAAAAAACTTGGGCTAACTTTACTGTTTTTTTTTTTTTTTTCATTTATGAAACCATTTTTTCGAAAAAAAAGGAGTTTGAAAAATTATTGCGCAAATACCGTGAAAGAAAAAAAGTTGCAATGACCGTCATTTTATTCCCTAGGGTGTCTGCTAAAAAAACATATATAATGTTTGGGGGTTCTGAGTAATTTTCTAGCAAAAGAATGATGATTTGTACATGTAGGAGAGAAGTGCCAGAATAGGCCCAGTATTGAGATGGTAAAAAAAGCCCGGTGTTGAAGTGGTTAAACAATATAAAGGGGATGGGTCACCGTCACCATCAGCATTCCAACACTACAAGGAATGCAATAAGAAGTATAAGAATGCAATCAGGACGGCTAAAAAAGACTACGAGAGACACATAGCGGAGCAGAGTAAAAAAGCCAAAGAAGTTTTAAAGGTATATTAACAGTAAAAAAGCAAAATCAGAACACATTGCCCACATGAAAGACGAAGATGGGAGGATGGTTACAGAAGACACAGAGAAGGCAACTGTACTGAATGCCTTCTGCTCCTTAGATTTTACGCAGGAAAAGGAGGGGTATACCGACCGAGACAGTACTGTTAGTGTCACATCACAGGACATCGTGGATAACAGAGGCCGGAGTGAAGGAAAGACTTAACAAACTTAATACAAATAAATCATCAGGACCAGATGGGTTACACCGAAGAGTCCTCAGAGAACTCAGGGAGGTTATAGCAAAACCATTGTTCCTAATCTTTGCAGACAGCATACTGACGGGATTGATACCAGTTGATTGGAGAAAAGCCAATTTGGTACTGTAGCGGGTATATACTTTTAAAACTGGTGAAGACACCAGTGATGCATAGTTCCCTGCGGCCCAGCAGGTGACGCTGTCACTTTGGGCCGGGGTTGAACCATCGCTGCAGTGCCGTACCCTTTGTGACCTCTCGCAGCGGTTGTACCCGCTGTGCTTGCTGGGAGAGGGTATAAAGGGGGCAGACATCTTCGCCATGAGGTTCGAGTCCCAGGCACCTTCAGCCTGAGGGCTGCTGTTCGCGGTCGGTGGCCAGGCGGCCTAGGCCTGGACACCTGGAGTTCGTGTTCCATCCCAGACACCTTCAGTCTGGGGTGAGGTACTCAGCTGGAGGCCTGGGGCCAGTACCTTCCGCTGGGTCCCGCGAGGGAGGGATTGTCCTAGGGGGCCCCGGGAGTGGGGCACCCGAATCCAGAGGCGTAAGGGACCGGAGGAGGGACTCATCCGAAGACCTGGTGCAGCAGATTGCCAGTGCCAGGTGAACCTCTGGAGACCGCCCGGAGGGATATCTTTCCCGAACAGGGGCCAAGTTCAAAGAGGAAGGTGATTCATGTTCAATGACCGGTGGCAGCGGTCCAACTATTCAACTCAGGTCAGTGGCAGAGACCTGCTATTAGGCCTGTGGCAGGGGCCTCAACGGTTCATCCGGTCGGTGGCAGCGACCAAAACTCACGGTCGGTGGCAGAGACCGTGCGCCAGGCCTATTCGTTAGCAAAGGAATAGGAGAGCTCAGTTGTGCCTGGGCCTACTCGTACCCACACCCCTGTCTGTCTGTTACTGAAGGTTCAACTGATTGTGTTCACCCTGAAAGTAGAGAAATAAAGGAGTGTTGGACTTTCGATTGGTGTGGGGCTCTATGGTATTGGCAGACACATCTCTACGGGACAGCTGGAGGCTTCGTATGCGGTGAGCAGACCCGGAGGTAATTCAAGTAACTCTGCTCAACCCTCATACCCATACGAGGGGAGAGCTTGGCGTAGTGTTCCTGCACTCTCCTCTCCCAGGTACCCCTAGACACAAGCCAATCAAACGAGAAAACCAGAGAGGGAGAGTGAGACTCCGCTACAGTACCAATATTCAAAAAAGGACAGAGACAAATCCCTGGAAACTATAGGTCAGTCAGCCTAACATCAATGGTGGGTAAATTTTGGAGGAGATGATAAGGGACTATATCCCAAAATTTACTGAAGGAAAACATATCATTAGTAGTCATCAGCATGGGTTTATGAAGGGTCATCCTTGCCTAACATTCTACGAGGAAGTGAGCTGCCATTAAGACAAGGGAAGGCCTGTTGATTTAGTGTACCTGGATTTTGCAAAAGCATTCGATACAGTCCCCCATAAACGATTAATTTACAAGCTGAGGTTTGCAAGCATGGACCATAAGGTTTGTTTTTGGGTAAAAAACTGGTTACAGGGGCGTGTCCAAAGGGTGATGATAAATAACGTGTATCTCAATGCGAACAAGAGAAATAGCCATACCCTCCAAGTTTGAAAAACTATGCTTAAAGGGAGAACCAGTGAGATATGCAGTATCAATGTTATATGCCATGGTGATAGAGTTGAGGGCCCCACAGAACTTGGGTTTCATACAGGCCTGGGAAAGGGACATACAGTAGGGGTTTCTTTCTCTGAGGTACAAAAAAAATAGGATATTCAGGCATACACATAAGGCATCAATAGCAACCAGATATCAAGAAGGGAGTTATAGGATTTTGAGTAGGTGGTATAGAACTCCAGAAGTACTGAATTGAATATACCCACAGGTAGGTGGAACTATGATACACATCTTTTGGGAATGCCCAAAAATAAAGGATTTCTGGAAAATGGTTTCAGAAACAGTGGAAGAAATTATTGATGTGTCTCTTGGAGATAACCATGTTGTTTGACATCTCTCCTTCGATAGAAATACACAAAAATGTAATGTTGAGATACTTACTTACAACAGCGAAATCATGTATCCCAGCTCTTTGGAAAAGCAGTGTCTCTCCAACCAGAGTACAATGGATGTCAAGAATAACAGAGGTCCAACAAATGGAAAATCTTACTAAGAGTATGAAGGAGCAGGAGGATAAGTATCGACAGATTTGGGCTCCCTATTTTGCATATAGGGGACGGGGGGAGTAGGAGGGAGAGAGGGGAGAACTATATATATTCCTTTTTACTTTTTTTTTCTATATTTACTTTTCTCTTACTGTTCTAAGAATAAAACAGGTATTACCAGTTTTTTTTCTTTCTTGGGGGGAGGGGAGATACCAGGAAGGGAGTTAAGTTAGTAATGTAACATGAACATAGTACAAGAACAGACTAAATACAAGATAACGTCTAAGGCGATATTGGAAAAATTAGGGACAGGAGAATTTAAAAAACGCTCAGTTTTGGCAAGGAGCGAGTAAGGTGTATGTAGAATAAAGAGTATATAAGAGTAATATAAGTAGAACTATTGAATAAGATGTTGTGTCTGTGAAATTGTACTATGTATATCTCTGTGAAAGAAAAATATTTAAATAAAGAATAAAAAAAAAATAAAAAAAAATAACGTGTACTCAGACTGATCTGGAGTGGTAAGTGGAGGACCCCAAGGTTGGACCAATTCTATTCAATTTCTTCATAAAAGATATAGAGGTTTGGATAAATAGCTCAATCTCAGTTTTTGCGGATCAGACAAAACTATGCAGTGCAATAACTTCACATCAGGATATAGAAATTTTACAGAAAGACCTGAACAAAATAATGGAGTGGGCAACTACATGACAAATGAGGTTTAATGTGGAGAAATGCAAGGTAATGCACTTGGGGCAAAAAAACATACATGCAAACTACTCACTAGGGGGAGAACCTCTGGCGAAATCAAGGGTGGAGAAAGATCTGGGGGTCCTAGTAGATAACAGATTGAGCAATAGCGCATTGAGCAGAATAGTATCATGCATAAAAAAGGGGATATACTCCAGAGATAAATCGATAATCCTACCACTTTATAAAACTCTGGTTAGACCACATCTGGAGTACTCCGTCCAGTTCTGGTCACCAGTCCTCAGAAGGGATGTGCTGGAACTGGAGAGAGTCCAAAGAAGGGCAACAAAATGTATTCTCGCTGGAGAAACAACGCTTGAGAGGAGATATGATAGCTAATTACAAATACCTCAATGGCGCTCCCAGCATAGGAAACAAACTTTTCAGTCTCAAGGAGTGTAAGAGGACACAGGGCCACACAATAAGATTGGAGAAGAAGCGGTGTAACCTTAACCACGTCTCCACTGAGGACGTCATATGACGTCCTCGACTTTGTGCGGTGATATCTGAATGATGCCTGCAGCTACAGGCATCATTCAGATATCACTGTATTCTGCCGGCGATTCTGTGCACAATAAGAATGATCATAGCGGCAGTTCCGCCGCTTGATCGTTCTTATAGGCGGCGGGAGGGGACGCCCCCCCTCCAGCCGCCATCCGGTGCTTCTCCGGGCTCTCCCGTGCCATTGGGGGCCAAGAGTATGAATCGGCTGGCGCCGGCTCACGACAATAGAGATTTCCGGTGACCAGATGGTCACCAGTCATCTCTATGATCGTTGGAGGCCCGGGTGCGACGTTGTGACGTCACGCCCGGGTACCCAGAAGTAAACAAAGCCGCAATCGCGGCTGTTGGCATGAGATCTGTGAATTTTTTTTACGATCTCATGCTTTCAAGCCTGGAGGAGAGATGTGGGGTCTTATCGACCCCACATCTCTCCATAAAGAGGACCTGTCACAATGATTCCTATTACAAGGGATGTTTACATTCCTTGTAATAGGAATAAAAGTGATAAAAAAATTTTTTAAAAAAAAACTGTAAAAATAAAAAAATTAAGTAAAATAAAAAAATAAATAATAATAAAAAAAAGGAAAACGCCCCTGTCCCCGGTAGCTTGCGCTCAGAAGCAAACGTGCATGTAAGTCCCACCCACATATGTAAATGCCGTTCAAACCCCACATGTGAGGTATCGCCGCGTGCGGTGAAAACACGGTCGAGAAAATAGACGGGAAAAACGAGGAACGGCTTGGTCCCCTACACACGGCCGGTTTTCCTGACATTTTTTCTCTTGGTCGGGAAAAACGACCGTGTGTAGGCTCCCTGGCAGTGTTTCCCTATGGGAAAAATGCAGCGGAAAACAATGCCGTGAATCACAACGAGAAAAATTAGAGCATGTTCTAATTTTTCTCGTCGTGATTCTTGCCATTTTTCTAGTCGCGAAAAATGATGGAAAGCCCACACACGGTCGTTTTTCTCGTCAAAGAGAAAAAATGACATTTTCCCGACGAGAAAAATGGTCGTGTGTACGCGGCATTAGAGCATGTGCAACAATTCTAGCACTAGACCTCCTCTGTAACTCGAAAATAGTAACCTGTAAAAAAAAATTAAAACATGACATCTTAGGTATCTATTTACTCGGCGTAACATCATCTTTCACATTATACAAAAAAATTGGGCTAACTTTACTGTTTTGTTATTTTTTAATTCATGAAACCGTTTGTTTTTCCCAAAAAAGACGTTTGAAAAATTATTGCGCAAATAGCGTGCGATATAAAAAGTTGCAATGACCGCCATTTTATTCCCTAGGGTGTCTGCTAAAAAAATATATATAATGTTTGGGGATTCTGATTCATTTTCTAGCAAAAAAATTATGATTTTTACATGAAGGAGAGAAGTGCCAGAATAGGCCCAGTGGAGAAGTGGTTAAACTGCGCAGGGGGTTCTTCTTAAACACATAACAACATACAGGGAATGGGAAATAATTATGGACACTGACACATGTACACCTACACAGGTTGAACTGGATGGTCTATTGTCTTTATTCAATCTTACCTACTATGTATGTAACATCTGTTATTATTGCTGTCTGTGTCCCGGATATGGAGATTCAACCTCTCTATTTGTCCTGTTTACCATTATTGTTAAAAGTGAACGTAAAAGAAAATCCCAAATGTTCAGTTGTCCCAAGAAAATAATGGAGGAGTAATCTTCCAGTGGGGACAGTAGTTCTGATGACCTGGGGGGCCTCAAAGGATGGCCTATTTTGCATGGATTTCCCCTCACTTCCTGTTTGGCTATGGGACAGGAAGTGAAGGTAAATCTCCACAATGGGACACAGATGGTGAAAAATATCTGACACGGGTCAATGGGACATAGTTATACAGTGTGTCCTAAAAAATACATTACTGGCTGATATAAGCTGACTCTCTGTCTCCATATTTGCTTATTCTTAAAAAGGATTAGATTATGTTCTCAAAATGTGTATCGTTTTCATTATTGGTGTGCATATAAATACAGTTTCCCTTACAATTTCAGTCTGAAATAGGCTAACACCCTGTCTCCAAATTGACCTCCCATTAATAATTCTCTGTGTGAAATCTGTACAATATTTAGATATTTTTTTCAAAAATAGTCTGATATAATGCCTAGGTTTACTTATACAATCTATGAATGGAGGATGGGTGGATGACTGATAGGTTCCCTCCATTCATGGATCCTGTTTCATTCATAGAAGCTGTATGTCAGTAAGGGAATGTCAATAAGAAAAATGGCTCCTCTGGGCAGATTCCTGTGTGCAGTCACAGGCTAGTTCATTGCCCTTCACTTGCAGTTAGGAAATTTGCACGCGCTCATTCATATGCATTTACGCACCCGAGCGCACACATGCAGGAGAATTAGTGTACACACACACGTGCATCTGTGACAGATAGTGGTGCCAAACAGGCTATTTAAACTGAGCCAGTGCTCTACTCCAGTGTTGTCTTGTCTACAGTGTTCCCATGCAACCTGCGTTCTGTTACTCTACATTTGAATCCAGTTACTGACCCGGCTTACCTTGACCATTTCTTGAACTCTGCCTGCACTGACTCCAACTTGTCTCTTGACTCTTGCCTACTCCCTTTGCTTCTGCAGATCTGTTACCGGCCTTGGCCTGTACCCTGACTACACTCTTGCCTGTGCACCTGTACCTGATCTGACTACCAGTATGTGACTCGGTTTGCCTGACTCTGCTACTATTCTATCTGCTGCTGGTCCTCCACTGCAAGCATCTGCCTGCTACCTGTCAAGTGCCTACTCATCACCTGTCTGCTACCAGTCTGTGCCTCACTAGGCTGCTGTCGCCAGTGCCATCCCGTTCCTGTTTACTGCTGACCTGCCACTACCTAGCTTATCTGCTCTGCTGTGGCCCACTGTTGCCTTCCTGCTGCTTGGCCTGGCCGTTCTATTGGCTTCCCTGCTAGAAAGACCAACAGGCACTCATGCCACTTTGCGCTCCTGCACCTCCTCTATTAGGCGCCCCGAGCCAGAGGTGTAAAAGAGGGCTTCCTCAGGAGGTCAGGCTCTTCCACCAGGTATATGACACTGTAATAACAGCTTCCATGAATGAAGGAGCTGGGTGAAAAGGACAGGCATAGTTGGGTACTCATGATGAGACCTTGTGATAGCTACGCAGTTTTATTAACCCCCCGCCATACAAGGAGAGTATGGCAAATATAGTGGAGGAGACATCAAAGGCACGATTTCTACTGAACTAGAAGTCATAAGCACAGGGGACACATCACACTGAAGGCGAGTAATGTCCCTTGTGCTTATTTTGTATTTGTTTGTAAGTAAACTTAGGTTTATTTATTTAAAGTTAAATCTACCCACCCTGTCCCTCAAAAAGGGGATATAAGCTGCACTGGCAAGTGCTTTAATTTTCCATGTTCTATATGGAAAAAAATTATTGTAAGGTGCAATCTGCTTGATCACTCTCTCAAAAATAATGGACAGTCTGAAAATGTTTCGAAAGGTGTGAATTAAATCTGAAAAACTTCCTCACTCCAAAAAGGAAGCCCATTTTTTGAGCAAACTGTAGTCTGTTTACTCTCACCCTCATAAATTGCAGCCTTGACAATGAAGGTTTCAAAGTTGTGTTGCAAATATGTATGCAATTTCCATCTCCAGTTTTCAAAACAAAGGCACTGCTATACAATTTCTGGGGTAAAATACCTGCCTACTTTATCCCTCCTAAACTGCAATCTGTCTACTCCGGTGTGTTAGTTGCATTGCTAAACTGTATGCTTTTTTCATCCTCAGTGTGCAAAAAACATACACATTTTTATTTCCTGATGCTAAATTCCTATTCAATTGCTCAGAAATTGCAGCCTATCCAAAAAGTTTTTTTTTTGCTGTTGTGTAAACCTGTATGCTATTTCAATCATTAGTGTCCAAAAATGAAACACATTTTTTTTTATGGATGCTAAGTGTCTGTTCAGTCCTTCATAAATTACTATTCTGAAAAACTGATGATTGAGCAATCGGGTTATTATCTCTCCTTCTAAAAATTGAGGTCTATCCAAGAGGTTTGCATCAAATATTTACAATGTTTGGGTCTATGATCTGAGGAAAAAAGACAATGGGCTCCATTCACAAAACCAGATCGCATGCGGTATGTAGGTGTCCAGACACATTTTCCTTAAATATCGCATGTAATCCTGCAACTGTCAATTCACTATACCATTTTGCGGTATTTACCAAGAAACACTCAAAGCTGTCAGTAAATACAGCATGAAAAGTGGTTAAAGTCATATCTCGGCTCCATCCATCCCCCCTGATCCCATACAGCATGAAAAGTGGTTAAAGTCATATCTCGGCTCCATCCATTCCCCCAATCCCATACTGGCTTCATCTACTTCCCCAATCCCATCCAGGCTTCATCCTTCCCCCCATTCCCATCCTGGCTCAATCCAATCTCCCGATCCCATTCTGGCTCCATCCATTCCCTCAATCCCATCCTAGCTCCATCCTTCCCCCGATCAAACCCTGCCTCCATTGTCCCCCCCTGATCCCATCCCAACTTCATCCATTCCCCCAATCCCATATGTCTCCATCCATTCCCCCAATCCCATTCCAGCTCCATCCATTCCCCCAATCCCATCCCCATTCTATCCATTTCCCCAATTCCATAGCGGCTGCATCCTTCCCCCAATCCCATTCCGGCTCTATCCAATCCCCCAATCCCATTCTGGCTCTATCCACCACCCCAATCCTATCCCAGCTCCATCTATCCCCCTGATCCCATCCTGGCTCCATCCATTGTGGTAAACTAAGGGGGGAGAGCCGCGCCAATGCACCAGCCTGCTCAGTGCCAGTGGGGGGTGACTCCATGTTTAACCGCAACAGGTGCACCAACCCCTGTGACGTCACTGATGAAAATATAATTTTAATATCTCTTGTGGGGGCTGTCAGATAGACTGTACAGGGCCCTGTAATTTCTAACAGCAGACCCGATTAATTAATGGTCCAGGTATGCAGTATTTAAAGAATGAAAAAATATAATAGCCAAATTTGATTTTGATTCTTTGCCTTTTTGAATCAGTTCTCTCAACAGTAATGCATAGAAACATAAATATGGAATTATGGAAATCATTTGAAGCTAATTTACTTAAAGTTTAACTAACGGAAACTTATTTTTTTGTGGATAGAGTGAAGGTGGATTAGAACACCTGTCAGGGTTTTTGTTGTCTGTGCCCCCATTAGGGAGATTCACCCTGTCTATATTTGTCCTGTTTACAATTACCATTGAAAGTAAAAGTAAAAGAAAATCCCAAATTTTTGGGTTGTCCCCAGAAAAGTAATAGAGAGAAAATATTATAACAACAAAAAAGTTGTGCCTATACTCTGCAAGTTGCTCCGGAGCTAAGTAAATGAGGTAAAGCTTCACTTTGTAAAGAATACCCAATCACATGCAAGGAAAAAAAATGCATTTGTCCTTGCACATGATTGGATGATGGAAGTCAGCAGAGATTCCCTCATTTACTAAGCTCTGGAGTAACTTCATTTTCAAAGTCCTCAGTCTATGTACCTTTAGTAAATCAACCCCATTACGTTTAGTAAATCCACCCCATTGCATGTAGTGAAATATTTATATTTTCTCTTGTAATTTCACCAGATTTTTGGAGACATTTTATGTATATACAAGCATATACAATACATAATTTACCACAAACCTCCCAATCATTCCAAACATAATACAATGTACATGCATATCACAATGGTCTAATCCCTTGTTAGAACATATGTCATATGTAGTGGGGATACTTTACTTATTCACAATTATTTTTAGAGATTTAAAGATAGAACGGAAAAAGGAATAGACAAGTATTCTTACAAAGATGTGGAACTTGAGCTGTTAGGAGAGAGGTGTCATTAATTTGAAGGTTTGACAGATGGATACCACAGTGACACTTTTCAAGAATGACAACGGCTATTCTCTAACAAGAAAAAACAGACCTGTCCAAAGATATAGCAATGACTTTGTCACATATGACAGCAAAAATGACTTTAAAGCAGAATTCCTCAACCAGGGTTCCTCCAGAGGTTACCATGGGAAAATAGTATAAAAAATCACACACATACAGTGCATCCGGAAAGTATTCACAGTGCTTCACTTTTTCCACAATTTGTTATGTTACAGTCTTATTCCAAAATTGATTAGGTTTATTATTTTTCTCAAAATTCTACAAACAATACCCCATAATGACAACGTGAAGGAAGTTTGTTTGAAATCTTTGCAAATGTTTTAAAAAAAAAAAAAACATAACTAAATGTGGAAAAAGTGAAAAGTGACAATGTTGTCTTTTTATTGGTGGAAGAAAGGTATTTATATATGTGTGTAATTTTTGATATTATTTTAATTTAATATTTGACATTTTTAAATAAACTTTGTATTTACTTAATTGAACTCAGTTGTTTTTGATACACCACATACGTCCTGTGAAAGCAGCTTCCCTTTGACTAGTATTCCAGTCACCTTTTTTCCTTGTGTATTAATACATATGCTGCAGGGACCACACTGACTTAGTGAGTTGGCATATTACTATGGTTTAAACCATTTTACCACTTTATTGGCAATAAAAACTGACAGGGATTGTAATTCTTCTCCACTGTATACATCCCACTGGATATCGCATGGGATAAAATACTGCATGGCTTCATAAGATAAATACTGCATATTTTGATGAAATATCACATGCAGTATTTTAGTAGCATTTTTTTTGTGCATTGCATTTTTTTTTAAATGCTATTAGCTATTTTACCACGAATTGGAAAATGCTGCTTCATGTATGGAGCCCAATGTGATTTCTATCTCCAATCATGTCTGTTGGATCTCCCTCTGACATAGAATCTTAGCAAATAAGGAGTACATGCTCTCTAGCTAATTAATTTTTCTGGCTTGTGGCTCTGAAAAAGCACCATTTAATATATATTTTAGGATGACTGAACCAGCCTAGTCTCTCCTTGTGGCATTGTGGTCTGGTAGAAACAGGTGGTATGCTGCATATTTGTAAACTATTTCTAGTTCTTGACTGTGGCATAATGAACTGCATTTTTACTGTCTAAATAAAATATGCCCCATCTCTTACCCTAAAATAGTGGCCAAGCACAAATGCTTGCTGAGTAAGTGAGCAGTGAGTTTCTACAATATTTAGGGAACCAGTGTTTGAAATATCATATTCTAATCGTTTGTTCTTGGAAAAAATGGACCCATCTCTCCCTCTTGCATTGCTGCCTTGGGCCCCAATCAAACTGCTTTCATGCTTTCCAAGCTACTGTGTGATTGTTTTGCATTTGTCCCTGAAACATGGCATTGTGATTTTTTTAATTGTTTGTCATAAAAACTACCTCAGCTATTCAAAGCGTGTTTGTGGCTTGGAAGTGTTTTGATGCACTTAGTGATGAGTTGACATTTTGTTCAACTTTGACCATGCAAATAATAAGACATGCAATTTAAGTGATGCTACAATATGGTGCCACTGATGGTGTCTCCAAGAGTCATACTGTTCTTTAATTACACACACAGCTTTATGGCTTCCAAATGCATGTTATTTAAAGGAAATGCACATTTTTTATGTCCCCCTTTAAACTGATCTAAAATGGCCCCTCCCTATTAAATAGTATTTTTTTTCTTTAGTACATGTCCCCCAGGTCACATCCTCCCCATGCCATTTATGTGTCAATTCTTTGACTTTTAGCATAGAAAATGGTCATTACTGAAAATAAAATTTGGCTCCTATTGTTTCAGTAGAGTTCAGATGCCATATCCAAACTTTGACAGTGTTTGCCAAACGTTCAACAAACCAAACCCAGGTTCAGCTCATCACAGTTAATGAATAAGTGTGATTATTGTGCACCCTCTTGTTTTAAAGGGGAAATTACATCAGCAGATACAAAAATTCCCTTGGAATTAATAAAGTATTTTGAATCTGAATTATGTAAGCCTAAATTTTGAATGGCCATAGGAGAAAACTTTTAAGGTGACTTTTGACAGTATTGGTCTAATACAATAATGAGGTTATAAAGTCCACTTGCGATGTCCCCATGCACATAAAATCAACAGGTTCACTTTAATGCAGGTCCTTGCAGCTACCTATACCTATATTTCCTTCACTTCCCTTCTGACCTGATCACCTGTAAAAGCAAAGTGACATATATAGAATATTTAGATATGGCAGAGCATATCACACACTTCTTTTCCTCCCAAGTGACAGTTTAAGTGCTGGCCGCTCAAGTGCTGTAACAAATGGGTAAGTTGAAAACTTAGCTCTAATGTAGAAAAACTTGGAGTTTGTACAGGGCTTCTTGTCCTCACTTGTGGGCAATTGAAAATTTATTTCCCAAAGTACTAGAATCGACTACATATAGAGTATGTGTTAATCCGATTGTTCTTTGTTATTCACCTTTTAAATCCAATAAAAAATGTATTGTTGAAAAAAAAAAGAATATACTACATATTGATATAAAGATACTCTGAACTGATAAATTACCTGTTGAAATGCCATTTAAAATTACTCTTAGGCTGGAATTGCTGGGCGACATAATGACATTTGGAAGCAATAATCTTGTTTTTTACTCTTTATCAATAACACTATACACACAGAATCTTTTACTAAATAAGAACATACTGTATATCAGTGGTTCTTAACCTCAGTCCTCAAGTACCCCCAACAGACCATGTTTTTAGGTTTTCTTTTACTTTGCACAGCTACTTTAAATCAATATAAATGACATGGTATTGATAAGAGCTATTTTATCTAAGGGAAGTTCCCAAAACAAGACCCGTTGGGGGTACTTGAGGACTGAGGTTGAGAACCACTGCTGTAGATGATGAAGTCTGTCACCTATGTAAAAGTGATCCGGCAGCTGCAGAGCCGCCCAGGTCATTGTTACTGAACAGCCGATCGCCAGTTGTAAAAAATTATGCCACGCTCAAGGCTGCAGCTGCAACTATGAGCTTAGTGTAACCATTTGCTCACATGACGTTTTTATATAAACAGCAGCAAGTGGTAAAAGAACAACAATAGAGTAGTTGATGGTATCAGACAACAATCAACTTTCCTTCCCTAGGAAGTTCTAAAGTGTTCATGGAAAGTATCACTTTCTTTTGGCAGACTCCTTAGCAGGATACATTCCAGAGTTACCAATGAAGGCACAAGATACAACATACATATTATTTTTTTAAATGAATTAAATCTTTTAATATGCAAGAACCCTTTACCACCACCCCCAATATACATCAGGATGGTATTGAAGGCATATTGGTCATGTGGTTCCTGCTAAAAGGAAGGATCAATGTTTAGGCAGGGGCATAACTACTCCACCAGCCTCTTCATAAGGGAACACATGACTTTGCGCTTGTGCTGACATGCTTTGGGCTTGTGCCACTGGACACATGCAGCTGGCATTCAGGTGCATTCTGCTTGCAATTGACAACAATTTGGAAGCTACATCAACCTGTTTCAAGCTCCTTTGGCATTCCTATTGACTCTTAGGGAGTGAAGCAGATCTGAAGCGAACAACAGCCCAATGACACATACTGCTCTGTAGATTGGTATTTATCAAAAAAACACACATAGAGCATAGGAAATCATGACTTCTGTTTTATATATCCTTATCTAATCTGTTTTCCTCTTTACTATTGTCAAAAGGAATGTAACAAGAAAAAAATCACATGGACACGAAGCAGCTCACCAGCATATACCATATTACTTCCAAGCCTTTTAAAACCTAGATTCAAATCACAATATAATTCTAAAGTCAGGGGGAGTTTTGCCATTCTGAACTCCACACTGCTTACTGTTGAAAAGTCAATAAAGTAAAAAAATAAATATTAAAACTGTTTCTTTTCCTCTGCTAGTTAGCAGTAGCATGATTGTTAAAAGAACATGTTGTTTTAAAATATTCTGCAAAACTGTGAAGCAACTTCACATGTTATAAAAAAGCTTGTCCCAAACCTTCATCCTTCATAAGTGTAATAATTAATGACCTTATTTGTAGACCATGCCACAATTATTTTAAAGGCACAATATTGTAACAAAGATTTATGATTTGGGAAAAGTTAATGTACCATTTCCATTTATCTATTAATTTTAAAATTTAAATAAATATCAAAGTAAAGTTTCCAGTGGACACCTTTTTAGCGGCTTCATATAAACATGGCTATCATTATTTAAGAAAAAAAAGTTGCAATTTTGTATTAAACATCTTAGATGAATGAAAACGGCAGTTTGAAAATGTACACTTACCCTAAAGAACTCTTTGGTTGACCCTGAATCCAATGTCCCATATGCAATTTCTGTTTGCTTGGAAAGGTCTTCTGCACTTTCAATAGGTGACACCATTCGTTCCACAGTAAGAAAGGCAGCTAAGTTAGCCGTGTAAGATGAAATTATGATCAAGGTAAAGAACCACCACACACCTCCAACAATGCGACCAGATAGGGATCTAACAACAAGTATGAAATTTGTGTTTAAAATGAAAAGAGTATTAACAGAGTAACATTATAAAATAAATAAACATATAAAATGGTTACAATCCTGGTTACTCTTTTGACCTTTCTGTTGCTGTCACTATAACAATGTATAGCTTTGCAAAAGAACTCCCCTGTAGAAACCAAGAAAAGGAACTGTAATGAAACTGAGAAACTGAAATGTTAATGAAGCATGGTGGATAACTGAAGCATAAACTGAAGCATAAATGAAATTTCTCAAAATTATGCCTTTACAAAGAAAGTAATTTGATTGATTTGCTCTAGTTTTTGAAAATCTTTATTCTTTAAAAGTAGAGCTTTTTTTGCTAGTATTACTATTCTTTAACTAAATAACTAAATATTATGAAAATGCAACTTTGGAAATAAGCAACATCTTTAGATGTTGAATTGTTGCCTTTCCTTGGTCAGATGTGATAAATCACATCTTCCAACAACGGGAAAGAGCCGTTGCATATTTTACAGTACAGTACCAGATTCAACAAAATTTAAATGTGAAATTGTACTTATGCCACATACAGTACTTTCTTCTTCTGTTAGATGGTATGAATAGTCTGGTATGTAAATATCTAGCAGAGATGATGTTGTGAACAAAGTAAGCAAATTAAGTTACTTTAGAATAATTTCAACATTTTATTTTTTACCAGCTTTTAAGTGATCTATGGTACCCAAATGCAAACATTCAAATTATGCTTGTTGCCACGTGTGAACTGTAGACACAATGGAATGTTTCTATTAACATTCCATTGCCAACTCTCTATAAGTGCAGACAGTTGTTGACAGACCTAATAGAAACAAGCCAAACGTGAACATTCGTAACTAGGCAGAAAGCATAGGCGTGCACAAGGGGTGTGCCAGGTGTGCCCTAGGGTTGGCAACCCATCAATGGCAATCTCCTCAGTGATTATGGGCAGGTTACAGGTAAGCTCCAATACTTCCTTGCTGACCCCAAGAACCTGGACAGGAGGTGGAATTTAGTGAAACCAATCTGTATTTTCCTCCTCTAGCAGCTGAAAGTAGGCTTCTCCTCCTCTCCCTTTTACCGACATTCAGCTGCCCCAGGAGAAAATAACCAATACCTTACCAATATATGCCACCCCCCCCGCCCCTGTTGTTTCTGCTGCCTGGGTCTCTCTGTGAACTCCCCTGCTCCCCCCTCCCCCAATTGCTTCAGGATGGAGAGCTGGAAAGAGGCCGGTAAATATGTCACACACGCATGTGTGTTGGAGCTTTGAGGTGCACACCCTAATGTAAAAGGCTGCGCACACCTATGGCAGAAAGTATACCACTACATTTACTTTTCTTCATCATTGTTTAAAATTTGTGGGAAACCTGAGGTATAGTTAAATGTAATGTTTACCACACTAGACAGACACATAAAGATATGTTCTATGAAGCATTATAACAACACTCTAAACATGCTTCATTTTTACAGCAGTGCAATCTATGTCCCTGATCACCTCATTTACAACATTCCAAGTTGTCACAATAGAAGTGAACAATTTTTTTCACTTAACACAGGCAGTGTTTGAATCCAGTGCATCAAGGAAGATGTTATTAGACTGCTACTGAGTTGACTGTGAAATGTTCCTTGGCAACTGAAAAATGTTCTTCCTAATCAGTGACCAACTATAGTAGAGTATATCTAATCAACAAACCTGGTTCCTGGCCCAGTACCCAAGCGAACCATAATCATAGTCCTCAATTAAAAACAATCACTAGTATAAATAAGGAAATTACTGCAATTGCTAGTTATACAACCATTCATATCTAAAATACCCAGCCATAAGACGACAATGCAAACCTTCTCAAAAACAAGCTTACTTGTGCTGATCTGTAATGGTATGGAAACAAACCAGTCTGATGCTGGCTATTCAAGGTTGCCATTAGGGAGGGGGCGAATGACCCCCTGTTCGGTTTGCACCAGAACTTTCGAACATCGGGAAAGTTCGGAACCGAATAACGAACCCCATTGTAGTCTATAGGACCTGAACGTGAAAAATCAAAAGTGCCCATTTTGAAGGCAAGTAACTGGGCATACAATGGTTATTGGGGCCCGGGTACTGCCCTGTGGGACATGTATCAATGAAAAAAAAGTTTGTAAAAAATTAAATTTTTTAAATGAGCAGTAATTTATTGATGCCGAAAGTGAAAGTATAAAAATGAAAAATTCCTTTCAATATAGTGACTGGGAGGTCCCCTTAGTCCTACTGTAAAGTAGCACGTCTGTACTGTGTATAGAAGCTGCTGCAGCAATAATTGCATTTATAAAGCGCAAAAAATAGAAATTTTTCCCTGAAAGCTTTCTTTATTTTGTAAGCAACGGCTTAGGGAGCCAGTCTGCATGATGAGGCCACAATGTAGTGCACAGGGAACAAGATTAGAGATTTTTTGGATAAATTCTGGTGTCTCTACCACAGACTTTAGATTTCTACTTCTGTAACAGGTGCGGAAAAATGTTCTTTGGGTGTCGGTGGCGCCTTCACACTGTAACCCTATAGAGGTACTCGTGATGAAAGCAAGAATTGGCCTTGCTGTCAAAAATTGCAATGATATGCGCCTATCAAACAGGTGCGAAAAGATTGTTATTTGGGTGTCGTGGTGCCTTCACGCCGTAACCCTATAGAGGTACTCTTGATGAAAGCAAGAATTGGCATTGCCGTAAAAAAATTATAATGATATGCACCTGTCAAACATGTGCAGAAAAATTGGTCTTTGGGTGTTGGTGGTGCCTTCACAACGTAACCCTATAGAGGTACTCTTGATGAAAGCAAGAATTGGCCTTGCTGTCAAAAATTGTAATGATATGCACCTGTCAAACAGGTGTGGAAAAATTGTTCTTTGGGTGTCGGTAGAGCCTTCACACCGTAACCCTATAGAAGTACTCTTGATGAAAGCAAGAATTGGCCTTGCTGTCAAAAATTGCAATGATATGCGCCTGTCAAACAGGTGCATAAAGATTGTTCTTTGGGTGTTGGTGGTGCATTCACAACGTAACCCTATAGAGGTACTCTTGATGAAAGCAAGAATTGGCCTTGCTGTCAAAAATTGTAATGATATGCACCTGTCAAACAGGTGTGGAAAAATTGTTCTTTGGGTGTCGGTAGAGCCTTCACACCGTAACCCTATAGAAGTACTCTAGATAAAAGCAAGACGTGGCCTTGCTGTCAGAAATTGTAATGATATGCACCTGTCAAACAGAAAAATTGGTCTTTGGGTATTAATTGTGCCCATGAAACCAACACCAAAAACATTCTTCCAGATGAAATCAACACCCACAACACTAGGCAGCCTAGGATTCCTGCAGAGATTCCACATCCCCAAAACACTTAATCGGCATCAGGAGCTTCATAGCTGCTAGTAATCCGGGACTGATTCATTTTGATAAAAGTCAGACGGTCCACAGAGTCTGTGGACAGACGCATTTTATGATCAGTAACAAAACCTCCAGAAGCACTGAATGCCCGTTCGGAAAGCACGCTGGATGCAGGGAGGGCAGCACAGCAGCTCAATAGCATACTGGGCAATTTATGGCCAGTGGTTTATTCTCATGAGCCAGTAAGCCAGTGGATTGTCGACTGGAAAGCTCTCCATCTCTATTTCGCCCCTAGATAATCGTCCACAATGTGATGCAGACACTGCTGATGGGATGTGGAAGCTGACAGCCTTGGGCGGTGAGGACTAAAAAAAATCAGAAATGTATCACTTAGGTGGCCGCCTTCTCCATCGCTCCTCTGTTGACCAACAGAAACCTCAAAACTATGTTTTTTCACAACACTGTAACCTACCAAATGCGTTCGATAAATTTCTCTTTTAAGGCGTCCTCAAGAGATTTCATCTTCTGCACTCTCTGTGGGGATGGGATGAGTTCTGAGGCTTTCCCTTTATAACAGTAGTCAAGGTGGGTTGCCAACCATTAGTAATCCTTTTACTTTACGCATTTTTCTTGGGTCCTTTCACAGGCTTTGAAGCAAGAGGGAGCCCATGCACCACAAATTTGCTGAGGCATGAGAAGCAGACTCCTCAGAGTCACTGAGGATTATAGTATCTGGAACTGTCTCCTCCCAGCCACGTACTACTCCCAAGGGTTCTGCAGATGGAAAACCAACACTGTTTGATGTATGTCTTCCTCTGCTTCAATGCCTCTGAAACTGCCAGAATCCTCCTCCTCCTCCTCTTGTGTGTTCTGTGGCATAGGAACAATGGTGTCTGCATAAAGTGGGCCTTGAGAGGAAAGAAAGTCCTTCTCTTTGTACCGCTGCTCTGCCTTGAGTGCCCTGTCCATAATGCCACACAGGGTCTGCTCCAGCAGGAACACAACAGGCATTGTGTCACTGATGCATGCATTGTCACGGTTCACCATCTTTGTGGCCTCCTTAAATGTTGACATTACAGTGCATGCATCCTTTATTAACAGCCATTGGTGTGGGGAAAAAAGCAGAGTTGGCTTGAGCCTGTCGTTGTGCCATATGCACAGAGGTACTCGTTGATGGCCCCAGCCGCTGCAGCATTACCAAAGTCGAGTTCCACCTGGTGGGCATGTCACAGATCAGGCGGTTTATGGGCAGGTGGAATTCCCACTGAATTTCAGCCAACCGAGCACTGGCTGTGTATGGCTGCCTAAAATGGCTACACACTCTTCTGGCCTGCTTTAGTAGATCTTTCAACCCTGGGTAGCTATTCAGGAAACGCTGCGCCACCAAATTGAGGACATGTTGCCAGCCAGTCTAAGTGTAGACAGGAGGTTTGTGCCATTATCACACACCACCATTCCTGGCTCCAGCTGGCATGGCATGAACGACCTCTGGGCCTGTGCCTGCAGAGCTGCAAGAATCTCTGCTCCGGTGTGGTTCATGTCCCCTAGACACACCAGCTGAAGCACTGCATGACACCTTTTAGCCTGACTCATTGAATAGCCCTTTGAACGCTTAGGGGGTACTTAAAGTTCATAGGACAATTCAGCAGAGGAGGGCATTGAGGAGGAGGAGAAGGAGGAGGGGGTAGAGCTGACAAATCTGGCATCATCACCAGCTGTATGGAGATGTGGAGGCACAACAAGCTGCAGCACTGAGCCCTGTCCTGCATCCTTCTGAGTTATCCAGTGTGCTGTGAACAAAATATATCGTCCCTGCCCATGCTTGCTGGACCACTTGTCAGCAGTAACGTGGACTTTGCGGCTGACTGCCTTGCCTAATGATGCCACAACATTGCCTTCCACTTGATGGTAAAGAGATGGAATGGCCTTACCTGAAAAGAAATAGCGACTGGGAACCTGCCATTGTGGTACAGCACATTCTGCAAATTCACGGAAGGGGGCAGATTCCACCAGGCGGAAAGGCAGAAGTTGTGGAGTCAGCAGCTTTGACAAGCTTGCACTTAGATGCTGGGCATGTGGGTGTCAGGGACTGTATTTTTTTCTCTGCTGCAGCAGATGGTGCAGAGAAATTTGCCAGGTATAATCTACAGCTGGTGGTGTGCTGCTGGCAGATGTGCTGCAAGGACCTGGGACACCCTGCGCTATACCATCATCCCTCTCAGTGGAGGCTGCTGAGAGGTCATGAGGGATAGCAGGGATAGACTGAGGTGAGTAAGGAGGAGGGACAGATTTGTGCCCCCTTTGTGTTGCTTTTAGGTGCTCTTGCCAACAGGCTGGGTGGTGGGAGGTTAAATGCCTTGTCAAGCAAGTGGTACCCAAATGGTTGGTGTTTTTGCCACGCTAGATGCGCTTAAGGCAAAGTTTGCCAATAGCAACAATGCAATCGGCTGCACATATACTAAAAAAGGCCCAGACAGCTTAGCTGTGGGAAGTGGGCCACCACGTCTGCCTCTCCTTGCTGTGTCCTCCCAGATATGATGGGGGGAGTGGAGGTGCTTATTAACAAAATGTAATAAATATGTGTAAATGTGTACATGGATGCACTTTAATCATTGGAAAGTGGTGTTTGGTGCACTTTAATTTGAGTATTCACAACACAGACACACTCCACAGATAATACACTGCAATATACTGCGTCAAACGTGCAGAAACGCACAGAACTATATGGCGTTAAACTTGCAGTAACACAATGAAATATACTGAGTTCAACTTGCAGTAACGCACACATCTATATGGTGTTAAACTTGCAGTAACGCACAGAACTATATGGTATTAAACTTTCAGTAACGCACAGAACTATATGGTATTAAACTTGCAATAACGCAATTAAATATATGGCGCTAAACTTGCAGTAATGCAAAGAACTATATGGCGGTAAACTTGCAGTAACGCACAGAACTATATGGCGTTAAACTTTCAGTAACGCAATGAAATATACGGCGTTAAACTTGCAGTAATGCAATAAAATATACTGTGTTAAACGGTCACTACATTCACAATGACTGAACTATCCCTACGTTCACACTAATGTAAAGATGAATGGTGGTTGC
Source organism: Rana muscosa (assembly GCA_029206835.1). Taxonomy (NCBI): domain Eukaryota; kingdom Metazoa; phylum Chordata; class Amphibia; order Anura; family Ranidae; genus Rana; species Rana muscosa. The sequence continues at coordinate 293,838,366 of CM055116.1, forward strand.
ACAACACTCACAATGACTGAACTATCCCTACATTCACACTAATGTAAAGATGAATGGTGGTCGCACTACACTCACAATGACTGAACTATCCCTACATTCACACTAATGTAAAAATGAATGGTAGTCGCACTACACTCACACTGAACTATCCCTAGATGCATGCTAAACTGATATTCCACACTGACGATGAAATCAGAATAGAACACTATAGCACACTAACTGTTTAATAGCACTAAACAGAGCCCTGTTCTATCTCTCTCCACGCCGCTATCACGCTACAAATGGCCGCCATGGAAAGAATACTTTTATAGTGTGGGGCAGGATTAAGAGCAATGAGCCATGATTGGATACAGTCATCATGACAGCATCCAATCATGGCTCTGACAGTGCTCTGTGCCCTGATTGGGCAAAGCTTTCATTGCTTCAGCCAATCAAGGCTTTTAATGCACTGTGCAGCGGCGCAGTGCATTGTGGTTGTTCGGCGGGCCTATAATTCGGCTGTTCGGAGAACTTCCGAATAGCTAATGTTCAGCCTGAACTCATGCTCTGGCCCGAACCGTTCTCCCATCCTTAGTTACCGTAATTTGTTGGCTAATATAAACATCAAAGGTTGTGTATTATATACCAGTATGGGCAGACAATGGCTGGAAAGAGCATTCCTGAGCAAATAAAATATGTATCATTGGTATCAGCTCTCTCAATATGGTGCAATATTTCAGCTGTTCGAGAATGAGAGCAAAGTGTGCTGCTGTTCCAGTCTCTGCTTAGAACGCAGTTGCAGTATGCATTTCTGAAAAAAACATATTGAGTCATATGTCATTGATTTGATTGATTTGCTGGTATGTTTTTGAAATGTACCATCCGATATTGTTGAGTTATATGAATCTGCTCTTTTATAACACAGTAGTAAGAACATTAGATTGATGTAGAAATCCATAGCAACCAGTCAGCAATCACCTTGCAGATCCCTGCTATTTTGTGCCTCTGAAAGCTCACTACTGATTGGTTGACTTGAATTTCTACACACTTCTGTTTTCTGTATTACATAAACAAAAATGTCTAGCATTTCACAATCCCCTACACTGTAAATATTCCTTCAGTTATTGATATTCATAAAGGAAAATAAAAGTAGGGAAAATATGTGTCTATTTGTAAATTGTGTGTCTAATTAGCTTTTCCTCTTTTTTTTGGTGGCTTTGATGTGAACTGACATTATCTTTCCACAAGTAGTTAAAATTGTGAGCAGTAGTTTCAACTTTTATCTTTTCTCTTCCTTTAGTGCGATAGCAAAGCCACAGTGTATTTAATTAAAGCTCATGCTGTTGTCATGGCAACTATAATTTCAAACATTATTCGTGTTCACTTGACATGGAAGTGAGAAAAAGTGTACACTGCAGTGATTTACATACATATGTTAAATCGCATTTACAAAGGGAGTTGTGGTTAGCATTTTAGTAAGCAATTGAAGTTATTATTTAATGCTGTTTAATTATTATATATATAGTCATTTAAATAAGGAAACAAATCTGACATATGTAAAAAAAGTTTATAACTGTGTATGTATTCTGCTAGCATAAAGAACTAAAGGCATGTATAGCACCAAAAATATATATCTAATTCTTGCACAGGGGGGACAGTGTTAAATCCCTATATATAAGCAATTGCATGGTTACCAGTTTTTCTTGGAATAGAAGAGCAATTCAAAGCCCAGTACTCAACACCCCAAAAATTTTTATGCTTTTGATCCCCCCACTCCAAAAAAAAGATAGATACGCTTTTAGCACTAGGAGCATGGGGCTAGTAGTTTTTAGCACAGAGCTGTCAGCTTAAAGAGTAATTCCATAACACAGGGCTCTTCTCTCACAAATCTTCTTTTAACCCTACCCCAGGGGTAGTTCCGCTTTTTTGGCAGTGCTCTACTGGTGGTATAAGTGGGGAAGCTAGTCCCCAATCCTAAAGGGTAGATTTACCAAAACTGGAGCACTCATAATCTGGTGCAAATGTGCATGGTAGCCAATCAGCTTCTATCCTTAGCTTGTTCAATTAAGCGTTGACACAAAAACCTGAAAGCCTCACCGGATTTTGCTCACTCGAGTTTTAGTAAAGCTTCCCACTTTTTTGTAATGAAAAATACATAACATAATTTCTTAGAATATTATATAGAAACCATTCACAATCTGATAAGAATATAGACTATAGCCCCTTTTAAGCACATTGAAGGGTAATCATTGCAGTGGACAGAAGTATTTACCAGTGTGCCTTACATTGTTGATTAGCAAATGAAAAAAATTGTGCTTTTGTCAATGGACATAAAAATAAGCCATAGCTGCCAACATTTGGAAAAAAATTGAAGAAACACTTTAAAAGGATTAAAAAAGAAATGTGGTGTGCTACTTTGCCTATCTGTCACACATTTGTGGGTATGGTCAATAAAATGGGTGTTGCTTCATGGTGTATGGCTTGCAGTATGCCACTTTTCCCCGTTTGCTATCATTTAGATAAAATAGAGTCTAGGGTTCATGAAGAGCAAGTGGGGATTAAAAGAGCCCCATGGTTTGTGTCAGGGGCAGCAACGTTAAACCTCAGCACTGGTGTCAATGCCAACAATGATAACCCACAGCATGTACCAGGGCCAGCAATAAGCCCCGGTAAGTGTCAGGGCTAGCAAGGACAACTCTCAGCAATAGTTCCCAGAATGTGTCAAGGCCAGCAATAAATATCCCAGCAATAGCTCTCAGCATGTGACAGGGCCAGCAATGAAAAACCCCAGCAATAACACACAGCACAATAAAAAAAAAATCAAGCACAATAATAACCCCCAGCACTGCAATAATGATAAATTCCCGCAATAAAAGTATGATAATCCCCAGTGGTCCAATAAGGATAACTGTTAGCACTGCAATAATTATAATCCCCAGCACTATATTAATGATAACTCTCAGCACTACAATAATGATAACCCCCTGGGCTGCAATAATGTTTACTTCTAGCCCTGCAATAACGATAACCCCCACCAGTGCAATATTGGCCCCAGCAGATCAGTAATGATAACCACCAGCACTGCTACAAAGATAACACCCAGCACTGTAATAATACTAACCACATCACTGCAATAATAATAACTTCCAGCACTGCAATAATGATAATCGTCTGCATTGGTGTTCAGTAGTTTTGCATGACTGAGTGCCTGCTTCCACTAAGCTTCCCCTCTCCTGCTCTGCTGCCAGTAGCTTCCTTGCTCCACCTGACAAAGCAAAGCACTGGGGTACTTAAAGATATGTTTGGGGTTTTACAGCACACCCAAGTGCCCCCCCTGGTACTGCCACTGCCTTACCTCGAACTATCCTTGTAATCCTGAGATAACCCTTGCTAATGTTAACTGCTTAGGCCCAATTCATATACATTGATTCTGTGGATCCAAAATGTTTCACCTCCTTAAAGTGTATGTTACACCAACATTTCATATTCCTGATATGTGCCTGTTGTACCAGGCACTCATGTTAAAAAGTATCCTATTCTCTTTACATTGCTTCCTTTGTGTGAAATACCTGGTGATCCTGCTAGTGCCCCTGCTTTCCTATTTCAAACTGACCAGGCTGGGCATAAAAGCCTATCAATCCCAGAGTGGTCAGTTTTCTTTGCATTCTATTTGGGAGAACAGCCTGCCTGTATTCCAACGATAGGACATGTGCTAACACCCCCCCCCCTGCACAGCTAATCACAGGACAGATCAGTGTACTGCTCTTTCTCTGCCTCCTATTGATATGCCCCCTGCCGTCTCCACTTCTATTCTTTAAGGCCCAGCCATACATAGATCGAAATCTGTCTGGTTCAGCAGGGACCAGCTGAATTTCAATCCACGTATGAGCAGGCTATCGATCAACTTCTGCACAACCACAATCCCCTGGACCCCAAACGAGGCACACATGTAGCCCCATGTCTCCTCTACAAGTGTGCAAAGTTTGGTGTCTGGGAGACCTACGGCCGGGGAGAACGGATTTTTCAAATCCGGGCACTCCTTCCATAGACTCCCATGTTAAACATCAGTCTAGTCATGGGCACACTAAAGCATGGGCACAGTGAGGCATGGGCACAGTGAGGCAAAGTGAGGCACAGTGAGGCATGCAGATGGACACCCTAGGCTTATACTCGAGTCAATAAGTTTTCCCAGTTTTTTGGGGTAAAATTAGGTGCCTCGGCTTATATTTGGGTCGGCTTATACTCGAGTATATACAGTACTTGTTCTGCAGCTGCCTCTCTGAGTCTCTCTCTCAGTTTCTCACATCAGCCGAGAGAGAGACTCGTCTAATGTAGTTACGCGGCGCACTGACACAATACCAGGAGCGGAGGAGGAGGTGAGTGGAGCCTCTTCCCTGCACTCGTTGCTAACTCCTGGGCCACTTGGCGTCTAGCAACGAGTGACGTCAGTGAGTCACGTCGGGCCGCTCTGCGGGTAGGTGCGATAGCGTGCGGCTCCACAGACGGGTAAGAAAGCGGGTGGCTCCGCTTGCGGCACGGTTTGTGGGCGGGCGGCACGGTTCGTGGGCAGACCGTGCTGCTCAGTGTGTTGGCAGCGCAGGTGAGAGTGAGAGAGCATGCTCAGTGTGGCAGCTGGCCAATCAGCTAGCCGGGAGCGGGGGAGCAGAGAGATGAGATCATCTCTCACCGCCCGTGCCTACCCTGCATTCCTGCAGTGACTTCCACCCTCACTGTGCAGGCAGCAGAGAGATTACATTATCTCTCTGCTGCCTGACTCTGGGAGTCTGGGACACAGCAAGAGACAACCAAAACAACACCTTAGCAGGCAAGTTAGTGACAATCCGCAAGGTGTGGCAGGTGACGTGGCAAGTGACAATCCGCAAATTGTGTCAGGTGATGTGGCAAATGACAATCTGCATCTGGTGGCAGGCAAGTGACAATCAGCAAGGTGTGGCAGGTGACGTGGCAAGTGACAATCCGCAAGGTGTGGCTAGTGACAATCCGCAAGGTGTGGCAGGTGATGTGGCAAGTGACAATCCACAAGGTGTGGCAAGTGACAATCCACAAGATGTGGCAGGTGATGTGGCAAGTGACAATCCGCAACGTGTGGCAAGTGACACGCTTAGGGATCCCACTAATTGCAGGCGACGGTGGCAAGTGACACACTCGGGGCTCCCACTGATTCTGCATTGAACTATTTAATTTTATATTACAATGTAATAATAGAAATAATGCGCTTCAATCATCCTGACACCATAACAACCATGGTGTCGGGATGATTGAAGTGCCAACACCAGCCATTTCCCTGATAAATTTCCCACAAAAAAACATATTTTTTGGCAGTGCCCCTCCCGAGAAAAGACTCTGGATCCGCCCCTGATATAGTGTGAATTAGCCCTCAGATCATGGAGTCTTGAGCGACTGTTACTGATGTTAACCCCCAGTGCTTTAAAGTGGTTGTAAACCCTTCTAAAAATTTTTTTTTTTTTAAACTACCTGTAAGAGAAAGGCATAATGAGCTAATATGACTAGCATAATAGCTCATTATGCATCACTTACCTCAGATTGGGGCCCCCGAAGCCGTCCTCATCTCCCTCTTCAGCCGCAGCCATCTCTGCGGCGATAGCCGGAAGGTTACTTCCGGGTATCGCCGCTCCAGCCAATCACAGCGCCGCTCCGGCGCTGTGATTGGCCGGAGCGGTGGTGACGTCACTCTGCACATGCGCGCGGGAGCCGTTAAATTCGGCTACGCCCAGCGATTGCTGGGAAGTAGCCAAATTTGTAAATGGAATTAACCCCATGAATGGGCCGTTGTCTACGGCGCGCATGCGCCATAGACAGCGGCGCCTGTCATTTAACTAAATATCTCCTAAACCGTGTAGGTTTAGAAGATATTTCTTGCACCTACAGGTAAGCCTTAATCTAGGCTTACCTGTAGGTGCAAGTTGAAAAAGTGGGTTTACAACCACTTTAAGTTTAAGTCTTGCCTGGCTTGGAACATTGCTAATGGTGTCCCAGTGCTGTCCACTTTATGTCCTACTACTCAAATTCCTGTTCAGCGTTCAGAGTATCCCACAGCTGCCCTAAGCCTATCCAAGTTAATCTGCAATAGACTTTAGAAAGGCAACCCCTATACTGTTTTCTGGGTCCAGAGGAGTGAATGTTGCGGTTCGCCTGGCTAATGCTGCACTAGAGGCAAAGAATATGGAACACAACTCAGAAGCCCTTGTAAGAGTTAGCACTACACTTTCATAATCACTTATCTGCAAGATTGCAGGCCAGAGGTTCTGACTTAAAGAGGAGCTAAACCCTCCTTTTCTTTACTCTGTTTGAGATGCAGTTGGCATGGTGCTGTGCATGTGATCAGTTATGACAATAGCTATTTAATGGCTTGCCAGCTCAACTCAGAGGTATTTATCATTCACAACATGCCTTGAATGTAACTGTTTTAAGAAACAGTTTTGTGGATTGGTTTAGTTCTGCTTTACCTTTAAATTGGTTGTAAACCCTTACATATACCCAGTGAAGTGACTAGCCTCAGGTGATACACAGAGATTACACAAATCCTCCTACATAATTGTACCTGTCTATCTGCAACCCTTTCTTCTATATATCCATGCAAAAGTGCTGAATTTTAAAGATTGCCTGAGAATTCAGAAAAAAGGGGGACTGAGAGCTTAAGTTAGAGCTCTGCAGAGCTCAGTGAGGAGAGCTCTGACAGCTGATTGGATGGGACACACACCCCTTCACGCAGTAAACAGGAACAGAGCTGAAGCTGTCAGGCTGCAGGGGGTCTCTCCCCTGTCACCATGTTTCTCTTTGTGTCAGGACAGCTATTCATAAGTAATTCATGCTGTAGTACACACTGTAGAGGGATATGCTCTGTTCATATCTCATGTCTAAAGTTTACAACCACTTTAATTGTACTTACTGGTTGCTAATCATTGGTCAACAACTTTGTGAAAGTCCTGAAAATAGACAGGACCAGCCATCAATGTTAGAAGAAGATCAGCAATAGCAGGCTACACGTCTCTAATATATAAATGTCATTTTGGATTTAGCCCTTTTATTTTTATTCTCAAAACACTATAAATAATTGCATCTTAAAAAGATTGTTTCAAGACCTGCACAAATTGCTTTTGCAATTTTAGTAACTTACATTTTTGAAGAAACCAGATAAAGTTTTCACCTAATGCTACACATTTGTATTACTCAGGAATACTCGTTTTCAGTCATTTGTTATCCACACATATAACAATGATTAAATATATGCTTGAGTCTTAGCCATATAAGCCTAAAATCAACCTACAACTGGTAATGCAACAGCACATAGTTGTAATGAGCTGCTTTGTTTTTGATTTTCTACACTTGAAATTAGAAGATAATATTTGCAAATGTGCCTACCTCCAAGACAAACTACACAACAATGTTGTGTAGTTTGTCTTGGAGTTAGGTACCTTTGCAAATATTATCTTCTAATTTCAAGTGTAGAAAATCAAAAACAAAGCAGCTCATTACAACTATGTGCTGTTGCATTACCAGTTGTAGGTTGATTTTCAGCTTATATGGATAAGACTCAAGCATATCTTTAATCATTTTTATAGAGTCTTACTGCTGTCAATATCTTTCATGTGTTTTCTTGATCAGCTTTACACATACACAATCAGTTATTAAAGAAGTCAAGTGGGACTTGCATGGCACAAAAGCAACAACATCATTCCACTTGCAGCTCATCATCCTTTCATCCCATCACAGTTCATGCTGGCCATGAGGACCTGGAACTGTAGACTGGGAATGCAGCAAAAACACGGTACCCCTCCAAGCAGGCATAAAATTATTGTAACCTTGTGCATTTCTGTAGTCTTTACATGGTACATATACTTTTAATGAGAAAACATCAAGGTAAATTAAATACTTAAACCCATAGTTTTAGGATTTGTTTTTTCAGAATTCTAGCATGCAAAAGGTTTAGTGTGACCATACGATGTGTCTTTTATTTTTCCAGTACAATATATTGTATATGCACCATGGTATCCACCTCCGACCAAAAATGCACAAAGTAAAAAGAGATGAATCACCAACCTTGGCGAAATATCGCATCCTTGCTGCATAAAGGCACCAAGGGAAAACCATAGACTATTAAATATCCCAAACTCATTAGATGAATCGTTACTTTGATTTTCTCTTCCATCTTCAAACTCCTCAGTATGCCATTCGTATGGGCTAAATCTGCTGACCAGGAATAAAACTACACTGACCCCAATGTAAGCAAACACTATGCACATCCAGATCTCATATGCTAAAGGATCGAGAAAGGAAAACACTCCCGGTTTTGACTTCTGAGGCTTCTTGATCATAATTGAGATTCCCAAGCTCATGAAAGGTTTCGAGAAGTCAATTACTTCTTCTCTCACCAGTGTAATTGTTAATGGAGCTATTGCAATATCAGCTTTCTGTAAAACAAAAGATATAAAATAAAATGTTATTATTTTTTTTGTTACAAGTGAGGAACTGACCTTTTATTTGACTTTATAAATTATGCTTTAACAACAAGAATGATTTAGAACATTAGCAATGTGCATATTCATATTTTATTCAATAATAGTTTTAGAACCATGTTTATTAAGACAGCAGAAAATATATAATTCATTGGAAATCAGGTGCAGTAAAAACCCCTGTGCCCCCAAAACATTCCTCATCTAAAAATAGATCTCCCGATCCGGCTGTCTACTTCCTATGACTAAGGTTGCAGCCTAGGAGAAGTAACTGAGGCTGTAGAGGCTCAAGTTGGTAGCATATTGAGTAGTTATATGACACTTAAGGTTCTTACTCCAGAGCAAAGTTGCAATGGCTTTTTATTGTAATGCCACAGTGATATCTTAGCTAAACTTTTACACAGATTGAGACTGGAATTTAGCGCCTTAAGAATGCTGGCTATAGAGCAATAATGTAAACGTTAAGGCACTTTGATTAAAAGTAAAATTTGCCTTCTCCACTTTATGTGCAAAGGTAATTACATATAATGTAATGTAATTATTCATTTAAAAAAATAGTAAGTACACCCAGCAGTGGTACAGTATCAGAAAAGGATTAGTAACAGTTGCGATTGCAATTAGGATTTGGGGTACAGAATGAGTGAACAAGTACAGCATCTTCATGTAACTAAATATTAAAGATCATAGAGATTTTGGGTAACAAGATAGTGGCTTAACCACAAATGTAGGGTCCTGGGTCTGTAAATATACCCATACTTCCCTGTGACGTTTCATGGCTTCTAGACTGCCTTCAGTGTAAAAAACTGAATCCTTCAGTTTTAAGACTGCAATTGGACTAGTATCTTGTGGTATCCCTGTTGCTGTAAACAATTGTGTGCTAGTATATACTTTACACATTGGGATGCTAAAAGTCCCCTAATTTCATAACATTTTCACATTCAGGAATCACAGAGAGCTTATGTATTAAAAATGTGCCAACAAAAAAAGTCTTGTTTTCCATATCAATTAATCAGCTTCTACCCGTCATTTATAAATTAAAAGTGAATCAATTATTGTGACTGGTTGATATAAGAATCTTGCAATGTTCTTGCTAGTTCCTTTTCATCCATAAGCCCCAAGATACAATATGGGATCCATCACTCATTACAAAAATTTGTTACATAAAGCAAGAGCACATATACAACTTTTTGCTCAACTGTTTCCTGGACAGATTTATGGAAACTAAAATAATATGTCAAGCATATCAATCCTTCAATAAATACCACTGTTCATTGTTTCAGACTGTAATAATGTCATATTTCAAGGTGAAAGAGGTTACAGAAAAATCATGATCCATGTCTGAAAAAGAAAAAGGAAAATAGCTTTGTGGTTTGTGAGTAATTTTGAAGCTTGACCGCAGGAAAATGGTTCAACATCTCCCCAGGTGTGATGTGAAGTACTGTTATCACAAAACCTAAACATGAAATGTGATTCTTCTGTTACTGTCTCAAGAAGATACCCCAAGGGCACAGCTATATAATAAGCAACTGTGTTGTACCATCAGGTGGCTTCAGCTAGCCATGTAACTTATATAAGATAGATCAGTCATATAGTCAAGTAATTTACACTATACCTTCCTCAGGAAATTACATTTATCATATACTGCTTAGATCAAAATAATTGATGCACACCGATACATTTAAATATGTGAATATTTTAATATTTTATGATAAGTAGTGAAGGATTTTCAGACATGAACATGAAATAATGGTTTTAGCAAAACATATGGTTATCAACGTTTTTGTTCTTTGATATTGGTCATTAACATTCTTCAGTAACAAGGTGCACTGTACTTACCCCATAAACTAATTCTCCCACCATCCCATTCCATATTTTTGTTTCTGCATCTCTTGCTCCATATTTTCCATCTGCAACTATTGTGAGCTTGTATTTAAATCCGCAGTGCCTGGCAATCTCAGTTGCCAGATCAACACAATATCCTTCATAGCGATCATTTCCTTCAAACTGATCTGCATTTTTCTTATGCATCACATATGGGGCTTCCTGGAAATATCACAATCATTATCTAACAAGATCTGAACATTTTCTTTAACACCAAATAGATAGTGTAAAAATAACATTTGCATGCAACTTGATGGTGGGCAGGATTTATCAAACTATTTTGTTTTCAGACAAATGTGAAAAATACATGGGCTTTTTACTGCAGCACAACATACAAAAGAAAGATGCGCAGAGTACACTCACCTTAAAGGGCAAGTTATCTGTACAACCACCATAGGCCATGGCCTAATTTGAAACATTCCTAGGTACAATAAAAAAACCTCCAGCTTGCTACTCTGCCCACCAAGGCCATTTGGTGCTGTCTTTATTCTTGTTGACCCTGCATTACCTGGGCAGCTACCTTGCTGATATCGTTTTTTCCCCTGTCCAAGTGTGGGTGCGAGGAAAGGTGAATGAATGCTGCAGGGGTTCAGCTTTTATCTTTTTAAATTCTATAATTTAAGTGACCCTTCACTTTTTCCATGGAAGAAAAGGTAAAAGAGTCACTTAACTCTCCCCCCTCTCCAGCAGTATACACTCAGCTTTCCTTGCTCTAGCAATAGGACCAGGAAAGAACCCAGTGTAAGGTCCAAACAGACTTGAAGGAGCTTGAGCAGGGCTCTGGATCCCTTCCCAGGCCTGATTTGACAATGATAGGCCAATCACCACCTAGCACTGTCACATTGAATATAGTGAGCCACGTGTTCACACATACCCATAATTTCTGGGTATTTCTTTTGCTGTTGGCAACAAAATGGAATGGTATAATAATAAGGAAAGGTGAGTATATACTATGTTGGATCCCCAAGTTGGATGACATGTGAAATTCAATGTTTCCCAATGAGAGCTGTCTTAACTGATACTACAGTCTGTCCAACTTTAGAAAAGGCCCCTGCACTACTTTGGTCTGACTTTGATACAACTTCAGTGCCACAGAGTGTAAAAAGTCACATCAAAGTTGTATCAAAGTCGGACTCCAAAGTTGCAATGAAAGTCGCGCGACTTTGGAGTAGGGCTAGTATGAACCGAGTCTAAATCTGCTATGCTGCCAGTACAGCAGATGAAGAGGAATAGTTTAACTTTCTTCTGACAGTCATTTTTCAAACTGTTTTGGGGAACAACAGTCTCAAACAATGCAAATTTCTCACAACAGCCAGTCAGATCCTCTGATGAAATGTTTACAATGCTGTATAAGGAAATGAGAATTTTATTGTCCACTCTGGGGAATACATAGTGCACTTTTATAAATTAGACCCTATGTAAGAGTTGAAGGCATTTGACAATACAGTTGCCAACGATCTAATCACATAAGTACAGAAACAGAAAAGCCATCTAAGAGAATATTATGGACTACTGTGAATAGTGTAAAGACCTATAAAACATGCAGTAGGTTGCTTGTTTTTTCACAATATTCCACCCTAAAAACTAGACAGCTGAAAAAAACAAAAAAGGAATGTTAAAGTCGAAGTAAACCCTCCTATCATTTTCAGGCAAGGAAGCTGCCATCTTGGCCTCTGTTTAATCTTCAACTGCCATGATGCTGCACATGTGATCAGTTATGACACCAGCCATTGGATGGTTTGACAGTTTGGTTGAGAGCACAACCAATGTGACAGTTAGCATTCCCGGCATGCCGGGAATGTAACTGCTTTTTGAAACTGTTAAATCGATGGGTTTACTTCCGCTTTAAGACAAATTTTTGAAAACTAGTGCCATGGATAATAGTGGGTTTCTACAGGAAAGTTCTGCAGCAAACAATCAAATTCCAACTGCCAATCTTCCAATGCTGGTTAGATTTTAGCCAGATGGTCGCTATGAATAAAATCACTATTTATAACAAATGCGCTCTAATACCATGTAGTTAAATGGTACTTATTCATACTGCACACCTCGGTGGTCTTTGAATGGTTCCATTCTAAGCACAGTTAAAAAAAAAGCCTGAGATAGACTGGATGTACTTGGAAAAAAAGCAATAAAAATGTGTATTCTATGTACGTGCGGCTTAAAGGTTTAGATATAGAAGTAACAACACTTTGCTTGCTGTTTACTCCTTCACTCTAGGCCAAGCAGCATGTAAATACAACTTACCTCTTGACAAGTCTGCCCTATTTTAGTTCTGAGGATGTGGAACTAATTCTAGCAATGACCCCCCTACCCTAGAAACTGCCAGAGCTCGACCCTCAATTAATTCAGTTACACCTTTTTTATTGGACAGTGGGAGTCATGAAAAAAGATAGTGCTGCATTTTTTAAGTTTATGTTAGGATTATACATATTCTAATAGTAAGTTAAAACCTGACTATTTAAAGCAGCTTAGTTATTTTGAATGAATCTTTAACTTAAATAAGTAATGAGCTAACTTATAGATACCCAATCAATAAACTGAGATTGTGACTGTACTCATTTCCTTTTTTTTACCTCACATACCTGCAATGACAGACTTATTTTTATCTGCATAATACAAAATCCCATTGCCAGACTGGTTAGATCACCACATTATCTGTAATGGTGTTTTGAGCCCAGGTCACAAATTGAAAAGGTCAGCTGTGCCTCATAAATTATGATCAATTTAAAAAAAAAGTCACTACCATATGGAAATTTCCCATGACACTAATTGTAATTGTCTTGCATTGGTGCTGAAACACCACAGTCACAGTTTAATTGCTAAGTTCTATGCTATTCTGAGTCATTGAGGAAATATCATGATTGTCCCTGAAGATATGTTTGCCATTTAGATTCTGGAAGCTGTTTATACATGGATAAATGTGTGCTCATCATTATGTAATTTTTGGGGAAAAGATGTTTGGCACTAGAACCAGACAAAATTAATTACCTAGTAATGGGAAAAACTACTGTTAGCTTGTCATAAACATTGCTTAACTGTCATTTTAAGTATCCCACATACTGTCATTTTACATGTTGGTTAAGTGTATGCCTTTCTGGTTACTTAAGCAATGGGTGTGAAACACAGAGAATGAATAAATTAAAGAAGAGGGTTATGAATACAAGGGCTACAGTATCAACGTTTTCCATCAGAGCTCCAGGCTGTACCCAGACGATGAATGTAGGAGCAACATTGTGAGTAGATGTTGCAGAATTATAGCGTTTAAGTAATGCTACAACCATAATGTATTCAGGCATAGACTTGGGTTGTTCTTTCATAAAAACTACAAGGTCACACAGAATAAAATATACAACTAAAGACGTTCTGCACGTGTTAAGACCTCAAGTGATTATGTTGACTGATGCTCTTCTTTTCTTGCTATTGGTTCAGAGACAAACTATTCTATGCCTATGTATAATGCGCTGCTTAGTTTGCACTTTGCATGTCCCTTTTTTCTGTTTCAAATATTTTATTGAATTTTATAATTATCAACAAAATTCCATTAACAGAGCATATACAATAATATAATAGAAATAGATATTCCATTAACAGAACATGTACAATAGTATAGAAGAAAAAGGCGTAATCATTGAGGAAAGTAACTCTTATAAATGTAAATGAAAATAGATAATCTAGCGGATTGTAGGATAAGATTATGTAACATGAAGTGTCATAATATTAGCTTCATGGCAGCTATTTGACGACAAGTAATTGAGAAATTAGGTTGATTGAGATAAGATAATATAATTATGTCATCTATGAAGAGAATAGAATTTAATGAACCTATAAAGAAATATAAAGTTAATGTGTTGTAGAATAGCTGGGGGACTAATCCAGGGCCAAGTTCCTTCTCTTGGCTTGGCTTTATCTGGTGCGAAGGTCAAAAATCCCAACCATCCAAAGCATCTTCTATTACAGTTGGTATATCAGATAATTAACAAGAATAAACCTAGTAGAGGGGATATGGCACAGAGGGGAGAGAGAAAGAAATGTCTAGGGGGACCAATGGTTAGAGAATCAGGTGAAGGTAATCATAGTAGCGGGGTGGATATTATAATCTCTCAGGGAGAAATTAGTAAACAGTCCAAACCAGGAGGTAACATGTCGCTTTTTTCAACAGATATGGTGGAAAAAAAAGTCAGTTATTTTTAAACATCTGAGAAAAGACTCTCTTTTTCAATTTAATTAAGGGTACACACGATGACATAGACATATAATAAGCAATCATGCATTTAGAAATGCCCTCATTGGAGCTGCTCCAAGAAAATGGAGTCCTTCAGCTTGCTGTATGAAAAGTGGGATTGACACTAACTTACAAGTGTCGGGGAACAAATCTGAATCTATTATAAACTTGAATCAGAATGAACAGACTGCTGCCAATACCTTAGTAAATGCACGGAATGGAAGGTGAGAATAGTTAACATATCTAGAATAGTGGCATTTACACTATAGGTCAGTATTACATTATGCTTGCTCCCAGGTCACTCCCAGGTTCTTGCATAGAAACAATCGGGTCAATTTACTAAAAAGTTATATTTTGTAATTACATTGTATTTGTTTACAGTACCTCATTAATTATGGAAGACAATTTATATTTTTAAATTTCCTCTGCGCTTGGTTGGGTGTTCAAAGTGAACACATATTTCCCTGGCTAAGTAAAAAACTGTTCTCCTAGATCAGGTATATACAATTAGTGGACCTCCAGCTGTTGCAGAACTACAAGTCCCATGAGGCATAGCAAGACTTTGACAACCACAAGCATGACACCCAGAGGCAGAGGCATGATGGGACTTGTAGTTTTGCAACATCTGGGAGGTCCGCTAATTGCATATCCCCGTCCTAGATAGTAAATCCCCATGACAAGACCTTAGTCTAGCCTAGCTGCTAATATAACGAAAATTGATGTCCTGATCTATTTTCTGCTTTTTTTTGTGACAACACTCCCAATTCAGTGCCAAGTTTGTAACTTTAATGTGATGAACTCCAGAGTCAGTTGCAATACCAGCACACCCTATGGACTTGGTAAATATGTATCTATTTTTAAAAACAGCATTTAGGATGAGAAATTAAGAAGATGGCTGATGACAAGACTTGGGAGTTGGGTAGAATACAAAATCTCTAATTAGTCTTGCCCACAATTATAACATGCAATGTGCCACAAGAATTAAAATTACAACTGTCAGGCTCCCCATCACCAAAGAATTTAACTTAACTCATAAACTAAGATTGCACCAGAATCTTTAGTCATTATCTGTTAATGAGGCAGATATATTTAGTGCGATATTGATATTAAGGCTAATATCTCAGGAAAACCGTCTTAAATATTCCAGAAGCCATTTTTAGTCCCATGAGAGAAAATTACTTTAGTTCCTCTCACAGAAATATTGATATACCAGATCTAAAAATATCTGTTCAGGGACATGTAATACACAATGTGAGCTGATTAGGGTGCTGGGGGAAAAAGGTAATAGAGAGATGGATGGGATGCCTCTACAGATAATAATTTCAGTCCTTAGGGAATCCTGTGACTTGGTTATATAACAATAAGCTGTCTCGTGTCTCGTGAGCTGCACAGGGCTGTACCATAATTTATAACTGCACTTAAACAGTTCATATACTGTAACAATTACCAGTACTGCAGTATATCTGCTCGAACACCAACGTTTTCCTTAAGCAGTTTTAGTTATTTGTCAGAAAACCCCACACATTTTTACCATTTAATCATTTAACACAACTCTAACATTAATAAAATTGAAGTGGAACTCTCTTTTGGGTAGAATAGGGTCATTTTAATTCCATGTATTAAACTTTAAAGTTATTATTAGGAAAGCAATTTCTCACCCACCCACCCACAGCTTGGTACCTATTATAGTTTTTGCATATGCTATTTAATGAATCCGCTACTAGGTTCATTTTATTCCACCTAGTGGATTTTTGATAATAGAATCTGAACAATACACTTTAGGAGGTAAGAACTTTGAGCTGTCATTGCTGTATCCAAAGTAGGAAATCTGGAAAGTGCTGAAGATTTGCCTGTCAGAACGGTTATGACAGGAAGGCTTAGGTAGCTACTGCAGGTATGTGTAGGCACTGATAGGTGCATGACCTTTATACCTGGAGCAATTTACCACATCCACCCTTACCCCAGTAACAGAGTCATTTTATGCTTTAATTGCAGACTAGACGCTGAACGTATACAAAACTGAATCAAAAAGCAAATTAAGGTCTTTCACAGCCAGTCACGAGGAAGGCAAGAATGCTGTTTTTCAAAAGTCTATCCATTTCTGATTAATCAGATTTCATGGGCCTGCACATTTGCTATAGAGTTTGTTTCTAACTCTATGTTGCCTTGCTAAATGTGTGCTCCTGGCAATACATAATTGAAACTTGATTTGGTGAGTCTTGTGATTCAGGCTCCCCTGCCATATAGCATATAGCATAATGCGATTTGTAACCTCCAGTGCAACAATGGCATTACAACAACATACATGCACATCCTCTATTGTGGACAGGACAACAAAGAAGAAGAAGGTCAGGTTACCCCTCCACATCTCCCAGTCAGCATGCTCAGTTTCAATGAATGTGCTCAGGGGTGTGACTATTACTAAGCTATGCCAACACTGAGCACTGGAGTGGGAGTAGAGGATGGAAGCAGCATTTTTTGCTGAGAGCAAAAAGCATTTCAAAGCATTTCTACAAAAAATCTGTCACAAATCATAAAATGACAAAGAGAAGTGATACTTCAGTTGGGCTATAAATGTACAGTGAAACCACGGATTGCGAGTAACATGGTTAACGAGCGTTTTGCAATACGAGCATTTAAAAAAAAAACCTGACTCGGTTTGCGTGTGATGTCTCACAAAATGAGCAGGATTCAAGCCACAGCAGTGTGCAGTACCGCATTTTGCCAGAGGTGCGGGGGCGCCAGAGCCAAGTGGAGCCGATCAGAGCCGTTCGGAAATACTCAGAAATACTCAGTACCCGAGCCTTTCCAAGGTTTTCCGAGTTCAGCTGAGCTGTCCCAGAGTATTTCCAAGGCTCTCCGGCGCCCCCACATCTGGCCACATGCGGTATTGCATGCCATAGAAGTCAATGCAGAACAAATTATTTTTGTTTCCATTTCCATTGACTTCTATGGGAAAACTCGCTTTGATATGGGAGTGCTTTGGATTACACGCATTCTCCTGGAACGGATTATGCTCGTAATCCAAGTTTCCACTGTATATTTTTGAGTCTGAGCTGAGGTGACAAATTCTACCATTTAGGAGAGCTAGTCTCAACTAAAGTGTTAATTCTACAGCAGCAGGGGCTTGCTGTCTTAAAGCTTGTAATTATTTCCACTGAAGTTATCAGCTAGAGGTAATACCCATAAATAGTTTTGTTATATTGACAAAAAAAACTATTTTAGATCTATTTGACACTTGAACATACTTCAAAGTGAAGTCATAGAAAATTGTAGGTGATTATAGGATTTTTTTGTTGCAGTCTCAGATTATTTGTTACATAGATGACAATGTGCCATTTTCATTGTAGGTCATATCTTTGTAATTCAAGTAAACGCATAGTTCCTAGCTCAATACAAAACAACATTCTCAGTAATTCTTACCAATATAGTTGTAACAATAACAGTTTTGTTTTCAAGGCCCATGGAGTCATTAGCAGACAATACATCAGAGATTGTAACCACCATTTTGTCAAGCTCGCTCCAGTATCCAATCTGCCAAATAAAATAACAAACAGCAAGTGATGGCTAATTGAAAAATAAAAACAAATGTGTATATTCAAGTAGGTTTTACTGACAAACTGAGAGAGTAAAAGAAAGCAAGAATGTAATGCAAGAGTGTAATGTGACCTGATAGAGCAATTAAATATAGCAAATTGGTTTTACCACAATAGTCAAAGCATTTAAAGTCTCGTGCCCCGAGACGACGTGATTTTTCACGAAACGCGTAGGGCAGGATACGAGCTTTGTGCTGACGTCACCCTCCATTGCTCGACTTCCACGGACGTGTGTGTGCCAGGGCCAATTGACCGGTCGGCGCTGTGATACTTTAAAGCTGTCTTTTTAACTGCTCTTGTGAGTATGTTTTCATTATTTTAATAAATGTTCACCAAGGATTTTACACTATCTAGTGTCCCCCCTTTTTTTTTCATGGTCCACGTTGAATACCTGTATGATGCTTTATGAGCTGTCGGGCTATTAAAACAACTGAAGTTTACCACTGGCTACACTCTGGAGGCTTAACTGAGCATTACTTAAGGCTGTTTGAGGTCCTCCGTCATAGGGGACCATCGCTGTTCGGTAAGCAGTAACTTCTACTGGTGGTGGTGAAAGTCACGAATTTAAGTCCAAGAAGATTTGAATCCTTTCCTTCTTCTTTTCTTTATTAATTTTGGATATTGCCTCACGGGTGTTTTTTTCATTATGGATTTTTGAACATGAACTTTGAAGGGTTTTTCCGCTCTACAGTATTTTTGGACAATAACCAATTTTTTATTCACAGTAATTCTCTGTTAACTATCTGTTCACATAGATTATATATTGCTTTTCACTTAGCTTTTTATATGTTATCACTGTTGATGCTTACAGGAAGATGTCATACGTCAGCTTTTTTGCTAGTGCCCTAGGAGGGCGGACCCCATTTCTTGTGTTCTGCTGATAAAAGACTAGCTATAATTTTGCCAGCCTTTCTTAATTTAGATTTTTTCATCTGTTGACTTCAATCAAGATACTTGGTACACTGTAGATATATTTCTTCTTACTTTAAGCAAGACTTCAAAGCAATGCTTGAGCTAGTCTCTACACAGCAGCTGTCTGAATCAGCGTATCCTCAGCAACATCTACCGTACTGTGGTACATTCGCACACTATGTTTTTTAATTCCTGTCACTGCCGGTTAAACTGTGGTAGGAGGTAAGGCTTACATAATCAGCTAAGTGGAGTGTAGTGCACAGGTGCTCCTCACTCTTTCAGCCTGAAGGAGGTAGTAACTTACCGCTGCTTTTTCTGAAGTACCATGTGGATCACCCCATTTTTAGTCTCATTCAAATGCCTGCCTACAATGACTTGATCACCTAAGAACTTCACCAGAACAAGATACTTGGGTTTGTGGGTATGCAAGGCCACACTTTACTTTGAGCCTAGTTGTCTTCTGCTATGTGGAACAATATATGTTCTCAAAGATGCACAGAGGACAATCCAGTTTCAATGGATGAGCTCAGCACATACATTGGTAACTTTGTTGGTGGTTGGTCTTGTTAAAATGTGTCACAATGGGTTCTAGTCCTACCATACTTTACTAAGGAAAAATATTTTTATTTCTGCTTATGTTGCTGTTGGAGAGCTACCCCCACTTTCTTTCTGATAAAATGTTGACAGCAGGACATGAAGTAAGGGGAAGTCTCTCTAACACAGCCCCAAACAACAGAAAACGTTGACAAGTTTTCTTCCCCTTCTGGACTTTATCTAAAACTAAGAAAAAAAAAGTTCTGATTGGACATACACTTAAAGAAGAACTCTAGCCATTTTCAGAGAAAATTAAAGTCAAAAGCTACAAATACTGTACTGACTGACTTTTAATAAACAGGTACTTACCAGCCTAGGGATCCAGAGATGCCATCACCCAAAAAAAGTAGAGGGGGGAGGGAGGAGGAAAAAAGTGGAACTTCTGATTTTATGTGAAGTTCCACTTTAAAGTTCATGATGCAACAGATATTAAGACATGCATTGTTGAGCACCAGCTAAGGTGACATGCCAGGGCTGCCTGTGATGCATCCAAATGAATTGAATCAAAATGAAAATGAATCAAACAACAACCTTTTTGTAGATTCCTTTATATAAGCGATGATAACTGTAACAGACCTTTCATTGTTTCATGTCTTAAAAAACAAACAAAAAAAACAAAACAGAATTAACTACTCTTTATATATTACCTTCCGAGGGCCATTGCTTTTAAGTTCCATTATATTGATTGTATAATTTACTCTTTTACCATTTTGGTCAAATTTTATATTTCCTGTCAATCCATCAACTTGGACCTATTGAAAATTTCAGAAAATAGAGTTATTGACTTTATTATCAATTTCTTCAATGTGTTACATAATGAGTTTATGTGAAATCCCCATTAACAGCTGTAAATAATATTGTAATTATGAATATATTTCATTTAGAGTTGTATCAATGTGGGGATGGGTTAAGTTGCCAGGGGAAATGTTCTTAATTACTACTACTGTATGTGAGAAGGCTTTTCACAGAGACCTCGGTGCCTGAGTTTGTTTATCTAAACAATGGGACCCAAACCTATTTGTTCTACAGATTTTTACTTCAAAGGATCCCTCGTTTAGATATGCAATGAAGGTGGCCAGTCAGTCATGAATACTTAAAGGATCACTAAAGACAATTTATTTATTTTGTTTAAATAACAAACATGTTATAATTACCTCCACTGTGCAGCTCGTTTTGCACAGAGTGGCCCTGAACCTGGTCTTCTGGGGTCCCTCGGCGGCTGTCTCGGCTCCCCCCGCAAGAACTCAACACCTTCATGCGAGCGAGCTCACATGGTGATGAGTTCTTGCGGGCCCGCTGCCGTGATACAGCCGGTGGCCATAGTCGCTCACTGTATCACTCGGCCCCGCCCCCCGTCGCGCCACGTCATTGGATGTGATTGACAGCAGCGCAAGCCAATGGCTGCGCTGCTTTCAATCCATTCACTGTAGCCAATCAAAGGCCAGGCTGAGCGACGAAGAGGATGTCGGGGGCGAGCGCAGCACTTTCCAGGGCTCAGGTAAATAAAACAGGGAGGCTGGGGGGCCCGGTATTGTCGGATGTTTTTTCACCTTAATGCATAGGATGTCCCTTTAATTTCCCTGAAAATGTCATGAACTTGTAAACTTAAGTTTCCCTCTCAAAATTGTTTGTGCCAAGGATTTGCATTAAAGGGGGCTGACATATGCAAAGTATAGGGAATTAAGCCAATCTTAAGAAGGAATCGAGATGCTCACCAATCAGAGCCACTCCATTCAAACCAATGAGGCAGAGGCCTATAATATACATAGACTAGAGGGATTAGAGACAGAGAGAACATCTTTGGAACACCAGTCACCAGAATGGGGCCCTCACTCATAGTTAGATGGTAATTATGGAATATATCCCTTGCACTTATATCTAAATGTTTGTCTTATGTTTTTTCTCTCTCATTGTTTGTATTTAGTAATATGTTACAGCTCAATATTTCTGTTATGTAACTAGATAGATTGGTTTTTGTTAGACTTTCATACTATTTACCAATACATTTTTGTTGTGTTGAAGCTTTCACTTCTGGATAAGAACTCTCATTTACCAAATCATATCAGAAAAATATTAAATCTCATAATATATAGATTTTGTCAACAAATGCAAGTGCTCTGCATACAGCAATGAGCTCTTAGGCCCCTTTCACACTTGTACAACTTGTCCCACGATTTGGGACTGCAAAGTAGCATGACAAGTCGTTCCCCATTATTTCCAATGACGACCATTCATATTAGTACGGCCTCAAGTTGTTCCAACTTCAAAGTAGTCCCTGCACTACTTTGGTCCGCCTTTTGATGCCAGTTACACAGGCATTCTCTGAAATCGTGGCAAAATCGCGGCCGCGAAATCGCATGACTTTGAAGTCGCAGTAGTGTGAAAGGGGCCTTTTTCTTGTTTGTGGTATGTAAATGCACAGTATGGCATGCGTTAATGCACCCTAACATGGTAAAAATCATATGTGACCATTTTATGTATTGCAATGCACTGTAAAACAAAACTACCATATGCTATAGCGCAGATGCATTGCCTTAGTACATTGAAGGGGCAGTCAAAGTGAATGGCACTGCAATGCAGTATCACATGTTACATGTGTTACATGTGGCTGAGGTAACACATGTGTTTTCCATGACATAGAAGTGTAAATGGGCCCTTAAGGTTCCCTTACACGAGGCATGCTCAACCTATGGCAACCCCCACAGCCTCCTTTGGCTACATGCAATAATACCGGCGGCTGTCATACACAAGCCACTACTGTGGCCGGCTCCCCGCTCTTCTCTTTCTTTCATGACACACAGACATGGGGAGAGGAGCCTTTAGCAAAGTGGATTACATCTAGTGGCATCCAAACAGGAATTCTGAAGTTGGATTCTCACAGTTGGGCGATGAGCTTGGGGTCATTGCTGAAGCATACTCGTGCATTATGTGTAATTTTATCTTTGCTTAATAAAGATGTTTATTGCACTGTTAGGGCACGTGCTTCCCTGGTCTGTTGTTTTTTGTTTAGATTGTCCACAGTCCGTGTTTTGGCAATTCATGGGATGGCTGCAACACTGTTTTGGAGCTTTTTTGGGTGGTCACACCTGAGCGTGAGTGTGGGATTAATGATGATCTGGTTAATTATTGGTTTATTCATTTATTAGTTGAACTAGATGGACACGTGTTTTTTTTTCAACCAGACTATCTCATATTACTTTATAAATGTCAATAAAAAATGAGTTTTTTTTTTATTGTGATTAAACATTGGGTAAAAATCCAATGGGGAATGGTCCCGAGGAAAATTATAATCCTGATTGTTGTTAAAAAATCTCATTATGCTCTTCAA
The DNA here is from genome assembly GCA_029206835.1 of Rana muscosa. NCBI lineage: Eukaryota > Metazoa > Chordata > Amphibia > Anura > Ranidae > Rana > Rana muscosa. The sequence continues at coordinate 293,861,376 of CM055116.1, forward strand.
AATAAAAATGTGTAAATTCTGAACTGTTTTATTTCATTGTGGCCAGCGGACCAGTTACCAAATCACTTAAGTGACCCGCGCTCTTCAAAAAGTTTAGCACCCCTGCCTTACACATTACAAGCATAAATTACTTTCCTAATTATCTTTTTAATTTGATGAAAAAGTGAATTTGTTTTTGTTTCTTTGGAGTTCTGTTAGAAGATTTACATAAGTTTTCCTTTTTTGATAAATTGGGTTTTCCTCCATCTTCGTGTCTTCTGAAAAGCTCTTAATTAAAAAAAAAAACAGTACAGCCAAACAAATTGGTAGCTTGGTCTTTCTTCAGGGAGCCACACTTTTGAAATAATTCATATGCATCCAAGTGTTTCTAAAAACAATCTTTCATGAGTTGACATCAATCTTTCTGGTTTCAAAACACCACTGAAGAGAGTGCGCATGCGCGGGGACTCGGAGAAGGACGTGTGCTGACCGAGCTCCCGGCACCCCGACCCACCAGAGCTAACGATAGCGCAGGCACTGAGGTCCGTGAGCCAGGACCGATCCCACACCAGCCCCGAAGTGGCGATGAACCGTAGGGCACAGGGGCAGCCGCGGAAAGGACACGATACGCAAACTACAGCCCAGAAGAGAGCAGGGCCTTCCCCTACAGCACAGCCGCGATCCAAGATGGCGCCGGGTAAGCCAGACACACGAGGCAGCACGGCAGCAGCCAGATCCGACGGCGCTACACAGAGAGGAGACAGGCAGCTAAATCTGGAGCCAACTAGGGATCCATTCTCCTCACAATCCTCGGGAGAGGTGGAGACCGGACAGCGGGGTGAGTCACTATCACATCCCCCATCCCCAGCCATATACGCTGATAGACATGACTCTCCAAACTCCCCTGCCTCCCCTGCCTCCTCCATGGATAGGAACATGGCAGACTTAGCAGAAGTCCTCATTAGCCAATCCAGCCAATCCAGCCAGGATATGCCAATTCCCCAGCTCTCACACTATTCCCCTGATGCTGTACTGTTGGGCAGATTCTCCACCATGTTGCAGCAGGAGCTCTCTAAGGCCTGCACATTAATCACCACTGACCTGAAAAAAGACATCCATAGCTTGGGAGAGCGTTTTGAGCTAATTGAAACCAAAGTGGATGGAGCCATCAAAAGGGTCAACCAGAACTCAGCCATGGTGACAGACCTCCAGGATAGATTAGAAGAGGCATTCACAAAAATTGAAGATTTGGAGAATCGTTCTCGTAGGTACAATGTCCGCGTGCGTGGCCTCCCTGAAACTCACACAGATCTAGAGGGGGCTGTAAAAGACCTGATGAAAACCCTTATCCCTGATATAGCCAACCACCACATGGAAGTTGATCGCGTTCACCGAGCACTGACAGCCCCAAGGGCCGACGGCCTACCACGAGACATTATTGTTAAGCCACATCACTACCGCATTAAGGATAAGATGATGCTTGCGGCTCGCAACAGGCCGGACCTGTCGCTATTTGGAACACCAATACAGCTCTTTACAGATTTGGCGCCATCAACGGTCCAGAAACGCAGAAACCTACGGCCATTACTCCAGCAACTTATGGCCAAACAGATTAAGTATCGATGGTCGTTCCCTTTTAAGTTATCATTCACTTACAACGGAAAGTCCCACTCCTTTTCCACGTTCCAAGCAGGCGAAGACCTACTGCTTAGTCTCGGCATCATTGCACGGGACTCTCCGACTCCGATTTCATCTCCCCCTTGTCTGGATCATCGTCCCCTCTCCCCGATATGGCAGGATCGCACACGCTCACAGGCCAGAAATGCTCGCCGGAATACCTGAGTATTATTGCTCTTCTCTCTTTTTGCTTTTTTGCCCCCTTTTGGGAACTGTTAGTGCTTGATTGCACGGATATGGCCTGGGCCCATGGTGGACTATGGGCCTGATGGGGCCATCGTTACCGTTCACAGTTCACAGGTTACAAAGTCACGGGTTACAAAGTTACTGGAGTTCCTGGTTCTTCGGCCTGGCTGCCAGCCGAATATTTTACAACCCCGACGGGCCCAACCTGGTCGAAGAAATTTTGCTTTTTGCTTTTTAGCAGTCTGGGGGCCTTAGTCGGACCGCAATGTGTTCCCCTGTTGGGCTGTGGCTCGGGGGCCGGAACGACCGATGGGGACCCTTCCGGCCCCGGCGCCACTGGCCTTGGGAATGCATGTTCCTATAGACAGCCTGTTATGTTAAAACTGTATTGATTGATTTTGTCATTTCCGATATGACCTCGAATAGCCTGCTCGTACAGAGTGTAATCATATTTGGGTCGGGGTGGTCATGCTTGCCACCCAACTGCAAGACTACCTATCCTACGACAAGGATGGTACCCTTGCACCTAATTTGCCGGATGTTGTCTCCGGCAGGGGTTATTCCCCATTCCTTCATTCATCAGCTAGGATTGAGTTATATTGGTTGTTTGGGCCTAAGGCCTATGTATATGTTTTTTTGCTTTTATTTTTGTTTCTCTTCTTCTCTAATGCCTTTTCCTTCTCTCCCTTCCCCCTCTTTCTTCGGAGCCTCGGTTCAGCGCCCTTCCCTTATGTCATGGTCTGAGAGGTCACATAGCCAAACAGTCATCATCATCGGGACCCTTCTCGCTTCATTCATTATGCAAGGTAAGAGTGCTCTGCCCTACCACGATGGCCACCACATATAACACAGACTATTCGATAGTTAGCCACAATGTACATGGATTTAACTCCCCTACTAAAAGAACTAAGGCTTTCCAGTTTTATCATCAACAGAAGGCTGAAGTCCTGCTATTGCAGGAAACTCATTTCTCCAATGTCTCAGCGCCCCGTTACCTCAATGGGAAGTATCCACAGTTTTACTTGGCAGGGGGTCGGGAAAAGAAGGGCGGTGTAGCCATCTGCTTTTCGAAACGGACCCCCTTTACCCCCATCGCTATCGTTAAGGACAAGAGAGGTAGATATATTATGGCAGTGGGGCGGCTCCATGACCAGGAGGTGTCCTTTATATCATACTATGCCCCGAATACTGGACAGCCGGAATTCTTTAGCAAAATGCTGAAGATTCTTATGCCCAAAGTCCAGGGTCAGGTCATTATGGGAGGCGATAGTAATATTCCCTTGGACAGAATTATGGATAAATCGGACTCCTCTAGACCAACATTGAAACGTCCACCGACTGGAAGCAGCAAGGTTGCACGTCTGTTTCATTTCTATGACCTCATCGACGCCTGGCGAGAAAATAACCCTACGGTCAGAGACTTTACACACTTTTCACAAGCCCATCATACTTACTCGAGGATAGACCACGTTCTAGTACGTACGCCTTTGCTACCATTTATTAAGTCGGTTAAGATTTTATCTACCCCTTGGTCTGATCATTCCCCGATAAAACTCTCTACTTCAGGGCTATGGACTAAATCTAGACCCTCCCCGTGGAGACTCAATGTGAGCTTGCTGAATGACCCTACAATCTTTTTAGAGATTCAAAAGGAAATACAGGAATACTTTAGACTTAATAAGGCATCGGACACATCCCCCGCAATTAACTGGGTAGCTCATAAAGCAGCGATTAGGGGCATATTGTTACAAGTGGCAGCCAGGATTAAACGCAATAGGGAACAGGCAAATAAGATTCTGGAAACTAACTTAGATAACTTACTTAGTGAACAGCACAGAAATCCCCTGGTAGATATAAGGCATAAAATTGACGAGGCTCGACTAGCACTAAATCTTAGCTTGACTACTCAAGCGGAGAAACATATTAGTTGGTCTAAGCACAGGTTCTATACGATGGGTGATAAACCTACCACAATGTTAGCTAGAAAACTGGTTCCTCGACCGTACACACCGACTTTGCCTAAACTACGACTATCCACGGGCCTAACCTCCCAGAACCCCGAACGGATAATTGGAGAATTTCACAAATTTTATGCTAAGCTGTATGGAGTGCAGGACAAGTTCGATTCATCTGAAGCGAGCACATTCTTTCGCGACTTACAGCTGCCTAAATTGACACAAGCCCATGCGGAACTGATGGACGGTGCTCTTACAGAGCCTGAAGTCAGGGCTGCAATCAAAACCCTACACCCTACCAAGGCCCCTGGGCCAGATGGATTCCCGGGTCACTACTATAGGAAATATCACGATCTTCTGGCCCCACATCTCTGTACTTACTTTAACGACCTGAGAAGCGGCAGCAAGCTCCCCAGCCATGAAAATGTAGCCTATATAAGTGTTATCCCGAAACCAGGAAAGGACCATACAGACTGTTCCAATTATCGCCCAATTTCTCTGATCAATACGGATCTTAAGATTCTAACCAAAATACTGGCCCAGAGACTTAATACTTTTCTTCAGTGTTATATCCATCCTGACCAAGCAGGTTTTGTCCCGACAAGACAGGCATCGGACCAAACCCGCCGGATAATTAACCTTATCAAGGCAGTTCGGTCTGATTGGGATGGAAAGGGGACTAGGAGGGGAATGTTACTTTCATTGGATATCCAGAAGGCGTTCGATTCTATCTCCTGGGACTATCTTTTTGATGTTCTCACACGCTTTGGATTTGGGAGACGCTTTCTGGATCTCCTTCACATATTATATGATTCCCCCAGTGCCTCGCTAATGCTCAGAGGATATACATCCCAAACATTTCCTATCAGGAGAGGAACTAGACAGGGCTGCCCGTTATCGCCACTATTATTCGCCCTGGCGATTGAACCACTAGCGCTCAAAATTCGCGCCTGCAGAGATATACAGGGCATTTATTGCGGAGACTATGAACACAAATGTTTACTCTTTGCGGACGACTTGTTGCTGACCTTGACCTCACCGATCACATCCCTACCTAACTTGTATGCTATTTTGCAGCCTTTCTCCAACATTTCCGGGTTGGCAATTAATCATAGTAAGTCAAGAGCACTGAACTTATCTTTGCTAAGCTCCACTCAGGCTACGCTTGAAAAATCATTTCAATTCCGATGGGAATCTACAGCTCTCCCTTATTTAGGCATACAGCTGACCTCATCTATTGGTGAGTTGTACAAAGAGAATTATCCAGCCCTTTTCAAACGGCTAACAGCTGACATGGCTAAGTGGCAGGTTCACCCGCCATCGTGGTTTGGCAGACTTCACTCAATTAAAATGAATGTTCTACCTCGATTATTGTATTTCTTCCGTACCTTGCCAGTTTCATTGGCCCGTGATGACCTTAAACGATTCCAGAATAAAGTACTACAGTTTATTTGGGGTGATAAGAGACCCAGGGTGAATAGGAGCACTCTATACACGTTGAAGCGGAGAGGAGGACTTGGTCTTCCAGACTTATTAAAATATTTTTATGCTGCCCAGATAGCACAACTTACAAGGTTTCACTCCCAACAGGCACAGGCCATTTGGATGGCTATGGAATCTTATTCCTGCCGTCCCAAACCTATTTCTTATATTTTATGGCTCCCTATCAAGGAGCGACCTCCTATACTTTGCCCTACTTTATCCATGTCACTGGAACTATGGGACAGACTCTCCAGATCTCACAAATTCAAATCTCCTCATTCTCCACTGACACCTCTGCTTCAAAATAAAGCATTCACCCCGGGTCTCACTCCACTAGCGTTCGAATGGTGGACTAATAAGGGTTTTAAGTGTATTGCTGACTTGTGCGATCATAGAGGTATGCTGACCGAACGGACTATGGCTGACAGGCATCAAATGCCTCCAGCGGAGGGTTATAGGTTCGCCCAAATCTCACATTATGTACAAACCCTGGCTCGCAAGAACAACCTAGCAACCCAAACTCCCATGGAACATCTATGCAAAAATTATGATAAAATTAAAGGACATTTATCTGCTATATATTCGATATTGCTGAGTGTATCGACAAAGCTGACTTATATGGTCCAATGGGAGACCGACTTGCAGGAAACCCTGGATCTGGACGAATGGCATAGGATAGCCGAGACAGCATCTCGTTCGCTCGTCAATACTTCAATAATTGAGGCCAATTATAAGGTTCTACTGAGGTGGTATATGGTGCCGGTCAGACTGGCAACTTTTGTCTCAGGAGCTACCCCGTTGTGCTTTAGAGGATGTGGCCAGATGGGCACCACCTATCATATTTGGTGGACATGCCCAAAGGTCCGGAGGTTTTGGATCAGGGTGTATAATTTAGTTTACTCCCTTACCCAACTAAACCTAACTAAATCAGCTAAGCAAGCACTACTGGGGGGAGGAGATGTGGAAGCCTCCAAGTCCTGCAAGAGGCTCTTGACATTTATTTTTATTTCAGCCAAAATCACTATTGCTAGGAACTGGAAATCGGCAGCTCTACCATTCGATCAGCTTAAAGGCAAATTGTCTTGGTTGATGCTAAACGAACGCTTGACCGCTCTGGCCCAAGATAAAATGAAACTGTTTCATGGAGTTTGGGACCCATGGCTTCGTTACCTAACTAATGACCCGGGGATGTTTACAGCATAGCCTAGGGGATTAGGTTGAGATGTCTGGATGCTGAATCGGGGCTCCTCCCCCCCCTCCCTCCCCCCATTCCCCCCTCCTCAACTGTCCTTTCCTTACTCTGTCTCCTTCCTTCTATTCTTTGTCACTGTCCTCTTTCCTCTCTTTTGAAATTTGTTTATTGTTTATTTTTGGAGTCAGATCCAGACCTTAGAGGTTTGTGCTGCTCCCTGTTTTCTCAGCTCCTACGGGACCATTGTCAGTCTGATCAGACCTCTGGGCTGCCCACACGGCCGGCTGAGTTGCGCCCCCCCCGATAGATGGATGGGGGGGCGGCTCATCTGGGTGGACGGTTCAGATATGATCTGCGATGCTAATAGGGGTTAACGGCTTTACGGAGCTTCGGACTACTCCAAGGACCCCTACACTTGGTGATCTTCATTGTGTTACCCCAAATGTTGATTGTGACTGTACAATGTTATGTGGCGACTTTTATACATTTTGTATGACAAAACTTGAATAAAAAGATTGAAACACAAAACACCACTGAATAATAAGCTGAAGAAGCAGGCAAGCGTTAAAAATCAGTCAGGATTTTATTGTTGCCTCTGTCTCTGCTAATGGAGATTCACCTTCTCTATTTGTCCTGGGTCATGGATAGTGGTGAAATCTTCCAATGGGAACACTTGTTCCAGGGACAACTGTCTAAAAGCAAATCTCCTTTAACTTGGAGAGATTGTCTCTACTTGTTGTGTGTTCAAGACAGAAGTGAAAGAAAATCTCTCCAGTGGGACACAGACCGCAAAGACAACAACAACAGCAACAACAAAAACTTGTCAGGAGTTGTAATTTCTTTCATTCCCCACTGTAGCCAGAAACTTTAACAAACAAAAATTTATCTTTAAATATAAATAACAGTATCAGAGCTCCAGTTAAACTGGACTTTGCACTCCATGCAAGGCTTGTGTGGTGTCATCCTCTTGCTGACAAGATCCTGGTGAATGATGAGTAATGCAAAGGTTACAAGGAGACACTGCAGCACAGTGAGATGAGGGCTAATCTACATTCCCCAGATCTTGCTGGAAGAGGAAGACATCACCCCTTGCTTAAGTATTATAGATGGAAGCCAGGGGAAAAGGTATTATCTTAAAAAAAATCCCTACAGATTTTTTTTTACTCTTTCAATGTTTCAGCAAGGGAGAGGGAGGCACAATTAAAATATAGACCTTGCTTTTAGGTCCAAGATCAACTTTTTTTTTTTTCAAGGAAATAATAATTGCTAGTCTTCTGTTACCTGCTTTAAAGCTCTTTCTATTTCTACTCCATGTCCCCACGGCACTGCTGGGTTTGCTAAACAATCTCCAGCATTTCCTCTTCTTGAGATTTCTATTCTCTGTTTACGCAAATTACGGAAGGCCTCTGTCATCACTTGAACAGCATCAAATGTCAGAGCTGATGTATACTGAAAATGACATACAAAATATGATTAAAAAAAATACAACACGTTATAACAAATACATGAATAATTAAAAAAAATTAAATTTAAACGGTTATATTTATTGAATGACTTATAAAAGCTCACAATCGAGGCACATCTACATGATTAAAATGTAATCTAATACACAAGATCTTGACCTCTCTGCTTTCAGGAGCATATAAACAACATGAGGAGGCATAGATCAGTTTTACCTTCAGGGGTGGTGCAAATATTGTATTAGCTATTGTCACTGCTCTGTGTTCTGCACCTCCAGCACTCCCTGGAGCGCTGGGCTGTGGAGGGGGCAGGAGCAGCTGGCTTAGGCTCTCAAGCTTTCAGTGGCACACTGAAAGGTGGAGCCAGCTGCTAGTGAGAGATCTTGATATCATTGTCAGGATCACAAAAAAGCCTGTACTGGCTCTGTGATGTCAGCTGACAGCCGACAGCAGTCATGAACTACCCTGCATTTAGGAATGAATTCAGCTCTTTTTTAAAACAATCTACTGAGCTGGTCATGAGGGAGTTTAGTCCACCAAGTCTTTATGCAAGTGAAGGTTAAATCTATTTTTCTTCAGACCTAAATGATGTTGAGCATATCCCTCCCTAATTTCCTCTTCTCAAGAGAGAATACATTCAGTCCAGCTAATACTTTCTCATAGCTGAGCTCTTCCATGCCTCTTAACAGTTTGGTTGCCCTTCTCTGTGCTTTCTCCATTTCCCCAATATCTTTTTTGTGAACTAGTGCCCAAAACTGAATTGCATATTCAAGATGAGGTCTTACTAATGACTTGTACAGGGAAAAAATTATGTCTCTCTCTCTGGAATCTTTTTTATCACAAAAAAGTATTTTGCTAGATTTAGAAGCTGCAGCTGGGCATTGCATGCCATTATTATGTCTATGAGCTACCAGAACACACAGATTATTCTCTAGCATCAACTCTCCCAGCTATTATCCTCCTAGTATGTATGATGCATGCAAGTTTTTAGCCCCCTTAGTGCATAACTTTACAGTTATCAGCATTAAACCTCATTTGCCACATAGTTGCCCAATTAAATAGTGCATTGATGTTGGCTTTTAAGTTGGAGACATCCTGTAAGGATGTCATTCCACTACATAGCTTGGTGTCATCTGCAAACACTAAAAAAGTACTAGCATAAAATTGAGTTTTTCTGGGTGTTTGATTTGCTGTGTGGAAGCTTATTACAAAATAATTGAAAAGGGCAGTATATTACAATTGTGTACAGCTCTACCTGCAGATTTATGCACACTTTAGTCCACTCCCAGATTTTTGAAAGCAAACACTGCTGATTAAACAATTACGTACAATTTATGGGGTTGATTTAATAAAAAGGCTTCAATTAGCAAAGTGAATGTTCACAGAGCTTAGTAAATAGGGTGTAAAAATATTTTCACATCAATCTTTCATTCACGACTTCAGCAAAAATCACGATTTTTTAGTTTCAATCAGATATGATTGGGTATTCAAAGTGAACAAAATTTCACCTTATTTGCTAACATTCACTTTACAACGTCAACATAAACTCTCCAAAGTGAACAACCTCTATTCCTTTAGAAAATTAACTCTATTGTGTCTTGTCTTCGTGCAAAGCATAAGATGCTATTGACCACATATTGCAAGTCCCCATAGTTTTTTTTAAAATGTAATTAATTTAAATTAAAAAGAACTAATATAAACAAAAAGTATTGCATATTGACATGATTTCCATTAAAGTATATGTCAAGGCAGAACTAGACAAAAATATAGGCGGTACATCTTTGCAACACATGTACATTTCCCCATCTTTTTTTCCTGCACAGACCACACAAGTACAGACAAATATCTGTGAAATACCTGTAAAATGCAGTTAGGTCTTAACCTAATGTGGGCTGACAACACATAGAATTCTTGTGGACTGAGTGGTGTCAGCCCTGCCCAGATTTATTTTGCTATCAGCTGGTAATATTCTCATTTTAATAATATAAGCATATAAACACTGCACCCAACTGTTTTCATCTCCAAAAAATAGGCACTAAATGATCTGTAGCCCCACGATAAGAACAGGGATGGATAAACAGACTCTTTGAGATAATAAAAGCAGAAGGAACAGGACATAGGATAGCTCTGAAGGTCTGACATGGTCACCAGGTACATTTGTTTTACAGATATAACAAAATGCTTTCAACTGTAAATTTAATAGACCAAAATATTTCATTTTTAGGGTTTACATAGACTTCAGGTCTATGAAAAAACCCATTATATTTAAAGCCTCAAATAACATATTTCATCTAAAATAAAACAATGCAAATTTCCTGCTAATGAGTAAATAGAAATGGTATAATGAAAGAAGGCTGCCAATGAAGCATTTAAGTCAAATGTTATGTTTCTAAGAAAAGTAGGACGTGTAGAATGTCCCATGGTTAGCTTGGTGCAGAGTGCTTTGAGGCACTAAGCAGTCAACACGAATATAAATATAAATATGTGATTTATTTCCACACCAACAGATATCAACACAACAGCTAATTTTACAAAGAAGAAACATAATACAATGTGACTGACATGAGCTGACATGGCAGCCCCGTGTGGGCTATCAGCTGGTAATATTCTCATTTTAATAATATAAGCATATAAACACTGCACATTATGTTGCAGATATGGGCAGGATTACATTAGTGTAGTACGAAGTAAAGACACATTTATTTAAGAGAATATGCTGGATACGATAAGGTAGCTCAAAGCTGTGTTTGATAAAAGCTAAAAATATTTCCGTTTATAGACATTGGAATGGGAAGGGTTTTGAAGCAGCACAGGTCAGTGACCAATGTACAACTGGAAAGTAGGAAGAAGGCAATATAATTAAAGAAGATCTACACTTAAAAGTGAAAGTATTGCTCATCCATTCCCGCCCCCCACTATTAATGGTTGGTTTTATTATGCCGGATGCAGGTTCCTTTCTCTGACAGGAACCTGCTCCCACTTTCGCAATTCTTGTCTTACTTGGCTTAAACCAACACTCCGACCAACATTAATGGTTGTTTTAATCTTTTTTGGGCTGTGATCAGTTATCTTTTTCTGACAGATACTCACTCTGCTCAGGCAAGAATTTATTTAATTTAGGCCCTCACTCCCCTTGTCCGCAACCTTATGGGACATGTTGCACATTCCAGAAGGCTGCAAGAACAGTCTGACAGCACCACACAATATCACGCATGTGTAGTGGAAATAGCAGAAAGTCACACCCGGAAGTCACACCCGGCTCCCACTGGACCCACCAGGGAAAAAAACCCAGCCAAGAATGTGCCCCACTGAAGAGAGCGCTGGACTTCATGGGTTGGTAGGTGTCTGTTTCTTAAAAGTCATCAGCTACAGTATTTCTGATTCAGGGTGAGAAAACAGGAGGCAACAGATATCATTGCATCCTTTTCTGTATTTATTATTTTTAATATGTTAATATCTAAATTGCTATAGTAGAAATGTTCTTATGTATTGTTAGTTGTACTTTACGCATTCATGGGGTACCATATTAAATGCTTTGGTGAAGTTTAAATATACTACATTCACAGGCTCTCCTCTATCCAGATTAGAGCTCACTCACCTCAAAGAATAGTAATAGGTTGGTTCGACAAGAATGATCCTTCATAAATCTGTGCTGGTTACTAGTAATGATACTATTTTCATCAGCAAATTGTTGGGTATTGTCCCTTATCATCCCCTCCAATAGTTTACATACTATTGAGCTATAAGGCTGACTGGCCTGTAGTTTGCAGGCATATATCTTGGCCCTTTTTTCAATATTGATATCACGTTAGCTTTTTGCTTATCAGCTGGTACCTAGTCAGTAAGCTGTCCTTAAAGATTAGGAATAACTGTCTAGCAAATGACCTGACTAAGTTCTTTGAGAACTCTGGTGATTTGTTCACATTAACTTAAGTTTATCAAGTTTTTTTAGATCAATAGCTTCTGTTTGCCACAAGGGTACAATCAGTGCTATGTTGCTAACAATACTGTCTTGTCTATTATAAACCTCTTTCTCCATAGTAAAAATGGAGGAGAAGAATGTATTTAACACAGTTGCCTTCTACCTGTCACTTGTAAACAACTCCCCCTGATTATCCCTTATGAGGTCAATAGAGTATGCTCTGACTTTTTACTATTAATATATATTTAAAAAAAAAAAAACATTTAGGTCCCTTTCACACTGGGACGAGGAGGTGCGCTGGCGGAAAAAGCGGCGCTATTTTTAGCGCCGCTATACCGTCGGATTTGCTGCGCTATTCAGCCGCTAGCGGTGTGGTTTTAACCCTCGCTAGTGGCCAAGAAAGGGTTAAAACTGCCCGCAAACGCTGCTACAGCAGTGGTTTGTGGGCGGTATAGCCGCGGTGTCCCATTGATTTCAAGGGGAAGGAGCGGTAAAGTAGCGGTATACTTCACCGCTCCAAAGATGCTGCTTGCAAGAGATTTTTTTTCCTCCCGCCAACGCATCGCCTCAGTGTGAAAGCCCTCGGGCTTTCACATTGAGAATGCTGGGGCAGGATTATTTCAGGTGTTATGTATGCGCTATTTTTAGCGCTAAAACGCCTGAAATACGCCTCAGTGTGAAAGGGGCCTTAGTGGTAGTGGAAGTTTTTTTTCTTTAATTTGCCTTTTTATGCTCAGATTTAGCCACCCATGTTCTTTTATATTTGTTGGTAATAGGAATATACTGGTTAATGCCACTAATTATTACGTTTTTAAAGGACGCCCACTTTTCCTCCATGTTTTTGTTTCTATAATATCTTCCCGTTTAATGTTGAGAATAATGGATTGCAGTTTAGTAAAGCTGTCTCTCTTAAAATTTTATGTTCTTGTCCTACCCTCTAGTCTTCTTTCCCTATAATTTACAGTGAACCTAATTACCCTGTGATCACTGTTTCCCAAGTTACCCCTTACTTTCACATCCGCAATCCGCTCTGTGTTGTGTGTAATTAGTAGGTCAAGCTTGGTGAACTAAGTGATTTATCCAGGCACCACATCCCCATCAGACTACAATAATAAAAAATATATATATACATACTAAGGGCATTTAGGGAGGCAAATTAGCAAACAGCAACCATATGAAAAAAAAAAAAAAAACACTTTTTTTTTTTTTTAATACATTTTTTAGGGCATATACAAATGCATTTTCCCACACAAAAATTAAAATAAATAAGGTCTGCTAATCAGTCATGTTGATATAAATGAAAATTCAAAATAAAATATACAATAAATTAGAAACAGTCCCCAAGTGATGGAAAAATCCTGGTGTCAGTCTCCACCATCCACCACCGTAATGATCTTTATTTATCAGTGCTTCCACCAACAGCTGAAAGACTAGCTTACCAGCTCCTGTTGATCCCTCATTACAAGGGATTGCTAGCGCTTGTGGCTTTAGCCCAGCCCAGGCCTTTCTCCTGGTCCGGATGGTCTCCTATATAAAATCACCCCTTGGCACCATGTTGCGAATGAGGATTTCTCCAAAAAAAGAAAGTGCTCCACATAGTGTAAAATCCTTATAAAATGTATTTAGAAATATAAAATATTGCACTTACAGCTGTGGCTGATAACATGCACCTTTAATTTTAGTGTGTCAGCCGACACACAAAACAAACCCATCCTTCAAGGGCACGTGTGGGATTGGTGATGTCAGCGTGTTGCTCCGCCCTACGCATTTCATCATATGATTATGTCGTCCAGGGGTGACACTTCACACATGTTACAGTAATACCCCCATTTGTAAAACCTCAACTACCCACTGATCAGAAAACTAAGCGGCCTTTACAACCCTGCACATAAAAGGTATTTTTATCTATTCAAAGCTTATTCCTGCAGTGGGAAGTCCTGCAGTGCGAGGGCATCTCCTGTGCACAGCCCCCTTCAGATCACCCCAAATATTTTCAATCGGATTCAGGTCTGGGCTCTGGCTGGGCCATTCCAAAGCTTTAATCTTTCTCTGGTGATTTTTATGTATGCTTTGGGTCATTGACATGCTGAAATATGAAAGATGAAGTTCCTCTTCATGTTCAGCTTTCTAGCAGAAGCCTGAAGGTTTTGTGCCAATATTGACTGGTACTTGGAACTGTCCATAATTCCCTCTACCTTGACTAAGGCCCCTATTCCAGCTGAAGAAAAACAGCTGCCACCACCATGCTTCACAGTGGGTTTGGTGTTTTTTTGGTGATGTGCAGTAACATACATATCTTTTGGAATTATGGCCAAAAAGTTCAACATTGGCTTCATCAGGCCATAACACATTTTCCCACGTTTTTGGAGACTTCAGATGTGTTTTTGCTAAATTTCGCCGGGCTTGGGTGTTTTTCTTCGTAAAAAAAAGGCTTTCATTTTGCCACTCTACCCCATAGCCCAGACATATGAAGAATAAGGGAGATTGTTGTCACATGTACCACACAGCCAGTACTTGTCAGATATTCCTGCAGCTCCTTTAATGTTGCTCTAGGCCTTTTGGCAGCCTCCCTGACCAGTTTTCTTCTCGTCTTTTCATAAATTTTGGAGGGACGACCAGTTCTCGGTAATGTCCCTGTTGTGTCATATTTTCTCCACTTGATAACTGTCTTCGCTGTGTTCCATGGCATATCTAATGCCTTGGAAATTCTTTTGTACCCTTCTCGTGACTGATACCTTTTAACAATGAGATCCCTCTGATGCTTTGGAAGCTCTCTGCAGACCATGGCTTTTGCTGTAGGATGCGACTAAGAAAATGTCAGGAAAGACCTACTAGAACAGCTGAACATGTATCTTGCAGCACACAACATGATTTAGTGGCTCTTCAAAAAAAGTGCATGTGTAGAGCTCTGTGCTGAAAAACATATGATTTAGCAAGCTTAGCCCAATAGGGAGCTGTCATGATAAAATGCCTCTAATTTTATCTAGAATAAAAATAGCTGAACCACCCTAGCTACATTCTGTGGGTTGATGTATTGCTAAGATCTAGCTTCTTTAAAAAAAAGTGGTTCTCAATAGAGACAAGGATTTCACTAGAGAAAATTATGCACATATGTGTGATGATAGGGATTTTACTTGCACCATATCAACTGCAATCATTATCTACAGAAGAGAAGATGAATATAACTGTGAAACATCAATTTAACCTCCCTGGCGGTATGATTCTGTCTGATTTTAGGTGCTGAAAGCGGGTACTATTATTTTGTATGGAAATTTGGCGTTTTATATTGTAGGCCTGCAATTCTTAGGAATAACTCACTTAAATCTGTCCAAACCTAGTAGACATCCCAGGTATGATAAAGTTTGAAACACAAAATCATAAATTATATTACAATAAATAACTATAAATAATTATAAAAAATAATAATATAAAAAAAAAAAATATTCAATAATGTAATCAAATCAAAAACACTGAAAAAGGGATTTTTATAACAGCTTACCTGTAAAATCCTTTTCTTGGAGTACATCACGGGACACAGAGCGACTTAGTCATTACTAATGGGTTATATAGATTACCTTCAGGTGTTGGCACTGGCCAATTCCAAACCGGAAGTACCCTCCCCTATATAAGCCCCTCCCACCCGGGAGCACCTCAGTTTTGTAGCCAAGCAATAAGTGTCCCAAAAAGAGGGGTGGGAGCTCTGTGTCCCGTGATGTACTCCAAGAAAAGGATTTTACAGGTAAGCTGTTATAAAAATCCCTTTTTCTTTTTCGTACATCACGGGACACAGAGCGACTTAGTCATTACTAATGGGACGTCCCAAAGCAATGCCAAATGAGGGGAGGGATACATAAGCTGGGCGCCATCAGGCATGAGGATCTTTTGCGGCCTGCAACACACTGCGCCCATAGGCAACATCCTCCTGACTTCTAACGTCTACCTGGTAGAATCTAGTAAACGTGTGTACCAAAGACCATGTTGCGGCCTTACATACTTGAGCCAGGGAGGCCTGGTGATGCACTGCCCATGAAGTTCCAACTGCTCTTGTGGAGTGCGCCCTAACTTTGAACGGAGGCGGTCTCTTTCTCAAGCCATAGGCTTGTATTATGACCTGTCGAATCCACTTGGCTAAAGTAGATTTTGATGCTGCCTGACCCTTTCTAGGGCCTTCCGGCAGAATAAACAATGTATCCGTTCTGCGAATCTGAGCAGTGGCTTTTAGATAAGCTTTAACTGCTCTTACTACATCCAAAGAATGTAATAACTTTTCCTCTACCGAGCTAGGTTTGGGGAAAAAAGAAGGAAGAACCACATCTTGGTTCAAATGAAACCTCGATAGCACCTTGGGAAGAAAGGCTGGATGAGGACGTAATACTACTCTGTCCTTATGGACAACCAGATATGGCTCCTTACAGGACAAGGCGGCTAATTCCGATACTCTTTTAGCCGAACAAACGGCTACTAAGAAAATCAATTTCCTGGTGAGAAGAACCAAGGAAATGTGTTGCAATGGTTCAAACGGTTGTTTCTGTAGAACCGACAGAACCAGGTTTAAGTCCCAAGGACATATGGGAATACTAACCGGAGGGCTAATACGCATCACTCCTTGTATAAAGGCTTTGACTAGTGAATGCGAAGCCAAGGGCCTTTGAAAAAATATTGACAAGGCCGAAATCTGACCCTTGATAGTACTCAAGGCCAGCTTCCTATCTACAGCCCACTGTAGGAAGTCCAAAATCCTACCTATCACGTACTTACGTGGATGCCATTTCTTGGCCTCACACCACGTAATGTACGCTTTCCAGATCCTATAATAGATCTGCCTGGATACCGGCTTCCTGGCATTGATCATGGTAGATACCACAGAATTAGAGAGCCCTCTCTTTTTCAGAATGTGGGCTTCAATAGCCAGGCCGTCAAACCTAGGGCTGGTAAGGAAGGGTGGTATATCGGTCCCTGCGACAGCAGGTCCGGACGATGTGGGAGGGTCCAAGGACTCCTCACTGACATTTTTACAATCTCCGCGTACCATGCCCTTCGGGGCCACGCTGGAGCCACCAGAATCACTGGTTTCTTTTCTACCCTGATTCTGCGGAGTAATCGCGGTAACAATTGTGGCGGTGGGAATGCATATATCAGCTTGAACTGATCCCAAGGGAACACTAGGGCATCCGAGCCGCAAGCTAGGGGATCCCTTGTGCGAGACACAAATCTGTCCACCTTTGCGTTGAATCTGGATGCTAGCAGATCTACATCCGGTGTTCCCCACCGCTGGCATATTGCCTGGAAAACCTCGGGGTGAAGAGACCATTCCCCCGGGCATAATTGTTGGCGACTTAGAAAGTCCGCTCTCCAATTTTCCACTCCTGGGATGAAAACCGCGGATATGGCTGGGACATATCTTTCTGCCCACTCCAGGATGCAATTTGCTTCCCTCTGGGCTGCACGACTCCTGGTGCCACCCTGGTGATTGATATATGCCACTGCCGTGGCATTGTCTGATTGAATTCTGACAGGGGACCCTTGGAGTTTGGATGTCCATGCTACTAGGGCATACCGGGCTGCTCGTATCTCTAAGAGATTGATGGGCAGGGCCTTTTCTGCTTCTGACCACTTGCCCTGGAGAGACCATTGCTCCAGTACTGCCACCCAGCCTATGAGGCTGGCATCCGTAGTGACCACCTTCCAAGAAACCGGACTGAAGGGTTTCCCTCTTTCCAGATTCTGGGGCACCAACCACCAATGGAGGCTCTTGCGAACGGAAGGGGACAGGGACATTGGTAAGTCTAAAGCCTGAACTTTTTTGTCCCAGGCTGACAGTATGGCCCTTTGCAAATTCCTTGAATGGAATTGACCGTAGCGTACCGCTTCGAATGAAGCCACCATCTTTCCCAGCAGCCTCATGCACAGGCGTATGGATGGTTTTCTCAAATTTTTTAAAGACGACACCTTCTCTGGAGGTAAGAAAATCTTTCTCTGATTTGAATCCAGCCTTAGCCCTAAGTATTCCAGACTTTTGACTGGTCTTAGAGCTGACTTGTCCCGGTTGATAATCCAACCGTGATATTCCAGATACTTGATTGTCTTGTGAATAGCTACTTCCAGCTTTTCCACTGAGTGGTCTATTAGTAGCAGGTCGTCTAGATATGCCATTATCGTTACACCTTGTGTTCTTAGATTGGCCAATAATGGGGCCAGAATTTTTGTGAACACTCGAGGTGCTGTGGCCAGACCGAAAGGTAAGGCTCTGAACTGAAAATGGCGCCCTTCTACTGCAAAGCGTAGAAATTTCTGGTGGGCCGGAAAGATGGGAATATGCAGATAAGCATCCCTTATGTCGATCGAGGCTAACCATTCCTGCCCTTGTAGGGCGGTGGCCACCGATCGGATCGACTCCATCCGAAAAGTCCTGATATTTAGGAACTTGTTTAGCCCTTTTAGATTTAATATGGGCCTCACGTCCCCATTTGGTTTGGGGACCGTGAAAAGGTTCGAGTAAAACCCGAATCCGCTTTCTTCCAGGGGAACCTTCATGATTACACCTTGGAGCAATAGTTGTTCTAGTGCCAGAAGGAGGGATCCTCTCTTCTGGGGATCTCTTGGCACGTTTGACCTCATAAATTGGGCAGGAGGAGTGCCTTTTAACTCCAGCTTGTATCCCAGACTTACTGCGGAGAGCACCCATCTGTCTCTGATGGTGTCCCGCCAGGTCTTTGTGAACAACTGAAGCCTTCCCCCCACCCGATTGAGTGGGGGCAACGCTTCATAACTTGGGGGGAGGTTTTGTACCTCTCTTGATCCAGGGCTTCTTGTTACCCTGTGATTGTCCCTGATTTCTGCCCCCTGAATTTGACCGCGGAGGCCGTCGGAACTGCTTCACAGCCGATGTGCCCGGGACTGGAGAAGTAGGCCTCTTAAAAGAAGGACTTCTACCCTTGTTCTTAACCGGTAAGAGTGAACTTTTACCTGCAGAAATTTTCTGGATATATTTGTCCAGATCTTCTCCAAATAAGCGTTCTCCATGAAATGGGAAGCTAACCAGCAGTTTTTTACAGGGAGCTTCAGCAGACCAGTTTTTGAGCCACAGAAGCCTACGCATATGTACTATAGACAGCGTAAAGCGGGAGGCCTGTTGGATTGTATCCTTTATGGCGTCCACCGCAAAACACAAGGCTCTAGGCAGGTCAGCTAGGGCAAGAGCCTGCTGATCTGGTAAGTCCCTTAAGACTTGTTTCAACTGATCTTTCACTGCTTGGCAGACTCCAATCGCTGCTACCGCAGGTTGTGTCACCATGCTTGCTGTAGAGAAAGCAGATTTTAGTAAAGACTCCAATTTTTTATCTATTGGGTCTTTGAACATTGGAACATTATCTACTGGACATGTCAGTGATTTGTTCACAGAAGAGATGGCTGCGTCCACTGTAGGGACCCTCCATTTTTTTATGAACTTATCCTCCATGGGATAGATCACCGGAAATCTCTTGGGGGGAGCAAATATTTTATCAGGATGCTCCCAATCCTGGTAAATAAGCCCTTCTAATAAAGGGTGGATTGGGAAGGAACAGACAGCCTGGGGAGCTTTTAGCGACCCCAGCGAGGAAACCGTAGTGGATGGTGGTTCCGCCAGAGGCATTTTAAATGCTGATCGGACCATGTTAGTCAGAGACTGAACCCATAATCTTTCAGCCTGAGATGCTGAGAAAGGTTCTTCCACTGTTGATTCCTCCATAACTGAATCAACCTCATCCTGATCCCCTTCAGGTAGGTCGATCTCTGTGTGGGGCTGTTCCTCCACTAACAGGCACTCTGAAGGAGGAGACGGAGATCGGACGCGCTTTTCCTGAGACAGGGAAGCAGCGATCAATGCTGTTAATCTCTCTTCCAATCCTCCCAGAGTTGAGGATAAAACCTCCTCTGTTATATATACAGGAGCAGGTGGACTGGGGACAGCCGCAGCACCAGGCATTCCTGCGGGGTTTCTACGGCTACTGACCTCTGAATTCTCAGGGGAGATTGGTGCAGTACAAGCAATATCCTCAGAGCCCGATGGAGACCCCTTTGGCTTCCTGGAAGATCTATTTCCGGAGCGTCTGGACGACATATCCTTTAAGCACAAAGCTGAGGTATTCCCGTCGTCATACACCAATTTTGCTGGTAATAGTCTAACAAAGTTGCTGCTATATACCAGCTGGTGTCCACTAAAGTGCCTTTCTATGGGGATGCCTGCATCAACCGCCTCTGTGTGCCACTGTTTGTTGCTAGCTCTGTTTGCATCCAGCTGACACTTGTACTGTGTCTTTTAACCATGCTGGGACGCCCGCACATGCGCAGAAGCGCCGCGCGTCATCCACCCGCCCCGCCCCTTTTTTTCATAGGAGGCGCGTGCACGCGCCCGCGCCCGTGCGCCATTGGCGCCCTTTTCGAAATCAAACAGGGGACTAGGAGCCAGGGCCCTTTTTGCCGGAGGGCCTGTGCGGTGGATGAGCGCAGCAACAGGGCAGAGGAAGTGGATTCCCACAGAGAAACTTACCAGCTGCCTGGATCTTTTGACTTGAGAAAACCAAAGATCCACATGACAAGAAAAATGGACTACAGCGGCCTCTAGTGGTTTAACCCAGGTACCGCGGTCCCTTTTTTTTTTTTTTCTTGACTACTATTAAAATTTTACATTTTCAGTAGTTACAGGCAAACACAGATATTTAGCGGGAATACCGTTGGGTAACAGACAGAAAGACAAATTAGGCTTGGGGGTCCCCCAATAGAACCAAGTTCCTGGGGGCCCCCACTTACCTGATCCCCGCCGCAGGACTTTGTTTGGTCCACAGAAGCCCAAACTTCACCTATCACGGCAGGCATTGTAATTAAACCTTCAGGGACCGGGTTCCCAAGGATTCCACTCCCCTGGACCTGTATAGCACCCTGCACAGACAACATCTTGGTCGTGGGTATGACCAGAGCTCTGGATCCCAGGGTCCAGCCCTCCTAAGAGAGGCATTACAGGCAAAACCTTGCTCTTCTGCTGCAAGGCCCGGGTACCGACCGTTTAGCTATGAAGCTTTTTTGGTGGGATCCGGAACAGCTTACTAAGGCCCAAAAGAACCTGTACGCAAGCCCAGTGAAAACACGTTACTCTTTGGCCAACACCTTAGACACTGGCAAAAAAACTGAGGTGCTCCCGGGTGGGAGGGGCTTATATAGGGGAGGGTACTTCCGGTTTGGAATTGGCCAGTGCCAACACCTGAAGGTAATCTATATAACCCATTAGTAATGACAAAGTCGCTCTGTGTCCCGTGATGTACGAAAAAGAAATTTGCTCAGTTACAGAATTGTCGCTGTCATTACTTTTAGTGTTTGATGACGAATTTCGCCACAAATCGCTATCGCTCAATTCTGCAAGTGATTCTAATTTATTATCACTGTTTTCTAGCTGGTCTAAAACCACTTTTGTCCATAGCAACTGTAGCGGCCTCACCCCATCTCCTTTGTCTAGGGGTATGTCACATGACAGGGTGAGATGCGCTACGGCCCATGTCCTCCCCATAGCTGTGGATGAGGTGAAGGCCAGTACCAGATATTTCCTCGGGCCTATGTGCTTTGTTCTAGAATACAGTCCTGCTGTGTCAACACTTCCCTTTGCTCCCATTAACCAGAGTTCCACACACCGATCACAGTCCAACTCTTGCTTTATTGTACATCTCACAATAAACAGTGCTTCAGTAGCCATCTGGTTGCGACTTGATAACATTTTGATACGGGGGGTGAGCAGGTCGAGGCACTATCCTGGTTATCAACTAAACCACTGCGATCTCGCCAGCGGTTACTATAGCATTCAGCTAGAAAGGACTTAGAATCTGAGAGTCTCTACCAGCGACTCAAGAGAACGTAGATAGGAGTACCTTTGCTGCGCTGCGGCCCCTATCAGGGGAAGATGTCCCTCCAAGGGAGTTACCAGAGGCCCATCCGTCACTGGGTTGATACTGCTCCAGACTCTCCGGACGGGTAACCTCCCCGGCCTCCTCACCTCAGACATGGGCCCCATCCACCTCAGGGACCCTCGGACATCTCCACCCTCGCGGGATCCAGTCGAAGTCACTGGACACCAGGCCTCCTAGTTCAGTACCTCACCCCAGGCTGAAGGTGCCTGGGATGGACTCCAACTCTATTCCGGTCAGGCCTAGGGCACCTGAGCCGGAATCCAGAACCCGCCCGCACCCAGGCCTAAGGTGCCTGGGCGCGTGAAGAACTTCCTCCAGAAGACCTCGTGGTTAGGGCGTCTCCCCCTTTTATCTCCTCCCATCGACACCACGGCAGGTTCCCCGCCCTCGCCGTACCATCTCCGGAAAGGGACAAAAAGGCTAGCACTGTAATGGAAAATCTACCTTGAGCCTCCAGGTACCCCATGTCACGTACCTGGTGGTAGACGAGCCCAACATGCAGGGAGCGGCTTCTCGTAAGCCTCTGATTCCCGAGGCCCTGGTAGAGTGAACAGGAGCTCGAGAGGGCAGAGGGCACAAGTGCCTGACTGGTAAGCTGAGTAGGGGCCTTGAGCAGAGGCTGTAGTCCACGGCAAGGTGCAGCAGGAGAACACACGTGGATGAGCAGCAGAGCAGGTGAGGGCAGGCCGGGTCAACACTGGCAGGCTGGTTCAGGTACAGCAGCGAGATCCAAAACGGGAATCAAAGTCCAGGCCGGGTCAGTTCGTTGGGCGGGCAGCAATCAGGTTTAGAGGGATAAGCAAGAGAGTCGTCAAGGCAAGCCGGGATCAAAGGGCAGGCAGCAAACAGGATACACAGAGGGAAGCCGGATCAGGTGGGAAGTCCAGTAGCGGAGTTTCAAGCAGCAGAGGTCTCAGGGAACGCTGTAGACCAGACAGCACCGGGCAGCATGACAGAGCAGTTTAAATACCAGATTCTGGCGCCAAGCGCCGTCACCAAGCGCGCGCGCATGCGCCGGACAGTCCTTCCAAAGGCAGGCATTCTTCTGACGCTGCTGTTGCCGGGCAGATTACGTAAGTGCCTTTCCTGACATTGCCCCCCTCCAATGGGCAGCCTCCGGATGCCCAACTGGGCCATGCCATCCTACCTGGGTGGGATCTTTTGAAGGCCAGAATTAGTCTCTCTGCGTGAATGTTAGTCTCTGGTTCCCAGGAATTTTCTTCCGGGCCATAGCCCTTCCATTTCACCAAGTACTGGGTTTGGTTGCGCCTTCTCCTGCAGTCTAGGATGGACTCAACCTCGAACTCCTCCCCCCCATTGATGAGTACTGGTTCTGGGGGGCCTATACCTCGATTGGAGAATGGATCCGGAACTGCAGGTTTGAGTAGGGCCACATGGAACACCGGGTGTATCCGGAAGGATTCTGGCAGTTTTAACTCGTAAGCCACATTGTTGATCCTTCTTAGAACAGGGAAGGGACCCACAAATTTAGGGCCCAATTTCTTGGAAGGGCACGCCAACTTCAAGTTCACAGTAGACAGCCAGACTTGGTCTCCGGGTACCAGGTTAAGCTCCCCCCTCCTCCTCCTGTCGAATATCTCCTTGTTATATTCCTGGGTCCTTGCCATTGTTTCTTGTAGTAATTTGTTGTTGTTGTTAAAAAAGTTCAGAGTCTCTTGGGCGGCTGGAACTGCACACTCCGGTATATTATTGGATAGGAACAAGGGGTGAAAACCGTAGTTTGCAAAGAACGGGGACTGTTTGGTAACCGAGTGGACAGAGTTGTTATACGCAAATTCGGCCAGAGGTAGTAAGGGTACCCAATCGTCTTGAGAAAAGCCTGAAAAACAGCGTAAATATTGTTCGAGCGTCTGATTGGTTCGTTCAGTCTGCCCATTGGTCTGAGGGTGATAGGCCGAGGAAAAGCACAGGTCAATTTTTAAGGATCGGCAAAGTGCTCTCCAAAATCTGGACGTAAACTGTACCCCCCGATCGGATACGATGTTAGAAGGGATACCGTGCAGCCTTACTATTTCCCTGATGAACAGTTTTGCGGTTTCGGGAGCGGAAGGTGTGCCTCTCATAGGTAGGAAATGGGCCATTTTAGACAGTCTGTCTACTACTACAAAAATGGTAGTGCAATTTTCGGATGATGGTAACTCAACGATAAAATCCATGGAGATCATTCTTCAGGGTCTTTCTGGAATGGGTAGGGATTTTAATAGTCCCCATGCTTTGGCCTTGCTGCCCTTGTTTTGAATACAAGTGGTGCATGAATCCACATAGTCTCTACAGTCCTTCAACAGGTGAGGTCACCAAAACATGCGCTGAAGGAGTTCAGATGTCTTGCGGATACCAAAATGGCCAGCCAGTTCATGGTCATGGCAAGACTTAAGGACCTTGACCCGTACTTGCTGGGGTACGAAAATTTTGTCCTGGAACCATAGCAGGTCATCTCTCCGCTGTAAGGTAACGTCCGGTAGGTGTAATTCACTTGTATAAGCCCGTTTGATCTGAGACAGTAAGTCTTCTTGTAATAAAAGAAAGTTTCCAGGAGTCAGGATGGTGTCCGGGAGTGAAGAGGTTTGTGGTTCACTGAACATCCGGGAAAGTGCGTCAGGTTTTGTGTTTTTTGAACCGGGCCTGTAGGTAATGTGGAATGAGAACCTGGTAAAAAAGAGTGCCCACCTAGCCTGACGTGGTCTCAGTCTCTTGGCGACTTTCAAGTACTCCAGGTTCTTGTGGTCTGTGTAGACCAAAATGGGGTGTGCTGCCCCTTCCAACAAGTAGCGCCATTCTTCCAGTGCTGTCTTAATTGCGAGTAATTCTCTGTCCCCGACATCGTAGTTCCTTTCTGCTTCGGACAACTTACGAGAAAAGAAAGCTACAGGGTGTAACAGGGCCTTGGGACCCTGCCTCTGAGAGAGTACTGCTCCCACAGCAATCTCTGAGGCGTCTACTTCCAGGGTATTGGGCAGAGCTGGGTCTGGGTGTCTTAGGACAGTGGCTGAGGTGAACTGACCCTTAAGGGTAGAGAAGGCAGCCTGGGCCTCAGGGGTCCAGTTGAAGCGCGTGCCCTGTTTTGTCAGGCTGGTGATGGGGACGATGATGGTGGAAAAACCCCGGATAAACTTGCGATAAAAATTTGCAAACCCTACAAAACGCTGGATCCCTTTCTTGTCCGTAGGGGCTGGCCAATCCAGGATGGCGGAAACCTTTTGTGGGTCCATCTTGATGCCTTCTACGGAGATAATCAATCCCAAGAATTGGATGCTTTGTTGCTCGAAAACACATTTCTCGGGCTTTGCATACAGACCGTGTTGACGGAGTCGGGTTAATACCTTTCCAACATGCTCCCGATGGATGGACAAGGAAGAGGAGAAAATTAGGATGTCGTCTAAATAGACGATAACGAACAGGTCGAGATAGTCTCTGAAGACCTCATTCACGAAATGTTGAAATGTAGCTGGGGCGTTGCATAGGCCGAAGGGCATCACGCGATATTCAAAGTGCCCGAATCGGGTACGAAAGGCGGTCTTCCATTCATCCCCGCTTCGGATCCGGACTAGGTTGTAGGCCCCACGTAGGTCTAGTTTGGTAAATATAGCTGCGGTTCCAAGTCTCTGGAAGAGTTCAGGCACCAGAGGAAGGGGGTAACGATTCTTGATCGTAATTTTATTAAGCTCACGGTAGTCTACGCATGGGCGTAGGGAGTGGTCTTTCTTCTCAACGAAGAATATTCCCGCTCCTGCTGGTGAGGTGGAAGGGCGGATGAACCCTTTTTCCAAATTATCATTAATGTAAGGTTTAAGAGTCCCCAGCTCCAATTCGGTCAGAGGGAAGATCCTCCCAAATGGGACCTCTGCCCCGGGGAGGAGTTCAATCGGGCAGTCGTAGGGCCTGTGTGGGGGTAGTGTCTCTGCACCTTTCTTGCTGAATACATCCAGGAAGGTGTGGTATGCCTCTGGGACAGACTGGCGGGTCTCAGTATCAGCGTCAAGACAAAGTAGCAAAGGAGGCACATCAGTGTCTTTTGATAGGCAGTGCTGGTGGCAATAAGGAGAGCAGAAGCTGATCTTTCCAGTAATCCAGTCGATTTGGGGGTTGTGAGCTCTCAGCCGTGGCATACCCTGTATAATGGGAAACAAGGGAGACTCAATAATGTCTAGGCAAAGCCATTCCCAGTGGCTATTGGAGATGACTGTGTCCAGAGGGACCGTCTACTGGGTAACAGGCCCAGATTTGATGGCCGATCCGTCGGCCAGGTGGATGGATAGACCCTTAGCTCTGGGTTGTAGAGGGATTCGGAACTTGCTGGCGAAAGATGCATCCATAAAACCGCTACATGCTCCGGAATCAATTATGGCGGTAGCTTTGATATTCCCTCCTGGAAGCTGTAGAGAGATTGAAACAGCCAGATGAGTTGCATTGTCAAATGAAACAGGTGAGCAGGTAGAGCAAACAGAAGAAGACTTACGGGACTTGGCGGGACAGGACCTCACGTAGTGTCCCGGTTCACCACAGTAAAGGCAGAGATTGTTGTTCCGCCGGCGTTGACTCTCCTCGGGGGTAAGCGAGGGACGAAGCAAGCCAAGCTGCATAGGCTCTGGGACGTCGGTGGACAGATGAGCGAATGCCGGAGGAGCAGAGTGAGGAGGGTTTGGGTTAAGCACACGGGGAAGCATCCATACCGGGCGAGAAGGGCCCGTGGTGCGTTCCCCCCCTTCGTTCCCTTAGCCGTCTGTCGATTTGGGTAGCCTGCAGAATCAGAGTGTCAAGCGTTGCGGGGATGCCCACCCGAGCCAGTTCATCCTTAAGAGGTTCTGAGAGGCCTAGGCGGAACTGGTGACACAAGGCAGCGTCGTTCCAATTAGTATCCGCACTCCAACGCCGGAATTCGGACACGTAGTCTTCCACGGCCCTGCGGCCTTGTTGTAGGGAGCATAGTGCGGCTTCTGCAGTGGCCGCCTGAAGGGGGTCCTCATAGAGGAGGTCCATCGCTTGAAGGAAGGAGCTCAGCAGGTTCAGGCAGGCGTCCTTGTGTTCCAAGAGGCGATGGGCCCATGTCTGGGGTTCTCCTGAAAGTAGGGAAATGACAAAACCCACCTTGGTGGATTCAAGTGAAAATGTCCGGGGCTGTAACGCAAAGAACAGTTCGCAGGCGTTACGGAAGGCCCTGTACTTGCTGCGGTCCCCCGAGAATCTTTCCGGAGTGGGGACCCTAGGTTCTGGTGGCAGCATTACCACAGATGGTGCAGGAGAGGTTCCAGAGGCTATGGAGGCCAGGGTAGATAGAGCCCGGACTTGTTCCTCCAGACGGGTATACCCCTCCTGCAAACTCCTGACGGCCGAGGTAAGTCCGTCCAGGTGGCGGCACAAGTCCTGCATTGGAGAGGCTCCCTGCGTGGGCTTGGACATGGCTGTCTGGTACTGTCACGTACCTGGTGGTAGACGAGCCCAACGTGCAGGGAGCGGCTTCTCGTAAGCCTCTGATTCCCGAGGCCCTGGTAGAGTGAACAGGAGCTCGAGAGGGCAGAGGGCACAAGTGCCTGACTGGTAAGCTGAGTAGGGGCCTTGAGCAGAGGCTGTAGTCCACGGCAAGGTGCAGCAGGAGAACACACGTGGATGAGCAGCAGAGCAGGTGAGGGCAGGCCGGGTCAACACTGGCAGGCTGGTTCAGGTACAGGAACGAGATCCAAAACGGGAATCAAAGTCCAGGCCGGGTCAGTTCATTGGGCGGGCAGCAATCAGGTTTAGAGGGATAAGCAAGAGAGTCGTCAAGGCAAGCCGGGATCAAAGGGCAGGCAGCAAACAGGATACACAGAGGGAAGCCGGATCAGGTGGGAAGTCCAGTAGCGGAGTTTCAAGCAGCAGAGGTCTCAGGGAACGCTGTAGACCAGACAGCACCGGGCAGCATGACAGAGCAGTTTAAATACCAGATTCTGTCGCCAAGCGCCGTCACCGTGCGCGCGTGCGCGCTCCCGCAGGCGACGGTTGCGCTATTGCGCACGCGCTATCGCGCACGCGCTGGACAGTTCTTCCAAAGGCAGGCATTCTTCTGACGCTGCTGTTGCCGGGCAGATTACGTAAGTGTCTTTCCTGACACCCTGCCACCCAGAGGCCAAGGAGATTATTACACCATCCAATCCTCCACGAACACAAGTGGTCCACTAATCCCATACTTACACACCTGGGTGTCCCACTTAAATTTAGAGACCCCGCTACATACTCCCCCTGTGATTTGACGCTGGTCCCCAGCGTCTGGTGCGAACCCATGTCTCCCATGGAGTGAGGACACAAGCTTAGCCCCAGAGGCTATCCCTAAAATTTTGAACCTCAACCATACCAAGACCTGCTCAAAGGGAAAGGGAATATAAAACAATAAAACTTTTCCTTAAAACATCTATCGTGTCACATATACAATCTCTCCCATCACTGTCTCAGAACGACCTCATACTCAGTCTCTTGACGGACGAATCTCCTGCAGAGGGAAAAAAAACAACACACAAGGAAATCCACATCCTGACATTTTTGTGTTAATTTGGAATGAATGGGTCCATCAACCAATAGGCCCATTCGCTCCAATGAGTAAAGTGATGCGTGTGAGAAAAAAACAAACAGCCGTTGCACAACACTGCCACCTGGTGACAGTGCCGCGGTAATGACACTTGGTGCAATCTTCATTCTTCCTGCGTCCCTACACTAATTCTACCCCCAAAGTCTGTTTTTGAACTGCGAGGAAAAGAGAACAACAAAAACTGCTCTCATTCCTCCAAAGAGTAGAAAACAAAAGCCCAAATAAACAACTAGGGCACAGTTCGGATGTTCCGGCAGGAACACTTCTGGAAGATTGTAGAAAAGGAATCAACAAGTGAGTCTCTTCTCACAAGTAAAACTTCGGGTCAGGCAAGAACAAGGGCTTCAGATGTTTATCAAAAACCTCAATTGAATAGTCAGCATCATCTCCATCTTTCCTGCAGATGCGCACCTTATCTGCGTGGATATGGCGACCCCACATCCAGTCTGCTCTGCAGTCCCGAAACTTTTTCGACACGGATGGCGAACAGGACAAATATCTTCGTGCATGGGGTACTTTGAGCTTTTCCCAAACAAATTCGTTATACCATCTCTGGCGTATGACCTCAACTTCAAAAAGTAAGTCCCGAGGCAAGTAGGGATATTCCCACCCATACTCACGGGCGACTCTCTGTGAGAAAAGTCGTTGCAATCTGGCCAAAGGAGGCATGGCTTCCCGCTCACCTTCTCCGGGTTGAACGATGGCTTCCGGGTGCCGAGGTACTTTCACTACCTCTAATGGCTTTTCTCTCGGTGCTCGTAGTGAGGCTCGCTGCAACCCCGCCACCAAGACGGGCGATGTTGTAGATTGTGGGAAGGCACTCTGAGGACTAGACTTCCTCGTAGACTCCGGGGCTTGCACCCGGGGCGTGCTGTCTCCTATTGACATAGGGGAATCCTGCGGTACACGTAACACAGGCAATGGGCGTTTGTCCCAGCCCTTCCGATGAAACAGTTCATCAATCTCCCCATCATCTCCACAATCTGACAGCGACTCTAGGTCGGAAGTGTCATACATCTCGGCGGGAAGGTAGTCTCTGGCAGACGCGGCACCACCCTCCCCCACAGGCTCCACCGACCGTGGACCCCCGACACCTCCAACCACCACCACAGTCCCAGCCCCTGGCTCACCTTGACCTTTTGTAGAACTGGGATGTCCAGGACTCTTCCAACCGGATCCATCCAGGCCAGGCAAGCGACGGGGTGAAGCTCGACCACGACCACAGGAGGCCTGCACCAGACCAACTTTTCTCTTCGGAGGTGGGAGCAGAGAATCTGTGGTGACCGAAGCAGCATCCTCGAATTTTTCTCTCTCAGTCTCTGATTGGGCAGTCACATCGCCCTGGTCAGTGCGTACGGGAACCTCCGCAAAGGCCTGGATCTCTCCTTCTAGAGTAGCGGTACCTGTGAGGCTGTTGAGGTGAAGGGCCCTTACTGTGGATGGCTCCACCTCGAACAAGAACTCTTGCATGCCTCGTAACGCCCGAATGGCTTCAGGTGGACCACCAGTCCCGAGCACCCGGGACAGATCACGCCGAGGGCCACCATGTCTCTGCATGAGTACAAAGCCAACTGTCCTTGGGGCCTGAGTCTTATCCCCGTGTCTGTAAGGGGAGCAGCGAACGTAGTCATCTTCGTGGGGTAGGGAACCGGAATCCACGGGGAGCTTGAGGCCATCCCGACTATCTGCTGCTCCATCACGCACTGACCACGCGCCAAAGTCTCCACGTGAGTTCCTCCACATGGCCAGACTCCTCCCATGACTTGCACGTTTTCGCGGGCTTCCATCAAGCTCCGCCCATGAACTGTACAGTCACGGGGTGCCTCGTGGCTCAGTGCAATAAAAGCCCCCACATGTAGTACTTCACACGGCTGGACTCCTCCCTCTTCTCGTTCCTCTACATGGGCCTTTCCCATCCTAGGGTCATTTCCACGACTTTGAGCAGGGATGCACTTTGGCCAATCACATGGCCGACCTGCTCGGAACTCCTCCGGGCAGCAAAGTCCAGACACAGCCATTCCTTCTTCCAAAGTTAAAACACATATCATCCCGGACTCACGAGCCCCCACGTGTAGCGGCCTCACCCCATCTCCTTTGTCTAGGGGTATGTCACATGACAGGGTGAGATGCGCTACGTCCCATGTCCTCCCCATAGCTGTGGGTGAGGTGAAGGC
The DNA here is from genome assembly GCA_029206835.1 of Rana muscosa. Classification (NCBI taxonomy): domain Eukaryota; kingdom Metazoa; phylum Chordata; class Amphibia; order Anura; family Ranidae; genus Rana; species Rana muscosa. The sequence continues at coordinate 293,891,915 of CM055116.1, forward strand.
CAGTACCAGATATTTCCTCGGGCCTATGTGCTTTGTTCTAGAATACAGTCCTGCTGTGTCAACACTTCCCTTTGCTCCCATTAACCAGAGTTCCACACACCGATCACAGTCCAACTCTTGCTTTATTGTACATCTCACAATAAACAGTGCTTCAGTAGCCATCTGGTTGCGACTTGATAACATTTTGATACGGGGGGTGAGCAGGTCGAGGCACTATCCTGGTTATCAACTAAACCACTGCGATCTCGCCAGCGGTTACTATAGCATTCAGCTAGAAAGGACTTTGAATCTGAGAGTCTCTACCAGCGACTCAAGAGAACGTAGATAGGAGTACCTTCGCTGCGCCGCGGCCCCTATCAGGGGAAGATGTCCCTCCAAGGGAGTTACCAGAGGCCCATCCGTCACTGGGTTGATGCTGCTCCAGACTCTCCGGACGGGTAACCTCCCCGGCCTCCTCACCTCAGACATGGGCCCCATCCACCTCAGGGACCCTCGGACGTCTCCACCCTCGTGGGATCCAGTCGAAGTCACTGGACCCCAGGCCTCCTAGTTCAGTACCTCACCCCAGGCTGAAGGTGCCTGGGATGGACTCCAACTCCATTCCAGTCAGGCCTAGGGCACCTGAGCCGGAATCCAGAACCCGCCCGCACCCAGGCCTAAGGTGCCTGGGCGCGTGAAGAACTTCCTCCAGAAGACCTCGTGGTTAGGGCGTCTCCCCCTTTTATCTCCTCCCATCGACACCACGGCAGGTTCCCCGCCCTCGCCGTACCATCTCCAGAAAGGGACAAAAAGGCTAGCACTGTAATGGCAAATCTACCTTGAGCCTCCAGGTACCCCGCCACCCAGAGGCCAAGGAGATTATTACACCATCCAATCCTCCACAAACACAAGTGGTCCACTAATCCCATACTTACACACCTGGGTGTCCCACCTAAATTTAGAGACCCCGCTACACAACTTTTTGGTTGCTATGGACATTCTCCAAATTCCAGGCAGAAAAAAAAATATTTATAATATAAAAGTGCATGCAGGGAACTGGACAGACCACTAGGGACAAAGGGGATGTGTATTTTTTTTATACAGTACTGTAATCTGTAAGATTACAGTGTACTGTATGTGTGTTGTATTTTTCATTTTTTGAATTTGGCGCCGATCTCCGCTCCCATGCGCCGCAACATCGCAGGGAACGGAGCTCGGCGGCACTCGGCACTGTGAATCGAGCGAGGAGACAGCTCGCACACACTGCGGGGAGACATCGCAGGATCCAGGGGACAATGTAAGTAACTCTCCCTGTATCCTGCAATGCAGCCCGAGTCTGGCTCGGGGTTACCGCTTATGGTACTGAAATTCCACCCCGAGCCAGACTGGGGAATACCGCCAGGGAGGTTAAAAAGAATATCTTAAAATGGGAAAGAACAAAATTCAAACATCCAAACAAATGACAAAATAATTACTCTGCATTTCACTAATTCATAATTCATAATAATTCAGTAAAACTCGCCTCCCATAATGCATTGTGACAGCTTGCTGTTTAAAGTAAGCTACTGAAAATGGGGGATAATTTGGTGGAGCTAAGCTACTGACTTGTAAAATAACTGTCTACTTAGGAACACCATGCCATGTCTTGTGGATCTGTGGTGATAGGCAAAATAACAGATTAGGGTTTATTTATTAAGAAACTAGGCAATATCCAATCCTGTATGATGGAAATGTCACAATGTGATTCCTACTATCACATGGTAAGTTTACACAGAGTCACCTTATTTACTATCATTCACTTGGTAAAGTGAACCGCTTCTGTCTATATGTATCACTTATGTACGATGTAGAAAAAAAATAAAAACATGGTTATAAAAATATGTTCTTTCTAGTTAAAAGTTATGACTGCATATTATTTTTAATTATTTCATGCATTCGAGCTTTTCAGCTAAAAGTATGCATCTAAGGTCACAACAATGGAAGATCGATGTTACCTTAATAGTAGTAGTGTGTGCTCCAGGGTATTCCTTCTCTTCCAGTGTTGACCAACGCTGTATAAATTTGGCAACTGCTGGGTCATCATAGTCTACGATCTGAAATCCTGACACATTAGCTCCTCCAAACTGTATCTTTGATAAATCTCCATCTGTAAAGCCCTGGGTGAAAAATGTTAATTTATTAGATTTTCAGATGTGCCTATTCCGAGCAGAATTTTTATACATTAAAAATAGTCTTTTATAAGCCCTTCAAGGCATAACATAAAACTAATATACTTTACTCTGTTCCTGCTTCTAAAGCTTTGCAACTTAGGAAAATATTCATAATAAAGATATGCAATAAGGTCTAGTCATTCCTCAAACGATTATTTTATGCTAGTCAAGAAATACCAGATGCCTAGAATTAAATTAAGTGAACTTAGATTTGCTTTATTATAATAAAGGTGTCAAAGAGATGTTTGAGCTATTTATTGTTCAGCAAATTTATACTAATACATGCTCTAGAAGACATAGTATAACCTCTTAGAATATCAAAACTCAACTTTTAAATTAATATCATAAAGTAAATCTTTGCTACTATAAAAAGTTTAACGTTGGTGCTTTACGGTTGGTACCTAACACTGTCTCGCTTACACGCTATATACCCATCGGCCTCGGACCGCTGTTGGAGATGTCTCCGTGACCGAGGCACACGATTCCATATTTACTGGAGCTGCCCAGCTCTCCAGCCCTACTGGAGCTCGGTGCGGGGCCTTCTCCATCTGCTGTTGGAGGTGGATGTCCCCCTCTCCCCTAAGCTGTTCCTACTGGGTCTTCTCCCTCCCAATCTCCCCGGACTACCAAAAAAACTCATGGAGTCTATGTCAGCCTGACTAGAAAATCACATGGCCAGACACACAGCAATATGGGAGGGCTGGTATCTTCGGGTGGAACCCCCTTGACTGCTTGGGGCACCCCCTTTCTCCCCTCCCCGGGTTCCACATCTACGTCTGCGCAGGATCCTTGAGTGACGAGTCTAGCTGGTTGGAACTACTCTCCTCTACACTTTACCTTCTCCTTCTTTCTTTACTATCCCCCTTTTCTTTTTCTTTTCTTTTTTTCTATTTTGCTTTAGATATACAGTCTATGCATGTACAGAAAAAAAAATTCTTACTCGTGGTATGATTAACTGATGACCGAGACCTGCATATAGCCCATATATGTATTGCCACTCTGTTGGGCACACGCTCTCTTAGAGCCGAGCCTCAACCCTGGTCGGTTAACCAGCTAAGCCTTATGTTGGATAATTGCAGGATGCACTCACGCTACCTACGGATGTCTGATGATGCTTTCTTATTTCCCACCCCTCTAGCCCTCTGTGTTTGTTTTATCCCACTATCCCCTCATATTTTGGTGTTTTGTATTTTTGCACTGTAACTTTTAAACCTTAATAAAAATTGTCAATTATAAAAAATAAAATAAAAAGTTTAACGTTGCATTGAGTGCACAAAAGTGGGCACCAAATTACTGTATATAATACCCAACTATTACAGCTCTTGAAAATAAACATACATGAAAATGATTGCATTAATAAGGGTTTGGTAACTCAGCAGTGCAATGTCACAACATAATAAAATACCATCTCCCAAGTGCTATCCGTGAAAGATTTGTGTGTACCCCAAAACCAATGAATAATAAACATTACATCCCTGTATACAAATCAAACTAAACAAAAAAGGTAACTGAGATATATAACTAAATGCAAAATAATATATAACTACATGCAGCATAACGGTGGACAGCACAGTGGTTAGCACTTCTACCAAGTAGCATTAGGGTTGCAGATTTAAATCCCAACTGTGACACTACCTGCCTGGAGTTTGCATGTTCTCCATGTGCCTGTGTGGGTCTCCTCCCATGCTCCAAAGACATGCTGGGCTGATTTACTAAAACTGGAGACTGCAATATATGGTGCAGCTGTGCATAGTAGCCAATAAGCTTCTAACTTCAGCGTTTGCACTCTCCAGTATTAGGAAATCAACCCCATTGTCTCTTTAAGGGTCCTTTCACACGGGGCGGATCAGTCATGATCCCCCCCGTGAAGCTCCGCTTGCTCAGCGGGGATCGCTCCGTTGATCCCCGCTGAGCCGACGGATGACTGGGCGGGCCCCGCACACTGTGCAGGGACCGCCCTGTCAGAGCGCCGCTCTCCCCTATGGGGAATCGGATGACGACGGACCGTAGAGTCCGTTGTCATCCGATCCGCTCTGCCGACGGAAGGAAAAATAGGGTTTTCCTCCGTCACACTTTGGCGGAGCGGATGTCAGCGGACATGTCTCCGCTGACATCCGTGCCTCCATAGGGGTACATGGAGGATCCATTTCAGGTCCGCCTAAAAAACTGACAGGCGGACCTGAACGGACCTCCGTGTGAAAGAGCCCTTAAGCTTGTCTCCTATCAAACATACTCTCTCTCAATCCTCCCCCAACAAAAAAATACTATGTAAGCTCTGTGCCGGATGCTGTCATAAACCCTGCTCTATAACACAGAAGTCCAGGATATTGTAGTAAAGTTAGTATACGTAATAACTTTTTTCCCTACAGTTTTTTTTTCTTTAAAGCTGCTATTTAACGTGGAGTAGGCACCCTGATATATTAAAGCTGAATTTCAATTTTCTTTTCACTAGAACTGCATGGAATGGTCAATCCCAGCATAGATCATACCATGTTGCTCTGTTGTCTGCAGATCCCCTGATATTCTGGGTTTATTTATTGCTTTGTTTCATGTGACACTCTGTATATCGTGCTGATAGACTCTGTCCCTTCCACAACCACTTCCAGCAGTGCCAAGAGTCTGTAACTTTCCCCTCTGTAGTCTATCAGACTCTTCCTAATGTAACTCCCTTCACAGCTCTGATGGTGGGTGGGGTGGAATACATCCTAATTAGCATTCAATCCCGCATAGTCACACCCACAGGAAGATTTTGAACCTCCAAAGTCCTGCCTCACAGATCACAGCTTTATTCAAAAAAGAAACACCTTCATACGCAGCCTGTTCTGAAAGCTTGCTGTGCTGCTGCTGGGCAGGATTGAATTAATAACAATAAAAATTGAATCCTGCCCAGTTCAATATGCCAACCAGTGTGACCAGGGAGAGTCCCACCCCTCAGATCCCACCCTTCTAGAGCCCTGCTCTCTATGAAGTGATTCATTTACATATGAAAGAAACACCTTCATAATAACCTCCCATAGCCCTTCCTCTGTCGTCTTGCAATAAGCCATTATTCAACAGCAATGACACAGGAGGAGGTATGACATATTTACACCTTTCACCACCCACATGAAGGCCCAGAAACACCCACAGTAACATGAAGACCCACCCACATCAACTCCCAGAACTGCTACAAATGACTCTCATAGCCTACCCTGAAGCTACAGAGGCTCAAAGGGTTATGGGACATATAGTATCAGGACAGGAAAAGTAAGGAAACAGGAAGTCAGAGAACTTTGAAATTCAGCCAGGAGGAGGAGTGACATCACAGACACAGAAACCTGCTGTATACAGCTAAAGGAGGCAAGTTGCAAGGTTCACTTTAATCTGTACTCCAAGGGATATTTATTGACCTGGGAACATTATTTTCTTCTATTCCTGAGTTTTTAATCCCCTTTTCACAAAGTTGTTTGGAGTGTTATTTTGTCATCATTGTATATTATTCAGCATACAAACTCACTAGAAATTGGACATTTCACATACTGTATGTGTATTTATACTACAATTGGTTAAAACAATTTACAGTACACACAGGGATCTCTGTTTAATTAATCACATGACTTGTAAAATAATTGACTGCACCAGTGATGATTTAGGAGATTTCAAGAGATTTAACTATTTGATGGAACTCCCCTGGATAGGCTACAGTTACTCTGGAGACCTGTATTAGCTCAGGCCTGCTACTAAAAATGCTAGTGATTTAATCTTTGTGTAGGAAAAAAACGAGATCGCCAGTGTAACCCAAGCCTTTATTGTACCATATTAAATGCAGTATACACTTACACATCAATTATGTTGTGTTCTTTCATGGCAAAATTGTATATATATAGATATATATATATATATATATATATATATATATATATATATATACACACAGTGGTTGTATACGAGTGTTGTCTCGCAAAACAAGCAGAATTCAAGCCTCTGCAGTGTGCAGTAGCGCATTTGGCCAGAGGTGCGGGGGCGCCGGAGCTGATCGGAGCCGTTCGAAAATACTCAGAAACACTCGGAAATACTCCGTTCCCGAGTGTTTCCGAGCATTTCCGAGGGTTTCCGAATGCAGCCAGACGGTCTCCGAGTATTTCCGAGTCTCTCCGACGCCCCCCCATCTCTGCCCACATGCGGTATTGCATGAAATAGAAGTCATTGTGGAACAAAGTATTTTAGTTTCCATTGACTTCTATGGGGAAACTCGCTTTGATTTGTTACAAGCATTCTCCTGGAACGGATTATGCTTGTAATCCAAGGTTCCACTGTATATATATATATATATATATATATATATATATATATATATATATATATATGTATATATATATATAGTATCTCACAAAAGTGAGTACACCCCTCACATTTTTGTAAATATTTTGTAAATATTTTACTATATCCTTATATCTTTTCATGTGACAACACTAAAGAAATTACACTTTGCTACAATGTAAAGTAGTGAGTGTGCAGCTTGTATAACAGTGTAAATTTGCTGTCCCCTCAAAATAACTCAAACACACAGCCATTAATGTCTAAACTGCTGGCAACAAAAGTGAGTACACCCGCAGCTACATTCTAAGGCACACTCAGTATTGCACCCTATAAATTCCTGTATATCGTAGACCCCCCAAAAAGGAGCTTCACCTTTTTTACCTGGAAAAGGCTTTTATCCATGCAAAAAAGATGTTTTGCAAGTACTCAGACCAAACGTCCCAATGAGAAGAAGTTTCAGTTCAAATCCACCAGTAATGGCACCATCTACAATATACAGGAATTTATAGGGTGCAATACTGAGTGGGCAGTGTATTATGCCTCAGAATGTAGCTGTGTGCTACAATAAATTGGCCGTACCAAAAGACTTTTGAGGATCCGCTTGAAGGAACACGTACAGAATATATTGAAATGTTCCGATAAGCATAGTGAATCCAAACACTTTGCAAAATTTCATAACAAAGACCCCACACATTTGACATTTTGGGGAATTGTACCTTATACATGACACTGGTGGGGGGGGGGGGGGGTCATAAGGTGAGAACTCTTAGCCAACTCAAATTCAGATGGATATCTCTAATGGACACCTTCTCACCTAATGGACTCAACATTGCGCTGGATCTAAATTGCTTCATCAATGATTTTTATTATTTATCTTATTGATTGCATTAATCTATCACCTACAGACTTCATATGTCACTGTGCACTTTAATTTCACCTCGATCCATCACTTTTTAAATTTATTGCCCAGTCAAGCAGATATTTTATTTTGTCTATATATATTTCATCATGGACTTGTCACATTAGTTATTATTTGTCTTTATTACAGTATAGAGGGATCTTGCCTTTCTATTATCCTTACCCTCACCCATGTTCATTCATGTTTATATTGTTTCTTGCCTCATCTCCGGTACTCCTATGGCTCCTTATATGTTTTTAAATATACGTTTTTTATATGCTTTTTTAGTGAGTGATATGTGCTCTGCTATAGTTCATAAGTTGCACTATTCCCCCTTTCTTTTATTATTTATTATTTTAGTTTTTAGGAGACTTCATAGTATTTGTTTTATATATTATCCTTCATTAAGCTTGTCTCCGGGTCTCTAGTGTATTAACATTGATTCCACAAACCTGCATATCCTCTGTGACTTCTTTCTAATGGCCGCCATAGTTTTGGTCTATGTGGAAACCAAAGGAAAATGGCCACCATAATGTTGATCTATGAGAAACCAAGGTAAGATGGCCGACATAATGTATTTCAATGGAGGACTACAGGAAAATGGCCACTGCTAGTTAATTCTAATACACTATTTAAAGACACTAATGATAGCCTATTGTCATCCTCTGATGAAGTTCCGTGATGTGACGATACGCGTCGGGATTGGAGCAATAGGCGGAAACCGGAAGTGACGTAAGCATACAAGCTTGCAGCTCATGGTGTGTTAGCTCAAACTAAGTGTATCTATTTTGTGCACATTTAATAAATTTAAATTTTAAGCGGTATTATGCTATTGGGATCTTTCTTCCATTTTCATTATCTTAATCGAGCTAACTGGAGGCGAAGGCTGTGTCCATATCTATGATCCATTGCTGCATCCACCAAAGAGGGACCCTCTGAAGACCCCTGTCCAAAGCATCTGATTCATTCATGCTGTAACCTTACACAAGTAAGGTGAGGGGCTTGTGCACATTAACCACTTCAATACCATGCACTTATACAGCTTCCTGCCCAAGCCAATTTTGAGCTTTCAGCGCTGTCGCAATTTGAATGACAATTGCGCGGTCATGCTACACTGTACCCAAACAAATTTTTTATCATTTTGTTCCCACAAATAGAGCTCTCTTTCGGTGGTATTTGATCGCCTCTGCGATTTTTATTTTTTGCGCAACAAATACAAAAAGAGCGAAAATTTAAAAAAAAACTATGTTTTTCTTTGTTTCTGTTAATTTTTTTTGTAAATAAGTACCTTTTCTACTTCAATGACGGGCACTGATAAGGCGGCACTGAAGGGCACTGATAAGGCGACACTGATGGGCACAGATGAGGTGGCACCAATGAGGTGGCACTGATGAGGTGGCACTGATGGGCACTGATGATGGGCACTGATAGGCGGCACTGATGGGCACTGATATGTGGCACTGGTATGCGGCACTGATGGGCACACATAGGTGGCACTGATTGGCACTCATAGGCGGCACTGATTGGCACTCATAGGTGGCACTGATTGGCACTCATAGGCGGCACTGATGGGCACCCATAGGCGGCACTAATGGGCACTTATAGGCGGCACTGATGGGCACTTATGGGTGGCACTGATAGGTGGCACGGACGGCACTGATAGGTGGGTACTTATGGGCACAGATGGGCACGGATGGGCACTGATAGGTGGCACTGATGGACACTAGTAGGTGGCACTGGTGACACTGCTGCCCAGCAATGCCAGCCACCACACATTGTGGTCTTGGCATGATAGTGCCAGTCAGTGCCCATTTGTGGGCACTGATTGGCATATTTTTTTGTTTTTTTTTTATATTTTTTTATTTTTTACTACATGTGGATGGCCATGGGGGCCATCCACATGCTTGGGGCTTCCCTGGTGGTCCTTGGGGGCTTCCCTGGTGGTCCAGTGTGGGTATCCGAGGGGGGGCTGCGCTGATAAACAATCAGCGTGAACCCCCCCTGTCAGGAGAGCCGCCGATCGGCTCTCCTCTACTCGCGTCTGTCAGACGCGAGTGAGGAAGAGCCGATCAACGGCTCTTCCTGTTTACTTCCTGATCAGCCGTGATTCGACATGGCTGATCACATGGTAAAAAGCCTCCGACGGAGGCTTTTTACCGAGATCAGTGTAGCGGTGGGTCAGACTGACCCACCGCACCACCGATCGCCGTGATGCGCGCCCCCGGGCGCGCGGCGGCTGTTATCCCGCAGGACGTCATATGACGTCCAGTGTGGATAACAGAACCACTTCCCGGACGTCAATTTGCTATTGACTGGGCGGGAAGTGGTTAAGGTGTCACTGCAGTGGATTGGCCTGGCATTGGCCGCTATTTTCACGTTTCACGGTGAAGGGAAATACCACCCATTCAACAATTTTTGATTGTCACATTTTCATTGGGACAGTTGTACACTTTGATATGCCCAGGGTGGCTCATTGGACATTTTATTTGTTTATTACCATCATGCGTTATAATATTCCTTTGTTGTAAGATTGCATCCAGCAACACTTGCACCTCTATACACCTATCACTTGTGTGTTTACACATTTTTGTTTAGTGGTTACTAATATCACCATGTGCTGATTATCATGATTGCTGCACTGAGCAACTGTTTCACTTTGCACTTTAGCACTTAGCAATTTGTGATATGTGTTTTTATTTGTACCCACTACAGCTCAGTTTGTTTTTATCTTTGTTTGTTACAAAATCACTCTTGCACCAGCACTTTATTATAGTGACTCACATCATTCGTCAGAGAGTTCACAGCGCAGCATCACAACCTTACCCATTCACTTGTTTATCTGCTAAGGATCAGCTAATTAGGTGTCTGCGGCAGTGAACCCTCAGTTTTCAAATTAGTTGACAGCGCTGGAGTACCACTTATAATTTAATTGTACTCACTTTTGTTGCCAGCGGTTTATATATTAATGGCTGTGTGTTGAGTTATTTTGAGGGGACAGCAAATTTACACTGTTATACAAGCTGTACACTCACTACTTTACATTGTAGCAAAGTGTAATTACTTCTGTGTTGTCACATGAAAGGATATAATAACATATTTACAAAATGTGAGGGGTGTACTCTTTTGTGAGATACTAATATATATATATATATATATATATATATATATATATATATATATATTTATTTATGGTTGAAACCCTATATCCGATACGGATATGAATAAGATAGATAGACTTACAACATGAAATGGACCTGAAGTGTGCCCTGATCTGATGAACGGTATGCCAAAATAAGGGGCAAAAACATTCAGGTAGGGATGTAGTTTTATTGGTTTTAGCTTTGTTCATTGAGCAAGTTTGGTGAATGCTTGTGCCATTTCCACCTGAGGATTGGAGGATGTGCTGGACGAAGCAGGCAGACTTCCACCTGTCAAGTCTCTTAATAGTCGTGATCTGGGACCCCACACCGGGATGTGGCCGAGGCCGCTCCAATACGATAAGAGTGACTGGAGCACTGACTGGGGTTGAGGTGTGGTAGCGTGGAAGAGTGAGTGAGTGAGTGTGAAGGTGACAGGACCCAAATTGACCTAACCGCCCCACCGTTGATCCAGAGGAAGGCGAAAACCCCAGCTGAGCCTAGGCCAATTGTTACAGCAGGGGAGAAAATTCCTTCCTGATTCCCCGAGAGGCGACCGGGTGAACCCTGGATAAACTTCCTATGGTTGGTTGTGCCCCGATGAATTCTCATGTGTTTGATGAACTGGCAGGCACTCAAGGGTTTGATCGGGAAAGGTAGTAGGGGACAAGAGTTTGACTGTTCAGGTAGGAGTGACAGAAGGCGATCGAGTAAGGTTACTGCACACCAGAGATTGTTTGTTTTTAGAGTTAAATATCTAGCCCGGTGCCTGATCGCTGGGTTTTGGATAGTGCCAGGTGAAGGATGAAACGATCTTGGTAGCGAGCCAAGTGAGGTCTACGTAGAACTTGGCCGGCGGGGTAGCTGTGGGTGAACTCGCTAGGCCGCAAGAACCCGTGGTAGGCCGAGTCGAAGGCTGCTTGAATGACCAGGCTGGGGAGAAGGCCAAATGGGGAACTAGCTAGGGTAGTGGACATTAACTGGTGCTGAGGGCATAGTTGTATGGGCCTGCGTAGGAAGGACATGACTTGGACTTGCCTTTACTAATAATATCGGCCGTGGCCTGACTGTCGGTGGTGAAGGCCATGGTTTGTCCTGTCCAGATATGACCCCCAGAGCTGAGCGGCTGCCACGATCTGGTATTGTTCGAACCGGGAGGAAGTCCGGGTAAACCCTGGGATTAGGAGTGTCTCTGGAGGCCATGGTCCTGCAAACCAATAGTGACCAAAAATTGCAGCGAAGCCTGTGGAGGCTGCGGCATCTGTCACTATCAGCGGTGATGGGGGCGATATTGATGGTATAACTTTGATACTGTTTCACGTAGTAAGGAACTCCTCCCATAATGACAGGTCCGCTACTGCCGCGGTGTCCAAGTTAAGGATCTGATCGGGGTCCTGTGTCTGGGAGAGGAAGACCAGGAGGCGTGATACAAAAAGATCGACCCTCGGGAATGATCCTTGCTGCAAATTGAGCATTCCCGGGAGAGACTGAAGCTGCTCCTTAGTACACCCCCGTGTACGGGTGAAGTCTTGGAGAACTGACCTGATGCGGGTCGGCTTTAAGGAACGACAAATGTAGTGAAAGCTAGTTTGCGTGTTTAGCACGACAGAGAATAGATGAGCAGCCAAGTTTCTACTGGAGATGAGTGACCGATTTGAGTCGGAATGCTTGCAGCGACTGCAATTAAGCCGCTTTATTGGAAAAATGAAAACAAAGTTAGCGGAAATTTTGAGTATGTAGGAACGACTGTGCGCAACATTGTATATGCAGATGGAGTGAGATGTAAAGGTTTATGCTTGACAACGGACGCAAGGCCAGGGATCTGAATTGTAAGTACCACTTTATTGGTATCACTGATGCGAATAGTTCGAATCGGGCTGAGGTGTGAGCACCGGTGGGGTTTGGTTTGTAAAGGATCTTAAACATTGAGCCGGTGCTGCGACTGGACTCGGATTGGTCGGTGAAGTTTGTATTGCCGAGGATCCGAATCGTTGCGCCGATGATGCGACTAGATTTGGAACGGCTGTAGATGTAAGGTGACGAGGGAGCTCATGTTTCGGATCCGCGCCGTTGCACTGATGATATGACTAGACTCAGATCGGCTGATGGCGTTAGTGGTTGAAGGGGTTTGTGATTGCTGAGGATCCGAATCATAGGGCCGACGTTGCGACTAGATTCAGATCGGCTGTTGGTAAGTGCTTGGTACACATACATACATATTTTATTTTTTATTTTTTAGGGAAAATGACGTCCAACCTGGTGCAGGGTGGACCTACTTGACTGACCTGGAGGAGAAATGACCGGTGATGAGTGGTGAGGGGTTTGACTAGCTGATTTGAACACGACAGACTGCATCTGTTGTTTCATACACGCTGTTACATGTAAAAGGCACTAAACCAGTGCCGAGTGTAAGTGCATTTCTTTTTATTAAATATCCTTTTATATGCGGAGAACACTATGGTCTGCCTGTCTTATATATATATATATTTATATACACACCTCATTGGAGTAATTTGTGATCCAGTCCATCTGCTGTTGTCATCCAACCATCCCGGAGCTGCAATACATGCCTGAGACGTATATACCCATATGGGAAGGTATCTGTGACCCTCTATAACCAAAGGGTCCACTTTGGGAGGTGAGCGCCCATTCTTATTACTGGTGGAGGTCTCTCACTGTGTTCACATCATCTGCATGTTTCGGATTCTATAAATCACTCTAGAAGATCACTGGGATTGTCTTTTGATCTATGGACTTGTTCAGTGCTTCACTGCCTTTTTATATAAGTGAGCGGATCGGATGGTGGAGCGTGTCGGAGAAATTAGTGACAAAAATGTCCCATGACAGAGGCATGAATCGGTGCGCCACAGGTGCGACTGACAACGACCGGGCTCTGAAGCATGTACTGAATTGAGGCCAACTACAACTGGGGCACGCTTAAGACGAGCCTGCACATGAGAATGCAAGTGGGTTCGAATCAGATGCGTGACAGTGAAACGAGTGACAGAAATTTCCCATGACAGACACGAATCGGTGCTGCAATGTGCGAGGAACAGCAAGCGAACTCTGGAGCATGTACTGAAATGGGGCCAACAGCGACTGGGGCACGCTTGAGACGAAGCTGCACCTAAGGATGGGCGTGGATTCGAATCAGATGTGTTACAGTGGAACGAGTGACAAAAATGTCCCATGACAGAGGCATGAATCGGTGTGCCGCAGGTGCGACTGACAACGACCGGGCTCTGGAGCATGTACTGAAATGAGGCCAACAACAATTGGGGCACGCTTAAGACAAGTCTGCACACGAAAATGCACGTGGATTCAAATCAGATGCGTGATAGGGAAATGAGTGACAGAAACTTCCCATGACAGAGACTCGAATCAGTGCGGCGCTGTGCGTTTAACAGCAAGCGAACTCTGGAGCATGTACTGAAATGGGTTCAACAACGACTGGGGCATGCTTGAGATGAAGCTGCACCTAAGAACGCGCTTGGATTAAAATCAGATGTGTTACAGTGCAATGAGTGACAAAAATGTCCCATGACAGAGGCATGAATTGGTGCGCCGCAGTTGCGACTGACAACGACCAGGCTCTGGAGCATGTTCTGAGATGAGGCCAGCAATTGGGGCACGCTTGGTGAACCTGCACACGAAAATGCGCGTGGATTCTAATCAGATGCGTGGCTGTGACATGAGTGACAGAAATTTTCCATGACAGAAGCATGAATCAGTGCTGCGCTGTGCGACTATCAGCAAGCAAACTCTGGAGCATGTACTGAAATGAGGCCAGCAACTGGGACACGTATGGGACGAACCTGCACATAAGAATGCACGTGGATTCAACTCAGATGCGTGATGGTGACGTGAATGACAGAATTCTCCCATGATCTAGGCATGAGACGGTGCGCCGCATGTGCGGCTGACAACGAGCGGACTCTGGAGCATGTACTAAAATGAGGCCAGCAACTAAGGCCCGCCGGGACGAATCGGTGCATTGTGGATGCGACTTGGATTCATATCAGAATGATGCAGAGGAAATCACTATCGATGTGAGACAAATCAGTAGCTATGTGCAGGGTTTCACAAGGAGAGAGAAGGGTGTGCGAGATGAGACAAGTGAAATTACTATCAGTGGAATGAGATGACAAACTAGCGGGGACGAACCAGTGAGTCGCTGATGCGACTAGATTCGACCGGAGGGTAATGCAAAGTAAAATAACTGTAATGATAGACAGTGCATTCTAAGTGACATGGGCCTACTACTTGGCGTGAAACGACAAGAAAGAGAAAAAAAAAGTACAAAACTAAACTGATAACAGCTCTGCGTTTGTGTTCACGAATTGCACGACAAGACTGTGGTCTTGCACGAGGCTGAAATAAAGCTGCACATGGAGACTTGACTAATGACTCGCAAGTTCCACAGCGGGGTTTTGATGACATGGTTTATCTGGCAAACAATGCGTGAAGCAAAGAAATTGCACGAATCCTACCTGCGACAGTTTGAAAACTTGATGTATGAAAAGCATGGTGGGTGTCCAAGACATCCAAAAAGTGTGGTGTTACGCCATGCATGACGCACAAAAAATTACTTTGGTTTGGTAAACGAGTGAGAGGAAAAAACGTGTACAAATGATACGCAAGTTCCGCTGCGGGAACTAAAACACACGGCATGAAGGCAAACAACAAATGGCAACGATGGAAAGTATGCAACGTATGTGACCCGAATCAGTTCGATACAAAAGGAATCCGATACGATTCGGTAGTGAGGAGTATAGAATTAATGTAATACGAATTGGTTGTATAGTGTATGCCGCCCTTTACTCTAAAACTGAACACCAATCAATCACCCCTCCCCCCAGGCTAACCAGTGCAGAGAGGCAGCAGGTGGGACTAATTAGAGTCTCCCTTTTTTTTTTTTTTTTCAAAATGGAAGAGACGGCAACCTTATGGACAGTGAATCTTTACGTCCAGTGAAACCTACGGCGAGTGATATCGGACAATGACCGAAAGCGACTCGGAGGTTTGGATTTATAAATGAATCGCATGTATGGGACAGACAATAACTCAGAAGCAGACTTTTAAAGAAAGGAATGCAGGACAGGAAGCATTACTAATTGCAAGATTGTACCTGACGCAAAAGATTCGAAAAGTACCTGCGATACTGAGCGGGAACCGCCGACGAAGACCACGAAAAAAAGACGCCGAAATGCCCTGCGATCGAAACGCCAGGACTCACATGAGGTGAGCTGGTAAGAGTCGGCCCAGTGACATTTAGTATCACTCACAGGAAACCAACAAAGACTGCAGGTGAGTGGGCTGGTTAAATAGCCCCCCGGGCTCCTCCCATAAATTCAGGCCAGCATACTGGTCTTCTAACATATATATTGTAATCCACTGTTCTATAACATATACATATATACAGTATATAATAGTGTCTCAGTTTTTGCACTCATCACACACACACTACACACCTTGATAAATAGTTTTTAGCGATTATCAGAATATGCATTTAATGGTACACAAAATATGTTTAGTCTAAAGATCAGTTTGTGCACTTGGTTGTTATTTCACTGCATAGCATGGCTCAGTGCTGACATATTTTAGCGTGCTTCTCTAACTGTCCCATCTGCAGTGGGCAATATATGCCAACAGTAGTAGAGTAACCAATAAATCACTGAGACAGATTTTGGCATGAGATTTTTCATGCTATGAAAATCATACATCATAGAAAGCCATTGTTTTATGGCAAGGTTTGCACTTTCATTGACTAGAACAGGATCACAATTGTAAAACCAGCTGCATAACATCTTAGTTATGCTCTAAAATCATACACAAAAGAAAATGTATAAAAGAGTAAAAAAATAAAATGAACATCACTGCTCCTTTATATGAAAACCATTTTTATATATACACAGGTCAGCAAAACATATTCTCATATCAGAGAGCAAATGTAGTTTGATGATATGGAATGCAATTTATGTTTTTCTACTAAATGTTACAATCATTTCAATGACAAATTTCTTGGGTTATTTTTTTCCTTTTAACAATCACCACTCTTTTATGAGATTGAAACCCACAATCTCATTATTTGTAGGTCACTCTGAGGTAGTAGTAGGTCTGAACAGGTAAAAAGGACCTTCTTAACGTCTTTTAGAACATATGGATGGATTTCAGTCCATCGTTTAAGGAAAGCGCAGTAGAACGAAGGTCTCAGTAAAGTGCTCCCTTTAATGCACCCAGACACATTCCTATGTGTTCCCTGTTGTTAGTCATGTAACATTATCAAAGAGGTAGAGGATGCTTAGGGATCTGTCACTTTGCTCTGTGTCTGTAGCTAGCATCTTACATTCAAAGCCCCTCTGAAAACTGTGATGCTTTGAATGTATCTCTCTTCACTGAGTGCTGCACAGCAACTGCAAGAGATTTGTGGGGTAACATTGGGTGATCAAATAAAGATGGAGAGAAGGCCAAGTCTAAACTTTGCACTGAGGAGACCAACTCTATAGGTACACTAGGTTGTTTTACGAAAATCAAATAGGCCACACAGTGAAAGGAGATGTTTGACAAAATAAGAAGTATAAATGTTCTAAATTTCTTAACGACTCAGATGGAAGAAGGGGTGTGTGGCTGTTTTTTTGTTTTTTATTCGATTTATTAAAGGTGCATCTATACTTTAATACACTGATTCTTCTTATGCCTCATACACACAACCGTTTTTCCCAACAGGAAAACTGCCATGAGAGCTTTTGGCCGGGAATCCCCGGCCGTGTGTATGCTCAATCGCAGTTTTCCCGACGAGAAAACTGCCGGGAAAAAAAAAAGAACATGTTCTCTTTTTTCCCGCCGGGATTCCCGGCGGTTTTTAAGCCGGCAGTTTTCCTATGGGAAAAGACTGCGGTGGAGCATACACACGGCCGGGTTTCCCAACCAAAGCTCTCATGGCAGTTTTCCTGTCAGGAAACCCAGTCATGTGTAGGGGGAAAAAGTTACCGAGCATGTTCTCGCTTTTCCCCTCAGGTTTCCCGGCACACTTTTTACCGCAGAGAAACACAGTTGTGTGTACGAGGCATAAGACAACAATTGAACAAATTAAAAGTAAAAGGTGTGACTATGAAGGTGGTTTGCATTAGACATCATAGCAGCCACTCATCTCTTCAGGAGCGGAGCATGCGCCACTGTTTACCATTAATGTCAATCAAAGCCTTTGCTAAAAACAAAACAAAAAAACCCTGTGTATTGTGGTGGCTCCCTGAAAACATAAGTGGGTTTAAACATATCAGCACCCAAGGATCAGTGGATGTGTGGTTTGTGTAGTTGTTAGATTACCCAGGAATATGAAGGGGCATTTAGATAAATGGTATATGAAGGTACACTTATGTTTCAAACAAGAATCAATTTGCTGGTCTGGGAAATGTGTGTACACTGAAAATAATAATAAAGATCTTCCTCTATGCTATCAGATAAAAAGTATCTTTAATTTGCTAGTTCCCTTTGGCGTTCTCTAGAATTGTTACATTGTATCTCTCGTTACAAAGAGGTATGTATTTCCTATGTTCTTCAGCTCCATCTGCTGGTCCTTATGTGGTATTTTACTACTGCCTATAATAAAATAACATTTGTTCAGAAGAGAAAATAGCCTAAAAAACATTAAAGTATAACTAAAGGTAAAACTTTTTGTTTTTGTTTTGGATAGAGCAGAGAGGGATTAGAATGCTTGTCAGTTTTTATTGCTGTCTATGCCCCCATTAAGGAGATTCGCCCTCTCTATTTGCCTTGTTTACCATTATCATTGAAAGTGAAGGAATAGGAAAATCCCAGATTTTGGGTTGTCCCCAGAAAGTTAATAGAGGGGAAATCTTCCAGTTCTGGTGACCTGAGGGTCCCCTAGGAGTTCCCTTAATTTGCAGGGATTTCCTCTCACGTCCTGTTTGGTTATGGGACAGGAAGTGAAGGGAAATCTCTGCAACGGGACACAGATGGCGGAAAAAAATCTGACAGGGGTTATAACCCTCCTTTGTACTATCCAAAAATAAAAATAAAATGCCTATAGCTCTATTTTAATATATATTAAGTGGACAAATGGCATTTTTTTTATAAATAGACCCCCTAAGAGTTTTAAAGGGGAGATTACCTGGAAAGGTTGCATATGTGCTCGCCAATTATAATTGCTTTTAGAGCATTAAGGCACAAAACAAGGTACACAAAAATGCCTATTCTTCCAAAATCACCAGCTCTACCACTGGCTGAATAAAAGTAGTGATGTCGCAGAAAGGACCGCAACGCTGGCTGGATATTGCTAAAGGAGGAAGGAGTTGGGAGAAAGGCAGATTACACTCTCTTCACCTGTTTTCAGTCACACAGAGGAGCAGCCCACTCATGGAGCTTATTTGACAATGGGTCCGAAAATGACACACTTGTTTATGCCTTAAGTGCATAGTTTCTCCACACAGTACTTTGCTGCTTCAGAAGATAGAGGTAGAGTGCACCATGGATGCATCTCTTTTTACCTAATGTAGTCTGTTTCATGCACAACAGCTAGTATCATATCCTTTAATCTCATCCCACACTTTTATAACCCATCTCCTAAGCATTGCATCCACCATAATACCCTCCACATTTCTCTCCTTCAAATATTGTCCACCTAACCTTTGCGGTTTTCTCCTGTACACACTGAAAACCCATCTTAAATCACCCCAATGTACCATGTGCATGAAAATAAAAATCTAAGGCTGATCAGATTTTCAAAGCTTCCTGAAATGTCTATCAACCACTGCACAAATTTCCACTTCAGAATAAATGAGTTAGTTCCAAAATGCTACCTCAAGAATGTCTGAACTTCCTAGGTTTCTAAGGCACTGCAGTGTTGGGCTACTTGACCATATGCCTGGAATGCAAGTATTCTGATTTAGACAAGCTGGAAGCAGCAGAGCTGGACACTGCACCTGTGCCTCATGGGCGCACTAAAACACCAGGATTGGACATAGAAAGGCTTAAGCCTCGTACACACGACTGGTTTTCTCGGCAAGAAACGACAAGAAAACTGCTGACAGATTTTTTTGCCGAGAAAAACGTTCGTGTGTATGGTTTCTCGTCGAGAAAACTGCCGGGAATCTCAATGATAAAAATAGAGAACCTGCTCTCTATTTTTTCGTCAGGATTCTCGTTTTTCTCGTCGGGATTCTCGACGGCCTGTTTCCCGACAAAAAAAACGGTCGTGTGTATGCTTTTCCGAGTCTTAAAAAAACATGCATGCTCAGAATCAAGTATGAGACGGGAGCGCTCCTTCTGGTAAAACTAGCATTCCTAATGGAGATAGCACGTTCATCATGCTGTAACGGACTGAAAAGCACGAGGTTGAAAAGCACGAATAGTCTCTCACCAAACTTTTTACTAACACGAGATCAGCAAAAGCAGCCCAAGGGGTGGTGCCATTGGAATCGAACTTCCCCTTTATACTGCCGTCGTACGTGTTGCACATCACCGCGCTTTACAATGACAAGATTTTTGATTGACAGTGTGTATGCAAGGAAAGCTTGACAAGAATCTCATCGAGAAAACCAAAGTTTTTTTTTACGATGGGATTCTCGGCCGTGTGTACGAGGCTTTAGCCTTAGCCTGCTTTAAAGGGTGGTTGTCAATATATGCTGAAGGGGAAACCATCAGTCACGCACTCCAGAGCTTGTATAACAAGTTGTAAGTAGGGATAAGCTGAGTTGTTTTCAGACACAAGTCCCAACTTATTTAAGCTATACCACCAGGAAGCTGTCAAAACCGACAGCTAATCATAAGTGGTGGAAACATTGAGATATGAAAGTCTGCATTTATTCTAATCACTCTCTGATTTGAAATATTTACATACTTTAACAAGTGTTTTAGACACTGTAAGATATACAGCGAAAACTTTTTGTACCCCCCACGCCCATTAACTTCTGCAATCAACACTTCTGTTTCTGTTAAAAACTCCAAATCTTATGTGCAGTGCTATACTTAATATGTAAACAAAAAAAATATAATAAAAATGACAATTAAAAATGTATAATCATGCTATGCAAAATTGTGCAAAATTGCCAAACCAATGTTATTCAATTCCTAATGTGGTTGTAAAGGCACAAGTTTTTTTTACCTTCATGCATTCTATGCATGAAGGTAAAAAACCTTCTGTGTGCAGCATCCCCCCCCAGCCTCCCCTAATACTTATCTGAGCCCCCTCTAGATCCAGTGATGTCCACGAGAGCCTTGGTTCTCCAGGGACTCAGACTCCTGATTGGCTTTTGGCAGCAGCGGGAGCCATTGGAGGAGATGGGGGGAGGCGGAACCACAGGGCTCCCTCCATCTCCAATCAAGAGATGGAGGGGATGGGGCCAAGCCATGGCTCTGTGTGTGAATGGACACACAGAGCCGAGGATCAGAAGTGCGCCTGCTTGGGTGTCCCCAGAGATAGCTGCTTGCTCTGGGGGCACCCGGCAGGAGGGAGGGGTCAGGAGTGCCGGCGTGGAACATGAGAAGAGGAGCATCCAGGCTGCTCTGTGCAAAACCACTGCACAGAGGAGGTAAGTATAACATGTTTGTTAATTTAAAAAAATAAAATAAAACAGGACTTTAATGTCACTTTAAATATAAATGAATACCAATTCCTGTAAAATATACACTGTGAGTGCATACTCATCAACCATTCAGTCCTTTCCACAGGACAGGGCTAAACCTGCCCACAGTCCAGCTCAGGTCGACCTAGTGGCAAGGGGTCCCCACCCCAAATCTGTCCACTTACTGCAAGGGTCCACGCAAGGCCTGCCTCTAATTATGTGCAGACTAAGCACTTGCACCCCCAAATCACTGAAATTAATGCCTTAATGAATTATTGCACATGCACAGTAACGCAAGTAAGACCTCAAGCACACTGGTATAAGCCCCGCTGCATGAGACCCCCCCCCCAAAAAACAAACAAAGAAGAAAGCATTGCTGATAGGCCACACCTTTGACCTAACAGTTGCAGCTGTAAGCAGGAAAACTTATTTACAGCTATGCCATTCTCTGTGTGTATACCTTCATTCTATAGAATATATAATTAAAGCATATTAGGTACAGCCTTAGTTATGTTTGGCTGGAGATTATTAGCGTGACTCATGCATAAGTTCTAGAATTTACAGGTCATTCTGAAAAATAGCTGTACAAAGCTACATCTGCATAGTTAAAAGAGAGAATACTAAATATATCCTCCTAAGGCAGCAGACACTGTAGCAAAAGCAAAACCACATAGACAGATCCAACAGTAGCTATGCAAAAGTTTAAAAGATCAATGAAAGTAATAAAAACAAGAACAAAAATGATAACAAGACACAGTTGGAAGGAACATTTTCCCTGTCTTATTAAGCTACTAATTTCCAGGGCCCATTTCCATTAAATGTTGTTTTAAGGAATGTGCATGAACATGTATTTATGCATTGAGGCACGTCATACATTTTGAATGTGCTGTCAATGCACATTAGTGCACAAAAGAAATGTTCCTGTCACATGTCAGTGTAGAGGAGGGACAGCCGACAATAGATGCCCCATAGTAAGCCTATGGGTGACATCATGGCCCAGGCACTGGAGCCATTGTCGCTGCCTCTCCTCTACACCAAAGCTGCTGCTGGAGAGGTCATGTGACTGGACCAGGGCAACTTCAGAATAGGTAAGTATAGACATAGATAGAATAGGCTTAGAATAGGGCTGGGAATAGATTTGAGCCTAATTAGGTTTTAAATTCAACTAAACTTTAATGGGGCTGCAACACACATATAACCATGCAATAATTCCTTTGGCACAACACTTTTTTGAAAGTTCATGCCCTAGCACTCACTAAAATGGTTGTTAAAGTTAACGTTTCAGCAGTGCTAAACATTGTAACTGGATTGTAACATGGAAACAAAAGTAACTACAACGTGATATTAGAGCACTTTGATAGCAGCTCCACCCTTCATATAAATACAAAATTGTCAGTAAATTCAACAAACTAAAAAAAAAATTTAACTGTACATTCTAAGGTAGAGCGTATATTTCAATTAAAGTTAGAAAGTATATTTCATTTATACTCACTAGATTTGCTATGATATAATGATAACCTTTTACGTGTTTTCCGATGGTGATAACCTATAAAATAAAGGAAGATGATTATCTGCAAATGAATTTGGTTTCTGAAAGATATCAAATGTTTACTAATATTTCATTACCTTCTTATTGCACTATATTTTAAAATAATTTAGCTTTTTTTGTTATAATATCTCTCAAATTAAAGTTTGAATTTGTGGACCTTTTAAATGTACCAATACTGTGTGGGGACCAATCGACTGACCTGGGAGGCGGAGGGGGTGGCGTTGGACGGTTCCCCCCCCAAAAATATACCACCAGCAGCCACTAATATCAGCCCAGGAAAGATACTGATCAGATTGCTAATGCAATATATAGATTACCCATGTACCAGGTGATGAGAAAATGTTTGTCTCTGTCTTTTATTAGTACGGCTATTCTTGGAAGTGCTCCTCTTTCTCTTTTCCCTATAGATCTATATTGCTAATTTGAGAGCAACTTTGGGTGCAGTAACCGGACACTATGGGGGTTATTTACTAAAGGCCAATCCACTTTGCACTACAAGTGCAATTGGAAGTGCAGTCGCTGTAGATCTGAGGGGGTCATGCAAGAAAAAATAAAAACAGCATTTTAGCTTGCATATGATTGGATGATAAAATCAGCAGAGCTTCCCCTTATTTCAGATCTTCCCCTCAGATTTACAGTGACTGCACTTCCAAGCGCAATTGTAGTGCAAAGTGGATTTGCCTTTAGTAAATCAACCCCTATGATTTTAGAATCTGTGAACTGAATAATGGTCATTTGAACGGGAAAATAAACTGTTATTATCTCAGAGCTCCCTTATATTAGGCTACACTTGTAAGGTGTAAGTGACATGGCTACATAATGGTATTGTAATGTATAGTGGTATTAGTAGCGTAAGCATTCAATAAACGATTTTGTTATGTAATAAGTATTCAGTAGTATCTAGGCATGGAACAAACCTGATCAACAATATCGTTCACTTTATCCCTCTCACAGTCCAGAATCACTCTCCTTTCCTTTTTTATTTCCAAATCCTGAAAGAGGGAACGGTACGTCTCATCTTTCCTGTCATTGTTAATGTTGCCAACGTTGATTGCTGTCACTTGCCATTTCTTCTCAGCTGCAGAATCCAGCACAGCTTGCAGTGTTGATAAACCTTCAGAGACAAAATATCGGACACAAATACAGTCAAGATCAGCAATAACCTGGGGTGTTTGCATATTTATCTCTTAAAGCCACCCTGATCCATTTCTATTTCCCCACATTATTTCTCTGAAAATAAATGTCTGAATTTCATTTTTTCTAAACTGCCCTAGTGATGTGATTCAAGAAAGAAACTGTACTAAAATGGCAAATTGTTTAGTACACTGTCTGTTATAGGTAAAGTGGTGGTGGCACCATTCATTTTCTTTTTTAAGGCTTTTTTTCATTTATTTTCACCAATTGATCTGGCCAATAAGTCTGTTATTTTTCAACTTCCTTTAACCACTTGCCTACTGGGCACTTTTACCCCCTTCCTGACCAGGCCAATTTTCAGCTTTTAGCGCTGTCATACTTTGAATGACGATTGCGCATTCATGCAACATTGTACCCAAACAAAATTGTAATCCTATTTTTTTTACACAAATAGAGCTTTCTTTTAGTGATGTTTAATCACCAATGTTTTTTGTTTGTTTTTTTGCTAAATAAACGAATAAACACCAACATAAAAAGAAAAAAAAATTTCATAGCTTGTTAAAAAAAGTTTGGAAACAGGTAATTTCCCTCTTTTACTGATGTGTGCTTATGAGGCTGCACTGATGGACACTAATAGGCTGCACTGATAGGCTCTGATAGGCTGCACTGATGGGCATTGATAGGCGGCAATGATGAGGCGGCATTTATGAGGCAGCCCCCATAGGCTGCACTGATGGGCACTGATGAGGCAGCACTGATGAGGAGGAGGCACTGGTGGGCACTAAAGGAGGCTCTACTGACAAATGGCATTGATGGGCACTGGTAGGTGGCACTGGTGGGCACTGATAGGTGGCACTGATGGGCACTGTTATGTGGCACTGATAGGCGGCGCTGATAGGCAGCACTGATGGGCGGCACTGATGGGTAGCACTGATGGGCACTAATTGGTAGCACCAGTGGGCACTGATTGGCAGCACTGGTGGGCACTGTTTGAACTGCACCGATTTTCAGGACACTGATAATAAGTGCCCTGATTATCAGTGTACATGTCCCTTTTAGAGAAGCTGGTTATCGGCTCTCTTCTCCGATCCTCATGCTGAGGAAAGGAGTGCCAATAACCAGCTTCTATTTACATCTATGATCAGCTGTGTTTGAACACAGCTGATCACATGGTAACGAGCCGCTGATTGGCTCTTTACCTCAATCTGTGATCAGCAGTGTCCTCTGGATACTGTGATCACAGAGCGCACCGCTCGCACTCCGCAGCAGGTGCGCTGTTAGTGAGATCACGGGAGGTCATCATATAATGGCCTCCCAGAACTAGATGTCTGCGCTGTAGCCATCATTTGGCTATAGCGCGGTCAGCAAGTGGTTAAAGTGGAACTGAACCCTTTTTTATAGCATGCTGTTGGGAAACAGTTAAATCGATGGGTTTAGTTCCATTGTAACAGACCAAGCAGTCCAGCAAAAGTAGCAATTAGAATGTGGAGCAAACCCTTTAACATTGATCTAAACCCATCAATTTAACTGTTTCCCAAAACCGTTATATATTGAAGACATGCCATGAATGGTAACTGTCATGGTTGCTTGTGCTCTCAACCAAACTGTCAAGCCATCAAATGGCTGGTGTCATAGCTGATCACATGTGCAACACTATGGCAGATCAATCAAAGGCTAAGATGGCAACTTCATTGGCTGTAAAGGATAGGAGGGTTTACTTCTGGCTTTAACACTGCCAAGGGTTATTACAATGGTTTATAAATGTATGTAAAACCTTTAATTACAAAAGAAAAAAAAACTGTTTCTGTAACTACTTAAAGTGGAACTTTAGGCTTATGCCCCGTACACACGATCGTTTTTAATGTCATTTTTTAAACCGACGTTTTTCTCCTCGTTTTTTTTTCATGTTTCCTCTCAAGCCTGCCTTGCGTAAACACCATCATTTAAAAAAACGATCAAGCAAAGCGCAGTGACGTTCAACACGTACGACGGCACTATAAAGGGGAAGTTCCGTTCGAATGGCGCCACCCTTCATGTTAGTAAAGTTTTTTGGGCGACGATTCGCGCTTTTCAGTCCGTTACTGTGTAATGAATGTGCTATCTCCATTACGAACGCTAGTTTTACCAGAACGAGCGTTCCCGTCTCATACTTGATTCTGAGCATGCGCGTTTTTTTCACGTCGTTAAAGCATACACACTATCGTTTTTCACGTCGTTAAAAAAACGACATGAAAAACGACATGAAAAAAGAGAGCATGTCCGGAATTTTTAATGGCCGTTTTTCACGTCGTTAAAAATGCTCTGGAGCATACACACGATCATTTTTCAGGGCCATTTTTTTAAAATGGCAGTTTTAATGGCATGAAAAACGATCGTGTGTACGGGGCATAAGGCATTAAAATGGGCAGACAGGCAAAAGTTTTAATGCAGAAGAGACATGCTTTGTCTCTTTTTCGTTAAAGCTTCTTACCTGCTTGTCTGCCCCTGTACAGTGAGCTGCGCACACGCAGCTCACTCTACAAATTCAGCAATGCCAAATCTGACTGGCATTCCCACCCGGCCAATGACACGGCCAGCGATTGAGACCTGGAAGCCAGATGTTAAAGTTAGGACGGGGAGCTCGAGGATGCCACATCGCTGGAGTCGATGTGAGTATTGTTCCGATTTAAGAAGTGTTGAAATGAGCGCCCAATGTGCCTTTAAGGAGGAGTGGTCTCCCTCCCAGCAAACTAGCCCTTAATGTATCCACTACTATATATGCTCCAACTTGGAGACTCTGAAAAATATAGAGTTAGGACTGCATTACCCAGAGGAGCCTTGCAATAGTGTGCAACTAAAACCCTCTGTTTTTAACATAAATTGTTAGACAGGGTGAATTTTTTATTTATTTTTTGCAGGCTAGCTGGTAAGCGGGCTGGGACATTTTTTTCTGTTTGTGTTGTGTATTGCCCTTCCATGTGCGTTTTACTGCAAAGGCTAATTATAAATTGGGGTGGTTGCCATCTTTTTTTATGGCCTTCAAGCATGTCTGCTTTTACAACTTTACATAGTGGATGATGGAAGTAGTAGTTTACACAAATAAGATTATATTATTTATTATGTTTCTAGGTCAGCTCAGTGACAAGAACACTACATTTCTGGCAAGATCAACAAGTATTTTTTGGAACTTGACAAAAGTGTCCCTAGCTTCAAAAAAGGAAAATGAATGCAGCCACCACAGTTGAAGACTGGTAAGCTACAATATACTAAATTTTTGTATGTGGGTTCAGTTTTGCTCTAAGAGACCATCTTTGCAGGAGGCTAGCATTAAATTTTCAGAATTAGTCTCTCTGTAAGGTCATAATAAGCACCATCTGAAGAGGAAGAAGTGATACTGCATCTGCAGGTTTCTGATTGTCCAGGAAACTCCTCCTGGGTTGGGAATCCCTAGCTAGTCCATCTGTTCTTTTCATGATAATGGATTTCTTTTAAAGTATCATTTAAGTTATTTTTTTTATTTTTATTATTTTATTGAAATAAAAAGAAATAAATTGAAAATATAGATTTAACAGCACACCAACCCAGCTGATTAACAAAATACGCTAGATATGGAGGCACTGATGCAGTGCTATTTTTAGCACATTTAATTAGGATGGTTGTCAGTTTGGAAAAGAAGATTTATAAATGGAATGCTTTTTACAGTCTCCTCTATGTTAATCAGCCGTTGTTGTCTTTGCAGTATATGCTTTGAAGCACATTTTATAGCCTTATTTACATTTTAAGTAATAGACAGACCTGACAAGTAACCATCCGCTTCAAGGACATGTTTCCTAACAGACATCTAAGTACGGGCAGGAAAGTACAATTGATTATATAAAACCCAACAGGAAATCAATTGCATATCAAGAATTTTCACATTTGTTTCCTGAAGTTATTGTGTTATCCTCACACATCCACTCTAATTATAAACCTCACTATAACATACTTTACCCCTTGAAGCATCCATAGAATCTGTTTTGGCCAGTCATGTCTTTGGGACATGGTCAACTTGTAAGGAAGCATGCCCAGAGTTATTCAAGGATGAGTGAACTCATGAAACATTACTTCATAACACATCCAGTTTAACGAAAACAGCTTTTGTGAAAATAACTTTTTGTCTCAACCATTGCTTTCGCTTAATTTTTGGAGCTGGTATCACAATTCGAGGCTAGTGTAAAGCCCCTTTCACACAGGCTTTCCAATCAGGTCCACCTGTAAGGTTTTCTGGTGAACCTGATCGGACACTCTATTGACCTCTATGTAGTGGCGGATGTCAGCAGTGACATGCCCGCTGACACCCGCTGCTATCCGATCTTGTCTGTGAAATCCAGACTGATGGTGACCCTATTTTCCATTCGTCTATCAGATCGGATAAAAATGTACAGGTAGTCCGTTTTAATCTGATCTCCCCATGGAGGAGAGCGGGGCTCTGACAGGTCTGTCTTTGCAGAGTGAGCGGAGACGGACCTGTCATCCACCTGCTCAGAGGGGATCAGCGGAGTGATCCCCTGGTGAGCAAAACAGAGTCATCTGGGCAGACCGCCCATGTGAAAGTATACTAACCCTTGTTTTGTTTACAATTAGCTTATGGAGTTTGTTATATTTTATTGACTAACCTAAGCTATTAAAAATGCAAGCTTTCAGAACCCCTTTAGTTTGCTTCTTCAAGCGCTCTACAATTCATTTTCCCTGTAAATTCAGCTTATCCAATGACTTTTCTGCCAGGTGCCATAAATTATGCTTTTTATATTGCACTGCATTCATGCAGTCTTTGACAGCCACAACTGTTAGAAGCAGACTCCCCATTGCATATATTTTTAGCAACTGTGTATGAGTAGATCTTCCATATACAGTGGGACAAAAAAGTATTTAGTCAGCCACCAATTGTGCAAGTTCTCCCACTTAAAAAGATGAGAGAGGCCTGTAATTGTCATCATAGGTATACCTCAACTATGAGAGACAAAATGTGGAAACAAATCCAGACAATCACATTGTCTGATTTGGAAAGAATTTATTTGCAAATTATGGTGGAAAATAAGTATTTGGTCACCTACAAACAAGCAAGATTTCTGTCTCTCACAGACCTGTATCTTCTTCTTTAAGAGGCTCCTCTGTCCTCCACTCATTACCTGTATTAATGGCACCTGTTTGAACTTGTTATCAGTATAAAAGACACATGTCCACAACCTCAAACAGTCACACTCCAAACTCCTCTATGGTGAAGACCAAAGGGCTGTCGAAGGACACCAGAAACAAAATTGTAGACCTGCACCAGGCTGGGAAGACTGAATCTGCAATAGGCAAGCAGCTTGGTGTGAAGAAATCAACTGTGGGAGCAATAATTAGAAAATGGAAGACATACAAGGCCACTGATAATCTCCCTCGATCTGGGGCTCCATGCAAGATCTCACCCCGTGGGGTCAAAATGATCACAAGAACGGTGAGCAAAAATCCCAGAACCACACGGGGGGACCTAGTGAATGATCTGCAGAGAGCTGGGACCAACGTAACAAAGGCTACCATCAGTAACACACTATGCCGCCAGGGACTCAGATCCTGCAGTGCCAGACGTGTCCCCCTGCTTAAGCCAGTACATGTCCGGGCCCGTCTGAAGTTTGCTAGAGAGCATTTGAATGATCCAGAAGAGGATTGGGAGAATGTCATATGGTCAGATGAAACCAAAGTAGAACTGTTTGGTAGAAACACAACTCGTCGTGTTTGGAGGAGAGAGAATGCTGAGTTGCAACCAAAGAACACCATACCTAAGGTGAAGCATGGGGGTGGCAACATCATGCTTTGGGGTTGTTTCTCTGCAAAGGGAACAGGACGACTGATCTGTGTACATAAAAGAATGAATGGGGCCATGTATTGTGAGATTTTGAGTGCAAACCTCCTCCCATCAGCAAGGGCATTGAAGATTACGTGGCTGGGTCTTTCAGCATGACACTGATCCCAAATACACCACCCGGGCAAGGAAGGAGTGGCTTCGTAAGAAGCATTTCAAGGTCCTGGAGTGGCCTAGCCAGTCTCCAGATCTCAACCCCAAACAAAACCTTTGGAGGGAGTTGAAAGTCCGTGTTGCCCAGCGACAGCCCCAAAACATTACTGCTCTAGAGGAGATCTGCATGGAGGAATGGGCCAACATACCAGCAACAGTGTGTGACAACCTTGTGAAGACTTACAGAAAACGATTGACCTCTGTCATTGCCAACAAAGGATCTATAACAAAGTATTGAGATGAACTTTTGATATTGACCAAATATTTATTTTCCACCATAATTTTCCACCATAAATTCTTTCCAAATCAGACAATGTGATTGTCTGGATTTTTTTCCACATTTTGTCTCTTTTTAAGTGGGAGAACTTGCACAATTGGTGGCTGACTAAATACTTTTTTGACCCACTGTATGCATATTAGAACTCATCTTCCAAAGTGGTGATAAAAGAGTTCTATGTATTTAACTTTAGATGTGCTAAGGGATTTCAATGTGTACAAAAGTACACAAATTCTAATTAAAGACATCAAACTAGGTGAACTGGAAAACATCTGTTTACTGTAAATGGGTTGTAATGTGTATTTATACAACTGTACAATTTTCACTTTGAGAGTCAATAAATACGAGTGTCCACAATCTTTAAAATTAAAGAAAATGTTTAGGCTTAAACCCAGGGCCCTGCATTCACTACTATATCTGGTCTCCCACAGTACACAGAAATGCAATTATTTTAGTAAATATAAACTGCTAAAAAGCTTTTTCCCATCAGCAGTGTGAAGCAGTCTTGTGACTTCTATCAGTACCTGCTAAGGCTTGTAGGAGGAGGTTTCATACTGCACTGGCTATCAGGATGCAGGACCCCTGACCCTCTCTCTGGATAGTGCTGATCGGCCCTGTGCTGATCACATGCACTCTCCCAAGAAAAAAAAAACTCTCTAGCAATACACACCAAACTAAGCATGTTCAGCCTGACTCCAGTAACAGGTTTTGGAGACAATGCAAGTAGAGGAAGATCTGTGCATACAGGATCAAACAGCCATTTTACACAATGCAGAGGATTAACCCCTTAGGTTCCACAGTGAGTATAGCAAGCATGATTTACTGCATATACAGACTGATTTTTCTGTTGTGGGTTTAGTAACACTTTAACACCACACCTGTTAGATTATGTCTTTTAACAGCTCCCCATCACATATAGTTTAGCATAAATCAATTTAAATACATTTTTCTTTATTTTTCAATACAGTCTTTTGACAGCAAAGCCCCATCTTCACTGTGTTATATGCAGTGGGACTGAAATCTATGAAGCAGTGACATCACCCATCAGTGTCCACTGCTTTAGATGTTGTCGGAGGGGAAGAGTATTGTGGTCAAGTGACAGCATAGAAAAACAAAGGGAAAATGGTATTTAAAATGCAATGTATGCTTAAATGTATGCAGTACAATGGCAAGTATCGGGGAGGCAGCATTTGAAAGGTTGAAATCACTTTCAAACTTGTACTGTGTAAAAGTGTCTTTCGCACTACTAGAGGTGAACAATAAATGAACCAAAGTATCAGAAAAAGTGATAATCTTAAAAAAAAAACAGCAGCAAAACCTAGTAGTGTTCACAGTACACAAAATAGAAATAAATATAACAGGTGATCTTGCGCAGGTGATGTGTTATCACTAAAACACTAAATAATCAAATTTACCTTGAGGTACAAGTCAAAGATTGAAGTTTACAACCACTTTAATGCTTTTAATGCATTACGGTAAACTATTTTATTTTTTATTTGCAGCTCCTCCCACAATTCCCCCTAAATACGCACCTGAGACCGATCTCAGTCCAGTGCTGTGCAGTCTGCAGCAGCTCTTTTCCCCTCTCCCAGATCTCATAGGCTTGGCTGAGAGCAGCGGGAGCCATTGGTCAAAGCCTGTGCACAGAGAGCGGGGGACGGGGCCGAGCTGGGCTGTGTGTCTGAATCGACACAAACAGCCTGGTTTGGGAGTGAGTCCGTATGAGTGTCCCCATGAGAAGCAACTTCTTATGGGAGTGCTCGGCTGGGGGGGGGGGGAGTAGACAGGACTACCCGCAGGGGACCCCAAAAAGATAAAGATCGAGGCTTGCACAGAGCAGGAATGAACCCTTTTTATTTTTTATTTTTTTATGAACCTTTAATATCACTTTAAATGCCTACAGAAGGTAGTGCCCATTGTTTTACAAAAGCAAAAACACTAACCAGCCTGTACTCATTTACTTTTGAAAAACCTTATATTATGATAACACAGCCATATTGGCCATATTGATGTTGTACATGGTTCTGATTTATTTTTGGGCCACATGCATCCTTATACAATAACCCAAACTTGTTTCAAAAGTCAGTACTTATTTCCCATATTTCTCTGGACTACTTTTTACAATAATTCCCCAGTGGAAGTATTAGCCAGGAACAGCGATTAAATGTATTACCTGCTGATATTCAGGAAAGTAATTATTATAAATGTGGGCGGCTGTATAAAATTGTAACATTATTCTTTTTGATTGATTTTATCTTTATAATGTGGAACTTACAAAACTTGACAGAAGAATTTACAGATGATCTCTATTTTTTATTGAAGTCTGACATTTTAACGGGGCAGAGCTCATCTTCCTCTAGGCTGTGTCCCATGAAATGTTGGACAAAAACATAGATTATCCATAATTTGTCATGTCAAGTCCTGTGAGTGCCCTGGCTACATTTATATTTGAGGACTATAGGATCATACCCAGGCCTGTTTTGTTTATGGTGTGTGGGTACCCCTGTATCAGATTATATCTGCTTGATAGCACATCCAAGCCTAAGTCAATAATGTGCTAATAATTTAATTGAGGTGAATCAGTGATCAAGCTTGCTTAAAGGCTCTCCTTTTCAAGAAAATAAACTATACAGTCTAGGAGCCCCAGTGTGTTAAAAATATATGTGTAGCGCCCCCTACCTGCCTTTTTGTGTGTGTTTCGGCTCCTTGCAGGGAGGGGAGAGGCACACAGCACCACAAGCCCGTACCCTCCTGAGTAAGGAGGTTGAGCGGTGTTAGTTTTCGGGCCTGCCTGCGGCTGGAGTTGAATCCTCACGAGGAAGATTCTCACCTCTACCTTAGGTAGATGCAAGTCCTTATGTTTCCCCCAGTAATGTAACTGTCCACACCAACTGAAACTCCAACTTCTATATTTATTTCACACGGATAATAAATATGCCTCTTTGACAGCAGACAGGTTTGAACAAGACACAGGCCAGCTTAGGTGGGAGCAGGTCCAGGCACAAACTTGAATCAGGTTCCTTGACTGTTTAGGCTTCACAAACAGCTTTGGCACACAATCTCTGCCACAGGCCATGAGGGCATCCATAAAGCCTGACAGAAAAACTTCAACTGAGGTGATCATCCTATCCTGCCAAAGTTGTAGAACACCCTGACCATTAGGAACTCACTGCCAGCATCCCAGGAATGAGCGTGCTTCTGTGCCTTAAAGCTGTGCATGCGCAGTGCACACTCTCCCACCCTGTGGGGATAGGGTAGGAAAAGCAGAAGCGTCTTTATTCCTGGGATGCTGGGACCGAGCTCCTAATGTTAGGAGTGTCCCAGAAGAACTTGGTCAGGATATCCTGATCACCCCAGTGGGAGTTTTTCATGTTTTTTCTGGTATGGATTTTAAACTACCAACAATATTGCAATACTTAACCTCCCTGGCGGTATGATTCTTTCTGGAATTATGTACCAAAAGCGGTACAATTATTTTGCATGAAAATTTGGTGTTATGTATTATAGGCCTGCGATTCTTAGTAATTACTTACTTAAACCTAAGCAAACCAGAGTCTAGTAAACATCCCGGGTATGATAAATATGAAACACAAAATTATAAATTATAATATAATAAATAACTATAAATAATTATAAAAAATAGTAATCTAATTATAATAAAAATTATTCAATAATGTAATCAAATCAAAAACACTGAAATTTGCTCAGTTGCAGAATTGTCGCTGTCATTAGATTTAGTGTTTGATGACGAATTTCCCCACAAATCGCTATCGCTCAATTCTGCGAGTGATTCTAATTTATTATTGCTGTTTTCTAGTTGGTCTAAAACCACTTTTGACATAAAGGGACACTTTTTGGTTGCTATGGACAATCCCCAGTTTACAGGCAGAAAGAACGATTTTTATTATATAAAAGTGCATGCATGGACAGACCACTAGGGACCAAGGGGGTGTGTAATTATTACATACAGTACTGTAATCAGTAAGATTACAGTATACTGTATGTATACTATGTGTTTACCTTTTTGAATTTGCCGCCCAGTTCCGCTCCCTTGCGCCGCTGCGGCTCGCAGGGAACGGAACTAGGAAGTCAGATGGGGTCGAAAGTGCCGACACTCGCCGGAGATCTCGATGGCGATCACAGCAGAGGACATCATCGCTGGATCGCCAGGAGAAGGTAGGGAAACTCCGCTGCGAGCTCTGCAATGTCTACCCCGAGCGTGACTCGGGGTTACCGATCCTAGCATAAAAAAACAACCCCGAGTCACGCTCGGGATTACCGCTAGGGAGGTTAATGTCGTGTTTTAACACACTGGGGCACCTAGACTATTTTCTTGAAAAGGTGAACTTAGCCTTTAAGCAATACATCTTGGTCACTGATCAATCCTCATTTAAATTATATGTAACTGTACAGTAGGTGCCGCCGATATTGTGTCAATATCGCCGCTTCTAGCGGCGATATTGACACCCTATGAGCCTTGTCGCGAGAGCCAGCGCCGAGCTGTCTCGTCATCGGGAAAGGAAAAAATGTTCCTTTCACGATGAGCGACACGCATTGCCGATAGGCGGGGATCCGACGCGGATTCCCGCCAATACCAGGCACTGCGTTTGGTATGAATCCTGAGCGGGAACTCCACGCCAATTTTTAAAGAAAAAAACGGCGTGGGTTCCCCCTCCAGGGACATACCAGGCCCTTGAGTCTGGTCTGGATTTGAAGGGGAACCCTACGCCGAAAAAACGGCGTGGGGGTCCCCCTCAAGATCCAAACCAGACCCTTATCCGAGCACGCAACCTGGCAGGCCGCAGGGGAAGAGGGGGGGACGAGAGCGGCCCCCCCTCCCTCCTGAACCGTACCAGGCCACATGCCCTCAACATGGGGGGTTTGGTGCTCTGGGGCAGGGGGACGACCTGCGGCCCCCCCACCCCAGAGCACCCTGCCCCCATGTTGATGAGGACAGGGCCTCTTCCCGACAACCCTGGCCGTTGGTTGTCGGGGTCTGCGGGCGGGGGGCTTATCGGAATCCGGGAGCCCCCTTTAATAAGGGGGCCCTCAGATACTGGCCCCCCCACCCTATGTGAATGAGTATGGGGTACATCGTACCCCTACCCATTCACCTGGTGGAAAATAAATGGAAATAAAAACACAACACAGTTTTTAAAAGTATTTTATTGCACCGCTCTGGAGGTCTTCTTCCGACTTCGGGGGTCTCCGGTGTCGTCGCCGCGTTCTCCGGTTCTTTCTTCTGCCGGGCCTCCGCTAACTTCTTTTTAGCTCTTTTGCTAACGTAGGCCCGGTCTTCTCCATTGTCTTCTTCTTCTCCCGCTCTCCGGTTCTTCTCCCGTTCTCCGGTGTCGTCGCCGCGTTCTCCGGTTCTTTCTTCCGCCGGGCCTCCGCTAACTTCTTTTTAGCTCTTTTGCTAGCAGAGGCCCGGTCTTCTCCGTCGTCGCCGTCGGCGTCTTCTTCCCTCTTCTCCTCCTCGATGTTGACTCGTCGCTTCCTCTCGCAGTAATGGTAAATCTTCGGTCCGCAGAGATTAATATAGGCTTCACATGACGTCACAGTCACATGCTCCGGGGCACAGCATGTGACTGTGACGTCATGTGCACATGTGCCCTGGAGCATGTGACTGTGACGTCATGTGCACATGTGCCCTGGAGCATGTGACTGTGACGTCATGTGAAGCCTATATTAATCTCTGCGGACCGAAGATTTACCATTACTGCGAGAGGAAGCGACGAGTCAACATTGAGGAGGAGAAGAGGGAAGAAGACGCCGACGGCGACGACGGAGAAGACCGGGCCTCGAGGAGGAGAAGAGGGAAGAAGACGGCGACGACGGAGAAGACCGGGCCTCTGCTAGCAAAAGAGCTAAAAAGAAGTTAGCGGAGGCCCGGCGGAAGAAAGAACCGGAGAACGCGGCGACGACACAGGAGAGCGAGAGAAGAACCGGAGAGCGGGAGAAGAAGAAGAAGACGACGGAGAAGACCGGGCCTCCGTTAGCAAAAGAGCTAAAAATAAGTTAGCGGAGGCCCGGCAGAAGAAAGAACCGGAGAACCCGGCGACGACACCGGAGAGCAGGAGAAGAACCGGAGAGCGGGAGAAGAAGAAGACGACGGAGAAGACCGGGCCTACGTTAGCAAAAGAGCTAAAAAGAAGTTAGCGGAGGCCCGGCAGAAGAAAGAACCGGAGAACGCGGCGACGACACTGGAGACCCCCGAAGTCGGAAGAAGACCTCCGGAGCGGTGCAATAAAATACTTTTAAAAACTGTGTTGTGTTTTTATTACCATTTATTTTCCACCAGGTGAATGGGTAGGGGTACGATGTACCCCATACTCATTCACATAGGGTGGGGGGGCCGGTATCTGGGGGCCCCCTTATTAAAGGGGGCTCCCGGATTCCGATAAGCCCCCTGCCCGCAGACCCCGACAACCAACGGCCAGGGTTGTCGGGAAGAGACCCTGTCCTCATCAACATGGGGGCAGGGTGCTCTGGGGTGGGGGGGCCGCAGGTCGCCCCCCTGCCCCAGAGCACTAAACCCCCCATGTTGAGGGCATGTGGCCTGGTACAGTTCAGGAGGGAGGGGGGCCGCGCTCTCGTCCCCCCTCTTCCCCTGGAGGGGAAACCCACGCCGTTTTTTTCTTTAAAAATTGGCGTGGAGTTCCCGCTCAGGATTCATACCAAACGCAGTGCCTGGTATTGGCGGCAATCCGCGTCGGATCCCCGCTCAATACAGTGTCGCGTCTCCTCGCCATTGCAGCGAGCGCGACACGTGTCGCCACCCTGCTGCCGACATCTCGGCACTCCTGTTGCCGAGAATCTCGGCGATGGGAACGCGATAGAAACACAATATCGGCGGCACCTACTGTATGTGACCTTATCCATTTAAAATATATGATGGGAGAATAACTCAAAAGAATGGTTTCCTGGGAGGAGGGCATGTACGAAATCTACCAAATGGCACAAGCCCAATGGGACTACCTTGAGTCAATGGCAGACTATACCTTTTTTTTATTATTCTTCATTCTTTCTACTAGACATTTCCTTTCCCAGTCCACATGTCCTACTATTCATTGCATTCTCCCATTTCATTTCAACCATCTCACTTTTCTTTTATCTATATCCTCCCAGTTAATTAAATTTCAAATGAACATTTAAAACAGAATAGTACTTGATGATACATAAAATACAGTAGATGATAGATAGATAGATATATAGATAGATAGATAGATAGATAGATAGATAGATACTAAAACATGAAAATTGATAGACAGATAATAGTATAGTAATAATTGCATTCTTTATGCACAACAGGGGCTATATTTCCCAGATAAAAAAAGCTTAATAAGTCAGCAAACCATTCAATAATTACAACACCATTACTTGGTAGAAGAGAGAATCTTAAATCCAAGAAAATATTGACACTGTTTCCTTACATATTGAACATCCAGTACATATCCGTATCTCTTTTCCCTAAGTTCGCAGGGCAAGTTGGGCATGTCTTGACCAAACAGTGATTTCTATTAAAATATGTTATCTATGTGTAGCACTACCCCCATAGGAGCTGCTGGTTATTTTTGGTCCTGCCATTACCCCACCGTTCAACGTATCAAACTTGCTTGGCTCTAAATTGGGCAATGTGCCCACAGATGCATGCACCAGTCACTTAGTCTTTTTCCAATGCTTTTTTATTAAACACAACTTGCAACAGTAGAGGGATGGAGGGTTAGGGGAATTCAGATACCTTGTGCAGATCACTGAGGAACTTGAGATCCTGGAGACAAGTACACTTTCTGTCAACGGATCTTGCTCACCCGGATAGGCCTCTCTCACCGGCCTAGCAGCCGGAATGATGCACAGACAAAAGTCTTTGCCACAGACTTGATGATAATAGTAAACAGTTGAACAATCCTCTGCCACAGGATTTAGTAATCGGTAATTGACAAAGCGGACACAGTTACACAGTACCAAAGTCCTTTAAGCCATCCGGCAGTACTGTGAGGTAGATTGGTTAGGATGCATCCTCCAATGGAGTCACCAGGCTCTTTTTGAGATACCAGCCTTTTGCTCGGTCCTCTCCAAGAAGAGTCCTCCCCTGAATCTTCCAATTGCTCGGCTTCTTCCAGCAGGCAAGACAGCACAGGACCATCCCGAACCAGAAGGCCCCAGACAGTCTTCTGGGCCTACTTACAGTAATGTAGCCTTGGGCCAGCAGGGCCACGAGGCAGAAGAGGAGTTGTCACATACCTTAGGTCAGGCGGCCATGAGGTCAGAGAGCCAGAAAAATGGCGTCTGCCCCTTAAGTATCCTCTCCCAGAATGCACAGTGGTAAACCACTCCCACTGGGCTGTTTCTGGGGAAGGGACACCCAATACACTCCAGCCTGTTGTATTTCCAACACTGGCTGGTGGTGACAACGACACCTACCGGTGACAGTGGGAAATGCTCCCAACACAGCCAAAGCTGGAAAAGAGGCTAATTTAGCTATGAACATTACATTCTGAACTATGTACAATTCAGATGACCCACTAAATTTACACAATAGCACCTGGTCAACAGGAGCAGGACGCTACATATGTTTTAATTATACAGTCATCTCTTTTTAATAAATGTTCTGATTGCTAACACAAGATTTGCATATGTGTGTATTGTAATTGCGGTATTCCCAATAGATGGAAAACTCATGTGAGCAGAATACTGTATATTGTCTGGCTTTTTATTGCTACTCATCTCTAACGCAGATTACCTACTATTTTAGCATACTGGCTACCTACACACCTTGATTGAACCACACTAGTGAAATCTGCGGTACTCACTGGCATGATGGAAGTAAGGAATACAATATACACATGTACTGTACACTGTAATATTTTTTTTTCTTTTTTCTTTAAAATGGATTATATCCTGAAAAAGAGGGGTTTAGGGAGTATCTTGATTCTAGCTTTAGAAATACAATTAAAAATATATTTTTACTGGTTTTGTAGAACAAATAGAAATGCCGATCCATGTTTCATATTATCTCTTAGAAGAAGAGAAACAGGGGTGCACCAGCCTAGTGTATTATCATTAGGATAGATTTTTATTTAAAATAAACCATCAATACTACTCACAAATGTAGCAGAGAAAATCGCAGTACGATGATGTTTCATGTAGGTGGCAGCTGTAAGTAGAACTCAAAACCACACTCCACAAAGTGCCGGCTGTGGCCCTCATCACATCCTCGGTGACTTTGTGGAGTGTGGTTTTGAGTTCTACTTACAGCTGCCACCTACATGAAACATCATTGTACTGCAATTTTCTCTGCTACATTTGTGAGTAGTATTGATGGTTTATTTTAAATAAAAATCCATCCTAATGATAATACACTAGGCTGGTGCACCCTTGTTTCTCTTCTTCTATTTGCTATTAGGACACCCCTGTCCATGAAGGGCTGCAAAGCCAGTGCTACCATCATGCAAGATTGACTGTTTGATGATCCACTTGAGCGCAGGAGTGTTTGTGTTCATAATATCTCTCTCTGTGGACAAAAATATAGAGCCCTGAGAATAAAGAGTATCTAAACTTAAAACCCAAATTTTATATATTGCAGCTTACCAGTCCCTAGATGCAGTGCCAACATTTAGTTGTCTATTTCAGGCTTTTTCCCCTTTTTTCATTTGGTATTTATTCCAGTAACACCCTTCCTGTCACTGGGTGGCTACACTCACTTATCTACTGTATCTATGGAGAGTGCCATATTAAGTCTGGGCCTCAAACATGGCTGCCTTTGTTCATCTCCTTTACATTAGAAGAACTGATGGGATTAGTAGTTTACAGAAGAAAGATAAGGCTGTTTGTGCTTTCTGTTAAGCTCACAGGACGTGACAAGGACACCACACTTTTGGTAAGCTCAACAGATATTTTTTTCCCTTGCTAAAAATGTTCATAATCTTAAAACAGTCAATACATCTAGGAACTGGTAATCTGCAATATATAATTTATTTTTGTTTCTGGTTTTAGTTATCACTAATAATTGTGATCTGACTCCACACCATAAACAGCATGTGTGTAAGTGCTAATCTTCTTGTTCTCAAATAATACGTGCAATGAATGACATACATGCATGTTTATCAAATATAAAATACTAATTTAAATACAGAGCTAACAACTAATACATTCCAGTCTCCATAGTTAAGAAGTATCTTCCCTATCCCATGCTCACACAGACAGAATTTCATCCAGTGCCTGTAGGACTTCAGTATTGTTTAGATAAACCTTTGCACACTATTCAGACAGTGATGGCTTGCCAGGGGTAACAATGAATGTTAAAATATATATAGGGGCTGATTTACTAAAACTGAAGACTGCAAAATCTAGTGCAGCTCTGCATACAAACCAATCAGTTTCCAGGTTTTTTGTAAAAGCTTAATTGAACAAGCTGAAGTTAGAAGCTGATTGGCTACCATGAACAGCTGCACCAGATTTTGCACTTGAGTTTTAGATAAATCAACCCCATAGTATCTGACATGTTTTAACCACTTCCCGCCCGACGTATGCAGAATGACATCCGGGAAGTGGTTCTGTTATCCTGACTGGACGTCTATTGACGTCCAGCAGGATAACATGCCGGCGCACGCCCATGGGTGTGCGCATCGCGGCGATCGCAAGTGCAGCGTGTCATTCTGACACCCCGCATCTCCGATCTTGGTAAAGAGCCTCCGGCGGAGGCTCTTTCCCACGTGATCAGCCGTGTCCAATCATGGCTGATCATGATGTAAACAGGAAGAGCCGTTGTTCGGCTCTTTCTCACTCGCGTCTGACAGACGCGAGTAGAGGAGAGCTGATCGGCGGCTCTCCTGACAGGGGGGTCTGCGCTGATTGTTTATCTTAGCAGCCCCCCCACGGATGCCCACCCTGGACCACCAGGGAAGCCGCCAGGACCACCCGGGAAAGCCCAAGCATGTGGATGGCCAGGTACATCCCCCCTGGCCATCCACATATGCAAATATATGCCAAATATATGCCAATCAGTGCCCACAAAGGGGCACTGATTGGCACCATTCTGAAACTCATTCAATCTGTAAAGCCCAGCAATGCCAGCCATCAGTGTCATCAGTGCCACCCATCAGTGTCCATCAGTGCCACCTATCAGTGCCTATATGTGCCCACCTATCAGTGACCATCAGTGCCCATCCATGCCACCTATCAGTGCCACCCATAAGTACCCATCAGTGCCACCTATTGGTGCCCATCAGTGCCACCTATTGGTGCCCATCAGTGCCGCCTATTGGTGCCCATCAGTGCCGCCTATTGGTGCCCATCAGTGCCGCCTATTGGTGCCCATCAGTGCCGCCTATTGGTGCCCTCAGTGCCCATCAGTGCCGCCTATCAGTGCCCATCAGTGCCGCCTATCAGTGCCCATCGTCAGTGCCCATCAGTGCCACCTCATCAGTGCCACCTCATTGGTGCCACCTCATTGGTGCCCATCGGTGCCACCTTATCAGTGCCCATCAGTGCAGCCACATCAGTGGCTGTCATTGAAGAAGAAAACATACTTATTTACAAAAAAATAACATAAACAAAGAAAACTTTTTTTTTTCCAAATTTTTGGTCTTTTTTTTTTTTTGGCGCAAAAAATAAAAACCACAGAGGCGATCAAATACCACCAAAAGAAAGCTCTATTTGTGGGAACAAAATGATAAAAAATTTGTTTGGGTACAGTATAGCATGATCGCGCAATTGTCATTCAGATTGCGACAGCGCTGAAAGCTGAAAATTGGCTTGGGCAGGAAGGTGTATAAGTGCCTGGTATTGAAGTGGTTAAGCAATGTGGGTAGTGCATGGGACAGTGTCACACAGTGATATGTGAATACTTCAACCTAAGCTAGTGGTAGCACTAAAGAGGTACCAGGTACATATGCTAAGCTTCCCTTTTCAAGCCTTTAAAACCTGCATTTCCTTTTGATATAATAAGAGCCTTGCCAACTTTAAAATATGGTTTGTAGGTTTTCTTCTTCTAGGCTTTCTTCTTCCTCCATATACCTTCAAACTGCTTGAACACCTTGTGCATAACAGATCAACCCTATATAGTTAAAGACATGAAACCACAGAGTAGCAAAGTTCTATCATCCTCAAAGATTATTTTTCCATATACATTGTATTACAGATAATAACTGAGACGTTCTGCTGTAAAGGTTACTCTACAAAAATCACTGTGCAGTTGCTGCATGAATATACCATGTTGGGAATATGTAAGCAGCATTCAGTTATATATTTTATTTTTAATTTTATTTTTATATTTATTATAACATTGTATCATTTCCAGAAAAATTACTTCCTACTATTCTGAACAAGCAGAACTGCTTTGGAAAACATGTTGATAAAAACTGTTCACCTCTGACCAAGGAATGAAGACAGAAATTGCAAAATTTTTGATGGACTTCTATTTACATAAAAAGTATATTGTTGGTAAATGTGATAGTTGGGACATTTTTACTAACTAATGAGCATGCAATTTTCTCTTTTAATCGTTATAACAAAATATTTTTTTACTCACATACAGGTGCATCTCAAAAAATTAGAATATCATTAAAAATGTAATTTATTTCAGTAATTCAAAAGTGAAACTCATATATTATATATAGATGCATTGCACACAGAGTGATATATTTCAAGCATTTATTTTTTAAAATTTTGATGATTGTGGCTTACAGCTAGTGAAAACCCAAAATTCAGTATCTCAGAGAATTAGAATATTACATAAGACCAATAAAAAAAAAAAAAAAGATTTTTTATACAGAAATGTTGGCTTACTGAAAAGTATGTCCATGTACAGTATGCACTAAATACTTGGTCGGGGCTCCTTTTGCATGAATTACTGCATCAATGCGGTGTGGCATGGAGGTGCTCAGCCTGTGGCACTGCTGAGGTGTTATGGAAGCCCAGGTTGCTTTGATAGCGGCCTTCAGTCTGTCTGCATTGTTGGGTGTGTCTCCTCTTCCTCTTGACAATACCCCACAGATTCTCTATGGGGTTTAGGTCAGGTGAGTGAGACTTGATAAAACACAGTGGACCAACACCAGCAGATGACATGGCTCCCCAAATCATCACTGACTGTGGAAACTTCACACTGGACCTCATGCAACTTGGATTCTGTGCCTCTCCACTCATCCTCCAGACTCTGAGGCCTTTATGGGGAGCCATGTCATCTGCTGGTGTTGGTCCACTGTGTTTTATCAAGTCCAAGGTCAGCGCAGCTCTCTACCAGGAAACTCTAGAGCACTTAATTCTTCCCTCTGTTGACCAGCTTTATGGAGATGCTGATTTCATTTTCAAGCAGGACTTGGTACCTGCCCACACTACCTGCCTACACTGCCAAAAGTACCAATACCTAGTTTAATGATCATTGTATCACTGTGCTTGATTGGCCAGCGAACTCGCCTGACCTAAACCCCATGGAGAATCTATAGGGTGTTGTCAAGAGGAAGTTGAAAGACACTAGACCCAACAATGCAGATGAGCTGAAGGCTGCTATCAAAGCAACCTGGGCTTCCATAACACCTCAGCAGTGTCACAGGCTGATTGCCTTCATGCCACGCCGCATTGATGCAGTAATTAGTGCAAAACAAGCCCCTAACCAAATATTGGTATAGTGCATACTATAATGTACATGGACATACTTTTTAGTAAGCCAACATTTTTGTATTAAAAATCGTTTTTTTTATTGGTCTTTTGTGATATTCTAATTTTCTGAACTGTCTTTTGGGTTTTCACTAGCTGTAAGCCATAATCATCATCAAAAAAAAAAAAATGCTTGAAATATATCACTCTGTGTGTAACGCATCTATATAAAATATATGAGATTTACTTTTTGATTTGAATTACTGAAATAAATGAACTTTTTGATGATACTCAATTTTTTTGAGATGCACTTGTATGCATTTTGTAGTATAGGCAAAATACTGCAGAAAGTCCCAGTCAATATTACTTAACAAAAAAAAAAAAAACATACCAACCCTTCTCAATACATCTAAATCACATTTACCGGAAACGTCAACCTAAATAAAAGCCTCAATATATCCAAAAAAAGGAAACACAGAAATAGGATGAGAGAAGTATATGGAAAATGTTCTTTTACACCTACAAGTGAAATGAAGATGTCTGACCTTTAAATAATTTTGTTATGCAATCTGTTACTTTGGGATAGCAGCTACTGGATGCAAAGGAAGCAACAAAATGCCAGTTTCATTTTTTTTAACAGAATACTGAATGAAAAAACTAGTTTGAGTTAAAACATTTTTAATTATATTACACCATCCTAATTTTACATTTCTGTTAGTTTGGTAAGGTTTGAAAACACTTACATACCTGTCCACAAACATTTACACACACTGGCCCTTTAAATATAAATCAAACCACAGTAATGCATTCATCTGTAAATG
Organism: Rana muscosa; assembly: GCA_029206835.1. Classification (NCBI taxonomy): domain Eukaryota; kingdom Metazoa; phylum Chordata; class Amphibia; order Anura; family Ranidae; genus Rana; species Rana muscosa. The sequence goes on from CM055116.1 coordinate 293,936,414, forward strand.
CCATCTGTTTTATGAAGGCAATGCTGAACTTAAATACACAGTCATTTGCCTTTAGAAAGAAAAGAGACTTATTATTAAACTCCTGAATATTAAAACGTATATTTTTATCTGGGCAATGTAAGACAGTACCCCAGTAGCAAGCAATCAATGCCTAGTTAATCACAGCAGCATGACTGGAGCCTGCTCCTTTGGGATGAGGGTTCAGTCAGGGTGGTAAAGGATTAAGGCCCCATACCCACTATTAGATTTTCTGCAGATTTTTGTCTTCAGATTTACCAAAACCATATAATATGAGGTCAAACCTTAAGAGTTTCAATTTGTATGCAATCAGGCAGGACCTTGCACTACATGGTTTTGGTAAATCTGAAGACAAAAATCTACAGAAAATCTAATAGTATGTGTAGCGGGGTCTTCAGATTTAGTGGGATACGCCTGGGGGTAGTGTGACCCAGGTGTGTAATTATGTCAGGGTTTAGACCCCTTTTTGTTATTCGTGGAGGATTGGGGGATGTAATATTCTCCTTTGCCTGTGGGTGGCGGAGTACCTACAGGCTTCAGGTAGAATCGCCACCACAGTGCTACCCTTCTTTGTCCCTTCCTGGAGATGGTACGGCTGGGGCGGGGAACCTGCCGTGGTGTTGATGGGAGGAGATAAAAGGGGGAGACGCCCTCGCCACGAGGTCTTCGGGGATCATCTCTTCACGCACCCAGGCACCTTCGGCCTGGGTGCGGGCGGTTCAAGGTTCCGGCCTAGGCGCCCTAGGCCTGGCCGGAATGAAGCTGGGATTCCATCCCAGGCACCTTCAGCCTGGGATGAGGTACTATCGAGGAGGCCTGGGACCCAGTGACTCCGACTGGGTCCCGCAAGGGTGAAGTGAGTCCAGGGCGCCCCCTATCGAGGGGACCCGCATCTGAGGTGAGGAGGCTGGGAAGGTCGCCCATCCGAAGATTCCGGTGCAGCGTCAACCCGGTGACGGATGGGCCTCCGGTAACTCTCTTGGAGGACATCTTCCCCTGATAGGGGCTGCAACGCAGCGGAGGTATTCGAATTAAGACTCCTGCAACCCTTGGTCATAGCACAGGGGGTGTAGGGACCCAGATCAGTATAGTGCCTCGACCTGCTCATCCCACCGTATCCTGCCATCGCATTGCCTGTATGTGGAGATACGAAATAAAACCAACATTTGGACTGTGATCGGTGTATGGACTCTGTTAATGGGAGCAAAGGGTGGTTTGGTGGTTTCTGCACAACAGACTCGGTACATGCCCAAGACACACCGGCCCGAGGAAACATCAGATATTGGCCTTCACCTCACCCACAGTTATGGGGAGGACATGGGCCATAGCGCACCTCACTCTGTCGCGTGACATACCCCTAGCTAAAGAGGACGGGGTGAGGAGGTCGCTACATGTGGGGGCTCATCCGGGATTGTGTGTGTCTTAACGATGGAACTGAGAATGTCTGTGTTTGAACTTTGCTGCCCGGAGGAGTTGCGAGAGGTCCAGCCGTGTGAAGTACTACATGTGGGGACTGTTAATGCACTGCGCCACGAGGCACCCCATGACTGCGTGATTTGTGGGCGGAGGCTGGCGGAAGCCCGTGAAAACGTGCAAGTCATGGGAGGAGTCTGGCCACGTGTGGAGATACACGTGGAGTCTCTGGCGCGTGGTCAGCGCGTGATGGAACAGCGAGTGGTCGGAATGAATTCAAGCTCTCCGTGGATGCCGGTATCTTACCCTATGAAGATGACTGCATTTGCTGCTCCCCTGACAGACACGGGGATAAGACTTAGGCCCCGAGGACAGTTGGCTCTGTATTTATGCAGAGACACGGAGGCCCTCGGTGTGATCTGTCCCGGATGCTCGGGACTGGTGGTCCAACTAAAGCCGTTCGGGCGATGTGAAGCGTGCAGGGAGTTTCTTTTTGAGGTCGAATCATCCACAGTAAGGCCCCGGGCCCTTCGCCTCAACTGCATCACAGGAACCGCCACTCCGGAGGGAGAGATCCAGGCCTTTGCGGAGGTCCCCGTACGCGCTGACCAGGGCGACGTGACTGCCCTTCCAGAGACGGAAAGAGAGAAATCCGAGGACACTGCTTCGGTCACCACAGATTCCCTGCTGCCACCTCCAAAGAGGAAAGTCGGCCTGGTACAGGCATCCTATGGTCGTGGTCGAGCTTCACCCCGCCGCTTGCCTGGCCTAGATGGCGCCGGTAGAGAAGAGAGTCCCGGACATCCCAGTTCTTCAGAAGGTCCAGGTGAGCTAGGGGCTGGGACTGTGGTGTTGGTTGGAGGTGTCGGGAGTCCACAGCCGGTGGAGCCCGCAAGGGAGGGTAGCCTTCCGTCTACTAGAGACTACCTTCCCGCCGAGATGTATGACACCTCCGACCTAGAGTCGTTGTCAGACTGTGGTGATGACGGAGAAATAGACGAACTGTTTCACCGGAAGGGCTGGGACAGACGCCCACTACCTGTGCTGTGTAAACCGCAGGATTCCCCCATGTCCATAGAAGACAGTACGCTCCGGGCGCAGGCCCCGGAGTTCCCGAGGAAATCTAGTCCTCCGACCGACCTTCCACTTTCAACCACATCACCCGCTCCGATAGTGGGGACGCAGCGTGCTTCGTTGCGGGCACCAAAGGCAAAGCAACTCGAGATGGTGAAGGTACCTCGGCACCCGGAGGCCATCGTACAGCCAGGAGAAGGCGAGCGAGATGTGATGCCACCTCTAGCCAGATTGCAGAGACTTTTCTCCCAAAGAGTCGCCCGTGAATATGGGTGGGAGTACCCCTACTTGCCTCGGGACTTATTGTATGAAGTCGAAATTTTGCGACAAAGGTGGTACGACGAGTTTGTATGGGAAAAGCTCAAAGTGCCTCATGCCCGGCGATACCTGTCATGTTCGCCGCCTGTATCTAAAAAGTTTAGAGACTGCAGAGCTGATTGGAGACTGGGGCGCCATATTCATGCCGATAAGGTGCTCATCTGCAGGAAAGAAGGAGAGGATGTCGAATATTCGGTGGAAGTGTTTGACAAGCACCTGAAGCCCCTGTTTTTGCCGGATCCAAGGTTTTACTTGTAGGAGAAGTGAGCTCCTATTTTGTTTGCTATTGAACTTTCTGGAAGGAACATTCCCAGACGCTCAGAACTGCGCCCTACTTTTGTTTTGATTTGGGCTTTTCTTTCATTCACTGGAGACTTGGGAGCTGTTGTTTTTCTCCCTCTTCTTCATGTGCCAAAGGCAGAGACTCTGGGGGTAAAAGTTAGCGTAGAAAAGCAGGAAGAAGGAAGATCTCGGCAAGTGTCATGACCACGGCGCTGTCACCAGGTGGCAGTGTTGTGAAACGACTGTTTGAAAATTTTACACATGCATCACTTTGCTTATTGGAGTGAGTGGGTCTCTCGGCTGACAGACCTATTCATTCCAAGTTAACACAGATTGTTAGGATGTTGTTTTTGTTTCCCTTCTGCAGGAGATTCATCGGTCAAGACTACTGAGTATGGGGTGGTTCTTAGACAGTGATGGGAGGGATTGTACATGTGAACAGAATAGATGTTTTATGCAAAAGTTTATCGTTTTATATTTTCCCTTTCCCTTATGAGCAGGTCTTGGCACACTTAGTATTCACAAATTTGGGGACAGCCTCTGGGGCTTGCTCTATGTCACCACTCAATGGGAGACATGGGTGTGCACCTGATGCTGGGGACCAGCGTCAAATCACAAGGGGGAGTGTGTAGCGGGGTCTTCAGATTTAGTGGGATACGCCTGGGGGTAGTGTGACCCAGGTGTGTAATTATGTCAGGGTTTAGACCCCTTTTTGTTATTCGTGGAGGATTGGGGGATGTAATATTCTCCTTTGCCTGTGGGTGGCGGAGTACCTACAGGCTTCAGGTAGAATCGCCACCACAGTGCTACCTTTTTTTGTCCCTTCCTGTAGATGGTACGGCTGGGGCGGGGAACCTGCCGTGGTGTTGATGGGAGGAGATAAAAGGGGGAGACGCCCTCGCCACGAGGTCTTCGGGGATCATCTCTTCACGCACCCAGGCACCTTCGGCCTGGGTGCGGGCGGTTCAAGGTTCCGGCCTAGGCGCCCTAGGCCTGGCCAGAATGAAGCTGGGATTCCATCCCAGGCACCTTCAGCCTGGGATGAGGTACTATCGAGGAGGCCTGGGACCCAGTGACTCCGACTGGGTCCCACAAGGGTGAAGTGAGTCCAGGGCGCCCCCTATCGAGGGGACCCGCATCTGAGGTGAGGAGGCTGGGGAGGTCGCCCGTCCGAAGATTCCGGTGCAGCGTCAACCCGGTGACAGATGGGCCTCCGGTAACTCTCTTGGAGGACATCTTCCCCTGATAGGGGCTGCAACGCAGCGGAGGTATTCGAATTAAGACTCCTGCAACCCTTGGTCATAGCACAGGGGGTGTAGGGACCCAGATCAGTATAGTGCCTCGACCTGCTCATCCCGCCGTATCCTGCCATCGCATTGCCTGTATGTGGAGATACGAAATAAAACCAACAGTTGGACTGTGATCGGTGTATGGACTCTGTTAATGGGAGCAAAGGGTGGTTTGGTGGTTTCTGCACAACAGACTCGGTACATGCCCAAGACACACCGGCCCGAGGAAACATCAGATATTGGCCTTCACCTCACCCACAGTTATGGGGAGGACATGGGCCGTAGCGCACCTCACTCTGTCGCGTGACATACCCCTAGCTAAAGAGGACGGGGTGAGGAGGCCGCTACATATGTATGGGATCTAAGAGTTTAAGAGACTAATGGGGGTCGCATAGGCAAAGGGTATTAGGCTATTGGTGTCGAGAAAGGGAGGGATTTTAAGCCACATTGTTATGCAGGAGGCTTTGTTACAATCATTTAGTGATCCTATGCATTGTTTCTATATTTGTTAAAACATGTTTAGGCTGTATCTAGGTGCACATGTATTTTAATTCTTGAATACATGTTGTACATTATAATTTGAATATTTTTGTTATGGCATGCTTTTTCCATGTCACAGCTGATGGTTATCCATTTCCTAGGCTTAGGTGGCAGACGGCTAACTGAGTTAGTGTAAAGTCTATCACTAGATTTTGGTGCAATGCTATGTTGGGGCATTTACTTGGTTAGGCCCCTTTGACACTTTGCTAAAAATAGCGCCTGCAAACCGAGCCTAAACAGCGGCTCCTGTGTCTCCAATGTGAAAGCCCCGAGGGCTTTCACACTGGAGCGGTGCGCTAACAGGACTTAAAAAAAAGTCCTGCTAGCCGCATCTTTGGAGCGGTGAGAGGAGCGGTGTGTTTACCGCTCCTACACTGCTCCTTCCCATTGAAATTAATGGGATACCGCGGTAATACCGCCCGCAAACCGTGTCTGTAGCCGTGGCTTGTGGGTGGTATTAACCCTTTTTCGGTCGCTAGCAGGGGTTAAAACCGCACCGCTAGTGGCCGAATACCTCTGCAATCCCGACGGTATAGCGCCGCTAAAAATAGCGGCGCTATACCGCCACCGCCCCAGTGTGAAACCGGCCTAGGGTACTAAGTCAATAAAACTTTTGGCATTAAGACTAAATAAGTCCCTGAGCCTAAACTCACTGGTTGGGAGCTGTCTTAAATAAAAATAAAAAATTGACTGCCAAGAAGAGTTTGAGATATGCCACCCAGCACTGCAAAAGGGAGTCTGGATTTGATTATGTTCTTTTGTTTACTTGTTCTTTATTTGTACTGTTGTATCAAGCTGTGGCCGATACTCAATAAAAGTATCAACCCAGTTGAAAGAATTATTTTGTCAGTTTTGTTATGTATGGTAATGCTCATGTAAGGGGAGAAATGAACACTGGTTCAGTCAAGCATTCTACATAGACCAATAGCTGTGAACAACAGCTTTAGTTTATATTACTTGGATAAATATTATTTTCACATTTGGATGCACCTGATCTTTTTAACCACTTCGCGCCCGGGCTATAAGCAAAAGACGTCCGCAAAGCGGTCGTCAATTGCTGATAGGACGTCTATGGACGTCCTCTTATTTACTTCCGCGATGCGCGCCACCGCGGGCGCGCGTCGGGGAAAAACTGTGCCTGCCGTGTCAGGCGAGTGCCGATGCGCGTGCCTGGCGGCCGCGATGTCCGCCAGGTACGAGCGATCGGCTGTCACAGAGCCAGGGACGTGGATCTCTGTGTGTAAACACAGAGATCCACGTCCTGTCGGGGAGAGGAGACGGATGGTGTGTCCCTTGTACATAGGGACAACCATCAGTCACCTCCCCCAGTCAGTCCCCTCCCCCCCACAGTAAGAACATCTAGCAGGGAACATATTAACCCCTTGATCGCCCACTAGTGGTTAACCCCTTCCCTGCCAGTCACATTTATACAGTAATCAGTGCATATTTTTAGCACTGTTCGCTGTATAAATGTGAATGGTCCCAAAAATGTGTCAAAAGTGTCCGATGTGTCCGCCATAATGTCACAGTCACAAAAAAAAAATCGCAGATCGAAACCATTACTAGTAAAAAAATAAAAAAAATAAAAATAAAAAAAAAATCATAATTCTATTCCCTATTTTGTAGGCGCTATAACTTTTGCGCAAACCAATCACTATACGCTTATTGCGATTTTTTTTTTTTACCTAAAATATGTAGAATATGTATCGGCCTAAACTGAGGAAAAAAATAGTTTTTTTTAAAAAAAAATGGGATATTAATTATAGCAAAAATTAAAAAATAATGTTTTTTTCAAAATTGTCGCTCTATTTTTGTTTATAGCGCAAAAAATTAAAACCGCAGAAATGATCAAAGACCACCAAAAGAAAGCTCTATTTGTGGGGAAAAAAGGACGTCAATTTTGTTTGGGAGCCACGTCGCACGACCGCGCAATTGTCATTCAAAGCGTGACGGCGCTGAAACCTGAAATTTCGCCTGGGCAGGAAGGGGGTTATGTGCCCAGTTGTCAAGTGGTTAATATAGACCACAAATACTCATTACTTTTGCTGCATCGTTTAATACATTATCCATTAATCCATCTCTTTCCATTAAAGTCAACCTTTATTATTACATTAGGAATTTAAATTTTTAATAACATGAGTACCTACATATATATACTGCCAACCACAATAAAACATGCATGAAAAACTATGAATTATGCTTTAATGTGACCTTTTGTTAAATTAATGTGTCTGACAATGGTTGCCTTTTTTCATATACCTTGTTTTTCACCTTTTTTTTTTAAATAAAGTAAATCACTGACAAAAGGTTCATCACTAAATACCTATGTTGACTTCGAACAACAAGCCAGATACTGGGAGAATAGCAAAAATGTACCTTTTATAAAAAAACATCTCATTTAAAAAAAAAAAAACATTGGCTAGTTATAATTGGTGGAGTTTTAGTAAATCAACTCTTTCGCCTTTATTTGTTAATTTGTAGAAATTAGTGAATCAATCAATCCTTTATTATGGATCATTGCAATTCCTTAAGATATGGACTTGTATGAAGCTACATTAGCGATTAAATAGGATTCTTATTTAATCTGTGTCATAACCAAATCCAGATTTAAATAGTCAGTAGTGATTTGCACACTCACTTTTGAATACTCCATTGTTCTCTCTTGCCATAGATGATGCGATTTTCTTTCCTGCAATCACAGGTTGCAGAAAAGAAAATCATTCAATTCCCCCATCAACACAGTCAGTGTTGATGGAGGAATCCCTTCTATTCTGTTCTCCTGGCGGAGAAGGGGGAGCCATCCCTGCTGAAATTCTGTTCATCAAAATTATTATAACAGTTATAGCACACTGCTAACTGTAAAATCTCCACTAATACAAAGGGGAAAGAGGAGGTAAATATACTTTAGGTTTGACCAATATTTAACATGCATTTATATTCAAAGCTTTTTTTTCTCAGCACACACAAATTTTGGCAACATAATTATTAATGTGGAATGTATGTTCCTTGCTAAAGAACATTATTTTTTATCAAGTTCTAATAGGTAAAGTTCAGCTTTAAAGCGGAGGAGTACAACGAGCGGAAGTTCCACTTTCCTATTCTTAGTGATTTCAGTAAAAGCTGATCCTGATTGTTGGCCCATACAGTAAGTACAGAGTTGTTCATGTGAACAGCAGGATCAGCAGGCTTTAGTTTAAATAATGTAAGCGTGTAAAAATGTAAACTATCATTGAGCATATACTATGGGAAACAGTTTTTCCTTTTAGGCTGGAGAAACACTCTCATAATTGCTAAAATTTTGGATATTGCTCATGATTATAGTTCACAAAACAATTGCTAACATTTATTCGGTCACCCTGATGGTTAATATACATACTGTATAGGGTTTATTTTATAAAGGCAAATAGGCTGTTTTTCATGTAATCAAGTTGTTCCCAATATATTACCACTGCCTTGGGAAGATTGCAGTATGAGTATCTACATATGCTTAATTTGGGTAAGGATCTTTATTGATCCGGTTATTCATTCACAATACTCTCATTATCTCATATCTACAAACTAAGAAAGTTGGATCTGATTTTATTCCTAATTTGAAAAGTTAAGTTCTCATTATTCTTGAAGCTTTCTTTGAATTATCATATATTTTTTGCTATTGTGTAGTATAAAGACTTTGTTTCTGTAATGAATTGTGAGGTTTACAGAAAGATCCATTTGTTCCAAATGGTTTTAAAAAGTACTTTTTTTTCTACAAGTAAAACAGATTGGAACTTACCTCTATCGCTGTCATAAAGATATGCAAATTTATCCCATTGATAGTATTCAATCAAACTAAGAAGTGCTCCTTTGAGGTCCGGCCTCATTTGAATAACAAATGGATGAGTACCATCTGTTGGAAAGCTTGGGGTTATAAAGGAGACATGAAGAGTTCCGCAAAATGATGTGATAGTATTTACAGACTTCTTATCATAAAATCCAAAAATAGCAAAGACTCCTCTTGAAAACTGGGAGCAGACTGCAAAAGAGAAATAAACAATAGTCAGTATATGCCTACATGTTATTTATATATACAATTAAAGAAGAAATCAAGGAATAAAATAAATTAATTCACAGCTGATATACTTATATGTTTTCTGCTTTACATGTTGAAGGTTTTGTAATTTTTTTCAGTTTCTTTTGTAATTTATAAACTTCTGCCTCATTGCACAGCCATGAAGATTCCCTACCAACTATATGGACAGGCGTCATGATAATAATGATTACTACAGAGCAGGCTGGAGGTGAAGAGACATGGAAGGATGAATTGTAAATAAGGAGTTGTCAAGAATTTCAAATCTTTTAGTGGGTAAAACAGTAAGCATACTGTATATGTTCTTAACTATAAAACGTTGTGTAAATACTAGCGCGTGGACGTATTCTCTTAAAGTAAACCAATTATAGCAGCTAGCATAAAATGTATGTCAAACACATAAATCAGATAATTTTTTTAAATGCAGCGCAATCTCTTTAAAATATACAATCAATGTCTATATCTATACAGGGTCTCTCAGGTAGTGGGACTCATATCATAATAGATAGGTAATAGTAGTGATATTCCTTTAAGAGTCAATGACACATGACATATATAACTGTGAGGTCTCGCCAATCAAAGGATCTGGAATAGAGTGCAAAAGTCCAGATGCTTAAAAAGCGGAGTGGTTCCTATATGAAGAAAGGGTGGAAAAGAAGTCCTTCACCAGCACCAACCATCCAATTGTGCAGATTATTATCAGAAAGATTTGGCTACCTTAAAGTATCATTCTATGCATTAAGGTGAAAAACCTCCTTTAGTTTAGCAGCCCCCCAGTGCCCCCGTTTTACTTACCTGAACCCGGTCTTTCCTGCACCGGGGACAAGCACACTAGCTCCAGCTGGTGTCTCGTGTCCTGATTGTATAGATTGATAGCCATTGGCTCCCGCTGCTGTTATTTAAATCCAATGATGTGGGAGCCGGGGGCGGGGCTGAGTCCTGCTGTCTGTGTCAATATACGCAGCAGCAGGACACGGGAGCGCACCCGCACGGGTGCCCCAGAGGGAGAGCGCTTTTCCGACGGGGCACTAAAGAAGAGGAGGAGCCGGGAGTGCCACTGAGGGACCCCAGAAGAGGAGGATCTAGGCCACTCTGTGCAATACCAACTGCACAGAGAAGGTAAGTATGACATGTTTGTTTAAAAAAAAATAAAAAATTACCTTTAGATATCCTTTAACAGCAGCCAAATAGCACAGCATAACATCTCCAGGCAAGAACACTCATCCCTAATGGTATCCACGATACAGTGACACTTGTATACCTCTCCAAGTTACCATGTGTATCAGAAAATAATATTTGGCCGTTGTTAAGGTAGCCAAATCTTTCTGGTAAGAATCTGCATGATTGGAGTGTTGGTGCTGGTGAAGGACACCTTTTTTCATCCTTTCTTCATATAGGAACCCCTCCACTTTTTAAGCATATGGACTTTTGCACTCTATTCCAGATCCTTTGATTGGCAAGACCGCACAGCTATATATCTCATGTGTCAGTGACTCTTAAAGGGATATTACTACTATTATCTATTATGATATGAGTCCCACTATCTGGGAGATCCCTTGTATGGAGAGAGGCATTTATTGGATGTTTTAAAGAGATGCATTTTTTTAAAATTATCTGATTTATGTTCTGATTTTATGTAAGTCAACATTATATTGACAGGTTCGAAATACAACACTCTCTACACAGGGATGATTACCTAGTTCACTCCCACAGGGAATACAGGGGATAACCTTTGAAGCCCTCTGGCCTAACAGTGCATTGGCTTCAACTAGGGAATGTGCAGGTCAAGCAGTGTGTCAGAAGAATAGGCACCCAGCTGTCATTTTATTACAGAGAGACTGGTTTAATGTCTTACCGGAGCAAAGTCCAGTCTGGCCTCTCCATTGAATTATGCGGGCATCAATGTCTACCTCAAACATTTTAGGGATAGTCTGTGCTTGCATTTGCATGACATTTGAGGATAGGGGGCTCAGGAGGTCAACCCACTATAGTATAGATACAATTCATATAATTGAGGACTTGATACGATACCAAATAAATATGATTCTCACATATTGTATATAGGGAAACTCAACTCTAGAATGCTTTTGTTGTTTACAGTATTACTAATGTAAATTTAAATTGTTGGCTCTGCCCAATTTACTTCTGAAAACTATAGAACATCTCCCCCTTGTCATGAGAGGGAGATGTTCTGGAAGATATTCTGAAGTCCTAGCTTCATGGTTAGTCAATGCTCACATTTGCATTATATTGGAGAATAGGGGGCTCAGAAGGTCAACCCACTATAGTATAGAAGCAATTCATATCGTTGACAACTTGATATAAAACCAAACAAATATAATTCTCACATATTGTATATAAGAAAACTCGACTCTGGAATGCTTTTGTAGTTCATAGCATTGCAGCAATTTAAATTCTTGTCCCTGCCCAGTCAATCTCTGAAAACTACAGAACAATTCCACCTTGTCATATGGGGATGAGAGGGAGTTGTTCTGAAGTCCTAACGCACTTCCTGTCCTAGAGTGACAAAGGTGCTCCTCCATAGATGCAGTACACAGTGCAGTGAGTTAGCACTGTCTCTCTAGCACTTGAAGTATGTTGCCAGTTTAAAATAAAGGTAGAAAGAACCGAAAAAAGAAAGCAAATTCAGCAACAGCAACTAAGGACTGCTAAGCTGCAATACTTATGTACCGTATTTATCGGCGTATAACACGCACAGGCGTATAACACGCACCCTAACTTTAAGAGGGAAGTTTCAGGAAAAAAACTTTCCACAGCCCTCTGCGTATAACACGCAGGCACAGTTTACCCTCTATTTTCAGAGTATAAATACAGTATATTACATTTTTGATCTTGGGTTTAGATACATTTTCACAGTAAAGACTAATGCTATTGTGTCTTATTTGTTTAAACTTTTCACATCATAAGTCTTTGCACTGCCCCAACCAATATTATTCTATCATTCTAGTAAAGTATCAAAAAGAATTTGAACCTGCTGGTTAAGCTTAAAAAACTGCTGTAGGTAATACATACAGGGATATAGCGGTGACTGCACATACCTGCAGCAGCTTCCAAAAACCAGAAGATATAGACAAATGCCAGGCTGTTCTGACAGGCACAGATTTGGCATTTCTTTGCAGTGCTAAAGCTTTCTAATCCCTTCCTGCCTCCTGCACAATCCTACTGTTCAGTTAGCCCATTATAATGATGGACCCATAGGAATACAAGAAGTGGGACTAAGCGGCCAACCCCATCTCTACTTTGAAGTGATGAGCTTTGCCTGTCAAAATAGTCCAGAATTCATCTATATCTGCAGACTTTTTTGATCTGCTGCAGGTTTGTATAGGAACCTCTATATGTGCATCTGTTTTTTTTCATATAATCACATGATGGTTCAACATTGTATGTGGTACAGTTGCCATAGAGATTTGAAACTTAAGCCTCTTACACAATACTATTTTTTTTTTCTTGTTTCAACCCAGTGGGTTAAATGAAAATAAAAAAACAGCTCAGGTTGGAGTCACTGTACTAACAATCCAATCTTAGTACAGCGATCTCCCCTGCTGTTCTTTTGTGTTCTGACAGGGAACAGCCCCCCTGGCAGAATACTACGGTCAGCGCTCTAAACCATTGGTTGAGAGCATTGATAGGGAGCCGGTTGGCAGACCTTTTTCGGTCATGATTCTTCGACAGAAGCCGGACTGGCGGCCGTACACCCGGCCGAATGTCAACTGGTTTCTATTTAACTGGCTGATGCCACCAAACATTCGGCCCGTGTTTGCTAAGCTTTACAATCACATGGGTTAAATGCAGATCCTTATCTTTTGTTCAAGCTGTGAATTGAGCCTCATGGTAGTACTTGAGATGGGAGGCAAACTGTGCCAGGCAGGGTTCATAAGAATTGATTTGGGGGGCTGTTACTTCCTTTAAAGTCTTCAAATTTACTAAAAGTATAAAAGCTGACTTGGGCCCCACTCACAATGCCATACAGTACATGTGGTTATATGCCTTAATTTGCCTTTGTAGGATATATATATATATATATATATATATATATATATATATATGCATGTAATCATTTTAAATGGTATAATGCAGTTTAATTGTGTTGAGGAAAAAAAAATGAAAGCTGTGTGTCCATGGGAAGATGATATATTCTGAATGAATATAAACATATGTAAACTTTGTGCGCTCTGCAAATTGTTGGCATTATATAAATCCTGTATAATAATATAAACAGGAGTTTGGAAGGAAAAGTCTGCATTTAACAATTAAATGCATGTAAACTGATTTATATGTAATCACATGTAAATAAATACATTTTGAAAATAAATGGAAACAAACATTTTACTTCCCACTTGAATTGCTTGTGTGATTAAATAAAACAAATACAAGAGGCTCATGGGAATCAGGCCTTACTGACTCATTATCATCTGACAGCCGGCAAAGTACAGTACATATTCTACATTTTGGAGGGTGGGTATGACTGCAAGCACACAAGAGCAGAAATCCTAAAGTGCTTTTAAACCCACCCAACTTATTATTATTATACAGGATTTTTATAGCGTCAACAGATTGCGCAACACTTTACAAAATTAAGGCAGATATTACAGTTACAATACAATTTGGTACAAGAGGAATCAGAGGGCCCTGCTTATTAGAGCTTACAGTTTAAGATTTTTTTGGCTTTTGGGTGAGTGGTGGGGTATAAGAACCAGAATGTCATTCTTACCTTTGTCTCCACTAAAGAAAGTTTCTCTATTTGTCCTAGTGACCATTGTCACCAGGACGCTAAGTCAGGGAAATCCAAAGTTTTAAGCTATAAACACATTTTTTAACCTTGAATAAGGTAGGCAATGAATTTATTCATTGCCTACCTTATTCAAGGTTAAAAAATGTATTTATATAATATATTTTCTAGGGAAGTGGTGGTTATAGTTGTGCAGCTTATATACCGGTAATTCTTTTCAGGCAGCAATTCTCTACAAGATAAGAGTGATCCGAGTTTCTTTACAGCTGCCTGATCACTTTTAAAGGTGGCAGAAGAGGATTCCCCTCTGCTTTTACCTGGCTCTCATGTCTTATCAACCTGTGTGACCTGTCACATCGGATGCTCTAAACAGAGTGAGAATAAATTCTGTTCTCCTAACGCTCTCTGATGTCAGAAACCGTAAGCGATTTTCTCAGTTCTGGCTTCAGTTTGTTTGTTTATAAGCCTTTACGGGCTTGTAAAGCATCTGATCAAACCAATCTCTGTTTGATCAAAGGATTTGGAGGGCAGAGGAGAGATAAGGTGTCTAATAGACCCCAGATCTCTCCATAAAGGGTACTTTCTCGGCCTATGCTATCACAGGGGGTGCTCAAAAAGTTAAATCAAAAAAATAAATTCAGTAAATAAAATATAAATAATAATTTAAATAAGATTTAAAGCGCACCCCCCCCCCCTCTCTCACACATACACACGTTAACATGTATGTAGGTCCCACATGCATTTATCACAGTGAGAGCAATAATTCTAGCATCAGACCTCCTGTGTAACTCTAAATTGGTAACCTGCAAAAGCTTTTAAAAGGTCACTTATGGAGATTTTTAGGTACCATAGTGTGTCACCGTTCCATGGGCACGCACAGCTAAAGGCATGATATGTTAGGTATCTATTGACCCAATGCAACATCTTCTTTTTATTTTGTATTTTACCAAGAGATTATATTGTGTTTGTGTGCACTAAAATTCTAAAGTTTATTTTTTTTCTGAAAATCTATGTTTGATAAACTGCTGCACAATATTGTGCGACATAAAAAAATTGCAACGTGCACCATTTTATTCTCCAGGGACTTTGTTTCAGAAAATATATATTGTTTGGGGGTTCCAAGTACCATAATTTTCTTGCAAAATAAAATGGCGATGTTTACATGTATGTGAGAAATGTTAGAATTGTCCTGGTTTTGAAGTGTTTAAATATACTTTAATGTGGCAACATAAAAGTAGGGAGAGATGTATCTTCCTGGTACTTGTATTACTCCAGATTACTCCAGTTGCCAACTATTCATGAAAAGTTCAAGCAGTGCAAGTACTTTAGCTTGACTTGGTATCAGCCTCTTGAAATTCCCCATGAAACAGCACATACTGTACACTGAGAAAGGGAGGGGCAGGGCTAGGGACAATCAGGAGTGCTGCATGCAAATATAGCGATAAGGGCCATGCTGACAGAAGGAGAAAGCAGAGCGCCAAAGAGATTAGCTAATTAGTGTGCTTCTTCTCTTTTCACAGTCCAATCTCTGTCTGTCAGGACAAGACTTTTAAGTGTTACTTAGTGGAGCAGAGAATACGTTCTCTCCTGCCAGGCAGAGTTTTGCTACGTGGCAGAGCTGTGTAAATCTCAATATTGAAATGGGGAGAAATAACATTTATTTGACAGGTACAATAGCTTATATTGGCTGCTTTAATTATGAAATACAATTTTGTTGCCAAAAGGGTATCCTATAATTTATTGTATCCATTCAGGACTGATTAAGTTACTGTAAGCTGTTAATGCCTGATGATAAAAAAAAAATTAGACTGTTCATCACTAATTACATCTCCTGATCAAAGCTCTGGGATATTACATTATATTAGGAAACTAGAGACCAATAATAGGGGCACGTTATAGCCAGCAAAATGCAGTAGAACTTCCAAATATGAACATATGAAGTGAAAGTGACCATATGAAGTGAAATGTGAATACACCACCAATACAAGTGAACAACCAAACAACCAAACAGTGACAGTAACCAACCAGCATATGTAGCAAAAGGGGGAACCAGAATCGTAGTCAAGCCAGGCCAGGATCATTAACAGGAGATCAGCAGATGGGGGGCCAGGAGAAGACAGACAGGGAAAAGAAGAAAGCAATCAGGCTGCAGAGCAAGGATCCAGGGATGCAGGAACAGATGCAACAGGTTCAGAATACAGGAATCAGGAATCAAGGTTCAGGTAAACAGGCTGCAGGTCAGGGCAAGAGGACGATACCAGGGCAGTATGTATGTGCACTTGCCGGGTATTTATACTATTACCTGCTAACAAGCTCAGGTGACCCCTGATTGCAGAAGGTAAAATCTGCACCACACTGCCAGGATCCATTCGCCAGTACTGCGGCCCAAAGATGACATAACACCAGCAGGTAGAAGCTCCCCTGACAGTTCCAAACTGCCAGGAGACAACTGCTGGTGGACCCCAGTACTGCACGCCAAATGATAGCTATTACCAGCAGATGGAACCTTTCCTTACACACTCAACATTTTCATCTGACATGTGAGGATGATCAGCATTTGTTTGTTTGAATATGCAACCATCTTCAACAAGTTTTTTATGGCACTCGTAAATTTGCTTATGATGAGTTGGCTGTTTGTTGAACTGACGGCAGAATTCACATTGCACTTGAACAATGGATTCAAACTGTAGCACACAAAATGACATCTTCTGCGGATTGCCATTTTCCTATAAACAGGAAATGGCGTTGCTGTGTGGCATTGAATTGACATTCTAGGAGGTCTTTAGCTTTGAACCTTCCTCTATCCAGTGATGTATGGGAATGTGCTTCTATCCCTTAAAGTTTGTTTAAAAAAAAAAATTGAAATCTGTTCCATCTTTTTGAATATCCCTCTATACTGTTTTAGCCAAGTGCCTACATGTTGTTGCATTTGTAGCGGGGTGTTGCTTTAACCACCTCCCTACTGGACACTAAAACCCCCTTCCTGCCCAAGCCCTTTTTCAGCTTTCAGCGCAGTCACATTTTGAATGACAATTGCGCGGTCGTGCGACGTTACTCCCAAACAATATTTGCGTCCTTTTTTTCCCACAAATAGAGCTTTCTTTTGGTGGTATTTGATCACCTCTGCGGTTTTTATTTTTTGCGCTATAAACAAAAGAAGAGCGTCCAGTTTGGAAAAAAAAACACTATTTTTTACTTTTTGCTATAATAAATACCCATTTTTTTTTCAATTAACATTTTCCTCAGTTTAGGCCGATACGTATTCTTCTACATATTTTTGGTATAAAAAAAATCGCAATAAGCGCGTATTGATTGGTTTGCGCAAAAGTTATAGTGTCTACAAAATAGGGGATAGTTTTATAGCATTTTTTATTTTTTTATTAGTAATGGCGGCGATCTGCAATTTTTATTGTGACTGCGATATTGTGGCGGACACATCGGACACTTTTGACACATTTTTGGTACCATTCACATTTATACAGCGATCCCTGCTATAAAAATGCATTGATTACTGTATAAATGTGACTGGCAGGGAAGGGGTTAACCACTAGGGGGCGGGAAGGGGTTAAATATGTTCCCTTAATGTGTTCTAACTGTGGGGGGAGGGGACTGACTGGGGGAGGTGACCGATGGTTGTCCCTATGTACAAGGGACACACCATCAGCCTCCTCTCCCTCACAGGACGTGGATCTGTGTGTTTACACACAGAGATCCACTTTCCTGCTTGGTTCCCGGGCAATCGCGGGTGCCCGGCGGCAATCGCGGCCGCCGGGCACGCGCACCGGGTCCTTGGTAACGCGGCGGGCGCGCGCACGCGCCGCCGGCGGCGCGCACGCGCGCGCGATCCCCCTCCTTCTGAAGGACGTTCAGGAACGTCCACTCAGAAGGAGAGAGCACCCATCCGGCCGTATATGTACAGTGGCCGGGTGGGAAGTAGTTAAGAACCCAGAGACTACCATACCCAGAGTGCATTGCCCCGCGCAAGGACTGCTGGGGTGGGCTATTTAATCGAGGGGCGGACCGGAGTGCGGTCTCTTTGGACATCGCCCGCCCAGCAAGTGGAACTATGTGCTGAGTCTGTTGTTCCTGACAGGGCCTGAAGTTTAGGCCTTGTGCTTCCAAAGAGCCGTCCGTTTCCACTGAGGAGCCTGAGGGACGTCTCATCCTGCTACCCATCTACTATTTCCAGGAGGACCCAAGACCCGGTGTCGTGGAACCTGTGTACCGAGGCACAGCGACGGAAGATACGGACATGGACTGGTCCGGTTGGGTGAGAGAGCACCTGCTCAGAGATTAGTACAGGATCTCTAGGCCCAGTGTTTGTTGTTCGGGACTCACCAGTTAGAGTTTGCATCTGCACGCCGGAGGGACAGTGCACCGAGTAGCATTAGTGATTTTACTTTATTCCTCAAGGTTCAAGTACCTATTCCTGTGGATTACAATTTGTCTCCAAAAGTGCACCACCATTTGCTAGTGAAGATCAATCTCCACGGAACCTACACATAGAACAGTCAGGCCTGACTTCTACGTTTAGACATTGCTGGGCGCCATCTTGCACACGAGGGAGGGGAGCTGCAAGCGGGGTCTGTTAGTTGTGTGTGTACAGAATTGTATATCTGTTCATTTGCTGAATACCTTTTATTGCAGGGCTCTGCATATGCTAATGTATACAGTTTATCTGCTTAACCATTTCGTTCAATAAAAGTACCAGGATTAAGCAGACAAGTTGTTGGCGTGATTACTTTGCTGAGGGGACGGTCAGTGCCAGTTATACCATATCACTGTGTGCTTTTATTGCCGGATTGCGTGACCTAAAGTTACAGGTCTCACAATCCTATCATCCCCTACTAGCTGTGCCAAGGGAGGGTAGAGCCAATTGCTGGGGGTTGACAGCGGTGTGTTACAGGCCCGAAACATCATACCAGCGGCCCTCTTAGTTGGGGGTATCACTACACATTTATTAGACAAATAGACACCAGCTCCTATCATCTAGAGTTCTGGCCTACTTCTATCTTCTTCCATGCCGCACCATTGGTCCATTTCTCTGATGGGTGATCTCACGCATGATCAGTGAAGCATGGAGAGCTGTGACTCACAGGAGGTTGTTGTTATTTGGATACTAGATTTTAGAGATTATAGGGTATTCTAGAACAAAGAAAAACACATATATTGACACCTGCAGGTATCTTTTCTGGAATAGAAGTATGATATTATGAAACTAATAAGGTTTACCTCTCCCTTTTTATCACGTATTGTGCTCTCTGCCTATACATTCCAGGTTTACAGGGAAAAGCAGCCAGTAACTGTGACACACATATGTGTCTAGATAAGTTGTAGCCTGGTTGACAGAAGTAACTGACACAGAAGTCTGCAAATGATGTGTGAAAAATCACTATCGTGGTGGAGAAAATATTTAAACTATAACTTAAAGTGGATGTAAACCCTCCATACACCCAGTGAAGTGAACAGCCTCAGATGATACACAGAGATGAACTAAATCTCCCTACAAAAGTTTTACATGGCTATCTGCTGTCTTCACATTTATATACTGTTTAGAAAGTTCAGATCCTGTTAGAATATTTTCTCTTCCTGTTTAACACAGAGTGTGATGTCTAGGCATACAGCCAAGATAGCTAAAATTGATGATTGGAGAAAAGGCACACACCCCCTCTCCACATAGGCAGAGACTCTCAGAGGTGTTTTGTAACATGGCCTGCTGCCTGCTAATCTATTTAAAGCAACCTCCCCAGACAGAAATTTCAAGCTGCTTTTATCTGATGTGCCCGAGAATTTGTCAGGAGTTATCAGGCTGATAACAGAGGAATGGGTCAGGAGAGAGCTATGGGACTTAGCTCTTTGAAGAGAGATAACAAAATACTGCAGATATACAGTATGTGCCCAGCTCAAATTTCACGAATTGGGTTTACATCCACTTTAAGGCAATTTTATAGATTTGGATGGAGTGGTGAGTGGTTATAGCAACTGGTTGGTGTTTAATGCAGTGCGTCCTCATTAAAGAGATTCACCTTCTCTAATTGTCCTGATCCCAACCGGGAATGAATGTTGAGTTGGCACCAGATCAGGAACAGAGAGGAAACTTTTTCCCATGACAACTGTCTAATAGGGGACTTCAATCACATTGGAAAGATATCTTCTCACTTCTTGTTGCATCTAAAGGACATGAAGTGAAGAGAAGTCTCCCTAATGGAGACACAAATGCAAATAAACCTGACAGTGGTTTTAAGTATTCTCCACTCTATTAAAAATAATGGCTTTGGATATACTTTATAATAAATAAATAATGATGCGCTATAAAATCAACCCTATGTGGATACTACAGATAAACCAATACATATAAATATATAAATATGGATATATAGAAAACAAAGGTGCAAACTGCAAATCATGTGCAAACTGCAAACCATGTGCAAATAATACAACAGTGCAAAAATACCAAAGGTGCTAGTAAAGGTGCTAGTAAAGGACCCTGCATACATATATGTGCAATCCTGTGCAATACAATCAGCCTAAGGAAGGACACTGTTGTGTTACACTATGTGATTATTCTTGCTCTGTGTCTTTAAGATCTGTCCCCTTCTTTCTAGCTGAACTCTCTCTCTCACCGTAGTTCTTTATATATCTCCTCCACTTCCTGATTCTGGTCATTACTCCTGTATATCTTCCATGCTAAACATCTTACATGTGGCTTACAACTGCAACGTTTTTCTACCTATGAATATCCATCATTAAACGGAACATTCGAAAGGATTCATCGTCTGTCGTCCTAACTGTGAGTTTATTCATTGAGTTAAGCTGCCTGTATCGATGCAAGGGATAATAGTAAACCAGCTTGAGTAAGGCCTACTTAAACCTTGAGATGAACTTTATCGCTTTGTAGTTGAGACAGAACAGTAGAAAAACGGAGTTTCACAGCCTAATTACAAGATTTCTGCATGTCAGTACTGAAACAGACAAGATTTACTGCCCTCATAGCAAGACAGAAGGGACAGAGCAGCACATGGCAGCCTTATAGCCTGAGACAATCTGCACAGTGTCATATTTCAGCACACAGATCCTGCCTGCTTTCACAGTCAGTCTGCTATCATGAGTGACCAAGCTTCTGCATGTGAACTCACATCTACCTCCCCACAAGTTCCTGAAGAAACTGAGTTACCCAAACGCTCAGTTAAACCCACTTGGAAAGTAATGGAGAATTATGAAGCTTCAAGGACTGAATTGTCAAATAGCTTGGAATTAGTCTGGGAGAAAAACCTTGCTGAAGCCAATACAGTGTCTGTTGAACGTGAACTACTGACACTAGAGGGCGCCATTAAACAACTTTCTGCCTCATATGAGCTTTATCAGCTTACCAGCATCAAATTCACTAATGTCTTACAAAACATGAAGACAGAAAATGCGATGAGGCAGTTAAAGTGTGTCAACATTCTTAATATTGAAAGAGACAGTTTTATCCAGCAAACCAGATTAAAGGCAGAAGCAAAAATAAAGCTGTTACAGGACACTGCTTTTCACAGATCTGTTTCCACCAGACGTTCTAAAAACTCGTCAAGATCCCATAGTTCAAGATACTCAACACTCAGTGAGCGACTTATTAATGCCCGCGCTGAAGTGGAAGCCAGCAAAGTGCAGGTGGCATATGCAGAAAAAAGAGCAGAGTTGGAAGCGCTGTAAGCACGTCAAAGAGCAGAGTCGGAAGCTCAGTCAGCCCGTCAAAGAGCAACAATGGAAACCTTAAATGAACAGTGTAAACATGACGCAGCCATGGCAAAGCTAAGGGTCCTACAGCAAGCCATCAGTGCAGACGAAGGTGCAAGTGAGAAAGACAGCATTAACCTAAACATAGCAGATATGGAAGACCCCCTCAAACGCACTAAAGACTATGTCCTAAGCCACAGCAGTGCACACTCCATTGTCTCCAATGCTCCCGACTACATAGAGACTCCTTCACAGCTTCAAGTTAAAGAGGTTCCAGCAACTTCCTGCACTCAAAATCACTCCACTGCATTTCCTACCTGCTTACCTTGCCTGCCTTCATACGTCACAGAGCATCAGCGCAAGCTTCAAGCAAGTCATCAATCTCCAGTCATCGGTACAGCCTTGAATCAACGTACCATTGGAACAACTGACTTCAAGCAAGCAACTCACCTGGATGCATCTGCTGCACCATATTTCCCTGTGTCCTTTAACAACAATGTCAAAGATAATGCAATCAGCACCATACAGCCAACAGCATCACACATAAAGGCGGAGACAACTGAGACAGAAGAGTTTGTGAGGTACATGCTTCGCAGAGAGCTCACAAAGACTGGTCTTACAAGTTTTGATGACCAACCTGAGAACTACAGAAGTTGGAAATGTGCCTTCAGAACTACAATCAGCAATATTGGCTTTACAGCTGATCAAGAATTGAATCTGCTGATCAAATGGCTTGGTCCTCTATCTGCTGCACGTGTTAAGCCATTAAGATCGGTTTTCATGGACAATCCTACTGCAGGCCTCACAGCTGCATGGGAGCGACTAGAGCAAAGTAATGGCAGTCCAGAAGCTATAGAAAATGCTTTGTTCATGCGTCTGGAAACTTTCCCAAAGATATCCGGTAAGGACAACAAGGAGTTCCAGAGACTGAGTGACCTTCTCCTTGAGCTTCAGCTAGCCAAGACAGACCCAAAACTACCTGGACTCAGTTACCTTGACACTCCAAGAGGGGTAAACCCAATTGTCTGCAAGCTCCCGTATGGTTTGCAAGAGAAATGGACTGCACTAGGGTCATCATACAAAAGAGAGAACAAGGTTTCCTTCCCTCCATTCTCTTTCTTCTGTGAATTCATCAGGGAAATTGCAGAGACCAAGAACGATCCAAGTTTTTCCTATGGTGAGTACAGTCTCTTCTCACCCTTTCCTAAGAGTACCAGTCTTCAGGACAACTACAGAAACCATAGAGGCCCAGTGTCCGTGAAAAAGACTGACATCCTTCCCACTCCTACCACAGTTCTGGCCTCGAACAAACAGAGTAGGAAGATTGAAAACCCTAACAGAGAGTGTCCCATACACAAGAAGCCACACCCCCTCAATAAATGTATCGGCTTTAGGAAAAAGCCTCTGGAAGAGCGCAAGGAGCTTATAAAGACATTTAGGGTATGTTTCAGGTGCTGTGCTTCTACAGAACATTTTGCAAGGGACTGTAATGTGTCCATCAAGTGCATAGAGTGTGGCTCTGAAGAACATGTGCAAGCCCTCCATCCTCTTGAGCCCAGCTCTGCACAACCTGCCAACGATCCTCCCAGGTTAACGCATGGCGGGGAGAATACAGACCAAGTGCCTAATTCTACCATAATTTCTTCATCCTGCACTGAAGTTTGTGGAGAAGACCTCTGTGGTAAGTCCTGTGCTAAGATATGCTTGGTGAACATATACCACAAGGATCAACCAGAAAAGTCTCTAAAGGCATATGCTATCTTAGACGATCAGAGCAATCGATCACTTGCAAAATCGGAATTGTTCAATCTATTTGAAATAAAAGGCGAAGCTCATCCTTACACCTTGGGTACCTGTAGTGGAACTATAGAGGTTTCTGGAAGAAGGGCTCATGGACCATGGTATCTTCTCTCAAAGGTAACTTGCAATTACCCTTACCTACACTTGTTGAGTGCAATCAGATACCTGCTAACAGGGAAGAAATCCCTACTCCAGCTGCTGCTTTCCATCACCCTCACCTCAAGGTAATAGCAAATGAGATACCGCCGCTTGACAAAGATGCTCAGATCCTTCTTCTGTTAGGAAGAGACATTCTAAGAGTTCACAAGGTACACAGTCAAGTCAGTGGACCCCCAGATGCCCCATTTGCCCAGCGCACGGATCTAGGATGGGTCATCATAGGCAATGTCTGCATAGGCAAAATGAAAAGACCTACCAACATTTCGTCATTTAAGACAAATGTTCTGCCAAATGGCCGAAACACTTACTTTGAGCCATGCCCACATCACTACTGGGTGAAAGAGAAGATAGCCAGCCACGAATGGCAACATGGTATCTCAGGTGACACAAGCCCTTTCTCCTGCCATGATGGCGACTTCGGCTCTACAGTGTTTAATGCAACCAGTGAAGATGACATACTGGCTCCTTCAATGGAAGACAAAGAATTCATCAAGGTAATGGACAATGAGTTCTTTCAAGATGACTCCGATAACTGGGTAGCACCCCTACCCTTTCGTCTCCCAAGAGAGAGATTGCCCAACAACTTACAGCAGGCCATCAGTAGATTCTCCTCCTTAAAGCGAAACTTAAGCAGGAAACCAGAGATGCAAAAGCACTTTGTGGACTTTATGCAAAATGTATTTGACAGAGATCATGCAGAGGACTAAAGGAGGGAGAAGAATGCTGGTACCTTCCATCCTTTGGCGTGTATCACCCATGCAAACCAGACCAAATCAGAGTTGTCTTTGATTCCAGTGCCCAGCACGAAGGTGTTTCTCTTAACAACATGCTCCTTACTGGACCCAACTTGAACAACAGTCTAATATGAGTCTTGATTCGTTTCAGACAAGAGCCTGTAGCAGTAATGGCCGACATTCAACAGATGTTTCACTGCTTCATCGTCAGAGAAGACAACAGAAACTACCTCAGGTTTCTATGGCACAAGGACAATGACCTCAACAAGGAAGTTATAGATTATCGCATGAAGGTACATGTCTTCGGTAACAGTCCTTCCCCAGCAGTGGCAACTTATGGGCTAAGGAGAACAGCTCAGACTGGAGAAGTTGAATATGGATCTGATGCCCGTCAATTTGTTGAAAGAAACTTCTACGTTGACGACGCACTTAAGTCCTTTCCAACTGCTAAAGAAGCAATTGATCTTCTCACCAGAACAAAGGAGATGCTGTCTGTAGCAAACCTTAGACTGCACAAGATTATATCCAACAGCCAGGAACTTATGAATGCCTTTCACTCTGAGGACTATGCCACTAGTCTAAAAAACCTTGACTTAGGTACAGATGTGCCTCCTGTACAGCGAAGTCTGGGTTTGTTGTGGAACATCAAGCAAGACAAATTCACCTTCCAAGTGTCAACTTGTGACAAACCCTTCACTAAGAGAGGAGTCCTGTCCATGGTGAATAGCATCTATGACCCACTGGGTTTCCTTGCTCCAGTTACCATTCAAGGTAAGATTTTACTAAGACAGTTGTCTACTGAGAACATAGACTGGGATACTCCCTTGCCTAGTGAGAATCAACACAAGTGGGAAAGGTGGAGATATTCTTTGAAGTCACTAGAAAAACTTCAGATTCCCCGCTGCTATGCTCCAGGTTCCACTTCAACTGCTAACCGGAGAGAGATTCATATTTTCTCTGATGCATCAGTTGAAGCTATTGCTGCAGTAGCCTATTTGAAGACCTCTGAACTGAATGGAGAATCACACTGTAGTTTTGTCCTAGGCAAGGCAAAACTCACTCCCAAGCCTGCACATATTATACCAAGACTTGAACTTTGTGCAGCCGTGCTAGCAGTAGAAATTGCAGAGGTCATACGACGTGAAATGGACATTACAATTGATTCTTTCACCTTCTATACAGACAGTAAGGTAGTGCTTGGTTACATAAACAACCAAACAAAACAATTTTATGTGTACGTCAGCAACAGGGTTGAATGTATCAAGAGATTCTCTTTACTAAGTCAATGGCATCACGTTCCCACCGAACTCAACCCAGCTGACTGTGGGACCAGAGCCGTGTCACCTGCCGCTCTTCAGGACAGCTTATGGCTGTCACCTCCAAGGTTTCTGCGTGAGGACTCTTACTTACTCCCTATTGACACCACCTATGGGCTAGTAAACCCTGAAGATGATAAGAAAATAAGAACTGTGAACACCTCACTCCACACTTCTGTAAGTACAAAACAGAAGCTGTGGTCACACCATTACAGGCATCAATGGAAGCAGGTGCAGCATCTAGCCAATGTGTTCTGGCATCGCTGGAAGAAAAAAAGTATCTTCATCACCTTCAAGGTCGTAACAAATGGCAAGCATCTAAGCCGAATCTTAAGGTTGGAGACCTCATCCTTCTAAAAGACAAGGAAGTTTGTCGGAATGAGTGGCCTATGGGTCTTATTACTAAAGTTATGCCCAGCGACGATAACAAAGTCCGGAAGGTAGAAGTCAAGGTAACCAAGGGAGGATCGACACGAACCTTTAGTCGACCAATTACAGAGTTAGTACTCCTTTTGCCAGGTGAGTGACTTGTGCAAGGACTAGCCATGCTGTTGGCACGGTGGGGAGTACATTGCTGCCATCTACAGGTTCTACTCAGAACTTTGGAATTATTTGAAGACATCATACTGTGACTTTATGTTCTTCATCCTGTTGAACTTACGTTTGTTATTTGCTTGTTGCATGTTTTTCATTACAGGTTCCAGGACATTCGTCAGTATTGGACTTTTTGAAAATATATATTTTAGTTTAAGGTTATGAAATCTAAAGATTTCAGACGGGGAGTGTTGTGTTACACTATGTGATTATTCTTGCTCTGTGTCTTTAAGATCTGTCCCCTTCTTTCTAGCCGAACTCTCTCTCTCACCGTAGTTCTTTATATATCTCCTCCACTTCCTGATTCTGGTCATTACTCCTGTATATCTTCCATGCTAAACATCTTACATGTGGCTTACAACTGCAACGTTTTTCTAACTATGAATATCCATCATTAAACAGAACATTCGAAAGGATTCATCGTCTGTCGTCCTAACTGTGAGTTTATTCATTGAGTTAAGCTGCCTGTATCGATGCAAGGGATAATAGTAAACCAGCTTGAGTAAGGCCTACTTAAACCTGGAGATGAACTTTATCGCTTTGTAGTTGAGACAGAACAGACACTAATAAAGTCACTGCTCCTCGGTAGCTATGTGAAATACACACACACACACACAGTTCTCAGTCCTATATAGAGACCAACTTGGTGTTCCTTAGTATGTCCCCTCTCATCCAGCTGATCAGAGGCTGGGATGGGTATCAGTTTTCTGACACAGGCAGTCTAAGCGGTGAGCTCATTCCAAGTAGGCAAAACATAAAAAGAAAGGGAAAAAATCATTGCACAATGCTGTATGGACTACAGGCAATGATATTTTATAGGTGCTTTCACTCACGTGACCGCGATATAGGTTAATGCATAGATAGCCACAATTCAGCTCAGTTGAGCGATCTTCCTCACTGCCCCAGCTTTTGAGTCCTCAGAATACCGCTGGTAGCGTGACTAAGCTCCTCTCCCTACACGTTGCGTCAAACGTCACGTGACTTAATCATGGGTAGCCATGTGACAGGAAGAAACAGTGTATTTATACAAAAGAATTGGCGTTCTGGTTGCCATAGCGGCAACGGGGATCATTAGACCATCATCGCTGACAGGCGCTATGCATTTGCAGCTTCTGAATTTAAAATATACAGAAAACATGAACAACTTTAATCGTCTATTACTAAGACTCAAAAGGATAGTAAAAATGGGTTAAAAAACCATATTAAAAACTTGTAATATATTTCACTAGTTAGAGGTATGTGAATTATCTTACTCCCTCCAATGGTGTATAATGGTACTGCACCATCCATATTACTAATGACTAATATATAGCATAATAAATATCATATTAAGTATCCAGATATCCACGCATCTATTATCTAGACACTACCAAAATTCCATAAAATACTCAGATAAAATATACTGCTTTCCATAATTAAAATAATATCAAAATAGAGAGGTACACTAAAAACATTAAATATAAATCTAGAATGGGGAGGACAAATTACTAATTGGATATGAAACAATTGAGTTCGAATTCTATGTTCAAGCTGTTGAGCGCAAGAGTACGCATTTCATGTATCCACCTGGACTCACTTTTGCTAAGGTCCCTCACTTTATGACTACCACTCCAATGAGGTGTAAATTTTTCAATGGCCCAGAATTTTAATTCTGTGGGATCTTTTTGGTGGCATAGTGCAAAATGACGTGAAACATTGTGTTTAGGGAACCCGTTTTCAATATTTTGCACGTGTTCCCTTATTCGCTTCCACATAGGTCTTTTTGTACGTCTTATATATTGGAGTGAACAAGAGAACTCCAACATGTAAACCACCCCCTCAGTTCTGCACGTAATCAAATCTTTTATTTCATAATTTTGTTGTGTGGCATTAGATTTGAACTTAGAGCATTTTTGACTATTCAGATTGGTTTTCCTGCAAGCATAGCACCGTTTACAAGGGAAAAAACCTTTCCCTTGAAAAAAAGTGAGTGTATTCATCTTGGTTGGTGGGTCAGGCACATTTTTCGCCACTAAATCTCTCAGTGTTGGAGCTCTCCTATATATAATCCGGGGTACACCTACACGTAATATGCTTTGTAATTGTCTATCTGCTTTGAGTATTGGCCAGTGCTTTTTAAATATGGATTCTATTTGTCTGTGTTGAACATTAAAGTTCATTATAATCAGTAGTTCTTGGAAGGATGTGATTTTCTTTTCCTTATCCTGCACAAGGGTGGCCCTTGGTATATCAAAAACTTCTTGTATTTTCATGTTGACAAATTCTTCATTCTATCCCTTTGCGATAAACTTCTTTCCCATCATTTTTGCTTGTTCCAGGAATACTTGTTCATCCATACAATTTCTACGGAGTCTGATCAGCTGTCCCTTCGGTACATTGATAAGCCATGGTTCAAAGAGGCAGCTGTCCACTGGAATGTAGCTGTTTCTTTCCACTGGTTTGAAGTACGTTTTGGTGGTTATTGCATTTTCTTCCAGTGAGATTTCCAGATCCAAGAACTGTATCGTTTTATTACTAATTGTATACGTTAATTTAATATATATATATTTAATATTTATATATTTATATGTATTGGTTTATCTGTAGTATCCACATAGGGTTGATTTTATAGCGCATTATTTATTTATTTATTATTCACTTTTTATGGTACCAGATTACCTTTTGAATGATTGCAGCTTTTATCATTTGGCTATCCGTGTTGATTGGTTTCACTAGTTAAAGTTTTACACATCATTGTGCACCATTTTAGCGCTTCAGTACACATATTAATTTGGATATACTTTACGTTTAAGGCCAAAAACTGCTTTTTTTAAATGACAAACAAAAGGCTTTCTATTAAAGCGGAGCTCCGCCATAAAAAAATATTAAAAGCCAGCAGCTACAAATACTGCAGCTGCTGACTTTTAATAAGTGGACACTTACCTGTCCAGGAGTCCAGCGACGTCGGCAGCAGAAGACGAACAATTGCTCGTCTCTCGGCTGCCCCCACCGCCATCATCGGCGAGGGAATCAGAAAGTGAAGCGTTGCAGCCTCACTGCCCGGTTCCCTACTGCGCATGCACGAGTCGCGCTGTGCCGTCCTCACTGTTCCCTGCTGTGTTCTGGGAGCCGTGTGTTTCACAGAACACAACGGGGGGGGGGGGCGTTAAGTGGCGTACTGCCTGCAGGTCCCCGCAGAGTCTATGCCCGGAAGTGGGTGCAAATACCTGTCTTAGACAGGTATCTGCACCCACCTCCCCCCTGAAAGGTGCCAATTGTGGCACCGGAGGGGGGATGAATCCGATGAGCGGAAGTTCAACTTTAGGATGGAGCTCCGCTTTAAGTAAAGTATAAAAGCAACACGTAGTAGCAATTAATCTCTAATGATCTTACAATGCTCCAAACGTTTGTGGTTAATTACTACTACATGTAACTCTCTATAGGGAACCATTTATAGCAATAGCGATCTTTAACAATTACTGTATTTATTGGCGTATAACACTCACTATTTTACCCTGAAAATAGAGGGTAAACTGTGCCTGCGTGTTATACGCAGGGGGCCGTGGAAAGTTTTTTCCCTGAAACTTCCCTCTTAAAGTTAGGGTGTGTGTTATATGCCTGTGCGTGTTATACGCCGATAAATACGGTAATCTCTAAGAATTTTAAAATTTCAAATGAATCAAAATTTTCCTGTGTGCTGCTCGCCAAAATTATCCCTCTCTGTGTACTCTGTTTTTACTTGTTATCATACTTTAAAATATTTACTGCTTCAAAATCACATGTCTAATACCATACTACAGTGCTTTATTCAATTAAAAAAAAACACTCAGCAAAATGTTAAACTTGTATACTATATCTATAATGTTGTATTAACACATAACAAATGTAGCACAACTGTTTTATTAGTGGATATCCACAGTTTAGCATTCAGGAATAGTTTTGAACATAGCTGCATATGCAAAAAGATAAGTTACAGTAGATTATAACGATGAAATGCATAGATCATCAATGACATACAGATTAAAATGTAATAAAATATGCTGTAATTATCTTCATGTCTGCAGAGTACAGAGCTTTCAAGATCTCTGACAATTCTAAACCCTGATGCCTTTAGGTACAGAATTCAAGGTCACAATGTTGGCAACAGCTGATCTCCATAATGCTTCCACCCATAATCAGCTGCAGATGGTAGAACAGGTTGCTGTGCAGTGAGGCCATAGCAATGCTTAGTAATTAGCTTTGAAAAACAAGAAGTTGAAGTATGGCATTTCTTGGATGCAGACTCCCAACCAATGCTTTCTAAATAATAAACACAACATTTAGCTGACATCTTTCATTGGTCCAGGCATCAACATCAAGATAAATAAAGCTTAGACTAACACAGAAGCAATATTCTTATTGTTCATAAAACTGACAATTCACCTAGTGATAGATTTTCCACAATATACTGAAATGCTGATATACTTACCCTGTTGTGATCTAGCACATTTATAATAGAGTGCATAATCTTAAGCAGTCTACCAACTCTTATTAGAATCCTTCCTACTCATGCAGGCTGAAAATATATGCTGGTCATGGCTATTTCAAGTCTAGTGTGATGTTTATTACTCACGTTCTATTATCTTCACTGTATATTGCGCTTAAAAACAGTGCAAATATTTTTAAGCTGGCAAAAAAATTCCTGAAAAACATCCTCCTTCAAATTGAAAAACTTTAATTGGGTTTGCAGAAAACATACGGTATATCCTATAAGAAAACCCTTTCACAAACTTAGCTTTAGTGGAAATCAAATGTCAAAACAATCTAAGAATCCAAAGATATAGAGAGTTTATTTATATGCAAAACTTGACTTGTCCGATGAAAGTCAAGCTTGGATTATCTTGCCAAGATCCTGCCTTTTGGATCTCTTTTAGTTTTGGTAGCTTCGTTGACCAGTGAGAAGGGTCAGAAAGGGGAAGGTGCTGTTCCAGTCTTTACACCGTAAAAATGTCTGCTTTGACAAATACATTCAACTGCCCATATGTCTGGATTAATTTTGTTTCTTACTTCTTTTTTATTTTATTTTTTATTGAAGATAACCTCAATTTATGCATGTTTTCATTATATGCCCAAATTAACTACTTCATGATAGAGGATAAAACAAATCCTTTTTCCCCCGGTCTTCCCCCTTTTTTCCCCCACCCACACCCTCACATAATTGTTTACTCTTTTATCACTAGCAGTCACCACGTGTGTTTTTTCACCCCCCATTAACCCAAGGCCGGGCTTTAGATACTAACCATTACCTTTACTTCATATATCTGGCAAGTAGGTCCATCCACATATGTGTGCCCCCTGGTCGCTGCATGGGACCTTGTTTGGTGACCCCCGCCGCCCTCGCCTGCGGGGTCCTCTAGGTAAGCAGCTGAGCCCTTGTTCCCCAATCTACACTTTGTAGTTTTTGTTAAATGTATCACCATTGACTGTCTGTCAATTTAATTTTAGACATGCTTCTGATGAAGTGGCTTCGGCCGCGAAACAAGTCAAGATGATTGTCGTGACCCTCAACCCACTGTTTTTTTTCCCCCCTTGGGGATTATTATATCGGTGTTGTGCATGGTCGTCACTATTTTAATCCTGTACTCCTTTGTTGTGTCTTATTGATGTTGTATTCAATAAAATTCTTCCTTGTTTTATATTTGCATTTGTACACTTGATATATGTTTCATCAGTACCGCAATAGTCCAATCGCCCCCCCCCCTTTTTGACAAACCGAGATATGCATATTTGCAA
Source organism: Rana muscosa (assembly GCA_029206835.1). NCBI lineage: Eukaryota > Metazoa > Chordata > Amphibia > Anura > Ranidae > Rana > Rana muscosa. The sequence continues at coordinate 293,968,234 of CM055116.1, forward strand.
CCTCCCAGATTAAGGCCTACTTCTGTGAGCACACATATTCGTACAGGTGGCACAAAGTGGTTAAACTGCCTAGGTTTATGACAAGTTACATTAAAGCTGCTCATACACCTACCTTGTGAACCAGCTAAAATTCACTGTGAGGGTGACCCTTTTGTCCCCCTCTCACTCAACATCCATCAATTAAAAAAATCGTAGGCGCAAGACAGATTTATTTCAGCTGCATCCAATCATATGCAGCCATTGTTCAAGTATTCTGACAGATGCCAGCGCTGGCTCTCAGAAAACATTAAAACGGAACTAGACTCTCTCAATCTACAATAACTATTTTTAATCCTTGTGCTGCTAGCCTTAGTAAACAGATATGAAGATATATTATATTTACCCGTTTAAAACTTCTTTTTTTTTACATCTCTCCAGTTGCTTACAGGTCTCTGGCCTAGGCCAAAATAATGACGTACATACATACATTTTTTCTTTCATCTGGAGGATGGGAGGAGAGGCTTTCTCAGCTAAGCACACCCTCCTGCCTGAATACCTGAGCATGGCAGATGGATTCCAAAAGGTAAATGCTACAGCACATTAATCATCTACCCCTACTTAAGATGGCCATGGCTAGAAATGCTAGAGGGGTCTGACTTCTCAATAAATTAGGCATCGAGACATAGGTAGATGAGTGAGTTTGGGATTAATATCAAAAAATAATTGAATAGCATTTTCAGTTTGTGGTACTCAGATACAGTTAAAGTGGTTGTAAATTCAGAAGGTTTTTTTATCTTAATGCATTCTAGGTGCGCAGCACCCCTTGGTACTTACCTGAGCCCCATCTCTCCAGCGATGTCCACATGTGCCTCGGCCATCCAGGACTATCCTCCTATGCTCTGATCAGGAGAGAGGGGGCAGGGCCAAACCGGGGCTCCGTGTCTGAATGGAAACACGGAGCTGTGATTTGGCTCGGGAGCCCCCTTAGCAAGTTGCTTGCTGTGGAGGCACTCGACAGGAGGGAAGGGCCTGGAGAGCAGAAGAGGTACCCGAGAAGAAAAGGATCTGAGCTGCTCTGTGCAAACCACTGCACAGGGCAGGTAAGAATAATATGTTTGTTATTTTTAGAGAGGAAAAAAAAAAGAGACTTGACAATTACTTTAAGTTTCACTTTAAGCATATTGAAAGGGGTTGAAAGGAGTTTATTTGAGCAGCTTCTGAGCAGGTACACCAGATGCATTATTTATTACTAGTCATGCATTGCTGATTGAGCAGATGTATGTTGATACAATAATAAAGTATGTAGAATCTAACCTACATCTACATAGCCTAATTCAGACTATAGTTTAAAGACTTCTTACATTTTACAGTCAAAGGTATTAATTCACTTAAGGCAAAGCATGATCTTTTTATACATAATGGTAGAAGGTGGTGCAACTTATGTTTGATTACATTAATTTCACAATTTTCAGCTTGCTGTCATAAAACAAGATGTACAGGTGATACTCGAAAAATTAGAATATCGTGCAAAAGATCATTTATTTCACTAATGCAACTTAAAAGGTGAAACAAATATATGAGATAGACTCATTACATGCAAAGCGAGATAGTTCAAGCCGTGATTTGTCATAATTGTGTTGATTATGGCTTACAGCTCATGAAAACCCCAAATCCACAATCTCAGAAAATTTGAATATTGGGAAAAGGTGCAATATTCTAGGCTCAAAGTGTCCCACTCTAATCAGCTAATTAAGCCATAACACCTGCAAAGGGTTCCTGAGCCTTTAAAAATGGTCTCTCAGTCTAGTTTAGTAGGAATCACAATCATGGGAAAGACTGCTGACCTGACAGTTGTGCAGAAAACCATCATTGACACCCTCCATAAGGAGGGAAAGCCTCAAAAGTAATTGCAAAAGAAGTTGGATGTTCCCAAAGTGCTGTATCAAAGCACATTAATAGAAAGTTATGTGGAAGGGAAAAGTGTGGAAGAAAAAGGTGTACAAGCAGCCTGGAGAGGACTGTCAGAAAAGGCCATTCAAAAAAGTGTTGGGGACTTTCACAAGGAGTGGACTGAGTCAGTGCATCAAGAGCCACCACACACAGACGGATCCTGGACATGGGCTTCAAATATCGTATTCCTCTTGTCAAGCCACTCCTGAACAACAAACAACGTCAGAAAGCGTCTAACCTGGGCTAAAGAAAAACACACCTAGTCTGGTGCTCAGTGGTCCAAAGTCCTCTTTTCTGTTGAGAGCAAATTTTGCATCTCATTTGGAAACCAAGGACCCAGAGTCTGGAGGAAGAATGGAGAGGCACACACTGCAAGATGCTTGAAGTCCAGTGTGAAGTTTCCACAGTCTGTGTTGATTTGGGGAGCCGTGTCATCTGCTGGTGTTGGTCCACTGCTTCATTAAGTCTGGGGTCACCACAGCCGTCTACTAGGAGATTTTGGAGCACTTCATGCTTCCTTCCGCAGACGAGCTCTATGGGGATGCTGACTTCATTTTCCAGCAGGACTTGGCACCTGCCAACACTGCCAAAAGCACCAAAACCCGGTTCAATGACTGTGGGATTACTGTGCTTGATTAGCCAGCAAACTCGCCTAACCTGAACCCCATAGAAAATCTATGGGGCATTGCCAAGAGAGAGAGACATGAGACCAAACAATGCAGAAGAGCTGAAGGCTGCCATTGAAGCATCCTGGTCTTCCATAACACCTCAGCAGTGGCACAGGCTGATAGCTTCCATGCCACGCCGCATTGAGGCAGTAATTGCTGCAAAAGGGGCTCAAACCAAGTACTGAGTACATATGCATGCTTATACTTTTCAGAGGTCTGATATTGTTCTATGTACAATCCTTGTTTTATTGATTGCATGTAATATTCTAATTTTCTGAGATTGTGGATTTGGGGTTTTCATGAGCTGTAAGCCATAATCATCACAATTATGACAAATCACGGCTTGAACTATCTTGCTTTGCATGTAATGAGTCTATTGCCGCGTACACACGTCCGTTTTTTTTAATGTCATTTTTAAAACCGCCGTTTTTCTCGTCGTTTTTTTTTTCTTGTTTTCTCTCCACCCTGTCTTGCGTACACACGATCATGAAAAAAAATGCTCGAGCAAAGCGCAGTGACGTACAACACATACAACGGCACTATAAAGGGGAAGATCCGTTCGAATGGCGCCACCCTTCATGTTAGTAAAGTTTTACCAGAGGGGGCGTGGCTGAGAGTCCATGAGAGCGGCTGCTTAATCTCATAGCTCCGGCTCCACTTATCCATCCTGCAGGCATCCTACCCTCAATCTGCTACCTAAAGGCACAGTTTTGCTCCTAAGGACGGCGGGCACCAGATACAGGCATGATGGTGAATAAATACGGGCCACCCGCGCCCCAATCAACGGCGGAACAACTGGCCCGGTTTAGAAGGCAAGATGGCGCCGATCCTCCGGCAGTGCACAAGGCCGCGCTGCAGTCATCTACATCTGCAGCACAGGATTCCTATCAGGGGGTGAGTGGCTCTGTCCCTGCTGTGTTTCGCTCCCAGGCTGTACACACTGAACCCTTAGACTCCCCAGCATACTCTGAGGAATCTGTATCCCTGAGCCCTTCCATTGCTGAGCCCAGCCTGGCTGAAATCCTGGTAGCCATTAAAGATGTCAAAACCTCCCTCACTTTACAAATAGAGAGCATCCACATTGATTTCTCCCTTTTGAAGCAGGATGTTCAGAGTTTGAGGGACAGGACTGGGGAGGTAGAGGGTCGTGTCAGCTCCCTGGAAGACTCTGTGCATCCATTATCTGCCACTGTACGCACAGCCACGGATGAGTTGGGGGTCCTCAGAGCTAAGCTGGACGATTTGGAGAATCGTTCCAGAAGGAACAACCTCCGATTTGTGGGGTTCCCGGAACGATCGGAGGGTCCCCGCCCGGAAAGATTTCTTCACAAATGGTTGCGCGATGTATTCGGGGTGGAAGAATTTTCCAACACCTTTGAAATTGAGAGGGCGCACCGCACCCCCCCGCGTGCCCCACAACCTGGGGCCCCCCCGAGATCTCTCATTGCAAAATTCCTTAACTTCCGGGACAAGGTTACTATTCTACGCCTGGCCAGAGAAAAAGGTCCCCTCAAGTTCAACAGCAACAACATATCCATCTATCCTGACTTCTCTGCTGAAGTACAGCGCCAGCGAATATCCTTTGCAGCAGTGAAAGATCGTCTCCGTAATGAAGGTCTTCCCTATGCTATGTTGTTCCCTGCTAAGCTGCGGATCATCCATGAAGGCAAAGCCCACTTTTGCTTTTGTCCTAAAGAAGCTATGTCCTGGTTAGATTCAAGATTTGGGAAACAACCCAGACAACAACGCCGCAATTGAATCCTCGAGTGAAGGAACATGAGTCTCCAGATGACCCTTCATTTCCCCTATCTGCTTCCCAGGGGCTCGGTCCTCTGGGAATCAACTTGTTACTGTGACTTTCTCCCCCTGGTCAGAGGCTGGCCCTAATTGCCTTTCCCCCCCCCCCTTTTTTTTTTTTCCCCTACAGAGGTCACTCTTGCACTATGAACAATCCGGATAAGAGCTCCTATTATTACTGCCCTTTGAACTGCAGATTACTATCACTGTGCCTCTTGCATTTATTACTGTCTGTGCCTTTAATTTTCAAAAGGGGTGGAGAGGAAAGGGAAAGAGAAAAGAGATTCTTTTGATTTATTTTTTCTATCTCAAAAAGAAGAGAAATGTTTTATATAAAAAATTTTTTTTTTTTTTTTCTCTTTTCCTCTCTTCCCTCCAGATTCTACAACAGGGACGTTTACACTGCAGTTGTGAGCCATTATGGAACTGCTGCTTCCCCCCATACCAGTAGGTGGCGAGGCCACAGGGTTTTTCGCTTCTTCCCCAGACTGTTGCTGAGGGGGGAATGTTTTTGTTTTGGGGTTCAAGGCTCACTGTGTTTGGGTTGGTAGAGCAGGGAGGGGGGTGGGTTAAGGGTGGGATGTTTATTTCGGCGGTCCTCTCACAAGTTTTAGGTCTTGAGAAGGACTGGCCTCTTTGGTGTTTGGTTGGTATAGCTGCTCCTAGGAAAATGTTCTTTTTGCCACTATTGCACACCTATTATAGACAGTGTCATAGAACCGGTTTGTGGTATGCTGCATCACATGGTTATCCTTGCATTGTTCCTGTATTCCTTATACTTACTCATGGCTGACACTTTAAAACTGATTTCGTGGAATGTTAGGGGGTTGAACTCACCTCACAAGCGGTCCCTGCTGTTTTCCTATCTAAAAAAATACAGACCCCATATCATTTGTCTCCAAGAGACCCACCTTACTGGCTCTAAGCTTAAGTCCCTTAAAAGGCCCTGGCTGGCCAGCCACTATCATGCCTCTTATTCTAGCTTCTCCCGTGGGGTCTCGATTTTGTTGGCGAAGTCCCTCCCGGCTGAGACTTTGCTTGTGAAGTCGGATCCTGCGGGACGATTTATTATAATAACCCTCCGTATAGCCTCCACAATTTTTACATTGGTGAACATATATATTCCTCCACCGTTTTCCTCAGAAATCCTTTCCCATTTGTCTCTCATGTTACTGTCCCGATCCCCGGGTCCCCTGCTCTTTGTAGGTGATTTCAATGCTGTACTCGACCCTTCAGTAGACCGCTTGCGGGGTGGGGGCAGGCCGTACCCCTCTTTTATTGACTGGACCCAGGTATTTGCCCTTACCGAGCTATGGCGGTGGAGGCATCCGGATGACAGACAGTTTTCCTGTCATTCGGACTCCTTCCATACTATGTCTCGCATAGATATGGCATTTGCCCCGGCGGATGTACTCCCCCTGGTTCATTCCATAGCTTACCTGCCTAGAGGGATCTCGGACCATGCTCCTTTGCTGATTGGTCTTCTCCTCCTGCCAAAGTCGGGCCCCCGGGTCTGGAGATTGAACTCACATTGGCTTGAGGATGAAATTGTTCAGGCAGAGTGCCAGAAGGGCGTGACTGAATACTGGCAACTGAATCAGGGTACTACTGGACTCACCACTGTCTGGGATGCTTCCAAGGCAGTGTTGAGAGGTGCCTTTATGTCAATTACGGGTATTCTGCGTAAAAATAATCTACAACGTACTGAGGAATTAGAACAGACTATGGTGAAGGCGGAGGCAGAGTACTCTGAAAGGCCCTCTGCGGCCACGTTAGCCCCGTGGCTTCATAGTCGCAGGGAATACGAACTTCGATTGTTAGATCTCACTAAAAAACGTTTACTCTATGTCACGCAAAAGACTTTTGAGCATGGTAACAAAGCAGGGCGCCTACTCGCATATTTTTCCAGACCTGACCATGCCCCTATTTCTATCCCCAGGATATTAGTTTCAGGAACTACGATTAGTACTGTCCCTCAGGATATAGCAGAAGCCTTTCTCTCCTTTTATCAAGACCTCTATACTTCCAGAGTTACTTATTCAGAGACACAACTAGATGACTATTTAGGCCAGGTGTCGCTCCCCCGATTGACAGACCAGGTCCGGGGAGAGTTGGATGAGCCGCTGTCTGTGGAAGAACTTTCATTGGCAATTTCACAGATGCCGGCTCATAAGACGCCAGGTCTGGACGGGTTCCCAGTGGAATGGTATAAGCAATTTCAGCACCTTCTTGGCCCTATTTTGCTTAAAACATACAATGCAGCATTGCAGGAGGGGGTACTTCCTCCCTCTATGAGAGAGGCACTTATTGTTTTACTTCTTAAACCGCAAAAAGATCCATTAAAATGTGACTCCTACCGGCCGATATCGCTTATTAATGTTGATACCAAAATTCTAGCCAAGGCTCTGGCGAACCGCCTGAACAGGGTGATCCCAGGGCTAGTGGGGAGTGATCAGGGTGGTTTCATACCCGGTCGATCAACCCGGATGAACATTCGTAGACTGTTCCACAACTTGACGTTTCCACATGACTGTCCGGCGACCCGAGTTGTGGTGTCCTTGGACACCTGCAAGGCCTTTGACAGTGTGGAATGGCCATACCTGTTTGGGGTCTTGCAGCTGTATGGCTTTGGTCCACGGCTGATAGCCTGGATCAAACTCCTCTATACCATGCCACTCGCCCGCATTCGCATTAATTCTCAGATCACTGACACATTTAAGATCACCAGAGGCACTCGACAGGGTTGCCCTTTGTCGCCCCTCCTGTTTGCCCTGGCCATGGAACCCCTTGCTATTCGGATCCGTAATTCACCACTCCTTCGCGGATTACCCATAAATGAGATAGAAGAAAGGATCTCGCTCTATGCAGATGATACATTGGTTTACTTAGCAGACTCTCGGGACTCACTTACTAGTCTGTTGACCACGGTGACAACCTTTGGAGACTTTTCTGGATTCCGAGTGAACTGGGAGAAATCTACCCTCTTCCCCATAGATCAGACTCCTGCTCCGCAGGTTCACTCGGATTCCAGACTACAAATAGCCACCTCCTTTAGATATCTAGGTGTTATAGTTCAATTGCCATTATCCCTATATATTACCAATAATTTAGGCCCTTTACTACTCCAACTGCAAACCCAAACTAAACAATGGAAGGACTTACCCCTGGATCTGATGGGGCGAGCCAATATCCTAAAGATGATATATCTTCCTAAACTTTTGTATGTCCTGGCTAACTCCCCCTGCAAAATTCCCAAAACAATCTTTAAGAGTATTGATTCGATTTGTATAGCGTTCCTTTGGAATGGTAGGCCCCCTAGAATGGCACTGGAAACTCTGCGCCTTCCGTCCCACTTGGCAGGATTAGCTTTCCCTGATTTTTACCTTTACTATCAAGCATCCCAACTGGTTAATATTCATGATTGGCTGCACCCTGACCCGAATAATGCCTGTACCACCACTGAAGGTGCCATGGTCTCATCATTCGAAACATTGCATAACATTGTTTATCGTGGATGCACGCCCCCGGGACCTGGACTGACTATTTTACGTACATCTCTGTCCCTATTTAAAACAGTGACGCTTAAACACGCCCCTGGCTCCTGGTCAGTCTCCCCTAATAGTCCACTTTGGTTTAACCCTACATTACCAGAATTTGGCTCCCTGCCTGACCCACAAAGGTGGACCTCTCGGGGGATAAAATACTTATGTCACATATACTCACCTCAAGGATTTAAATCTTTCGCGCAGATGAGAACTGACTTTGACTTACCATATAACTACTTATTTTTTTACTATCAGCTTAGACACGCTGTGCGAGCACAGTTTGGTTCACTAGACAACCCGCTTGTGATTTCTGACTTAGAAAAACTCTTACGATCCCCAGACCGCACGAAACTTATCTCTACTTATTATTTAGCACTGACGGTGGGCTCCAACCCTAGATTCAAGGCATCACAACGTAAATGGGACTCCCTAGATATATCCATAACAGAGGAGGACTGGTCCGAATTCTGTGCCACTTTCAAGGCTTCTGTTGTATCCTCCAGGGACAGGATCATCCAAATAAAAATCTTCCACCAATCGCATCTCACCCCGGCTAGGATGCACAGAATGGGCATTTTGTCCTCGGCTGAGTGCTTTCGGGGATGTGGATATACAGCTGACTTCATTCATTGCTTCTGGAGTTGTCCCATAGTGCAGGAGTTTTGGAGGAGAGTAGACTCCTTTCTCTCTTCAGTGCTGGGGCTTCCCAACATATTAAATCCCAAGAATTGCCTCCTGGGGGTCTTTGGCGACCTCACTGTTCCCTCCCAGGTCAAACGATTGCTTCGGATCCTTTACTGTTATGCTAAAAAATCAATTTTATTGACCTGGAGGGGAGCGGCAACCCCTACAGTGGGGCTATGGTTGAAACTAGTCAATGATGCCCTTCCACTTTACAAACTCACTTTTGAGATCCGCAAAAGGAAGAAAACATTTTATAAAATTTGGGGCAGGTGGCTGGCTAGCCCCCTGACCCTTTCCTCCATAATGCCATGAAAGAGTGGGTAGGTTGTAGCATACCTTGAACCATGGCTACACTCCTATGCAATTTTACCAGCTATGACTGTCTAGTAGGTCTATTATGTTGATGTAATTTGTCTTTATATTATATTATGCTGCTTAAATGGATGTGCAGATATTCTTCTGTGTAAACTGATATAGGAGCAAGTTGTTAATGTTGTGTGTGGGACAAGCCTGGCTAGGCCCCCACATATTGTCTTTCTATGTCTGTATGTTATGGAAAAATGTAATAAAACATATCTTTAAAAAAAAAAAAGTTTTACCAGAACGAGCGCTCCCGTCTCATACTTGATTCTGAGCATGCGTGTTTTTTTTCCCCTCGTAAAAGCATACACACTACCGTTTTTCATGACGTTAAAAAAAAGACATGAAAAACGACGTGAAAAAATAGAGCATGTTCGAAATTTTTATTGCCCGTTTTTCACGTCGTTAAAAATGCTCTGGAGCCTACACACGATCGGTTTTAATGCCCATTTTTAAAAATGGCATTTTTAACGTCATGAAAAACGATCATGTGTACGCGGCATAACTCTATATTAGTTTCACCTTTTAAGTTGCATTAGTAAAATAAATGAACTTTTGCACGATATTCAAATTTTTAGAGTATCACCTGTATGCTGCACTGGGGAGAAAGGAAACAGGTGTACTTCCGGCTCTAAGAAACCAAAAATGCAGCAGATGTCACTTGTTTAATGGAAAACAAAAACTTGTAAATCATTTTCAGTGTTGTGGAATGATTAGGCCAGTAAGGATGACATTGTGTAATAAGCAAGTCAGAAACAAAATTGTATCCATTTGGTTTCAGAATTGTATCTTACGGTTCTTTACAAAATAAAAATGCCCTCCATCTATTAGTGAAATATATTAAACAAATTAAAAGCAGTTATAATGAAACTATATAACTGTTAAAATAAGTTGCACTACAAAAAGCATGTGTCAAAACTTGACCTGAAAAAAAAGAAAGAAAAATAAATTTGATAAGCACAACTATTTCTCACTAAACAATGAAACGTGCCATGCAAATCAGCAGGTCAAAAAGACTCATACACCTGTGATACATTGAGGAGACTGTGACTTATAACAGTCATCTTTGACATCTGTATGCACTTCATGTGTTTTAATTCTACATTAGATGGACATGTAAAATCCTTGACATTAGTAAATCCTATGCTGAAAGAAACATATAGGTTGCCATTGCTGTCTGCCTTCAAAAAATGCTAGCTGCATGGCTGTCTCTAGCTTCAGTTCTTTCTCAGTCACTGACCTTGAAAAAAATCCAGCAAGAAAGTCAAAGCTACTAGTTTAGTTACCTGTTTTTAGTAAATATTTCATAAAGTACTAAAGATCAACATGACAACCAGGCAACTATTATTTTCAGGAAAAGATCAACAAAAGCGCCCATATACAGTATTTCTCTCCTGACAAGTTTCCTTTAAAGGGAAGTGTAGATAAACACAGAAACTAATTCAATTATCCGCATCAAAAGATGCCCACACACATTGCATATCAAGCATCTGAAATATATTATATTCACTGGTTTAGACAAAATCAATGGTATAATCATAAAACAGGTAACCCTGGGACACCATCGTCACAGAAATGGCAAAATTATAAATATCATTGGAAGCACCTATTGGGTTCCACACACATAAGGATGATGTCATAATTGAAAGTCTATGTACAAATGTAGAATGAAAGAATATGTACAGTATGTCTATTGATGCACCAAAGGAAGGTTGACTACCATCTTAAGTTTATAGAAGTTAGGAGGGGGAATCTGACATTCGCCAAGGTGGTAAACTTAGCAATTTTCATCAGCCACAGCAAGGGTGCACAACAGTTATTCCCATCTTACATTAATCAGCTGCCACTTAAAAAGTATTACACATAGGAAAAAGTTGGCGCTGGTGTCAAAGACAATATACAATGTGAAAACTAAAAATGGAGAAAATTAAAAAGGCACTGAGTGGAAAATTATAAAAGATAGTTCTTGTAAGACTGTAAAAAGTCCTTTTTTAGTCTATCTTAATGCACCTAGAAGGCAGCCCAGTGAGAATATGAAGTGAATCCTGGAAGAACTGTGGGGAGAAGCACAAAAGCGCCACTCTAAGTGCAGTATAATCAATAAAATTTAATGTTTAAAAAAGGGGGGGAGCATATATATACTCACAAACATAACGTTAAAATGAGCATGTAGATAAAAATCAAAGTCTTTTGAAGGAGCGCATGCTCCGAAAGCGCTTACCACCTATTGGTTACCAGTCACACGGATGTTATTGGTCCTCCTTCAACCCGGATACTCACCGCAAGTCACGGCCAGCTGTCCACCCGGAAGTTGTTCCTAAGTCACGGTGTGCAGCAAGATTCATCCATCCACCGCTCGCTGTGGACTTCTCTTACTCTGCCTTCCTTTGCATCCGCGGAAGTGCTGTGCCGGCATATATCGGCTCCCACTAGGATCATCTGGCCCACGTCACTGCCTTCTTACAGATAAGATTTTGATTTTTATCTACATGCTCATTTTAACGTTATGTTTGTGAGTATATATATGCTCCCCCCCTTTTTTAAACATTAAATTGTATTGATTATACTGCACTTAGAGTGGCGCTTCTGTGCTTCTCCCCACACTTAAAAAGTATTGACTATCATTTAGTAGTGCATATAGGTGTGCAATTGTTCCTTTTTTTGATTTTTTTTTCTATTAAAGTTCAGTAGTTCTATAGTCAACAATTCAAGCAGAAACAAAAACTCTCAAGTACAAAGATCAATACAAATGGTTTCCAAATATGTAGTTGAAAACATATTTCAAAAACTATTATAGGCAAGTTAAATCAACAGAGTTATGACAATGACACGATATAATCAATGTTCCACCAGCTATGTGTCCCCCTATCATAGAGATTATAGGTGAAGTAAAGGCACAAGGGGCAATAACCATACTTGTAAAAATAGCGGCGGCTTGGCCTCCTATATCGTGGTTTCAAATAGGTTAAATAAGCATGCATTGCGGAAAAAAAAGTAAAAAACAAACAAAAAGAGAGGGGAACCTTGTCAGGCCATGCGTGATAAAGGAAAGCATAGCGCACAAAAAAAGAGAAGGGGGAAAAGGAAAGAAAAATATAGAGAAAGCGCTGCCCATATCGTCAGAAAAGGTGAGGAGGGCCGCCTCAGGATTCACTTGTTAATAGAGATATCTGATCCATGGATCACACATCTTATCAAATTTCGCACACAATTGTTCTTTTTTTAATGGAAATGGTTATTAAACTATTTCCAGTCTTCATTTGCCATAAATTAGTATTTTATCTACATTTTAAATACCCCAAAAGGCCCATGTTATAGATCTAAATGGCAACATATCAGACCACACACAGAGCTTGATAAGACTCTACCTCTCTTTCTCTCCTAGTGCAGGTCACTCTAGATTTACAAGTAAACAGTTAGTTTGGACTTCTATTAGAAGGTCCAGTATGCTCTGGAAACAGAGAAGCAAAAAAAAAAAAAAGTTATATTAGTAAAGATTTTAAACAAATAATGAAAATGTTTAAAAAATATGAGTTTATAAAACTGTAAACAGTTTCTCTTTATTGACATGCCTGCATGAACTTTTTTTCATAACAATGTTTGTTAAAGTGGTTGTAACCCTAAAAACACCTTTCACTGGCAACCCCTCTCCTTTATCTGGTGATAACTCACTTTGTAAGTGTTTGTTTAAAAAGATGCCTCTAAATATCTTTTTCTAGTTATCTTCAGGCTGGTCACGCAACTCCCGGTCGCTCTGCTACTACGATCCAGGGCTACAGCGGGAGGGGCCGAGATCTCCCCCAGGAGTCAAGTGACTGCCATGCTGGCCACTCGGCACATCCCACTGTAGCCTTGGATCATAGTAGCAGAGCGGCCAGGTGTCACATGACCGGCCTGAAGATAACTGGAAAAAGGTATTTAAAAGCATCTATTTAAACAAACACTTACAGAATGAGTTATCGCTGGGATAAAGGAGAGGGACTGCCTTTATTTATTTTTAATATGAATAGCGACAGGGGGGGAGCCAGAGACACAGATGGGGGAGATGACAGGCAGGGAAGGAGGGGGTGAGGCGGACAGAGGAAAGCTGCAGATGATGGAGGCACGTAAGCTGACCATGGTAGTCAGGGCTCAGCAGCCATGATTATTGTGGTCAGCTTACAGAGGAGGACACAGGAAGTGTTAGGATCAGCCAGGTTTTTTACAGTATAGAGAGGGGCAGGTTAGACAGCACAAGCACTGTGCTTTTTTTTTTTGGGGGGGGGGGTTCAAACAAGTTAAACCTTTTACAAAAACAGGATATACACAGCAATTCACAAAACATGGGAACACCCAAAGTCAGTCATGAACAAGAAGTGCCTGATCCACTGCGCTACTATGTGCACACAAATGGGCTGTGTAAAAAAAATTATAAAATCGAACCAAAAGAGATATAAGGTTGATATATATATATATATATATATATATATATATATATATATATATATATATATATATATAATATATATATATATGTATGGGTCTGATGCTAAGTCCCTTTTACTCTTAATTGTAGACAGTGATAAAAATAAAATGTGTGGTACAGCACTCCCCACTAATACTGCATAATAAAACACACTATTAATGTATAATACAACACAGTAAGAGCACTCTACATGTGGGGTCCTATACATCATTAGGACCAAATATATTGTGCGGGATATATAGATATAGTATAGCTTCATGTGACTAAAATATATGCAAATTTTGACTAAAAAACAAAGTCCTCATGTTCATCTTTAAGTGTGCAACCTAAGGACAAAGGTATCTATTTTGCATAGGCTTTGATGGACAGCCTGGTTTCGGCTGTGCAAATGGCAATATGGTGGTTCCCAAATGGGGCAATAACTAGGTCTCAAAACACAGACTTGGGCAGTGTTTTTGTTCACTTACTTCACCGCTAAGATGATTATATGCTGTATGGTTAATATTGGAAAGTGGATTCTGTAAACACTGACAAAAAAATGGGTTACTTTAAGTAATCCAACAAGAACACAAGCACTTCTTCTTCACCTACCAAATTTTTAAGTGTTGAAAAGGTGAAAGTCACTGAAACTGGTAATTGTCAGAGCATCTGCTGGCTTAAAATCAGATGGCATTGTGCACATGGCAGGATAATGAAGGACTGATGCAAGAGTCAGATTGCTTTCAAAGGAAGCAAAGTGGATATACAGCCTGCATGATTTCAGTGATATAGACTTGAATGAGAAAATAAACTGCAGGAGCTTGCTGTAGTTGTAGAGATAAGAGGCTCTTGGTAAAATGTTCAAGTTGTTAGGATTCTGAGAAGAAAATGCGTACCACCACTTTAACAATATTTCACAGTTAAACTTTACTGATGTTGGAAAAAAAGGGACATTATATTTTGATCCCCTTTTTACTTGGAAAGGATTTAAGGACATTTTGTAGAGAACCTAACCCGATTTTTCATGCAATAGACCACCCAATATGTGAAGACGTAAAAAAATCGAAGCTGGCCATGGATCGAAATTCACCCGGTTCAGCAGGGAAAGGCAGAATTTTGTTCCATGTATGGGCACTGTGGTTGTACAGAATTCAATCTAAATATCGTCTTCTGTACAACCCCCCTGTTGAATTTTCCCTGATCAATGAGCGCTACAGGCTATAGCCTTCACCGTGGACCAGTTTAATCTGTCGGTGGGGAATCAAGTCAGGTTTTTTTTGTTCAATCCGCTGGTTGAGCGAAAAAAAATTATTCATCTTTGGGTTGCCGTAGAGACAATTCAAGCAGCAGGGGAATCAGGACTCTGGGAAACCTTGCTTTCAAACTGAAGATTTTCAATTTTTTTTTGCAGTTTCAGAAAACCATTGCAAGGTGTAACCTAAATTGCAAAGGTGATTTTGTATGGTACTAAATTACAAAATGGTGACTAGCTATGTAGCTGTTGCATATGTTATTTACAGATTTTATCAAACTGGAGTTTTCATTTAAGCACAATCCCTCTTTAAATGCACACTCGGCCAATCCCCAGTAGAAGTCCATTTATGACGAAACGCGTAGGGTGGAGCCTCCGACGGTGACTTCATTTCGTTTCTCCTTCCCAGATGGTGGATAGACGATTCGTATAGGAAGTAGAGAGAAGCAAATGGAGACGCCACAGCTTTTTTTACCATTTCTGATTTGACTGTTGTTCGCTGACATACTATCATTGTTCCTGTAAGTGCAATTCATTCATTTATTAAATTACTTTGAATCAAAGTACTGCACCCCAAGAGAATTTCTCTTTTACATTCCCGAGTAACATCAGAATATTAGCCGCTGCTCCGGATAGAACTTAGGTCCCGGGGAGACCGACAATTCCCTGAGCTTGGTGAGACTGTCTCGGTAGTCACGGCCTTCTGGTAAGCAGGCTACCTCACATTTGGGTGTCGAGCTGATCGCACTTTAGTTTGTGTGAAGATTTGTGTCACATATTTCTTCCTGCAACTTATCCCTACCTGCTTGGATGTTAAGCACTGTATAGACCCATATGGACTTCAATGCGATTGGGACTCTGCTTTAGTTTTTTCCTTCTTACACTTGTTTTCACTTGTTCACTTTTAGTAATTTATTTATTATACACTTGCTGATTATCATCAGTGCTGCACTTCTTTTATATGTTCACACTTTAATTATATCTGAAGCCAAACCATTTTCTTTAGTTTTGAAAATAGTTGGGAATGGATAGAATTCTCATTTGGTTTTTATTGCTGTCTGTGTCCTCGCTGGGGAGTTTTACACACTTGTCTTGGTGACCATTGTCAGTGGAAAAGATGGACATTTTCAATGTGAACACTTGTTTTGGTGATAAGAAGGGAACTCTTCTCAGTTCGGTCCAGGATAGAAAGTGAAGAGAATTCTCCCCATAAAAAAATAATTAAAAAAAAAACAGGGAAAAGGCAGGATTTTTACTGTTCGATATGTTTATTGAGTTTACACAAGAAATAGAAAACAGCTGACATTAAATCGCTCATATATGAGTGTAGAATGACACATAAGGTAGCAAATCAGTAAGAACCGAAAAAATGAAAAGGGGCAGCAAGTTAAAATACAATACAATGGTTACCCACTAATGGGTAGGTGAAAAGCCATGGGTATCAACCAAAATGTTACATGAGTTTAAGGATGGAACTAATGCTAATATAAAGAGGAGAGAGATATGGAGAAGTAAAGTTAGAGTTCATATATGGAGAGGTAGAGTTAGAGTGCAGCTAATAGTTTCTGGAAGGGAGAATGAAAAGAGGAAGAAATGGCTAAGTATGGGAGAGGAAATAATATAAAAAAAGGGGGGGTAAGTAGAATGGGCACACATCCTCAATTATGTTTCGAGCTCCATGGTTGCCAGACAGCCAGGAAGTTGTTGATTTTATCTGTCAACTTAGTTTCAATTTTCTCATGGAGCAGTGTAATGTTGATTCTACTTTTTTCATCAATGAGAGAAAATGTGAGTGTCTTCCAGACTTTTGCAATTGTTTTTTTGGCTGCTCTCAGGATGCAGAGGAGGAGCTTAAAACCAGGTTTTGAGTGGCCCGGTGGCTTAAGATTCAGCAAAGCGTGCTGAACTAAAAAAGGGTTTGGGAAGTCAAAAAGCTCAGAGAGCAGCTGAAACACTTTCAACCAGAATTATTTCACTATAGTGCATGGTCACTATGTGTGGAAAAACGTTCCTACCTGACCACACCCTAAAAGCATAAGAGTTGATATCCAAGCACCCAGTGGGCGATTCTGGAGGGTACCAAGTATCAATGTGGTAAAGCTTTATAATTGGCTTCCCCTGCTAGTACATTCTGGGAACAAGACTTGATTATTTCCCATATCTAGAACCAATCTCAAGCATTCTGTATGTAGGTGGGGGTTGTTGTGCAGGAGGAGGTAAGAGAGAGTAGTATAGCTGAGAGATCATCCCCAGCGCATGAGGGTCAAGATCGGATTTGCATTGAAAGTATGTAAGCACAAAACTGCCTTCCTGTTTGTGAATGCTTTATTGTATGAAATGTTTGATCTGAAGGTTCACTGTTAGGAAGTTCCTTGTCTTGTTGCAATGACTGAAAAGACCTGACTCCATCTTTAGTAAGAAAATGTCTAACTTGGGTGACGTTCCCTTGAGTCTACTCTTTAAAAGACATGAGAGAGTGGAATCCAGGTGGGAAAGCAGGGTTATGGGTAAGAGACATTAGGGGTTTACTCAGAGATTGTAGTTTGATGGAGTAGTGGTGCCAAGAGTTTAGTAGAATCTAATTTTAATATATATCGTATTTATCAAAGGATTAAGATCCCCTGCTGCAGCTCTGCCTACTATGCCCAGATATAAATTACACTATTTAGCTTTAAAATTGTACTAGTGTAAGTGTAATGCTACATATTTCACATGGTTTTATTGTTAATGCAGCAGTAAAGATGGTAGCAGATATGACAAAGTTTGGAGTTAAGGAGAAAAGATAAGTAGAAAAATCATAAAGCAATTACAGTATAATATAACTAACCAAAATGTGACTGCTGCAATTTGAATTAATATTATTTATTAGGATGGTGATTTAACAGAGGGTGGGGAATTCTGCTAGTGCCTAAAAGCAAGATACCCAAGGCAGGGAGAGGCAGAAAATGTGAACTCCAGTATAAATGTGATCTCCCCTAGTGATATAACATCTGCTTTATGGACCCCTGTAGTAATTCCCTAAACACTTAATAATATAATAATTGCAAATACCAGTGTTATTTTACTTTTTTAATTTAAAAGAAATACTGATTTACCACTATGTGTTACATCAGATTTAGCTCCAGCAAGAAAAAGAACTATCGTTCTCACATTATTTTATCTATCTATCTATCTATCTATCTATCTATCTATCTATCTATCTATCTATCTATCTATCTATCCCTATGGATTAGCAGGTCGATTTGGTCCAAACAAGGCAGTGCACCCCCCCCATGTTGGGGGCATGTCACTTGGTATGGTTCAAAAGAGGAGGTGAACAATTGCCCCTTTCTGGCCAGCCAGGCTGCATGCTCAGATTAAGGGCCTGGTATGGATTTACTAGCAGCTGTGCCCATTTTTTTTTGCATGGGGTACCCCATCAAAACCATACCAGACTCAAAGGGGGGGGGTGTACACACATTTTTTTTCATTCTTGCTGTAGGATGTACTACAGCAAAAGTGGCATTTACAAAGAAAAAAACGATACCGTTTAAATTGCAGGCAAATGATAATTCATTGCCAGCTTCTATATAAAAAACAAACAAACACTCAGACCCCCCAAGAGGTCCTCCAAGTATTTTGGGGGATTTATTAAGGGGTCTGTGTGTCATAACTGAGAAGGGAAATGTATTTTGACAGCAATATAAAATGATTTTTCCCTTGTAATTGTCAGTGCTTTAAAAAAAATCACTGTGCCTGGCCAAATGGGATTTCACTGGTACATGTTCCCTAGGGCATTGCCACCTAAGTTTGTCAGCCTTTTGCTATTAGCCCAAAAAATTGGCATTTTTGCTTCAACAGATTCAACATACATTGATTTCAATGGGGTTCAGGATCTTAAATTCTTTGAAGTTCACCAAACCCTGCTTGAACCGAACCCAGGGCAGTTCACTCATCCCTACTCGAGAACTGTCAAACACTCTCAATAAGACACAGGTTTCATCACATAAGACATCATATAGCACAGTTTGACCAGACCTTAAAAAAGGACCCAAAAAGCAACCTATGTCTTGCTATACTTATAAAGGCATAATATTTAAAGTGATTGTAAAGTCTTGTATTTTTTCCTATAAAAATAATAAACATGATATACTTACCTGCTCTGTTGCAGTGGATTTGAACAGAGAAGCCTCTTCTCAGGTCCCTCTTCTGTGCTCCTGGCCCTACCCCCCTGTTCAGCGCCCCCCCAGGAAATAGCTTGCTATGCGGGCACCCGGGCTGAGTCACAGCTCCCTGTGTACATTCAGACAAGGAGCCTTGAACCCTCTCTCCCTTGATTGGCTAGCTGACTTTGGTTGACAGAAGCGGGAGCCAATGGTGACAATGCTGTGTCTCAGCCAATCAGGAAGGAGAATCTCAGATGGCTGAGACACTCGTGGAAATCGCTGGACAGAGAGGGACCTCAGGTAAGTGTTAAGGGGGCTGCTGCACACAGAAGGCTTTTTATCTTAATGCATAGAATGCATTAGGATAAAAAACCTTCTGCCTTTACAACCCCTTTAATAACCTTTTGTAGTGACCAGCAATGTTCACAACATTGTCTACTTTATAGAAGGACAGAGAAGGCACAACATTTAATTATTTCTTCTATGATAAGGTGGATTAGCTATTCTATAAACAGAATACAACACATGATGAGTGTACAGTTTACCACAAGGAAATGTACTTTGTGCTTTTATATTAAGTATAATAGTTAACTTACTAAAAGCCCACTAAGTGGGAATTGAAGGAGCAGCTTGGTGGGACTCTATGGTGTAAGCAACACTTATCTCTCAATTCCTCTTCTACCATTTCTAGGTTTCAATCCAAGCTCTTCTAGGACCTGTCAACTTGCTCAACTTGCTCCTTCCCCAGCATCAAAAAGATGTTAGGTCCAAAGAAATCCAGAAGAAGGTGCAATCACCAATACATTTAAAATGTATCAATTACTTTGAGAGCCATGTTCTTGGTGCTACATCATTTTAAAATAGGATCTGCATGACCAGCACAGGTACAGCACAGGCTCCCAATCAAGACAATGGTAGTATGCACCAGAACAGGGGCAAATCATTGATGGGGGGGTGGGGGGGTTACGTTTCTTTACAGGTCCTTGAAGCGGTTTGACAAGGAAGTGAGTGTAATTTGTGCATTACATTTATTTCACCAGCCCTTAGAGAAGTTCCCTGTTATCTGAAAATAAGTTTTATGTGCATGAGATGCTGGGATCAAAATTACTTGGACTGTATTAAGGGAACACAGATATTAATATCATCAATCTCCTGTACCCATCAAATAAGGTCAGCAACATGCCACACTGCAATAAACAATAAGCAGCAAATATCCACATTAAGTTATTAAGGAAATGCAAACCAATGCTTTTATTCTCAATCCCCACAAGAGAGATTATATTTAAATATGTATTAATATCTTTTGTAATTTTTGCATTATTATAGCATTTTTTACAGGTTTGTTTGCAAATTAGCTATCTTATAAAATGCAAAATCCCTTAAGATAACCCATTTTCTAATACACAATTTTTATTACAGAATTATATAATGATTCAGAAGCATCTAAAAATTACAGTTTAAATTGCCTCTTGGCTGATTAACACAAATGCAGTGAGGCATGAAGCATCTTGTGCTGAATGCATGTTAAACCAATACAATAAGGCTCATTTTTAGAAATTAAGAATTGAATGTGAAATTGTCAAATATGGGATCACCTTTCACTTTGCCTCTAGAAGCACAAAATGGCTAGCATTTTCTTCTCTATTCTTACGTTTTTTTAATTGGATATAAATTTTCACTGGATTTCACTGGACTGGACTAGAAGTAGAACATGTTTTCTTAGAAAATGTTTACCCTGGTATGCAGGGTCGTCCTCAATTTACATTCTCACCCGCTCAGCTGATCTAGCGTTGACTTTCCATCATCTACTTAGCTGCTGCCAAACATCCTGTCCTGCACCACCATCTTTGCTCTTGGTTCAGGCAGCCTTGCTCCCTGATGATGTACCTTTCTCTGGCAGCTTTGAATGGAAAGTGAAGCATTCTGGGATTTGTGACATAGTAATATACAAAAATAAATAAATAACAATTTTAGTTTGTGGAGGGGGAAGGAGAGCAATGATTCCCAGTGCATCCACTTGGTAGTTGCGTTCACTTCATTCACAGCTTCAGTATACTATTAAATAATTATTGCCAAAAACAAGAGCCATATGTATTTTTTTTTAGGGATACTGGTGTCCTTTGTGAATATCTTTCATATTTGTGCAGTAATCAAGCATGAAAGAACTCTTGCACTTTGCTTTTGTCCAGATGTTTCCATTAATATAAACCAGTCACTGTAGCGATCTCTTCTTGTGCAGGATGCCCGATCTTGTTAAACACACCCTGTAATGTTCTGCAGGCAGACTGTAAAGCCCTGTACACACGATTGGATTTCCTATGAATTTTTAACCAATGGAGTTTTCCATCGGAAATCCGATGAAGCTGACTTCCATCAGTCTTGCTTACACTCCATCAGTCAAAAAAACGACCGTTCCAAACGCTGTGACGTAAAACACTCTGACAAGCCGAGAAAAATGAAGTTCAATGCTTCTGAGCATGCGTCGACTTGATTCTGAGCATGCGTGGGTTTTTTATCCGATGGAGTTCCCCACAAACGATAGTAATTTGCTATCGTTTTTTTTTCCATCGGATAAATTTAAAACATGTTCTATTTTTTTACACCGATGGAAAAAAAAACGATGGGGCCCATACACGATCGGTTTGTCCGATGAAAAAAGTCCATCGGACTGTTTTCATCGGTAAAACCGATCGTGTGTACAGGGCTTAATGGGTAGTTCTGTGTGGTCCCACTCACAGCTCTACCCTCTAAACAGGCTATTTGCAGCCCAGTGGAGATGCCACTGCTAATTTTAAGGAAGGACATATCTGGGTTTGCACAGGCATTTGATGCACACAAAGCAGATGTATATCCTTTTTGACTATTGAAGAATATATTTTAATGAAAGTTTTTCTGCCCAGAGATTAGCTATCCTCTTAATGAACATTCACTTTGGTAAGTGAACATTCTCTACTCTGTTAGTAAATGAAGGTCCTGGAATGAATATCTATATATATATATATATATATATATATATATATATATATATATATATTTTTTTTTTTTTAACATTCGATTTTTATTACGTTTTAGTTAACATACAAAGGATACCGCTATCAGTGGGTACAATTGAGTGATCAGTTGCAAGATAATGTACAACATAGAAATAGTAATAGCAAGGGTTAGCACAGCAGTTAGTACAGCAGACCCCCAGAGCCCGAGTGTTAAAATTAATCAGTATAATTCAGTAACATTCAAAGTACAGTAGCATTCAGAATGAGTATCTATATTGAACAGAAGTGTGCAAAGATGGAGAAAGGAAAAAAGTGAGCTGTCATAAGAAATTTATTATTTCTAGCATATAGATTAAGGAAAAGAGGAAAATAGGATAAAAGAAATCCCCCACAGTGCTGAACCAACCATCAGTCAGTATGCTCATTACATTTCCCTCCATGTGATAGTGCTGGTACTTGCCGACTGGCAGCTCATGCATCCAGTAGTGTTACGGGGAGGGGGGAAAAGTTCTCAGCCCTGTGAAAGCTGTAGGGACACACTAGTGACATGGTGTCTGGTGGGTTGCACCACAGTACCTGGCCGGGAGATACAGGTATTCTACAGACGTGTTGTATGCTGAAAATTCCTATGGCGGATGTAGCTTAGTGGACATGTCTCTTTTTTTTGTTTTTTTATGCAACATACTTTTTTTAGTAACTATATAAGTAAATTTAGTAAGTTAAAATCAGGGCTTTTTTCAGCGGGAACGCGGGGGAACGCAGTTGCGGCAATTTCTGGACTGGCTGTATGTAATGACAGGGAGTGCTGGGGTGTGCTGCAGGGTATTGATGCTCACTGCTGGGGATCTATTTTTGCAGGGGGTCTATTGTTGCTGGGGAGGTCTATTGTTGCTGGTGGGGTCTTATGTTGCTGGGGCGTCAGTTGTTGCTGAAAGAGATCTACTGTTGGGGGGAGGGATCTATTGTTGATGGCAGCGAGAGAGTCTATTAATGCTGGCTGTGTGGAGATCTGTTGATGCTGCCGTGAGTCTATTGTTGCTGGTGGGGAAATTTTGTTGTGGGTAGTCCATTGTTGTTCTCTGGAGAGTCCAGCGCAGCATTTGCTGGTGACAGAGAGGCCTCCGGTGACTTCCTTGGATGCTAGCGAAGGTAATTCATGTTCTACCTCATATAGTCAGTGGCAGTGACTATTCGCCACTGGTGACACCACAGTGGTTAGCGATACTTTAAAGGATTGTGCCTCGACCTACTCCCATTAATACTGAACTGTTGCAAAGGTCCCAACTTAACTGTGCTGTATGTTTATTCACTGAGAAGAATAAAACTGTGTTGGACCTATTCAGTGTGTGGAACTCTGGTTACTAGGAGCAAAGGGGAGTGAATCCGAGGAAAGGATTTGACTCTGGGACACCTACACAAAGCCCGATCTTTCTGGCCTTCACCTCTTCACTACGGAGGACATGGGCCGTGGTGTATCTCATCCCTCCCCCGGTACTGACACTCCTCGACAAAGGCAGACAACCCGAGAATGAGAAGGGGTGAGGTTGCTACATGTCTAAAAGGGACGGTACTGGGAGGTGGGTAGGGCCGGAGAAAAGGGGTGACTCGGAACGGGGGAGTTCCTGCACCTATTGCCTGAGAAAAAAAGCCCTGGTTAAAAGTAAAATTGTTGCTATACAATGCATGGGCAATTCATCCATTTTTGTACAGGCTAGATATCAGCAGATTCTGATTGACTACAGCACAAAAGTGGTACTTGTTTAGGAGAGGACTGGGAATCTTTGCCCTGAGCTGCAAACACAACCAACTGACTCTTTCATGGTAGTGGCAGTTTCCTGTGAGCTAACAAATGTGCACCAAACGAAGTGTGCCGCAGTGACTGCAGGTCATGGTGAAAAGTGGGTGTTGATTTATTGTACCATCCCTTTTCACATATATACAGTATGCTAAAAAGGACAGCTGATCTGCTCACTCAAAATTTCATGAAAGGAAAAAATGGAATCTCTGAGCCATGCCAACACTATTCCACATCGTGTTTTGGTAAAAAGATCTAATAATGAGCCCCTGCTCATCACACCATGCCGTGACACACCCACAAGCTCTTAAAGTTATCCTCATGATTAAATTTTTCCAAAAAAATGCATCAAACATATGGTGCTGCTGGAGTACTGTAATCTTAATGCAGTGTTATACTTGTTTTATTGTGTATTTTTTATTGTGTATTTTAATAAACTGCATGAAGATCTATCTCCTCTTTCTTTTCATCTTCTGATGGTTGGAATGCTCTGCTATGCTGGGAGCAAACATTTTCCTTTGATGAAGGGGGCTCCTAAACATTCCACTGCTGCTACATGTATGATTGAGTGAACAGATAAATCCAAGGTGTTGACACCATAGCACTCATAGTTCCTATCACTAACAAGACCTAGGCTTTACTTAGGCATACGTGCTGATGCATTTAGGGGGAAAAGCCCTCTTCATCAGACCACAGTTGCCTCTAAGTGATGCCTAGGTCTCAGGAGACACATGTCCACATTTCAAACTTCTTGCCACTTGGGTTTCATTCCATTAAACGCTCTTTGCCTCCTGGCTTTTTGTGAGTATCTTTTTGGCATATCTTGGTTTTAATAAACTTTTCATTGTGTAATGCATTGGGCCTTTGCACCCGGTGGTAAGAGAGTAATGGATATGTTGTACTTTCTGGATGTGAAGGACAACTCTAAGCGCATCTGACCTTACTTTATACATTACTTATCTCAGGGTCAATACTAGTAGACCTACCTTTGCCAGCCACTGTGATCACAAATCTGAAGAGGGAACAGATAGTTATATGATGCCTAATATTTGGCCTGTTCTGATTGAGGTCATATTGGAGGAGAATCTCTACTCAGGGCAACCAGCCCATCATATACTATTTGGACTAGCCTGGGGGCTAGTGTCCTCTCAGCCCAGTCCTCCCCAGGGTACGTAGCACAATGCACAGTGTACTGAACTCTGCTGCTCTAATTTGCTGTGATCGATGAACCATTCTACTCTTGTGCCGTGTACACACGATCGGTTTTACCGATGAAAACAGTCCGATGGACTTTTCTCATCGGACAAACCGATCGTGTATGGGCCCCATCGGTCTTTTTTCCATCGGTGAGAAAAAATAGAACATGTTTTAAATTTATCCGATGGGAAAAAAAACGATATCAAATTCCGATCATCTGTGTGGAACTCCATCGGACCAAAAACCCACGCATGCTCAGAATCAAGTAATTTTTCTCGGCTTGTCGGAGTCTTTTACGTCATGGCGTTTGGGACGGTCGGATTTTTGACTGATGGAGTGTAGGCAAGACTGATGGAAGTCAGCTTCATCTGATTTCCGATGGAAAAATCCATTGGATTAGAATCCATAGGAAATCCAATCGTGTGTACAGTTTGCTGGCTCAGGCTTTACCAGCAGCAAACTCCTTACTGGCTGTCCTTATGTTAACAAGACTTTTTGCTGTGTTGAAGTTGCGCCTACACATTGCATCATGAAATGATGCACCTTAAAATCACCTAATATCCACTGTAGCTCCATTGTGGGTTAGGGATGCTCTGGTTTCCAACGGGCTATTGAGTCCTTTCAGAGAAAAATGTAGAGGGAAATCTACTGTATGTCACTCCCTTGCATCCAACTGTGGGTTTGTCAGATAAAAATGACCTTACTTGCTATCCAAATATCCAAAGAACAGTTACTGAATTTTAATTTGTAATTAAAAGGAAATAATAAGATTAAAAACAAATAACCTCTCCTCAATATTTAGTCCTTGCAGAAATTCGCAATTGTTTTTAGCAACCAAACACAGACACTTTTCTATTACGATAGTTTTGATAAACGGGTCCTGGCATATGAAGTCTGCTTTACCTTCTTTCCCTGCTCAGGAAAATTGAAATTTATAAAGCAATGTGTTAAAGTTTATTGTAAATCTGGTTGCCGTATTACTTTGCATTAGGCACGTAAATAGTGATATATGGGTTGCCGGAAAACATAGAGTACAATGGTATAAATCATTTCTGCCCTAAAAGGCACAGGACCTTTTCTGTATGATACATGAGATATACATTATATGACCTACTTGCAGCTATGCAAGAATCGTAAGCCTTCATTTATCACCATGTATCATGACCTATTAAAATGAATATTGCTTTATACATTTTCAGTAACACGCAGGTGATTTAATTACTTATTTTTAAAATGTCAGGTTTTATGCTGCAACAACATTACTTTTGTGAAATAAATAACTTGGAAGCACAGCGTGCAGTTTACCACTAGTGTACTCATTTTATGAAAATGAACATTATGACTGCTTAAAGTAAAGAAAATCTGGATAGATCACAAAAGTGTAACTAAACACTGGATCAAATGATGAGGACTCCACTCACAGCTATGGATTTTACTTTAGGGAAAGAGGGACAGGACATACAGTGTGCTAAGGATTACAAACATAAAGCAAATGTTTAACTGTATATTCTTTATCTCTCCCATCCTATTCATTATTATTTAACTTCTTTGGTTGCATACATTTAATACTGGAAGTGTTGAGAAGAACTTCCTTAAGAGGGGAGTGCAACAATTAGTCACATTTTGTGGGTATCATAAGCCCCCACTTCTTCAGGTGCTGTGAAACTAGAAATCTTAAGTGAATACCGGTATTTAAAATTTTAAGTTTTAATATTCATCACATACAAATATTGTAAATGCCTTTCTTTATTTATTATCAAGCATGAAATTCAGGGCATAGAGCCTCCAAACCACACCCTAACCCCCTCTGGGATGAGAAACAAGAAAATAATAATTATATATATATATATATATATATATATATATATATATATATATATATACATACACACATATATATATAGACACACATATATATATATACTTTATATATATCTACAGGCGGTCCTCGCGTTACAAACAAGATTGGGTCTGTAGGTTTGTTCTTAAGTTGAATCTGTTTGTAAGTCGGAACTTTCTGTCCCTATGACAATTGTATTTTGAAAATTTTGGGTTGGTGTGGAAACAAACCTTGATGATAAAGCATCAGTGGAGGTACCTTTTTCCCATAATAACTCTTACAGGAGTGAATTTCCCTTCCTAGGGGTAGATTTCATTTCACTACCTGTTGTCTCCCTCGTTTGTAAGTAGGAGTCGTTTGTAAGTCAGATGTTTGTAACTAGGGGACCGCCTGTGTATATATATATATATATATATATATATATATATATATATATATATATATATATATATACATATACATATATACATATACATATACATATATAATATTGCAATAAAACTAACATCATAATGGGGACAAAACGAAGAGGAAATAATTCCTTACAAAAGAAAGTCCTTCCAATTTGTACATACCCTAAACTTATGATGGACCACCCAAGAGAATGAGAAAAAAGGGGAATGCATGCCCCTCACTATTAGATATAGTGGTCCTATTCTATGGAATGCTAGCCAACCAAAGGCGTACCCTGTGTGGGAGGGGTCACCCCTGTAATATTAAAGTTATACTGTAGTTATCAAGAAAGTCTGTCCTCTATATACTGATATATAGGTCCCATAATAATAGTCTGGGCTCATATTGAAATATATTAACCAGCCTCACAGATCACACATAAATCACATTAATAATTCTCCCATGGAAACTCCTATTGATTATCTAAGTTAGCTATCAATGAAAACCAAACTAGAAAGGGAGTATATGTGGACAGAAATATAATAGTATATATTTATATATATATTTACCCCTATAAAAGAAGCGTCTCCTAAATTAAAAAACATTGTACACCCACCTTCAACTAGTAAATTATTAGGCCAAAGAGTCCAAATCCTAAGGATGTTTTTGTATTATGTCATACACTTTTATTGCTTTTATGGCTTTAATTAATATTTTGTATTTTAAAAGTTTTGTATAGATAGTAGAGGTTTGTTTTCATATTAACTATGGAGGGATGGTGGTGCCCCTCAAATTAACCCTGGTGTTATATACAGAAAATTCTACAATCAAAAAGAGATTGCACCAATTTAATCTGTATGGGAGGTATGCTAAGAAAAAGGCTGTTGCTGTCCAAAAAGAAGATTAAAGCATGACTACAGTTTGCCATTGAACATCTAGGCAAAGGCCAGGTCTTCTGGAAAAATATGCTGTGAACTGTTTCAATAAAGACAGAGTTGTTTGGCCATAGTAAAAGTAAAAATGTTTTACGCAAACTGAAGACAGCATTTAATAGAAAACACCCCTATATCCAGGTGGTGGAAATGTAGTGGGTTGGTGCTGCTTAGGGCTTGGGCAGCTTGCAGTCTTTGAGTTAACTTTGCATTCTGCCTCGAATCAAAGTTATTAATTAAAAAAATGAGGCCAACACAATAATGACTCAAAGCGTACTAGCAAATCAATCAAGGAGTGTCTCAAAAAGAAGAAATGAATTAGTATGGGCTGGCGTAGTCAAAGTCCTGCTTTAAATCCCTTTGAATGTTATGGAGAAATTTAGAATGGGCAGTTAATGCAAGGAAACCCACGAACATCCTAAAACTGAAGGAAGAGTGGTCAAAAGTTTCACCAGATCAGGGTCAGAGACTGGTAGGCAGTTATGCAAACTTCATTCATTTTTGCTTAGAGGGGCAGTACTAGCGTCTGAGGCCAAGGATGTATTTACTTTATTCACAGTACAACATTACATCTATTGATAATTTTGTTTATTACATTTTCTTGTGTTTATGTTCAAGCATATCACATTTATCTGTAGACACTGTTTGAATAAAGATCTAATGTATGCCT
The DNA here is from genome assembly GCA_029206835.1 of Rana muscosa. NCBI lineage: Eukaryota > Metazoa > Chordata > Amphibia > Anura > Ranidae > Rana > Rana muscosa. The sequence goes on from CM055116.1 coordinate 293,996,878, forward strand.
GTTTAATTTTGAAAAAGTCAACAATTTCCATGGGGTGTGCTTACTTTTTCACACGATTGTACATAGGAAAGTTGTGTTCTTCTGCTAGTTACAGTGCTAGATGTGTATTCCCAAGGGCAATTTAAGTTTTATTTTGTCATGGTCAATATGCTACTTTGCTCCTTATCTAACATGCTCTCTCTCTGGGTGACCATAGAAAGGCAGATGTCTCCCTCAGAACAATAGGTTGAGAGATGTCTGCCCATCCTTGCCTGTGCCAGCACCCACTGCTACATGTCCTTTAACTTGGCCAACAGACAAAAGCAGCATATGCTTTGCCAGTTTTTTCCTTCTATCTTCTTAATGAGAGGAGAAATGGATGGACCTAGCCTGGTGAGCTGTCACTGCTGTCTGCCCACAACACGTAGAAAAATAAAAATCACAATACTCAAATAATAAAACAAACACATTTTGTCCTACATTAGTAAAGTCCCACACAAAATATCAATAAAATCATTGAATATACTCTCACTAAATAACATTTTGAATAAAATACCAAGAGCAAATGTTTTAACTAATGTAAATCTGCTATTTTATAGTCTCCTTCTCACAAGGTTGCCAGCCATCCAAAAACTTAAGGACAACCTATAAAAATGTAGGCTAGCTAAAGATATGAACAAAGTCTCTAAACACAATGGGGTTGATTTACTAGAACTAGAGAGTGCAAAATCTGATGCAGCTGTGCATAATAGCCAATCGGCATTTAACTTCAGCTTTTTAAATTAAACTTTGAGAGAAAAAAAAAAACTGGAAGTTGATTGGCTACTATGCAGAGCTGCACCGGATTTTGCACGCTCCAGTTTTAGTAAATCAACCCCAATGTGCATCAAAATAAGGATTTTTGTCATTTTTAAAAAATTTGGGCCTTTTATTCCTTTGGAGAATTCTCTAGAGGGTATGTAAATACATACATTACATAAATTTATTGTGTCCTTTTTGGGTAAATTTTAGTTTTAAGTAGCCATGACACTACTAAAATTGAACCATGCTGCATATACTGAAGATGTACATTATAAAATATCTTTGTGGGTAGTTTAATGTTGTTATAATAAATCATGCATTTTGAAAAATAAGTATATTTTTGGATATTTGTCTATCAAAAATGGATTGGAACCTCCACTGTTTTCCTAACAACATACAATAAAAGGAACAACTACTACAGGTGTTTCTAAAAGAGTTCCAGGCAAATGTACAAAAAGAAACCATAAAAATCATTCTTGGTTAACTTGTGAATTCCTTCCAAAAGCATGAAATAGATTGGTTATTTGAAACTGTTCCTTTCCCCCTTCCTTTAAGACACACAGGGGTTGATTTACTAAAACTGGTGAGTACAAAATCTGGTGCAGCTCTGCATGGAAATTAATCCACTTCCAGGTTTAAATGTCAAAGCGTAACTGAACATGCTGAAGTTAGAAGCTCTGCATAGCTGCACCAGATTTTGCACGTTCCAGTTTTAGTAAATCAACCCCACTGTCATCTTGCCAGTGTCTTTGCAAAATGCTCTCTTCCACCTGACACACTAATACTCACTTGTAGTGCTTCCCAGCCATTCCATTTTCTATTATGAACAGCATTAAAATTGCCAGTGTCAGCTGGTGTTGGACACTAGGGGGAACAGTGAGGTCATTGCCTCTGTCATGTGACAATGTTCAAACCAACACTTGGCTATGAGATCTGAGCACTGTCCCATTGGAAGGGGTCACATGCATAGATGGAAGCACCAAAAACTGTTGCTGGCTATGACAGAGTAGAGCAATGTGGAAAACTGGCAACGTGGGTATGAACTTTTTTCAGAAACACTGGGGGTTATTTACTAAAAATTAAGAGTGCACAATCTAGTGCAGCCTTTCTCAACCTTTTCACCACAGAGGAACCCTGGAAATAATTATTCGAGCTTGGGGGAACCCCTGCTAAAAATGAAAAATCTACAGCTCATCATACATTAGTGTAATGGTCAATGAGAAGAATGCTTCTTACAATTGTGGTTATTGGGAAGAATTACCCCATTACAGATAACTAAAAAGATCAATGGTGTCATGGAGAACTCACCTGAGAGGCAGAAATTGACCATTGCTCAGGGAACCCCTAGCAACCTCTAGAGGAACCCAAGGGTTCCACGGAACCCTGGTTGAGAAACCCTGATCTAGTGCAACTCTGCATAGTAACCAATCAGTTTCCAGGTTGTCTTGTCAAAGCTCAATTGAACAACCTGCAGTTATAAGCTGATTGGCTACCATGCACAGCTGCACCAGATTCTGAGTGCACCAGTTTTAGTAAATCTACCCCACTATCACTTTTCCCACTATCTCTTTAATTAGCAATCTTTTTCTTTTATGGCAGTTCATTGTGTGTTTGGATGTGAAGGAAGTGCATGGCTGAGCTTGGTTGGTTTCTTGGTTTGGTTTCTACCGTGTTTCCCCAAAAATAAGACCTATCCTGAAAATAAGACCTATTGTTATTTTTGAGACGGGCTGCACTATAAGCCCTACACTGAAAATACGGTAAGCCCTAGTTTAAAAAGCTTGTAGGGGATCTTGCCCCCCCCCCGCAGTGCTTGGAGCAGGCAAGAGAGCTCCGCAGGTATTTGTCACAATTATATTACAGAAACACACACATTGTACATAATATACTACAGTAATATAGTGGATTTTAGGATTTTACAAGCATTTTAACTTGGTTCACACTGGGGATACCTGACAGGCAGGGAGTGAGAGGGGGAGAGAAGACAGCACATTACATGGTAAGACCTACCCCAAAAATAAGCCCTACTGTGTCTTTTGTTGCCAAAATTATTATTATTATTTCAATTCACATGAATATCACATAATAATTATTTCACATACATGAATATATTCACATCTATGGCTTACCATCTCCAAAAAACTTTTTCACATTTTTCACTTTTCATTTAAAAAGATTTTTTCGTTCATTTTTTGAACTTAATTAATTGACATTCATACCCATCACTGTCATATTCATTCACTTCAAATAATATATACACACACTTTGGTTTGTCTATGTTTAAGCATTAAGTGTTTAGTTTATAATTTATACACATTTTGTATTCTTGTGAATGGTCTTCAAAAGAGTGCTATTCCCTTCCCCCCCTCTCCCTTTCTTGGGAGTGCCGGAATCAAACATAAGGTTATCCCAGTCAGCTGTGTTCTTTCAGTACTGATTGGTGTAAAGTTACTTTATTTTTCATTTATACCTCTATTGATTCCCACACACCCTAGCTATGAGTAGGCGTCAATTCGTGACGTGAAACGCGTTAGCCACCCTTCCCTGCTTGCATACTATCTGCATTTGTTGTTTTGGATTTATGGATTTATTTTGAATTTGGATTTTTTACTTGAAATTTTGGAATAAATAACTGTCTATACAGAGTGCGGCAGTCCAGGGTTTCTTTTTCTCCCATGCATCAGTGCAGAGCCAGCACCTGTGTGAGTGACCGGGCGGAAGCAGCCATTTGGTGAATTCTCAAGCTTTTGAGCGGTACGTTTTTCCTTTCCTTTAGAAATACTTATAATAGTGTATCCCTCCTTATCCCCCACCTCTATATATGGTCCTATGAAACCATGATGACATGCAGAAAACTCCTTAGTGCTCTGTCTACAGTGCCTCCCTGAGTCTTATGTAGCTAATGTAGCTACAGGTGATGTAGATAATCTTGTGGTGCGGCTGAAATGTGTTTTTGGGTGTGGGAACTTTAAGGCTAAGCTAGCTACGAATCTGCCCAACGTTTGAAGTGGCTGAAATGTGTTTTTGTGTGTGGGAATTTTGTGGCTGCAAGGTCAATCCTGTTAATTTGACTACGTAAGGGGTGCTGTGGTTGCCGCATTAGGCTGACACTAGGCCAGGGTGTATTTTGTTACTATGTTACGTAAGATGAGGCTGAGGAGGGTTAAGATGTCACTGCTAGAGGCTTGGAACATGGGAGGATTGATCCTGTACATGGGAGGGAAGTGACTGAAGGAGATCTGAGATATGGATTCAGAGGATGAAATGTGACTGAAAGAAAAGCTGATATAACACATGAAAATCCAGTGTTAAAGCTCATGAATTGACTTTTGCTTTGACCTATAACCAACAGAGCATAAAATATCACCAGAGATGATGCCAGGAATAACATTATTTTTTATACAAAAGTGTGCTCAATGCGTTGAAACAAATGTAAAAATATGCAAATAAGCAATGTTGAAGCACATAAAGCAAACCTGTTTTCTAAGTTCATTTGACATTTTTGTGAATTAATTTACAAATATTTGGTTGTGTAAATAAGTTCAGCTGTATAATTTATGATTTTGTTGCCTTCAACGTGTTTAAAAAAGCATACACACGATTATGTTCTTAGCACACGAGCAATAAAAAATGCCCACCTAATCTAGCATTACGTTTTTACTAAAACCCGTCTTTCTAATGACTCCTGTGCTTCTTACAGAATCCGCAAGTATAAAACAATTTCATCATAAATAATTAGGTCATTATAGACAAATTTTTCAAAAGCAAGCTAACATATTCCTCTGTGCTAAAAACCGCAGTCGATCGGTGACTTAGGGCAGTCCATTAGCGTTCTCTAAAATAACAAATTACGTTTAAGGTTCTTGTGCCACTCGGATTTCCACAAGGCATTCTCCGAGCTCTCCCCAGACATTTTGGCAGATGAACGCTATAAAGAAACGGAACATTTAATTTCCCCTTTTCTAAAATCAACAGATTCCATTTGGGAACAGAGTGATAATGCTGTAAAAAAAAAAAAACTGCACAGCAGAGCAATATTGTATCAAATTGATGCAGTTTGCAGGTGTTGGTTGTTTAATCCCAGGATGCATTGGTGTGCTTCCATTTGGCTGAGTATCATTAGACACTCAAGAGCCAGGAATGAGCAGAGCTTCACTGCAGTATTTCACCTCAATTCTCAATCTCACTGTAGAGAACTGGAGTGTTGTGTGTACTATCAGGAAAGTGATAGCTTTCGGAATCCATCAAATAGTTTTTTTCATCATGAATTTTTAAAATCCATAGCTGTAAGGGAACCAACACTTCTCAATGCGTCAAAATCTGCATAAATAATCAAACCAAATTAAATGAGCACAACAAAGTCAAAACATATTTTTTTACTGTCACAACAAAAATATGTCAAAATCATGTTTCTGCATCAATTTGCATAGAGAACTACTTTTACTGAGACAGTTCCTTTTTGATGTGCAGGTTGCTTATTTTAACAAGAATATTGAATTAACCAAATTCACTGATGTAGGTTCTTTTTTTTCTAACAGATTAGAACAACGCATGTAAAGCACTGACAGCATTATACAATATTAATAGAATATCTAGATCCAAACCAGTAGTGGTTGCTAGGCAGCAGAATGTGTAAGAGGATGGTTTGAGTTGCCAGTTGCTGTTAGTAACAGAAGTAGAAGTTGAATATTAGGGTGATTGAAAAATACTATCACCAAAAATAATCAATTCAGGCATGCTAAATAATATTGAGGGGTTGATTTACTACAATAAAACTGGAGAGTGCAAAAGTTGGCACAACTCGGCATAGAAACCAATCAGCTTCCAGGTTTCTTTGTCAAAGCTTCATTGAACAAGCTGAAGTTAGAAGTTGATTGGCTACAATGCAGAGCTGCACCAGATTTTGCACTCTTCGGTTTTAATAAATTAACCTCTTAATGTGCTCTCTTCTGTTAAACCTGCACCCCTCCTTTGTTCAAGGCTAAGTTCATCTTTAACTTAAAAAAACATAAATGCATAAACTATTTGCACGTGCAAAAATGTGCAATTATGCTTTGCAAGGGTTAACTGCTTGATTAGGTCTAGAGGACTTGTTAAAGAAAATTTACTGACTCATTATTTCGCTCTTCTGTACTGCTAGACCAGTCCTTGCAGCTTCTTCTCCCCTATGCCACAGCGGTCTAAGGTTCTAATGACATGAAGACCAATGCAGGTTCCTTAGCCCTGTACTGAGTGTTCACACCCCTTTAGCACCAGATAGATGATATGCATATACAAGCTATTGGGATTTGAGCACATATATATATTGTATCTGTTGCAATGAAGGTCAGTGACCAGACCTGAACCCAGTAGCTCTCACCCATATTGTGTCTGTTTGCCCCATGTTGGCATTATGTCCACAGTAGCATGTGCAGTGGCAGAGCAGAGTAGGACTGGCCATAGAATGGATTACTTTTACACAGTTGGCCAGCTTAAACATGTATTGCAATATGTGTGAACTAAAACTCCCTGTTTTTCCATGCAAAATTTGCTAGAAAGGGAGCATGGGGGAACGCCACATGCCAGGGACAGAGAATCAGGTAAGTAAAAGTAAGGAGCAATCAAGTTTCCAGGAGTTGGGCTGTAAACTGTGAGCACTCTGATACAGTTCAGGGATTTTGTAGATTTTTTTTATTTTTTTTTAGAATATCTACAGATTTAATTCACAACAGTGAATGAATGAATGAAAACAATTCATGAGTTAGATGCAAAGATCATTGTGAATTGGTGGCAAACTTTATATTATATAATTCCCTTAATTCAACTTGATAACAGCCTTTTGCAATCTGCTGTACAGAAGTCTTTGGACTGGAAGAGGGAGGACAGGACTGGGAACCAATTAGGCATGTTGATTGCAAGTGTGTTGACAAAAAACATGCTAATAGAAGGAGAGAGCAGAGTGAGCACAGGGATGGCCTCATTAGTCTGCTGTTGGTCCTTCACTGTTCAATCAGTTGCTGGGGATAGAGAGAAGGAACAACTGTATCCCTTCTACAGTCTATAACTTGAAACAGCGAAATCAGTGTCATCGGCATTGCTCTGGTGTCCAGCTCCCTGGCCAAACGGTGTAAATCTCAACTATGGATGGACAGAAATATAAATCCTTTGAATGAGTATATTTATTTAAAATATACCTTATCTACTGTATACTCTTCCTTGGAAAATGTTTATTTCTTTTTATACATGGTCCTAACCCCTAATGTGTTGCCTGAAAGTCTTTTTTTTTAAAACAAATGTGATAGTCATTTGTACAGTGAATCTACACAATCTATTTGCATGTTTTATACCATTGGTTATATTTATTTGCTAATTCCCTTTTGCGTTCTTTAGATTTGTTACATTGGGGTAGATTTACTAAAGGCAAATAGACTGTGCACTTTGCAAGTGTAGTTGCAAAGCTCTGCTAATTTCATCATCCAAATATGTGCAAGCTGTTTTTTTTATTTTCCTTGCATGTGATTGGGTATTCTTTGTAAAGTGAAGCTGTACATCATTTAGTAAGCTCTGGATCAACTGCACCTTCAGAGTACAACTGCACTTGCAAAGTGCACAGTCTATTTGCCTTTAGCAAATCAACCCAATCGTTTCTCTTGCTACAAATACATATTTTCTATCCTTCTCAGGTCCATTTAGTGACCACAATGCTGTATTTTAGTACTGCCTATATTAAAAGATCATTTGCTTAGAAGAGAAAATTGCCTAAACAATATTTGTTTTTGCCCAATTGGCACAGAACAAATGTAAATGCAGATTAACTGGAAGAATGTTTTCGGCCCCATTCAGATTATCGCATGATTTGACAGCATCCGATTCTGCGTGTCGCATGGGGCAGCTCATTCACTTGCATGGGTTGTGAAAAGGAAAAAAGCACTCCTCTCATACAAAAATCATCCTTTTTTTTGCTAGAAAATTACTCAGAACCCCCAAACATTATATATATATATATTTTTAGCAGACACCCTAGGGAATAAAATGGCAGTCGTTGCAACTTTTTATGTCACACAGTATTTGCGCGACAATTTTTCAAACGCTTTTTTGGGGGTAAAAACAGTTTCATGGGGGCGATATCCGCTCCTCCCGCCTGTAAGAATGATCAAGCGGATGAACTGCCACTATGATTATTCTTATGGTGCACAGAATCGCCAGCTAAAAAATAAGATATCTGATTGATGCCTGCAGCCAGGCATCATTCAGATATCACCACTAAAAGTCAAAGACGTCCTTGGGCTGGAAGTGGTTATTGTATACAGGATAAACATACATACTCAAAAACGAGTAATGAGTCAAGCATGTGGTATAAAATCCATCAATTGCATCATCCAGCAAGATCAGCTGGCCAGTACCAATGGTGGGATGCAGTGGTGGTGCGTCCATAAAGGGCGTCGGAGCGCCGCCCCCTCTCACTCCTGCACCGCCACTGAAAAATAATACATAGGTTCATGCATTGCATGAACCTATGTATTGTCACCGCTGCCGCTGCTGCCCACTATTCAGATGGCCAGCCCCCTGGCGAGCGCCGGCCATCTGAATTAGAGCGGTGGCCAGCGGTGGGTGTGTTTTTGAAGTGTCTTTTAGAGCCAGCAGCTCTGATAGGCTTTCCGATTACAGCCCTCAGGCTGTATTCGGCTTCCAAATAGTTCACCGAGGGACGCACGGGGGGTGCGTTCCTTGGTAAACACTGACAGGCATTTCAGCCAATCAGGTTCGCCGGACCTGGTTACCGGTAACCTGATTGGCTGAAGTGACATCGAGGGCGGGAGAAGACAAGAAGGATGGTGCTGACCCGAGGAAGGTAAGTGTAGGGCTGGAGGGGAGGGGGGACTGGCTGCATTTGGGGGGAACTGGCTGTATATGGGGACACACTGGTTGCATTTGGGGACACACTGGCTGTATATGGGGGATATACTGGCTGTATATGGGGGACAAACTGGCTGTATATGGGGACACACTGGCTGTATATGGGGACAAACTGGCTGTATATGGGGACATATTGGCTGTATATGGGGGACATACTGGCTGTATATGGGGGACATACTGGCTGCATATGGGGACACACTGGCTGTATTTGGGGACAAACTGGCTGCATTTGGGGACAAACTGTCTGCATATGGGGACACACTGGCTGTATATGGGGACACACTGGCTGTATATGGGGACACACTGGCTGTATATGGGAACAAACTGGCTGCATTTGGGACAAACTGGCTGTATTTGGGGACAAACTGGCTGTATTTGGGGACACACTGGCTGCATTTGGGGACACAATGGCTGCATTTGGGGACAAACTGGCTGTATATGGGGAAACACTGGCTGTATATGGGGACACACTGGCTGTATATGGGGACAAACTGGCTGCATTTGGGGGGAACTGGCTGTATTTGGGGACAAACTGGCTGTATATGGGGACAAACTGGCTGCATTTGGGGACAAACTGGCTGTATTTTGGGGGGAAACTGGCTGCATTTGGGGGGAAACTGGCTGCATTTGGGGGGAAACTGGCTGCATTTGAGGGGGCAAACTGGCTGCATTTGAGGGGGCAAACTGGTGGCGTTTGGGCACAGTGGCTGCGTTTAATGTGCACAGTGGCGGCAATTGATGTTTTTTTTTTTTCAGTTTGTTTGCGCCCTCCCAAAAATTTTGAGCACCAGCCGCCACTGGTGGGATGTATAGTCCAGCTCTGAAGAAGGGACACCTTGAAACGTGTCAACTGCTTTGGATTATACATCCCACCATTGTTACTGGCCAGCTGATCTTGCTGGATGACGCAATTGATGAACTTTATACCACATGCTTGACTCATTACTCGTTTGTGAGTATGTATTTTTATCCTTTATAAATAAAAGTATTGCAAAGGTAATGCGCAATGCTGGTGCACCCTTTGTTTTTTTTCCTTTTTAGAGTATCTTCTGGGTTCCCCCTGACATGTTATGAGTGGCAGCACAGCTGATGTGGTGATTTGTTTAGTGAAGATTGTTTCATTCTATTCTTTATGATCTACCGCATGGTTATCTCTCAAGCGCAGGAGTTTTTGTTTTTTCTTCATATTGACTTGCATGGGTTGCCCTATGGTCATTTGTCATCTAAAAATAAGCTCCTGCTCCTTTTCGGGCAACAAGCTTCATGCAAATTTAAAGGCGTGGTTTGCCGTGACTGCCACGTAATGCTGTTGCTCTACAATCGTGGGAAATTTGCATCGTGTTTTGAGGTGCCATTGAATGGCACCCAAAAACGTAGCAAGCGTTGTCCTAAGTTTGCCACACAATTTGGAATAACGGGCATTTCCAAATCGCCAAGTGTGAATGGAGCCTAATAAATGCACTACTTGTCATATTTCATATTTTTATAACAGCTGTTCTATATAATTGCCTTTACCTACAATATAATAACCATCCAATACTTTTCTACTGCTTTCCTTTCAAAAAAATATTGATCTATTAAAGGAATTAAAATAGTTCCACTTTAAATTGACAACAAGGTCTATTATCTTCTGTCAAAGAAGATTGATAAGACATCTGCCTGTACAGTGCTGCCATCGGAAGGAAGAGGAAGACATCAATAGGGAGCCGGTGCCAGGCCTCTTCCGGCGCCAATCACCCAAGATCCATCTGTCTGGATTTAGCACTGAAGCAGTAGTAGTGACAGCTTCATGCACTACCTTATGCTCACACAGATGAAAAGGAAGCTGGTGATATAGATTCCTACACAGAGTATTAAATAAATTGTCACTTAATCCCATAAACAGTAAGCCAACTTATTATCATTAAGAACGCATAAGGGTGTGTATTGAACTATTATTACCAAGACTGCCCGTTTATAACATTTACTGTCTGCACTCTACAGCTTCCAATAAAATCTGCCTTATATGAGCAGCAGAGATTTATTGCCTGGCTGCCCCTCAGAAAATGTTGTTTTGTTGGAAACCCATAAAAATTACTGACCCCCGCTTTTAAAATTTCCTGTAAAAACATGATTATTTGTTTTATTCATCTATAGATTGTGGGATCTGGAGATATGGTTATTCATCTGGGAAAAAGCAGTGGAGATGAAGCATCTTTGTATAGTCTCTCAAAAACAGATTATGTGATCTAGCATGTATTACAAGATAATTGAATCTATATGCATTGCTACTTCTCCAAGGAAATGCAGTATTGTTTCTCATCAAGATAAAAGTGCCCCCTATTGATTTAATTTCCATCAGCAGGTGGTATGGACAGAAATGAACTGGCTGGGAGTCAGTACCATTGTTTCCTGCATCGGTGTGCAGTGCCTTTCCGGTACTATGGCAACATTTTAATAAAGCTTATCTAGATCATTAGTTCATTGCAGATATCATAATAAGCTATCTGATGACTAGAACTAGGTCTGAGCATTGTGAATGTGGTACAGTCATTTCTTGGCACCTTCTAAAGAAGCAGATGGTTAATCTGGGAAACATGTCAAGTTGTGTGCAATAATACTCTAAATATATTTAATAATAAATCTATGAAATGTGTACCATTAGGTGTATGACATAGAATATTGCCATTTATTGGTATCTGGGATGGGCAGAACTGAAGATGGAAAGGCAGTAAAATGTGTTCATGAAATTGTAAGATCTGCTAAACATTTTTATGATTATGTATACCTTTAATCAGTCTTTTCTGGTGTTTTTTAAGCTTAAGGAAAAATAAAGATTTATTTTAATAAAGATAAGCTGTCTACAAAAACGTAGTTGCTGTACCACCAAAGCCCCATTTAGAGAGCTAATGTTTACTGGATAAAAAATAAGACGAGCAGCTGGTACTAAGACAATTTAATACCTTCTAAACAGCCTCTCATGAATATGGATGGTTTTTATGTGTTCAGTATACAGATTATATATAAAAAAAAAAATTGACAGTTCAGGTTGCCTGGATGGTATGCTGATCCAATGGCTTCAATATTTTCTCAAGTCTCTGACCGGCAACTAGCATGCAGATCAGGAGTTCTAGTTCAATTAAGTGTTGAATTATAACATGACAGTGTTAAATCAGAAACAGCCAACTAGAATTAAAAAAAGAGGTCCAGAACAGCAGCCTACATGGAGATTTCCTTTAACCCCTTAACGACCGCCCACTGTATATATACACGTCGGCAGAATGGCTCGGACAGGCACAATCACGTACAGGCACAATGGCTCGTACAGGCACAATCACGTACAGGCACAATGGCTCGTACAGGCACAATCACGTACCTGTACATCCCCTTTAACTGCCCAACGTGGGATCGCGACCCCCCTGCCTTCCGCGTGAGTCGGACCGCGGGTCCCGTGGACTCGATCGCCGTGGGGATCCCCGCGATCGTCTCACGGAGTTATGGAGCAGGGAGGTGCTTGTGTAAACAAGCATTTCCCTGCTCTGCCTAGTGAGAATGACACCGATCTTGGCTCCGTGTACACGGAGCCGAGATCGGTGTCATGTGACACATAGCCCGACCCCCCATCAGTAAGAATCACAATGCAGGGAACATTTAACCCCTACAGCGCCACCTAGAGGTTAACCCCCTTCACTGCCAGTGTCATTTTCACAGTAACCAGTGCATTTTTATAGCACTGATCGCTGTGAAAATGATAATAGTCCCAAAAATGTGTCAAAAGTGTCTGATGTGTCCGCCATAATGTCGCAGTCATGGTAAAAATCGCTGATCGCTGCCATTACTAGTAAAAAAAAAAAATATTAATAAAAATGCCATAAAACTACCCCCTATTTTGTAAACACTATAACTTTTGCGCAAATCAATCAATAAACGGTGATTGCGATTTTTTTTACCAAAAATATGTAGTAGAATACGTATCGGTCTAAAATGAGGAAAAAAAAAGTTTTTTTATATATTTTTGGGGGATATTTATTATAGCAAAAAGTAAAAAAATATTGTTTTTTTTTCAAAATTGTCGCTATATTTTTGTTTATAGCGCAAAAAATAAAAACCGCAGAGGTGATCAAATACCACCAAATAAAACTCTATTTGTGGGAAAAAAAGGGCGTCAATTTTGTTTGGGAGCCACGTCGCACGACCGCGCAATTGTCAGGTAAAGCGACGCAGTGTCGAATCGCAAAAAGGGGCCTGGTCTTTATGCTGTGTATTGGTCCAGGGCTTAAGTGGTTAAATAGATAAAGCTTAATTACAATGATGAGGGCAAATTGTAAAGAAGAAACATAATGACATTTAATACACTGGAACTTTGGTGCAGATATGCATATAAAACTATTTTCTGCAAGAATCCACAGCATATCCTGGCTCAGTTGCCTGAGCAATTTGCCCTGGGTCTCCAAAGGAAGGGGCCCCAGGTCTCAAGCCTGCAGATGTAACCAAACCATTTCATCGATTGCCACCCCCACCTCACTGTATTCTGTAATAACAATATGATCTCTGCTATCTGCCTTATCACATGGAGAAGTTACACAATGCACAATGCTTTCCTTTAAGGCAGGGGTTGGCAACCTTGGCCCTCCAGCTGTTTTAAAACTACAAGTCCCATGAGACATTGCAAGACCCTGACAATCACAGGCATGACTCCTAGAGGCAGAAGCATGATGGGTTTTATCACAGCTGGAGTGCTGAGGTTGCCTATCCCTGCTTTAAGGTAAGGTAAATGTCTTTTTTATGCCAGTAGATGTGCCCAGGTAAAAGGAGGCTAGATCATTGTGGTTAAGGATAAGCTTTGGATTTGCGTTGACCATGAGCTCAACTTGAACTCAGATTGTTTGCAATTCAGCAAAAAGGCTAATTAAACGGGCAGATTTGGCAAGTTTCCCCACTGAAACCTCAGGCTGCTGCACATGATTACATTTGTTGCGGTAAACAAACTGGCGGGGATCCTGGGAATGTCTTTCTTGATAAGGGTCTGGTATGTATCTTGAGAGGAGGCCCAGGCAAAAAATTAAGATAAAAAAAATTGTAGGATCCCCCCAAAATCTGTACAAGATTTCAATCCAGGCATGCAGCATGGTTGGCCAGGAAACCGTGAGCACACATCCCCCTTCCTGAATTATAACAGACCACATGCCCTCAATAGTGGTAAGGTACCTTGTAGGAGGTGGGACTGTTATTGGTCAAATAGGGAGCTGTCATTTGTAGCCAATAGCTCTAAATTGACAACTATGCTTGTTAATATTTGTGAACTGATCCATCCTCGGAAGACTCCATGCACAGATACTGCATGTAAAGCCAATCCATGTGGCTCTGCACCTAAGAATTGCTATGATCATTGCACATAGAGAGACCAATCACAGTGATTACATGATATATACAGTGTGTTTAAAACTGTGAGCCCTCTTCTTCCTCTTACAAGGAAGGAAAAGGAGAGTAAAACCAATGAATAAAGGCCTCATATGCATTCACTAGATCCTGATCTGTGGTGGCAGCAGCATCCACTGCAATAAAAAGATTTGTAACCCTTTCACCTCCCCAGTAAAGCAGATTTCCATTCTGTCGCCCATTTTATGCTGCACATCTGAACATTAACCCCTTTATCTCCATCCACCCATTGTATGTGACCTGTACATTAACTCCTTTTTTTTTCTCTTTTTTTCTTTTTATTGGGCTGTGCTTTGTTTAATGTGATCTTGCTTGTATAATTTGTCTGTATTGTCTCAATGTTGTTAGCATATAAAAATAAAAAAAGGATCTGATTTTAAAAAAAAAAACTCCTTCACATCCTCCTCCCTCTGCATATGACCTGTACATTATGTGTCTAGTGCATCTTTACCAAGCTACTTGTTTTAACTCTCCAATACCAGCATTTTAATTCATTTCCAAAAAATTGTGGTAAAAAAATTTGATGACTTTGGGGTATCTACTCTCCAAGGGGTCATTTGGGGGCTGTTCTTACTGTCCTGGTGTTTTAAATAAATACCCTACCCCCCCCCCCCCCCCATACCTGCAAACCCCCACATCCGTGATGATGCCCTCGTATTTAAATGTGTATGAATCTGTTTGCTTAGAGTTCAGCTTTGCAATGCTTGTGCAATTTACCTTGAAATGCTTTCCCTTAACCTAGCTTGCTAACAATGCCAAAATAACAACCAAATAGCATGGGTACAGACAGGATCGTACACCTTAAATTAATCCTAGCTATATTCAAATATCAACTTTTCGAAAATTCATTATTTCTTTATTTGTTTTTGGGGCTTCAGCAGTGCACTATGGCACTGTCCAGTAGCACTGAAAGTAGGAAATGGTAAGTTTTTAATAATCCAGCACCAATTGTACTTTAAACATAAATAACCAACAATTTAGAAACTTGCAAACTTGAAAAAAATTGTGTACATTCAGTTTTTTGGTATTCAGGGAGAAAACCCATCTAAAGTAAGAGAAATCCTCTTAGGCTGTTGTCACTACAACAAGGATCACTGAGTATAGTAAAAAAAAAAAAATGTTAATGTTGTTAAAAATTACATTTTGCCAGGTTTGATCCAAATAATATGTATAAATATTTTTTCTTGACTTTTCCAACTGTTCAGTACTTAACTATAGCCAAGATTCGCCAGAATTTTTATCACTCTGTTCTGGTATTAAGCTCACTGCAACTCCCAGAAGTCTTACAAGCAGCCCCAGCAATGTTACTGTGCTGGGAGTTTCAAATTTGGTAAGAAGTTATGCATATTTAAATCAATGTCAAAAGATGCATTTTTCATCAAATTTTCATTTGCTCCAGAAAATGTAATACTTCATTAGATCACCTCTTCGAAAAAACTAGCAGCAGATTTTAGCACTAAGGCCTGATTCACACCTATGCAGGGTTGCAGTTTGCATATTCCATAAGCATTTTGCGTTTTTCAATACACATTTTTAAACCATTGAAGTCTATGGAACCAAAAGCCAGAAAAAAGTCCCTGGGTCTTTCCATAAAATGCTCAGATGTGAACTTCACCCATAGGAAAACATGTTAAATGGACTGTAGTGTCTTTCTGCATAGGTGTGAACCAGGCCTTAAGGATAAGCATTTTTTTACTTTGATTATTTCACCGTCATGGGGATCTTGTGGAATCAAATGACCTTGAGAAGCTACATAGGGAAGCAGTGAATGCCCTCTACCCGAAGCCTCCACAACAGCACTCTGCTGCACAGACTCTAACACTGGCAGATGCTGATTCTCCAAGCGCTATTGCAGTGGTGTTTTCTGCCATTAAAAAATTTAGTACATCTGTAGATCAGCTCTAAGATTGCATTAGGGGAATAAGGGAAGCAGTGGCATTAATGAGGATCTTCAAAAAGACCGGGGAGTGCATAGCAGCCAATGTGAGTGATGTGGAAGACAAGGTGGAACCTATGGTGCTATAATATCTCTGGCCGCAATCTGGGTAAATTGAGGTTCACTGCACAGGAGGGTGACACATTTCTTTGAGATGGCAGAAATTGCAGCTATGTGGCACAATCAGAATTGAGAAACATCTACAGCACAGCAAAGATTAAAGACCCCACACTTGCTAGTGGAGTTATCTGGTCTGTTAAAGTGGTTGTATACCCACAAATATCAAATGCACCTACAGGTAAGCCTACATTAAGGCTTACCTGTAGGTGCTTGCAATATCTCCGAGACCTACACGGTTTCGGAGATATTTGCAAAAAAGAGTGCACCGCTATCTACGGCGCATGCGCGCCGTAGATAACGGCGCAGGCGCACTGAGCGTGGTGGCTCTTTGAATAGCAGCCTGCCGGACACTGCCGGAATTCGCATGCGCGGGAGTGACGTCATCGCCGCTCCGGCCAATCACAGCGCCGGAGCGGCGATACCCGGAAGTCACTCCGGGTATCATGGATGCGACGGAGGACGTGTCCGAGGACCGCTGCGGGGGCTTTGATCTAAGGTAAGTGATTGATAATGAGCTAGTATGCTAGTCATACTAGCTCATTATGACTTTGCCTTGCAGGTTGTGAAAAAAAAAAAAAGTTTTGCGGTATACAAACGCTTTAATTATAGATATCTTTTTTTAGATGAATATATAAGATGCCCTGCCCCCCCCCCCCCCCCGCCCTCCCACACCTGCTCCTAAGGGCTGAAAATTATTTATAAGTTCTAAGAACCTAGTTTTCTAACCTTTCTTCTTTATTGAGTTTGTTAATCTCTCCCGAAATCTCCAGGGGGGGGGGGGGTCTAGGTATTCATCATATCTAGTGACTTTTCTTCAATGAGAATAAGGTAAATTTCCTCTTTTTTCTTATCTGGTTTATCCGGGGCCCTGTGGGCCTGACAGACAGTTAACTCTGTGAAAAGTGGATTGCCGCACAGTTGCACCTTTATGGCATGAGCAGTACTTACATTTTGGATTTATACTTTATAACTTGACCTTAAAGTGTCATTAAAACCAAATAATATTTCAGTGTGTTTTTTTATAACATTACATTATTTACCTTCTACTCAAAGCTCTAGAATAGTTAATTTGTACAAAATACTAAATACCTTGTTGATCTTGCCATTTATAATTTCTTCTTTATTTTCTGTGACAATGGAATAGCAGCCAAACCCCTTGCGTGTTTCCAGCTTTACTGCACATGTTCCTCTGGAGTATAAGGAGATGCAATTCACTTACGATTTCTACTAGTCTAACCACCCCACGTTACTATGTTTGTCACTTTTAGAATGTCAAATGGCATGCCCTCCCTCTCTGCTAGTTGCTGGATGGGTATGTCTAAGGCAGGAAACCTCTTCTGACCTCTTTGTGAGACATTATACATGCGTCATCAAATTTTAGGTTGCTTCTCCCCTTGATCTTTCAGTGCGTCTGGGAGCAAGAGTGAAATGTCACCTGACTGCGAGATAAGAGGTCCAAAAAATTTATTTAAGAGTTTTTTTCCCTGCCTAACAACTTGAATTGATAACTGTATGTGTGAGTAGGAGGATATATATAAAGTGGTTATATTGAGTTTAATATCACTTTCATAAAAGACCCCAACACTTTTTCCATATTGTTTATGTGTATGGCCTATCAGACTCCAATTTTTTCATCTGATATTTATTCTTCCTATATTGAGGCTATTCCTATAATTTTTTGGAATGTGGTGGATATGGAGGACCCCTTAAAATGTGCCCAAGTTTTGCTAGCCACAAAGTCACCTAAAATGGATTCATGTGATTCTGTTAAATGAGCATGGGTAGAACATGGCACCATTGTACATACGTCTTTATATGCACGAGAGGTGAGTGTAATGGTGCACATGGCTTTGAACTTTATTGCTTATGACATTCAACTTGACAAGGACAGCAGGTATGTATTTATTTATTGTAAATTGCGCTCTTTAACTTCTTCGCGCTGACCGCCTCTCGTCCCTCAGGAGTTTTAAAAGCTGGGGGTTGGAGACTCTGTGATTGTCTGTCACAGTGGTCACATGATCAGAAAGCTCCCGATCAAAAGTATGCCGATACCCGCAGGCTACTGTGCTGGAAGCGTACTCTCAGCATGGTAAGTTGTAAACACAGGAGGAGCAGTGGAATGCCTTTCTATTCTAAGCTACAGGGCTGTCTGTTTTTAATGATGAACAAAGAGTTGGGTGACACAACTCTAGTCCCTCATGCAAGGGTGGCTCCAAAGGACACTGAAAGTGAAACGCTAGACAGGTAGCTACCCTGTTGAGTACATTTGGTAAGGAAGTGCATTATATTTACCATTGAAGACCATCTCTACCCTTTGGAAAGGCAGTGATCTTGTCACTTGAGAACATGCAGTACTATTATGAAAATAGAAATCAACCATTCTGATGTTTCTATATGTCACCCAGGTTCAATACACAGCCATGGGATTGTCTGATCACTCCCCTCTGCTAGTATCATTAAGAGTTCATGACTCTTATTTTTTTACAAAGGCCCCCCTGGAAACAAAACCCCTATTAGTTGAAGAAACCTACTTCCTATAACAAGATAGAAAGCCAAACAGGTTTTTTTCAGTCTAATTCTGACCATGAGAAACAGCTACTAGGACAGGACACCTTTAAGGCATTCCTGCATGCTCTCCTCGTTAGAGAAATTAAAAGAGCTAAGTCATCCACCAGCGAATGGGAGGACTATCTGACCCAGTAGGTGTGCAGAATGGAGTATTGTCTCTTCTAATCAGCACACTGAGGCTGAGTGGTTGGTGGGACAAGATGCACCAAAATACCTATCTTGTAATAAGGCTAAAAACAAACATTTCTTCTGTAAACCTATGCCTTATGAAGAAGGGGCAATGCACACGGCATCTCCTAGCTACTATAGCAAGATCACAACAAGCCCCATCTCATATAGGAGCAATCTGTGCCAGATCTGGTATGATTCTTAATGATCATGCTGCAGTTCTGGCGGAAACTGTCCTCTTATTATTGGATAAGTTAAGACTCTAAAGTGACTAAAACGCTTGCAGATATCCATGTGAGTCTCATGTGGGTAAAGTTAATTTGCCATAGTTGACACAAATCCAGCGTGATTTACTTGATGTGCCTCTGATTATGGAGGAACTGACAGAAGCTGTAGCAACATTCCCAAGTGCTAGGCAATAATGTGGAAGTGTTCAAAAGGCATGTGGATGTCCTTCTTTCTGTCCTTCTTTATGAACTGTAACATGTATTTAATGCTGCTTTGGAGAGGAAAAGAAGGTAAAGACCCATTGGATCTGGGCTTGTATAGTCCTTTCTCTTTGCTTTCTAGTAACATTAAGGTGAAGGTGTTTATGCTATGTCTATAGCCTATGCTAACTCTATACCCATTACTCTGTGTAGGCTCTATGTATACATACAGACCCCAGCAGATAACCCAGAAAGTCAGGCAATGCTGTCATTAAATGCAAACATCCAAGTGTCTTGAAAATGCAAGTGCTTTGCATAAGAAAAGTTTCTTGGCTAGATGTGTTATAACTGTTTTTAGAATTTGGAATGTATGACTAAACAAAGAAGAGTGATATGCCGTGAGTACCCCCTTTTATTTATTTAAGTGATAAGTGATAGATGGATTCTTGTACCTTGATCCCTGATCTTATTTATTTGATCATATACTGATGCTTAATGCATTTGGGAATACTATAGTGGCATCCATGTTGAAAACCAAAAAAAGGTTGCTCTTGTACCCTGTGTTCCCATAAAGTGCACTAAATCATGCATATATTTTATCGGAGAATGAAAAAAGTGGATGTGACCAGTTTGCTAAGCAATAAAATGTGGTATGCAAAGCAGCAGGTCAAGAAGACCTGTACACCATGCTAGCAAAACAGCAGCATATGTACTGCTATTTATATATTGGTATTTATCATCAGAATCTCCATTTAAAGCAACATCATACAGAATGTTTATTCAAGTTCTAATGTATGGAATCTTGTATGCCAGATGGCGTACTCCTTACTGTGCATATTGTGAAATATTTCCTCGAGTAAGGTTCAGCAAAACTTTTTACAGTCAAGGTTTTTTAGAATCTTCTTTATTAATAGCAGTGCACACTTTAAGTTTTATTCCTGTATGGTATGTGCAAAAATGTTAAAAGTGGTTATATAGAGCTTCAAACACTGGCAAAAATCTAATTTTTATTTTTGGCACACCACATGTTAGATAACATCTGGATGTTGGAGAGTACATTCTATAATTCTATAGCAAACCAGACTTATTAGTAAATTCCACTCATGCAGCCATGTCTATAAGGGTTTGAACATGGTTAGTGTGCATATCCTTTCGTAAATGAACCCCAATGTCTCCTTTATAATTTAGTCATCAAGAAATGCAGGCTCAACCTGCCCCAATGATTCAAATATTTAAAAAAAGAACTGCCAGTTCCTTGCATGCCTACTATTCACAGTACAAGATTCCACATAAAAGATTATACAGGCTAACATAATCAAATAACTCCTCCTGTGATATTTATGCCTGGACACATTTACAGTGTTCAGGCCAAATTAAGGTGCTGTTTAATAGGGAAAAAATTTCTTTCCTTTACGTAAAAGAAAAAAATATATATATATTAAACTCTATAAAACCCATGGGCAAAAATGTGCAATACACTGTGGATAATAACGCTACAAACCAAACTATAGAAGTCGATTTTAAGATAATCTATTTCCACTTAGTACCATCTACTGACTATGCTGACTGCTTCTCATCTGTGCATAGACATCTATATGAGCAGCTTGAATTCTACATTTGAACTTTCACTAACCTGCCCAGAATCACACTAAATGTAAGGAGATGAGAAACATTCATTACTAGTGAGTCTTATTTGAATGCATTTACATGCATTATCAATAGACCCCTAACATGTAGATATACAGAAAGTACATCTTTAGATGCTATGTAAACTAATGCTGCTACAATTAGCATCTCAGTTAACGTCTGTAGCATTTTTAAGAAAGATTAGACAGCAAAACAGAAAAACAAAGGAAGACACAACAGCATACATTATAGAAAAAGATACTACATTATATCATGTAAAGCAAAGATCATCTTAGTGTGTATTTGCCTAAGGCCTCTCAAACAATCATTTGCATAGTCGTCAGCTACATGACATTTCTTGAGGATGACTGAATGTTTTTTGTTTTACAAACAAGGTCACAACATTTTTCCTGAAGACATTGCCCCATCTATCTAATGCAGATGCAATACTAAGGAAAATCATGATACAATGCACATTTTCTAATGGTCAGAGATCATATGTAATTACAGCACATAACAGTATAATCTGGAACCAGTGATTCACATAATACAAAATGTTCAAAAACATTCTGTAGAAATTTATTTTATTTTAAACAAAGTCAAATCACTTTGCCTAACAATAAAAAGGGAATATTGTAAAACAATTTTCCGGTTTAAGGCACTTGTATATTTCATTATAACTCTCCACTATCATAATGGTGGCCATACATACAATGTTCATAATGGTAATTGCGTCATACAAAAACCCCATCTAGAGTTACTATTTCATGTTTAATTATGTCCACAGCCTATTTCATCCACAATTATGGTATAGCTAGATGAGCTTTTTTGTATGATATAATTAACACTGTGAGTGGTGGCGGCCCGTCCATTAGGGGAGCACAGGCGCCGCTTCAAAAAAGGGTGGGCTCGGGGGACAGAGCACTGCGCCCAAAGCCCAACCAGTTGTGTGACAATAGCTAATGAATATTCACTATTGTAACACTGATTCTCCTCCCGGTCAACCAGGAAGTGGGTCCTGAGACCTGTCACCCGATTGACCGACAGAAGATCCAATTGGATAGGCCGCCAGGAGGAGGAGGGAGGAGACGCAGGGGGGAACCGAGAAAGCAGCCACCTGCAGCCCAGAGAGAAGCCCACGAGATCTGCATAGAAAGCAATCAGCTTCCAGGTTTAACTGTCACAGCTTAATTTAACAAGTGGAAGTTAGAAGCTGATTGGCTACCATGCACACCAGATTTTGCACTGTTCAGTTTTAGTAAATCAACAAATGATTTGAGAATCAGATACCTACTGGTTAGGGTTGGATATATATACAATTTCAACTCTTACTAACACCTGTAAGGGGTATTGAGATAGGTTTCATTGGATATGTAGACTGATATCATCCATTCTAGGGAGATACTTAGATAATTAAAGTGGTTGTAAACCCTTACAGACCACTTTTACCTACAGGTAAGCCTAGATTAAGGCTTACCTGTAGGTGCAAGAAATATCTCCTAAACCTACACGGTTTAGGAGATATTTGCAAAAAAGTCAGGCACCAATGTCTACGGCGCATGCGCCATAGGACAACGGCGCAGGCGCACTGGGCGTGCCGTTTCCAATGGCGATCGTGACTGACGGGAGTGACGTCATCACGGCTCCGGCCAGTCATAGCGCCGGAGCCACGATACCCGGAAGTCATTCCGGGAGAGATGGCGGTGACGGAGGAGGGGAACGAGGACCGCTGGGGGGGCTTCGATCTCAGATAAGTCATTTATTTCTTTTTTATTATTTTTTTCAAGAGGGTTTACTTCCTCTTTGAGGTGAAGGACTGTATTATTATCATTGATGTATTTTGATGAATTCTTGATGTGCAAAGACAAGAGAAGAATGAGGGAGGCCTGGTTCTTTTCAGGTATGTCTGTTGGAAAGACCTTGTTTTATTCAGTGGAGGGGAAAACAGTATAAACAGATTGGTAAAATGTTTTGGATAATTATTATAACTAGCTATAGATTTTAGACACTTACTGTCCACATCCTCCTGACTAAGTGAACATTGTTCATGAAACATGTTGAGATACCACCATAGTTCCATCAAGTTACATAATAAAATTGGGAAGCATGTCTGAAGAAAGAAACAAGTTCTTGGAAAAGCTTGCACCTGACATGTATTTAGCTAGTAGCATGATATCACATGCATTTTTTCTCTATTACTGCCTGCGGCTAACACAGTCCTTTACTGCCACATACCCATTTTTTTAATACAGTCTTTATGTGTATCGGTCACAATTTTCAAGATGATTTTCCTTTAGTGATGCCACTGATTTAGTAATCACTGACATATAATTAGCATGCTGGGAAAATATTTGCTACTGAGCATGTGATAAGGCCTTTTAGCCTAACAATCCTCTCATTATGACTAACACATTGATAGGTACAATCATTAATTAGTATTGATCCTTGTGAGAATTGGCAGATCATGTTGTTGTTTACAAGATCTGCCCATATGTGGCTGGCTGAAAGACAAAAATTCTAGTTTTCTGCCGAACAAGCAGTAC
This sequence comes from Rana muscosa, assembly GCA_029206835.1. NCBI lineage: Eukaryota > Metazoa > Chordata > Amphibia > Anura > Ranidae > Rana > Rana muscosa. Next base: position 294,020,361 of record CM055116.1, read on the forward strand.
TTATCCAAAAAGCCAGCCAATATGGTTACATGATAATAATAATAATAATTTGTATAGAAAAATAATACTTTTACTGCAGCGAAAGTAGGGTTTACAAAGGCACATAGCATGCAGTGAATTAAGGCAAAGATTAAGTAAAAATTTTGTACAAATGTCCTGAATTTTTTTTTTTTTTTTTTAGGAAGCCATGATGCCATTTCTCGTATACAATATATTTTAGTATATATTGAGTACAAAACCCTCCTACTTATTCTGAAAATAAAATAATAGAATAATATCAAAGGTCACTTCGGCATTTCATGTCTGGTTTAAAAACACTAAGCCTGCAGCCTTGTGCTTTTATATATTCAAACTTTTACTGCCCATATTATTCATATATTACTAAATACATAGTTATATTCTGCTGTATATGATTATCCTCCTTTACTAATTTACTATAAACAGTGCTAGTAACATATGTAATTCATATTTCAAGAGAAAGAAAGGATTTGCCTGGATACTTTGTCGACTGCATGTAAAAATCACAAACCATAAACTCATAAAATCTTAGGGGATAATCAATTTATATCTTCTTACATAAATTATTGCACAAATTGAGCTGTGATCAATAGGTACAGTCTATTACCTAATCTATACTTATTAGTTGATATTGTAAAAAAAAAAAGATGCACATTTATCAAGCTATTTGTGACAATAAAATTTTTAGCTTAACCACTTGTCCACCGCCCACTGTCAATTGACAGCGGGCGGAGGACACTCTCGTTCTGGGAGGACGTCATATGACGTCCTCCCTTTAAAACGAGCTAGAAGGCGCGCACTCGCCGCCAGCGGCGCGCGCGCGCCCGCCGCGTTCACAAGGCCCCGGTGCGCGTGCCCGGCGGCCACGATTGCCGCCGGGCACCCGCGATTGCCCGGGAAACGAGCAGGAAAGTGGGTCTCTGTGTGTAAACACAGAGATCCACGTCCTGTGAGGGAGAGGGGACCGATGGTGTGTCCCTTGTACATAGGGACAACCATCGGTCACCTCCCCCAGTCAGTCCCCTCCCCCCACAGTAAGAACACATTGAGGGAACATATTTAACCCCTTCCCGCCCCCTAGTGGTTAACCCCTTCCCTGCCAATCACATTTATACAGTAATCAATGCATTTTTATAGCAGGGATCGCTGTATAAACGTGAATGGTCCCAAAAATGTGTCAAAAGTGTCCGATGTGTCTGCCGCAATATCGCAGTCACAATAAAAAAATCGCAGATCGCCGCCATTACTAATAAAAAAATAAAAAAATTAAAATGCTATAAATCTATCCCCTATTTTGTACACGCTATAACTTTTGCGCAAACCAATCAATACGCGCTTATTGCGATTTTTTTTTTACCAAAAATATGTAGAAGAATACCTATCGGCCTAAACTGAGGAAAATTTTATTAAAAAAAAATGGGTATTTATTATAGCAAAAAGTAAAAAATTGTGTTTTTTTTTTCCCAAACTGGACGCTCTTCTTTTGTTTATAGCGCAAAAAATAAAAACCGCAGAGGTGATCAAATACCACCAAAAGAAAGCTCTATTTGTGGGGAAAAAAGGACACAAATTTTGTTTGGGAGTCACGTCGCACGACCGCGCAATTGTCATTCAAAGTGTGACAGCGCTGAAAGCTGAAAAATGGCTTGGGCAGGAAGGGGGTTTTCGTGCACAGTAGGGAGGTGGTTAAAAAACTTCCATATATTGACCAGAAAACATTAAAACATTACTGCTTGCATTCATTGGTGCTCCATATAGCTATGTAAGTAAACTATGGTAGGCACATGGGTCATTACAATTTTCTTTATCGTGGTATCAGCCATCAAATGTCATAAATCGAAGCTTTCAGGGATAGAACATTTACATAATTGAATTTTGAAAAGCACAACTTGCTCTTGATACTATCAAACATGGTCAAGATAAAAATATGCAAGAATATGTAAGAATAAGAATTGTACAAACAAAATATTCTGTTTGCCATCACTATAGCATTTTATAACATTACTTCAATGTACAGTTGACTTTGAAGCCTTCCTTTAAAAACAAATTGAATGAATGGGCTTGTTTTGGTTTTGAGGCATTTAAAGACAGTGCATAGTCCTTGATTAGAATATACTGTACATGTAGAATGCAACCAATTTAATGTCAATTACATTATGAATAAACATCATAAAGCCCTTTTTTCTATATAATATGTAAATTTATATGCACATGGGTTCAGCCACATTGCTTATTTTTAAAGGCAAGCTATGCTTTCTGCCTAGTAATCCAGCACAGTAAATGAGCTTTTGTTTTCGCCCAGTGCAGGGCTATCAGTCTGCTCTGATTGACAAAAAACAATAGACTCTTTATGTGGCTTATCTTGTAATTGATTTTATCTCAAAACATTTGGTAAAATGCTCATTACACTGCCTAATATACAGACTGAGACCAGAGGAATAATCTATAAATCCAAATTTGCAACACAATCATGAACATAGGAACAACCTAGTAAATAAAGCGTAAAAATCAAATACAGCTTTCAGATAAATGTTACAATAAAAATGTAAAATTAATTTACTCACTGAAAACAAATGGTAGTTTTATCTTTCACTTTACAGTTGTGTAGATTCCATGCATGTTTCTGAGCAATGTTCTTATAATATCAAAATATTAGGCAGGGCCAGCAGTCTGAGCCACTCAGGCCCTTCTGCTGACCGGAAGAGAGAGCAGAGGCAGTAGAAGAATTGGTCTTGTGCTTCTTCACTGTGCAGTCAGCCAGCTTGGGTTGTCCTATTGACCAAGATGTGCTGCTGCAAAGAAAATTACGAACCTGGCTGTTCTGCCAGTTGAGTGTCCGGATCATGGAACAAAAATACAAATCCTTCAAATATATAGAATTTATTTCAGCTTCAATTTTAATTTAGTGAAAAAGTTATCCTTGCCATGTAGAATCTGAGCTTAGCACACACTTTACAGCCTTCCATGGCTGTTACTTACAAAAAATATTTTTTAAGAGGAGCTTCAGTTCTACCCAAAATAAAAAATTAAAAGTCAGGAGCTACAAATACTGGAAGAAAGAGGAGGGGCTGAACATGCCTGTAGATCGCCGCGGCAAATGTGACAGTGGAGGGAGGGAGAGGGTGCAAACAAGCGGAGCTTCCCCTTTTGGGTGGAGCTCCACTTTAAATGCAAGCTTATCTTTGATATTCTTAATTATTTAAAAAGCGTTGATTGCATATATTGAGTTAATTTTGCAATGCTTTGCAGTATTTGCTTACGTTACTTAAATTTTACATGTTTGCTCGTCCACATTTTTGTTAATAATTACTTTGCCTTTTTGCACTTACGTTAAAAAGAAAATTATTTGAAATACATACTCGTTAAAAAGAAAAAAGAAAAGTAATTAAAACCCTCAAAACATTATATACCTTCTGAAAGCAAAGGCCCTGTAGAATAAAAAGATGGTAGCTGCAAATTTTACACCATATTTGCATAATTTGCACAATATTTGCGTGTTTATGAAATATTTTTGAAATAAAATAGTAACATTTATTTTAGTGCACACAATCACAATATAATTCCTTTTTTTTTTTTAAATAAAAGATAAGGATGTGTTGAGTAAATAGGTACCAAATATGTCAAGACTAAAAAGGGTTTCCATTTGTGTGTGTGTGTGCATGTGGCGATGGAAATGCTTTAAAAAAAATTGCTATTCTTATTTATTTTATTGTATTTAATTTTTTAAACCTTTTTTGTTTTTTTTCTAACATTTTTTGGCTTATAAAAGGAGGCTAACAACGAATACAGCGCCACCATTATTTCTGCTATTCTTCTATATCTGCCTGGGTGTTGGCTAAAGTGTGTGTAAATCCAAAACTTTTTTTTAGTTTTGGAAAACTTTTACCTTTACAACCCCTTTAATCTCCCCCTCCTTCTAAATCCTACACTAACGAGCCTGTAGAAGAAAGATCTCTATATTTATCTATTCTCAGGGCGATTTAGTCCGGTCACATAATCTCCCCAGCAGCCGGCTTCAGGGGAGAGGAGAGAGCAGGGACAATGTCTGCAATGCCTGGGCAGTGACCTCGCCACTAGACTTACTGTGGGACCTGGGGCCAATCACGTGACTTGACCAGAGTACCCTGAGAATAGGTAAGTATACAAATCTGCCCTCTACAGGCTAGTTTAAATAGGAGTTAAAATGGGGATGGGAGCAGATTTAAGATTTAAGGTTGAACCCAGAACTCCATGTTCAAAAACAAATGGTTACTATCCCTGTCATGTTTTTTTTTTGTCTATTACCCAACTGGAAAATTTTCCCTTCATTCCCAGAAAAACAACAGGGATTAAGAGAAGATAAATCCAAAGGAATGGAACATCCCTTCTTTGACGGTGGTCACTAGAACAGGTTTCCCCACTGGAAAAGTTACCCTCATCTGCTGTACCTGTGACAACAAATATTTTTTGCTTCCAATCACTTTTTGAACTAGAATCAATGGTCAACCGAACACATAGAGAGGTTTCCTTTCTGTGTGTCCAGGGTTGCATCCCTTTCACATTCTATCCCAAACTGGTAAATAAAAGGTTGCACTAATGCACTATGTCTGAGACATAAACCTGAAAGCTGAAGAAGCAGGGCCGAGAAATTAAAAGTGGAAGTCCAGGCTAAACCTATCTTATCTTTAAAGGGGTTGTAAATAAAATTTATTTTTATTTTTTAAATAACAAACAAGTTATACTTACCTCCACTGTGCAGCTCGTTTTGCACAGAGTGGCCCCAAACCTGGTCTTCTGGGGTCCCTCGGTGGCTGTCTTGGCTCCTCCCCGCAAGAACTCCCCACCTATATGCGAGCTCGCATAGCCGCTCACTGCATCACTCGGCCCCGCCCCCGGCGCGCCGCATCATTGGATGTGATTGACAGCAGTGCGAGCCTATGGCTGCGCTGCTTGCAATCCATCCAGTGTAGCCAATCAATGGCCAGGCTCAGAAACGAGGAGGATAATGGGGGCGAGAGCGGGACTTTCGAGGGCTCAGGTAAGTAAAACGGGGGCTCGGGGGGGGGGGGGGCGGTATTGTTGGATGTTTTTTCACCTTAATGCATAGGATGCATTAAGGTGAAAAAACTTTTACCTTTACAACCCTTTTAATATCCCCCTCCTTCTAAATCCTACACTAACGAGCCTGTAGAAGAAAGATCTCTATATTTATCTATTCTCAGGGCGATATAGTCCGGTCACATAATCTCCCCAGTAGCCGGCTTCAGGGGAGAGGAGAGAGCAGGGACAATGTCTGCAATGCCTGGGCAGTGACCTCGCCAATAGACTTACTGTGGGACCTGGGGCCAATCACGTGACTTGACCAAAGTACCCTGATAATAGCTAAGTATACAAATCTGTCCTCTATAGGCTAGTTTAAATAGGGGTTAAAATGGGGATGGGAGCAGATTTAAGATTAAGGCCTCATGCCCATGGACGTTTTTACAGCCGCGTTTTTGAGCGTTTTTTACAGCTTAAAAACGCCTGTCCATGTTAGTCTATAGCTTCATGCCCACCTAGACGTTTTTGAGCTGCAAACAGCATAGACGTTTTTAAGCTGTAAAAAAAAAAACAGGACCAGTGCGTTCCTCAGCGTCGGAGTTAGGCAGAAAAAAACGCGAGCGTCAAAAAACGCTGAAAAACGCGCACTAACGCGCAAAAACGCGCACTAACGCGCGGTCGCGTTTTTAGCTCGACGTTTTTTTTTTTAAATAAAAAATATTTACAATAACATGGACAGGCGTTTTTAAGCTGTAAAAAACGCATCTGTAAAAACGTCAGTGGGCATGAGGCCTTAAGGTTGAACCCAGAACTCCATGTTCAAAAAGTATGGTTTTAATATACAGGTATGTGCAAAATTAAATTGAAACTGAAGGCATTTTTTTATTTATTGTGAATAGTGTAAGAGAGGGTTAGAACCCTTGCCAGGTTTTTTTTTGTTGCCATCTGTGTCCCATGTGTGCTAGAACACTGTAATGTTCCAATGGCTTATGTTATGTGACTGTCATAATGATTACTAACCTCTCCAAACCTGACTCATCTTTTCCTGCCCACTTATATCATTGTTTTGGCACATAAAGGGAACAGTTATCTTTATGATTGCAGCAATTTGTAACATGTAACATTAAACTGATGGTTATAATACCTGACTGGCTGCACACCAGTGTGAAAGGTTAATTATAATTACTAAGTCCCAGCTTATTATTATTAATAATAATAATAATAATAATAATAATAAGTACTGTAAGGCAGCTTCAGGCACTTTTTTTTTCTTTTTTTTTTAAAAACAACCTAGTCTGTTTCTTCAGCTTACTGTTTAATTCTAGGTTCTTAATCCACTTCTCAATTTTATAACCTGTGTTCTCTGTTGAATATCAAAGGCTGAATTATGCAAATCGAAATGAGCCATCCTTAAGCAACTGAAAAAAATGAAAACTTGGAGCCTAAAATGAGTTCACCTGTTCCTGTTGGGTATACTATCCATTTTCTCAACTCTATCAAAGGAGACTAATTAGAGCCTATATTCAGTAAGGCTTATGTATTTTATGAATTTTCACAGTATCGAACCCGCCTCAACAGCATGATCAAAGAACTCCAGGAAATGCTAATTACATCTAAAATGTCATTTAAAGTAACCCTATCCTGGAGAATACACAGGTTGTCATTGCTGTCCTCGGGGTCCAGCTGAATTTTCGATCCATGTATGGGTAGGCTGGTTGTACACAAGTTGATTTATCTATGGACTTGTGTTTAACCAGCCTGTAAGGATTTTTCTGATCAATCTGTGTCATTGGCTATAGCCAGCAACACTAATTGCTGTATTGTGATGGAGGGGAAATCTCCCTGCTGTCAAAATGCAAAGGATTCCCCAATGGCATTGAGTGGATGGGGGAATCGGCTCATTTATTTATTTTTTCATTCAATCCACTGGTATAATGTATAGCCAGCCTTACCAATAATGCTAGTTGATAGTGTATCCCCCAGATTGCATTATGAAAGTCAGTAGAGCTTCGCCTCATTCACCAAGCTCTGTAAAAATTCCCATGCATAGTGCAAGTTTCCTTGCAAAGTGAACAGTCTAGTTGCCTTTAGTAAATGAACTACAGTGTCTGCAAAACAGTTATTTCTGATGGAAGATTTCCAAAATGCCGGATCCCCCTTCAATTTACTGTGCCAGTGACAATGGTCAAAAAGTGTTAGGTTTACACACGAACATTGTATGTACGAAACGACTCTAGCACTCCGTCAGAACGATAAGACGTCCATTCGCCAAAAATGGCAACAATGGTTTGACTGGGTTTACTCACCAGAATTAGTTAAGGTGTTTTCTTCTTAACTCTGTTTGCATGCATATAAGTTGACTTTACTAGCAGGAGACCTGGGAGCGTCACTACACGGGTACAGTCGTGAGCCCTCCTAGGGGTGCCCGTGTGGAGAGGCTTCCTTGCCCTCCTAACTACCATACAGGATAATCATCCTGCAGGACATCCTTACTTCTTAATCATAGTTTTCTTCATGTTAAACGTTATGATCTTAGAGTTTTTATCTTTTTTTTTTTTTTTTTCTTCACCATCTATCTCACTTCAGAGACATTCCTTTTCTTAGCCATGTATTTCTGTTGTTTATGTAACCATGAATAACTTCTCATGGCAAGTACCGTATATACTCGAGTATAAGCCGACCCGAATATAAGCCGAGGCACCTAATTTTACCACAAAAACTGGGAAAACGTATTGACTCGAGTATAAGCCTAGGGTGTGCCTCACTTTGCCTCACTGTGTCCATGCCTCACTGTGTCCATGACTAGACTGACGTTTAACATGGGAGTCTATGGAAGGGGTGCCTGGATTTGAAAAATTGGTGCTACCCGGCCGTACGTCCCCCGGACAAGAAACTTTGCAAATTTGTAGAGGAAGAGTGGTGCTATATGTGTACCAGGTTTGGGGTCCAGAGGACCTACGACCGGCTGGTACCGGGTCCCCAAAGTCACCAAAGAAATTACCGTTTAACATGGGAGTCTATGGAAGGGGTGTCCGGTTTTGAAAAATCGTTGCTCCCCGGCCGTAGGTCCTCCCAACAAAAAACTTTGCACACTTATAGAGGAAGAGTGGGGCTATATGTGTGCCAGGTTTGGGGTCCAGGGGACCTATGGCCGGCCAGTACCAGCTCCCCAAATTCCGGGAGATCAGGCGCAAAAAGGTGACTCGAGTATAAGCCGAGAGGGGCATTTTCAGCACAAAAAATTGTGCTTAAAACTCAGCTTATACTCGAGGATATACGGTATGTATTGTAATCTTCACAATATACTAATAAAAATATATTTTTGAAAAAAAAAGTGTTAGGTTTAGATACACTAACAGTAATATTCATGATCCACGTGATTCCAAAAATGTTTTGAACGCTTTCGTTCAAAGTACGCTGGCTGATATTCTAAATATAACATTAATATAATATTAGCACATTTTAAAGAACATTTAAGCATATGCTTCAAAATGAACAGAGCAGAAAAATAAAGCATAAACATGGCATGTGGAAATGTTTGGACACCCTTGTCAATATTAATAAAGTTCTCCTTCATGGGATGGAGTTGAACTTTACCTGGAAAAACAGATTCTGCAAATTTCAAACTTCAGTTGACTCGTGCCATTTTCCCTGCTATCCCATCTAAAATTATCCATACATAGAGACAATTTTAAGCCCATTATTACTCCCTATCTCATATCACAGCTAACTAGCAAACTCTGAATACCATCTGTGAAAACTTTGAGTAAAATTTGAAAAAGACAAAAAGACAAATTTTAGACAAATATTTAACCACTGTTAGCTAGGGATTGTTGGAGAGCTGTGATGAGAGAGAGAGAGAGAGAGAGAGAGAGAGAGAGAGAGAGAGAGAGAAAGAGAGAAAGAGAGAGAGAGAGAAAGAGAGAAAGAGAGAAAGAGAGAAAGAAAGAAAGAAAGAGAGAGAGAGAGAACGAAATGTAATAAGCTTATAATAGCCTCTATACACAAGGTCTGTTAGATAGGATAGCAAGAGGAATGTCATGGGTAACTAAATACAGAGAACTGAAGAACATTGTATCATTCAAAAAACAACAGTTTCAGGCTTAAAATAAAGATTGTGCATCCAAATCTCTTTTATTATTCACTTAAAATTTGCCCAAAACATATAATGTAGCAGAAAAACGTATTTGAACCTTAACAGATGTCTCCCTTGGCCTCATTCCATGGTTTAAAAGTACCCATATGTGTTCCTATAAATCCATATACTTGTAATGTATTGCTGACTTTTTAGCATTTTGTTTCCACCAGGGATGTTGCCTGTCTACATGATCACCCCCTCTCTGCATGGAGAGGCCAGTAGGCATGTGCATGTCAGTGGTAGGCATATTAGACTGTAAACAGCTTCAGAGTGGAAGCTGATGTAAATATTGTATGCTGGGCCCTCTGATTCCTACTGTATTAAAGTTCCCCTCTGATTCCTACTGTATTAAAGTGTATTGTATTTGTACAGTCTACCCTCAAGTTGTAAAGCACTGAGTAAACTGTTGGCGCTATATAAATCCTGTATAATAATAATAATAATAATAATAATATGCTATAAAATGCTGTAATACTTGCTGAACACATTTCGATTAATACAATAAAAAGATGATCCTTCCTTTAGAGACATTTTTGGACATTTTATTCTCAAGCTAGGAGATACACTATCTTACCTCTGCTTATAAAACAGATCAGAATAATTTATCAGAATTTTTCCTAACCATCTGATCATCCACCAGGTAGCTTGAGCATATCTGTTGCAAATAACTTCCTGCCAAATATAGATTGTTGCAATCATTTGGCCTGCGCAACAATATGACTCAGCACATTGGTATGGTAATATCCAATACTTATTGTAACAGTATTCCAACAATACTGTAACTACAGAGCTATTTTTTTTTTGTCAAGTTGGCAGGTTAAAGAAAATGTTGTGAAATGATAAAACGGCTCAGTGAGCTCCTTTCAGGAACCTGGGCCAACGTATGTGATCACCTTGCTATATTTATATGGAGGAGTCAGCAGTAGCTATTAAAAAATTTATTATGCAAATTAAAATATCATACGCATAATACATACAATCCTAACTATCTACAATGTGACCATTATTTGGGCTTACATGTAAAGAGTCACATTGTTCTATAATAGTATTTGTTCTTTAAAAAATATTTTATATCATTTTATGTACAGTAATCTAGATAATACACATCTTTTAGCCTGATATAAAGACTGTCCTTCATCTACTGTCAAGAGTCACTGGCAAAGCAAGACTTAGCAATAATGGTTCACTGTAAATAAAAGTTATCATTTAAGGTAGGCATGGATGAATCCATATATTGAGCACAGATTCGATTAGAATGATTGAACATCAGATAACAAAGAATAAACTAATCCTAAAACAGTTAATGGATAATTGGATCTTTTAAACACAGGTATAATAGGATTTCCTGTTGCCACTACGTGGATGTTAGGATGCATCTAAAATTGTCTGCAAACAGCGTAAAGGCCTGTGTTGACATGCTTTGGTCTTGTGTGAATAGCATCAGTTTTAAATACTTCTGAGGCCATTCGGAATTTATCTGACATGAACAAAAGCAAGATACTGGTAATAGTAGAATAATGTGTTTAGACCATTGCACTCCAAGCACAGTGAGCTTTCCATCAATAACTGAAATGTGAATAAGAAGAGGTCAGGATGTGTTTGCATATCACGGCACAAGTAGACTGCATTTGTAGAGTTTAGCCCTTACTAGTATGTCCTTTGCCCAATGTCGGAAAACAGAGGTCCTAAAGTGGCCATGGTGTTTGATGCAAACCTTAAAAAAATATATGAGGTCTGCTTAAATTACCTGGACCCTCTCCCTCATAAAAATAGCAGCTTCCACCATGGAATGACTACAATAGATGACTTTATGTGTAAATCCATTCCTAAAAGCCTGTGGGAAGTAGTAAGGGAATTTATAAATAATAAATAAGTAATGATGCGCTAAAACCAACCCTTTTGCTGTGCCCAGTGTGATAAAAGGTGAAACTAACTCCCTGCAATAAATAAACTTCAAATATTAGATAGTAAGATCCATTGGTATCAATCAATAATTAATAATCAACAAGATAAATTGCAGCATAAGGTGATCCCATTCACATAGTATCTATAGCCACCTGAATGGTGATCAATACATGGGATTGCTTGTTCCTGGAGTAATGTGTCCGTGTTACTGATTACTAAGCACACTCACAGTCAATCTATCCAGCAGATGGTAAATAGTATGAATTCTCTGTCAAACTGGAAGATCCCACTTGCTAGTTGTGTATTTTGATTGTGTCCATGTGCAGGGAAAACAGAAAAAAGATGCGATCATTGCGCAGTGTTGAAACCATACATGTTATGCCAAATAACGAGGTTGCACTCATATTTCCTCAGGGAATAAGAAGCGCATAACTCAGCTCAGTGGAGCGATCTCCTCACTCAAGTTCTGATACGATCAGAACACCTCGGGTAGCGTCACTCGGCACTTTCCCCTACGCGTTTCGTCACACGCCACGTGACTTATTCATGGGTCAAAGTAAGGGAATTTAACCTACCTAAAGCGGACCACTTTACATATATCAATATTCTGCATTTTTTAGCCAAAGCCCTATTACGGTAGTTAATATACATTCTAAAGCCTGGCAATTCTACACATCAGCCACACTACTGAGGAAAGGGATCTCTCTCTATTTTATAATCTCCTGCAAGTAAAGCTCTCCTTCAGCAAAAGGGCCCCATTGTTAAAATGGGAGGAATATCTTGGAACCATCTCTATTTTTTCTCAATGGCAGATTGCCTTCCATTCCATTTATAAAGTGACAATTTGGGGTTAATTTACTAAAACTGGAGAGTGCTAAATCTGGTGCAGCTTTGCATAGAAACCAATCAGCTTCCATTTTTTTTTGTCAACGCTTAATTGAACAAGTTGAAGTTAGAAGCTGATTGGCTACCATGCACAGCTGCAACAGATTCTGCACTCTCTAGTTTTAGTAAATCAACCTTATTGTGTCAATCATTGGGAGCTATCACACAAAATAACTAACGAGTGGTATTACACTCCATACCGATTAGCCAAATTTTCTTCCTCCACTTCTTTGGCATGCTCATGTAGGACATTTAATGCACATACTATGGGGTTGTACCATGGGGGTTAAAGCAAATCTGTTTATTTTTTTAGAAGTATTTATACAGTGACAACAATTAGCACAGTTATATCAGTCCCTGCCCTCAAGAAGCTTACAATATAGGGTCCCTAATTCACATTCACACATACACATACCTGGGCCAATTTAGACAGGAGCAAGCCAATCAATCTACAAACATGGCTCTTAGCATGTCGGAGAAAAAAAATACCCTGTTGCTTTGTCTTCAATGGGAGAAGCACAGGTTTGCAAAAGTCCAACAGTGTATTATACTGGTGATTTCACTGATATTACTGTACACATAAATTGCAGTGTTCAAATGAAAAAATGTGGACTAGGTACTTATTCAAGTTGTTCCATATAGTAATTATACTCAAATTGTTCTTTTACTTGACACTAGGAATGACTTGATTAGCACTCAGTTACACAGTAATATCACGTATTATCAGTGATTACTTTGTGTCTTGCTAGACCTAAGCGTGCTCTTTTAGGATTAACTTACAGTAAATGCTTTTAATAAATTAACCCCTTCCCGACCAGCCGCTGCAGTTATACTGCGACAGGTTGGCTCCCCTGCGCGAGCCGTCGTAGCTGTGCGGCGGCTCTTTAAGACGCTCTAGCAGGGGCGCGCGCACAGCGTGTTTCCGGAGCCGATGCGTGCTATTTTTAGCTCTGATCGCTGTATAAATGTCAATGGCCCCAAAAAAGTGTCAAAGATGTCTTCTCGGTCCGCCGGAATGTCGCAGTCATGATAAAAATCGATGATCACCGCCATTACTAGTAAAAAAAAAAAAATGCCATAAATCTATCCCCTATTTTGTAGACGCTACAACTTTTGTGCAAATCAATCAATATACGCTTATTGCAATTTTTTTTTTACCAAAAATATGTAGAAGAATACATATCGGCCTAAACTGATCAAGAAATAGTTTTTGTTTTGTTTTTTTAAATGTGGGTTATTTTATATAGCAAAAAGTACAAAATATTGTGTTTTTTTTTTAAATTGTCGCTCTTTTTTTTTTCATAGCGCAAAAAATTAAAACCGCAGAAGTGATCAAATACTACCAAAAGAAAGCTCTATTTGTGGGGGAAAAAGCACATCAATTTTGCTTGGGTACAACGTTGCACGTCCGCGTAATTGTCAGTTAAAGTGATGCAGTGCCGTATCGCAAAAAATTGCCTGTTCAGGAAGGGGGCAAATCCTTCCGGGGCTGAAGTGGTTAGGTATTGGATGCAACATGCTGACCGACGGCACTTCATGTGAAGAACCCAATGCAGACAACCAACTCTTAATATACACATTTTTATTGTATGCCCTGATATTTTCTTTGGTGTAAAGCAGGGACTTCATTGTGACTTTATATAGTTTGTACTAAGTAAATGACAATCACGTATTACTAAACAGAAGAAAGAAATGTATCTGGTTCATTTAACAATAGAACAATGGAACACCTCTGCTGGGGAATACTTCTGTCAAGGTAACATGGACTTCATAAAAAAAAAACAACAAAAAAACAACAACAAAAAAACAAAGGTTATTATAAAAATATGATATAAATAATTATAAATATTCTATAATATTAAATATTATATAAATTATACAAAGATTATTATACAATGCTTTTGACACCACTTGGGTACTTGAGTCTCCTTCTCTTTTTCCATCCTTCAGCACCAGAACAGTTTTAGAGATGTCTCAGCACTGTATCCTAATTTTTAGCTTTTGTAGTCCACTTTGTAGTCTACCCTATCATATTATACATTTTTTTTGATAACAACATTTCTTGTCGTAGGCTAAAACTGCTAAGCCGTCGCATCACAATCAGGGCTTCCCAGCCTGCCATGTGAGCTCCATCAGTTGACCATTAGGCTTCCTATCTAAAAGACCATGGCTCTGGGTCCAGGACTGCAGGTGACACTCCTAGTGTTTTGAGGTTAGAACTCTGAGAGATAGACAAGGTGACTTGCTATGCCCCAGCGCCTGGGCTTTTATTGCCACTACAAAGCACTTTTTAGGAGAACAATGTAGGGAAAGGGAAAACCCTTTGATGTCATATCCAATGTATTCAACATTTTATTGGAGTGCCAGTAGCCACTTTGGAGCAGAGAATAGTTGACCCAGCTCTGACCTCTGTGATCTATTGATTTCTGATAACAACAATCCATACATCCCCATTATAAGTAATTGATTGCTGCAGAAGACTGATTTAGGTCTTCCCTGACCTAATTCAGCCCTCCTTCCCTCGTAAATATATATACATCAGGGTCAAACACTAGCATAATCATGCACAATGTCATTCCGAATTTTTGCAATTGCAAGCTTGTGGATGTATCCAGACAGATTTTGTGCCCCTCTATGCATTGCCATGTAACCTGACAGGTCTTAAGATAAATCAGATTTTTTTTCTTTTTTCCGGCTTTACCACTCCACTGTATTATATGAAAAACACACCTAAATGTTGTGCTTGTACTCAGAGGGCTTTGTCTAATAAATTCTAGGACTGGGCTATTTACATAAAAGCCATGTATTCAACTTTCAGTAAAATGCATTTATTTAATTGTTCCCCTTTTCTTCAAAATTAAAAAAATAAATAAATAAATAAAAAATGCTAAAAATGAAATCCCTATCAGCCCCAAGGCAGATTTAGAATATGTTAGGATAAATTAAAAACCCTGAAGCAAGAGCTTAAAGGGCTTAACGTGGTTGTAAACCTCAGACATGAAATATGAAAAAAGCACATCCTTCTACTTGTCTCTCTCCAAACTACTGAGTGCCATTTCTCTCTGCTGCCTGGTTCCTCTGTTATCAGCGTGGGTCACTTCTGCCAGCTTTTCCTGACACCAAAAGGTAAAAAGTTGATGGGGAGGGAGCTGCAGCACACATCCTGTGACTCATCTCCACAGCTGTGCTTGTTCTCTGTACCGTGTGAAGGAGGGTGTGTCCATTTCCTCCAATCAGGGCTCAGAGCTGTCAGCTCTGTGAAGACTTCAGATCCCCACCTATGCTGCTAGAGCTAAAAAGACATGCTTTCCTCTTTGTGTTTTCAGAACGATCTACAGAAGAAATGACTGCAGATGAACAGCTACAACTTATGTAGGAGGAGGATTTATTTCATGCCTGTGTATCATCTGAAGCTAGTCACTTCACTGGGTATATGTGAGAGTTTACAACCACTTTAAAAGGGAAACCGAGTAGAAAAAAAGTTACTCTTGCAGTCGGGCCCCTCCAGAAAGCAAACTTTAAAGCGGAGGTGCAGCCAGTTTTTTTTTGTTTTTTTTTAAAAGTCAGCAGCTACTAACAGTGTAGCTGCTGGCTTTTAATAAGGACACGTACCTGTCCTACTCGCCCACAATGTCGGTCCCGCCACGGCGATCGATCGCTGCTGGCAGGTCCCGGCTCCTCCATCCTGACTAAGGGAAACAGGCAGTGAAGCCTTACGGCTTCACTGCCCGTTTCCTACTGCGCATGCGCCACTCGCACGGCGCTTTGTGAATGGGCAGCTTGCCTCCTGGGATACACACAGTTCCCAGAAGGCAGCACGCCCCATTCACAAGAAAAGGAAGCAGAAGGAGACCCACCGCGGATGAGAAGAGGCACATTAGAGGCAGATTAGGGGACTTCCGCATAGCAACAGGCATTTCGGGTGAGTATAAT
Organism: Rana muscosa; assembly: GCA_029206835.1. Lineage (NCBI taxonomy): Eukaryota > Metazoa > Chordata > Amphibia > Anura > Ranidae > Rana > Rana muscosa. Next base: position 294,036,259 of record CM055116.1, read on the forward strand.
TTTTATTTATTTTTCTATTAATTTTTTTAGGTTTTTTAATGTAAAAAAAAATTCTGGGTGGACCTCCGCTTTTAATACTTGGAATTCAGGAAACTGTAAGATTTCTCTGTTATAAAGTATCGATGTATGCCTTGCAATGTCCTATCTAAGGCTTACTGATCAGTGAGGGGGTAACTCTTCACGATCACATCAATCATCAATCTCAGTGTTGTAATAAGAAAATGAGCAGTATCTCTAGATGCACAAGAATCTAAAAAATATATGTATATTAAATAATGGAACTCCTATAATAGGGAGTGATTTCAATGTAAATTCCTGAGAAAAAATAAGCCAATGAGCCATTTGCAACAGAAAACAGAACTCCTCCCGTTTGCCATACTGCGGGGAAGCACCATGCAGATCCAGACTGAGATGGAAAGAAAGATTTTTTTTTTTAATAACACTAATTTACAACTATACTGTCATTTGAAAAAAAAATAAAAAATATGTGCAAATACTGTTTATCATTGTGCACTTTTTATTTAACCACTTCAGCCCCGAGCCTTGTTTTGAGATTTGGTGTTTACAAGTTAAAAACTAGAAAATTACTTAGAACCCCCAAACATTATATATATATATATATATATATATATATATATATATATATATTATTTTATTTTTTTTCTAACACCATAGAGAATAAAATAGGGGTCATTGCAATAATTTCTGTCACACCGTATTTGTGCAGCGGTCTTACAGGCGCACTTTTTTTTGGAAAAAATACACTTTTTTGATTTAAAAAATAGTACAACAGTAAAGTTAGCCCAATTTTTTTTACTTTTTTGTTTAACTTTTTCTTTTTCTTTTTTACACTGTTCTTTTAAAAAAAATGTGTCACATTTATTCTTATTACAAGGAATGTAAACATCCCTTGTAATAGAAAAAAAGCATGGCAGGACCTCTTAAATATGAGATCTGGGGTCAAAAAGACCTCAGATCTCATATTTACACTAAGATGCAATAAAAAAAAAAAAAAAAAAATGTCCCTTTAAGAGCTATGGGTGAAAGTGATGTTTTGACGTCACTTCTGCCCTGCAATAGTATGGAGCCGAGCAGGGGCCATCTTCCCTCATTCAGCTCCATACCACAGAGGAGACAGGATCTGATCACCTCCGTCACTACCGACGGCTCCTGTAAGTGGTAGAGGGCACTGGAGTCCGCGGGGGGGGGAGCTCTCCCACCTCCGATAAAAGTGATCTTGCGGGGAATCCGCCACAGAGACCACTTTTATATGAAAGCAGACCGCCTGTTGAAGAAGAGGATACCAGAGTTATGGCAGCTAGCTGCTGCCATAACAATGATATTCCTCTTCAAACAGCCGACTTATAACGACAAGTAGTTAAAGATTTTAATTAAATAACATCTATAATCTCTTTGTGATCCTGCCAGTGACTCTCCCTTCTTCCAGAATGGTGTCAACGGAGCAGGGACTAGAGTGAACTTGCATTGACACTCTCAACATCTGCACAGAGAGCTCATCATCATGGGGACATGGTGCTTTGGGGTCCAGACCCAAAGCATCTTACCCATGTTGAGGGCATGTGGCCTGGTACAGTTCAGGAGGGGGGGCACTCTCTCGTCCCCCCTCTTTTCCTGTGGCCTGCCAGGTTGCATGCTCAGATAAGGGTCTGGTATGGATTTTTGGGGGGAACCCCACGCCAATTTTTTTTTATTTGGTGCAGAGTTCCCCTTAAAATCTATACTGGTATGGATATTTGGGGGGAACCGCACGCCATTTTTTTTTTATTTGGCACAGGGTTCCCCCTAATATCCATACCAGACCTGAAGGGCCTGGTTATTGAATTTGGGGGGACCCTCACGCATTTTTTTTTTATCAATGACTTTCAATGACTTTTCTCTGTATTGCCGGGACCGGCAATTCATTACAGCCGCTTGTACTTTTAAATGACTTTTTTTCCTTCAGAAATGACATTTTGTGCAGAGACAAGCGCTGCTTTACAGGCATTCTATATACACCCCCAGGTACAAAATTTAAAGGAATATTTCACTTTTATTGTTTCACTTTAAGCATTATTAAAATCACTGCTCCCGAAAAAACGTCAGTTTTTAAAACTTTTTTTTTGCATTGATACATTCCCCCTGGGGCAGGACCCGGGTCCCCAAACACTTTTTATGACAATAACTTGCACATAAGCCTTTAAAATTAGCACTAGATTTATCCCATAGACTTTTACAGGGTGTTCCGTGGCTTTTCGAACTTTACGCAAACACCCCAAATTGTTTGCTGTTCGCCGAACGGGCAGACAGGCAATGTTCGAGTCGAACATGAGTTTGACTCACACTCAAAGCTCATCCCTAGTCAGCAACAGTGGGGCATAGTTACTGCCACTGACACTGATAATGGGGCACCATTCCTCCTCCTGACACCAATGATGGTGCACTATTTCTTTCTAGGGATGAGCTCGGTGTTCGACTCGAACATCGGCTGTTCGCGACGTTCGGCGAACAACGAACAATTTGGGCCGTTCGTGCCAAATTCGAGTGACGCGAACGGCCCACAATACACTGCGCCATCGCAGTGTAATCCCGGCGCTGTGATTGGCCAAGCATGCACTGTGACCCTGCATGCTTGGCCAATCACAGCGCCGGCAGCGAGGAGAGCAATGATTGGCCACAGGCAGGATGCCTGTGGCCAATTATAGCTGAGAGGGTTTAGTACACGCCCCACACTATAAAAGGCCGCCAGCGCGGCGGCCTTGTGTAGTGTGTTCCGGAGCAGGGAAAGTGAAGGATAGGCAGGGACAGTGTCAAATCTTGTCAAATCTATTCTTTGCTAAACCTTGTGTGTAGGGACAGAGAAGGATAGGCAGGGAGAGTGTCAGTGTCATATTCTTTGCTAAACCTTGTGTGCAGGGAGAGAGAAGGATAGGCAGGGAGAGTGTCAGTGTCATATACTTTGATAAACCTTGTGTGCAGGGAGAGAGAAGGATAGGCAGGGGACAGTGTCAGTGTCATATTCTTTGCTAAACCTTGTGTGCAGGGAGAGAGAAGGATAGGCAGGGAGAGTGTCAGTGTCATATACTTTGATAAACCTTGTGTGCAGGGAGAGAGAAGGATAGGCAGGGGACAGTGTCAGTGTCATTGTTGCTAAGCCTCCTGCACATTATACACCTGAAGTTAGCCCGTATTGCTGCTTTTTCCTGGTGTGTAACACAAACAGGATTTTGCGGCACCTACAGCGGGTGGAGTGTACCTCCTGACCATATTACACCTTAACTTAGCCTGTATTGCTACTTTTTCCTGGTGTGTTACACCAACAGGATTTTGCGGAACTTACAGCGGGCGGAGTGTACCTCCTGACCATATTACACCTTAACTTAGCCTGTATTGCTGCTTTTTCCTGGTGTGTTACACCAACAGGATTTTGCGGCACTTACAGCGGGCGGAGTGTGCCTCCTGACCATATTACACCTTAACTTAGCCTGTATTGCTGCTTTTTCCTGGTGTGTTACACCAACAGGATTTTGCGGCACTTACAGCGGGCGGAGTGTGCCTCCTGACCATATTACACCTTAATTTAGCCTGTATTGCTGCTTTTCCCATTTCCCTGCAGGCCATTAGAATGTCTGGAAGGCAAACAAGGAGAGGCAGACAGTCAGGAGCCAAAAAAGGAGGGCAAGCAGGCTCTGTGTCTAGAGACAACAGTGCTGGTCGTGGACGCGGTGCATCGCCATCAGCACGTGGCCATGGGACACGCTTGTCCTTCTTTTCGGCAGCTGGACGTGTTGAGCCGCATCATGCCGAAGACTTGGTAGAGTGGATGACCAAGCCCTTCTCATCCTCCTCATCCTCTCTCACCCAGGCTCAGGGTACTGGCAAAGCAGCTGCCAAAGCGTCCTCTTCCCTGGTATCAATGTCATCATCAGTCACTCCTTCCCTAGACCAACCATGTCCTCCTGAGGAGTCCCCCGAACTGTTTGAGCACAGTGTTGGGTACATGCTCCAGGAGGATGCCCAGCGTTTCGAAGGGTCTGATGATGATACCCAGCTAGAGGAAGGCAGTAGCGTGAGAGCAGAGAGAGGGGATGCTCAAGAAGGACACCAATCTGGCAGTCATGTTCCAGCAGCTGCAGCATACTGCCAGATTGGCTCCAGTGATGAGGAGGGAGGGGATGATGAGGTCACTGACTCCACGTGGGTGCCTAATAGGAGAGAGGAGGAGGAGGAGGAGGATGAGGAGGAGGCACATCTCCAACGAGGCAGGATGCCCTCAGGGGGCCAGCGTAAGGGCAGCACACCGACGGAATCACACCGCAGAGCTCCGCCTGTGCAGGGCGCTGCCTCTGCCCGTTATTCAAAAAGTTCTTTGGTGTGGGCCTTTTTTGAGTCGAGTGCATCAGATCGCACAGCTGCTGTTTGCAACATATGTCTCAAGCGTATATCGCGTGGCCAAAACATCACCCGCTTGGGCACCACATGCTTGACCAGACATATGTTGACCTGCCATGCAGCTCGTTGGCAAGCCTACCTTAAAGACCCACACCAAAGAACAAAGCTGACCTCTTCTTGCACCGCATCAGCTGGGATCTCCAACCCCACTATACCTTCAGTCCTCTCTGAAACCTGCTCTGAGAGGAATGAAGGTGTAGAATTAGGTGTGTCACAGCCAAGTACTTGCGGGCACTCTGCTAGCAGTACACCAACGTCCGATTCTAGCAGGCAAATTTCCCTGCCCCAGCTGCTGGACCGTCGAAAGAAGTTCACTCCCAGCCATCCACATGCCCAGCGGTTGAATGCTAGCTTGGCTAAACTGCTAGCGCTTCAACTGCTGCCTTTTCAGTTGGTAGACTCGGCCCCCTTCCGTGAGTTTGCGCAATGTGCGGTTCCTCAGTGGCAGGTTCCCAAACGCCACTTTTTCTCACGGAAGGCGATTCCGGCTCTCTACCGGCATGTGGAAGGCAATGTCTTGGCCTCGCTGGACAGGGCGGTCAGCGGTAAGGTGCATATTACCGCTGACTCATGGTCCAGCAGGCATGGACAGGGACGTTACCTTTCTTTCACAGCCCATTGGGTCACTCTTTTGGCAGCTGGGAAGGATGCAGGACAAGGTGCAGTAGTGTTGGAGGTTGTTCCACCGCCACACCTCCAAAATGCTACTACTGGTTGTGACACACCTCTGTCCTCCACCCCCTCCTCTTCTTCTTCCTCCGTGGCCTCTTCCTGTGCTTTTTCCTCGGAACCAGCGGTGCTCTGTAGGTGTTCAAGGGGCTACGCAAGTACGCAGGCAAAAAGATGCCATGCCGTGCTTGCGCTGGTGTGTTTGGGGGACAGGAGCCACACTGGGGCAGAGGTTCTGTCTGCTCTGCAGGTGCAGGCCGAGAGGTGGTTGACGCCACGCCAGCTTAAGCCAGGAATGGTAGTTTGCGACAATGGCACCAACCTCCTCTCCGCTCTCCGACAGGGACAACTGACCCATGTGCCCTGTGTGGCTCACGTCCTTAACCTGGTGGTGCAGCGGTTCTTGGGCAGGTACCCGGGTTTACAGGATGTCCTGAGGCAGGCCAGGAAAGTCTGTGTGCATTTCCGCAGATCTTATAATGCCAGTGCTCGCCTGGCTGAGCTGCAAAAGGAGTTGAACCTGCCCAAGAACCGCCTTATATGTGACATGCCCACCAGGTGGAACTCAACGTTGGCCATGCTGCAGCGGCTGCACACGCAGCAGAGGGCCATCAATGAGTACCTGTGCGACTACGGCACCAGGACAGGGTCAGGGGAGCTCTGTTTTTTTTCACCACGCCAGTGGGGCATGATCAGGGATGCATGCACTGTCCTGGCACCATTTGAGGAGGCCACGAGGATGGTGAGCAGTGACAGTGCATGCATCAGTGACACTGTACCTCTTGTCCACATGTTGGAACATACGCTGCGTGGAATAATGGACAGGGCACTTGAGGCAGAACAGAGGCAGGAAGAGGAGGACTTCCTTGCCTCTCAAGGCCCCCTTTACCCAGACAGTGTTCCTTATGTCCCACCCATCGCACAGGAAGAAGAGGAGGAGGAGGAGGATTGTGTCAGCATGGAGGTGGAGCCTGGCACTCAGCATCATCAGCAGCAGTCTTTTAGGGATGATTTACAGTCCCAAGAAACCAGTGGACTTGTACGTGGCTGGGAGGAGGTGGCTGCGGATCATGTCATCCTTAGTGACCCTGAGGACTCCGGACTGAATGCCTCAGCTAACCTACGCTGCATGGCCTCCCTGATCCTGCAAAGTCTGCGGAAGGATCCTCGTATTCTTCGGATCAAGGAGAGGGACCATTACTGGCTGGCCACTCTCCTTGATCCACGGTACAAGGTTAAGGTTGCGGACCTTATCTTACCGTCGCAGAGGGAGCAGAGGATGAGACAACTCCGGGAGGCCTTGCAGAAAGGTCTGTGCAACGCGTTCCCAGAGACTGGGAGGTTACAAACTCCTGGTCCTGGACAACGAGTTGCTGAGGCTTCGGTCAGTCAAAGAAGGAGCGGTGGGGAAGGTGGCCGTCTGACCGATGCGTTCAGACAATTCTTTAGTCCGCAGCCCCAAGGTATGATCGGTTCCAGCAACCATCGCCAGCGTCTGATATACATGGTGCAGGAATACCTAGGGGCAAGGTCAGACTTGGACACCTTCCCCACCGAAAATCCTCTGGCTTACTGGGTCTTGAGGATGGATCACTGGCCAGAGCTTGCACAGTATGCAATTGAGCTACTGGCCTGTCCTGCATCCAGCGTTCTTTCAGAACGCACATTCAGTGCTGCTGGAGGATTTGTCACGGATCACAGGGTGCGCCTGTCCACCGACTCTGTTGATCGACTGACCTTCATAAAGATGAACCAGTCTTGGATCACCACCAGCTACCAAACACCTGAAGCTGATATAACAGACTAATTTATTTTCAAATGTCACATCCCTTCAAGACTGATGCTGATGCTGAGAGACTGTCCTGTTATGTTGACTGACTATCCTCCTCCTCCTCCTCAATGATCCGATTGACGATGATAGCTTGGAAGAACATTTTTGTTTCTGGGTGCCGCCACCAGTGGCTAAGGCCCAATTTTTCAGCCCCTGTTTAACAGGGGTGTGTTATTACAATTTTTGATGCAATGCTTTGCAGCAGGGCTCATTCCTGCACTCCAACTAGAGTATCTGGGAGTGGTTGCAGTGTCGTGGCACCAGCACCAGTGGCTAAGGCCCAATTTTTCAGCCCCTGTTTAACAGGGGCGTGTAATTACAATTTTTGATGCAATACTTTGCAACAGGGCTCATTGCTGTGCTCCAAGTACAGTATCTGTGAGGGGTTGCAGTGTTGTGGCACCAGTGCCTAAGGCTCAATTTTTCTGCCCCTGTTTAACAGGGGCATGTAATTACAATTCTTGATCTAATAATTCACAGCAGGGCCCATTCCTGCGCCCACCAAGACTAACTGTGAGGTCTTACAGTGTTGTGTCAACACCACCACCACCACCACCACCAAAGGCCCAATTTTTCAGCCCCTGTTTAACAGGGGCGTGTAATTACAATTTTTGATGCAATACTTTGCAACAGGGCTCATTGCTGTGCTCCAAGTACAGTATCTGTGAGGGGTTGCAGTGTTGTGGCACCAGTGCCTAAGGCCCAATTTTTCTGCCCCTGTTTAACAGGGGCATGTAATTACAATTCTTAATCTAATAATTCACAGCAGGGCCCATTCCTGCGCCCACCAAGACTAACTGTGAGGCCTTACAGTGTTGTGTCAACACCACCACCACCACCAAAGGCCCAATTTTTCAGCCCCTGTTCAACAGGGGCATGCAATTACAATTCTTGATCTAATAATTCACAGCAGGGCCCATTCATGCGCCCACCAAGAGTAACTGTGAGGGCTCACAGTGTTGTGGCAACACCAACATGTAAGGGGCAAATTTCAGCTGAGTATATACGGCAGGCCCCTACTTTCAAACATCCAACTTACAAACGACTCCTCCTTGCAAACGGAAGGATACAACAGGAAGTGAGAGGAAATCTACCCCTAGGAAGGGAAATTCTCTCCTGTAAGAGTTAATATGGGAAAAAAAGTGTCTCCTCTCCACTGATGCTTTATCACCAATTCTTGTTTTAATAAAAAACCCAAATTTTCTAAAAACATTTGTCATTAGGACGGAAAGTGAGGTGAACTGTTCTGAACAGGTACACACTGCACAGACAGCAAAACAAATGTTACAGGGGTGATAACCCTTCCCTATGTTTTCCAAAAAGCTTAAAAATAGATTTTTTGGCTGGAGCTACACTTAAACAATGTATCTGTTCAAAATTACAAGCAGATTCTACATAAGAACAAACCTACAGTCCCTGTCTTGTATGCACCGCCTGTATACGGCTGTTCAGAGTATATAGGGCCTTTTTTATTTTGTGTGCGGGGTTCCCCTTAATATCCATACAAGACCCAAAGGGGCTGGTAATGGGCTGGGGTGGGGGGGGGGGGGTGTGATGGGGTAGCTATGCCATTTTTCTTAAAGATTTTCATCCATATTACCGGGACCAGACATTACATTAAAGCCGCAAGCAGTTTTAAATGGCTTTTTTTCCTTTAGAAATGTAATTTTGTGCAGGGACAGTTCTAAACACGGGAAACACGTGGCACTTCACATGCATACTTTAGACACCCCCCAGGTACGATATTTAAAGGAATATTTGACTTTTTTTTTTTCACTTTATGCATCATATGACTGCTCCAGAAAAACTGCCGTTTTTAAAACTTCTTTTTGCATTGATACATGTCCCCTGGTGCAGAACCCGGGTTCCCAAACCCTTTTTAGGACAATAACATGCATAATAGTCGTTATAATTAGCACTTTAGATTTCGAACATTCGCATCCATTGTATTTAATAGGGTTCTAAAGATCGTGCGAACTTTCGGTCCGTTCGCGGGTTCTGGTGCGAACCGAACCCGGGGGTGTTCGGCTCATCACTATTCCTTTCACTGACACCAATAATGTGGCATTATTCCTCCAATTAATACAGATGATGGTGCACTGATTCTTCCACTGGCACCAATGATGTGGCACTATTCCTCCCGTAGATGCCAATGATGTGGCACTATTCCTTCCACTGACACCAATGATGGGGCAATATTACTCCCCCTAATACCAACAATGGGGCATTGTTTACTCCCACTGACGCCAGAACATTTTCAGCTCCCGCTAGCCACAGACTGGCCCCTCTAAAGTTTAAAGGACAGTAAACTGGCCCTTTGTTTAGAAAGTTTGGAAGCCCCTGATATAGAGTATGTACACCACAAGCGCCCCATACTTCTCCTACCACAGATTCACTTTAATGCATATGTGAATCCTGCTCCCACTACTGCTTCCATGTCCAATGAGGAGAGAGAGGTGAGAGCTGCTGCTCTCAGGCACAATGCTAGATCGAGATTGGGCTCAGGTAAGTATTTAGGAGGGTTGGGGTTGGGCTGAACACAGAAGGTTTTAAACCTTAATGCAGAGAATGGTAAAAAAAAACTTCTGACTTTACAACCACTTAAAACATTAAACAGACACAGAAACACAAACCTCAACCCTCCCCAAAAACCAATGATAAGCAATGGCATCCCATAAATACTTCAGAAGGAAATTAAGGCAGAGAGAATAATTGAGATTCAGGGACCACTGATGGAGAACACACATGAGCAGAATCTACGCATCTGAATAAAATTGAACAAAAAAGCACTGCTGGGTCCAGTTTCCTAGGAACTCCATTTATTACTGCCTTTCATGTCCACAGGCAGTATGTCAAAAAAGGGTAAAAATCTTGCACTTATCCCACCCACCTGGAAGAGGCGAAAAAAATTAACTATTGACTAATAAGTAAACATAAAAACTAAACATATAAGTGGAGAAAAGCTGTAACCCAAAAATATCCAAACCCCTGACACAAACATACAGTATAGAAAATAGGTACGCTAATCAATAGATTTACAGTGAAAACATTTTGACATATGTAGTGGCCCTTTACTTTTTAGGGGTGTTCTGTGCCAAAATTTAGGGGTTGGTCTGAGCTGGTAGCCAGGCTCGGATCACTTTGATTGCTAGGTATTTGCTTCTGCCTATGTGATGCTGCCTGGTGTATGGTTCCCTGTGATCTGTAGGTGGCACTGCCATATCAGGTCAGGGTTGAGCCAGGGGTGGCATTGCTGCGCCTTAGGGTGTCCTCTCTCGGCAGCGGTACAGTGGGCATGGTCGGCCTGCTGTGCATGCCGGGAGGGGGTACATAAGGGGTGGACGCCATATTATTGTGGAGTCGAGGAGGAGAGTGGAGGAGAGTTGGAGTGGAGGAGCTGGAGGGGTGTGCCCCATGGGGGTGCGAAGACTGTCCGAGAAGTCTCGGGCACCTTTGGCCCGAGGCTGCAACGTTCCAGGTAGGCCCAGTACCTTTAACTGGGTCTACAGTTCGCCCATTGGAGTCCCAGGGTGCCCAGGTGAGGGTACCCGCTCTGACCGAGAGGAAGCCAGGGGAGGATCGGTCCCACTGAGGAGATAAGTAATGGAAGATTGCTGTCTCAGGAGAGGCCTGGTGACCTGTCAGAGGGAAGAATTCTTTATTCAGGAAAGCTAACCTGTAGAGTGCCCATTGCCATTATCCTGTTCTTAAAGTCTACAGAGGTTAGAGGATCTCCTGCACCCGTCCCTGGAGGGGATAGGGTGACAGAACTGTTCAAGCTCCACACCGGCTGCTGGGACTGTGAGAGAGGACTATCCGGGTGAGCTAACCCCACTCGGGATCGAGTGGCGACAAGGTTACTGGTTGTGCCTGGATCTAATCCCTTAGGCATCATGCCCACGGACGTTTTTACAGCCGCGTTTTTGAGCGTTTTTTACAGCTTAAAAACGCCTGTCCATGTTAGTCTATAGCTTCATGCCCACCTAGACGTTTTTGAGCTGCAAATAGCATAGACGTTTTTAAGCTGTAAAAAAAACCCAGGACCAGTGCGTTCCTCAGCGTCAGAATTAGGCAGAAAAAAACGCGAGCGTCAAAAAATGCGCAAAAACGCGCACTAACGCGCACTAACGCGCAAAAAACGCGCACTAACGCGCGGTCGCGTTTTTAGCTCCAACGTTTTTTTTTTTTTTTTTTTTTTTAAAATAATAATAATATTTACAATAACATGGACAGGCGTTTTTAAGCTGCAAAAAACGCAGCTGTAAAAATGCCAGTGGGCATGAGGCCTTACACTTATTCCTTCTTTCATCCATCTGTCCCTGTCTAATACTCAGCAAATAGAAAATAAACTCTCTGTTGGAGTTAAAGTGTTTCTGGACATTGGCTTCTTTGGGGGAAGAAATAAAGACTTGACCCTATAATCTGGGGAAGAGAACCAGTGGAAGGAGGTAACTCGCTGCAGCACCCAAAATTTGTGAACACCGCTTAACCACTTCCCTACCCAGCCATAGTCAAATGACGTCCACAGATGGGATCTCCCATCCTGGGTGGACGTCATATGACGTCCTCGGCTTTGTAGGGGGATATCTGAATGATGCCTGCAGCTAGAGGCATCATTCAGATATCCTTTTCTTGGGCCGGCGATTCTGTGCACCATAAGAATGATCATAGTGGCGGTTCCACCGCTTGATCGTTCTTATAGGCGGCGGGAGGGGACATCCCCCCCCCTCCCGCTGCCATCTGGTGCTTCTCCGGGCTCTCCCGTGCGATCGAGGACCCAGAGCGAATCTTCCGGCGTCGTTGGTGGGTCACCTGATGAGCATAGAGATGACTGGTGACCAGATGGAGGCCGGGCGCGATGTGATGACGTCACGCCCGGGTCTCAAATGTAAACAAAGCCGCCATTGCGGCTGTAAGTATGAGATCAGTGAAAAAAAATTCACTGATCTCATGCTTTCCAGCCTGGAGGAGAGATGTGGGGTCTTATTGACCCCGCATCTCTCAATAAAGAGGACCTGTCACACACATTCCTATTACAAGGGATGTTTACATTTCTTGTAATAGGATTAAAAGTGATTAAAAAAAAAAAAAAAAGTAAAATAATTGTAAAAAAAAAAAAAAATAATAAAAAAAAATTAAAACGCCCCTGTCCCCGGTAGCTCGCGATCAGAAGCGAATGCACACGTAAGTCGCCCACATATGTAAACGCCGTTCAAACCACGCATGTGAGGTATCGCTGCGTGCGTTAGAGCGCGTGCAACAATTCTAGCACTAGACCTCCTCTGTAACTCTAACCTGGTAACCTGTAAAAAAAAATTCAAGCGTTGCCTATGGAGATTTTTAAGTACCGAACTTTGGCGCCATTCCATGAGTGTGCACAATTTTAAAGCGTGACATGTTAGGTATCTATTTACTCGGCGTAACATAATCTTTCATATTTTCCCAAAAAATTGGGCTAACTTTACTGTTTTGTTATTTTTTAATTCATGAAACCATTTTTTTTTTTAAAAAGGAGTTTGAAAAATTATTGCGCAAATATCGTGCAAGAATTTTTTTTGCAATGACCGTCATTTTATTCCCTAGGGTGTCTGCTAAAAAAACATATATAATGTTTGGGGGTTCTGAGTAATTTTCTAGCAAAAGAATGATGATTTGTACATGTAGGAGAGAAGTGCTAGAATAGGCCCGGTATTGAAGTGGTACAAAAAGCCCTGTATTGAAGTGGTTAACCTCTTTAAACAGGAGGGTACGGGCATATAGCACGGTGTGCCTTGACTTGCAAGTGAGCCAGGCAGGAAAAGGTCCGTGTGCTACACATAAAAGTCCACTCATACAGATTTAAGTATGTTTGATAAAAAAATATATAGATATGATAACTGATGACTGAATCTAAAAATATACATAAAAATATATAAAGAAATGTGTAGATGATTTAGTCCAAAAAATATATGAATAAGTGTCCAACTGGAAGACTCTTATAAAAAAGGGGGATTAGGTGAACCAGAGAAAAACTTCAGTGTTCTTCAAAACACAAATAACGTGAGTATCCCATCACCACATAAATTCACTTCTTATGCCGCGTACACACGACCGTTTTTAACGTCATTGAATAAAACAGCATTTTTCTCGACGTGATTCTTCTCAAGCCTGCCTTGCCTACACACTATCGTTGAAAAAAATGCTCGAGTAAAGCGCGTACAACGGCACTATAAAGGGGAAGTTCCATTCGGATGGCGCCACCCTTCATGTTAGTAAAGTTTGTTGAGAGACGATTCGCGCTTTTCAGCCTCGTGCTTTTCAGTCCGTTACAGCGTGACGAATGTGCTATCTCCATTACGAACGCTAGTTTTACCAGAACGAGCGCTCCCGTCTCATACTTGATTCTGAGCTTGCGCATTTTTTTTCACATCGTTAAAGCCTACACACGGGCGATTTTCATGACGAGAAAAACGACGAGGTGAAGAACAACGAGAAAAATTAGAGCATGTTCCAATTTTTTCATGGCCATTTTTCACGTCGTGAAAAATGCTCTGAAGCCCACACATGATCATTTTTAATGACCATTTAAAAAAATTGCATTTTTCTCGTCATTAAAAACGGTCGTGTGTACGCGGCATCAGAGCCGGTTCACAGTACCACGACCTGGGGGGCGACTTGTGTCGCCCCAAGTCGCGCGACATGACAAATTACATGGAGTGAATGAGAGCTGTCTTAATGCACACTGCTGAAGTCGCTCTGACTTCAGAAAAGGTTCCTGTACTATTTCAAGGTGACTTCTACCCATTGATTTCAATGGAAGTCGCCTCCAAGTCAGATCCCCTGTCTTAACTAAAGCAACTTTCCAGGAAGTAAAAATAGTTTTCTAGGCAAACCCCTCGCTCCCACAGAGCAGATTATTATGTGATTGGCCACTGGCAAAGTCCCCTGTCCTGGACGCGACTTCAAGTCACGTTGTAAGTCGCCCCAAGTCGCGCTGTGGTTTGCACTCAAGTCGTGTCCAAGTCGCCTCGCAAAGTCGCGCACAAAGTCGTGTTGCCCCTGTGTGAATCGGCTCTTACCAGATGGCAAAGGTATCAAGCGCTGGATGATACTCCCAACGAGCTCCAACAGGCTAAGCTGTAGCAGCAGATCCAATTCAACAATGGACTCAGGAACCTCTGTATCAGTAGAAGTGCAGACAGTTAGGGTAAAGATATCAAGTACTGGAAAATAATCCCAACAAACTCAATCAGGCTGGGCAGATCTAATTCATCAATAGACCCAGAAGCCTCCGTGACGATGGGAGAGCTGATATCAAATCTAAAAGCTCCAGGATAAATCCCAGAACATATATGGGAAGAAGAGGAAAGCCTCGTAGTGCAGTATGTTGCAACAAAGGGTTTATTAAAATACAGGCATACCCCACTTTTAAGTACACAATGGGACCAGAGCATGTATGTAAAATGAAAATGTACTTAAAGTGAAACAATACCTTTTTTTACTTCTAGGGTGTAGTGGGGGTCAGAGGCTGTAGTGGGAGTGTCATGAGCTGTAGTTGAGGTCTCAGGGGCTGTAGTGGGGGTGTCAGGGGCACACTGGAACAGGGCGGGTTATGCTCTCAGAGCTTCAGCTCCTTCTACTGCGGCTGCAAAATGTCTGTACAGTACTTGTGAGGCACTTTACATACACTCGCCGTTATGTCCTTACTCGCGAGTGTATGTAAAGTGAGTGTACTTAAAGCGGGGTATGCCTGTAGTACACTAAACACTTACATCAAGACAACAAGAAATCAGCAAAAAAAATAAGCAAAAAATTAAAAATGCACACAAAAACAGAGGTGGCGGTTTGCACCAGCCTGCTCAAACAGATAGACGTCTCACAATGTGCTCCACCCGCCGCGTTTTCCCGTAATAGGCTTCACCTGGTAAAGGAGACTCCTGAGTCCATTCATGAATTGGATATGCTGCTACAGCTTAGCCTGTTGGAGTGCGTTGGGAGTATTATCCAGTGCTTGATACCTTTCCCGTCTGGTAAGAAGTGAATTTATGTGGTGATGGGATACTCACGTTATTTGTGTTTTGAAGAACACTGAGGTTTTTCTCTGGTTCACCTAATCCCACAGGCAGTTTGCCTTGCAAATGTTGGGTTCTTATTCATGACTGTGACATTCATGTGTCAAACATGTATGTTTATATACAGTGTTGAAAAGAAATACTGGATCCTTGTATTTTTTGAGGAACAACAGAAATTGCATAGGAAAATCCATCCTGAATGACAAATTGTTCCCCTTGGCCTGGTCAGCCAGGAGTTTTAAACTGCCAAAAGGCATACCATTGTTGCCTGTTCCAATCATAATTAGCTGGATCAGGTAATCATCTATCTATGGGAAGTTTGTACTTACAGAAATATTCTCATATGTCTATATGCTTTCAGCTGCACTACTTCAGATGGTACTAATTGGACCGTAGCATAGCCCAGGAAGTAATT
Organism: Rana muscosa; assembly: GCA_029206835.1. Classification (NCBI taxonomy): domain Eukaryota; kingdom Metazoa; phylum Chordata; class Amphibia; order Anura; family Ranidae; genus Rana; species Rana muscosa. The sequence continues at coordinate 294,051,674 of CM055116.1, forward strand.
ATATGAGAAGCACATATTTTCTACACATGGGCGATATCAATGGAAGCTGGAAGAAACCAAATGTGGCTTATCCTATTTTCCTACGTCAGAGTCTGTTGTTTCCTTGTGTTTAGAAGATACACTGCTCACAAAATCATGCCTTTCTTGGTACATACAGTATATAGGGTACAATATATGAAGCTGGATGACCTCCAAGGAAACTATGTTATCTCTTATGCCGCGTACACACGGCCGTTTTTCATTAGTCGTAAAAAAACGGTTGTGTGTATGCTCCATAGCATTTTTTTCAGGTCGTTCTTTTTCACGTCGTGAAAACCGGTCGTGTGTACGCTTTTACGAGGGGGAAAAAAACGCGCATGCTCAAAATCAAGTATGAGACGGGAGCGTTCGTTCTGGTAAAACTAGCGTTCAGAATGGAGATAGCACATTCGTCACGCTGTAATGGACTGAAGAGCACGAGGCTGAAAAGCGCAAATCGTCTCACCAAACTTTACTAACACGAGGATCAGCAGATGCAGCCCAAAGGGTGGCGCCATTCGAATGGAACTTCCCCTTTATAGTGCCGTACGTCACTGCGCTTTGCTCGAGTGTTTTTTTTCATGAACGTGTGTATGCAAGGCAGGCTTGAGAGGAATCATGACGAGAAAAACATGTTTTTTTTGCATGACATGAATAACGGTCGTGTGTACGTGGCATTACAGATGTTTAACCAAACCACACTAGAGAGAAAACTGCTTGTATAAATTGATCCAACCACCAGGAGTACAAAGCTGAGTCTAAGGCCTCGTACACACGGCCGATTTTCTCGGCAAGAACCAGCAAGAAACTTGCTGGCAGAGAGGTCTTGCCAAGTAAATCGGTCGTGTGTACGCTGCTATCAGGTTTCTCGTCGAGAAAACCGACAAGAAACCTCGACGAGAAAATAGAGAACCTGCTCTCTATTTTCTCGTCGAGATTCTCCTCGGCATGTTTCTCGACGAGAAAAGTGAGTGTGTGTACACTTACCTGTCCGCCCGGAAGCCCGCGCATGTTCGAAATGAATTCGACGCATGCGCGGTAGCTTCCTAGGCATACGTAGGGTATACCAAGATGGCGGCGACGGCATCGAATGTGACGAGCGCATGCTCGACGTAGTCGATGACGTCACCGCGTACACTCCTTTCAAAGAACCTCGGGTTCTTTGAAACGAGCGTGTGTACACTCGGCCGGGACAAGTTTCTTGTCCAAGAATCTCGTCAAAAAAAACGACATGTTTTTTTCAACGAGAATCTCGGCCGTGTGTACGAGGCCTAACACAGTCATGATAGGTTCTAAGCAAGGCTAACAAAGAAAAAAATAAGCAAAAAAGGCTCAGTGAACTGACCAAGAGTTTTTTTTTTTTTTATATTTAGCAAGTCATCCAAAAGATATAGCAACAAGTCATTTTCTATCAATCATTATTCCAAAATGTAACATATTTTGAATGATAAAGTAAAGAAGCATTTTTTTTAAACCAGCCTATAGTTATTTACACCCAAATTAAAATGTAGTCTAGGGAGAATTTCTATTTTTTTCATGTCTATTCTCGAATAGCTTCAGATTAAGATTTCTAGTTTAGATGCTAGCAATATCCTTCAAATTATAAACTGAATTGTCAGATTGAGATACTGTATATCACTTTACAAAAGCCAAGTCAGGTACACTGCATAAAGCAAAACCTGTTTAAAAATCTGTGCAACTAATGGCAAACGCCTGTTTTTAACCCTAATGCCGCGTATACACGGTCGGAATTTCCGACAACAAATGTTCGATATGAGCTTGTTGTCGGATAATCCGACTGTGTGCAGGCTCCATCGGACATTTGCTGTCGGAATTTCCGACAACAAATGTTTGAGGGCTGGTTCTCAATTTTTCCGAAAGTTGTTGTCGGAAATTCCGACCGTGTGTACACAATTTAAGGCAAAAAAAATAGATGCATGCTCGGAATCAATTTGACTCATGCTCGTGATCATTGTACTTCATTTTTCTCGGCTTGTTGTAGTGTTGCACGTCACCGCGTTCTTGACGTTCGCAATTTCCGACAACATTTGTGTGACCGTGTGTATGCAAGACAAGTTTGAGCGAACGTCCGTCGGAAAAAAATCCACGGATTTGTTGTCGGAAATTCCGATCGTGTGTACGTGACATAACAGTATACTAGAGCTTGCACGATTATGGCTAAAATGAGAATCACAATTTTTTTGCTTAGAATAAAGATCACGATTCTCGCGGCGTAAAATCTTTCACATTATACAAAAAAAAATTGGGCTAACTTTACTGGTTCGTTTTTTTTTTATATTCATTAAAGTAAGTTTTTTAAAAAAAATTGCATTTGAAAGACCGCTGCGCAAATACAGTGTGACATAAAATATTGCAATGACCACCATTTTATTCTCTAGGGTCTCTACTAAAAAAAATATATATATATATATATATATATATATATATATATATATATATAATGTTTGGGGGTTCTAAGTAATTTTCTAGCAAAAAAAAAATGATTTTAACTTGAAAACAACAAATGTCAAAAAGGTTTAGTGTTTAAGTGGTTAAACTTTCCTAATTTACATACAGAAGTCTATTCCTTTGATGTAAAAGACAAATTGTTACAATGTTTAGACTAAAGTTCCACTGATAAAGAATGTTGTGATACTTGGCAGACTGCCCCGATTTTCCCTTCCTTTCTTTTGATGGCTGAGAGCAGAGAGAATTCTCTGCATACAAAAGATCGGGAAATACTTTGTCAAGATCGCTATGGGGAAATAATCGCGTTAACAATTACAATATACAATTATCACAAAAGATCAAAAGATATGCTACCGATGGTTGTCCCTATCATTGAAGCTCTAATCCTGAGGGACTTCACATACCCCCTAAAATAACTGCTAGCTGACAACAGTTGATCTCATATATTTTCCAGAGTATCTGACCATGTTCTAATTGGCTAAGTTGCATTTTAAATTTTGAATGCACCTATAGATAAAAGATGATCTCCTAATCCAGCTAGTAGCAGCAAGTGCAGACATCACTACCTGACTTTTCTGTGTAGGGCTGGCATCTGTGCATCTCTGTTACATATATTTTAATGAACACTTTTAATTTTCCCCTAGGTAAGGCCAGCACCCTCAGAGTTTACTGGCAGGAGATTGGATTTTCCACATTCATATCGGGTTCCCTATGCACTGGGCACAATACACTAAACCTGACTTTCCCAACTGGGGTCCATGGGATCGTAAGGTACCTACAGAGGTTGCTAGGTGTCCTTGAGCATTCAGCAGTGGCACATTGATTTCCCATCTACACTGACTGTAAGGAGCCACTCACATACTGACCATTAATAGGTAAACCCTATATAGACAGAGTCTGTGTTCATGGCCTATTATTTGCAGGTAATTTGCAGGTAATTTCTCCATAAGTGATTACATGCAAGAGGCCACAATTAGTTGTCAGCCTCCCATTACTTTCAACAGGGCTGCTGTCTGCAGCTAATTGCTGGGAACCCCTGCTGGGTCTCCTGCATGTAATCGCTAACGGTCCATTCAAAAGTTTATGGGGTCTAATAAAACAAATGATCTGCCCTGGGTGTCAAATACTCTAGATCTGCTTTTCTCAACCTTTGAGTAACCGTTAAAATAACTTTCTGGTCTAAGGGAGCTCCTGCTGATGTATACTGTATCTACAGCTCATGGTACATTAGTGCAATGACTAGTGTAAAGAATGCTCTTTATACATGTGGTCATTGGGAAGAATGCCCTCCATACATATAGCTAGAAGTTAATTGGTGTCGGTTTTTGCTTATCTGAGAGGTAGAAATTCCTCATTGCTCAACAAACCCCTGGATGGAAGAACTCTAGGGATCCCTGGAACCGTGGTAGAGAAAGGTTGCTCTACCATATTATTTAGTCTCTTGTTAAAAACTTTCAACAAGTTACTGATCATGCCAATGTACCATTAGATTTCAGTAGGATCATTTGAGCAGAGGTTCCCTGACACCTGAAAATTGTTTCAAGGGTTCCTCCAAGGTAAAAAGGTTGAAGAATACTTAAAGTGGAGGTCCCACTAAAAAAAAAAAATATTAAAAGCCAGCAGCTACAAATACTGCAGCTGCTGACTTTTAATATATGGACACTTATCTGTCCAGGTTGCCCGCGATGTCGGCAGCCGAAGCCGATCTGTCGCTCAAAATTCAGCTACTGCCACCGCCATGCTTGTTAAGGGAATCAGGAAGTGAAGCATTGTGGCTTCACTTCCCGGTTCCCTACTGTGCATGCGCGAGTCGCTCTGCGCGTCTTCACTGGTCCCTGGGTGCTGTGTGTCTCCCAGAAGACAGCGGGGTACAGAGTAGGCGCCGGAAGTGGCGTAGATCACAGAGGTGTATTAGACAGGTAACTGCTCCCCCCTCCCCCCTGAAAGGTGCCTAATGTGACACCGGAGGGGGGGGGGTCCAAAATGTGGAAGTTCCATTTTTGGGTGGAACTCCACTTTAACTAAGCTGTAATGATTGAGGAAAATGGCGGTGTGACTTTGAATTGAGGCACATTGGTACATAAAGAAAAAATGTTTATTGATAACAAAATAAATAAATAAAACCATATTCTGGTAATGATATATTGGCAATCATAATACATAATGGAATCAGTACAGTAAGTACCGTATATACTTGAGTATAAGCCGAGTTTTTTAGCACATTTTTTTGTGCTGAAAATGCCCCCCTCGGCTTATACTCGAGTCACCTTTTTGCGCCTGATCTCCCGGATTTGGGTACCCGGTACCGGCCAGTCCTAGGTCCTCTGGACCCCAAACTTGGCGCACATGTAGCCCCACTCTTTCTCTACATGTGTGCAAAGTTTGTTGTCCAGGGGACCTATTGCCGGGGAGCACCAAGTTTTCAAAGCCGGGAACCCCTTCCATGGACTCCCATGTTAAACAGTCATTTCTCCTGTGATTTTTGGGACCCGGTACTGGCCGGTCTTAGGTCCCCTGGACCTGAAGCTTGGCACACATGTAGCCCCATTCTTCCTCTACATCAGGCATCACTAAATGGCGGACCGCGGTCCGGTTCCGGCCCCAGTAGCCATACTAACCGGACCGCAGCCTCGCCAAATAGTTGCCTGTGTGTCCCACTCCTCTCCCCGCCGCCGGCTTGCTCGCCTGCCGCTATGTTCACAGCATTGCAGGCATGCCACGCACGGGTTGGTCTGTCCCTTCTGCTTCACTACAGTGTCTCCGCCCTCCGCCTGTCTTACTTACACAAGACGAGAAGCGCAGCTGCTCTGGACAAAGGGCGGGACTTTTTAAGTTAAGAAGCGGGTGATTGGTTGCTACGCAGCGGGGCGGTCCCAGCAATCAATCACTCACCTTAAACTTGAAAAGTCACGCCCGTTGTCCAGAGCGGCCACGCTGCACGTCTTGTGTGAATAAGGTAGGGCTCTCTGGGGAGGGGGAAGTGCTGTGCTGTTATGAGGACAGGAGTCAGGGGTCTGTGATGGGGGGACCAGTCTGTTATTGTGGGGCCAGTCTGTAATGATGGGGGGCAGTCTGTAATGAGGGGGGCCAGTCTGTGATGATGGGGGGGCAGTCTGTGATGTGGGGCCAGTCTGTTATGAGGGGGCCAGTCTGTTATGAGGGGGCCAGTCTGTTATGAGGGGGCCAGTCTGTTATGAGGGGGCCAGTCTGTTATGAGGGGGACCAGTCTGTTATGAGGGGGACCAGTCTGTGATGGGGGGGACCAGTCTGTGATGGGGGGGACCAGTCTGTGATGGGGGGGACCAGTCTGTGATGGGGGGACCAGTCTATGATGGGGGCACCAGTCTATGATGGGGACCAGTCTGTGATGGGGGAACAGTCTGTGATGGGGGGACCAGTCTCTGAGGGGGGGCAGTCTGATGGGGGGGACCAGCCTGTGATGGGGGACGAGTCTGTGATGAGGGGGGCCAGTCTGTGATGAGGGGGGCCAGTCTGTGATGAGGGGGACCAGTCTGTGATGAGGGGGACCAGTCTGTGATGAGGGGGGACCAGTCTGTGATGAGGGGGGACCAGTCTGTGATGAGGGAGGACCAGTCTGTGATGAGGGGGGCACCAGTCTGTGATGAGGGGGGCACCAGTCTGTGATGAGGGGGGCACCAGTCTGTGATGAGGGGGGCACCAGTCTGTGATGAGGGGGGCACAAGTCTGTGATGAGGGGTGCACAAGTCTGTGATGAGGGGGGACCAGTCTGTGATGGGGGGACCAGTCTGTGATGGGGGGACCAGTCTGTGATGGGGGACCAGTCTGTGATGGGGGACCAGTCTGTGATGAGGGGGCCAGTCTGTTATGGGGCACCAGTCTGTGATGAGGGGGCACCAGTCTGTGATGAGGGGGCACCAGTCTGTGATGAGGGGGCAACAGTCTGTGATGAGGGGGCACCAGTCTGTGATGAGGGGGCACCAGTCTGTGATGAGGGGGGAAAAGTCTGTGATGAGGGGGGAAAAGTCTGTGATGAGGGGGGAAAAGTCTGTGATGAGGGGGCACCAGTCTGTGATGAGGGGGCACCAGTCTGTGATGAGGGGGCACCAGTCTGTGATGAGGGGGCACCAGTCTGTGATGGGGGAGCACCAGTGTGTGATGGGGGAGCACCAGTCTGTGATGGGGGAGCACCAGTCTGTGATGAGGGGCCTGTGACGTGCACAGGAGGCTGCGAGGTGGAGGATATCATGTGGAGTCATAGCACCAACATGACACTCGGACCTCCGCCAGGAGAAAAAAATTCTGACCTGACCACTGTGAATTTTAATTCACTACCCCTGCTCTACATGTTTGCAAAGTTTTTTGTTTGGGGGATTTGCGGCCAGGGAGCACCGATTTTTCAAAGCCGGGCACCCCTTCCATAGACTCCCATGTTAAACGTCAGTCTAGTCATGGGCACAGTGAGGCATGGGCACAGTGAGGCATGGGCACAGTGAGGCATGGGCACAGTGAGGCAAAGTGAGGCACAGTGAGGCATGCAGATGGACACCCTAAGCTTATACTCGAGTCAATAATTTTCCCAGTTTTTTGTGGTAAAATTAGGTGCCTCGGCTTATATTCGGGTCGGCTTATACTCGAGTATATACGGTATATACATATGAATTCAGACATGTTATATTAAAACAGATCATTACATAAAAAGATAATAAACAGTTGATATCACATGATGCATATATGACAGGTATAGCAGATAGAGACACGGCATTGAACAGCTCTACGCGTTTCATGGATTGATCCAATCTTCAGGAGCATGCGTGTGACTTAAGGTATATAGTGTATTGAGGTATATTAAAAGGTCTGACCCTGCCAAGGAAAAGGGGGTTGGTAATTAGAGGTAGAAGTAAAGAATAAAACCCATAATGACCCCCACAGTCTAAAATACTCACAGACATGGCTGTATAGGAACGGTGTGGCACTGCAGGTCAGGTTTTAATATAACATGTCTGAATTCATATGTATATACTTACTGTACTGATTCCATTATGCATAACGATTGCCAATATATCATTACCAGAATATGGTTTTATTTATTTATTTTGTTATCAATAAACAATTCATCTTTATATACCTATGTGCCTCAATTCAAAGTCCCACCGCCATTTTCCTCATTCATTTAGATAGGGATGGAGGCATTTGACCTCACCGCCTCATTTAAAGTCCCAAATTGTTCCTCTTTTTCTTAAGCTGTAATGATAGTTATGTGCCACAACCACCATTATTTTCAGCAATGACAACCAATAAGAGCAAAACATAATAGTCACTAGTCTGAAAATAATGATCGTTAGCGTAAATAATGTATGTGTTATAATAACTAAATAGAAGTGTATCTAGATGTACCCTAAACTTTATTTTTTATTTATTTTTTTGTTTAAAGTTTGCGATAAAAAAGGGAAAGGATTATACTCCTTAAGGTTTTATGTAAGATTTTACTGTCATCAGTGACTCCATTGGAGAGATTCCTTCACTTCCTGTCCAGTAAAAGTTGCCCCCAGGACAGGAAGTGAGGGGAAATCTTTCAACACACATGAACGTATAAAGGCTTTTTTTTTTTTTTTTTTTTTTTACGTTACTTAGGGGAATGCTTCTGTTAGCTTTTTATTGCTGTCTGTTTTTCCGTTACAGATTTTCCCTCATGTCCTGTCTGTCTCTCATAGAGCACCAGATAACAGTAAAATATGACAGGGTTTCTAACCTTTACCCATTCTATTCAATACAAAAAATAAAAATGGGCATAGATACACTTTAAAGTGTAATTAAAGCTGAAATCTGGGCAAAAAATGTTTTCCCATGTAGTGGGGCTGTGCCCGCACTGCACTGGTTAACACATTTTTTTCTAGGGGAGAAGAGAGCTGAGATATACTTACCTAATCCTCTGATCCTTCCAGCACAAGACCGGTCCGGCACCCCCATGCTCCAGCTGTCTTGAATAGTGGACTGTTCCAGATGTCATTATAGCCAGAGCAGGCTCCATAAGCCAGGAACAGTCCACCGCAGGACTGCGGGGTAGCACCATTTTACGTAGGATTGAAGAAGGCTTAAAGGTGAGTATAAGCTTGCTGCTCACCCCTGGACAAAAAGAGCAGTTGGCCTGTGCAGTATAGGCAAAGCCCCACTGCATGGGAACATTTCGTTTTTTGCAGAGAGTTGGGATTTAAAGTAGAAGGAATAGCTAAAATAATCGCCACTGCTCTTATACAGAAATCTCTGTAAAAATACTTTTGTTTTACTCTTCCTTTAATCGGTCACGTGACTGTGAAGCTCCAGTTCCTCTATGTTATATAAGCTGCTGTTCCAACTCCCTGCGCTGACAACCGCAGCAATGAAAGGGGGCGGGACATCACGGCTCCCTGTAATTAAGCTACACAGAGATGCTGGAGCATTATAGTCATATGACTGCTCAAAAACAGTAAAAAAAAAAAGGATTTGCACTCGGATTTCTTAACCACTGAATCACGCCTGTGGAGAGACAAGAGTTTAACCTCTTCCATACCGGGCCTTTGTAAAATGACGCCGCCAGGAACCCTCTCTCCCTCCGGGTGGATGTCATATGACGTCCTGAGTTTGAGGGGGGATATCTGAATGATGCCTGCAGCTACAGGCATCATTCAGATATCCTTCTCTTCTGCCGGCGATTCTGCGCACCATAAGAATGATCATAGTGGTGGTTCCGCCGGTGGATCGTTCTTATAGGACATCACCCCCCTCCCGCCGCCATCCGGTGCTTCTCCGGGCTCTCCCGTGCTATCGGGGACCCGGAGAAAGAATCGTCCAGCGCCGGTGGTGGGTCACGTGACGAGCATAGAGATGACTGGTGACCAGATGGTCACCAGTCATCTCTATGACCGTCGGAGGCCCGGGCGCGATGTGATGACGTCACGCCCGGGTTCCCAAATGTAAACAAAGCCGCCATTGCGGCTAGTAAGTATGAGATCAGTGATTTATTTTTCCCGATCTCATGCTTTCCAGCCTGGAGGAGAGATGTGGGGTTTTATTGACCCCGCATCTCTCCATAAAGAGGACCTGTCACACACATTCCTATTACAAGGGATGTTTACATTCTTTGTAATAGGAATAAAGCTGATCAAAAAAAAAAAAAAAAATATGTAAAAAAAAGTGTCAAAATAAAAAAATAAGTAAAAAAAAATAATAATAATAATAATATATATATATATTTTTTTTAAAACGCCCCTGTCCCCAATAGCTCGCGCTCAGAAGCGAACGCACATGTAAGTCCCACCCACATATGTAAACGCCGTTCAAACCACATATGTGAGGTATCGCCGCGTGCGTTAGAGCGCGTTCAACAATTCTAGCACTAGACCTCCTCTGTAATTCTAACCTGGTAACCTGTAAAAAATGTCAAAACGTTGCCTATGGAGATTTTTAAGTACCGAAGTTTGGCACCATTCCATGAGTGTGCGCAATTTTAAAGAGTGACATGTTAGGTATCTATTTACTCGGCGTAACATCATCTTTCATATATTACAAAAAAATTGGGCTAACTTTACTGTTTTATTATTTTTTAATTCATGAAACCATTTTTTTCCAAAAAAAAGGCGTTTGAAAAATTATTGCGCAAATACCGTGCAAGATAAAAAGTTGCAACGACCGTCATTTTATTCCCTATGGTGTCTGCTAAAAAAATGTTTGGGGGTTCTGAGTAATTTTCTAGCAAAAGAATGATAATTTGTATATGTAGGAGAGAAGTACCAGAATAGGCCCGGTATGAAAGCGGTATAAAAAGCCCGGTATGGAAAGGGTTAAAGCTGAAGTTTAGCTAAAAACATTTTTTCGCTACAGCTTTAGTTACATTAGGTACCAGTAATGAATTATGTCCCATGATGTGGAGGCTGCTGGATTCTGTAGAAATCTTCACTGCAGGGCCGCCCTGTCCTCTTCCTGTTGCTGAACTTTCTGTGGGGGTTAAAAAATTTGGGTCTCCGGGCTCAGCTGCACTAAAGATGATGCAATGGGGACACACCCCTTGATGTACTCTCCTCCAATGAGAAAAGTTCTTTCGCTGATTACACTGCCTGTAACATGATCTGTGAATGGAGGAGAGTCTGATCAGTCACCAGATTATCACCCTCATTAAGGGCTGGTTCAAATGTTGTCGGAAATTCCGATCGCCAAGAACGCGGAGACGTACAACACTACACACAACGAGCCGAGAAAAATTAAGTTCAATGATTCTGAGCATGCGTCGAATTGATTCTGAGCATGCGTAGGATTTTTGTGCGTCGGAATTGGATACGCACGGTCGGAATTTCTGACAAGAACTTTTGTTGTCGGAAAAATCGAGAACCAGCTCTCAATCATTTGTTGTGGGAAATTCCGACAGCAAATGTCCGATGGAGCCTACACACAGTTGGAATATCCGACCAAACGCTCACATGGAACATTTGTTGTTGGAAATTCCGATCGTGTGTACGCAGCATCAGGATTCTCCCAGAAGCCCGTGCTGCACACTATAACAGAAAGGCCAATGATGTGTCATTGATACAGAAGTACGGGGAAGTGCTGCAAGTGGGGAAGACGCAATAGAAAATAGAAAAATAAAAGTCTCTGTTAACTAGCCATGTAAAAAGAAATCATTTTGCGGAGGTAAGTGAGCTTTTACTACGTCTTTAAGACACATTTTTATATAAATTAGACTGAATTGTATCCATTTATTGTGAAAAGCGGTGTGCAGATTATTGGTGCTCTATAAATCCTGTACAATAGGAATTCTTACTAGGGGGATGGATGATTAAACAATACTGGACAAATTCCACATATCCAGGATACTGCTTTTGCTTTTCTATAGAATAAAACGTGAAATCTGATTGGCTGCTGTCACAGCATCTCCACTTTGGTGCTCATCCTGTCTTGGCCAGTGTTTGGTGCATATTTATTTACATGGAAAACCAACCCCTGTGTAATATAGATTGATAGAAATATGATGGCGGTGACCCATGGGCACCGGGGAGGGGTGAGGAGGAGGGAGAAGGATGCCGGGCGGAAATCACACACATCTCCATCCAGCATACCGACCGCCTTCATTTCCGGCTGAGTGCGGCTGCGTGCTGGAATGTGTGCAGGGGGCGGGGCTGATCTCCCTCCGATCCCCCATACATGACATCTGTAGAGGGGCGATCTGTATGCTGCACACCGATCTCCTCCTCTGCAGTCCCCCGGAGCTGTCCTGCTCTGTACTGGGGACACGGAGCGCTGTGCATCAATCTGCAGCCGCCTCTCACACTGCCAGGATGCGGCGATCCCTGCAGTATACTGGAAATAATACCCCGGGCTGCTCTATTATATATACACATAGGGAGCAATGACAACTCATCCACTAGTTATTCCAGGTCTTTATACCCCATATACCACCATAGGTTATCCCATATACAAGATAAATCTGTGTCATATATATATATATATATATATATATATATATATATAAAACTCCTTATACCCCATATACCATAGGTTATCCCATATAGGAGATAAATCTGTGGCTATATATATATATATATATATATAGGACTCCTTATACCCCATATACCATAGGTTATCCCATATAGGAGATAAATATGTGGATATATATATATATGGGACTCCGTATACTCCATATACCATAGGTTATACCATATAGGAGATAAATCATTGTCATTTTATATATATATATATACATATATAACTCCTTATACCCCAGATATGGTGTCATATACAAGGTATTATCCCATACAAGAGATGCATCTGAGTCACTGTATATATAAAGGACTTATACCCCATATACCATAGGTTATACCAGCCCTGTGCCCTATATTATAATATAGTAGAGTTGGTGCAATGTGTAGTCCTGTGCCCATATATACTTTAGAAGTTATAGAATGTTTAGTATATGGGGCACATGGCTAAACTGTACATAGGATGACGCCGGCTCATTACTGTATGGTATTGTCTATAGTACAAAATACAAGGTATCCTGCACCCCACATGCTCTATATACAGTGGATGAGTTAGTGTTACCCTATGTACAATTTATACCCCTCTTCCCTATATACTAGACAATACTGTACAGCAGATTAGTCAGTGTCATCTTATATACAGTATATTCCTATGCCACATATACTATGGGTGATACCATACAGTAAACGAGTCAGAGTCATCCTATGTCAAATTAATTCTAATGCCCCATATACTATAGGTGATACTATACAGCAGACTAGTTAGTGTAATTTTATATAGAATGTATACTCCCGTGTACAATATTCTGTAGATTAATCTTTATATGCCTGTGCCCTATATACTATAGATGATACTATACAGTAGATTAATCTATATATCCCTGTGCCCTATATACTATAGATGATACTATACAGTAGATTCATCTATATATCCCTGTGCTCTATATACTATAGATGATACTATACAGTAGATTAATCATGTGTTCTATATACTGTAGATGATACTATACAGTTGATTAGTCGGTGTCAAATACAATGTATACTATTGTGCCCCATATTAAATAGTTGATACAATACAGAAGATTAGTGAGAATCATCCTATCTATAGTATACATATACTATACAGATACTATAGATGATACCATATAGTAGATGTATCTGTGTTTTTCCATGTACAATGTATTTCTGTGCCCTATATACTGTAGATGAGTCAGTGTCATTCCTTTGTACAATGTATAATCTGTGCCTGCATATTATAGATGATACCATATAGTAGATTGGTCAGCATGTACAATTTTTATCCCTGTGCCCCATATACTATAGATACATTGATGTCATCTCATGTACAATATATCCCTGTGCCCATATACTATAGATGAGTCAGTGTCATTCTATGTACCATATATACCCCTGTGCCCCATATACTATAGATAAGTCGGTGCCATCCCATGTACAATATATATCCCTGTGCCCCATAGACTATAGATAAGTCGGTGTCATGCCATGTACAATATATATCCCTGTGCCCCATAGACTATAGATAAGTCGGTGCCATCCCATGTACAATATATATCCCTGTGCCCCATAGACTATAGATAATTCGGTGTCATGCCATGTACAATATATATCCCTGTGCCCAATAGACTATAGATAAGTCGGTGTCATGCCATGTACAATATATATCCCTGTGCCCCATAGACTATAGATAAGTCGGTGTCATGCCATGTACAATATATATCCCTGTGCCCCATAGACTATCGATAAGTCGGTGTCATGCCATGTACAATATATATCCCTGTGCCCCATAGACTATAGATAAGTCGGTGTCATGCCATGTACAATATATATCCCTGTGCCCCATAGACTATTGATAAGTCGGTGTCATGCCATGTACAATATATATCCCTGTGCCCCATATACTATTGATAAGTCGGTGTCATGCCATGTACAATATATATCCCTGTGCCCCATAGACTATAGATAAGTCAGTGTCATCCCATGTACATTATATACCCCTGTGCCCTATAGACTATAGATGACACCATACAACAGATTGGTTGGTGTCATCCCATGTACAATGTATTCCTGTGCCCCATATACAGTACTATAGAAGAGTGGTGTCATCCTATGTACAATGTATACTCTTTTTCCTGTTTATTATCGATGATACCATGCACTACATGAGTCGATATCATCCTATGCACAGTATAGCCCTGTTTGTGCCCTATATACTATATATGGTACCATACAGCAGATGAGTCTATATCATCCTATGTACAGAATAGCCCTGTTTGTGTCCTATATACTATATATGGTAGCACACAGCAGATGAGTCTATATCATCTGATGTGTACAGTATAGGATGATATAGACTCATGATATAGACATAGGCCCATATATATAGATAATAAAATACAGCAGATGAGTCTGAGTCATCCTATCTACAGTATAGCCATGTCTGTGTCCTATATACTATATATGGCACCATACAATAGAAGAAGATTCAGAGTCATCCAATGCACAGTATAGTTCTGTGCCCCATATATACTCTATATATATATATTGAGCTCCAGCTTGGGCATAGGAATCTGGCTTTGCGCTCTCTTCCCACAGACAGATCCTTGATATAAATTATTTTCAGCTCCAGTACGGTAGATATTCTTATAGCTAGGACGTAGTTGGGTAGCAGAAGTCATCCGGTCGCCATTAAACATCGGTGGCCTTTATACAGCACTACACTACAGGAGTGATCCATCCAGACATGAGCTGCAAATCACACAGTTCTGATTGAGATGGCATGCCTGCTAGGATGGACCAACACAGAACGTGGGATTGGTGTAATTGATCCCCCCCTGTAATGATCACTGCCAAATCAAAGCCATAAACTGTCAAAATGCAGCCCATACACATTTCTATCAAATGCCATGCAAGTTAGGGAAATTAATTTGTTTGCAATTGCTAATCAATGGGATTATCTAGAGAGGCAATCAATCAGTGGCTTTCCATAGACATCTATAAATAGAACAGTTTATGAGCTGTATATACAAGTGGGGTTGCAATAACAAGATGGTATAGTTGAATCCAGGAGAGGGGTTACCAAAGCACGTCAGATCAAAAATCATCCATCAGATGAATTAATATTATTCTCCATGCATCTATTTTCCCTGATGGATTAGCATGTCACTATAAAGCTAACACTGTATAAAATGGCTGAACACCATCTGCATCTGCTCATATTTAGCACAGTTGATGAACAAAGCCAGCACTTAGCTTTTCCCATCCTAGCATGGACATGTAGAGCAATAAGGTTATTTATTATGGTTTAAATACAACATAAGGCAAGGTAGCTGGTGCTGCGTTGTACTAACATGTAGTGCAATGCACTGGCCTGGCGACAGGTCCGCTTTGATGCATGCCAATCACTCAGGAGGACCTGGTGTAAAAACCATTGCAATCAGCAATAGGAAGGTTTTGAATGTACTGTGTATATATATATATATATATATATATATATATATATAAAGCTAACACTGTATAAAATGGCTGAACAGCATCCGCATCTGCTCATATTTAGCACAGTTGATGAGCAAAGCCAGCACTTAGCTTTTCCCATTCTAGCATGATCAGTTAGAGCAATAAGGTTATTTAATATGGTTTATATTGCATTTAAACCATATTAAATAACCTTAAATACAACATAAGGCAAGGTAGCTGGTGCTGCTCTGTACTAGCATGTAGTGCAATGCACTGGCCTGGCGACAGGTCCGCTTTGATGCATGCCAATCACTCAGAAGGACCTGGTGTAAAAACCATTGCAGCCAGCAATAGGAAGGTTTTGAATGTACTGTGTATGTATATCTAGATATTATAAAACTAACACTGTATAAAATGGCTGAACACCATCTGCATCTGCTAATATTTAGCAGAGTTGATCAGCAAAGCCAGCACTTTTCCAATCCTAGCATGGACAATTAGGGCAATCTGGTTATTTATTATGGTTGAAATACAATATAAGGCAAGGTGCTGCTCTGCACTAGCATGTAGTGGAATGCACCGGCCTGGTGACAGGTCCACTTTGCTGCATGCCAAGTGTAAAAAACCATTGCAGCCAGCAATAGGAAGTTGCCGGATGTATATATATATATATATATATATATATATATTAAAAAAAAAAAATATATATATATATATATATATATATATATATATAAAAAAAAAATATATATATATATATATATATAAAAAAATATATATATATATATATATATATATATATATATATATATATATATAGGCTTGATCCTTGCATGTAACACAAGCATGGTAGAAAATCAACGTCCTCCATTAAATCAGCTGCATCTGGACTTAATAAATGAAGAAGGAGATGAATATTCATTACTTACAAGCATTGGTGACGGCAAAGCTGTTAGCTACCTCCAGATTGTCGATATGGGGCGTCAGCCTAAACTCTGAAGTGGAATATAGAACCATCCCTACTCGAAATGCACTGTATTCCTGATCTGCACCCCTTGGAAATAACCCTCCTGGAAAGAGATGGCACACAAATTATATTTTACACTTTTGACATGCCATGACAGTAAAAAAGAAATAAAAAATTTGTAAAATAAAATCAGTATATTCTTGATACCTAGAGTGTCCATGCATAGCCATTCCCTGTGCTGACAGCTGACCTGATGACTAGCGTTATATTGCAACTGCCTATAAAGCCTTCATCAGGCTGCCCATCAATATGCAGAGTGAATGGTGCATTCTCATGTAGCCTAGGCTATTCCTAAAGAATAAGATCCTTAGAATAAAATCAGACACAAGGCAGGCTTACCTATCTGTATGCTATTCGAATAGACTCCAATGATCAGTCCCCATAGAACAGGAACCAGGAAGACAGAAATAGGCATAATCTTTTGCATCTCCAAGAAAAAAAATCGGATCATTCAGAAAAAAAAAAAAAAGATCCAAGAAAAAAAAAAAAAAGAATGTAGCAATCTGTCGATTTAGATCAGCTGTAAAGCGGTGCAATCATTGGAAATCCGGATTAAAAAAATAAAAAAAAAAACCTAAGAGGAGCGGTGGAGCAGCTGAGGATGATGGTTGCCCTGGTTCCTGAATTAAAAAGAAGGCTTGGATGCAGTTGTTGGTGATGTGGTCCCAGTGTCTCAGTATTGTTCATTCAGACACTCACACACAGAGAGGCTGGCAGATGCAGACGTGAGCGCGCAGCGGGAGCGAGCAGAGAGAGAGCAGTGCACAATGATCTCCCCCCCACCCACCCAACACACTCCATAACCACCACCAACACCAACCACCACCTCTCCCCCCCCTTCCTTCCGGAGCAAGCTTAGCTGTAGTGTCACAGCGCCCCGCTATCCCGCTCCGCTCACTGCACTGTGTGCTGCCAGCCGTCCAAGCTCAGCTTCAGCACCACGGACAGCGAGCTCACCCGCATCAGCCAATAGCCGGCCAGCTGATGCCCCGCTGCTGCGCTCTTCTACTGCTGCGCACTGCGCTCTGCTCACCCCCGACTGCGCACAGCCAAAGCGATCACCTCCGTCTAGCAGCCCCCTCTGTGCGATCCACGTCTCTTCTATTCAAAGGGATGCAGAACAGGAGCATAGTGCATTTCAAAAGGGAAAAAAAAAGAAATAAAAATAATAAAGTCAATGCAAAAGTATTCCTTATCAGCTAAATTCCTATCTCTTCCCCACTTTTTTTGTTATTTTTTTTTTTTTTTTAGTTCCAGGTAGCTGGTTCTGGGGAAAAAAAAAGATCTGGTGTGCTGTCAAATGCAAGGCAAGCGAAATAAATGGGATCATGTGAAGAACTCAGCCTTTTATAGAAATCCAGGTCCAACAGCTAGCGTTTCACTAAATTGCCAGTAATTACATGGCGTGAAAATGTTTTATTTGATTGGCTGCCTTTATGGTTTTTACCCAAAATGGAAGTGCACTTTCCTAATGATTGTTATGAGGGAACTGCTGCTCATTGGTTTTGGAAAGGATAATTGGAGGCAGAAAAGAATGCAAGGAATTTCTCTGTCACAGCTCTAATTAAATCAATCTGTTTAGGAGATTCATAGATTTCTAAATCAAGTATCTTTAGTAGTCTGGGGGGGAGAAAGTTTACTGATTCCATCTATTTATCTGTCTGCAGGGAAGGCTAATAGAAGGAGGGGGGGGGGGGGGAGAAAGTTTACTGATTTCAATCTAGGGAGCTGATTCTATCTATTTATCTGTCTGCAGGGAAGGCTAAAAAAGGGGTGGGGGGGGAGAAAGTTTACTAATTCCAATCTAGGGAGATGATTCTATCTATTTATCTGTCTGCAGGGAAGGCTAATAGAAGGGGTGGGGGGGAAGTTTACTGATTCCAATCTAGAGAGCTGATTCTATCTATCTATTTATCTGTCTGCAGGGAAGGCTAATAAAAGGGGGGGGGAAGTTTACTGATTTCAATCTAGGGAGCTGATTCTATCTATTTATCTGCCTGCAGAAAAGGCTAATAAAAGGCGTGGAGCGGGGGGGGGGGGGGGGAAGTTTACTGATTCCAATGATCTAGGGAGCTGATTCTATTTATGTATCTGTCTGCAGGGAAGGCTAATAGAAGGGGTGGGGGGAAAGTTTACTGATTCCAATCTAGAGAGCTGATTCTATCTATTTATCTGTCTGCAGGGAAGGCTAATAGAAGGGGTGGGGGGAAAGTTTACTGATTCCAATCTAGAGAGCTGATTCTATCTATTTATCTGTCTGCAGGGAAGGCTAATAGAAGGGGGGGGGGGGAGAAAGTTTACTGATTCCAATCTAGGGAGCTGATTCTATCTATTTATCTGTCTGCAGGGAAGGCTAATAAAAGGGGTGGGGAAGTTTACTGATTCCAAGGGGTGAGGGGGGGGGGAAAGTTTACTGATTCCAATCTAGGGAGCTGATTCTATCTATTTATCTGTCTGCAGAAAAGGCAAATAAAACGGGGGGGGGGGGGGAGTATACTGATTCCAATGATCTAGGAAGCTGATTCTATCTATTTATCTGTCTGCAGGGAAGGCTAATAGAAGGGGTGGGGAGAAAGTTTACTGATTCCAATCTAGGGAGCTGATTCTATCTATTTATCTGTCTGCAGGGAAGGCTAATAGAAGGGGGGGGGGGAGAGAAAGTTTACTGATTTCAATCTAGGGAGCTGATTCTATCTATTTATCTGTCTGCAGGGAAGGCTAATAGAAGGGGTGGGGAAGTTTACTGATTCCAAGGGGTGGGGGGGGAGAAAGTTTACTGATTCCAATCTAGGGAGCTCATTCTATCTATTTATCTGTCTGCATAAAAGGCTTATAAAAGGGGGGGGGGGAGTATACTGATTCCAATGATCTAGGAAACTGATTCTATCTATTTATCTGTCTGCAGGGAAGGCTAATAGAAGGGGTGGGGAGAAAGTTTACTGATTCCAATCTAGGGAGCTGATTCTATCTATTTATCTGTCTGCAGGGAAGGCTAATAGAAGGAGGGGGGGGGGGAGAAAGTTTACTGATTCCAATCTAGGGAGCTGATTCTATCTATTTATCTGTCTGTAGGGAAGGCTAATAGAAGGGGTGGGGAAGTTTACTGATTCCAAGGGGTGGGGGGGAGAAAGTTTACTGATTCCAATCTAGGGAGCTGATTCTATCTATTTATCTGTCTGAAGAAAAGGCTAATAAAAGGGGTGGGGGTGGGGGGGGGGGAGTTTTCTGATTCCAATGATCTAGGAAGCTGATTCTATCTATTTATCTGTCTGCAGGGAAGGCTAAAAGAAGGGGTGGGTGGGGGGAGAAAAAAAAATATTTTTAGTCTGACTTTTCCATGAAGAAGAACTTGTTTGATGACTGTTCTTCATCCAGGAAGATGCTATTAACCCGTTAACTTCCTGCCTTTGCCAAGTCCGCCAACGGCAGCGTTTGAGCATGTTTTTCATCCAGAAAATAAAAAATGTTGATGTTACAGTACATGGATAATTGCACATATAATGTTTAACCTTTGCAAAATGCTGAAGTTGCTGCCACAAGGTAATTAGCATTCAAGTCCCCCCCTTTTTTTTTTTTTTTTTTTAAATGACTTCATTGTCTAATTCTCATACTTCCCACACAGCTTTATAGGATATTGTGCGTTGCTATGGAAACTAGGAAGTCGGCATGGAATCGTGCTGACTGGTTGTCACTTAGAGCTTTTAACTAGCACCAAGAATTGCTAGGTTTGGTACAGTCAGATCCACACTTCAGATCCTTTCAACTAAATCTAAGCCTTTTTCTATATGTTTTTTTTTCTTGATAAAATGAGATGCAGTAATTCTTGATTAACAGGATTTTTTTTATTATTATCTTTCTGTAATCAGATGGAATGTTCAATAAATTGATGTAAACTTCATGTCACTGAGATCGTCATTGCTTGTTTGCTAAACGTCAGATGTAATTAGCGTCATGGTCGAGGGATAGCTCTGACTACGTGCATTTTAATAAGACCGACATTTTACCATCCGGTCAACTGCAACTGTGGCCTACCGAAAAAGACAAAACATGGTTTTCATGTGGTGGGATTTTTACAGAATTGGGTAGTTAGTTGGCTATTCTGCTTTTCATCATTTAAGAAAAACGAGGACTGATTTAGGAACAATAGGGCTGAGAAAATGGAGGTGATTCCTATTGCAATCATACACCTAAATGTATTTTCACTTTGCTGGATAAAAAAAAAGGAAACCTGTTAAGCCTCGTACACACGATCGGATTATCCGACGGGAATTGTGTGATGACAGGCTGTTGTCGGATAATCCAACCATTTGTATGCTCCATCGGACAATTGTTGTTGGATTTTCCGCCAACAAAAGTGGGATAGCATGCTTTAAAATTGTCCGCCAACAAATGTGTGATGTCGGATTATCCGAGCATGTGTACACAAAGTCCGTCGGACAAAACTCCAAAGTACAAACACGCATGCTCAGAAGCAATGCTCACCATAACACAACATTAACAGAAGTTGCCCAAGGGGTGGTGCTAAAGAGCTAAAAAAACACATAGTTTCGTGTTTGTTGGTCGACAATTCTTTGCCATGTGTATGCAATACAAGTTAACGGCCATTGCCCTTCGGACAAAAGTCCTACGCTTTGTCCGATGAAAATCCGATCATGTGTATGAGGCTTAAGACTGTAATGGATTTTTTTTAAATTGGAATTAAACAAACAAAATTCATTGAGGGAAATTTATCAAAACCAGAGCAACCAGAATCTGGAGCAGATATGCATGGCAACCAATTAGCTTCTATCTTTCATTTTCAAAGCTTGAGGCTGGGTTCACACCTATGTGAATTGGATGCGGGTTTCCCTGCATCCAAATCGCATAGCAGGAGATTGTGACTGTCTCTCTTTGGAGCCGGTTCACACATCCCAGTGCGAATTGCACAGGAGTCCTGTGCGTCTTTTGGTCCATTTTAGGTCAAAATCCGGGCTAAAATCGGACCTGAAACAGTGAATTGAGACGCACCGGACTCCTGCTGTGAGCCGCTGCGTGTTCTAGTGTGAACCCAGCCTAAAGGATAAGATCACCTTTTGTAACATGTTACACCGGTATTCAGGGTATAATATGTAAAATGTTATTGTTAGAGCAAACCCTGCACCCCCCATGAGCCCCCCCCCCGTTGTAACAGCGAACCAGGAATCCTCTCCCCGCATCAGCTATTACAATTTCAAGAAAACCCGACTGCTCCGCCCACCTGGCCGTGTCATTTATTCACAGAGTTCTGTGATTGGGAGAACTACAAGTACCAACAGTCTTTGAAGCTCTCGGGTTGTAGTTCTAAATAAACATACCAGGTCATTGATGAGCACTCTAGGTAGTTCATTGATGCTTAAAGTTCTTGTAAAGGCACAAGGTTTTTTATCTTCATGCATTCTACGCATGAAGGTAAAAAGCCCTCTGTGTGCAGCATCCCACCCAGCCTCCCCTAATACTTACCTGAGCCCCCTGTTGATCCAGCGATGTCCACAAGAGCCTTGTCTCTCCGGGGATTCACACTCCTGCTTTTAGCAGCAGCGAGAGCCATTGGCTGATGGTGAATGGACACACGGAGCTGTGGCTTGGGAGCGTGCCTGCTTGGCTACCCCCAGAGAAAGCTGCTTGCTGTGGGGGCACCTGGAAGGAGGGGGGGTCAGGAGCGCCAGTGTGGCACCCGAGAAGAGAAGGATCCAGGCTGCTCTGTGCAAAACCACCGCACAGAGCAGGTAAGTATAACATGTTTTTTATAAAACAAAAAAACAAAACCAAGGCTTTAATATCACTTTATTGTCATGAGGTACCAGCAGACAGCTTACACCGACAGTCTGCAGGAGCCTTGCATTGCACCCACATGGATTGAATTCCAGGCGGTTTAGCAGGGTCTGTCCAATTATCGATTAATGTATGGAGAGTTTTAAGCTATTTGTATAAAAAAATATATAATGGTTGAACAGAAGTCAATATGCTGATCAACTTTTATTCAACCACCCTGTTGGAAAATTTCCACTCAATCAGTGCCGCAGGCATTAGACTGCAGTGCTGATAAGTGTATTCTAATGGCAGGAAGGTCTCTGTGCTGTCAGAATACAAAGGCACAGCTGGGAGAATTCCTCAACATCGAGTGTGTGGATGGGGGAATGGGGTCAGTTTTTTAATTCAACCAGCTGATTGAATGAAAAAAAAATTGACTGCTTTATAGCCAGCCTAATTGAACAAGCTGACAATAGAAGCTGCTTGGTTGCCATGCTCATCTGCTCCAGATTCTGTCTGCTCCAGTTTTGATAAATTCCCATTATCATATTTCTGCTTACCAATTCTTAAATGTGGTGGCTGCATTTGTTTTATTTTTCCCTTTTTTCAACTGGTGATCAGGCCAGTAAGTCATTTTTTTTTCAATTTTATTTTTTCAACTTCCTCTAACAGACCAGGCTCTTACAAAAGTGGCAGTACTGAGACAAACCATTCAACACTGAGGCTGAATTCACACTATGTGCAATGACCAGCCAGCATTTTACTGCAATGTAAAATGCCATTCACTACAAGCACTCACAGAATATAATTGTTTCACACTGCAACATAAGCCAGAGCCATGCTGCAATGAGCTGCGATAAAATGTACAGGATCACATGTCACTGTGCAGAATTACAGCACATAGTGTATAGTATCAAGCAAAGTTCAGTGAAAAAAAAGGGAGCTGTGCTATGCGCGCACCCCACCGCCCTCTACCACAGTCATAATGGACAGCTGCCAGAGAGTGGTTTAACTATCTGGCAGCTATCTGTTCTGTGTGAATTATAACCTTGACAGGGGTGCTTACAATTGTAGCGGGTGGTTACATTGAGGGGGAAACATCTGAGTGGTAGTCAGGCTCAGATGTACCAATTGTTAGGTCTCAAGGACCATTTCTATCCCTGGGAGATAGTGGTGGTTGAGTTCACTGGGGCCTATAGGTGGCGCTGTTGCCGTGGGCCCGGACTGAACTGCAGTATGAGGTTGTGTCCTTTTTGTCCCCTCTCGGCAGCAGTACGGCGGGGCGGGGAACCTGCTGTGCCTGTCGGGAGAGGATATAAAAGGGGGCGGCCATCTTCCAGAGTGGTCGTCAGTTCTGCGCTCAGGCACCTTAAGCCTGGGTGCGGGTGTGTCGCCTCCGGGTGCCCTAGGCCCGGAGGCCTGTCAGGTGGTCTTTGGGTGCTCTAGGCCCAGAGACGGAGCTGCTATTCCATCACAGACACCTTCAGTCTGGGGTGAGGTACTTCGAGAGAGGCCCGGGGCCCAGTACCTTCGACTGGGTCCCACAAGGGATCGCGGGGATCCTAGGGTCCCCCCCTGAAGTGGGTGCCTGAATCTAGGACGAGGAGGCCAGGGAGGTGACCCTTCCCGAAGACCCAGTACAGTATCGCTGGTGACGATGGGGCCTCTGGTAACTCTCCGGATGGATGTCCTTTCCCTGACAGGGGTCATTACTTCTAGAAGGTAATTCATCTTCACCTGCGATAGGCTGCACAGGGCTCTGCGCCCTAAACCCCCGGATGATAAACCCTCAAGGGACATCATATTATGCCTAAAAGACTACCTTATTAAAGAGGACATACTCAGGGCCTCGCGCAACACTCCCAACATCCAACTAGATGGTGTAACGGTGCAGATCTACCCTGACATTTCTCCGACTACTCTAGATAAGCGCAGCAGAATGAAAGAAGTCACCTCCGTCCTTCAGTCTGCCAGAATCAGATATCGTTGGGGCTTCCCCTTTAAGCTGCAAGTCCCGCATAATGGTACCACGTATACAGTCACCACAATCTCCGAGGGAAAAGATCTGCTAGTAAAATTGGGCCTCCTGAGCGCAGCGGACCACCCCAGGATGCCATCTACCCCCCGTTCGCCAGCCATCTGGGCGACCCCTCCACCCAGAAGAGACCGCCGCACTGCTCACTGATCTCCACGATTCCCGACTTTTCAGAGGGGCATATTTAGGGCCCGCAAGCAAATAAGCTGATGTTTTGTCTCACCCTTGAACTGACGTCCGTTCGCGTCCGTTTGTACAACCCCCCACTCCGGGCAGGTTGGATGGAGACCATGATGTCCCTGGACAGTGCACTTGGAGCACCAGCTATGATTGACAGGATGGATCGGTCTCCCCCCCTTGCTTGGAGGTTTGGACCATCTGGTCCGAGTTCACTATTGCTGTTTTGGCAGAGGGGGGGGGGAGGGCATCTTTTTCCTTTTGGCCCTTTCCTGCCTCCTTCTCTGGCCTTATGCTTTTTTGGTTGGGGTGTCTGTTTTACCCCCGACCCCCTCGATAAAGCTGCTACTTAAAGTAGAGCCAAGCCTGCTACAGTTGAAATTGCAGCGCTTACAAATGTTTTTTGATTATCTGTTTATATGTTTTTTCACTTTTTTTATCCTTTGTTATTTTACAAGTTCTGTACTGCATCTATCTCACTGTTATTTCTCCACTCATTGGTTGGCACTCCGGGCTCAGCCTGCTCCGGGCTCCTCCGGGGGCGGGAGGGGTCCTGGGGTTTCAGCCTCTGACATGGGTCTGGTTAAGCACAAATCTTTGCATAGGACACTGTGCGGGTACTGGAGTTTGACTCTCCCTTTAAGTGAGGTTCTAGGGGGTTCTGGACTCACTGTGCAATTTTTAGCATACAAGCTGCAGTTTAATTCAGCCTAATGGGTACCACAGTAATTTCACATAACCTGAAAGGTTTTAACTCTCCGATAAAAAGGAGGAAGGCCTTTAAAACTTATAAGAGAATGGGTGCGGACATCCTGCTTCTCCAGGAGACGCATTTCTCTACCCAAAACCACCCGCACTATTTTGATAAGGCCTACAGCCAAGGATATTTCACCACATTTGAGTCCAGGACCCGTGGAGCTGCTATTTTTTTTAAGAATACGGTAAAATTTGATCTGCAGCAAATATATAAGGACCCTGACAGCCGCTTTGTGATTGTTAAAGGCACTATTCAGGGGAAAACTATCACCATAGCATCTGTGTATGCCCCGAACGACGCCCAAGCCAGGTTTTTTAAGCGATTTTTTCTCGCCCTAGATGAATTCCACTCCTCACATATGATTGTGGGGGGAGACTTTAATTTGGTGGCACATCCAGCTCTAGACAGAAGTAGGACTGGACATGCCTCTAACGCTTTCCCTAGATCCCTCAGACACCTTATCAAATCCAACCAGCTGATTGACACCTGGAGGGCTCATAATGTGGGAGCTAGGGAATATACTTTTTATTCCCACCCGCATGACAGTTACTCGAGGCTAGATTACATTCTTTCCACGACAGTCATGACGGCTAACTCTACCTCAGCTAGAATTCACTCCTGCCCATGGTCAGATCACCAGATAGTGTCATGCTCCTTTGCACATATAGGCCTCCCGAGGGCAGTGGGGTCCTGGAGAATCAATGATTCTATTCTCACGGATCCCATAGCTTTGTCTCAGATAGGTGGCTACATCTCCGAATACTTCGCACACAATGAGGTCGGGGAGATTTCCCCGGCGTCGTTGTGGGGAGCGCATAAAGCGGTTCTGAGAGGTAGACTTATGCATTTGGCCTCTGACCGAAAAAAACAGAGACTTCAAGCAATTACTTCCCTTACTGAGGACTTGGATCGGCTGTATCGCAGACATGGTCTAACCCAGAGGCGTTGCTAGGGGGGTGCGGGGGGTGCGGTCCGCCCCCGGGTGACACCCGCTAGAGGGGTGACACCCTCCTTTTTTTTTTTTTTTTTTTAATTTTTTTTTTTTTTTTTTTTTTTTAATTTTTTTTTTTTTTTTATTTATTTTTTTTTTTTTATTTTTTTTTTTTACAGCTGACCCATTCATTGATTAATTTCACCCCGCTGGGCTGGAAGCCTGGAACAACACCTCCAGCGCCGCGGCCGCGCCTGGTGTGTGTCCTCCGGCTCCTTATTCTTCCTATTCCTAAATTCCAATGTCATGGACATAAAGTCTGCAAAGTACTTTGGAATCATGTTTGATAGCACACCCGACATATCACATACTGACCAGATGTCCGAAGTGATCAGATATGTGAACATCAAGAATAGGAAAGTTGAAGTAAAAGAAGTGTTTCTAGGATTTTTCCCTTTAAAGGGGAAAAAAGCTGCTGATCTCAGTGTGGATATCTTTAAAAAATTAGAGAGTGATGGACTGGACATAATGATGTGTCGTGCTCAGGGTTATGATAATGCTGCTACTATGGCTGGAATTCATGGAGGTGTACAATCCATTATTAGGGAAAAAAACAAAAAAGCGATTTTTAATGGCTGTGTGGACCATTCACTGAACTTGTGCGGTCAGCACTCTTTCGCTGAGAATGCTTCATGTGTGACATTTTTTGGAACACTTCAGTCAATGTTTTCTTTTTTTGCTGCTTCCACCCATCGATGGGATGTGTTAATTCACCATACTGGAGTGTCAGTGAAAAGATTATCAACAACACGCTGGAGTGCTCATCATGCTGCAGTTAAGCCAGTAAAAGAAAAATTGAATATGTTTGTGTCTGCAATCGAAGCGCTTTGTGATCCTTCTGAAAATATGGACACAAGAGGAGCAGCAGAATGTCTACTGCCTGCTGTCTGTGATTTTACGTTTTTGTGCTACCTATACTTCTGGGGTGATGTACTTCAAGAAGTTGATGTTACACAACAGTACCTGCAGACCAAAGGCTTAAGTCTGGACAAGGTGGTGACAAAGCTAGAGTCACTAAGACTTTTTCTGTTTGAAGAGCGCAGCCACCTAGTGGAACATGCAATTAAGCAGGCACATTTAAAATCTAAAGAATATGGAATTGCCGTAGAGAGAAGAGCCAGGTTTAAGAAGAGGATGGCAGGGGAACAGGCACGTGATGCTGGAGGCATAAGTCTACAAGACGAGAACAAGAGGGCAATGCTTGAGTGCATTGATCGCTTCCATTCTGAACTCCAGATCAGATTAAGAGCCATCATGGAAGTTGCAGCCATGTTTGAGGCTGTTCAAGCAAAGAGTCTCATATATGAAACTGAAGAAACATTAAAGGTGTCCATTCCAAAACTGACCACTTTTTATGACGAAATATCTGAGAGTGAGCTGTTAATGGAAATACCCAGACTGAGGAGACATCTCAAAGCAGCCAAGATCAACCTAGAAGAAGTCAAAGATTGGTCGGCTTTACAAGTTTTGACCTTCATAGCAGAATGGGACTTCATTGAATCTCTTCCAACCCTTTCACTATGTCTAAAAATATTTCTGACAATCTGTGTGTCTGTGGCTTCATGCGAGAGGAGCTTTTCAAAGTTGAAGCTGATAAAAAACTATTTGCGTTCAACGATGGGACAGGCAAGGCTTTCTGATCTTGCAATATTATCAGTTGAAAGTGAACTAGCGAAATGTATTGATTTTGATGATGTTGTTCACAATTTTGCAGCTGTCAAGGCTAGAAAAACAAAGTTTTGATTTAGATGTTAACTAAATGCTTTCATATTTGTTCCTGTTTTTGTGTTATTTATTTATTAATTCAGTAAAGTTTAAAGTTAAAATAAATACAGTTCTTTAACAGTTTAAGCTTTGATTTCTATTATTTTCATATGATTTTGTTATTCAAATTTGCTAGTTGATTGATAGTTATTAACGGCACTACTGTTGCCAATATATGCAGTGTTATTAGGGTGAAAAAAATTATTGGGGGGGGGTGACACCATGTTATACCGCACCAGGTGACACCAACCCTAGTGACGCCACTGGTCTAACCCAGGAGCCTGACTTGTTGGAGTAGATTGATCAAAAGAAGAGAGCACTGGATGCTATCCTCACTGAACAAACAGAAAAGTCTTTGAGATGGTCTAAGGCCAAATTTCTCTTGCACAGTAACTCCTCGTCGACCATGTTTGCGAGAAAGTTGAAACAATCTCTTCAACCCACGCACACCTACAGATTAAGGAATAGAAAAGGTAACCTCACAACTCACCCCAAAGAAACACTACACTTGTTTAAGTCTTACTATCAATCTCTACTAGAGGCCCCCCAACCCTTTGATCCTCCACACCCCACAATGTGGCTGGACTCAATTCTATTGCCCCAACTGTCTGCGGACCAACTAGAGTCACTGAATGCCCCATGTACGGTGGAGGAAGTGACGGCTGTCATGTCCTCCCTGAAAACTGCGAAGACCCCGGGCCCCGACGGCTTCTCGGCCTTGTACTATAAGAAGTTTTCTGATTTACTGGCCCCTAGGCTAACAAAACGATACAATTCAGTACTATCTGGTGGAGCCTTCCCGAATGAAATGCTACTGGCAAATATGTCTCTGATCCCTAAACCAGGAAAAGACCATTCGCTTCCCCAAAATTTCAGGCCCATTTCGGTTATTAACAATGACCTGAAAATATTCAGTCGCATACTAGCGGACAGACTGGCAGCCTCGATCAAGACCTTAATCTCCCCTGATCAGACCGGATTCATCCCGACCAGACAGATTACAGATAATATTCGCCTAGCCACCAACATTATTCAGGATGCCAACCTCCACTCCCGTAAAGTCCTCATGCTTAGCTTAGACATCAATAAAGCTTTTGATAGTGTGCTCTGGCCATACTTAGACAAGATCCTACATAGGTTTGGGATCCTGGGTAGGTTTGTGAATGGCTTCCATGTTCTCTACAGACAACCCCAAACATGCATCAAAATCCCCGGTTGCTCCTCAGAGTTCTTCACCCTAGGTAGGGGAACTAGACAGGGCTGCCCTTTGTCCCCTTTATTATTCGCACTGGCGATCGAACCCCTGTCAAGATATATAGCGGATAACCCGAACATAAAAGGATATGACAGTCACGACAACACATATAAAATAAGTCTTTACGCAGACGATGTCCTACTATTTTTGTCTGACCCTCTGACCTCCCTACCAAACCTTTTAGACACGTTAGATGCATTCCGGACTGAAACTGGCTTGGGAGTCAATCCCTCCAAATGCGTAGCTATGCCCATCAATTTCCCGCACTCTCTGGTGGAATCCCTTCAAAATAGCTTCAAATTCTCCTGGTCAACCTCATCTTTGCAATACCTGGGGGTGAAACTAGCTCCCTCTCTTAAACAGATGTACGCCTTGAACTTCCCACGGGTTTTCGCGGCCATTAAAGGGCTACTGTCCCAATGGGCCCCCTACCACATCTCGTTTCTTGGCCGCATACAGGCGGTCAAGATGTCTATTCTTCCCAAATTGTTGTTCTACTTTAGGGCCCTCCCTCTGTATGTGTCCTGTTCTACTATTAGGAACATACAATCGGAACTGCTAAGATTCATTTGGAAAGACAAGAGACCCCGATTCAGTAGACTCTTGATGTATAGGGCTAGTAACAGAGGGGGACTGAGTTGCCCAGATTTATGGAAGTACTTTCTGGCTGCCAGGCTACTCCAGATTGCACAATGGTATATCCCCAATCCTGGGACTCCCTGGCTGCGATTTGAACGCAACTCCATAAGGCCTTACTATCTCCCAGGGATCTTGTGGACTGGTTCGATTCACCATAGGGACATTACAGCTCTCAATCGGGTAGTGGGGCAGTCTCTCTACCTCTGGACCCTATACAGAGACAAGTTCGGCCTAGCCTCCAAACCGGCCCCCCTGTCCTCGTTCTTGGGGGACCCCGACTTCCCAGAGGCCTTTGGAGCAGAACTAAACTTTATGCACTGGTCTTCTCAGGGCCTGGTGACTTTACGCTCACTGACTCTAGGGACTGGATTGAGGTCCTTTGAGGACCTGAACCAGAACTGGGGTATTCCCCGTTCTGATTTCTACAAGTACTTGCAGATACGCCACTTTTACCAGAATGCCATCGCACATTGGAGGGCGAACCCCAAAACTACTTTTGAAGCGCTTTGTCTTGAGGGGTCCAGGGATAGAGGGGTGATTTCCTTAATTTATAGTCATTTGAATAACTTCAACTCAGAATCTAAATCCCAGGCTATGTTAGCATGGGAAGCTGATTTGGGAGAGGCAGTTTCCGAGGAAGACTGGAGCGACATGATAGATAATATGCATAAGTGCACGCGTTCAGTAGCAATCAAAGAGACAGTGGTAAAATTACACACTAGATGGTATTACACCCCGGTTAGAATACACACAATGTTCCCCCTGGTCTCGGATGCCTGCTTCAGGGGCTGTGGGGAGAAGGGTTCTCTCCTCCACACCTTCTGGAACTGTGGAGCATTGGATCCTTTGTGGCAACGGGTGTCTGCTAAGATACATCAGATCACTGGGAACAATGTTGTCCTAACGGCACGGTTATGCCTCCTATTTGCGAATATCCCAGGGACCATGCTCGCAGAACAAAGATTAATACATACTCTATTTAGTGCGGTTCATTGGGCAATTGCCCTGAATTGGCGTAAACCATCTGTCCCTTGGCCGCAGGTTCTTTATCGCATGGAGTCGATAAAATTGATGGAACGCATTCACCACACACTTGTGGACTCCATGGCGATTTTCGAGAAGAAATGGGACTCCTGGCCCTCACCTGGATAGGCTGGTGCCCATATCCGGCAGATTGGGTCGCTCTAACAGCACCTCCGAACACCAGTTTTTGACAAACCTTTGACAGTGACTAGACTTTGATCTATGTATACACAATATCTGTGATAGCAGTACGCTTTATTTCTTCTTATTTCTTTTGGTTTAGTTTTTGTTCGGTTGTATATTTTCCTTCAGTTTAACATGATGGGATTCGCACAAAACAAACATCAATGGAGATGCATGCCCCAGTAAGAGACTAGTATTCGTACTATATCACCGATGAACCACGGACTATTTACATCACTGTTAAACATTATAGTTTACTTATCAGAGATAAAAGTATGTAACTTCACAGCCATGATGATCACTAGTATATGTCATTTCTATTGCACTTATCCCTTGTAAATCCTTTGTATGATTCTTCAATAAAAACTTATGTAAACAAAAAAAATAGAAGGTAATTCATCGTGAATCTGGTCGGTGGCAGAGACCCAACAACCGAGCCTGTGGCAGAGGCCCTATTCACCTGGTCCGTGGCAAGGACCCCCTCATGGTCGGTGGCAGCGACCATGCGCCAAGCCTGTTCGTGCTATCCAGAACAGGAGAAACCCAAATTTAAGTTTGCGCCTGGACCTCCTCCCACCTTATCTGACCCATGTTTGTCTCAACCCGTCTGCTCTTAAAGAGACTGTTTATTGTGCAAAAAGGAATAAATAAGTGTTGGACCTTTCAGTTGGTGTGGACAGTTGCTTACTGGGGAAAGTTAAAGACTTGTTCTGATTACTGCAGAAACAAGGTCAGCACTGGAGGCTTTCTTGCACCAGTCGCAGGCAGGCCTGAGAAACTAACACCGCTCAACCTCCCTATTCAGGAGGGTACGGGCTTGTGGTGCGGTGTGCCTCATTCTTTTCCTGCGGAGGAGCCAAGCAGAAGAAAAGCAGGTAAAGTCTGGGGTTGGTGCGCTACACAATGATCAGATTTTGATCATTTCTGTAAACCTTTATCCCAAAAGAAAAAATAAATAAACTAACTGCTGTAACTGCTTAAAAGTGATACTGCAGTTGGAGTTTGACTTTAAAACAGAACTAAACTCCCAGAAATGCTCACATTTTCAATCAAGCAAAGCTGCAGTAAAATCCTTTATCAGCTGCTGTCTTCTTCTCAGCTACTTAGTCCTGGGATTTTAGCCTCTCGATTGGCCTGTTGGGGAATGACATCATCCCACTCAGGCGAACAGGGTTCTGTCATTCCGGCACAGCCAGAATGTGGCAAGATTGCATGTTGAGTTGCGCATGCACAGCTCAGTGTGCATTCAGTAGAAGACTGAGCAGACAGGTAAGAGGCGAGCCCCGCTGTCAAAATATAATGTCCCACTGTAGGGATTTCTCCGTCTACCTCATTTGTTGTATAAACGAACCTGCTAGGTTTTTTAATTCAGCAAATACAATGTTTACAGTGCTCTTTTGCAGGGCTGGTCGGTGCTATCTTCAATTTCCACCAAAATTATATTGGAAATGCTCACTGTTCAAAAGGTGTTACATAAAGTGCATTTGATAGTTGCTGGTTCCTAATGTCAATCTTTAATTTTCAGTCAGTCTATAATAAATGCACAGTCAGCTGCTCCTCTCCTTCCCCAGTCCACTGTCTAGGTTTGTTATCACCCTAACAAAATGAGAAGTCACAGAGTATGCAGAGTAGTGATGAGCCGAACACCCCCGGGTTCGGTTCGCACCAGAACCCGCGAACGGACCGAAAGTTCGCACGAACTTTAGAACCCTATTAAATACAATGGATGCGAACGTTCAAAATCTAAAATGCTAATTATAACGACTATTATGCATGTTATTGTCCTAAAAAGGGTTTGGGAACCCGGGTTCTGCACCAGGGGACATGTATCAATCCAAAAAAAAGTTTTAAAAACGGCCGTTTTTCGGGAGCAGTCATTTTAATGATGCATAAAGTGAAAAAAAAAAGTCAAATATTCCTTTAAATATCGTACCTAGGGGGTGTCTAAAGTATGCCTGTGAAGTGCCACGTGTTTCCCGTGTTTAGAACTGTCCCTGCACAAAATTACATTTCTAAAGGGAAAAAAGCCATTTAAAACTGCTTGCGGCTTTAATGTAATGTCTGGTCCCGGTAATATGGATGAAAATCTTTAAGAAAAATGGCATAGCTACCCCATCACAGCCCCCCCCCCCCCCTACCCCATCCCATTACCAGCCCCTTTGGGTCTTGTATGGATATTAAGGGGAACCCCGCACACAAAATAAAAAAGGCCCTATATACTCTGAACAGCCATATACAGGCGGTGCATACAAGACAGGGACTGTAGGTTTGTTCTTATGTAGAATCTGTTTGTAATTTTGAACAGGTACA
The DNA here is from genome assembly GCA_029206835.1 of Rana muscosa. NCBI lineage: Eukaryota > Metazoa > Chordata > Amphibia > Anura > Ranidae > Rana > Rana muscosa. The sequence goes on from CM055116.1 coordinate 294,085,053, forward strand.
TTGTTTAAGTGTAGCTCCATGCCAAAAAATCTATTTTTAAGCTTTTTGGAAAACATAGGGAAGGGTTATCACCCCTGTAACATTTGTTTTGCTGTCTGTGCAGTGTGTACCTGTTCAGAACAGTTCACCTCACTTTCCGTCCTAATGACAAATGTTTTTAGAAAATTTGGGTTTTTTATTAAAACAAGAATTGGTGATAAAGCATCAGTGGAGAGGAGACACTTTTTTTCCCATATTAACTCTTACAGGAGAGAATTTCCCTTCCTAGGGGTAGATTTCCTCTCACTTCCTGTTGTATCCTTCCGTTTGCAAGGAGGAGTCGTTTGTAAGTTGGATGTTTGAAAGTAGGGGCCTGCCGTATATACTCAGCTGAAATTTGCCCCTTACATGTTGGTGTTGCCACAACACTGTGAGCCCTCACAGTTACTCTTGGTGGGCGCATGAATGGGCCCTGCTGTGAATTATTAGATCAAGAATTGTAATTGCATGCCCCTGTTGAACAGGGGCTGAAAAATTGGGCCTTTGGTGGTGGTGGTGGTGGTGTTGACACAACACTGTAAGGCCTCACAGTTACTCTTGGTGGGCGCAGGAATGGGCCCTGCTGTGAATTATTAGATCAAGAATTGTAATTGCATGCCCCTGTTGAACAGGGGCTGAAAAATTGGGCCTTTGGTGGTGGTGGTGGTGGTGTTGACACAACACTGTAAGGCCTCACAGTTACTCTTGGTGGGCGCAGGAATGGGCCCTGCTGTGAATTATTAGATCAAGAATTGTAATTACATGCCCCTGTTAAACAGGGGCAGAAAAATTGGGCCTTAGGCACTGGTGCCACAACACTGCAACCCCTCACAGATACTGTACTTGGAGCACAGCAATGAGCCCTGTTGCAAAGTATTGCATCAAAAATTTTAATTACACGCCCCTGTTAAACAGGGGCTGAAAAATTGGGCCTTATGCCCCATACACACGATCGTTTTTCATGCCGTTAAAAATGCCATTTTAAAAAATGGCCATTAAAAATGATCGTGTGTAGGCTCCAGAGCATTTTTAACGACGTGAAAAAACGGCCATTAAAAATTCCGGACATGCTCTCTTTTTTCACGTCGTTTTTCATGTCGTTTTTTTTAACGACGTGAAAAACGATAGTGTGTATGCTTTCACGACGTGAAAAAAAACGTGCATGCTCAGAATCAAGTATGAGACGGGAGCGCTAATTCTGGTAAAACTAGCGTTCGTAATGGAGATAGCACATTCATTACACAGTAACGGACTGAAAAGCGCGAATCGTCGCTCAACAAACTTTACTAACATGAAGGGTGGCGCCATTCGAACGGAACTTCCCCTTTATAGTGCCGTCGTACGTGTTGAACGTCACTGCGCTTTGCTTGATCGTTTTTTTTTAATGATGGTGTGTACGCAAGGCAGGCTTGAGAGGAAACATGAAAAAAAAAACGAGGAGAAAAACGTCGGTTTAAAAAATGACAGTAAAAACGATCGTGTGTACGGGGCATAAGCCACTGGTGCTGGTGCCACGACACTGCAACCTCTCCCAGATACTCTAGTTGGAGTGCAGGAATGAGCCCTGCTGCAAAGCATTGCATAAAAATTTTTAATAACACGCCCCTGTTAAACAGGGGCTGAAAAATTGGGCCTTATGCTGGCCATACACTATACGAAAAATCGTCCGAACGAACTTTCGAAAAACGAAAGATCATTCGTGAGCGCAAACTATAGTGCCATCATGTAATGACCGATAAATCGTTCAGTGGACATAAATAAAAAAAAAATGTTTTGTTTTTTTTACATATACCTAGTGCAGAAAGTTTGGACGGGAAACACATTAACCTTCCGATTTATCGTTCGTTCGGCAGAAAATTTCCATACTTGTCCTTCGTGTTTTCGGCTCAAAAACGTCCCAAAGATTATCGATTTTGTGCCCATTAACTGTCCAAAAAACGAAAGAACTGTCTGAACGACCGATTTTCGCCCGATTTTTCGTATAGTGTATGGCCAGCATTAGCCACTGGTGGCGTCACCCAGAAACAAAAATGTTCTTCCAAGCTATCATCATCAATCGGATCATGGAGGAGGAGGAGGATAGTCAGTCAACATAACAGGACAGTCTCTCAGCATCAGCATCAGTCTTGAAGGGATGTGACATTTGAAAATAAATTAGTCTGTTATATCAGCTTCAGGTGTTTGGTAGCTGGTGGTGATCCAAGACTAGTTCATCTTTATGAAGGTCAGTCGATCAACAGAGTCGGTGGACAGGCACACCCTGTGATCCGTGACAAAACCTTTCAGCAGCACTGAATGTGCGTTCTGAAAGAATGCTGGATGCAGGACAGGCCAGTAGCTCAATTGCATACTGTGCAAGCTCTGGCCAGTGATCAATCCTCAAGACCCAGTAAGCCAGAGGATTTTCGGTGGGGAAGGTGTCCAAGTCTGACCTTGCCCCTAGGTATTCCTGCACCATGTATATCAGACGCTGGCGATGGTTGCTGGAACCGATCATACCTTGGGGCTGCGGACTAAAGAATTGTCTGAATGCATCGGTCAGACGGCCACCTTCCCCACCGCTCCTTCTTTGACTGACCGAAGGCTCAGCAACTCGTTGTCCAGGACCAGGAGTTTGTAACCTCCCAGTCTCTGGGAACGCGTTGCACAGACCTTTCTGCAAGGCCTCCCGGAGTTGTCTCATCCTCTGCTCCCTCTGCGACGGTAAGATAAGGTCCGCAACCTTACCCTTGTACCGTGGATCAAGGAGAGTGGCCAGCCAGTAATGGTCCCTCTCCTTGATCCGAAGAATACAAGGATCCTTCCGCAGACTTTGCAGGATCAGGGAGGCCATGCAGCGTAGGTTATCTGAGGCATTCGGTCCGGAGTCCTCTGGGTCACTAAGGACGACATGATCCGCAGCCACCTCCTCCCAGCCACGTACAAGTCCACTGGTTTCTTGGGACTGTAAATCATCCCTAAAAGACTGCTGCTGATGATGCTGAGTGCCAGGCTCCACCTCCATGCTGACACAATTCTCCTCCTCCTCCTCCTCTTCTTCCTGTGCGATGGGTGGGACAGAAGGAACACTGTCTGGGTAAAGGGGGCCTTGAGAGGCAAGGAGGTCCTCCTCTTCCTGCCTCTGTTCTGCCTCAAGTGCTCTGTCCATTATTCCACGCAGCGTATGTTCCAACAGGTGGACAAGAGGTACAGTGTCACTGATGCATGCACTGTCACTGCTCACCATCCTCGTGGCCTCCTCAAATGGTGCCAGGACAGTGCATGCATCCCTGATCATGCCCCACTGGCGTGGTGAAAAAAACCCGAGCTCCCCTGACCCTGTCCTGGTGCCATAGTCGCACAGGTACTCATTGATGGCCCTCTGCTGCGTGTGCAGCCGCTGCAGCATGGCCAACGTTGAGTTCCACGTGGTGGGCATGTCACATATAAGGCGGTTCTTGGGCAGGTTCAACTCCTTTTGCAGCTCAGCCAGGCGAGCACTGGCATTATAAGATCTGCGGAAATGCACACAGACTTTCCTGGCCTGCCTCAGGACATCCTGTAAGCCCGGGTACCTGCCCAAGAACCGCTGCACCACCAGGTTAAGGACGTGAGCCACACAGGGCACATGGGTCAGTTGTCCCTGTCGGAGAGTGGAGAGGAGGTTGGTGCCATTGTCGCAAACTACCATTCCTGGCTTAAGCTGGCGTGGCGTCAACCACCTCTCGGCCTGCCCCTGCAGAGCAGACAGAACCTCTGCCCCAGTGTGGCTCCTGTCCCCCAAACACACCAGCGCAAGCACGGCATGGTATCTTTTTGCCTGCGTACTTGCGTAGCCCCTTGAACGCCTACCGCTGGTTCCGAGGACAAAGCACAGGAAGAGGCCATGGAGGAAGAAGAAGAGGAGGGGGTGGAGGACAGAGGTGTGTCACAACCAGTAGTAGCATTTTGGAGGCGTGGCGGTGGAACAACCTCCAACACTACTGCACCTTGTCCTGCATCCTTCCCAGCTGCCAAAAGAGTGACCCAATGGGCCGTGAAAGAAAGGTAACGTCCCTGTCCATGCCTGCTGGACCATAAGTCCCTGTCCAGCGAGGCCAAGACATTGCCTTTCACATGCCGGTAGAGAGCCAATATCGCCTTCCGTGAGAAAAAGTGGCGTTTGGGAACCTGCCACTGAGGAACCGCACATTGCACAAACTCACGGAAGGGGGCCGAGTCTACCAACTGAAAAGGCAGCAGTTGAAGCGCTAGCAATTTAGCCAAGCTAGCATTCAACCACTGGGCATGTGGATGGCTGGGAGTGAACTTCTTTCGACGGTCCAGCAGCTGGGGCAGGGAAATTTGCCTGCTAGAATCGGACGTCGGTGTACTGCTAGCAGAGTGCCCGCAAGTACTTGGCTGTGACACACCTAATTCTACACCTTCATTCCTCTCAGTGCAGGTTTCAGAGAGGACTGAAGGTATAGTGGGGTTGGAGATCCCAGCTGATGCGGTGCAAGGAGAGGTCCGCGTTGTTCTTTGGTGTGGGTCTTTAAGGTAGGCTTGCCAACGAGCTGCATGGCAGGTCAACATATGTCTGGTCAAGCATGTGGTGCCCAAGCGGCTGATGTTTTGGCCACGCGATATACGCTTGAGACATATGTTGCAAACAGCAGCTGTGCGATCTGATGCACTCGACTCAAAAAAGGCCCACACCAAATAACTTTTTGAATAACGGGCAGAGGCAGCGCCCTGCACAGGCGGAGCTCTGCGGTGTGATTCCGTCGGTATGCTGCCCTTACGCTGCCCTTACGCTGGCCCCCCGAGGGCATCCTGCCTCGTTGGAGATGTGCCTCCTCCTCATCCTCCTCCTCCTCCTCCTCTTCTCTCCTATTAGGCACCCACGTGGAGTCAGTGACCTCATCATCCCCTCCCTCCTCATCACTGGAGCCAATCTGGCAGTATGCTGCAGCTGCTGGAACATGACTGCCAGATTGGTGTCCTTCTTGAGCATCCCCTCTCTCTGCTCTCACGCTACTGCCTTCCTCTAGCTGGGTATCATCATCAGACCCTCCGAAACGCTGGGCATCCTCCTGGAGCATGTACCCAACACTGTGCTCAAACAGTTCGGGGGACTCCTCAGGAGGACATGGTTGGTCTAGGGAAGGAGTGACTGATGATGACATTGATACCAGGGAAGAGGACGCTTTGGCAGCTGCTTTGCCAGTACCCTGAGCCTGGGTGAGAGAGGATGAGGAGGATGAGGAGGGCTTGGTCATCCACTCTACCAAGTCTTCGGCATGATGCGGCTCAACACGTCCAGCTGACGAAAAGAAGGACAAGCGTGTCCCATGGCCACGTGCTGATGGCGATGCACCGCGTCCACGACCAGCACTGTTGTCTCTAGACACAGAGCCTGCTTGCCCTCTTTTATTGGCTCCTGACTGTCTGCCTCTCCTTGTTTGCCTTCCAGACATTCTAATGGCCTGCAGGGAAATGGGAAAACCAGCAATAAGGCCTAGCTTCAGGAGTATATTTTGCAGGAATCACACTACGCCTGCTGTAGGTGCTGCAAATGCCTGTTGGTGTAACACACCAGGAAAAAGCAGCAATACAGGCTAACTTCAGGTGTAATATGATCAGGAGGCACACTCCGCCCGCTGTAAGTGCCGCAAATGCCTGTTGGTGTAACACACCAGGAAAAAGCAGCAATACAGGCTAACTTCGGGTGTAATATGATCAGGAGGCCCACTCCGCCCGCTGTAAGTGCTGCAAATGCCTGTTGGTGTAACACACCAGGAAAAAGCAGCAATACAGGCTAACTTCAGGTGTAATATGATCAGGAGGCACACTCCGCCCGCTGTAAGTGCCGCAAATGCCTGTTGGTGTAACACACCAGGAAAAAGCAGCAATACAGGCTAACTTCAGGTGTAATATGATCAGGAGGCACACTCTGCCCGCTGTAAGTGCCGCAAATGCCTGTTGGTGTAACACACCAGGAAAAAGCAGCAATACAGGCTAACTTCAGGTGTAATATGATCAGGAGGCACACTCCGCCCGCTGTAAGTGCTGCAAATGCCTGTTGGTGTAACACACCAGGAAAAAGCAGCAATACAGGCTAACTTCAGGTGTAATATGATCAGGAGGCACACTCCGCCCGCTGTAAGTGCTGCAAATGCCTGTTGGTGTAACACACCAGGAAAAAGCAGCAATACAGGCTAACTTCAGGTGTAATATGATCAGGAGGCACACTCCGCCCGCTGTAAGTGCTGCAAATGCCTGTTGGTGTAACACACCAGGAAAAAGCAGCAATACAGGCTAACTTCAGGTGTAATATGATCAGAAGGCACACTCCGCCCGCTGTAAGTGCTGCAAATGCCTGTTGGTGTAACACACCAGGAAAAAGCAGCAATACAGGCTAACTTCAGGTGTAATATGATCAGGAGGCACACTCCGCCCGCTGTAAGTGCTGCAAATGCCTGTTGCTGTAACACACCAGGAAAAAGCAGCAATACAGGCTAACTTCAGGTGTAATATGATCAGGAGGCACACTCCGCCCACTGTAAGTGCCGCAAATGCCTGTTGGTGTAACACACTAGGAAAAAGCAGCAATACAGGCTAACTTCAGGTGTATAATGTGCAGGAGGCTTAGCAACAATGACACTGACACTGTCCCCTGCCTATCCTTCTCTCTCCCTGCACACAAGGTTTATCAAAGTATATGACACTGACACTCTCCCTGTCTATCCTTCTCTCTCCCTGCACACAAGGTTTAGCAAAGAATATGACACTGACACTGTCCCCTGCCTATCCTTCTCTCTCCCTGCACACAAGGTTTATCTAAGTATATGACACTGACACTCTCCCTGCCTATCCTTCTCTCTCCCTGCACACAAGGTTTATCTAAGTATATGACACTGACACTCTCCCTGCCTATCCTTATCTCTCCCTGCACACAAGGTTTAGCAAAGAATATGACACTGACACTGTCCCCTGCCTATCCTTCTCTCTCCCTGCACACAAGGTTTAGCAAAGAATGTGACACTGACACTGTCCCCTGCCTATCCTTCTCTCTCCCTGCACACAAGGTTTAGCAAAGAATATGACACTGACACTGTCCCCTGCCTATCCTTCTCTCTCCCTGCACCCAAGGTTTATCAAAGTATATGACACTGACACTCTCCCTGCCTATCCTTCTCTCTCCCTGCACACAAGGTTTAGCAAAGAATGTGACACTGACACTGTCCCCTGCCTATCCTTCTCTCTCCGTGCACACAAGGTTTTGCAAAGAATATGACACTGACACTCTCCCTGCCTATCCTTCTCTCTCCCTACACACAAGTTTGAGGTACAAATAGCACTGACACTGTCCCTGCCCTGTAACTCTTTCCCTGCGCCGGAACACACTACACAAGGCCGCCGCGCTGGCGGCCTTTTATAGTGTGGGGCGTGTGCTAAACCCTCTGAGCTATAATTGGCCACAGGCAACCTGCCTGTGGCCAATTATGGCTCTCCTAGCTGCCGGCGCTGTGATTGGCCAAGCATGCGTGGTCACAGTGCATGCTTGGCCAATCACAGCGCCGGGATTGCACTGCGATGGCGCAGTGTATTGTGGGCCGTTTGCGTCACTCGAATTTGTCGCGAACGGCCCAAATCGTTCGATGTTCGCCGAACGGTCGAACAGCCGATGTTCGAGTCGAACTTATGTTCGACTCGAACACCGAGCTCATCCCTAATGCAGAGGCTGGGGCCGGAAAAGCTCAAAGTGACAACCTTTCTTTCTGCTTCAACACACAGAGAACCAATAACTAATAGAGTAGGGCAAATTTTTAGCTTAGTTTGCTTGCAGTTCTGTTATAGGTGTACAGACTCAAAATTAAAGTGGAATTCTGGCTATACACCTAACTAGCCTCAAAACTGTCCCCTCCCTCCTCCTAACACCTATGCTAACTAATCTGTGTAAGAAAGATGTACAGGTACTGTATACTTTATATGGTACTTACCTATTTTCAACCATCTTGAGTCTGGCCACACAATCCCAATGTCAGGGGAGAGGAGAGAGCGCTCTGACAATGGCTAACAAAGCCTGGATGAGTGACATCACCAATAGGCTTCAATGGCCCATCTGTTGTCACCATTCCCTCTTCTCCCCGCAGCTGCGCTGGCTGACACAGGGTAACCGGATCACATGACTGGACCGGAGCAGCCTGAAAATAGGTAAGTATATACAGTTACATCTTTCTTACACTGTTTAGTTATCATGTGTTAGGAGGGGGGAGGGGACAGTTTTAGGGCTAGTAATGTACAGTATATAGCCAGAATTCAACTTTAAAGTGTATATAAAACCAACATTTTTATTTTGGTTTTGGATAGTGTGGTGAAAGATTAGAATCCCTGTCAGTTTTGTTTTTTAGCTGATCCATTAGGGAAATACACGCTCTCTATTGTCCTGGTGACTTCCATCATTAGGACAAAAAGTGAATGAAAAACTAAAATGTTGGCTTGTCACAAGAACAGGAACAGAGGTGAAATCTTCCAATGGGTCATAGGCGTGCGCACAGGGTGTGCCAGGTGTGCCCAGGCACACCCTTATCACCCTAGTTCCCCCCACAGCACTGCCAGCTTCCCTCCTCTCCCAACAGTTGTTGCTGTGGATGTTTTAGGATGAGTGGGGGAAGGGGCTTTTGAATATGCCATTTACTGACCCCTTCCCTTTTCTGAATGAACATCGTGAGTGATTGGTAGAGTGTGTTTGAGCTTTGGATTGCACACCCTAATGTCAAAGGGTGCGCACACCTATGCAATGGGTACACTTATTACATTGACAGCTGTCTCAGAGGAGACTTTTCCTTACATTGCAAAGACTTCCTTTAAATTCCTATTTTCTCTACAGGAAGTGATGGGAAATCTCATCGATGTGAGGCAGATGTAAAAAAAAAAAAAGCTGACAGGGTTTTTATCCTACTCAACATGGAAAAACATTTTGGCTTTGTTTATATTTCAAGTAGAGTGTACACCAGGGATAGGAAACCTTTGAGAGGTGGAGATCTACCTGGACAACATGGAAGATATCAAGGATCACTATGGTGTGGTGCCCCCTTTTTAAGAAGATCAATAGCAAGTTCCCAATAAAAAGTAAGGGTGGTAAGAAGAAAACTTATAAAAATATAATAAAACTAATGTCACTGTAAAAAAATGTAAATTTTGCCTACCTTAAATGTTAGCTTCAGCAAGAAACTAATTTTCTAATGTCTGGGGAATAATTGGTCACCCTTACAAGACTGATACAGGCGTCCATCGTGAAGGCAGAACATCTGGTACTGCAGGCTGATTTGTTTGACTAGTTTCAGGCCTGACTGGCCTCAATGCTAGTCTGGCTGTCTGCTCTGACCAGTGTAAGTAGTGTAGCGACCTCACCCCTCTCACCCCTTCTCATTCTCGGCTTGTCTCTCTCTGTCTAGGGGTGTCAGTACCGGGGGGAGGGATGAGATACACCACGGCCCATGTCCTCCATAGTGAAGAGGTGAAGGCCAGAAAGATCGGGCTTTGTGTAGGTGTCCTAGGGTCAAATCCTTTCCTCGGATCCACTCCCCTTTGCTCCTAGTAACCAGAGTTCCACACACTGAATAGGTCCAACACAGTTTTATTCTTCTCAGAGAATAAACATACAGCACAGTCAAGTTGGGACCTTTGCAACAGTTCACTATTAAATGGGAGTAGGTCGAGTCACAATCCTTTAAAGTATCGCTAACCACTGTGGTGTCACCAGTGGCGAATAGTCACTGCCACTGACTATGTGAGGTAGAACATGAATTACCATCGCTAGCACAGCCCCTGGGGAAGGATATCCGTCCAAGGGAGTCACCGGAGGCCTCTCTGTCACCAGCAAATGCTGCGCTGGACTCTCCAGAGAAGTGCCGCTCACCAGTCTCCTCGACCTCAGACACGGGCACCCAAGGAGTTAGGGCCCCCTCGGATTCCTCCACCCTCGCGGAACTCTGGAATGCCAGCACCCAAGCTGAAGGTGCCTGGTTGCGGCCGCGTCCTCCGACTCTGAACCCCAAGGTCAGGGCGTCCGCCCCTTTTATCCCTTCGCCTTTTGCGTCACAGCAGGTTCCCCGCCCCGCTATACCAGCGCCAGGAAAGGACAAAAAGGAAGCAGTCTTGCGGTGTGAGTTTAACTCCGGCCAGGGTGACAATGCCACCTGCAGGCCGCAGGGAACCTCACACCACCAGAGTCCTCCAAGAACCACAAAAAGGGTCTCGGATTCCCTAGCAGTCAGTGCATCTGGGTTACACTACCACCCAGATGCTTCCCCTAAATTCAAATACCCGCTACACTCTCCTCCTGGTGATTTGACACTGGTCCCCAGTGTCTGGTGCAAACCCATGTCTCCCAAAGAGTGTCAACATGAGTTCAACCCAGAGACAACATTCACATTATCCAAACTCAACAATTTCAATCAGGAATTGTGCCAGGACCTAAAACAGGAAAGGGAAACAGTAATATAAAACCATAAACTTTTGTAATAAAATACTTTAAATATCTCACATATTCACATTTCTCCCCCTCCCTGCTGGCTATCTAAGGACCACCCCATTCTCAGCAGCCTTGACAGACGAGTCTCCTGCAGAGGGAAGAACACACATCCTAACATAATATATGTATTTGCTTGGAACGAATGGGTCTATCCGAGAAGAAACCCATTCACTCCAATGAGTGTTGCATAGTGTACAAACTATCGTTGCGCAACACTGCCACCTGGTGGCAATGCCGCGGTAAAGACACTTATCAAATCCAGATGAACTTTTCTCTCTTGCTCTCTTTTTTTTTTTTCTGTGGCCTTACACTGACTAAAACCCCAAAGTCGCTGATTTCTCTTGATGAGGGAAGAAAAAAAACAAACGGCAACAGTTCCCATTCTTCCAAGAACAAACACCCAGAAAAATAGAGGGCACAGTCTCTGTGTTCCAGCACTTGCTTTAGGAAAACTCAGCAGCAACAACAACAAAAAGAGTCTCTTGCTTCTACAAATAAAACTTTGGATGCGGCAGGAACACAGGCTTCAAATGCTTGTCAAAAGCCTCCATGTTATACTCAACATTTCCTTCATCCTTGCGACAAATCACTACTCTGTCCGCATGGATATGCCTTCCCAGCATCCACTTAGCCTTACAGTCCCGAAACCTTTTAGTGACCGTTGGTGAACATGAAAGGTATCGGCGTGCTTGAGGTACCTTGAGTTTGTCCCAAACAAAAGTATCATACCACCTCTGGCGAAAAACTTCCACCTTGTATAGCAATTTTTGAGGCAGGTATGGGTACTCCCACCCATACTCTTGGGCAACCTTCTGGCCAAAGAGATGTTGCAGCCTTGATAAAGGTGGCATCATGACATGGTCTCCTTCTCCAGGCAAAACAACAGCTTCCGGCTGGCGAGGTGCGTTCACCACCTCGGCAGACTTGGGCATAGGGGCCCGCAGTGACTGGCGTTGCACTCCCGCAACAGGAGCAGGTGAAATGGAAGTTGAATCCAGAAGAGGGATTGCAGACAGTGGACCAGATTCTTCCCTAGGCTCCGAAGCCTCCACCCGGGGTGTACTATCCCCAATGGACATAGGTGGGTCCCTTCTGTCATGGGACGAGGGTAACTTCATCTTGTCCCATCCCTTCCGGTGGAAGATCTCGTCTATCTCCTCATCATCGCCATTGTCAGACAATGAATCCAGGTCGGAGGTGTCATAACACCCTTGATGGCCTCCACCGACAGTGGGCTGCCGACACCTCCAACCACACACCCAGTCCCAACCCCTGGCTCACCTGGGCCTTCAGAAGAACAGGGATGTCTAGGGCTCTTCCCTCTGGATCCATCCAGGCCAGGCAAGCGACGGGGCGAAGTTCTTCCACGACCACAGGAGGCCTGTAACAGGCCGACTCTCCTCTTCGGCGGTCGGAGCAGGGAGCTGCTGGTGACCGAGGCAGCATCCTCTGATTTTTCTCTTTAAATCTCCGCTTGGACAGTCACTTCGCCCTGGTCAGCACGCGCAGGAATACCCCCCATGGCATTGATCTCTCCCTCCGGAGTGGCAGTACCTGTGAGGTAGTTGAGGTGGAAGGCGCGAGGCCTTTCTGTGGATGGTTCCACCTCGAAGAGAAACTCCTTGCAGACCTCACATCGCCCGAATGGCTTCAACTAAACCACCAGTCCCGAACAGCCAGGACAGATCACACCGAGGGCCTCCATGTCTCTGCAGGTGTACAGAGCCAATCGTCCCCGGGGCCTTAGTCTGATTCCTGTGTCCATAATTGGAGCAGCTAGAGAAGTCATGTCCGTGAAGGAAGAAGCAGAAATCCACGGGGTACTTGTAGTCATCTTCCCTGTTTGCTGCTCCAGTGCGCACTGACCCACTCACGCTGGAATCTCCACGTGCGTCCGTCCACATGACCAGACTCCTCCCACACTCTGCACTTGTTCACGGGCTTTTCCTTCTCCCCGCCCACGAACTGCGCAGCTATGGTTTGCCTCGTGGCGCGTTGGCCAATATGGCCGACCTACTCGGAACTCCTCCGGGCAGCAAAGTTCAAATTCAGACACCATACACATCCCGGATACGATGCCCCCACGTGTAGCGACCTCACCCCTCTCACCCCTTCTCATTCTCGGCTTGTCTGTCTCTGTCTAGGGGTGTCAGTACCGGGGGGAGGGATGAGATACACCATGGCCCATGTCCTCCATAGTGAAGAAGTGAAGGCCAGAAAGATCGGGCTTTGTGTAAGTGTCTTGGGTCAAATCCTTTCCTCGGATCCACTCCCCTTTGCTCCTAGTAACCAGAGTTCCACACACTGAATAGGTCCAACACAGTTTTATTCTTCTCAGCGAATAAACATACAGCACAGTCAAGTAGGGACCTTTGCAACAGTTCAGTATTAATGGGAGTAGTTCGAGGCACAATCCTTTAAAGTATTGCTAACCACTGTGGTGTCACCAGTGGCGAATAGTCACTGCCACTGACTATGTGAGGTAGAACATGAATTACCTTCGCTAGCACAGCCCCTGTCAGGGGAAGGATATCCGTCCAAGGGAGTCACCGGAGGCCTCTCTGTCACCAGCAAATGCTGCGCCAGACTCTCCAGAGAAGTTCCGCTCACCAGTCTTCTCGACCTCAGACACGGGGCCACCCAAGGAGTTAGGGCCCCCTCAGATTCCTCCACCCTCGCGGAACTCAGTCGAAGGTACTGAGCCCCAGGCATCCGCCATAGTACCTCACCCCAGGCTAAAGGTGCCTGAGATGGACTCCATCTCTCGCTCCAGCCAGGTCAAGGGCACCTGGGCCCGGAACTCCGGAATGCCAGCACCCAAGCTGAAGGTGCCTGGGTGCGCCACGTCCTCCGACTCTGAACCCCAAGGTCAGGGCGTCTGCCCCTTTTATCCCCTTGCCTTTTGCGTCACAGCAGGTTCCCCGCCCCGCTGTAGCAGCGCCAGGAAAGGACAAAAAGGAAGCAGTCTTGTGGTGTGAGTTCAACTCCGGCCAGGGCGACAATGCCCCCTGCAGGCCGCAGGGAACCTCACACCACCAGAGTCCTCCAAGAACCACAAAGAGGGTCTCAGATTCCCTAGCAATCAGTGCATCTGGGTTACACTACCACCCAGATGCTTCCCCTAAATTCAAATACCCGCTACAGTAGTATATAAGGCAATGTCCAGTGGTTAGTAGTAAACAGGGCAGTGCACAGAGGTCAGTAGTAGATAGTGCAGTGTCCCGGGTCAGCAGTAGGTGGAGCAGAGAGCAGGTGGTCAGCAGTGCAGAGAACAGGGCGTCAGCAGGGCAAAGGACAGAGAGTCAGCAGGGAAGTGTGCAGGTAGGACAGGAGGGCACAGTAGAGGTCAGTAGTAGATAGGGCAGGGTCCAGGGGTCAGTAGTAGGGAGGGCAGTGTACAGAGGTCAGCAGTAGATAGGGCAGTGTACAGAGGTCAGCAGTAGATAGGGCAGTGTCCAGGGGTCAGCAGTAGGTGGGGCAGTGTACAGAGGTCAGTAGTAGGTAGGGCAGTATACAGAAGTCAGCAGTAGATAGGGCAGTGTCCAGGGGTCAGCAGTAGGTGGGGTAGTGTACAGGGGTCAGTAGTAGATAGGGCAGTGTACATAGGTCAGCAGTAGATAGGGCAGTGTCCAGGGGTCAGCAGTAGGTGGGGCAGTGTACAGGGGTCAGTAGTAGGTAGGGCAGTGTACAGAGGTCAGTAGTAGGTGGAGCAGAGAGCAGGGGGTCAGCAGTGCAGAGAACAGGGCGTCAGCAGGGCAAAAGACAGAAAGTCAGCAGGGAAGTGTGCAGGTAGGACAGGAGGGCACAGTAGAGGTCAGCAATAGATAGGGCAGTGTCCAGGGGTCAGCAGTAGGTGGGGCAGTGTACAGAGGTCAGTAGTAGGTAGGGCAGTGTACAGAGGTCAGTAGTAAATAGGGAAGTATCCAGGGGTCAGCAGTAGATGGGGCAGTGTACAGAGCTCAGTAGTAGGTGGGGCAGTGTACAGAGGTCAGCAGTAGGTAGGGCAGTGTACAGAGGTCAGCAGTAGGTAGGGCAGTGTACAGAGGTCAGTAGTAGATAGGGCAGTGTCCTGGGGTCGGCAGTAGGTGGGGCAGAGAACAGGGGGTCAGCAGTGCAGAGAACAGGGCGTCAGCAGGGCAAAGGACAGGGAGTCAGCAGGGAAGTGTACAGGTAGGAAAGGAGGGCACAGTACAGGGGATTTAGGTAAGCACAGTACTGGGGGTCAGGGGGAAATAGTACTGGGGGGGTTTGGAGGGCATGGTACATGGGGGCCAGAAAGGCACAGTTGTGGGGGGTCAGGAGGGCACATCACAGGGTGGCTCTGGAGACCACACCACAGGGGGCTCAAAGGGAATACATACATAGCCTGTGACATTCAACTGTATTAAAAAAAAAATGTAACATTCAATTTTGGAGTGAAAGGACTTTCCTGAACAAAACCACATTTCCTGCTGGAAATTCATTCATTCAGAGAAATGTTCCATCCTGCTCCTTAAGATTTTCTCATCACTAACCCTACTAATGAATAGAAAATGAAACAAACATTCTTAAAATGAAAATGATCACTAAATTCTACGAGTGTATGGCCAGCTTGAGGGTATGCTACAAAAGACAGCATGTGGAGGCATGTTACAAAGTCTAGAAACCACTGCCATTGCAGCCCCTTTAAAAAAATCCACTTTTTAACTTCTGGCTGCTGAAGTATAGAGGTCGAAAGGGCTGCAGCTTGGGCACCAGAAAGTTATTCTAAGATGCACATTTAGAATAAAAAGAAATCCATGTCATACAAGCAGTTCTCCTTCACAAAGCACCCTTCTTTGCTTTTCTTTTTTTTTTATGCTAGTTTATAGAAACCGAAATGTCGCTGGTGGTTTCAACTGGAGGCCTTCCTTCAGGCAACATTTTTCCATGAATACAATATATGAATATAATGAGTATCCACAGATTTTAGATCCCATAGCAACTCTACTTACAATGGGTCAAGCAATGATGATTACTCAGTGTCAAGCGTTGATGATGTAGAGGCGGATAAGCCAGGGGATTAGGTTCACAGTGAAAAGAAGTGTATATTGGAGGAGAAAGGTGGTCCCATTGTATAGAGATCTTGAGATCTTAGGTCTATGAAGTGTTCTCTGCATTCTTAGACAACATATCAATTTCCATTTGTAAAATTTTAGACTTTGGGCTATTGAAATTGCTAAAAATTGCAAAAATATTATCACTTTTTAGTTGCTCTCCACAGTAAAGTATCCTTTTCATATGGTTGTAGTAAACCAGCTTGGGAAAATAATACACAATTTAATTGAGCATCACTAGTTATAAATAAAAAAGTAGCTCCAGATACATCGCTGGCCCTCTTTTGGGTTGAATGATGCTTGGAATAATTTAGCCCACTTACTGTGAGCCCAGGGCGTCAAAAAGGGTATGTATGTACTTTTTTTTAAGGTTAGGTTCAAATCTGTGTGGGTGGTGGCGCTGCAGGACCCGCACAAATGCTGGCAGCCGCAACCACCTACACAGAGAAATGTGCGACTCGTGGGCGGGTGCCATTAATCCTAATAGCACGCCACTCGCACTGGAAATCACAACCATACTGGGAACCGAGGTTCCCGTGCAGGCTGCAATTTAAAAAATAGCTCTCATACCCGCTCAAACCAGGCCCGTGCGGCCGCACAGGTGTGAACCGAGCCTAAAAGGGTGTAGGGATGTTTGAGGAGGGGCAAAACTGCTACAAAAGTGATTCCAACGCCCAGATGGACTTTAAGCAGAGAGTCCATGCAAACTATAAACACATTTAAAATACATACACATAGGTTCATGTTTCTGATCATCCAGCCTTGTGATATACACATCTCTGTCACACTGCACAGCCAGTTTTGTTCAGCTTTTCAACTTTCTGTTTCACTTAACTGCTTATTGGCACCAAATTTGTGGTGTGATCATGCAGTTTCATTGGCTAGTGAGCAGGCTGAAGGCTTATTGTGACACTAGGGGGGTGATTTACTAAAGACCTGCGCCTGTGGTGCAGTGGAGAAATTGGAGCAATTGCACAAAAAACGGGACTCAAAACATTTATCAAAAATGATGGTGCACTTATATGCACCAAACCATATTTACATAGGAAGTGCTGTTGCGCACTTGCGCAATCTTTCGTGCCTGCCATTAGCAAGCGCAGCCAATGTAATCTTCAACATTTTTGTCTGAATACTGTAGATAACTTTACTAGTTTACCATCTTCTGTTACCAGGCTAAAAAATATGTATATAATATTGTTTAAATGCACAAATTCTGTCCAGAACATGTAGATCTGTCTTACAACTAATCACGCCTTTTTACACCCTTCTTTCAGCTTACTCAACTGCACATGTGCATTGACAAAGCACACCATTTTATGCTCGCCTGACAGAGCGCACACGCTTTAGCTTGTTAAATATGTGTGTTGCACACGGGCGCATCTGCGTTCTCCAGAGTGCACAACTGCTTATACATCGGGCTTGTGCTCATTGTAACATTGATCATATTGTGTATTCTGGGCAATTCTTTCCCCATACACTGTGCAATCAGATTGCACAGTGTATGGGGAAATGAATTTCTTAGAGAAATTAGTGGATGTAAATGTCATCCAATCAGATTGCACAGTGTATGGGGAAAGAATTGTCCAGAATGCACAATACACAGACATGTGTTGAGAAGATGTTTTCATGGAAGTTTTGGCTCCACCAATGATTATAGACTATCACCATAAAATGCACAATTACAAGTTTAGTAAACATCTGCACAGTTGTTGATAGGAGGAAGATCTCTAGACTGAATATTGAGTTGTTTCAAAAAGTGAAGTGAATGAATAGAATAAAAGTGGAAGCAATATTCTCCATGTGATAAGGAAAAGCTCATTAACATGATCAGCATTACAATGAGCAAGTGCCCGATGTCTGTTTCATATTTAAGAATGTGTATGCGCCCGTACCCGCAACGATTCAGCAAATCTGGCGCAAGTCAACAGCATGCGCCATGTCGCAATAATTATTCCCGCCCACGCAAATGCGCCAACATTTTCTTAAATCAGCCCCTAAGTGCCCATTCACAGTAGGAACTGCATTGGAATCGCACAGGAACGCTGTGCTGTTCCTATGCATAGTTACATAGTTACATACTGTAGTAGGTGAGGTTAAAAAAAGACACAAGTCCATCAAGTCCAACCTATGTGTGTGATTATATGTCAGCATTACATTGTAATGTGCAGTGTGATTTTGCACCTCGCCACACCAAAAGTAGTACATGCACTACTTTTTGAAATGCACTGCAACCAGATCGCATGGTACTTTTGTACCATGCGATCCGGTGCTGGCAAATGCATTGCATTTATGACTTGCGTTTAGGGTGTCGTTAACTTTTCACACACCCGCTGCAGATCATAAGGGCAGTGCAATTGGAATACAGTGCAGGAAAGATTCTAGCTTGAACGGACTCTAAATGATATCCTCATTCTTCAAAAATAGTCCATGCACATGACCATGTGATCTAGTTTTCATTAACCCCTTGGAGCCGATGCCCCTCGGCCCTTTAAGGGGTTTAGGATGCAGGGAGGCTGGGATTATGGTCATGTGACCGCTATGATTAGCTGTCACATTGGTCACATGATCGGAAAGCTCCCGATCACTGCTTGCTTTCCGTTAGCCGCTGGTAACTGTGCCGGGAATGCACAGGGCACGTGCTGTCGACACAGCTGTATTTGCGCTAACGCGCGCAAATATGTGGCCGCTCAATGCCAAGGTCCACCCACCAAGAGGCCGCATATTTGCAGACGGCCAGCGCCAAGAGGTTAAATTGTTTATTACTGTGTTTTTTTTGCCTCCTGTAGTGTCCTTCATGAGTTTCTGAACTACCGTCTTTATCGGCGTATAACACGCACAGGCGTATAACACCCTCCCTAACTTTAAGAGGGAAGTTTCAGGAAAAAAACTTTCCACAGCCCCCTGCGTATAACAAGCAGGCACAGTTTTCCCTCTACTTTCAGGGTAAAAAAGTGAGTGTTATACGCCAATAAATACAGTATTTGCCCTTAACTTTCATTTATATAGAACAAGCAGTGCATGTTAGTTGTGGTCATGTGCACTGCTCTATGCACACTACAAATCAAATAGTCCATCTCGGGAGTATGCAAGAGAGGGTGGCTACATTTCTACAAACAGTAGGACCATGGAGAATATACGTAGCCACTATGGTTGCCACTTTTTCTTCAAGCCAAACCCGAACACGGCCCACAGCAAAGTTTTTTTTTTTTTTAGCATACACTATAGGATTGTAACAGATCTGGGACACCTTTGGGCGCTCCAAAGAGAATAGTAATGTGGCATGCATAGGGCCCCCTCACCCTCCTATGGGGCCCTGTTCTGAGACACATTCCTGTCTGAATATTGTGTCCGGGTTTCAGGTGGAGTGAAACCTGAACACATGATTCAAAACCCGAACTGTCCGGGTGAATCTCGGACAGGTGGCAACCCTAGTAGCCACCCTCTAACAGGAAGTCACATCACAGCAGAAAAAAAAGTTTAGTATCGCACAAAAAGCTACAAAGCTAAGCCATGAAATGCAGTGTGGTCGTTATTCATAAGGATAGCTATGCATAATTAAAAAGCCTTTGGCAAGTCCAGCAGGTAAGTACAGGTATGTTGGTATTCTCACTGTGTTTTTATTTTTTGCCTGTAATTCTACTTGAAAGTAAAACAGGCCAACTTACTAAATCAATATACTCATGTTCTTTCCTGTTAAGCGTAATATTTAATTAAACCTGACAAATTCTAACTTTACATTACACATGCTTTAATGTAAATGGGACTTTCATGTTTCAGCTACCATGTTTCTCCCAACCATGCATGTTTTGTGGATTACTGAAAAATAAATGACAGGGAAACAGCACCTTTTCCTATTAAAATTGAATGACATTTTAACAAGATGAGACTGATGAGTGGATGTAAGAGCCTGTATATTAATATTTGCTAGTCGTTTGTATAATTAATATTAAAGTCATTTTCCATTTTAACCATTTCCATACAAGAGTCTTCTACTGTGTATCAGCACCTGTCAGACCCTTTTCCTTTTTTTCTCTGGGTGGCCTATAAACTCGTATAGAAGCTATAAAGATTTATCTATTTTATATAACACTTATTTCTGAAAAGATACACAAAAAATACAAACAATAAAAGAACAGGGGTCTTGCTGTTGCTTACAAGCATTTTCTTGTCAGGCTACATCACCGAAAGTCTTGACACAGATATGCGTCCTTGTCATTGGGATCTTTACTTGACTGTTTATCCCCAAAAATTCAATGGCAAGTTTGAACTCCTGTGCTGCATAATATTTTTTGGACAGTCAAGTCAGTTAGGCATTGGTACTGATGTTTGAGCTTCAGTATTTATGGCATTTGATTTACACGTATTCTCGTGTATTTTTGTGTATTTGTGCGTATGTGCATTCGTTCATATACCTGTAATATATTTCTTATGGTGAAATCTATGAAAATTCTAAATTCTCACACCTGAGCTGCGGATCTCTGCAGGTCCTCCAGAGTTATCATTGCTGCTTCTCTGATTAATGCTTTCCTTGCCCGCCCTCTCAGTTTAGATGGAAGGACATGTCTTGGTAGGTTTGCAGTTGTGCCATTCTCTTTCCATTTTCAGGTGGTGGATTGAACAGTGCTCCATGAGATGTTCAAAGCTTGGGATATTTTATTCATAACCTAACCCTGCTTTAAACTTCTCCACAACTTTATCCCTGACCTCTCTGGTGTGTTCCTTGGCCTTCATGATGCTGTTTGTTCACTAAGGTTCTCTAACAAACCTCTGAGGGCTTCACAGAACAGCTGTACTTATATTGAGTAAATTACACACAGGTGGACTCTATTTACTAATTAGGTGAGTTCCGAAGGCAATAGGTTCCACTAGATTTAAGTTTGGGGTATCAGAGCAAAGGGGGCTGAATACAAATGCACACCACACTTTTCAGATATTTATTTGTGAATAATTATGAAAACCATTTATAATTTTCCTTCCTCTTCACAATTATGTGCCACTTTGTGTTGGTCTATCACATAAAATCCCAATAAAATACATTTATGTTTTTGGTTGTAACATTACAAAATGTGGAAAATTTCAAGGGGTTTGAATACTTTTTTAAGGCACTGTATTACCTTCAAAGGTTTTAACTCATTTTATAGCCACAAAAACAATCATACTACTTAAAGCGGAGCGCCGCCGTAAAAAATAAAAATTAAAAGCCAGCAGCTACAAATACTGCAGCTGCTGACTTTTAATAAATGGACACTTACCTGTCCTGGAGTCCAGCGATGTCGGCAGCAGAAGACGAGCAATCGCTAGTCTCTCGGCTCCCCACACCGCCATTATCGGTGAGGGAATCGGTGCGGCTTCACTGCCCAGTTCCCTACTGCACATGCGCAAGTCGTGCTGCGCCGTCCTCACTGTTCCCTGCTGTGTTCTGGGAGCCGTGTGTTTCCCAGAACACAACGGGGGGGGGGGGGGGTGTTGCGGGAACTGATGTACTACCCGCAGGTCCCCGCAGAGTCTATGCCCAGAAGTGGGTGTAAATACTTGTCTTAGACAGGTATCTGCACCCCCCTCCCCCCTGAAAGTTGCCAATTGTGGCACTGGAGGGGGGGAGGAATTCGATGAGCGAAAGTTCCACTTTAGGGTGGAGCTCCGCTTTAACCACTTGACGACCTTATAACTTACATATACGGCAGCAAAGTGGCACTGCTGCCCAGGATCACGTACCTAGCTTGTGCACCGGCCCGCCCTTGCTGTGATTATACACGGCGGGAGCTGATTGGCGGGTACCGCAGACTCGATGTCCGCCAGCACCCGCCGATCCTTCGATACTGAGGGAGAACGGCGGTCTGCCTATGTAAACAAGGCAGATTGGCGTTCTGTCAGTAGGGAAGGCATGGATCCTGTGTTCCTGCAAAGGGAGCCACATGTTTCCATTTTTCTGCAACACACTCCAACCAACCTGAATGCAGCTTTGCAAAGTGAAGAGGGTACAAAAAAACTGTTGTTTCTTATGTTCCCCTTTGCACACTGCAACACTGGCTTCAGTGGCATTGCCGTGACTTCTGTTGATCCAGTGTGGTAAAAATACATGTAAACACAAGTAAACAAGACCGAATGCATCTAAATGGGGCTAAACCTGATGTAAAGGAGATCTATGGTCTCAGCATACACTTTTATTATATAACATCAGAGTAGTAATAACAATACAAATTATAGTTATTATTGACAATCCAACATACGCTTACTTTAAAATTTCCTTTCATGCTGTGAGTGCTGCCTGTCTGCTGGTCATCTCTTTCCACAACTTCCTGGATTCCCAGCATGCCTTGCAGCTTCTCCTCTGTGGTTTACTGTCAATATTTGAGGACTACATATCACATGGTACATTGATGCCTGCAAGCTGTGATCCCTGTACTGACCCCTGTCAGCGCCTCTGTATTTCCGATGGCAGGCTCTGTGAAATGCTGTGCCTATCAATAGGGCATAGTGTCACAGAATTCAAGGTAGAAATGTGTCAGGATTTTCACAAAGTAAGTTTATAAACTTCCATCAGATCATCTGATCAATAGGAATAGGCTAGAAATAATTGAGATTCAATGTGGAATTAAATATACGATTTTACATTTTGACCATAGATACACTTTAAAGCAGGAACATATAAACCCAGGGAAAAGTGATCTGGGAGGTATTAGAAGCTACTTATACTTCTCAGTAGGGATGAGCTTCGTGTTCGAGTCGAACCCATGTTCGACTCAAACATCGGCTGTTCGGCTATTCGCCGAATTTCGAACATTATGGGCCGTTCGCGCCAAATTCAAGTGGCGCGTCATGGCCCATAATTCACTGCGGCATCGAAGTGCATTGCTGGCTGATGATTGGCCAAGCATGCACTCTGACCCGCATGCTTTGGCCAATCACAGCGTGCAAAAAACGCGTAACCATAATTGGCCAAAGCCAGGGTGGCTTTGGCCAATTATGCCTCGGGGGTTTAGTGTCACTTGGTGACAGTAGTGGCCATAGAAAAATATACAGCCCAATGGAGGGGAGATAATTTGAAAAGACAGGTATCCCGACGTGAAACCAGATGGATACATGACCTCCAATGTTACAACCCCCTGGGCCTAAACGTAGAGTGGGATATTAATTGTTTTATTGATAATAAATAGTATATTAATTCCCATTTATAATGTGCCTTCTAGATAAAAAAAATATTTTAAAATAATTTTATATACTACCTTTTTAATAATATATTTTTAAATTGATTATGTATCCGTTTTATAAATATTATTATTTCATATAGATTCCCTTTTTAGGTAATATATATTTATATACATCCGCCTCGTTCCCCTCTATACTATTAATTTTAATGTTTAGAGGTATAACGAATATTTATATATATATATATATATTGTGACAGCAGGAAGGTAAAGTCACCTGGTTGCATCCAGGGGGGTAGATATATTTCGCCCAGATTCAGGCTTTACGCCGACTTATACAACTAGGTGGAGAGTTGTATAAGCCCAGCTGAGGCTAGTAGGCTCATGGATGACTCATACCTCTAGGGAGAGTGCTGGGCGTCGTGCAGACACAGAGATGAGGAGACCAGCTGAACCTTGTCAGCTCATTTAGGCCTCTATAAGAACTCCCAGCTTCATTAGATGTTAGCTCATGCCTGGACCCAGACCTGTGTGGACTGTCTAGGGAGAGTGAACCCCTGTGCGGTGAGGCAAAGCCTGTGTGGCTATTTGTTTGGACTTTTACTAAACCAGGGACTTAGGGACTAGGACAGCACCAGGCTGATCCCAGTTGTTAGTTAGGAAACCTGTATGTTTAGTCAGAGGTCAAGTTGACCAGGATTTATTTTATTTATGTTTCTTTTGCTTTGCTGTGTTTTGTCACTGTAAATAGAAAATAAACCGCACCTTTTTGATTTTGAAAACCACAACCTCCGTTTGCTGGGCCTGTTTTTGTGTGGGGAGCCCATCCCGGGGGTCACACACACCCGCTGCCGAGCTAACCCCCTCACAGTTGGTGGAGAACCAGTGGCAGTTTTTTTTAAGCCAGCATGGAGGAGATACTGAAACAGCTGGCTCTAGCAAATGCCAATCAACAGCAGACAAATGCAGGTTTGCAAAGGAGCCTTGCAGCCCAGCAGCAAGCTCATCAACAGAGCCTTGCAGCCCAGCAGCAAGCTCACCAACAGAGTCTGGAAGCTCAGCAACAAGCCCAGCAGCAATCTGAGGCCCGCTTCATAGACCTGTTACAGAAGCAAGAGCAGAGACTACAACAAATGGAAGCAGTAATGCAGCAACGTCCGCAGACCAGTGAGGAAAGCCGTCCCACTAATACCGCGTCCTTTGGGGTGAGTCGTTTATTGACAAAAATGACTGGAGAGGATGATCCAGAGGTATTTTTGACCACATTTGAAAGGACTGCTGAAAGAGAAAAGTGGCCTGAGGAGCAGTGGGCTGGACTGGTGGCTCCTCTGTTAACTGGTGAATCGCAGAAGGCTTACTATGACCTAGAGCCTGACCAAGCAAAAGACTATGTGATGCTAAAAGCTGAAATATTGGCAAGGCTGGGTGTCACCCTGGCTGTCCGGGCTCAGCGTGTGCATAACTGGACTTTCCAGCTTGGAAAACCCCCCAGGTCTCAAATGTATGATCTCATTCACCTGAGCAGAAAGTGGCTACAGCCAGAGACTTTGTCCGCACCAAAGATTGTGGAACGTGTTGTAATGGATCGGTTTTTGAGAGCTCTTCCTACTGCCATCCAAAAGTGGGTAAGCCATGGAGACCCAGAGACGGCCGATGGTCTTGTGGATCGTGTGGAGAAATACTTGGCTACAGAGAACCTGGCGGCCTCTTCCAGAGACACTCGGACTTTCCACCCTAAGACCAGACCATCCCCAGGGGCGGATAAGAGGATTCCAAGGGGTGAGGGTGGAGAGAGTGAGAGGGTGGGAGCTCTACCCCAAGTTTGGCGAGAACAGCCTGGGAAATCAGCGGCTCAAGAGGCGGCAAGAAGGATCGTTTGCTACCGCTGCCGGCAAGCGGGACATATTGCAGCCAATTGCCCGGTTGTGGAGGAACCCATGCAGTGTGACTTTCTGACGGGCAGACGTCAGTCGCTGTGTGCGATAGTCGCATGCACTGCCATTCGAGGAACTGAGAAACATTTATGCAAAATGTGTGTTAATGGTAGAAATGTTGTGGTATTGCTGGATTCAGGTAGCCTTGTGACCCTGATAAAGGCTGAGTTAGTTAAAACAGAGGTCTTTGGGAATAGCAAGGTAGCTGTTATTTGTGTGCATGGGGACACCCGAGAGTATCCAGTGACTACAGTGTGTTTCGAGACCCCCAAAGGTACCCTCTCTCATCCAGTGGGCTTAGTATCTCAGTTACCGCATGACGCCATTGTGGGAAGGGATTTTCCGAAGTTCTGGGAACTGTGGGATGATCCTGAGCCCCCCACTGGTGCCCCTATGTACCAGGAATGTGATAGCCAGAACTCCCCTGAGAGTGGTGAGGACTCTCCGGAATTTCCCTTAACAGTATTGGCAGGGGAGACTCAAGAAACTGGAGAGGAGCCCACCTCCTCAGACGAAAACCTACCGTCTGTGGAGTTTTCTGATCTTGAGGTTCACAGGGAAAACTTTGCCACAGAACAGTTGAAAGACCCCGCCCTAATAAAGGCACGGGAAAACGTAGTGAAAATAGATGGCGAGTTAGTGAACCCAGATAATACCTGCACTTACCCATACTTCAGCGTAGAGAAGGACCTACTGTATCGGGTGGCAAAAAGGACAGAGAAAACCCGAGAGAGGGTATTACAGAGATTCTATTGGCCGGGGGTGATGAAGGACATAGAAAATTATTGTTCCTCCTGCCCTGTGTGTCAGAGGTCGGCCCCGATGCCACATTTCCGTAGCCCGCTGGTCCCTCTACCCATCATTGAGGTCCCGTTTGAGAGGATCGCCATGGATTTGGTAGGGCCTATAATCAAGTCCGCTAGGGGGCACCAGTACATATTAGTTATAATGGACTATGCCACCCGTTATCCAGAAGCGATCCCTCTCCGAAATACCTCGGCCAAAACCATAGCCAAAGAGCTATCTCTTGTGTTTAGCCGGGTGGGTATTTGTAAAGAACTGCTTACGGACCAAGGTACACCCTTTATGTCCCGGGTTATGAAGGAGCTGTGTAAATTGTTCAAAGTGACGTAATTGTCCATAGCACAGATTGGGCCTCACATCTGCCAAAAGTGCAAGCAGTCCTGGACTCTGTTCGGGAAGCGGGGTTTACGGCTAACCCCAAGAAGTGTACCATTGGGCAGGAGGAGGCCAAATATCTTGGGTACACCATTGGGAGGGGAGTAATAAAACCCCAACTCAACAAAGTCGAGGCCATCCAGAGTTGGCCACGTCCCAACAGCAAGAAGCAGGTACGAGCCTTTCTGGGAATCGCTGGGTATTATCGGCGATTCATTCCCCACTTTGCTTCTAAGGCTGTGCCCCTAACCAACCTGACGAAGGGGAAAGGGTCGGTCATGATTAAATGGACCCCCGAGGCTGAGGCAGCATTCCAATTCTTGAAACAAGCCTTATGTAGCCAGCCAGTGTTGTACTCACCCGACTTCTCTAAAGACTTTGTCGTACAAAGTGATGCGTCAGATGTGGGGTTAGGAGCAGTATTGTCCCAGGTCTGGAACGGGGAAGAGCACCCAGTCATTTACCTCAGCAGGAAGTTGAAGTCCCATGAGGTAAATTACGCCACCGTTGAAAAGGAGTGTTTAGCGGTGAAGTGGGCTCTAGATTCCCTTCGGTACTACCTGCTAGGTAGGCACTTTGACATGGTTACGGATCACGCTCCGTTAAAGTGGATGGCTCAAAACAAGGAAACAAATAGAAGAGTGAATAGGTGGTTCCTGGCCCTCCAGGAAATCAACTTCACAGTAAAGCATCGCCCTGGCGTTCAAATGGGGAATGTGGATGCTTTGTCTCGAGTACATGAATGCCTGATTGCTGGTGTTCCAACCCCGAGGTTAAAACAAGAGGGGGGGGTATGTGACAGCAGGAAGGTAAAGTCACCTGGTTGCATCCAGGGGGGTAGATATATTTCGCCCAGATTCAGGCTTTACGCCGACTTATACAACTAGGTGGAGAGTTGTATAAGCCCAGCTGAGGCTAGTAGGCTCATGGATGACTCATACCTCTAGGGAGAGTGCTGGGCGTCGTGCAGACACAGAGATGAGGAGACCAGCTGAACCTTGTCAGCTCATTTAGGCCTCTATAAGAACTCCCAGCTTCATTAGATGTTAGCTCATGCCTGGACCCAGACCTGTGTGGACTGTCTAGGGAGAGTGAACCCCTGTGCGGTGAGGCAAAGCCTGTGTGGCTATTTGTTTGGACTTTTACTAAACCAGGGACTTAGGGACTAGGACAGCACCAGGCTGATCCCAGTTGTTAGTTAGGAAACCTGTATGTTTAGTCAGAGGTCAAGTTGACCAGGATTTATTTTATTTATGTTTCTTTTGCTTTGCTGTGTTTTGTCACTGTAAATAGAAAATAAACCGCACCTTTTTGATTTTGAAAACCACAACCTCCGTTTGCTGGGCCTGTTTTTGTGTGGGGAGCCCATCCCGGGGGTCACACACACCCGCTGCCGAGCTAACCCCCTCACAATATATATATATATATATATATATATATATATATTTCTTATTTTTTTATTTCCTATATGGTTTATAACATATTATTTATCTGTCTATATTGAGCTGAGGAAATACAAGAAATTTTATGTATATTTCAATTGCAATATACTAGATTTTATCCTATAAAAATTGGTGACTACGAGGCTGCATCTTAGAATGTAGCTTCCGGTGTCACGGCTGCCTCATGAGTATATATACGTGAAGTGATGATGCTGGGAATTAGCCTCCGTTCCCAGTTGATGCCATTTTTGGGGAAACGAGTCGGGTGGAGCACTTACCCCTAACGTCATCACGTATTTGTTCATTGATGCAGTCAGTGTTTGCTCTCTGACTGATATACGGAAACGTTTTACTTTTTTGCCTTTGTTCCGTTCCTGTTTCTTTTATGCCTGTTATATTTATTGAGGATTGGATGTGAAGTTTTTGGTTTTGCTGTGATTTTACGAATAAATCTTTTGGAAAAAAAAATCGGAAATACTGCACCATGAAGTTTTTCATTTAATCCCTTCCTGCTGAGTGTAATAAGCTCTTAGGACTACAACTGGAAGTTGGAGCGATTCCTATCTCTGCTGACTTTCCCTCGTTTGGATCTTGTGTGTCGGATATTCGATCAGCTGGTGAAGCGAGGACAGGCCCCTTGAGACTAAAGGAACAAGTGGATACCATCGCTGCCGGCAGGCTGATGCACATGCTCTTGAGACCTCTTTCATCGGAGGTCCCGTCCATCTGGTAAGCGGCTTTATGATTACTTCCTATTGCTGAATGTCTACAGAATAAGGCTTCTTCTGGATATTCGTTTTTGGACTTGTATGTCTTTTTTCCACATTTTTTTATATAATCCTTTTCACATTTTTGTGAATTTCGATACAGTGTTTATCAATTTACGTTGGATTGATGTGTCAACACTAGTGATTGCGCGCTTGTTTCTTTTACACATATGTTTTGAGTTTTAGTATTTTTAGCTTCTTACTTGCAGCAGCATCACGTTTTTTTTTTAATCACATATTTTTTTTCAATTAATTTGCAATTATTTTTGGTTTAGCGCAGGTTTTTTCCCAATTTATATAACCCTTCCCTAATCCCTATGTTTTCCAAAAAGCTTAAAAATAGATTTTTTGGCTGGAGCTACACTTAAACAATGTACCTGTTCCAAATTACAAACAGATTCTACTTAAGAACAAACCTACAGTCCCTGTCTTGTTTGCACCACCTGTATACTGCTGTTCAGAGTATATAGGGCCTTTTTTTCATTTGGGTGCGGGGTTCCCTTTAATATCCATATCCATACACGACCCAAAGGGGCTGGTAGTGGGCTGGGGGGGGGGTACCCATGCTATTTTTCTCAATGATTTTCATCCATATTGCCGGGACCAGACATTACATTAAAGCCGCAAGCAGTTTTAAATGACTTTTTTTTCCTTTAGAAATGTAATTTTGTGCAGGGACAGTTCTAAACACGGGGAAACATGTGCCACTTCACAAGCATACTTTAGACACTCCCCAGGTATGATATTTAAGGGAATATTTCACTTTTTTTTTCACTTTAAGCATCATTAACCACTTAACGACCGCTCACTGTATATATACGTCGGCAGAATGGCACCGACAGGCACAATCACGTACAGTGTACGTGATCGCCTTTGTACTGTTGGGGGGTCCGATACAGTGAGTGGCCGTTTATCGTTGGGGAGCGATCCGAGATGAGGGGGCGGCCATTCGATTCCGGCCACCCCCCCGCGATCGCTCCATGAAAATGCACACATTTCACCCCCCAGTCACCCCCAGATCACCCCCCAAGTCACCCCCCAGCCCCCAATCACAGTGTCACTGATTGCAGTGATCATTTATTTTACTGATCACTGCATTTAGTGTCATCTGTGACAGTAAAAAGTTGCAGGGCAGTTAGGTTTAGGCCCCTTTAGGTCCAGGGTAGCCCCCCAACCCCCCCTAATAAAGGTTTAACCCCTTGATCGCCCCCCAGGTAACCCTTTCACCCCCTAACGCCAGCGTCACTAAGCGATCGTATTTTCGATCGCTGTATTTAGTGCCGGTGGTGCCCTAGATAGCCAGTTATTTATTTTTAGTTTCGCCGCAGGTTTTTATATCGCCAGGTACCCCCATATATTATTTTAACCCCCTGATTGCCCCTAGAGTTAACCCTTTCACCAGTGATCACCGTATAAGCGTCACTGGTGACACTGGTTACCCAGTCAGTTATTTAGTTATTTAGGTAACCCGTCAGGTTTTTATATAGCGTCGGGTACCCCCATATTTAACCTAATACAGGTTTTAACCCCCTGATTGCCCCTAGTTAACCCTTTCACCAGTGATCACCATATAAAGGTTACAGGTGACGCTGGTTGGTTAGTTTGCTTTTTATAGCATCAGGGCACCCGCCGTATATAACCCAATAAAGGTTTAACCCCCTGATCGCCCGGCGGGTGAGATCAATTAGGTTTTAGCGCCAGAGAGGGTCTGCATCGCCCCAGGCAGCGTTAGGTTAGTGCCAGTAACGCTAACACCCACGCGCAAAGCATACACCTCCCTTAGTGGTATAGTATCTGAACAGATCAATATCTGATCTGATCAGATCTATACTAGCGTCCCCAGCGGTTTAGGGTTCCCAAAAACACAGTGTTAGCGGGATCAGCCCAGATACCTGCTAGCACCTGCGTTTAGCCCCTCCGCCCAGCCCAGCCTAGCCCACCCAAGTGCAGTATCGATCGATCACTGTCACTTACCAAACACAAAACACATAACTGCAGCGTTCGCAGAGACAGGCCTGATCCCTGCGATCGCTAACAGTTTTTTTTGTAGCGTTTGATATATTTGCTGACGACAGTCAGGTGCTTTTTTTTCCTGTGAATCTTACTAGTATACCCCTAAATTTAGAGCCCAAAATGGCAAGTCGAAGGTACACTAGTAAAGAGGCCTACGAGATTCTGAGCATGACAGATAGTGAAGAGGAGGTCACGTATCTGCCATATTCAGGCTCAGAATATCTTCCCGTAGAAGACAGTGACGTCAGCGGCCCCACGTCAGATACCTCTGACGACGAAGTTGAGGTCCCTGCTAAGGTCAGGCGTACCCGATCCCGATCTTCTGAGGTTGTTGAGGAGCAAGAACCGCAGGGCTCTCGTATCATGGAGCAGAGGAGTACTAGCGCCGCTATTCCTTCTGGTGAATTGGCAAGCACCAGCGGCCTAGTACAGCCTGGGCGTACATCCAGCACTGCAGTATCACGTGGTGACGTGGCAAGTCCCATAAGTGCAGTTCAAGCTGGCGAGGTGGCAAGCACAAGTAGTGTCCCGCTGCCACCAATAAGACGACAAAGGCAGGCCCGTCGTACCCATAGTGCTCTTCCTGCAGAATTCGCCTATCCTGATTGGATCCCCACCACTTCTGCAGAACCCGTACTTCCCCCATTCACTGCCCAACCCGGAATTCAGGTGGAAACAGCTGATTTTATGCCAATTGATTATTATTCGCTGTTTTTCACGGAAGATCTCTATAGATCTATTGTGGACCAGAGTAATTTATATGCTGGTCAATTCATCGCCGCTAATCCCCAGTTGCCTTCCATTGCCAAAGATTGGAAACCAATTACGGTTTCCGAATTTAAGACCTTTCTGGGCCTTTCCCTCAACATGGGCACACATAAATTCCCATCATTGCGTGCTTATTGGTCCACGCACCCAATTGACCACATGCCCGTGTTCTCTGCCTCCATGCCCAGGAAACGATACAAGCAGATCTTGCGGTTCATGCACTTCAACGACAATGAACTTTGTTGTCCACGTGGGGACTCTGAATACGACCGGCTCTATAAAATTCGGCCCCTCATAAACCACTTCAAAGAACGTTTTGCAGCCTTGTTTACTCCCAATCAAGTTGTCTGCGTTGATGAGTCCCTGATTAAATTTTCTGGCCGCTTGGCTTTCAAGCAGTACCTTCCCAGCAAGCGTGCCAGATACGGGGTCAAGCTCTATAAGTTCTGTGACAGGGCAACAGGCTATGTATGGAGCTTTATGGTTTATGAGGGAAAAGATAGTCAGGTTGAGCCGGTCAACTGCCCAGATTACATAGGGAGCGCTGGCAAGATAGTGTGGAAATTGGTGTCACCCTTATTCGGAAAGGGGTACCACTTGTATGTGGACAATTATTACACGAGCGTGCCACTTTTTAGTCACTTGTTTGATCATCAGATTGGAGCATGTGGCACCATGCGATCTAATCGCCGGGGCTTTCCCCAGCGGCTTGTAGATGCCCGTCTTAGGCTGGGGGAGAGAGCCTGCGTAAAGTGTAATAACTTGCTCGCTATGAAGTGGAGGGACAATAAGAATGTTTTCCTTCTTACCTCCCTTCATGCAGACACCACAGTCCAAATTCCTACGGCGACTGGTGTTGTGGAGAAACCCCTCTGTGTCCACGAATATAACAAAAATATGGGAGGGGTGGACCTCAACGACCAGTTGTTGGCGCCGTATCTAATTGACCGTAAGGCGAGACGCTGGTACAAAAAAGTGTCTCTATCCTTATTTCAATTGGCTTTGCTGAACGCTCATGTGCTATACAGAGCTTCAGGCGGGAATTTATCTCTTCTAAAATTCCAGAATGAGATTGTCACAGAAGCCCTGTATCCAGGCGGTTCTGCACCTCACCATCCCCAACCAAATGCAGTAAGCCGGCTGCATGAGAGGCATTATACGAATGTCCTCCCGAGTACCCCTACCCAACGAGCCCCCCAAAAAAGATGTTGTGTCTGTAGCAAGCGCGGATTTAGGCGTGACACCCGTCATTATTGTCCACTCTTTCCTGACAAGCCTGGTCTTTGACTTAGGGAATGTTTTGAACGCTACAACTCAAAAGTGAAGTTTTAGCGTAGGGTACAGCATTTCACAGACTAGGACACACTTACACAGGGTCTCCCAAGATGCCATTACATTTTGAGAGACCCGAACCATTACAGTTGTTAAAGTTACAAAAAAAAAAGTGTAAAAAAGAAAAAAAAAACGTAAAAAACAAAACACAAAAAAAAATAAAAAATAGTTGTAGTTTTATTGTTCTCTCTCTCTCTCTCTCTCTATTTTCTCTCTATTGTTCTGCTCTTTTTTACTGTATTCCATTCTGCAATGTTTTATCATGCTTGCTTTTCAGGTATGTAATTTTTTGTTTTCAGGTGCACCATTCAACTGCAGCGCGGAATTATTTATCTTGACAGCAACAGCGTTTGCTCCCACGATACATAAAGCCGTGACT
Organism: Rana muscosa; assembly: GCA_029206835.1. NCBI lineage: Eukaryota > Metazoa > Chordata > Amphibia > Anura > Ranidae > Rana > Rana muscosa. The sequence continues at coordinate 294,117,609 of CM055116.1, forward strand.
CCAGTGCTGTAGGAGGTGATTTCACCACCACAGTTAAAAAAAAAAGAGCATATATGCCGAAGCAGGGGCGGAGGAGCGATTTTGCTCCTAATGCCGCGTACATACGGTCGAAATTCCGACGGAGGCTTGCCCGTGGAAAAGTCCGACCCTGTGTACGCGGCATAACTTTTTTGCGGGAGGATGCCCCCATGCTTCGGCATATATATATATTTTAGGCACAGGTTGCGTTAAAAAAAATGTTTTATTTTTTACTAGGTTTTGTTTTGGTATTTGCTTTGCAGGTATGGTATGGTAAGGTCTTACTGTTGTACTGTAATGTTACTTTGTTTTAATGTTAACCATCATTTGCTTAGCAGGTACACCATTCAGTTGCAGAGCGGATCTATTTATCTTGACAGCAACAGCGTTTGCTTCCACGATACATAAAGCCGTGACTCCAACGCTGTAGGAGGTGATTTCACCACCACAGTTAAAAAAAAGAGCATATATGCCGAAGCATGGGGGCAGCAGGGTGGAGGAGCGATTTTGCTCCTAATGCCGCGTATATACGGTCGAAATTCCGACGGAGGCTTGCCCATGGAAAAGTCAGACCGTGTGTACGTGGCATAACCTTTTATGCCGAGTACATACGGTCAAAATTCCGACGAAGGCTTGCCCGTGGAAAAGTCCGACCGTGTGTACGCGGCATAACTTTTTTGCGGGAGGATGCCCCCATGCTTCAGCATATATGCCCATCATTAGAAGTGGGTGGATGGAGGGAGGTATTCTAACGGTGGGCATACCCACCGATCAATCTCTTTTTTTCGTTCAGCCAACAGGCTGCATGAAAAAAAAGATTACAATACATGTCCAACAAGGACCAGCAACGTACTGGTATGTTGCTGGACTTTGAATGGTTATACCAGAATGATGCCTGTAGGTTTAGGTATCATCTTGGTATCATTCTTTTCAGCCAGTGGCCGGCTTTCATGTAAAAGCAATTCTAGCAGATAATTAGCCTCTAGACTGCTTTTACAAGCAGTGGGAGGGAATGCCCCCCCGGATATAAACAGCGCCATTGGGAAATTGGGAAAGCATTTTATCACACCGATCTTGGTGTGGTCAGATGCTTTGAGGGCAGAGGAAAGATCTAGGGTCTAACCCCCCATTTTTTTTCAAAAAAAGAGTACCTGTCACTACTTATTGCCATCATAGGGGATATTTACATTCCCTGAGATAACAATAAAAATGGTAAAAAAAATAAAATATGGAAGGAACAGTTTAAAAATCAAATAAAAAAGCAAAATAAATAATAAAAAAAAGGCGAACGCAAGCGTCGGTCTAGCGTCATATGTAAACAGCAATTGCATCATGCATGTGAGGTATCACCGCGAAGGTCAGATCGAGTGCAGTAATTTTAGCAGTAGACCTCCTCTGTAAATCTAACGTGGTAACCTGTAAAGGCTTTTAAATGCTTTTAAAAATGAATGTAGTTTGTCGCCGCTGCGCGTTTGTGCGCAATTTTAAAGCATGTCGTGTTTGGTATCCATGTACTCGGCCTAAGATCATCTTTTTTATTTCATCAAACATTTGGGCAATATAGTGTTTTTTAGTGCATTAAAAATAAAAAAAGTGTGTTTTTCCCCCCAAAAATGTGTTTGAAAAATCGCTGCGCAAATACTGTGTGAAAAAAAAAATGCAACACCCACTATTTTAATCTGTAGGGCCTTTGCTTTAAAAAAATATATAATGTTTGGGGGTTCAACATCATTTTCTTGCAAATTTTTTTTTTTTTTTCATGTAAACAAAAAGTGTCAGAAAGGGCTTTGTCTTCAAGTGGTTAGAAGAGTGGATGATGTGTGACATAAGCTTCCTAATGTTGTGCATAAAATGCCAGGACAGTTCAAACCCCCCCCCCAAATGACCCCATTTTGGAAAGTAGACACCTCAAGCTATTTGCTGAGAGGCATGTTAAGCCCATTGAATATTTTTTATTTTTTGTCCCAAGTGATTGAATAATGACAAAAAAAAAAAAAAATGTACAAAAAGTTGTCACTAAATTATATATTTCTCAAACATGCCATGGTTATATGTGGAATTACACCCCAAAATACATTCTGTTGCTTCTCCTGAGTACGGGGATACCACATGTGTGAGACATTTTGGGAGCCTAGCCGCGTACAGGACCCCGAAAACCAAGCACCGCCTTCAGGATTTCTAAGGGTGTAAATTTTTGATTTCACTCCTCACTGCCTATCACAGTTTCGGAGGCCATGGAATGCCCAGATGGCACAAAACCCCCCAAATGACCCCATTTTGGAAAGTAGACACCCCAAGCTATTTGCTGAGAGGTATGTTGAGTATTTTGCAGATCTCGCTTTTTGTCACAAAGTTTTGAAAATTTAAAAAAAAAAAAAAAAAATATGTCTTTCTTCATTTTCAAAACAAATGAGAGCTGTAAAATACTCACCATGCCTCTCAGCAAATATCTTGGGGTGTCTACTTTCCAAAATGGGGTAATTTGTGGGGGTTTTGGGCTATCTTGGCATTTTATGGCCTTCAAAACTGTGATAGGTAGTGAGGAGTGAAATCAAAAATTTGTGCCCTTAGAAATCCTGAAGGCGGTGCTTGGTTTTCGGGGGCCCGTACGCGGCTAGGCTCTCAAAAAGTCCCACACATGTGGTATCCCCGTACTCAGGAGAAGCAGCCAAATGTATTTTGGGGTGCAATTCCGCATATAACCATGGCATGTTTGAGCAATATATAATTTAGTGACAACTTTTTGTACATTTTTTATTTTTTTTATTTTTGTCATTATTCAATCACTTGGGACAAAAGAAAAATATACAATGGGCTCAACATGCCTCTCAGCAATTTTCTTGGGGTGTCTACTTTCCAAAATAGGGTCATTTTGGGGGGTTTTGTGCTATCTTGGCATTTTATGGCCTTCAAAACTGTGATAGGTAGTGAGGAGTGAAATCAAAAATTTATGCCCTTAGAAACCTTGAAGGCGGTGCTTGGTTTTTGGGGTCCCGTACGCGGCTAGGCTCCCAAAAAGTCCCACACATGTGGTATCCCCGTACTCAGGAGAAGCAGCAGAATGTATTTTGGGGTGTAATTTCACATATGCCCATGGCATGTGTGAGCAATATATCATTTAGTGACAACTTTGTGCAAAAAAAAAAAAGTTTGTTATATTCCCGCAACTTGTGGCAAAATATAAAATATTCCATGAACCCAACATGCCTCTCAGTAAATAGCTTGGGGTGTCTACTTTCCAAAATGGGGTCATTTGGGGGGGTTTTGTGCTATTTTGGCATTTTATAGCCTTCAAAACTGTGATAGGTAGTGAGGAGTGAAATCAAAAATTTACGCCCTTAGAAATCCTGAAGGCGGTGCTTGGTTTTTGGGGCCCCGTACGCGGCTAGGCTCCCAAAAAGTCCCACACATGTGGTATCCCCGCACTCAGGAGAAGCAGCAGAATGTATTTTGGGGTGTAATTTCACATATGCCCATGGCATGTGTGAGCAATATATCATTTAGTGACAACTTTGTGCAAAAAAAAAAAAGTTTGTCATATTCCCGCAACTTGTGGCAAAATATAAAATATTCCATGGACTGAACATGCCTCTCAGTAAATAGCTTGGGGTGTCTACTTTCCAAAATGGGGTCATTTGGGGGGGTTTTGTGCTATTTTGGCATTTTATGGCCTTCGAAACTGTGATAGGTAGTGAGGAGTGAAATCAAAAATTTGCGCCCTTAGAAATCCTGAAGGCGGTGCTTGGTTTCCGGGGTCCCGTACGTGGCTAGGCTCCTAAAAAGTCCCACACATGTGGTATCCCCGTACTCAGAAGAAGCAGCAGAATGTATTTTGGGGTGCAATTCCACATATAACCATGGCATGTGTGAGCAATATATCATTTAGTGACAACTTTTTGTAATTTTTTTCTTTTTTTTGGTCACTATTCAATCACTTGGGACAAAAAAAAAAAATATTCAATGGGCTCAACATGCCTCTCAGCAATTTCCTTGGGGTGTCTACTTTCCAAAATGGGGTCATTTGGGGGGGTTTTGTACTGCCCTGCCATTTTAGCACCTCAAGAAATGAGATAGGCAGTCATAAATTTAAAGCTGTGTAAATTCCAGAAAATGTACCCTAGTTTGTAAACGCTATAACTTTTGCGCAAACCAATAAATATACGCTTATTGAATTTTTTTTTACTAAAGACATGTGGCTGAATACATTTTGGCCTAAATGTATGACTAAAATTGAGTTTATTCGATTCTTCTTATAACAAAAAGTAGAAAATATCATTTTTTTTCAAAATTTTCTGTCTTTTTCCGTTTATAACGCAAAAAATAAAAATCCCAGAGGCAATCAAATACCATTAAAAGAAAGCTCTATTTGTGGGAAGAAAAGGACGCAAATTTCGTTTGGGTACAACATTGCATGTCCGCACAATTTACAGTTAAAGCAGCGCAGTGCATAATTCTGAAATCACCTCTGGTCCTCTAGCTACCAAATGGTCCGGGGCTTAAGTGGTTAAAATCACTGCTCCCGAAAAAACTGACACTTTTTAAAACTTCTATTTGCATTGATACATGTCCCAAACCCTTTTTAGGACAATAACTTGCATATTAGCCTTTATAATTAGCACTTTTGATTTCGAACGTTCGAGTCCATTGTATTTAATAGGGTTCTAAAGTTTGCGCAAACTTTCGGTCCGTTCGCAGGTTCTGGTGCAAACCGAACGGGGGGGTGTTCGGCTCATCCCTACCTCTCAGATGACTTCTCCAGTGTTTTGAAAAGTTCAGATATACTGATTCTGCACTCTGAGATATTATTGCTTACTTGTATTCTTTAAAGAAATGTCTGGCTTGTCTTGTGAATATCACACACATCTGTAGGCCAGCTGTTGGATCGTACTTATGGCAATACATTTTCTAAAGTGAATAATTTATATGTCTGTTTGCTTCTTCATTTTGAATGATGGATAGCTTCTATTATTTGACATTACTACAGTTCTAGATTTGTAGACAGGCTGTCTCCTATATTAACCTTGGTATTTGTGCTCTATAGAATAGCCATAGACTAAAAATTTATATGAAAAGACTGGAAAACATGATCAATCCCTTTTCAGTGTTTTATTTACATTGAGTTTTCTTTACATTGATTTGTCCTTGTGGAAATTATACAGTTATACAAGTAACAAACATTGGGTACATAGAATATACATCTACTTAGTATTGACCACAATTAAAGCAGAACTAAACTCTCTCAATCAACATTAACTATTTTAATCCTTATGCTGCTAGGCTGGGAAAATACATAGGAAGGTATATTATATTTACTTGTTATAAACTTTTTTACATTACAGTTGCTTCCTGGCCCAGGCCAAAATGATGTCATACTTCTTTGGAGTCTTCATAGGCGTTTTTTTCTTTCCCTTGGAAGAGGGGCATTTTCTGCTAAGCACGCCCTCCTACCTGCATACCTAAACTAAGTGCAGATGGATTCCAGGGAAGTAAATGAGACATCTGCCTTTACTCAAGATTGCCCTTACGCAAGATGGTAAGGTCATAGCAGCCCTTTATGAAACATAATTAATTACAAAATGATAAAAACACATACCAGAACAACAAAATATCTGTATGATTGATCCTTCCAGGTTAAAGGTCTTTAAAGGCACATATACAAACACAACTTGGCTGTCTCTGCCCCCAGCCCCTACTACACCACCTCTAGGACAATTAACCACCAATTTAAAGACAGAACCTGATAGCCACCCCAATGTTATCAATGTAACCTGTTGATGGGAAGAAATAGCCATACCTGAGATTGGCCCAACCTATAATTCCCAGCACCACCTTCAAAGACCCAAAGCTTGCTTCTATGAAAAACAAACTGAAGGGCCAAATTGTCTAATGTGATTAAAAAAAAAAACACATTGGGAAATAAAAAGAAACTAGCATTGGCTGAACAAGTCACCTAAATTTGCAGAGATGGAACACTAAACTAGGATGATAAGAAGGCGAAAGGATGCCAAAGAAGGTATCCAGGGGAGGGAGGGCAGGTGAAACCTGTCTGATGCTGGCAATGGTCCTCCAACGAGATCCTCCCTCTTCACCTCACACCAAGGACAATCCCCTGAGACCCTGACCACTCCAATGAGATAGTGCCTTTTACACATTCATGAATAATAAATAAATCCATGCTCAACCTCCCCTATTCTGCATGCCCTAGTCATGTTGCCCTCCTTTTAGTTCCACTTACCTCCAGGCCTGACACTTGTCACAAAAATAGTATTTGTCATCTTTAAATTAACTTTTCATGCTTTAAAGCAGCAAACATAGTAAATATAGCAATGGTGTCACCTAGTATATAATATTTGCGCGGTCATGCAACACTGTACCTAAATGACATTTTTGTATATTTTTTCCCACAAATAGAGCTTTCTTTTGTTGGTATTTGATCACCTCTGCGGTTTTTTTTTTGTTAAAAAATAAATAAAAAGACAGATTTTTTTTTTTTTAATTACCTTTTTTTATATTTTGCAAACGGGTAATTTTTCTCCTTCATTGATGTATGCTGATGAAGCTGTATTGATGGGCACTGATGGGCTGCACTAATGGGCACTGATAAGGCGGCACTGGTGGGCACTGATGGGAGGCACTAGTGGGCACTGATAGGCGGCACTGATAGGCGCCACTGAAAGGTGGCACTGATGGGTGGCACTGAAGGGCATTGATAGGTGGCACTGGTGGGCACTGAGAAGTGTCACTAATAGGTGGCACTGATAGGTGGCAGTGATGGGCACTGATAGGTGGCAGTGATGGGCACTGATGAGTGGCAGTGATGGGGACTGATGAGTGGCAATAATGGGCACTGATCGGTTACACTGATAGGCAGCTTTACTAGGTGTCACTGATTGGCATCACAGGTGGGCATTGATAGGTGGCACTTGTGGGCATTGATAGGTGGCACTGTGGGCATTGATAGGTGGCACTGCGGGCATTGATAGGTGGCACTGTGGGCACTGGCAGGTAGCAATGCCAGGTGGCACTGGCAGGCGGTATTTTTGGGCACAGAGGAGGCAGATGTGCCTCCTTCCTCTTTGGGACCGATGTCCCTTGTAAACAAGATGGCGTTAGCGGCGTGCGCGGGTGCGCGGTTACGGCTCTTGGCGCCAAACGGGGCTATTTAAAGGGACTGATACCTGGGCTCCTTGCTGTTTGGTCTACAGTGTTACCCGAGACCTCTGATCCCTGTTTACCTGTATCTTGCTCCAGCTGACCTTACCTGGCTTGCTTTGATCGTCCCTGCTTATCTGCCTGCATCTGACCTCGGCCTGTGTTGACTACGTCCCTGCCTGCTCCTCCTGCTACCTTGCTGTCAGCCTGTTGCCGAACCTGCCTGTACCTGAGACCACGTTCCTGTCTACCCTGTCTGCTACCCTGCTGCCAGTCAGTGCCTAAACCTGCTTGGACCTGATCCTGCTCCAGTGTTCACCTGCTTTGGACCGGTGTACCCACTCTTCCAGTCCATCTGACCGCACCTGCCTGAGCTCCAGTTTCCAGTCTGACAGCTGTTCCTGGGTCTGTTCCAGTTCCTGCTCCAGTTCCGGTCCAGCTCGTCTACCCGCAACCTTGCCAGGCTCTCGTGTGACTCTGCACTCCTGCGCCTCCTGTCTTCACTACCAGGGGCCTTGAGTGAGAGGTGTAAGACTCTTCCACCAGGTATGTGACAGAATCTCTGGTTGTCTCCAGGGTCACCAGAATTAGTGTCTCCATTGGATGATTTCCCCTATATTCCAGTTGACAAAATGTGGTATTGTCTTTTACTTTCACTCTCATTGATGATAGTAAAGAGGACAAATGGAGAGGGAAAATGTCCCTAACCCAACAAGCATTTTAATCCCTCTCCACTCTATTCAAAACTTAAAAAAAAAGTTTTGCCTTAAGTTTAATTTAAAAGAAACCTGCTAAATAGAGGCTGCAGTTTCTAAACACTCCTGAAAATTCTAGTTGTCTGGCTGTCAAGCTGATCCTCTCCTTTCAACATTACTGACCCAGAGAAAATTTCAAATTCTGACTCTCCATCTTTCAGGTACTGCATGCTCTGTTTGGGTCACTGCATCAGAAGTATTGAAGACGCCCACTGTCAGTTAACTAGCAGTTTCAAGAAGAAGCTATCAATATCAGCTCACATATTTCTTTCATGATAGATGCACTTAAAAGCTGAACTCCAGGCAAATATAAAAAAACAAAGCAAAAACAAAAAACAACAAATGCACATATTTATAGAAAACATTATTGAACAAAATTTTTAAATGCAGTTAATTTAACCACTTAAGCCCCGGACCATTTGGTAGCTAAAGGACCAGAGGTGAATTCAGAATTTTGCACTGCGCTGCTTTAACTGTAAATTGTGCGGACATGCAATGTTGTACCCAAACGAAATTTGCGTCCTTTTCTTCCCACAAATAGAGCTTTGTTTTAATGGTATTTGATTGCCTCTGCGATTTTTATTTTTTGCGATATAAACGGAAAAAGACCGAAAATTTCGAAAAAAAAATGATATTTTCTACTTTTTGTTATAAGAAAAATCGAATAAACTCAATTGTAGTCATATATTTAGGCCAAAATGTATTCAGCCACATGTCTTTAGTAAAAAAATGTCAATAAGCATATATTTATTGGTTTGCGCAAAAGTTATAGCGTCTACAACTAGGGTACATTTTCTGGAATTTACACAGCTTTTAATTTATGACTGCCTATCTCATTTCTTGAGGTGCTAAAATGGCAGGGCAGTACAACCCCCCCCAAATGACCCCATTTTGGAAAGTAGACACCCCAAGGAAATTGCTGAGAGGCATGTTGAGCCCATTGAATATTTTTTTTTTTTTTTGTCCCAAGTGATTGAATAATGACAAAAAAATATAAAAAATTACAAAAAGTTGTCATTAAATGATATATTGCTCACACATGCCATGGTTATATGTGGAATTGCACCCCAAAATACATTTTGCTGCTTCTCCTGAGTACGGGGATACCACATGTGTGGGACTTTTTGGGAGCCAAGCCGGGTACGGGCTATATCATATCATTTAGTGACAACTTTGTGCAAAAAAAACAAAGTTTGTCATATTCCCGCAACTTGTGGCAAAATATAAAATATTCCATGGACTGAACATTCCTCTCAGTAAATAGCTTGGGGTGTCTACTTTCCAAAATGGGGTCATTTGGGGGGGGTTTTGTGCTATTTTGTCATTTTATGGCCTTCGAAACTGTGATAGGTAGTGAGGAGTGAAATCAAAAATTTACACCCATAGAAATCCTGAAGGCGGTGCTTGGTTTTCGGGGTCCTGTACGTGGCTAGGCTCCCAAAATGTCTCACACATGTGGTATCCCCGTACTCAGGAGAAGCAACAGAATGTATTTTGGGGTGCAATTCCACATATAACCATGGCATGTTTGAGCAATATATAATTTAGTGACAACTTTTTGTACATTTTTTTTTTTTTGTCATTATTCAATCACTTGGGACAAAAAAAAAATATTCAATGGGCTCAACATGCCTCTCAGCAAATAGCTTGAGGTGTCTACTTTCCAAAATGGGGTCATTTGGGGGGGGTTTGAACTGTCCTGGCATTTTATGCACAACATTAGGAAGCTTATGTCACACATCATCCACTCTTCTAACCACTTGAAGACAAAGCCCTTTCTGACACTTTTTGTTTACATGAAAACATATTTTTTTTTGCAAGAAAATTATGTTGAACCCCCAAACATTATATATATTTTTAAAGCAAAGGCCCTACAGATTAAAATAGTGGGTGTTGCATTTTTTTTTCCACACAGTATTTGCGCAGCGATTTTTCAAACGCATTTTTTGGGGGAAAAACACACTTTTTTTATTTTTAATGCACTAAAAAACACTATATTGCCCAAATGTTTGATGAAATAAAAAAGATGATCTTAGGCCGAGTACATGGATACCAAACACGACATGCTTTAAAATTGCGCACAAACGCGCAGCGGCGAGAAACTACATTCATTTTTAAAAGCATTTAAAAGCCTTTATAGGTTACCACGTTAGATTTACAGAGGAGGTCTACTGCTAAAATTACTGCCCTCGATCTGACCTTCGCGGTGATACCTCACATGCATGATGCAATTGCTGTTTACATATGACGCTAGACCGACGCTTGCGTTCGCCTTTGCGCAAGAGCAGGGGGGGACAGCGGTGCTTTTTTTTTTTTTATTATTATTTATTTTGCTTTTTTGTTTTATTTTTAAACTGTTCCTTCCATATTTTATTTTTTTATCATTTTTATTGTTATCTCAGGGAATGTAAATATCCCCTATGATAGCAATAAGTAGTGACAGGTACTCTTTTTCTGAAAAAAAATGGGGGGTTAGACCCTAGATCTTTCCTCTGCCCTCAAAGCATCTGACCACACCAAGATCGGTGTGATAAAATGCTTTCCCAATTTCCCAATGGCGCTGTTTATATCCGGGGGGGGGGCATTCCCTCCCACTGCTTGTAAAAGCAGTCTAGAGGCTAATTATCTGCTAGAATTGCTTTTACATGAAAGCCGGCCACTGGCTGAAAAGAATGATACCAAGATGATACCTAAACCTGCAGTCATCATTCTGGTATAACCATTCAAAGTCCAGCAACATACCAGTACGTTGCTGGTCCTTGTTGGACATGTATTGTAATCTTTTTTTTCATGCAGCCTGTTGGCTGAACGAAAAAAAGAGATTGATCGGTGGGTATGCCCACCATTAGAATACCTCCCTTCATCCACCCACTTCTAATGATGGGCATATATGCCGAAGCATGGGGGCATCCTCCCGCAAAAAAGTTAGGCCGCGTACACACGGTCAGACTTTTCCACGGGCAAGCCTTCATCGGAATTTCGACCGTATGTACGCGGCATAAAAGGTTATGCCGCGTACACACGGTCGAACTTTTCCACGGGCAAGCCTCCGTCGGAATTTCGACCGTATATACGCGGCATTAGCAGCAAAATCGCTCCTCCGCCCCTGCTGCCCCCATGCTTCGGCATATATGCTCTTTTTTTAACTGTGGTGGTGAAATCACCTTCTACAGCGTTGGAGTCACGGCTTTATGTATCGTGGGAGCAAACGCTGTTGCTGTCAAGATAAATAAATCCGCGATGCAACTGAATGGCGTACCTGCTAAGCAAATGATGGTTAACATTAAAACAAAGTAACATTACAGTACAACAGTAAGACCTTACCATACCTGCAAAGCAAATACCAAAACAAAACCTAGTAAAAAATAAAACATTTTTTTAACGCAACCTGTGCCTAAAATATATATATGCCGAAGCATGGGGGCATCCTCCCGCAAAAAAGTTATGCCGCGTACACACGGTCGGACTTTTCCACGGGCAAGCCTTTGTCGAAATTTCGACCGTATGTACGCGGCATAAAAGGTTATGCCGCGTACACACGGTCAAACTTTTCCACGGGCAAGCCTCCGTTGGAATTTCGACCGTATATACGCGGCATTAGGAGCAAAATCGCTCCTCCGCCCCTGCTGCCCCCATGCTTCGGCATATATTCTCTTTTTTTTTAACTGTGGTGGTGAAATCACCTCCTACAGCACTGGAGTCATGGCTTTATGTATCGTGGGAGCAAACGCTGTTGCTGTCAAGATAAATAATTCCGCGCTGCAGTTGAATGGCGCACCTGAAAACAAAAAATTACATACTTGAAAAGCAAGCATGATAAAACATTGCAGAATGGAATACAGTAAAAAAGAGCAGAACAATAGAGAGAAAATAGAGAGAGCGAGAGAGAACAATAAAACGACAACTATTTTTGGTTTTTTTCTTTTATATTTTTTTTGTGTTTTTGTTTTTTACGTTTTTTTTTTTCTTTTTTACACTTTTTTTTTTTAAACTTTAACAACTGTAATGGTTCGGGTCTCTCAAAATGTAATGGCATCTTGGGAGACCCTGTGTAAGTGTGTCCTAGTCTGTGAAATGCTGTACCCTACGCTAAAACTTCACTTTTAAATGGTAGCGTTCAAAACATTCACCAAGGCAAAGACCAGGTTTGTCAGGACAGAGTGGACAATAATGACGGGTGTTACGCCTAAATCCGCGCTTGCTACAGACACGACATCTTTTTTGGGGGGCTCGTTGGGTAGGGGTACTCGGGAGGAGATGCGTATAATGCCTCTCATGCAGCCGGCTTACTGCATTTGGTAGGGGATGGTGAGGTGCAGAACCGCCTGGATACAGGAGTTTTGTGACTTCTGGAATTTGGAATTTTAGAAGAGATAAAGTCCCGCCTGAAGCTCTGTATAGCACATGAGCGTTCAGCAAAGCCAATTGGAATAAGGATAGAGACACTTTTTTGTACCAGCGTCTCGCCTTACGGTCAATTAGATACGGCGCCATCAACTGGTCGTTGAGGTCCACCCCTCCCATATTTTTGTTATATTCGTGGACACAGAGGGGTTTCTCCACAACACCAGTCGCCGTACGAATTTGGACTGTCGTGTCTGCATGAAGGGAGGTAAGAAGGAAAACATTCTTATTGTCCCTCCACTTCATAGCGAGCAAGTTATTACACTTTACGCAGGCTCTCTCCCCCAGCCTAAGACGGGCATCTACAAGCCGCTGGGGAAAGCCCCAGCGATTAGGTCGCACGGTGCCACATGCTCCAATCTGATGATCAAACAAGTGACTAAACAGTGGCACGCTCGTGTAATAATTGTCCACATACAAGTGGTACCCCTTTCCGAATAAGGGTGACACCAAGTTCCACACTATCTTGCCAGCGCTCCCTATGTAATCCGGGCAGTTGACCGGCTCAACCTGACTATCTTTTCCCTCATAAACCATAAAGCTCCATACATAGCCTGTTGCTCTGTCACAGCACTTATAGAGCTTGACCCCGTATCTGGCACGCTTGCTGGGAAGGTACTGCTTGAAAGCCAAGCGGCCAGAAAATTTAATCAGGGACTCATCAACGCAGACAGCTTGATCGGGAATAAACAAGGCTGCAAAACGTTCGTTGAAGTGGTTTATGAGGGGCCGAATTTTATAGAGCCAGTCGTATTCAGGGTCCCCACGTGGACGACAAAGTTCATTGTCGTTGAAGTGCATGAACCGCAAAATCTGCTCGTATCGTTTCCTGGGCATGGAGGCAGAGAACACGGGCATGTGGTCAATTGGGTGCGTGGACCAATAAGCACGCAATGACGGGAATTTATGTGTGCCCATGTTGAGGGAAAGGCCCAGAAAGGTCTTAAATTTGGAAACCGTAATTGGTTTCCAATCTTTGGCAATGGAAGGCAACTGGGGATTAGCGGCGATGAATTGACCAGCATATAAATTACTCTGGTCCACAATAGATCTATAGAGATCTTCCGTGAAAAACAGCGAATAATAATCGATTGGCATAAAATCAGCTGTTTCCACCTGAATACCGGTTTGGGCAGTGAATGGGGGAAGTACGGGTTCTGCAGAAGTGGTGGGGACCCAATCAGGATAGGCAAATTCTGCAGGAAGAGCACTATGGGTACGACGGGCCTGCCTTTGTCTTCTTATTGGTGGCAGCGGGACACTACTTGTGCTTGCCACCTCGCCAGCTTGAACTGCACTTATGGGACTCGCCACGTCACCACGTGATACTGCAGTGCTGGATGTACGCCCAGGCTGTACTAGGCCGCTGGTGCTTGCCAATTCACCAGAAGGAATAGCGGCGCTAGTACTCCTCTGCTCCATGATACGAGAGCCCTGCGGTTCTTGCTCCTCAACAACCTCAGAAGATCGGAATCGGGATCGGGATCGGGTACGCCTGACCTCAACTTCGTCGTCAGAGCTATCTGACGTGGGGCCGCTGACGTCACTGTCTTCTACGGGAAGATATTCTGAGCCTGAATCTGACAGATACGTGACCTCCTCTTCACTATCTGTCATGCTCAGAATCTCGTAGGCCTCTTTATTAGTGTACCTTCGACTTGCCATTTTGGGCTCTAAATTTAGGGGTACGCTAGTAAGATTCACAGGAAAAAAAGCACCCGACTGTCGTCAGCAAATATATCAAACGCTCCAAAAAAAAACTGTTAGCGGTCGCAGGGATCAGGACTGTCTCTGCGAACGCTGCAGTTATGTGTTTTGTGTTTGGTAAGTGACAGTGATCGATCGATACTGCACTTGGGTGGGCTAGGCTGGGCTGGGCTGGGCGGAGGGGCTAAACGCAGGTGCTAGCAGGTATCTGGGCTGATCCCGCTAACACTGCATTTTTGGGAACCCTAAACCGCCGGGGACGCTAGTATAGATCTGATCAGATACTATACCACTAAGGGAGGTGTATGCTTTGCGCGTGGGTGTTAGCGTTACTGGCACTAACCTAACGCTGCCTGGGGTGACGCAGACCCTCTCTGGCGCTAAAACCTAATTGATCTCACCCGCCGGGCGATCAGGGGGTTAAACCTTTATTGGGTTATATACGGCGGGTGCCCTGATGCTATAAAAAGCAAACTAACCAACCAGCGTCACCCGTAACCTTTATATGGTGATCACTGGTGAAAGGGTTAACTAGGGGCAATCAGGGGGTTAAAACCTTTATTAGGTTAAATATGGGGGTACCCGACGCTATATAAAAACCTGACGGGTTACCTAAATAACTAAATAACTAACTGGGTAACCAGTGTCACCAGTGACGCTTATACGGTGATCACTGGTGAAAGGGTTAACTCTAGGGGCAATCAGGGGGTTAAAATAATATATGGGGGTACCTGACGCTCTAAAAACCTGCGGCGAAACTAAAAATAAATAACTGGCTATCTAGGGCACCACCGGCACTAAATACAGCAATCGAAAATACGATCGCTTAGTGACGCTGGCGTTAGGGGGTGAAAGGGTTACCTGGGGGGCGATCAAGGGGTTAAACCTTTATTAGGGGGGGTTAGGGGGCTACCTTGGACCTAAAGGGGCCTAAACCTAACTGCCCTGCAACTTTTTACTATCACAGATGACACTAAATGCAGTGATCAGTAAAATAAATGATCACTGCAATCAGTGACACTGTGATTGGGGGCTGGGGGGTGACCTGGGGGGTGATCTGGGGGTGACTGGGGGGTGAAATGTGTGCCTACGTGTACCTATGTGTCAGTGGACTGTTGGTGCACTAACCTGCTTCTTCTCTCCTCGGCGCCGGAATCGAAAAGACCGCCGCGAGGGAGATGACATCACTTCCTCCTGCCTGTGTTTACATCACATGGCGGAGGAAGCATTTTCATTGGCCAGGAGCGATCGCGAGGGGGTGGCCGAAATCGAATGGTCACCCCCTCATCTCTGATCGCTCCCCAATGATAAACGGCCGCTCACTGTATAGGAGGGGGGTCCGATCGGACCCCCCAACTGTACAAAGGCGATCACGTACACTCTACGTGATTGTGCCTGTCGGTGCCATTCTGCCGACGTATATATATACAGTGAGCGGTCGTTAAGTGGTTAAATACCTGATATCATCTTCTTGTACTCCTCTGTGCAGCAGTACTCAGATTGAGAAGGGGAATGAGAGCACTAGTGGCAAATCAGTTGGGCTAGTGCGCCCATGAGCTAGTAATGAACATGCTTATAGGAGGAGAGAGCAGAGTGAACAGAAGGCTGACTTATCAGTGTGCTGCTATTTCTTTTTTTTTTTTTATTGCCTAATTACAGGCTGGAGACAGAAAGGAGACCATGCTGTATTGTTTAACTAATATAGAAAAAACAGGTCACCAGCCTGGATCTGCTGTCTGGTGAAGCTGTGTACAACTCAGGATTGACTGTACAGTGAAACCTTGGATTGTGAGCAACCCGGTTTACGAGCGTTTTCACAAACAAGCTATTTTTTTTTTAAATCCTGACTCAGTTTGTGAACGTTGTCTCGCAAGACGAGCAGCACTCAAGAAGCTGGGGTGTGCAGTACAGCATTTGGCCAGAGGTGCTGGGGCACCCGTGACTCTCGAAGACACTTGGAAACGCTCAGAGACACTCCAATCTCAAATGTCTCTGAGTGTCTTTGAGCGTCTCTGAGCATCTCTGAGTTTCTCCGAGTGTCTCTGAGTGTCTCTGGTGCCCCCACACCTCTGGGCACATGCGGTGCTGCATACACCAGCGCCCCTGCACCTCTGGTGGCCACATACAGTACTGCATACACCAGCAGTCACTGTGGAACGAATTATCAGAGTTTCCATTGATTGCTATGGGGAAATTCGCTCTGATACAGTATATGAGTGCTTTGGATTACAAGCATTCTTCTGGAACAGATTATGCTCGTAATCCAAGGTACTTCTGTATCCTGTAATGAGTGGAAGTCAGCAAGAGTAACCATGATGTAGGGACCCAGGAGACTGACACCCTCAGAGTTGTTGGTCTCAGAAGAAAATTCATCAGTGGATTACACAGCAGCAGAGTGGGGTTCAGCAGTGTGGGATATAGCACCTCCCTAACCTGAGCATGTAATTGGACAGAAAAGGGACAGAAGCAGCACACTGATGAGTCATCCCTCTGTTCACTCTTCTCTCCCCTCCTTCCAACTGCCTAACAGGGCATGGTTAGTGGGAAAGGTAGGTATTTGCTGTCTTTTTTTTTCAGGTTTGGCTTTTTTGCGGAGGTTTAACTATAGGGGATGCAGAGGGTGCCATTTGAGTTACTTATGTACTGTGTAGTGACTGTGTGACATTAGACAACTCCACAAAACGAATATTGAGTGCAGGCTCTAATGTTTGCGTAGCGGTGCATATGAATGCCAAATGTCTTTGTTTCAATATAATGCACACCCTATTTTACCTTTAAAATGTATTAAGACTTTTGCAGCCAAACTGGGATAACATCTATTTTATATTTGTAACATCTTTCCATTTACATTTAAAAAAAAAAATATTTAAAAATTGCTTGTGTTTGTCATAATTATCCCTGTCTGTACTAAGCTGGCAGATCTTAAAACGAGATGAGCAGGGCTGTCTCTCCTAACAAAGGGATAAAGATTTCCATTCTTGCGTCTATCGTGGTAATGCATTTTAAAATAAACAGTCCCTCACTTTTGTCCCCTATCTATACATTGCCATCTATTCAAAGCAATAGAAGCTGCCTATGTACAGTAAAATCTGCTCCAAACAAACAGCTAAACAAGATAAGTATATTTTTCAAAAAGTTATTTGATGGCATGCTGTGTGAATGGGAACACATAACAATCACATAGTGGGGTCTTGTTAAATTCGACTGCAAAAGTGGAAATAGGTTTTACATCACGTGAGTCACACTTAGTCTTATTTTACACTTGCTGCCAGGGATGAAGGATAAAAATAGGTGGTTGAGTTGTGTTTTTACTAACACCCCGACACCCCCCTCCCACACACACACACACACAGCCACACACACTTAAAGTAGTACTAAACTCTGTTTTACCACTTATACCTACAAGTAGGCCTATAATAAGGCATAAACAAGGAAAAAGGGTGGGACTTTAAATGAGATGCATGACAACATGCATTTCTCTATCCCTGGTTCTGTATAGAAAAGGGAGGGTTTGGGACTTTAAATGAGGCATGAAGTCAAGGTTGGCAAGCAGTCAATGTAGAAACAAATAATTGTATTATTCTACAACCATAAATGGCAAATAATTATAACAGTAATATCATACATGGATAAAAACATGGAAAAGTGTAGTATAGCAAAGCCGGGTGGGTGATCATGCTGCATGTCAACAATATCATAACATATTACATGGTACAATGAGAGAAACTGTCCTCCACATCAACAGATCACTTGGGACAACATATTATAGTAAAGTCTGCAGTATATTGCAATTAAAACACATAGAACCAACTGTAGGGCATGTAGCATCTGTGTATTTTTGATGCGTTTCGTGGGATAATTGCCCACTCTTCAGGGGCGGATGCTGCATGAGTCTATAATAAAACATAAAAATAAATATGACAATAGTCTAGTAGTTGACTCTGGGAAAGGGGATAATGGATGCAGAGGACAAATAACATCCGTTGATACTTACGTTGGTTTTGTATGTGCTGCCAGAGGGTGAGGACCACTGAGAATGTCAGGACACAGGAAGAGACAGGGAGCACTTGTAAATTCCCCAAGAAAGATGTCCAAGTGATAATAAAAATGGGCTCCACTTCTGTAAATATAAATAAGTAGTGTATAATAATCTATAATAGTGTATAATAGTGTATGTATTAAAAAGTAGGACAAGCCCATGACCAAATGGAGGGCAATAGAATTCAACACATTATAGAAGTTGACATTGGGCCCAGAGCCGTGATCATGTAATTAGAAAAGAACTGTGATGTATATAGCATAGTGGTATAGTATGCCACATACCAATGTGAAACCAAAAGTTAAACAATTAGACCAAGTAGTGCAAAGTTTGAAAATAAAACAAGGAACTTACAACGTAAAACACAATCATTTATATGGAACTCTCTAAAATCTCAAATTTCTTCTCACACTCTATACCTCTCTAAACTTAAAGGAGGTTTAGGTTTCCCAAACTTTGCCACTTATTTTTATGCTGCGCAAATAGCAAATATTCCCAAGTACCACTCAAGCCATGAAATTCCACTATGGGTAGCAATTGAAACCATTGATAGCGACCCAATCTCTATACCAAACCTCATATGGTCCACCTCTTCTAACCACAAAATAATTGATAATAAGATAACTAAACACACAATTTCTATTTGGGAAAGATTCAAAACAACCTAGGGCTTACAATTCCAACATGTACCTCTTATATCTTTTGTGAGAAACTCACAATTTTACCCGGCCCTCACATTTCCTAGAACTTTTACAAAATGGACTTCTGCTGGTCTAACACAATGCTGTGACTTTGTATCATCTACTTCATTTAAAACATTTTCTGAAATATGTGAAAGTCATAAACTTCCGATTTCAGAAATTTTTCGCTACTTACAGATCAAGAAGTTCTTTGCACCATACATACAAGATATTAGTAATTTGAGTGATATGACGCAGTTCGAACGAATATGTAAACGAGATCCTCACTCAAAGGGGCTCATCTCAATACTATATAGCCAACTAAATATTAACCTCCCTAGCGGTAATCCCGAGCGTGACTCGGGGTTGTTTTTTTATGCTAGGATCGGTAACCCCGAGTCACGCTCGGGGTAGACATTGCAGAGCTCGCAGCGGAGTTTCCCTACCTTCTCCTGGCGATCCAGCGATGATGTCCTCTGCTGTGATCGCCAGCGAGATCTCCGGCGAGTGTCGGCACTTTCGTCCCCATCTGACTTCCTAGTTCCGTTCCCTGCGAGCCGCAGCGTCGCAAGGGAGCGGAACTGGGCGCCAAATTCAAAAAGTGAAACACATAGTATACATACAGTATACTGTAATCTTACAGATTACAGTACTGTATGTAATAATTACACACCCCCTTGGTCCCTAGTGGTCTGTCCAGTGTCCTGCATGCACTTTTATATAATAAAAATCGTTCTTTCTGCCTGGAAAATGGAGATTGTCCATAGCAACCAAAAAGTGTCCCTTTATGTCAAAAGTGGTTTTAGACCAACTAGAAAGCAGCGATAATAAATTAGAATCACTCGCAGAATTGAGCGATAGCGATTTGTGGGGAAATTCGTCATCAAACACTAAATCTAATGACAGCGACAATTCTGCAACTGAGCAAATTTCAGTGTTTTTGATTTGATTACATTATTGAATAATTTTTATTATAATTAGATTACTATTTTTTATAATTATTTATAGTTATTTATTATATTATAATTTATAATTTTGTGTTTCATATTTATCATACCCGGGATGTCTACTAGACTCTGGTTTGCTTAGGTTTAAGTAAGTAATTACTAAGAATCGCAGGCCTATAATACATAACACCAAATTTTCATGCAAAATAATTGTACCGCTTTTGGTACATAATTCCAGAAAGAATCATACCGCCAGGGAGGTTAAGCTTATTGCAAAATTACCTTCATATACTGAAAAATGGGTGAGCAAACTTGGTTCCAATATAGATACATCTACCTGGAGTAAAGTATGGTCTAATACTAAAATGTCTTCCAAAATGTACTTGCTCTGGAAACAAACTATAAAGTTATCATGCACTGGTATCTGGTTCCTGTTAGAATTGCAAAATTTGCTCCCCAATATTCGTGGCTGTGGTGATCCGGGAACACATTTACAGATTTTTTGGGAGTGTCCTGTTACAAAAAATTATTGGAAAGAAATATTCCTCATGCTTTCAACAGTTTTTAAGAAACCCATTACTCCTGATCCGACTATCGCACTTCTAAATTTAAAACCTAACTGTATCTCTTATGCCGTGTACACACGACCGTTTTTAATGTCATTGAAAAAAGCTTTGTTTTTCTCTACGTGATTCTTCTCAAGCCTAGCTTGCCTACACACTATTGTGAAAAAAAATGCTCGAGCAAAGCGCGGTGACGTACAACACGTACGACGGCACTATAAAGGGGGAGTTCCATTCGGATGGCGCCACCCTTCATGTTAGTAAAGTTTGTTGAGCGACGATTCACGCTTTTCAGCCTCATGCTTTTCAGTCCGTTACAGCGTGACAAATGTGCTATCTCCATTACGAATGCTAGTTTTACCAGAACGAGCGCTACCGTCTCATACTTGATTCTGAGCATGCGCATTTTTTTTCACGTTGTTAAAGCCCACACACGGCCGTTTTTCATGACGAGAAAAATGACAATGTAAAAAAACGACGTGAAAAATTAGAGCATGTTCCAATTTTTTCATGGCCGTTTTTCACGTCGTGAAAAATGCTCTGAAGCCCACACACGATCATTTTTAATGACCATTTTAAAAAATAGAATTTTTCACGTCATTAAAAACGGTCGTATGTACACGGCATTGTACTCAATTTAAGTTATTACTACAAATCACCACAGCCGCAAAACAAACCATCACCAAAGCTTGGAAAACAGCTACGCTTCTGGTTTCTGAAACTAGAAATAGAGTACACATGCTCCATTCAAAATCAGAAGCCATAACCAATGATTCCATACATCTATTTGAAAAAATATGGAACCCTTGGGTGACTTATTGTATCCCATCTAACCCTGACAATTCTTTACTGGGACCTTGGTAAGATATTGAAAGCCAGTAATATTCTAGATACTTTATCTCAATATTATCTTTACCCCTTTATATGTAATAATCCCGGAGTCTTCTCTCTATCCTGTACTTCCTTTTCTATCCTTTTGTTTCTATTCACTCTCCATCTTTTATAGTCCACAAGTTGTCCTTTTTCCTTTAATTCTCTTTCTCTTTTTTCTATCTTGTTTCTATCTTTACATAATTTAATATATAAAATGGTATATTTGAATATATAAACACGATATTTACTTCTACTCCTAATAATATAATATTTTTTATAAATATGATCCCTATCCCCCTATCTCTTCCTATTTTTGAGCCAATTTATTATTAATTAATTACTCTTTTATAGCTATAGTTAATGTTTCTATTTTATCCAGTTTTGCTAATATTATATTATCCTACAATATTTACATATTTGTTCAAATTTAATTGTTTTACATGATTAGATTGACTATAATCTGGTTCAACAATTCCTTAGATATTCTTCTCAGGATCTTCAAACATATACAGTATCAGCTGATTCTATGTTTCCAATGCTCTCTTAACACATGATACAATCCCTTGTAATCATTCATTGTCAATTGTACTGTATCTATTGTTTTCTCTTTAATTCAAAACCAATAAACAAATTTGACAAGAAAATAAAACAAGGAAGGGCCTTGAATTACATAAGGCTGAAATCCTTTTTCTATTCTAGCCTATAATAAGGCTTATCTGTAGTTAATGTAAATATCTCCTAAACTTGCACTGTTTAGGAGATTTTCAGAGTGCATGCAGCCGGTGACGTCACGGCGGCTTCTGCGCGTATGCACAGGAGTACCATCTTTGCGCCCTCTGCCATTCATGTAGCAGGAGGCTGCTTACCCAGGAGGAAGACCAGGTGAAGATGGAATCCCTCTCAGCAGTGACAATGTGCCACTGGATGATTTTGTTTTAAGGTACGTCTCTTATAATGGGCTAGTATGTGGTGCATACTAGCACATTATGACATTGCCTTGCAGGCGAATTTAAAAAATATTGTTATTCTTCAACTGCGGTTTACTACCGCTTTATAGTGGAGGAAAAGCCTGACTATATCTATTCTTAAAAATGTTCCCACCCATTCCTCCTACTTTTCCTGCCTAACTTGTAAGTAAAATATCTGTATACTTACCTATTTTTAATGGTCTGGTGACATGATCAAGCAGCTCCAGCTCCCCTTTGTCTGTGAACAGCTGCTGCAGGGGAGAAGAGGCAGCACCAAAAATGGCTGGGCTGTGGGAGCTTATGGGTGATGTCACGGTTCCTGGAATTCAGAGCTGTTGAGCACTCCTTTACACAGAGCTGCAGGATCATGTTTTAGCAGCAGATTAAAAATAGGGAAGTATACAGATCTTACAGGTTTTGCAGGTGGGAGGAAGGAGGGGGGGCATTTTTAAGAATAGGTTTTCTTCCACTTAAGGCCGCAAAGGCAGCTTGATGGGAGTGAACACATGATGCAGCCTCAATGCTTTGCAGTGTCACAACTGCGAGCCAAATGCTAGGCTTGCGGTTGTGGCCTGGTGTTCCCTTTGATATATTATAAAATACATTGGTGGCTGGTGCTCCATAATTTGGGGGGGGGGGCAGCAAACCAACGCCACCCCCTCCTCTGGAGACGGACATGAATGCAGGGAACACCTCCCCCCACTGCGGGAGACGGACGGCCTACTTACCTTAGGATGCAGATGTCCTGCCTGGAATGACTCTAATCTCCCCTCCTCCTCCTCCTCCCCTGTCTGAGCTAGGGAGTGCTGGATGACTGAGCCAGATGTTGGATGGTGAGCCATCCCTGGAGTCTGACTGTGGTGGCTGGTGGGTTGGTCAGTCTCCCCCTGCTTCTGCACAGCTGTGCGTCTCCTCCGGCCGTGCGTCTCCTCCTTCCTCCCCCTTGGCCAATAAGATCGTTTCTCTTTTTGACCGATTCCTGATTGGCTGGGAGGAGAAACAGTGTGAGAACAGCAAATATTCATTCACTATTCTCACACAACTGGGGGGCTCAGAGCCCACCCATTATTGAAGCCTATAAGAGCCTCTGGCTCTAATCACATGCTTAAAAAAAAAAACACCCACCACCCATCGCCCTGCATGTAGGTTAGGGGTCCAAATGCATGGATGGGGGGGGGGGGGTGGCGCCACTAATAAAATACAGTATCTCACAAGAGTAAGTACACCCCTCACATTTTTTTAAATATTTTATTATATCTTTTCATGTGACAACACTGAAGAAATTACACTTTGCTACAATGTAGAGTAGTGAGTGTACAGCTTGTATAACAGTTTAAATTTGCTGTATCCTCAAAATAACTCAACACACAGGCATTAATGTCTAAACCGCTGGCAACGAAAGTGAATACTAAGTGAAAATGTCCAAATTGGGCCCAAAGTGTCAATATTTTGTGTGGCTACCCCTATTTTCCAGCACTGCCTTAACCCCCTTGGGCATGGAGTTCACCAGAGCTTCACATGTTGCCATTGGAGTCCTCTTCCACTCCTCCATGACGACATCACGGAGCTGGCGGATGTTAGAGACCTTGCGTTCCTCCACCTTCCGTTTGAGGATGCCCCACAGATGCTTAATAGGGTTTAGGTCGGGAGATATGCTTGTCCAGTCCATCACCTTTACCCTCAGCTTCCTTAGCAAGGCAGTGGTTGTCTTGGAGGTGTGTTTTGGGTTGTTATCATGTTGGAATATTGCCCTGTGGCCCAGTCTTCGAAGGGAGGGGATCATTTTCTGCTTCAGTATGTCACAGTACATGTTGGCATTCATGGTTCCCTCAATGAATTGTAGCCCCCCAGTGCCAGCAGCACTCCTGCAGCCCCAAACCATGACACCCCACCATCATGCTTGACTGTAGGCAAGACACACTTGTCTTTGTACTCCTCACCTGGTTGCCGCCACACACGCTTGACACCATCTAAACCAAATACGTTTATCTTGGTCTTATCAGACCACAGGACATGGTTCCAGTAATCCATGTCCTTAGTCTGCTTGTCTTCAGCAAACTGTTTGCGGGCTTTCTTGTGCATCATCTTTAGAAGAGGGTTCCTTCTGGGACAACAGCCATGCAGACCAATTTGATGCAGTGTGTGGCGTATGGTCTGAGCACTGACAGGCTGACCCCCCACCCCTTCAACCTCTGCAGCAATTCTGGTAGCACTCATACGTCTATTTCTTAAAGACAACCTCTGGATATGACGCTGAGTATGTGCACTCAGCTTCTTTGGACGACCATGGCGATGCCTGTTTTGAGTGGAACCTGTCCTGTTAAACCACTGTATGGTCTTGGCCACCGTGCTGCAGGTCAGTTTCAGGGTCTTGGCAATCTTCTTATAGCCTAGGCCATCTTTATGTAGAGCAACAATAATTTTTTTCAGATCCTCAGAGAGTTCTTTGCCATGAGGTGCCATGTTGAACTTCCAGTGACCAGTATGAGAGAGTGAAACACCAAATTTAACACCTGCCCCCCATTCACACCTGAGACCTTGTAAAACTAACGAGTCACATGACACCGGGGGGAGGGAAAATGGCTAAGTGGGCCCAACTTGGACATTTTAGCTTAGGGTGTACTTACTTTTGTTGCCAGCGGTTTAGACATTAAAGTGGAGCTCCACCCTAAATTTCAACTTCTGCGGATCGGAACCCTCCTCCCCTCCGGTGTCACAATTGACACCTTTCAGGGGGGAGGGGGGTGAAGATACCTGTCTAAGACAGGTATTTTCACCCACATCCGGGAGTCCTCTCTCCTGGAATCTGTGGGAGTGACGTCACTTCCCGCAGACTTCCCGTAGTGTTCTGGGAGACACTCGGCTCCCAGAACACAGGGGCACCAATCAGAACGGCGCAGCGCGACTCGCGCATGTGCCGTAGGGAACCGGGCAGTGAAGCCGCAAGGCTTCGCTTCCTGGTTCCCTCAGCGAGGATGGCGGAGGGGGCAGCAGAGTGACGAGCGATCGCTCGTCCTCTGCTGCGGACGTCGCTGGACTCCAGGACAGGTAAGTGTCCAAATATTAAAAGTCAGCAGCTGCTGTAGCTGTAGCTGCTGGCTTTTAATATTTTTTTTTCAGGCGGAGCTCCGCTTTAATGGTTGTGTGTTGGGTTATTTTGAGGGGACAGCAAATTTACATTGTAATTAGGGATGAGCCAAACACCCCCGGGTTCGGTTCGCACCAGAACCTTCGAACGGACCGAAAGTTCGCGCGAATTTTCGAACCCTATTCGTTATAATGGACGCGAACGTTCGAAATCAAAATTGCTAATTACAACGGCCAATATGCATGTTAATGTTATAAAACAGGTTTGGGGACCCGGGTCCTGCCCCAGGGGACATATATCAATGCAAAAAGAAATTTTAAAAACTAAAGTTTTTTCGGGAGCAGTCATTTTAATGATGCATAAAGTGAAAAAAAAAAAAGTGAAATTTTCCTTTAAATATGGTACCTGGGGGGTGTCTAAAGTATGCCTGTGAAGTGGCATGTGTTTCCCGTGTTTAGAACTGTCCTTGCACAAAATGACATTTGTAAAGGAAAAAAAGAAGCCATTTAAAACCACTTGCGGCTTTAATGTCATGTCTTGTCCTTGAGAAAAATGGCATGGCTACCCCATCACCCCCCCCCCCCCACCCCAGCCCCTTTGGGTCTTGTATGGATACTAAGGGGGACCCCGCACCCAAAATAAAACCCTATACCTACAACCCTATATACTCTGAACAGCAGTATATAGGTGGTGCAAACAAGACATGGACTGTAGGTTTGTTCTTAAGTAGAATCTGAACAGGTACATTATGAAGTGTAGCTACATCCCAAAAAAATCAATTTTTAAGCTTTTTGGAGAACATAGGGAGGGGTTATCACCCCTGTAACATTTGCTGTCTTTGCACATCTGTTCAGAACATGTCACCTCACTTTCCGTCCCAATGACAAATGTTTTTGGAAAAGTGGGGTTTTAATTGAAACAAGGATTGGTGATAAAGCATCAGTAGAGAGGAGATACCTTTTTCCCAAATTAAATCTAACAGGATAGAATTTTCCTTCCTAGGGGTAGATTTCCTCTCACTTCCTGTTTTCTCTTGCCGTTTGCAAGTAGGAGTCGTTTGTAAGTTGGATGTTTGAAAGTAGGGGCCTGCCGTATATACTCTGCAGAAATTTGCCCTATTAGATGTTGGTGTAGCCACAAGACTGGTGGGCACAGGAATGGGCCCTGCTGTGAGTTAATAGATCAAGATTTGTACTTGCATGCACCTGTTGAACCGGGCAGAAAAATTGGGCCTTTGGTGGTGGTGGTGGTGGTGGACGGTGTTGCCACAAGACTGTAGGCCCTCATAGTTACTCTTGGTGGGCGCAGGAATGGGCCCTGCTGTGAACTATTAGATCAAGATTTGTAATTACACGCCCCTGTTAAACAGGGGCTGAAAAATTGTGCCTTAGGCATTGGTGCTGGTGCCACAACACTGCAACCCCTCACAGATACTGTACTTGGAGCACAGCAGTCACACCTGTTGCGAAGCATCTTTTTAAAAAATTGTAATTACACGCCCCTGTTATACAGGGGCTGAAAAATTGTGCCTTAGGCACTGGTGCTGGTGCCACAACACTGCAACCCCTCACAGATACTGTACTCTGAGCACAGCAATGAGACCTGTTGCAAAGCATTGCCTAAAAATTGTAATTACACGCCCCAACAGGGGCTGAAAAATTGTGCCTTAGGCACTGGTGCTGGTGCCACAACACTGCAACCCCTCACAGATACTGTACTCTGAGCACAGCAGTCACACCTGTTGCGAAGCATCTTTTTAAAAAATTGTAATTACACGCCCCTGTTATACAGGGGCTGAAAAATTGTGCCTTAGGCACTGGTGCTGGTGCCACAACACTGCAACCCCTCACAGCTACTGTACTCTGAGCACAGCAATGAGACCTGTTGCAAAGCATTGCCTAAAAATTGTAATTACACGCCCCAACAGGGGCTGAAAAATTGTGCCTTAGGCACTGGTGCTGGTGCCACAACACTGCAACCCCTCACAGATACTGTACTCTGAGCACAGCAGTCACACCTGTTGCGAAGCATCTTTTTAAAAAATTGTAATTACACGCCCCTGTTATACAGGGGCTGAAAAATTGTGCCTTAGGCACTGGTGTGGTGGCATGGATCATTGAGGAGGAGGAAGAGGATAGTCAGTGAACATAACAGGACAGTCACTCAGCATCAGCATAGGCAGTCTTGAAGGGATGTGACATGATAAATTATTCCGTTATATCCGCTTCAGGTGTCTGGTAGCTGGTGGTGATCCAAGACTGATTCATTTTTATGAAGGTCAGTCGATCAACCGAGTCGGTGGACAGGCGCACCCTATGATCGGTGACAAATCCTCCAGCAGCACTGAATGTGCGTTCGGAAAGAACGCTGGATGCAGGACAGGCCAGTAGCTCAATTGCATACTGTGCAAGCTCTGGCCAGTGATCCATCCTCAGGACCCAGTAAGCCAGAGGATTTTCGGTGGGAAAGGTGTCCAAGTCTGACCTTGCCCCTAGGTATTCCTGCACCATGTATATCAGACGCTGGCGATGGTTGCTGGAACCGATCATACCTTGGGGCTGCGGACTAAAAAATTGTCTGAACGCATTGGTCAGACGTCCACCTTCCCCACCGCTCCTTCTGCTACTGACCGAAGCCTCAGCAACTCGTCGTCCAGGACCAGGAGTTTGTAACCTCCCAGTTTCTGGGAACGCGTTGCACAGACCTTTCTGCAAGGCCTCCCTGAGATGTCTCATCCTCTGCTCCCTCTGCGACGGCAAGATAAGGTCCGCAACCTTACCCTTGTACCGTGGATCAAGGAGAGTGGCCAGCCAGTAATGGTCACTCTCCTTGATCCGAAGAACACGAGGATCCTTCCGCAGGCTTTGCAGGATCAGGGAGGCCATGCAGCGTAGGTTAGCTGAGGCATTCGGTCCGGAGTCTTCTGGGTCACTGAGGATGACATGATCGCCAGCCACCTCCTCCCAGCCACGTACAAGTCCACTGGTTTGTTGGGACTGTACATCATCCCTAAAAGACTGCTGCTGCTGATGCTGAGTGCCAGGCTCCACCTCCATGCTCACACAATCCTCCTCCTCCTCCTCCTCCTCCTCCTCTTCCTGTGTGATGGGTGGGACAGAAGGAACATTGTCTGGATAAAGGGGGCCTTGAGAGACAAGGAAGTCCTCCTCTTCCTGCCTCTGTTCTGCCTCAAGTGCCCTGTCCATTATCCCACGCAGCGTATGCTCCAACAGGTGGACAAGAGGTACAGTGTCACTGATGCATGCACTGTCACTGCTCACCATCCTCGTGGCCTCCTCAAATGGTGAGAGGACAGTGCATGCATCCCTGATCATGCTCCACTGGCGTGGGGAAAAAAAGCCAAGCTCCCCTGACCCTGTCCTGGTGCCGTAGTCGCAAAGGTACTCATTGATGGCCCTCTGCTGCGTGTGCAGTCGCTGCAGCATGGCCAACGTTGAGTTCCACCTGGTGGGCATGTCACATATTAGGCGGTTCTTGGGCAGGTTCAGCTCCTTTTGCAGCTCAGTCAGCCGAGCACTGGCATTATAAGATCGGCGGAAATGCACACAGACTTTCCTGGCCTGCCTCAGGACATCCTGTAAGCCTGGGAACCTGCCCAAGAACCGCTGCACCACCAGGTTGAGGACGTGAGCCATACAGGGCACATGGGTGAGCTGCCCCTGTCGCAGGGCGGAGAGGAGGTTGGTGCCATTATCAGAAACGACCATTCCTGGCTTAAGCTGGCGTGGCGTCAACCACCTCTCGGCCTGCCCCTGCAGAGCTGCCAGAACCTCTGGCCCAGTGTGGCTCCTGTCCCCCAAACACACCAGCGCAAGCACGGCATGGCATCTTTTTGCCTGCGTACTCGCGTAGCCCCTTGTACGCCTACGGAGCACCGCTGGTTCCGAGGACAGAGCACTCGAAGAGGACATGGAGGAAGAAGAAGAGGAGGGGGTGGAGGAGAGAGGTGTGTCACAACCAGTAGTAGCATTTTGGAGGCGTGGTGGCGGAACAACCTCCAACACTACTGCACCTTGTCCTGCATCCCTCCCAGCTACCAATAGAGTGACCCAATGGGCCGTGAAAGAAAGATAACGTCCCTGTCCATGCCTGTTGGACCATGAGTCAGCGGTAATATGCACCTTACCGCTGACCGCCCTGTCCAGCGAGGCATGGACATTGCCTTCCACATGCCAGTAGAGAGACGGAATCGCCTTCCGTGAGAAAAAGTGGCGTTTGGGAACCTGCCACTGAGGAACCGCACATTGAACAAACTCACGGAAGGGGGCCGAGTCTATCAACTGAAAAGGCAGCAGTTGAAGTGCTAGCAATTTAGCCAAGCTAGCATTCAACCGCTGGGCATGTGGATGGCTGGGAGTATACTTCTTTCGACGGTCCAGCAGCTGGGGCAGGGAAATTTGCCTGCTACAATCGGACGTCGGTGTACTGCAAGTACTTGGTTGTGACACACCTAATTCTACACCTTCAGTCCTCTCAGAGCAGCTTTCAGAGAGGACTGAAGATATAGTGGGGATGGAGATCCCAGCTGATGAGGAGCAAGGAGAGGTCCGCTTTGTTCTTTGGTGTGGGTCTTTTATGTGTGCTTGCCAACGAGCTGCATGGCAGGTCGACATATGTCTGATCATGCTTGTGGTGCCCAAGCGGCTGATGTTTTCGCCACGCGAGATACGCTTGAGACAAATATTGCAAATAGCAGTGGTGCGATCTGATGCACTCGTCTCAAAAAAGGCCCACACCAAAGAACTTTTGTGATAACGTGCAGAGGCAGCGCCCTGCACAGGCGGAGCTCTGCGGTGTGGTACAGTTGCTGTGCTGGCCTCTAGCTGGCCTCCAGGGGGCATCCTGCCTTGTTGGACATGTGACGCTGCATCCTCCTCCTCCTCCTCCTCTCTCCCTTCAGGCACCCACGTGGAGTCAGTGACCTCATCATCCCCTCCCTCTTCACCACTAGAGCAAACCTGGCAGTAAGCTGCAGCTGGTGGAACACTACTGCCAGATTGCTGTCCTTCAGCATCCCCTCTCTCTGCGCGCACACTACTGACTTCCTCAAGCTGGGTATCATCATCCGAGCCTTCGAATCGTTGGGCATCCTCCTGGAGCATGTACCCAACACTGTGCTCAAACAGTTCGGGGGACTCCTCAGGAGGACATGGTGGGTCTAGGGAAGGGGTGGCTGATGATGCCATTGAGTACGCGTTGGCAGCTGCTCTGCCAGTACCCTGAGCCTGGGTGAGAGAGGATGAGGAGGATGAGGAGGGCTTGGTCATCCATTCTACCAAGCCTTCGGCATGATGCGGCTCCACATGTCCAGCTGCCGAAAACAAAGACAAGCGTGTCCCATGGCCACGTGCTGATGACGATGCATGACCACGTCCACGGCCAGCACTGTTGTCTCTAGAAACAGAGCCTGCCTGCCCTGTGTTCTTGCCTCGGCACGCTCTGCCTCTCCTTGGCGGTCTTCCAGCCATTGTAGTCGGTAGTGTATATAGTATAAAAAATAGAACTCCTATGTGTGCTCACAACACACTGTAGGTCCTATGGGTGCTGACACTAACACACTATAGGTACTATGTGTGCTGCTGACAAGAAAATATAGGAGCTCTGTTTGCTGCCACTAACACACTAGAAGTCCTATGGGTGCTGCTGAGAAGAAAATATAGGAGCTCTGTTTGCTGCCACTAACACACTAGAAGTCCTATGGGTGCTGCTGAGAAGAAAATATAGGAGCTCTGTGTGATGCCACTAACACACTAGAAGTCCTATGGGTGCTGCTGAGAAGAAAATATAGGAGCTCTGTGTGATGCCACTAACACACTAGAAGTCCTATGGGTGCTGCTGAGAAGAAAATATAGGAGCTCTGTTTGCTGCCACTAACACACTAGAAGTCCTATGGGTGCTGCTGAGAAGAAAATATAGGAGCTCTGTTTGCTGCCACTAACACACTAGAAGTCCTATGGGTGCTGCTGAGAAGAAAATATAGGAGCTCTGTGTGATGCCACTAACACACTAGAAGTCCTATGGGTGCTGCTGAGAAGAAAATATAGGAGCTCTGTTTTCTGCCACTAACACACTAGAAGTCCTATGGGTGCTGCTGAGAAGAAAATATAGGAGCTCTGTGTGATGCCACTAACACACTAGAAGTCCTATGGGTGCTGCTGAGAAGAAAATATAGGAGCTCTGTTTGCTGCCACTAACACACTAGAAGTCCTATGGGTGCTGCTGAGAAGAAAATATAGGAGCTCTGTTTGCTGCCACTAACACACTAGAAGTCCTATGGGTGCTGCTGAGAAGAAAATATAGGAGCTCTGTGTGATGCCACTAACACACTAGAAGTCCTATGGGTGCTGCTGAGATGAAAATATAGGAACTCTGTGTGATGCCACTAACACATTAGAAGTCCTATGGGTGCTGCTGAGAAGAAAATATAGGAGCTCTGTTTGCTGCCACTAACACACTAGAAGTCCTATGGGTGCTGCTGAGAAGAAAATATAGGATCTCTGTTTGCTGCCACTAACACACTAGAAGTCCTATGGGTGCTGCTGAGAAGAAAATATAGGAGCTCTGTTTGCTGCCACTAACACACTAGAAGTCCTATGGGTGCTGCTGAGAAGAAAATATAGGAGCTCTGTTTGCTGCCACTAACACACTAGAAGTCCTATGGGTGCTGCTGAGAAGAAAATATAGGAGCTCTGTTTGCTGCCACTAACACACTAGAAGTCCTATGGGTGCTGCTGAGAAGAAAATATAGGAGCTCTGTGTGATGCCACTAACACACTAGAAGTCCTATGGGTGCTGCTGAGAAGAAAATATAGGAGCTCTGTTTGCTGCCACTAACACACTAGAAGTCCTATGGGTGCTGCTGAGAAGAAAATATAGGAGCTCTGTTTGCTGCCACTTACACACTAGAAGTCCTATGGGTGCTGCTGAGAAGAAAATATAGGAGCTCTGTTTGCTGCCACTAACACACTAGAAGTCCTATGGGTGCTGCTGAGAAGAAAATATAGGAGCTCTGTTTGCTGCCACTAACACACTAGAAGTCCTATGGGTGCTGCTGAGAAGAAAATATAGGAGCTCTGTTTGCTGCCACTAACACACTAGAAGTCCTATGGGTGCTGCTGAGAAGAAAATATAGGAGCTCTGTGTGATGCCACTAACACACTAGAAGTCCTATGGGTGCTGCTGAGAAGAAAATATAGGAGCTCTGTTTGCTGCCACTAACACACTAGAAGTCCTATGGGTGCTGCTGAGAAGAAAATATAGGAGCTCTGTGTGATGCCACTAACACACTAGAAGTCCTATGGGTGCTGCTGAGATGAAAATATAGGAACTCTGTGTGATGCCACTAACACATTAGAAGTCCTATGGGTGCTGCTGAGAAGAAAATATAGGAGCTCTGTTTGCTGCCACTAACACACTAGAAGTCCTATGGGTGCTGCTGAGAAGAAAATATAGGAGCTCTGTTTGCTGCCACTAACACACTAGAAGTCCTATGGGTGCTGCTGAGAAGAAAATATAGGAGCTCTGTTTGCTGCCACTAACACACTAGAAGTCCTATGGGTGCTGCTGAGAAGAAAATATAGGAGCTCTGTTTGCTGCCACTAACACACTAGAAGTCCTATGGGTGCTGCTGAGAAGAAAATATAGGAGCTCTGTTTGCTGCCACTAACACACTAGAAGTCCTATGGGTGCTGCTGAGAAGAAAATATAGGAGCTCTGTGTGATGCCACTAACACACTAGAAGTCCTATGGGTGCTGCTGAGAAGAAAATATAGGAGCTCTGTTTGCTGCCACTAACACACTTGAAGTCCTATGGGTGCTGCTGAGAAGAAAATATAGGAGCTCTGTTTGCTGCCACTAACACACTAGAAGTCCTATGGGTGCTGCTGAGAAGAAAATATAGGAGCTCTGTGTGATGCCACTAACACACTAGAAGTCCTATGGGTGCTGCTGAGAAGAAAATATAGGAGCTCTGTTTGCTGCCACTAACACACTAGAAGTCCTATGGGTGCTGCTGAGAAGAAAATATAGGAGCTCTGTTTGCTGCCACTAACACACTAGAAGTCCTATGGGTGCTGCTGAGAAGAAAATATAGGAGCTCTGTTTGCTGCCACTAACACACTAGAAGTCCTATGGGTGCTGCTGAGAAGAAAATATAGGAGCTCTGTTTGCTGCCACTAACACACTAGAAGTCCTATGGGTGCTGTTGGGGTGCAATGCTGTGCTAACAGCACTGCGGTTGGTACTACTGCAATACTGTACTAACAGTAAGCACGCACCAGACTAATCCCCAGCAGCAGCTAATAACACACTAACTGTGCAATCAGCAGCAATGAACGATCAATGACTTAGGTAGCAATGGTTTAGCAAAGAAATAGCCAATGGTTTAGCAAAGAAGAGCAAATCTTTCAGTATCAAGCAAAGACAGAATCAGCAGACTAATCTCTCCTAAAGCCGGAACTCATGTGACCGGGGCCGATGGCGTGGCGGCCTTTTAAATGGTGGGGCGTGTACTAAAGCCCCTGAGCTGTAATTGGCTACAGGCGTCCTGCCTGTAGCCAATTATTGCTCTCCGAGTTTCGGGCGCTGTGATTGGCCAAGCATGCGGGGTCACAGTGCATGCTTGGCCAATCATCAGCCAGCAATGCACTGCGCCGGCCGCGCCGGCCGCTCGCATCACACG
Source organism: Rana muscosa (assembly GCA_029206835.1). NCBI lineage: Eukaryota > Metazoa > Chordata > Amphibia > Anura > Ranidae > Rana > Rana muscosa. Next base: position 294,151,504 of record CM055116.1, read on the forward strand.
AATGTGATGCGAACGGCCCAAATAGTTCTGGGCTCGACGAGCGAGCGAACGCCCGATGCTCGATTCGAACATGGGTTCGAATCGAGCACCGGGCCCATCCCTAATTGTAATATGAGCTGTACACTCACTACTTTACATTGTAGCAAAGTATAATTTCTTCAGTGTTGTCACATGAAAAGATATAATAAAATATTTACAAAAATGTGAGGGGTCTACTCACTTTTGTGAGATACTGTCCAAAAAAAATACAAATGTACATACACTATTTAAAATATATAAAAATTACAAAAATACAGGCATCAGTAAAAAGCAATCGGCTACAGAAAGCTTTTCACAGACTGACGCAGGTGTAAACTGTGGGAACAAATACACCAGAGGTGTTGCCTACTGATGTCATTTTTCTAGAACCCAGTGAAAACTAGGGGTAATAAATGACTGGTTCCCGCAAAAGCCCTAATTTTATTTTGCTCTGATTTTCACAGCGATGCTCCAATATTCTTTTCTCTTTTTTATAGCAGGCTTTTTGCTATATCAGTTACCAGTCTATGGCCTTGTTTATCCAACCTCCACACAGCTAACAAGCCTCTTCACATCAGAAGTAAACATCATCTTTCAAGGAGAGAGACTATTTATCATACAACGATCAAGAAGTAATTAGGATCGCAAGGTTACATAATATTGCCTTGATTTATTTCACAGTGATTAAAGGAACACGCCATCACTATGGAAGGAAGTGCACAGCACAAAAATAACATGACAGATTCTGGCTCCATTCTGTACAAGTTATAATCTAGTACAAGTCAAGATATTGTAAATTCTTTCATACTTTGCCACAGGCGGTTCCATGTATTCATTTGTCAGAGCAGAAAGGCCTCTAATAAAAAGATAGACACAGCAAATTGTCGCATGTGATCACTTATAACAAAGTGATAAACAATAGGACACTGCTAGCTACAGATCACCAGAAAACTATTCATACAATCATTACAACCATTATTTCAGCATAATCAGAGCCTTTGGGAGTAAGAATATTAATTTACTTAAGAATAAGAGTGTTATGATAAAATCACCTACACACGTTATATCACTGTCTTCCATTAGAAAGCACTGGGTGTGCAAAAGGAAAGCCAGAAGCAGAATCTATAAAGTCCAGATTCAACATTATCCAGAATCTTATATTATAAAAAGCCAACATGTTTTGGGAGTTCAAAGGGTCCCCCTCCGTCAGGGTCTAATACAGGTGAACAAAGCGTGTACTAGACTGATAAAGTTAAAGGGATCCCGAAGGGTAACCAGTATAATCATTCCAGATGCTGGTTTAAGCTGAATTTAGTGATTTTTTATTTTTTTTTGTACATCAGCACCAGGGACAGTGCTTACAATGAATAAGACCCAATTCTCATCCTGCACATTTTTTCCTGGGACCTCTTGCTTCCACACTTTGTACTAGACATGTGCATTCGTTTTCGTCCGAATTTCAGGTATTTTCGTTATCGTTTTAACAAACGAAAACGAAAATGCAGAATCCGAAAACCGAAAGATCCGACATAAACAAATGCTTAATTTTCGTTTTCGTTGCAACAACAGTTCGATATAGATAGGAGATTCAACATGAGGCTGACAATAACAATCTGTGTCCATCGAACCTGTGGTCGAATGTGCCTAACCTTAACTCTATTAGTCCAAGATTATTCTACATAGAGAGAAAAGATTCGACATTATAGAGAAAAAAGATTCGACATAGAGAGAAAAGATTTGACATTATAGAGAGAAAAGATTCGACATAGAGAGAAAAGATCACTGCTGGAATTGGGTGGGGGAAGTAAAATAAAAAAATGATGATGATGAATGTTATTGGCTGATTGTAACCAAAGAGGAGGAGCAGTAAAATAGCTAGAACTAACTTGGCAAATTCGAAAAAATCTATGGGAGAAATCTAAAGTGCTAATTATAAAGGCTTATATGCAAGTTATTGTCCTAAAAAGTGTTTGGGGACCGGGGTCCTGTCCCAGGGGACATGTATCAATGCAAAAAAAAGTTTTAAAAATGGCCGTTTTTTCGGGAGCAGTGATTTTAATAATGCTTAAAATGAAAAAATAAAAGTGAAATATTCATTTAAATTTCGTACCTGGGGGGTGTGTATGATATGCATGTGAAGTGGCGCATGTTTCCCGTGCTTAGAACTGTCCCTGCAAAAAATTTCATTTTTGAAAGAAAAAAAGGCATTTAAAACTGACTCGCGGCTATTAATGAATTGTCGGCTCCCGGCAATACATACAAAAGTCATTGATAAAAAAAAAAAAAAAAGCCTGGGGGTTCCCCAGAATTCAATTACCAGGCCCTTCAGATCTGGCATGGATTTTAAGGGGAACTCCACCCCAAATTTAAAAAAAAAATGGTGTCGAGTCCCCCTAAAAATCCATACCAGACCCCTTATCCGAGCACGCAACCTGGCCGGCCGCAGGGGAAAAGGGGGGGACGAGAGAGCGGCCCCCCCTCCCTCCTGAACCGTACCAAGCCACATGCCCTCAACATGGGGAGGATGTCCCCATGTTGATGGGGACAAGGGCCTCATCCCCACAACCCTTGCCCGGTGGTTGTGGGGGTCTGCGGGCGGGGGGCTTATCGGAATCTGGAAGACCCCTTTAACAAAGGGGACCCCCAGATCCCGGCCCCCCCCCTATGTGAATTGGTAAGGGATACATTGTACCCCTACCATTTCACGAAGAAAGCGTAAAAAAATGTTTAAAAAAACACACAAACACCTTGAAAACTTCCTTCACTATGTAAATTTAAATTACACAGTGAAGGAAGTTCCCCGCTCAAGCCAATGACGTAGGCGGGTCCGACATACCGAGGGGGCGGACCTGATGGGGAACTGCTCTCACTTTGGTAATACATGTATAGACCCGCCCCTTCTCATGTTCCGCATCTGGTCCGCTGAGCGGACCTGATGGGGAACTTTAGAAGGGGCGGGTCTATACATTTAAAACACTGAGAGGGAGTTCCCCATCAGGTCCGCTCAGGCACAACCAATGAAGGACAGCGCTGGACATCGGGATCGCCGCGGGACACTGGATTTCACCGCTGGAATGTTTTTCTTTTTTTTTTTAAATAAAGGACTTTTTCAAGGTGTTTGTGTGTTTTTTTAAACATTTTTTTACGCTTTCTTCGTGAAATGGTAGGGGTACAATGTGCCCCTTACCAATTCACATAGGGGGGGGTGGGATCTGGGGGTCCCCTTTGTTAAAGGGGTCTTCCAGATTCCGATAAGCCCCCCGCCCGCAGACCCCCACAACCACCGGGCAAGGGTTGTGGGGATGAGGCCCTTGTCCCCATCAACATGGGGACATCCTCCCCATGTTGAGGGCATGTGGCCTGGTACGGTTCAGGAGGGAGGGGGGGCCGCTCTCTCGTCCCCCCCTCTTCCCCTGCGGCCGGCCAGGTTGCGTGCTCGGATAAGGGGTCTGGTATGGATTTTTAGGGGGACTCCACGCCATTTTTTTTAAAATTTGGGGTGGAGTTCCCCTTAAAATCCATGCCAGATCTGAAGGGCCTGGAATGGATATTTGGGGGAACCCCACGTCAATTTTTTTTAAAATTTGCGGCGGGGTTCCCCTTAATATCCATTCCAGACCTGAAGGGCCTGGTAATTGAATTCTGGGGAACCCCCACGCTTTTTTTTTTTTTTTTATCAATGACTTTTGTATGTATTGCCGGGAGCCGACAATTCATTAATAGCCGCGAGTCAGTTTTAAATGCCTTTTTTTCTTTCAAAAATGACATTTTTTGCAGGGACAGTTCTAAGCATGGGAAACATGCGCCACTTTCCATGCAAATCATACACACCCCCCAGGTACGAAATTTAAAGGAATATTTCACTTTTATTTTTTCATTTTAAGCATTATTAAAATCACTGCTCCCGAAAAAACGGCCGTTTTTAAAACTTCTTTTTGCATTGATACATGTCCCCTGGGACAGGACCCGGGTCCCCAAACACTTTTTAGGACAATAACTTGCATATTAGCCTTTATAATTAACACTTTAGATTTCGAACGTTCGAGTCCATTGTATTTAATAGGGTTCTACAGTTCACACTAACATTTTGTCTGTTCGCAGGTTCTGGTGCAAACCGAACAGGGGGGTGTTCGGCTCATCCCTGTTGACTAGTAATAGTAATTAAAAAATATAATTATTACTAGTCATACAATAGAATTCATCTATAGCTTGTAGGCGGAACATTTAACCGGAAATTTATGATTGCAGCGTCCTACAGTTTCGATGCTCCGTCGAATCTTCTTTGAACATTCGACAGACACCATAAGCCTTTAATGACAGATTCGACCTTAATTAATTCAGATTTTCGGACGAATGCAATTTCTAACGAAAAACGAAATAAATAAAAATGAATTTCGGGAGTAACTAAATAAATTTATTTTTCTAACGAAAACGAAATTCCGAAACAAAATATTTCAGTGTGCACATGTCTACTTTGTACTATGGACTCAGCAGTTCATTTAAAGGGGTGTTCCAGGCAACCCTGGGCAAAAATAAATAAATAAGAGCCAGCAGCTACACACACTGCAGCTGCTGGCTTTTAATAAATGGAGACTTACCTGTCCTGGTGTCCCTCGATGTCGGCACCACAGCTGATGTTTCATATCAGCTGTCGGGTGCTGCCGTCGCCATTGCGGGTAAGGGAACCCAGCAGTGAAGCCTTTTGGCTTCACGCCAGGAACCCTACTGCGCATGCGCGAGGCCCCGCTCCTCTCTCCTATTAGCCCGGCGGCCAGGGAAGGAGGAGGAGGGAGCGGTGACGTCATGGCCGCGTCACGGCCGCGCCCGGACTCCAGAAAGTGTCTTTGACAGGTATCCTGTCCCCCCTCCCCCTGAAAGGTGCCAATTGTGGCACCGGAGGGGGGGAGGAATCCGATGAGCGGAAGTTCCACTTTAGGGTGGAACTCCGCTTTAAGAAACAACTATGGACTGCCAGCTGAGCCAACAGTGACTCCACAATGCAGATCTGCTTCTTTTTCTGCAGTCCTTGTATCTCCTCCTGACGCTGATGGGTATTACTCTTTCAGTTTCCGGTTAAGACGTCTCCAGACGGTCCCTGGTCCTCATCATCACGAGTTAACATTTCAAGCTGATTTACTGCACCTGCTCCTGAGAAAGGGGAGTGTACTCCATGAAACGCATTGAGTATTTTAGGATGCGATCTTTCGGTTTTTACCATGCATTTAGATGTTTGTTTTTCTATGCAATCAGCTCTATATGTTATACTTCTTAGAGTGCTATGGCTCAACTGTACCATCAATGGATATCATCTCATAAAATGTATCATTGTAACTATGACGGACAACTCACATAACTTGCCGATGAGGCTATTTATGAAATCAAATATATGTTTTTAATAACAATAATTTTTTTGTACATCAGTTTATATTATGTCTTCCCACTACAGACCAATTATTGGTTATGGTTACGCACCTCATTTACAGTCCCAAACCTCCCATTATTTTCATATGAACAGGGATGGAGGTACAATATGTATGTATATATATATATATATATATATATATATATATATATATATATATGCTGTAGCGGGGTGTCTGTAAAATAAGTTAAAATGATAGGAGAAGTGATTGATGGGATATATGTTCCTCCACGGATTCTTAGATTTATAATCTAAGATAACACCAGCAAAGACTTCAGGGTAAAGAAAGATAGTTCTTTACCCTGTGTTGGTAAAGTTCGTTCCGGGGCTGGTTTTATTGGGAGTCTGATAGAGCTCTGGGTGGGACAGACTCCCAAGTCCGTGGATCCGCAGTTTAATGTTTAATTTCAGGTCTTGATTAAGGCAGCTGGTCTTAGCTCTCAGTGAGAGAGTGTGTCCCTTTTTTTCTTCTGTTGAAAATATCCTGTGCATTAAACATGGCGTTTTCCTAAAGAGACTGAGTTGTCCCTGCCTTAAATCTGATCCCCCTACAAATTGGTGGCCTGAAGCGGGCACAAGACCCAGAGACTGTACCTCTTGCAGCGGCAATTTTTTCTGTTGAAAATAAATAAGAGCTAGTGCTCTTAAAGGGACAGTTTGCTAAGAATTTTTTTTTTATTATTATTATCTGGTACCAGTAGACTGTTAAGAGAATGGAGGAAATACTCAAACAGCTGGTGCAAGCACGCACAGATCAACAAGAAACTAACCGCTTGTTGATAACTGCTACCCAAGTGGCCATGCAGGAGCAGAAGGAGTTCAATAAGCTCATACAGACTCAGGTACAGACGCTGACTGACAAGCTCCTACGTGCGGATAATGTTGCAGATCTACGCAAGTGAGTGCAGGCTGCATTACAGAAAATGATGGCCGAGGATGATGTGGAGGCTTTCCTCACGGTTTTTGAAAGGGTGGCAGAGCGTGAAGGGCTACCCCAGGACCAATGGGCTGAGGTCCTTGCCCCCTTTTTGACCAGGGAGTGGGACCCACAGAAGGCCTATTTTGATCTAAATGCTGCTGAGGCCTGGCAATATGAAACTTTGAAAACTTAGATTCTGGCCCGCCTTGGTGTAACGATGGCTCTGAGAGCCCAGCACGTCCATGTTTGGCAGTTTAAGGTGGACCAACCTGCAAGGTCCCAGATGTATGACCTCATCCACCTCACACTGATGTGGTTACAGCCAGAGGTCGCCACTAGGCTTGTGCAATTCGTTTCGTGACAAATTGAAATTCGTCCGAATTTAGCAACTTTCGGACATTCAGAAGCATTCAAATTTCCGAACAAAGCAATTACGAATAAAACCGAATCCAAAATAAATTATACCGCAAATAGCGAATGCCCGAATGTCTTCGGCATAATTCGTTATGAAAAAAGTTACGAATGTACGAATCCATACGAAGCACAATAACACTCACTCTGCTCTGCTCTCTGCTTCTCCCTCACCGTGCTGAACTCCCTCTCAAAATTGTGTACAGGGGCCGAGGCTATAGCCGCATGTAAAAAACAAAAGTAAAATACGAGATTTCTAATCCATTCGAAGCACAATAACACTCTGCTCTGCTCTCTGCTTCTCCCTCACCGTGCTGAACCCTCTCAAAATGGTGTACAGGGGCGGAGGCTATAGCCGCATGTAAAAAACGAAAGTAAAATACGAGATTTCGAATCGTTACAAATAACCGCTATGTATTTAGAAAAGTACAAATCCATTCGAAGCACATTAGGCATAATAGACAGCGTCATCGTGAGAGAGACACAGAAAATTACGAATCAACGAACCCAAAAAAAGTTACGAAAGTAGGAGTTGTGTCCAGAATCAACGAAAAACAATGTACCCTACCGAAAGTACGAACTATAAATCAACAAAAAATTCAACGAAAAATGTCGCTTGCGAAAATGCGAATTAGTCCGAACACGAAAAATCCCGTCTAGCAAAATTACGAATGATTACGAATCAACAGGACCTAAAAGAAACAAACCGAAACTAAACAAATTTTTCCGTTGTGCACAAGAAACAAACCGAAACTAAACAAATTTTTCCGTTGTGCACAAGTCTAGTCGCCACCCCAGCTCAAGTATTGGAGAGAGTTGTAGTAGACCGCTTTGTGAGAGCCCTTCCAACCCTTATACAGCGGTTTGCCGGGAGAGCTGATCCTAAAAATGCCAATGAGTTAGTGGCCCTCGTGGAGCGGTACTTGTGTACTGAGGATTTTCTTAGGGGCGTAGTACCTACAGAATCCTTCTCCAAGAGACAGAAGCCCACCAACCCAGAAAAAAAAGCGATCCCGCCCTAAAGTGGGGGAAGAAGGAAGTAAATGCGATTGAGGTTCCTGATGCGCAAGAAGTGAAGAGACTCAATCACCAAAGGGAGACCCGCCAGGACTGGGGTCCCATAGTGTGCTGACGTTGCCATGAGTAAGCATCTATCTTTGATGTGAAACGCGTCAGCTATCCACCCCTGCATGTCAGTTTTCTGTTTTTGTCTGTTTTTGGACTTTTGAATCTATGGATTAACTTTGGATTTTAATTTTGGAATTTTGAAAATAAATCGTTTATACAGAGTCCAGGGCTCTTTTTTTTTCCCTGTGCTGACATTGCCAAGAACCGGGGCACCTGGCTGCCAGTTGTCCGCTAAACCAAGAATCTATGGATTGCAGTGTGACCCAGAAAGGCTCTTTTGTTGCTACACCAGGTGACACCCCACAACAGCCCGGCGGCACTGAGAAACAGATTTGTGTCATTAAAGTGGACGGTTGCCAGATGACTGCCTTGCTGGATTCTGGCAGTGTAGTAACTTTAGTGCATGCCAGCCTTGTGAACCCCCAAAAGTTTCAGTGACAGCTAATGGGCGTGGTTTGTATTCATGGGGATACCAAGTGCTACCCCACTGCCGTGGTATCTATCGAGTCTTCCTGTGGCACTATGGACCATGAGGTTGGAGTAGTCCCAAATCTCATGTATAACACTGTCCTGGGACGAGATTTCCCTTTTTTCTGGGATCCATGGGATAACGCCAAGGGAACAAGGCTGAATGGGGAAGAACACCCCATAGTGTTCTTAAGCAGAAAGTTGACCCCTGCTGAAAAAAGGTACGCCATTGTAGAACGGGAATGTCTAGCCATCAAGTGGGCCCTTGAAAGTTTGAAATATTATCTGTTAGGGCGACAGTTTAGGCTTCTAACTGACCATGCCCCACTCAAATGGATGGCCCAAAATAAGGAGAAAAATGCAAGAGTTACCAGATGGTTCTTGGCTCTACAGAATTAAAAAAATTTAGTAGAACATAGGCCAGGTAGCCAACAAGCTAACGCGGATGCCCTCTCCAGAGTTTACAGTCTGTTTGCCCAAGAGGCTCAAGCCCCCAAGTTTGAGCACTCTGTATAAACGATTTATTTTCAGGGCTCTTTTTTTTTTCCCTGTTCTGACGTTGCCAAGAACCGGGGCACCTGGCTGCCAGTTGTCCGCTAAACCAAGAATCTATGGATTGCAGTGTGACCCAGAAAGGCTCTTTTGTTGCTACACCAGGTGACAGGCCACAACAGCCCGGCAGCACTGAGAAACAGATTTGTGTCATTAAAGTGGACGGTTGCCAGATGACTGCCTTGCTGGATTCTGGCAGTGTACTAACTTTAGTGCATGCCAGCCTTGTGAACCCGCAAAAGTTTCAGCAACAGCTAATGGGCGTGGTTTGTAATCATGGGGATACCAAGTGCTACCCCACTGCCGTGGTATCTATCGAGTCTTCCTGTGGCACTATGGACCATGAGGTTGGAGTAGTCCCAAATCTCATGTATAACACTGTCCTGGGACGAGATTTCCCTTTTTTCTGGGATCTATGGGATAACGCCAAGGGAACAAGGCTGAATGGGGAAGAACACCCCATAGCGTTCTTAAGCAGAAAGTTGACCCCTGCTGAGAAAAGGTATGCCATTGTAGAATGGGAATGTCTAGCCATCAAGTGGGCCCTTGAAAGTTTGAAATATTATCTGTTAGGGTGACAGTTTAGGCTTCTAACTGACCACGCCCCACTCAAATGGATGGCCCAAAATAAGGAGAAAAATGCAAGAGTTACCAGATGGTTCTTGGCTCTACAGAATTTAAAATTTTTAGTAGAACATAGGCCAGGTAGCCAACAAGCTAACGTGGATGCCCTCTCCAGAGTTTACAGTCTGTTTGCCCAAGAGGCTCAACCCCACAAGTTTGAGCAGAGGGGGGGGGGGATATGTAGCTGGATGTCTGTAAAGCAAGTTAAAATGACAGGAGAAGTGATTGATGGGATATATGTTCCTCCACGGATTCTTAGATTTATAATCTAAGATAACACCAGCAAAGACTTCAGGGTAAAGAAAGATAGTTCTTTACCCTGTGTTGGTAAAGGTCGTTCCGGGGCTGGTTTTATTGGGAGTCTGATAGAGCTCTGGGTGGGACAGACTCCCAAGTCCGTTTAATGTTTCCTGTCAGGTCTTGATTAAGGCAGCTGGTCTTTGCTTTCAGTGAGAGAGTGTGTGTCTGTGTGAGGAGGCATATTGGAGCATGGCTGCTTATCCCTGATTTTGGATTCAAGTTTATACAACTGTAAGGACACTTACAACCAAACCAAAGGACTGGTCAGACTATGAATACAGTAAGGCTCAGTAGAGCAGAAGTTTATTTTGTTTGTTTGATGGCAAGATGCCCTTTTTTTCTTCTGTTGGAAATATCCTGTGCATTAAACATGGTGTTTTCCTAAAGACACTGTGAGTTGTCCCTGCCTTGAGTCTGATCCCCCTACATAGTTATATATATATATATATATATATATATATATATATCTCTATCAGGGTTCAAAATTTCAAGTCCTGAGCTACTAGCCAGGTCTCAAGGGTTACTCGCCACCAGTTGGCCCCACCCCTAATCACGCCATCATAAATGATCTCATGTTAAATAAATATTAACAACAACTTTATCAGTTCCCCTCAGCACAGCCTGACCAGTGCCCATCACTGCAGGCTCACCTGTGCCCATCAATGAAGCGTGACCTGTGCCCATCATTGCAGCCTCACCGTGCCAAACATTGCAGCCTCAACGTGCCACACATTGCAGCCTCACCATGCCCCACATTGCAGCCTAACTGTGCCCCACATTGCAGCCTCACCGTGCCCCACATTGCAGCCTCACTGTGCCCCACATTGCAGCCTCACCGTGCCCCCATTGCAGCCTCACCGTGCCCCACATTGAAGCCTCACTGTGCCCCACATTGCAGCCTCACTGTGCCCCAAATTGCAGCCTCACTGTTCTCCCAATTGCAGCCTTACATTGCCCCCACTTCAGCCTTACAGTGCCCCCATTGCAGCCTTACAGTGCCCCATTGCAGCCTTACATTGCCCCCATTGCAGCCTTACATTGCCCCCATTGCAGCCTTACATTGCCCCCATTGCAGACTTACATTGCCCCCATTGCAGCCTTACATTGGCCCCATTGCAGCCTTACATTGCCCCCATTGCAGCCTTACATTTCCCCTATTGCTGCCTTACATTTGCCTCATTGCAGCCTTACATTTGCCCCAATTGCAGCCTTAAATTGCCCCATTACAGCCTTACATTGCCCCCATTGAAGCCTTGCCAGGGCGGAGGAAGTGAGAGGGGTGGCCGGATCGTGACTGGAGTTAGAGGAGAGCCGCGGGATCACCGAGTGGTAAAACACACTGTAACAGCATTACATTGAAACTGTCTCCGCTCTGCTCACTGATCTCACACAGCCTCCTCCTAACCCCGTGCCTGTGATAGACAGAATGCGGGTCCAATGCTGGGATGTATTCTGTCTATCACAGGCGCTGGGTTAGGAGGAGGCGGGGCTGTGTGAGATCAGTGAGCAGAGCGGAGACAGTTTGAATGTAATGCTGTTACAGCGTGCTTTACCGCTCGTGATCCCGCGGCTCTCCTCTAACTCCAGTCACTCTTCCACCGGGAGATAGGCTCCCAATCAACGCCGCCCGCCGGAGGTGCTCACCCCCCCCCTACTCCCAGGCAGCCCAGCTCCTCGCCAGTCCTAATTTTCCACTCGCAAATTTGAGGGCTATATATATATATATATATATATATATATATATGTATATACCTTGTTTAAAGTCCCAAATTTTCCCCTCCTTTTGCAGTGAATAAGACCCCTTTCACACGGGCCAGAATCCACTTAAAGTGATTGTAAACGATCACCTTGTAAAACAACTTATTCAGTTTAAAATAGAAATGAAAGGCAAAACATTTTTGTATAGATATAAAAAAAACATTATAATTACCTCTTTCCCTTTTTTTATAAATGATCACATTCCCTCTGTTCTCAGCTGCATAAGAACTGAGGGAAGGAGAAGCAGCAGCACACTAAGCTTGCCAGTGAATGAATGTGCAGCAGGGGCATGTCAGGACAAGTCTGATCATTGGAGGAGAGTACACCGAGTTCCCAGTATTGCTAGAGAACTGATCTCCTGCTTAGCGTGGTCAGTTTATAATAGGAAAGCAGAGGGACTGGCAGGAGGACAAGGGATTTCACAGAGAGGAAGCAATACAAAGAGAACAGGATACTTGCTCATACAAGTACATGTTACAGCAGGCACATATCAGGAATATGAAGTGTTGGGGTAACAAACATTTGAACTCCGGTTTTCCCAGCAGGGGATCTGTCCTGAGTGGAGCGGGTGGATGACAGGTCTGTATCCACTCAGTTTATGAAGAGCGGACATGGACACAGCCCGCTGTGTTCTATTGGCAGTCACATGTAAACGGACCAGCTGTCCGTGTACACCCAACTACCCTCCGATCTGATCCGGACAGACGCGGGGGGAATGGACACCCTTCCATTTGTTTTTGTTGGATTGGAGGTAGGCAGGTTCAAAAGGATACAAGTCCATTTACATCCGCCGCTCCATAGAGGAGATTGGGGGTTCTGATCATGTCTGCCTGAAAAACAGACTCGATCGGACCTCTGGTGTGAAAGGGGCTTAAAGTATGTCCCTTGTGCTGGTGGCTTCTCTGTCCATTGGAATCGGTATTCCTCTGCCCCCAGATGCCCCTCACTCGTGATCCTCCAGTGTTGTGGGGGTTAATACGAGAAACTATTGCTGGCACTCATGAAAAGGACTGGCTATACCCACCTTGTTCACCTCCTGTTCCATTCATAAAAGATGTACTATCGCTTCCAACGACAAATATCTATGAAATAAGGAGACAAACCTTGCATTCATCAGTGCAGTGCTGGGTGCCGGGTAGGGGTGTTGAATATAATCGCAGCATCGATGCATCGTGACTCAGAAAATCACTATTCTGCATCAATGCTGCGACTCGGCCGAATCGATCTCCGATAATGTCATCCGGAGCTCCGTGCGTGCAGTGCTCTGTCTCTCCTAGAGACACACAGAGGCAGAGCCTGCCTGGTACATTAAGCCCCCTTCCCCACCCACAGGGATACACACTGAAGCAGAAAGTCAGCTGATGAGCTGACAGCCAGTACAGTGCAGGGGCAGGAGCTTGAGGAGACCCGACATCAGGCGATGCTTCACTGGAGGCACCGGAAGGGAGAAAACACACTGAGCCGGATGGCGGAGGAGGAATCGACTGACACTGAGAGCTGGTGAGTGTCGTTGTCACTGATCCCATCCATCCACTACCATCACCCCTCTGCCTGATCCCATCCATCCCTCTGCCTCTGATCCCACCATCTCTCTGCCTCTGATCCCACCATTCTTCTGCTCCTGATCCAACCATCCCTCTGCCACTGATCCCACCATCCCTCTGCCACTGATCCCACCATCCCTCTGCCTCTGATACCATCCATCCCACCATCCCTCTGCCACTGATCCCATCCATCCCACCATCCCTCTTCCCCGATCCCATCCCACCATCCCTCTACCCCGATTCCATCCATCCCACCATCCCTCTGCCACTGATCCCATCCATCCCTCCATCCCTCCCTCTGCCTGATCTCATCCCCCCACCACCATCCTTCTGCCTGATTCAATCCCCCCCCCCACCACTATCCTTCTGTCACTATCACTTATATTTTGTTCATTTAGGATAGGAATGCATTTCAGGTCTTTGTTAAAACAATCTACTGAGCAGCCCAGAACTAGTTTGTACTGTTGCTATTATTTCAAAATGTTTATGATTGTGAAATGCTTTATGATATTTACAACACATATATTTTCTATATTTCTCCTATTAGGAGGCTCTTATTTCAAGTGGGCAGTATCCCCTGAGGAAGCCCAGTTTACAGGCACAACATGTTGGGAACTATGCTAATACCGCTGTATTCATGAGGACTGTACCATATGAGTCTACTGTATTGTATTGTTTTTATGAGGATATAATAACCTTTTAATTGATGTTGGAAATAAAATAAAACATTTTTAAGAGAATTTTTTGGGATTAATTTCTAAAATGCACCTAAAACATCCCATTAAATTTGCGACTACATTTATTATTTAGGGATGTGGTGCTATAATAACCATGGCGTCCTGTCCATAATTAACCTTGTTCCATTAAAATTAGTTGCTTTCTATCTAATGCAAGGTACCTCAATGCGCTATCATGCATTGTGGCACACTACAACACAGGTCTATTAGTATGCTGGGGTGCCATTCAAAATGAATGGCACTGTAACACATGCTACATTTTGATGTGCTACAGTGTGGGTACATTGCTTACTACTGTATTAGAGAGTTTGGGTGCCATTCAAATTCAGTGCCAACACTATGTACTGGGGTGTATGTGTTGCTAAGGGTTACATTAATGTGCAGTAAATTATGTGATTTAGCATGTTAAAGTGGTTGTAAACTTCAGTCATGAAATCTGAACAAAGCACATACAGTATATCTGTAGTGTTTACTTGTCTATCTCCAAAGGTCTAAGGCTGCATTCACACTACAGCGCTTTGAATCGCGGGCAGATTTGCCGCGTATCTGCCTGTGATTTGACAGTGCCGGGGTGTGAATGACAAAACGCGGGACTCGCAATCGAGATGCCATTCATTTGAAAAACACCTCAAATCGCGGTGTGGGTTTGCTGCGATTGTCGCGCGATAAAACTTGCTGCAATCGTGGTAAACCGCATTGTGGGACACATGTCGCCCAAAAATAGTAAAGGAGCTTTTATCACGCAACAATCGTGTTTTGTCATTCACACCTCAGCGCTGTCAAATTGCGAACAGATCTGCGGCAAATCTGCCCGCAATTCAAAACGCTGTAGTGTGAATGCAGGCTAAGTGTTGTTCCTCTGGTGCTTAATTTTTCTGTTATCAGCATGAGTCACTTCTAAGTTTCCCCTACACATGAGATACATTTGTGACAGGGAGGGAGTTCAGCTAACAGCTTATCTAATCTGAACACAGCTCTTTATCCTTCCTTCGTTCATGTGCAGTGTGTGGAGGGGGGTGTGTTCCTTTCCTCCAATCATCTCTCACACACTGTAGCCACAGCTCTCCACCCCCTCCTTTGTGCAACTTACAGATGCAGAAGCATTTTATCAAAAATATTCACTTCTAAAGGGATGTTGAGAAGAGATGGCTGCAGATAAACAAGTAAAACTTATGTAGGAGGATTAGGTTAGATGGTGCACCCACACCTAAATGCCAGAGTCTCATGTACAGGGGCTAAACACCCAGTGCGCATAAGGCCTGAATGTGGCTAAACATATGTAAATGCTGGGAAAAGTGACCTGGAGGGCAAAAAAATGATTTATACCAACCAAATATATTCTCCTGCTCACAAAAGCTAAACACAGGAATACTAGTGTCAATGAGGCCTCATATGGATTTTACTGTATTTTTATTGAAAATATAATTGTATAGAATTTGCGCAACTATCATGCAACATTCAAAATAAGTAGCACCAATTTTTAACTCTGAAAGCCTTATGCTTTCAAAAAATATAGTTTTTGGTGGCATTTTACTTTCAAAGCTAAAAGTGGAAAAATAAAAAAACCTTAAAATCTGGATGAAATTTTTAAGGCACTGAAAACAATACAAAGGCACTGAAAACAATACAAATGCACTCACATTTATTGAACAAAGAACAAGCATATAGGTAATGCTGCATAACATAGCATCGAGCAGTATCTCACATAATCCGAACATCACACACGCCGCCTGGTTCCGCCTCCACGTTTTACACCACCCTCCCATGTGGCTTTGTCAGGAAGTTCCTACTTTTTATTTCCAGACCCACGTGGCTTCGTCAGGAAGTTCCTATTTTTTACTTCCTGACACAGCCACGTGGTAGGGTAGGGTATTGCGTGGAGGCGGAGCCAGGCGGCGTGTGTGACTGTTTGGATTATGTGAGATACTGCTGGATGATATGTTATGCTGCATTACCTATATGCTCGTTTTTAATTCAATAAATGTGAGTGCATTTTTTAAAGCTGGGTTAGTTCATATATATGTGTGTTAACCAACATACTACACCAATGGAGGTTGTTTCCCTTTTTTCTGCGAGCTGTATGGAGTTACCCCCTCTGGGGAAGCTAAGCCATTAAAGGAGGATTTCTTTTTCGTACATCACGGGACACAGAGCGACTTAGTCATTACTAATGGGTTATATAGATTACCTTCAGGTGCTGGCACTGGCCACTTCCAAACCGGAAGTACCCTCCCCTATATAAGCCCCTCCCATCCGGGAGCACCTCAGTTTTTTGCCAGTGTCTAAGGTGTTGGCCAAAGAGTAACATGTGTTTTCACTGGGCTTGCGTACAGGTTCTTTTGGGCCTTAGTAAGCTGTTCCGGATCCCACCAAAAAAGCTTCATAGCTAAACGGTCGGTACCCGGGCCTTGCAGCAGAAGAGCAAGGTTTTGCCTGTAATGCCTCTCTTAGGAGGGCTGGACCCTGGGATCCAGAGCTCTGGTCATACCCACGACCAAGATGTTGTCTGTGCAGGGTGCTATACAGGTCCAGGGGAGTGGAATCCTTGGGAACCCGGTCCCTGAAGGTTTAATTACAATGCCTGCCGTGATAGGTGAAGTTTGGGCTTCTGTGGGCCAAACAGAGTCCTGCGGCGGGGATCAGGTAAGTGGGGGCCCCCAGGAACTTGGTTCTATTGGGGGACCCCCAAGCCTAATTTGTCTTTCTGTCTGTTACCTAACGGTATTCCCGCTAATATCTGTGTATGCCTGTAACTACTGAAAATGTAAAATTTTAATAGTAGTCAAGAAAAAAAAAAGAGGACCGCGGTACCTGTGTTAAACCACTAGAGGCCGCTGTGGTCCATTTTTCTTGTCATGTGGATCTTTGGTTTTTTCTCAAGTCAAAAGATCCAGGCAGTTGGTAAGTTTCTCTGTGGGAATCTACTTCCTCTGCCCTGTTGCTGCGCTCATCCACCGCACAGGCCCTCCGGCAAAAAGGGCCCTGGCTCCTAGTCCCTGTTTGGTTTCGAAAAGGGTGCCAATGGCGCACGGGCGTGCACGCGCCTCCTATGAAAAAAAAGGGGCGGGGCGGGTGGATGACGCTCTATGCGCGCCGCGGCGCTTCTGCGCATGTGCAGGCGTCCCAGCTTGTATAAAGACACAGTACAAGTGTCAGCTGGGTGCAAACAGAGCTAGCAACAAACAGTGGCACACAGAGGCGGTTGATGCAGGCATCCCCATAGAAAGGCACTTTAGTGGACACCAGCTGGTATATAGCAGCAACTGTGTTAGACTATTACCAGCAAAATTGGTGTATGACAATGGGAATACCTCAGCTTTGTGCTTAAAGGATATGTCGTCCAGACGCTCCGGAAATAAGTCTTCCAGGAAGCCAAAGGGGTCTCCATCGGGCTCTGAGGATATTGGGCATGCTTGTACTGCACCAATCTCCCCTGAGAATTCAGAGGTCAGTAGCCGTAGAAACCCCGCAGGAGTGCCTGGTGCTGCGGGTGTCCCCAGTCCACCTGCTCCTGTATATATAACAGAGGAGGTTTTATCCTCAACTCTGGAAGGATTGGAAGAGAGATTAACAGCATTGATCGCTGCTTCCCTGTCACAGGGAAAGCGCGTCCGATCTCCGTCTCCTCCTTCAGAGTGCCTGTTAGTGGAGGAACAGCCCCACACAGGGATCGACCTACCTGAAGGGGATCAGGATGAGGTTGATTCAGTTATGGAGGAATCAACAGTGGAAGAACCTTTCTCAGCATCTCAGGCTGAAAGATTATGGGTTCAGTCTCTGACTAACATGGTCCGATCAGCATTTAAAATGCCTCTGGCGGAACCACCATCCACTACGGTTTCCTCGCTGGGGTCGCTAAAAGCTCCCCAGGCTGTCTGTTCCTTCCCAATCCACCCTTTATTAGAAGGGCTTATTTACCAGGATTGGGAGCATCCTGATAAAATATTTGCTCCCCCCAAAAGATTTCCGGTGATCTATCCCATGGAGGATAAGTTCATAAAAAAATGGAGGGTCCCTACAGTGGACGCAGCCATCTCTTCTGTGAACAAATCACTGACATGTCCAGTAGATAATGTTCCAATGTTCAAAGACCCAATAGATAAAAAATTGGAGTCTTTACTAAAATCTGCTTTCTCTACAGCAAGCATGGTGACACAACCTGCGGTAGCAGCGATTGGAGTCTGCCAAGCAGTGAAAGATCAGTTGAAACAAGTCTTAAGGGACTTACCAGATCAGCAGGCTCTTGCCCTAGCTGACCTGCCTAGAGCCTTGTGTTTTGCGGTGGACGCCATAAAGGATACAATCCAACAGGCCTCCCGCTTTACGCTGTCTATAGTACATATGCGTAGGCTTCTGTGGCTCAAAAACTGGTCTGCTGAAGCTCCCTGTAAGAAACTGCTGGTTAGCTTCCCATTTCATGGAGAACGCTTATTTGGAGAAGATCTGGACAAATATATCCAGAAAATTTCTGCCGGTAAAAGTTCACTCTTACCGGTTAAGAACAAGAGTAGAAGTCCTTCTTTTAAGAGGCCTACTTCTCCAGTCCCGGGCACATCGGCTGTGAAGCAGTTCCGACGGCCTCCGCGGTCAAATTCAGGGGGCAGAAATCAGGGACAATCACAGGGTAACAAGAAGCCCTGGATTAAGAGAGGTACAAAACCTCCCCCCAAGTCATGAAGCGTTGCCCCCACTCAATCGGGTGGGGGGAAGGCTTCAGTTGTTCACAGAGACCTGGCGGGACACCATCAGAGACAGATGGGTGCTCTCCGCAGTAAGTCTGGGATACAAGCTGGAGTTAAAAGGCACTCCTCCTGCCCAATTTATGAGGTCAAACGTGCCAAGAGATCCCCAGAAGAGAGGATCCCTCCTTCTGGCACTAGAACAACTATTGCTCCAAGGTGTAATCATGAAGGTTCCCCTGGAAGAAAGCGGATTCGGGTTTTACTCAAACCTTTTCACAGTCCCCAAACCGAATGGGGACGTGAGGCCCATATTAAATCTAAAAGGGCTAAACAAGTTCCTAAATATCAGGACTTTTCGGATGGAGTCGATCCGGTCAGTGGCCACCGCCCTACAAGGGCAGGAATGGTTAGCCTCGATCGACATAAGGGATGCTTATCTGCATATTCCCATCTTTCCGGCCCACCAGAAATTTCTACGCTTTGCAGTAGAAGGGCGCCATTTTCAGTTCAGAGCCTTGCCTTTCGGTCTGGCCACAGCACCACGAGTGTTCACAAAAATTCTGGCCCCACTATTGGCCAATCTAAGAACACAAGGTGTAACGATAATGGCATATCTAGACGACCTGCTACTAATAGACCACTCAGTGGAAAAGCTGGAAGTAGCTATTCACAAGACAATCAAGTATCTGGAATATCACGGTTGGATTATCAACCGGGACAAGTCAGCTCTAAGACCAGTCAAAAGTCTGGAATACTTAGGGCTAAGGCTGGATTCAAATCAGAGAAAGATTTTCTTACCTCCAGAGAAGGTGTCGTCTTTAAAAGATTTGACCCACTTAGTGGGTACAAAAAGAAAACCATCCATACGCCTGTGCATGAGGCTGCTGGGAAAAATGGTGGCTTCATTCGAAGCGGTACCCTACGGTCAATTCCATTCAAGGAATTTGCAAAGGGCCATACTGTCAGCCTGGAACAAAAAAGTTCAGGCTTTAGACTTACCAATGTCCCTGTCCCCTTCCGTTCGCAAGAGCCTCCATTGGTGGTTGGTGCCCCAGAATCTGGAAAGAGGGAAACCCTTCAGTCCGGTTTCTTGGAAGGTGGTCACTACAGATGCCAGCCTCATAGGCTGGGGGGCAGTACTGGAGCAATGGTCTCTCCAGGGCAAGTGGTCAGAAGCAGAAAAGGCCCTGCCCATCAATCTCTTAGAGATACGAGCAGCCCGGTATGCCCTAGTAGCATGGACATCCAAACTCCAAGGGTCCCCTGTCAGAATTCAATCAGACAATGCCACAGCAGTGGCATATATCAATCACCAGGGTGGCACCAGGAGTCGTGCAGCCCAGAGGGAAGCAAATTGCATCCTGGAGTGGGCAGAAAGATATGTCCCAGCCATATCCGCGGTTTTCATCCCAGGAGTGGAAAATTGGAGAGCGGACTTTCTAAGTCGCCAACAATTATGCCCGGGGGAATGGTCTCTTCACCCCGAGGTTTTCCAGGCAATATGCCAGCGGTGGGGAACACCGGATGTAGATCTGCTAGCATCCAGATTCAACGCAAAGGTGGACAGATTTGTGTCTCGCACAAGGGATCCCCTAGCTTGCGGCTCGGATGCCCTAGTGTTCCCTTGGGATCAGTTCAAGCTGATATATGCATTCCCACCGCCACAATTGTTACCGCGATTACTCCGCAGAATCAGGGTAGAAAAGAAACCAGTGATTCTGGTGGCTCCAGCGTGGCCCCGAAGGGCATGGTACGCGGAGATTGTAAAAATGTCAGTGAGGAGTCCTTGGACCCTCCCACATCGTCCGGACCTGCTGTCGCAAGGACCGATATACCACCCTTCCTTACCAGCCCTAGGTTTGACGGCCTGGCTATTGAAGTCCACATTCTGAAAAAGAGAGGGCTCTCTAATTCTGTGGTATCTACCATGATCAATGCCAGGAAGCCGGTATCCAGGCAGATCTATTATAGGATCTGGAAGGCGTACATTACGTGGTGTGAGGCCAAGAAATGGCATCCACGTAAGTACGTGATAGGTAGGATTTTGGACTTCCTACAGTGGGCTGTAGATAGGAAGCTGGCCTTGAGTACTATCAAGGGTCAGATTTCGGCCTTGTCAATATTTTTTCAAAGGCCCTTGGCTTCGCATTCACTAGTCAAAGCTTTCATACAAGGAGTGATGCGTATTAGCCCTCCGGTTAGTATTCCCATATGTCCATGGGACTTAAACCTGGTTCTGTCGGTTCTACAAAAACAACCGTTTGAACCATTGGAACACATTTCCTTGGTTCTTCTCACCAGGAAATTGATTTTCTTAGTAGCCATTTGTTCGGCTAAAAGAGTATCGGAATTAGCCGCCTTGTCCTGTAAGGAGCCATATCTGGTTGTCCATAAGGACAGAATAGTATTACGTCCTCATCCAGCCTTTCTTCCTAAGGTGGTATCGAGGTTTCATTTGAACCAAGATGTGGTTCTTCCTTCTTTTTTCCCCAAACCTAGCTCGGTAGAGGAAAAGTTATTGCATTCTTTGGATGTAGTAAGAGCAGTTAAAGCTTATCTTAAAGCCACTGCTCAGATTCGCAGAACGGATACTTTGTTTATTCTGCCGGAAGGCCCCAGAAAGGGTCAGGCAGCATCAAAATCTACTTTAGCCAAGTGGATTCGACAGGTCATAATACAAGCCTATGGCTTGAGAAAGAGACCGCCTCCGTTCAAAGTTAGGGCGCACTCCACAAGAGCAGTTGGAACTTCATGGGCAGTGCATCACCAGGCCTCCCTGGCTCAAGTATGTAAGGCCGCAACATGGTCTTCGGTACATACGTTTACTAGGTTCTACCAGGTAGACGTTAGAAGTCAGGAGGATGTCGCCTTTGGGCGCAGTGTGTTGCAGGCCGCAAAAGATCCTCATGCCTGATGGCGCCCAGCTTATGTATCCCTCCCCTCATTTGGCATTGCTTTGGGATGTCCCATTAGTAATGACTAAGTCGCTCTGTGTCCCGTGATGTACGAAAAAGAAAAAGGGATTTTTATAACAGCTTACCTGTAAAATCCTTTTCTTGGAGTACATCACGGGACACAGAGCTCCCACCCCTCTTTTTGGGACACTTATTGCTTTGCTACAAAACTGAGGTGCTCCCGGACGGGAGGGGCTTATATAGGGGAGGGTACTTCCGGTTTGGAAGTGGCCAGTGCCAGCACCTGAAGGTAATCTATATAACCCATTAGTAATGACTAAGTCGCTCTGCGTCCCGTGATGTACTCCAAGAAAAGGATTTTACAGGTAAGCTGTTATAAAAATCCCTTTTTGAGTGGAGGACCATTATCTGGTGTACGGGATTGAGTCCTTACATGCTTTGTTGGCCCATTTGTGGGTCTTGAATTAAGGTGAGCATGCATTTCACCAGGTGATGGAGCACTACTTTATGATGTGGTGGAGCACAGAGTGCATTTAAGGAATAAAACACACTATTTTTCCTAAGAAGACTCACTATTAGAGCACTTTCTGTGTGGACTGTTGGGGACTTTTTCTATTTACTTTATTTGAACATTATATATTTTTTATTATCTGCACAGATTTGTCAGCACTTTGTTACGTTACCATATGATAGTCACTAATATTGATTCGAGATAGGTGACAGTTATATTAACATGTATTAATATTTTTTTTTATTATTTGGGCAGCACAATCACACATTGCTTATATAATTTTGCACTTTATGTGGGAACACATCCAGTGATAGCAGCAGCCTTAAGTCAAAGTTTGGAACTAGGTGACAGTGCACAACACTTCCATTATTTCTAATACAAATTATAAATATGAAAACAAGTGAAAAAATTAAAAAATAATTTAATAATAGCAAAAATGGTCCAGCCACCTGAAGTGCAAAATGAGAGGCTTGGCCCAGAATTGAAAGGGTTAAAGGTCCATTTACACAACAATATTGTAACTGTATACAGTTAGTACAAGACAGTTTTTTAAAGTATGAATTCCTCTCAGATTTTTTTTTTAAATCTTTTTACATACTCTAAGTTTTTTCCTCACATTTACAAACAGACCAAACTGTCCAGTAAATGTGATGGCGGCAGGGGTTAGGACAACGTATAACACTACCAGAGGGGCTTATAACAGTCACCTATTTTGTTGTTCCTGCAGCTGGTGAAGCACCCCTGGCAATGTTAGAATTGATCCTAACTTTTGTCACCTTCACCTTGGCGGAATGATGTGGTCTGCGTGTCAATGTGGATTTTTTTTTAGCAACACACATAAAATAAAAAAGTAATTAATATACCGAATACTATCATTACATGGATTTATTTCATACAATAAGTATGGGGGGAAAAGGGGATTAGCCTGTCTTAAGGCTCCCCTTTTCCTTATGGGATTGTGGTAGGAGCAGTTTCCAGGCTCCCCGCTGTGAGGAATCGGTGGGAAAGCCTGGGATTGGTTGGCTGGGTCAGCTGACAGGGAATATTCTGGAATTAGGGATCCCTGGTTTAGAATAGGTCAGATAGGGTCATATGACCCCGTGGAACATTCTAGAATTCCAGGGGGTCCCTATATAAAGGGCTGGTCCGTAGGGTCCGGGGCCAGTCGCTTGAAGAGGATCAACAGCGGAACTTCCCACCCCCTTTCTCTTTGTCGTGGCTATACTATGTGGTAAGGTCCCCATTGCTATTATTGCAAAGGGGGACAGTTTTGTGAAATAATATTAAAGACAGATTGTTTTCAGCTTGAGTCTTAGTGGCTGAGCTGTATTTTATTAAATATTTGGTATTGAGTTGTTTGAAATATGTATGGTAATTTATTATTTAAAGCGGAGGGCCACCCAATTTTTTTTTTAAAAAGCCAGCAGCTCTAAATACTGCAGCTGCTGACTTTTAAAAAATGGACACTTACCTGTCCAGCGTGCCCGCAATGTCAGCAGACGAGGCTGAGCAATCGCTCAGTCCTCAGATGCTTCCGCCGCCATCCTCGGTGAGGGAATCAGGAAGTGAAGCCTTGCGGCTTCACTGCCCGGTTCCCTACTGCGCATGCGCGAGTATCGCGGCGCGCCGCCACTGGTCCCCACTCTCTCCTGGGAACAGTGTGTTTCCCAGAAGACAGCGGGGGGTGACGCGAAGGGGCGGGACTCCCGAGGGAGTTAGAACCCGGAAGTGGTGCAAATACCTGTTTTATACAGGTATCTGCACCCCCTCCCCCCTGAAAGGTGCCAAATGTGACACGAGAGGGGGAGAGGGTTCCGAAAAGCAGATGTTCACTTTTTGTGTGAACCTCGGCTTTAATGAATATGTTTATAAACCAATAGTATATGCCGCGGCCAAATTTTATCCAAATAAAATACATTTATTAAAAGAAGTTTGTATTATTGAGTTTTTCATGTATGTCCAGGCATTCCTACCTACAATCCCATACATTTTTGTGGTCCTTTAAGATTTTCTGAAAAACGATGGCTTGTTGCAAGAGCTGTATATGACATGATAAAACCCAAGTGCTTATATAAAGGTTTTAAAAAAAGAACCTTACTACAGCATAGCCAGTGTATGTGAACGTAATTGAGATGTATAGCTATATTATTTATAATAAACTGCTGAACTGGGACAATATTTTTTGTTACAAACTAGAATTGAATGAGGTTAGCATTACTATATAACTGTACAAAACACCGCAGGCAGTTTCCATGGCAACTACAATATGTTCTTTATGGCACAAGTAATACTAAACTATTTGTTGTGCTTTTAAACATATTGCTCCTCCTATAGCATTTTGGATTAAATTATCCTTTAACTGGATAAGAGAATTTAGACAAATGCAAATACATAAAAATGTGAGTGCATAAAAGCTCATCTGTTTATGTGCAAGCTTTGCAATGTAAAGGTAATTATATAATGCATACAATCAGAATGCACTTAAAACTAAATAGTTTGCATGACTGTCATGCATCTCTTATGAGAAGAGGAGAAAACATTCTTTCCAATGTCAGTACTTACCAAAATTACATAGCAGAATCATGGAAATGAAAATGAATGATGGATTGAGTCACATTTCTTCCCGTTTTTTATTTTTGTGGGATAATTTTCAAACATGATCAATAAAGGGAGGGGGCAGAACTATCAGTCATCCTCTCATCCTCCATTCTTAGATCCTGTTTCATTCATAGGCGTTGTCGTTTTAGCTTCTTTGAGCAGCAAAACTGGGCAGAAAGGGATGAGAGTCTATGATAGCTCTTTAGTTGCGTTAACCCCAGTGGGTAGGAGGGTAGGGGCAGGAAGATTACTGCTAACACAGCAGAGGCATTAGCACAAGGGACACACCCTCCTGACTAAGTTATGTCCCTTGTGCTGATTTTTCTATTTATTTTTATTTTTGCTGCACTTAAGCTTTGACGCTCAAACACTAAGAAAAAAGGTTGTGAAACGCGTCAACAGAAGCTACTCTGTGTTCTGTTCCATGTGCTGTTCGTCTTTGAAGATTGACACAATAAATGGTCCATAAGGATCTACAGTGGTGTGCAGCCATTACTTCTGGTGATACAATGTTGCAGTGGCGAGTCGTTATGAGCACCCACATGTGGATAACACAAGGCTGTTAATGTCTCACCTGGAGCAGTGCCTCTCTCCATATTCAACTAAGAAAAATGACTTTGGCTAGTGATACACTTTCATGGTATCTTTAACAGTGCTTAAAGCTAAAAGAAAATGATCAGACTGCCATTGATAGCCTTCTTTTGAAACTCCTAGCTGCCTTTCTGTGTCTGAGTGCGATTGAGTCGTGGACCCAGAATAATACATGTTAGAAATGTCAAAATTCCTCCTCTCTATACCAGTACCAGTTCAGGGAACAGGCAGTGTTAAAGCCATAGCATCAGCATGGTAGCCAGGAAACTTATCAAAAGAGGAGCAATAACGGCCACCATGTAAGCAGTATTAAACTGAAAAACAAAAATGTAATAAATTGCAGCTTATCAATCCTTAGATGTGGTGGCGGCAATTATTTTCTTTTATTTTAAGCTTTTTTCTTTTAGAATTACCTGGTGATCCTGCTAGCAATACACTTCCTGTGTTAGGATGTCTGCATTCTGGATTAAGTAGTAAATCAGACACCTTTGGACAGCAGCATTGTCAGTCTGGAAAAGGGTAGTGTTATGCCGCGTACACACGATCAGATATTTTGACAAGAAAAGTTTGATGTGAGCTTTTGGTCGTAAATTCCGACCGTGTGTATGCTCCATCGGACATTTTCTGTCGGAATTTCCAACAACAAAAATTTGAGAGCTGGTTCTCAATTTTTCCGACAAGAAAAGTTCTTGTCGGAAATTCCAATCGTCTGTATGCAATTCCGATGCACAAAAAAACACGCATGCTCAGAATCAAGCAGAAGAGCCAAACTGCCTATTGAACTTCATTGATCTTGGTTCGTCGTACGTCTTGTACGTCACCGCGTTCTTGACGGTCGGAATTTCCGACAAAATTTGCGTGACCGTGTGTATGCAACACAAGTTTGAGCCAACATTCCGTCGGAAAAAAAAATGATGCTTTTCTTATCGGAATTTCCGATCGTGTGTATGCGGCATTAGATTATCAGATTCCGATGGACTTGATTAACAAATTGAAACTGAACTCCAGCTAACCATCTATAAGCTGTTACAACAACAGGTTTGTTTTTCTCCTTTTGGGAAAAAGGTTTTACATAAATGAATAAAAGCTGATCATTGTAAACACCATAGCTCCCAACTGTCCCTGATTTCGAAGGACTGTCGCTGATTCGGAACACAGTACCTCTGTCCCTCTTTCTTCCTCATTTGTCCCTCATTTTGGTCTGATCTATATAGTTGTATACAAAATGCACTTTTTAACCACTTCAGCCCCGGACCATTTTGCTGGCCAAGACCAGGCCACTTTTTGCCATTCTGCACTGCGTTGCTTTAACTGACAATTGTGCGGTCGTGTGACGTGGCTCCGAAACAAAATTGACGTCTTTTTTTTCTGACAAATAGAGCTTTCTTTTGGTGGTATTTTATCACCTCTGCGGTTTTTATTTTTTGCGCTATAAACAAAAATAGAGCGACAATTTAGAAAAAAATGCAATATTTTTAACTTTTTGCTATAATAAATATCCCCAAAAAACATATAAAATTTTTTTTTCCTCATTTTAGGCAGATACGTATTTTTCTACAAATATTTGGTATAAAAAAAAAATCGCAATAAGCGTTTATTGATTGGTTTGCGGACACATCGGACACTTTTGACACCATTTTGGGACCATTGTCATTTTTACAGCGATCATAAAAATGCACTGATTACTGTAAAAATGACACTGGCAGTGAAGGGGTTAATCTGTAGGGGGCGCTGAAGGGGTTAAGTGTGACCTAGGCAGTGCTTCTAACTGTTAGGGGGCGTGGCTTGCCGTGACACGTCACTGATCACTGTTCCCGATGACAGGGAACAGATGATCAGTGACATGTCACTAGGCAGAACGGGGAGATGTTGTGTTTACACTAACATCTCCCCGTTCTTCAGCTCTGTGACCCGATCGCAGGACACCGGCGGACATCGAGTCCGCGGGTCCCGCGGGCACGGTCACGGAGCTCGCAACCACATGGCTCGCAAATTAAAGGGGACGTATACAGTATATATACGCCCATTTGCGCAGCCGTGCCATTCTGTCGAAGTATATCCTCGCTCGGCGGTCGGGAAGCGGTTAACACTATAGTGTTTCCCAGTGCTAAATCTTTCATTCAATTTCTAAATTGCTGCATTTGTAAATTGCAAAAGCCAGTATAAAGGGATATCAATAGGAAACTGCACTTAAATAACAGTGAAATCAAATCATCAAAAATACAAAAATGGAAGTGCAATAATCCTAGCTGCAACTCTACTGTGAGACATATACACAGTTAT
This sequence comes from Rana muscosa, assembly GCA_029206835.1. Classification (NCBI taxonomy): domain Eukaryota; kingdom Metazoa; phylum Chordata; class Amphibia; order Anura; family Ranidae; genus Rana; species Rana muscosa. Next base: position 294,178,965 of record CM055116.1, read on the forward strand.
AAAATTTTCAAACCATTGAGTCATGCAGTATGCATTGTGCGACTCTTTATAGTATAAAGTAGGAATGGGCTATCTGTTCGAGTCAAACATGAGTTTGACTCGAACATTGGCTGTTCGCCCGTTCGCCGAACAGCGAACAATTTGGGATGTTCGCGGCAAATCCGAAAAGCCGCGGAACACCCTTTAAAAAGTCTATGGGAGAAATCTAAAGTGCTAATTTTAACCACTTCCCTACCCGCCTATAGTAATATGACGTCCACAGATGGGATCTCCCATCCTGGGTGGACGTCATATGACGTCCTGGGCTTTGTGGGGGGATATCTGAATGATGCCTGATGCTAGAGGCATTATTCAGATATCCTTGTCTTCTGCTGGCGATTCTGCGCACCATAAGAATGATCATAGTGGCGGTTCCACCGCTTGATCATTCTTATAGGCGGCGGGAGGGGACATCCCCCCTCCTGCCGCCATCCGGTGCATCTCCGGGCTCTCCTGTGCCATCGGGGGCCCGGAGAATGAATCGTCCGGCGCCGGAGGTGAACCATAGAGATGACTGGTGACCAGATGGTCACCAGTCATCTCTATGACCGTCAGAGGCCCGGGCGCGATGTGATGACGTCACGCCCGGGTCCTCAGAAGTAAACAAAGCGGCTAGTAAGCATGAGATCGGTGAAAATTTTTTCACAATCTCATGCTTTCCAGCCTGGAGGCCAGACGTGGGGTCTTATTGACCCCGCATCTCTCCATAAAGAGGACCTGTCACACACCATTCCTATTACAAGGGATGTTTACATTCCTTGTAATAGGAATAAAAGTGATCAAAAAAAAATGTAAAAAAGTGTAAAAATAAAAAAAAATCTGTAAAAAAAACTTTTTTTTGCATTGATACATGTCCCCTGGGGCAGGATCCAGGTCCCCAAACACTTTTTATGACAATAACTTACATATTAACCTTTAAAATTAGCACTTTTGATTTTTCATGTTCGTGTCCCATAGACTTTAACGGTGTTCGCGTGTTCGAACAAATTTTTTGCCTGTTCGCATGTTCTGGATGCGAACCGAACCGGGGGGTGTTCGGCCCATCCCTAGTATAAAGGAATAGCAGTGGTAAAAAAAAAGCACTTGTGGCTTTAACTAATCATTTTTTGTATAATTCTCCTTTAAGGGGTGTGGCAGGGGTGTGTATCCTATGCCTACAGCCATTGACAAAAGTTTTGAGAATGACACAAATGTTAATTTTTACAAAGTCTGCTGTGTCAGTGTTTTTAGATATTTTTGTCAGATGTTACTATGGCATATTGAAGTATAGATACAAGCATTTTATAAGTATCAAATGCTTTTATTGACAATTACATTAAGTTTATGCAAAGAGTCAATATTTTTAGTGTTGACCCTTCTTTTTCAAGACTTCTGCAATTCACCCTGGCATGCTGTCAATCAACTTCTGGGCCACATCCTGACTGTTGGCCCATTCTTGCATAATCAATGCTTGGAGTTTGTCAAAATTTGTGGTGGGGGGGGGGTTGTTCACCCACCTCTTAAAGATTGACCACAAGTTCTCAATGGGATTAAGGTCTAGGGAGTTTCCTGGCCATGGACCCATAATTTTGATGGTTTGTTACCCAAGCCACTTAGTTATCACTTTTGCCCTATGAAAAGGTGCTCCATCATGCTGGAAAAGACATTGTTCGGCATTAAACTGTTCTTTGAAGGTTGGGAGAAGTTGCTCTTTGAGGATGTTTTTGTACCATTCTTTATTCATGGCTGTGTTTTTTAGGCAAAATTGTGAGTAAGCACACTCCCTTGGCTGAGAAGCAACCCCCCACATGAATGGTCTTAGGATACTTTACTGTTGGCATGACATAGGACTGATGGTAGCGCTCACCTTTTCATCTCTGGACAAGGTTTTTTCTGGATGCCCCAAACAATCGTAAAGGGGATTCATCAAAGAAAATGGCTTTACCCCAGTCCTCAGCAGTCCAATCCCTGTACCTTTTACAGAATATCAGCCTGTCCCTAATGTTTTTCCTGGAGAGAAGTGGCTTCTTTGCTGCCCTTCTTGACACCAGGCCATCCTCCAAAAGCTGGAATCAACTGTAGGAGATGACCCTGGCGCTTGCTCGACTTTCTTAGACACCCTGAAGCCTTCTTCACAAATGCAGTGGAACGTTTTTTTATGGGATTACATTAATTTCCATGGTAAAGAGGGGCTTTGCAATTAATTGCAATTCATCTGATCACTCTTCAGAACATTCTGGAGTTAATGCAAATTGCTATAATAAAAACTGAGGCAGCAGACTGGGAAAATTTATATTTGTGTCATTCTCAAAGCTTCTGGCCACAGCTGTACATACTTTTGCTAACAGGTGTCCCTCAGCCCCATCTCAAAAAGTTTTGAAGTATGTAAACACCCCTGTCTATGGAAGATGGTTTGTCTCAACCCTTAACTGCTACTTTGTCTGGGCAGCTTTTTCTGTTAAAGAAAGTTGAAAAATAACAGACTTTCTAGCTCGAGCAACAGGCAGGTGAAAAAAAATAAAAAAATAAATGAACCTAAAGCAGCTACCACATCTAAGAATTGGAAAGCTGCATTACATAAAATGTTTGTTTTTGGGTTTAAAGTGGAACTAAAGACACACTTATGCCGCATACACACGATCGGAATTTCCGACAACAAAACCGTGTTTTTTTCCGACAGATGTTGGCTCAAACTTGTCTTGCATACACATGGTCACACAAATGTTCCTCGGAAATTCCGAATGTCAAGAACGTACAACACTACGACGAGCCGAGAAAAATTAAGTACAATGATTCCGAGCATGGGTCGAATTGATTCCGAGCATGCATAGGATTTTTGTGCGTCGTAATTGGATACACAGGATCGGAATTTCCGACAAGAACTTTTGTTGTTGGAAAAATTGAGAACCAGCTCTTAATCATTTGTTGTCGGAACTTCTGACAACAAATGTCTGATGGAGTCTACACATGGTCGGAATATCCGACCAAAAGCTCACATCGAACATTTGTTGTCGGAAATTCCGATCGTGTGTACGCGGCATAACTTACCTAGTTCCAGTAGTCCAAGTCCCATATGGTCTTCCGCTGGCACCGACATTTTTTTATTTGGCTTTTTCTAGGTGCCTGTCTTCAACCATTTTAAATAGCCACAGTGCAGTCATCCCCACACACTGCATGTGTAGCTCTGTGTACATTTTGCAGATGTTTGCATAGACAGGTAAGTGAATTTTGTTGCAGAAGAAACATTGGATTTAGTTCCACTTAAAAAAAAAAATTAACTTAGGAATTGCAGTCAGGGTGGCATACAAGAGTTTGATGTGTCTCCTCATCCAGGACACGTGCGTTCAGACCATTAGTCTGTTCTGCTCTGCTTCAGTAAGCAATGTGACCATCTAGAAGCTGTTTCCTTTTGAAAAGTTCACTACGAATGAAGCCGTAGAGATCTTCTGTCAAATACCCAAGTACTGCCTAAGACCATGTTTACTTATAGTGCATGTTACTTATAGTACTTACATCTTCAGTTTAACTTAAATGAATGGTTATGGGAGATATATTTATTAAGTTTTCCATTTATTTCCTTTTGTTGCTATGTTATTTTCACCATAACATCACACTGTAATTGCAAGTCTGTCAATCAGAGGACACAGTGATTGGCAAACACTACAGAGGTGATAAAGTAATCATACAAGAGGAATAATAAAATTATGTTCCACCATCCTCCTCCTTTCTGTTACATTCTACAGGAAAAATATACAATTTTGATTTGATCTGGGTAGGTTGTCGTCAACAAGAAAATATATATTTAGAGAACAGGTGCCAGAATTATTATGAAAATGTACTTACATTTGTAAGCAGGCAGGTTGCAGGTAAGTAGACTCGCTGTCTTTTGCCTAGTGTCTCTTCTACATACAATCCTCCCATATAACGTGCTTCTGACCACCTCCAAAACCTGGGCCCTATAGCAGCATCCTTTTATTTATTTATTACAGGCACTTATATAGCACAGTGCTTCACATATATATTATACCATCACATCAATCCTGTCCCTCAAGGAACTTATAATCTAAAGTCTCTAAGTTACATTCATACATACTAGGGCCAATTTAGACAAGAACAGAGAATGGAAAGGATTGTTATTATTGTGGTTCCTGGTATATTGGTGGCCATTCACAACCCTTTCCCACTATCCAAGATTAAAAAAAAAAAAAAGAAGGCTTCAATTACACTTTAAATTCCCACTGGTAATCATACTAAAGAGTCCTGTACCATTTTAAAACAAGCACTAATGTTTCTATGGCAAACGTTAGAGGTTATTGAACTGTAACTGAACATGAATATGCCAAATGTCATTGCTGTCTCTATACATCAAATTTGCAGCCAGACTGTACCAGGCCCTTTGCATTTTTGGACCCTATAGTAATTAATGGGGATAAACAAATCGACCTGGGTTTCTTAAAATTTGGAAAATCAGAACCTTTCCCTCGATGTTCAATTTGTTCTATTTGTGGGCCAAATAAGCAAAGAATAGCTAAACAAAAGGCATAGGAAGCTGGCAACTGCCATGAGGGGACATGTACCAATGGCAAAAATAAAAAAATTAATTATGTACAGCAGTAAGAGAACCTTTTATTGCAGCTTCAAGGACAACATTTAAAAAATACAAACTTTCGATCACAGGTTTGGGGGCTGTGTCAAGCTATTGGTGTGATTTTCATAGATAAGGGTAGATGGCAAAGGTGTAAATTTTCATAGATGAGGGCAGGGGCGTTGCTAGGTGGCAAAAAGACCAGGGGCTTCAGCCCGAAGTCCAAGGCCGGCAACGGCAGGGGGGGGGGGGGGTGTGTGTATGTGGCGCTGGCTTTTTTTTGGGCTGGGCGGTGGGGTTGTGTGGCGAGGGGTAAGCTCACTTGCTGGTTGCTGCCTGGCTTAGCAGTGCCCACCAATGATGACCACTAAACTCATCTGCCTGACACACTGACCATTAAACTGACCTACCTACCTGACATACATACATACACTGACCTACCTACCTGACATACATACACTGACCTACCTGACCTACATACACTGACCTACCTGACCTACATACACGGACCTACCTGACCTACATACACTGATAGTAGTGACATACATACACTGACCTACATACACTGACCTACCTGAACTACATACACTGACCTACCTGTCATACATACACTGATGATAGTGACATACATACACTGACCTACATACACTGACCTACCTGTCATACATACACTGATGATAGTGACATACATACACTGGCCTACATACACTGAACTACCTGACATACATACACTGACCTACCTGACATACATACACTGATGGTAGTGACATACATACACTGACCTACCTACACTGACCTACCCGACCTACATACACTGACCTACCTGACATACGTGCACTGACCTACCTGACCTACATACACTGACCTACCTGACATACATACACTGACCTACCTGACATAAATGCACTGATGGTAGTGACATACATACATTGACCTACCTGACTTCGATACACTGGCCTACCTGACCTACATACACTGACCTACCTGACATATGTGCACTGACCTACCTGACTTACATACACTGACCTACCTGACCTACATACACTGACCTACCTGACATACATACACTGACGGTAGTGACATACATACACTGACCTACCTACACTGACCTACCTGACCTACATACACTGACCTACCTGACATACATACACTGACCTACCTGACATAAATACACTGATGGTAGTGACATACATACATTGACCTACCTGACTTTGATACACTGGCCTACCTGACCTACATACACTGACCTACATGACATACGTGCACTGACCTACCTGACTTACATACACTGACCTACCTGACCTACATACACTGACCTACCTGACATACATAAACTGACCTACCTGGCCTACATACACTGACCTACCCGACATACATACACTGATGGTAGTGACATACGTACACTGACCTACATACACTAACCTACCTGACCTACATACACTGACCTACCTGACCTACATACACTGACATACCTGACCTACATACACTGACCTACCTAACCTACATACACTGACCTACCTGGCCTACATACACTGACCTACCTGACATACATACACTGACCTACCTGACATAAATACACTGACGGTAACGACATACATACACTAACCTACCTGACGTACATACACTGACCTACCTGACCTACATACACTGACATACATACACTGACCTACATACACTGACCTACCTGACCTACCTGACCAGGAGGAGACAGACTTCTTCATGTGTCCTGCAGCAGCTCAGCTCAGCCGTGGTGTGGTGTGCGGTGTGCGGCTTCAATGCCCATCATCACAGCAGGCAGCCAGTCGCCAGAGGAGAGGAGGACCGCCCCCCCCCCCCCAGCGCTGAGCGATGTGGCGCGGTGGCTGCATTGTAATTCCCGCCTTCTGGAGCCTGCACCGCCTATGATGGACGTCACAAATCCCGCGGTCCCGGCATTGGATCAGTGGGACATCCATCATAAGCGCTGCAAGCTCTAGAATGCGGGATCTGCTATGTCACTCGGCGGCGCTCGGGATCAGATCGGTCCCCGTGCATTACACAGAAGGTTAAAAATGCGGCTGCTGCACAAAAAGGACAGCTGGACCCGCTTGGACACTCTGGGCTATTGAGCCAACATTCGGGGCTCCAGCCTCAATAGCCCCCCCTTAACGATGCCTATGGATAAGTGTAGACAACGATATGCACATGCTACAGTCCACTATATAGCACAGTATAGCACTATAAAGCACATTATAGCCCTGTATAGCAGAGTGTCTCTCTCTACACTTTCCCTAAATAGATTTTCTAGCTTTCCCTAACCAGCTCCTACAGACCCTGACAAAATGACTGCTGGGAGCCCAACCGTTTTTTAATGAGGGGCTAGCTTATCCATTCCTTCAGATTTTTAGCTGCTAGGGGCTTATTTAAGTAGGGCAAATGCTATGCAGTGAATTATGGGTTCTGGCTCAAATTTTCAACCATAAATTCTTAATACTGCCGAGCCATTAAACTGTTAGATCTACCTCAAACCAAAGGTTTGGCAAATACGAACCTCATCTCTAAAATTATACATTGTCTGCTATGGCTGACGTTGCATCGTTGCTGTATCTTTCTCTGTATTTCTGTTTCTAACATGTAGTAACATTGACCCAGTAAAACAGAGAATTTTCACGTAATCTAAAACATGATGCCAAAATCAAATGCTGGACACAGATTCAACGTCCTTACCTAACCCTTTTGTCATAAAGGTCCTGAGGCAAGAATGGTCAGTCAGCTGTCTGTCAGGAGCAATGCACAGGAGAGGCAATGGATTTCATCTTTACCACAGAACTGGCTGTGCACTTATGGTGCATGATAGCTATAGGGCTTCACTGCATTTTAAATATTTAAAAGATATATTCCCTTTGCAAGCATATTATATAACTTTAAAGTCATTTTTATTTTGCTTTCGGTAAGAATATGATAAACATCTGCCCAGCGATGTTGATATGTGGGGATTGCAGGTATAGAGAAAGTGCAATGTTCCCAAGCACAAATAATGCCAAATCTAAAAAGACAAAGCTGCTTCAGTTGTCTAGGCACTGTGTAATGCAATGCAAAAGGCTAATTCGCAGGAATACCTAAGGTGAAGTGACCAAACTCAGTACACATTGCTGTGCAAATCCAGCAATAAAATTAATAGTTTCTTTCAAAGACAGACTAGGTAGATCTGGACTGCAACTTCTGTATGTGAGAAGGAGCTGGTAAATGCAATATACTAAATACCAAAATATTTTAATTGAAAAAATACACATTTTCTAGTGTGCGAATAGTCTTTCACCTCCATTGAACTATTGCTTAAGAAAAAATGCCTATTTGCCATGTATGCAATGTAGAATACTCTTTGTAATGAATGCCAAGAACTCTCATTGTTCATAATATGCAATTGGGATTGGACAGCAACTGCCCCTTTCACTATCAGTCCAAATAATTTCAAGAAGAAAATGGGAAAAGGATTTATAGTTAGTGCTCTGCTTCCCCAATCTAAGCATTGCAAGTGTGATCTCTATACTGTAACTGAGCCATTTGTGGTGAAATAGCTATAACTTACAATCTTAGCAGTCTTGGCAGACAGTGACTTGATCCAAATGGCATCTTGAATCGAAAACTTCAAATCTTGCAAATCTTCTCAGGTAAACATCAAATAGGTCAAAAATCATAACATGTCTAGCTAGCTACAGCAATTACATTTGCACAGAACAGAAACTTAAAACAAGTGTAGCGGGTATACACTTTTCTCTCGATTTAAAACTGGCAGAGACACCAGCAGTGTGCAGTTCCTTGCGGTCCAGCAGGTGGCGCTGTCGCCCTGGGCTGGGGTTGAACCATTGCTGTGTGCCGTGCCTCCTTTTTGTCCTCCCTCAGCAGCGGTATGGTGGGGCGGGGAACCCGCCGTGCTTGCTGGGAGAGGGTATAAAGGGGGCCGGCCATCTTTGTCACGGGGTCGAGTCCCAGGCACCTTCAGCCTGAGGGCGGTGGTTCGTGTCGGTCCTCTAGACGGCCTAGGCCTAGAGGACGTCCAGAGGTCGTGTTCCATCCCAGGCACCTTTAGCCTGGGGTGAGGTACTCGGATGGAGGTCTGGAGCTCAGTGCCCACCACTGAGTTCCGCGAGGGAAGGAGGTCCTAGGGAATCCAGGGATTGGGTACCCGAATCCGGAAGGCGTAATGGACCGAGGGGAGATACTCACTTGAAGACCGGGTGCAGCAGATTGCCAGTGACAGGTGAGCCTCCCATCGGAGACCGCCTGGAAGGAAACCCCCCCGCTCGGAGACCTCAGTCCACTTTCCTGGAGGAAAGTGGAGAGTTCATTGTGTTTGGGCCTACTCGCATCCACACCTCCTTGTTTGTTCTGTTCTTTAAGGGAGTCTAACTGATTGTGCTGTTCACTCGAGAAGAATAAAGGAGTGTTGGACTTTAATGGTGTGGGGCTCTTTTCTGGTGGACATTGTTCAAGGTAACTCCAGGTGCACAACACTGACCTGAAGGTAGAGAAAGAACTTTGCTTACACCGCACAGACATCTGTGGTGAAGGCTTGGCGTGGTGACCCCGCTCTCTCCCCTCTAAGGTACCCCTAGACAAGAGAAAGATGAGCTGATGCAAAGAGGGGAGTGAGGAGGACGCTACACGTGGGGGCTCGCGTCCGGTATAGTGTTCATGTACTACGAAATTGAACGTGTTTGCCCGGAGGAGTTACGAGTAGGCAGGCCTTCATTGGCCGAAGTGCATCCCTTCTCGAAGTCGTGGACATGACCCAATGAAGGGAAAGGCCCGCGCAGAAGAGAGCGAGGAAAGGGGGGAGCTCAGCCGTGTGAAGGACTACGCGTGGGGGCTTCTATTTGCACTGCGCCACCAGGCACACCCCCACCGCTTAGTTCGTGGGTGTGACTCAGAAGAAAAAAAAATAAGAAAAGCCCGCGAACTGGAGCAAAGGGGAGGAGTCCAATATGTGTGAAGGACTACACGTGGGACGTTGGCGCAAAAACCTTGCAGTGTGCGATGGATCAGCAACAGGTCACCATGTTTGGACATACATCGTGGATTCCGGTTCACCCTTCTACCACGACACTGACTACTGCTGCTCCGGTAACAGATACGGGGATCCGGCTAAAGCCAAGGGGACGATTACAAAAGGTCGAAACCATAACAGGAGCAGGAATTTATAATCTAAGTGGGGTAACATTAAATGATGATGAAATCAAAGTCCTGGATAGAGGGCTTAAATTTGCCCCAACCAAAAATTTGAACAAATTCCAAACTTACGTAAGTTTGCAAAAATACATTAGAAGTTTGAACATGAAAAAATATTTTTTATCCAACACTAGTAGGGCTACACCACTTGTTAGGGGTGACCATTCTTCTTTACGAAATAAATCAATATTCAACCCCATTAATGTTTACAGCAAATATATGGAGGTCTTCAAGAATATGGTAGTAAAGGATTTGGAGTCATTGAAAATTAAAAAGGTATTAGATCCACAATATATTAAACGGGGTATGGGATCTTTGGAAAAAAGAAAAGAAATTGTAATTCGTCCAGCGGACAAAGGAGGAGGGTTAGTCATCCTGAGTAAAGAATACTATAAAATGGAAATGAGTAACCTATTGTCAGATGAGGATACATATAGAGTTCTTCATACAGACCCTATGTTGTCCTTTAAGGATGAGTTACACCATATCATTGAGGATGGTAAAGATCAGGGAATATTGACCATAAAAGAGGCTCTTTACCTGGATCCATTGTTTTGCAGAACTCCTATCATTTATTTTCTACCGAAATTACATAAAGACAGTGTTAACCCTCCAGGGAGGCCCATAGTAAATGGGATTGACTCAGTGTCAGTCCGATTAGGGCAATACATTGATTCATTTTTACAACCCCTGGTAGTTAAAACGCCAGCATTCCTTAAAGACACTAAACATATTATCCAGATCCTCCAATCTCTGGGGTGTTCTGAAAAAAGTATATTGGTGACAGCAGACGTGGGGTCCCTGTACACCATTATAGGACACCAGGATGCACTGACGGCTGTGGAATGGGCTCTGTCCACCTCTACGCTGTCTGGTAGACATCAGGAGTTCCTTTTGAGTTGTTTGGATTTTTGTTTATCCCGGAACTATTTTTGGTACGATGGGGATTTTTTCTTACAAACTAGGGGAGTTGCGATGGGGGCCCGTTTTGCTCCCAGTGTGGCCAATATTTTTATGGCCCACTGGGAGGAACGGGCAGTGTTCGCATGTCGTCCCCCTGAATTCGTTTGTTATTTTCGTTATATTGATGATTTGATCCTGGTGTAGGAGGGTGATAGATCCGCTTTGGATTTTTTCATTAGTAATCTTAATGACAACAACAAAAATATTATCCTCACATGGACCATAGACAATGAGAAGGTTGATTATTTGGATCTTACCATCACCAAGGGAAGTGATCATTTTAAGTTGATCAATCACTTTAAACCCACCGATCGCAATGCGTACATTCCCCTGGGGAGTTGTCACCACCGTTCTTGGTTGTGCAACATCCCCAGGGGACAGTATATTAGGTTGCGTCGGAATTGCACACAAGTATCTGATTTTGTAAACCAATCACGAGTGTTGACCACTAGATTTGTGCAAAAGGGTTATGATGAACAGGTTCTGCTCCGAGAGGTAGAACAAGTTAAGATGATTGATAGACAGACATTATTGACTGATCGAAGTAAAACTTCTGATGGGGATTCTCACAATTTTCGAATGATATTGGACTACAATGTCCAGTATAAAAAGTTCAAGAAAATTATTGCTAAAAATTGGTCCATCTTAAAACAAGATAAGATTCTTGGTCCCGTTCTACCGGAGAAACCCCAATTCATTTATAAGAAAGCCCCGTCCTTGCGAGATCGATTGGCACCTAGTGTCCTAAACCCCCCTGTACCGTCAGATAACAGCATGTTTAGATTCCTTGGTGGATTTTACGCATGTGGCCGTTGTGTCCCGTGCAGGACCTCTAAAGTTAATCTTAAGAAAAGGAAGTCTTTTTTGGCATCTGCCACCAATAAAGAATACAATATTAAACAATTGATTACGTGCGCCACGGTGGGGGTCGTCTATATGCTGGAGTGCGATTGCGGACTCCAATATATAGGCCGAACCTCGAGACCTCTACATGTTCGTGTGGCAGAACATGTTAATAATATTAAAAAGGGGGTCAAAACCCATAATGTCTCTAGGCATTTTAAACAGTTCCACCAACAAAATCCCAAGGGTTTGAGATTCTGGGGCATAGAGAAAGTCACTAGACATTGGCGAGGTGGCAATTTTATCCGTCAGCTGAGCAAAAGAGAATCCCATTGGATTCATGAAACACGAGTTCTTTGCCCTGACGGGTTAAATGTCGAATTTGACATAAATTGTTTTATAACTGACCGCTAATTAGATCTTAGATGTTTTTTTCATTTATTATATGTGATTTATTAATGTATTATTGTTTTAGTATGTTTATTTTGGTTTGGTGAGATTGTTGTGGGCTGTGGTTGATGTCACGTCTATATTCAGGTCTGCAGTCCAGATTTGTTTATTTATTTTTTATCCAATGTATAAGCAGCTTCTTTCTCCATATCGGTAGTAACTGTAGGAGTTGATCGCTGCATTAATATACATATATTTTATATTAATCAACTGGGCTGGTTTACTGGTTGAATTTTAGATATATATATTTATATTTTCTATTTTAAAGTTTTTATCATGTATTTTGGTTGCCTTTGGAGCCTTTGTGTGGATATCTGGCTCACGGGGACACTTCCTGGTTGATGTCATGTGATTCAGACGTCCCTATCGGCGTCATGTGACGCCGCATCGTGTCTCCATAGTTACAGGCGCCTTGTTGCTATAAGAGCGGGTGTCTGGCGTTCTTCCCATATCCGCTGATGAAGTCCCGCCTACTGGGACGTAACGTGCGTACGGATGGGAAGTTCGTGACGTCACCCGCAGTTCACTCACAGTCTCACCAGACGCGCTGTTGTACCTCGGCACTGGTTTAGTGCCTTTTAAATGTAAGTGCACTACTTTTGTTTTTCATTAAATTGTTTTCTATTACGGAGAAACACTATGGTCTGCTTCTATATTTTCCACATGTAAACACTGCCTTATGAACTTAATACCTGGAAGTTTTTGAATGATCCTGATGTTATATGGAATTGATGACCCTAATCCTTTTGGGGAAGTTTACATCTTCATCTGCTTTGGATTAACCCGTAAGGGAAAGTTTTTCAGTGACCCTCTATAATTAAAGGGTCCATGTTGGAAGGTGAGCGGCCAATTTATCTGTTGGTGGAGGTCTCTCACTGTGTGTGTGTCTGTTACCACCTGCATGCAATCAAGAGTCCATGTGTCATCTATGAAGATCACGGGGATTATATACTGATTTACTGTGCTGTTTTTCTATCTTTGATATATGGACTTTTAAAGCGCTGCACTATTTATTTTTATGTTATACTCAGGGATTTTGATTATTTGACCCTTAGTGTTCAGCTGCTTAGTAGTACATTATAGTTTATTGCGCGGATTTGTTTCTTTTTACATATGCATGGATGTTGAGGCCCTGGGTGTGATTTGTCCCGGCTGTTCGGGACTGGTGTGCCAACTGAAGCCATTCGGGCGATGCGAGGCCTGTGGGGAGTTTCTTTTTGAAGTGGATCCAGCGGTTGAGAAGCCGAGAACCATTTATCCTGGCCGTGCTGCAGGCAACACCACTCAAAGAGGAGGAATCACTGCTTTAACAGCCATCCCTGCGCACACTGCAGCGACCGCGGAGGAGGTCGTGAAAACTCAACGGGAGAAATCCGAGGATGCTGACTCGGTCACCACTGTCTCGCAGCGTCCACCACCGAAGAGAAAGACCGGTATGGTAGCCCCGACCAGCGGTTGTGGTGGACCATCTCGCCCCCGTTTATGCCCAGCCCGGATGCATCCGTCGGCAGGAGTCCCGGACGTCCCGCTTCAAGTAAAGGCCGAGGTAAGCCAGGCGGAGAGATTTGGTGTGTGGGAAGAGGTGAAAGCTCAGTCTCCACTACAGGGTACCTGCCCGCGGAGGAGTGTGACACCTCTGACCTGGAGTCGCTCTCGGATATGGGAGACAACGTTGCTATTGACGAACTGTTTGCAGAGAAGGGCTGGGAGAAAGTACCTCTCGCCTCATCCCGCAGAACCAGGGATCCACCCATGTCTACAGGGGATAGTACACCCCGGGTGGAGGCACCAGCACCTGAAGAGGGGTCCCGTCCCCAGCCTGCCTCTACATCCCCGGTATCACCTACACTGAAGACCGGAGAAAAGAGACTGCTGTTGCGGGCACCTATGCCCAGATCAGATGTGATCAAGGTCCCTCGCCACCCGGACTCAATAGTTTTGCCTGGCGAAGGGGACAGAGCTACTATGCCTCCTTTGGCCAGACTACAACGCCTATTTGGCCAGAAGGTTGCTGCAGAGTACGGATGGGAGTATCTATACTTGTCCAAGGAGCTGCTCTATGAGGTGGAAGTGTGCCGGGAGCGCTGGTACAATGACTTTGTGTGGACTCACCTTCAGATTCCACACGCCCGCAGGTACCTGGCGGGTTCTCCCAAGGCCTCTCAGCGTTTTAAGGACTGCAAGGCAGAGTGGATGTTGGGACGGCACATCCATGCAGACAAAGTGCTGATCCGGCGCAAGGAAGGAGAAGATGTAGAATATCATCTGGAGACCATGGACCAGCACTTGAAGCCACTTGTTCTGCCACATCCCCGCTTCTACCTGTAGGAGAGAAAAGACTCCATTCTTGTTGTATGCTGCTGAACTTTCTGGGGCCGTTGTCCTTGTTACCCAGAGGAATGGAGGACTGTTCCTGTTTTTCTTCACTTTCCAGCAAGAGATCATGGACTCTGGGGTAGATAGGGCTCAAGAGAAGAAGAAGAGTTCCAGGAGTGCAGTTACCATGATGCTGTCACCAGGTGGCAGTGTTGCGCACCGTTAACACTTTTCACACACTCACTCTTTGGAGAAAAGGAATTTCTTCTCTGAGAAGTTTATTTTCTCTCACACTAATACATGTGTCAGGGTTTGTGTGTGTTAATTTTCTTTCTTTTCCCTCTGCAGGAGAGCATCCCATCAAGACCACTGAGTATGGGGTGGGTCTTGGTCAGGATGGGTGGAAAAAGTATAATGTGAATATGTGATTCAAAAAGTTATGGTTAAATGTTGTTGTTTCCCTTCCCTTTTATATAGGGCTCAGACACAATTGCTCCAGTTGATCAAGTTTTTCAAAAAGTTATATTTTTGTACAATTTATAGTTGGTTTCTGTACTGGACTATGTCAGCCATTGAGGGTGACCGGGACACTGCATAATCCCACGGGACTATATTGGACAGAATTAAAACAGCAAACTTGGAGTGCTGAGAAAACCCACAGCACCAGGTCTCAATCGTACGCGCATGCGCGCCGGAGACCACACATAACCAAGCCTCACTATGGGATCTCATATCCCACGTAAGGCTATCTGGCATCTGCGTAGTCTCCCGGGACTTCAGCGCAACCACGCAAGACCTGGAAGGTTCAAGCTGAAAAACTACAAAGATTGAGCTGCCTGTGATTACTCCACATTCTCGCGCCGTTGCGCAGGAATTTCTGCCACAGTTTCTGCTAGCTCAATACTGTGCAAGCTCTGGCCAGTGATCCATCCTCAAGACCCAGTAAGCCAGAGGATTTTTGGTGGGAAAGGTGTCCAAGTCTGACCTTGCCCCTAGGTATTCCTGCACCATGTATATCAGACGCTGGCGATGGTTGCTGGAACCGATCATACCTTGGGGCTGCGGACTAAAAAATTGTCTGAACGCATCGGCCACCTTCTCCACCACTCCTTCTGCTACTGACTGAAGCCTCAGCAACTTGTTGTCCAGGACCAGGAGTTTGCAACCTCCCAGTCTCTGGGAACGCGTTGCACAGACCTTTCTGCAAGGCCTCCCGGAGTTGTCTCATCCTCTGCTCCCTCTGCGACGGCAAGATAAGGTCCGCAACCTTACCCTTGTACCATGGATCAAGGAGAGTGGCCAGCCAGTAATGGTCCCTCTCCTTGATCCGAAGAATACGAGGATCCTTCCGCAGACTTTGCAGGATCAGGGAGGCCATGCAGCGTAGGTTAGCTGAGGCATTCAGTCCGGAGTCCTCTGGGTCACTAAGAACGACATGATCCACAGCCACCTCCTCCTAGCCACGTACAAGTCCACGGGTTTGTTGGGACTGTAAATCATCCCTAAAAGACTGCTGCTGTTGATGCTGAGTGCCATGCTCCACCTCCATGCTGACACAATCTCCTTCCTCCTCTTCCTCTTCCTGTGTGATGGGTGGGACACAAGGAACACTGTCTGGATAAAGGGGGCCTTGAGAGGCAAGGAAGTCCTCCTCTTCCTGCCTCTGTTCGTCAGCGCGAGAGTTGGAGAACCCAGACAGGAAAAAAAACCTCTGTGCAGCACTACGATTCCATCTGCCAAGCAGGCAATAAGGAAAGCACAGTTATGTGTTGTTACTAAAAACATAGACATATGGCATGATGAATGTATATGTGCTGACGCCCAATAGCGAAAGGAATATACCTAGCTATGGATAGAGGTGATATTTACTAAATTTATTAGATAAAAATAAAAATGAATTTAAGATTAAAAATGAGTTTCTTTTAAAAAGGATAAAATTGAAAATTAAAAATAAAAATGAAAACTAAAGGCGATTGAAAACGTCTCTCCGTGGGCAGTACTGATCAGCACTCGCCCAAGGAAGGAGATAGAGGCACTCGACAAACTCCCTGAAGCAAATTAAAAACAGGAAGTCCACTCAATTGGCGCATGGTGTCACTGTTGCTTGAGAGCCTGCGCCATCTTGTGGACGGAAAGAAATGATCAACTAAGATAATATATATTCCAAAAAACATCTCATAAAAAATAGAGTGGCTGGACTGTAATGCATGAGTGGATCTCCGAACAAGCATCACAACTCAAACATCCAATCCAGCCCATTCTAAAAGTGGGGACTAATTAGATTGAAGTCCACAAAAACCTCATTTGCAATAACTCCCTAAACCGAGAGAACCGCACATGTGGAATGAAGAAAGCCCCTAAAATTACATAAAAATTGTTAAAAAATATATATGAATCAAGCAGCAAAGGTTTTTGACACGACAAAAGAAGTGTAATCTAATAGGGGTTCTTCTAGAGTGATTGGTTCAGGTGAAGACCCAAAATGAAGCCAATAATAATTAATAGCCTCCTAATTGGTTATCATATGGTCAATTAATATCTATAGCAGTATTGTTTAGTAATCAGTACATACTATAGTGACCTATCCAAGGTCAACAGCAACATGGACTAAATAATAAGCAATATCATCAAGAGTTATTAATGAAAGCATTTATGTCCGTGTCTACATTGAGCCCAAATGGCACATAAGTTCTTAAACAATAGATCCAGGCCATTTCTTGTTTTGAAATTTCCCGGACCAAAGAACTCCCTCTCGAATGGGGTCTATATTTATCAATCCCCATAAATAGAGTGTTGGAGGGATCCCTGTTATGCACCTGATCATAATGCTTCAATACCGAGTGCTTGTCAAAACCCTTGCGTATGTTGGCAATATGCTCATTCAGTCGTACCCGAAGTGCTCTTTTAGTCCTCCCAATGTACTTCAAGCCACATGGGCACTGAATGAGGTACACCACCCCTTTGGTCGAGCATGTTATAAAGGGCTCCACATCATAAGAACGACACGTGCTGGTAGAAGAAAAACTGCATATCTTTCTATCCTTACATTTGTTAAGGGAGCAAACCTGGCACCTTTTACATCTAAAATAACCTGTCAGATGTTGTAAGAAGGTCCTATTTTCTTTAGGAGGATCCTGGATACTAGGGGCAATCTGATTTGCTAGGGAGGATGCACCCCTAAATACAATCATTGGTCTTTCTGGCAACACAGAAGCCAGAACTTGATCTGTTGCCAAAACATGCCAATGTTTCTGAATTAGCTTTTTTATATTTTTGTGCTGTACGAGAAAAAGTAGTGACAATTGGCAATGAAAATCCAACGTCATCACTAGATCTAATACGGTCACTCAAAAGGGATTCTCTCTCTGTTTCCTTTGTGGCCTGAACCAGCTGTGTCAATGTAGTTTGATCATAGCCTTTCTCTATGAACCTACTAGAAAGAACCAGGGCTTGGCTGTCAAAAGACTCAATCTCAGTGCAGTTTCACTGCAAACGCGTAAACTGCCCCCGAGGTACTGCCTTCAGCCATGGTTCGTAGTGGCAGCTGTCAAGCGGGATATATGAGTTTCGATCGGTGGATTTAAAAAACGTGGAAGTCACAAAGTTACTTCCCTTGACAGAAATCTTTAAATCAAGAAAGTGGACTTCCTCCTGACTAGCTTCAAAACTAAACCTGATACCCCTGTTGTTATTATTTAAATCTGACATGAATGTCTTCAGATCGGACTCACTACCGTCTTAGAGGAGGAGGGCGTCGTCGATGTACCTGGACCAGAGGAGTACCTCCGGTCTATGGCAAACATCAACGACGTCCTCCTCCCACTTGGCCATAAATAAATTGGCCAAGCTGGGGGCATATTTAGCCCCCATTGCAACCCCCCTATCTTGGCGATAAAACTGGTTGTCAAACCAGAAATAATTATGACTGGCTGCGTATTGGAGAAGCTCCATAACAAAATCAATCTGCAGTGGGGCTAACCCCGAACCTCTATCCAAATGCAGTCTGACTGCTTCAAAGCCAAGCTGGTGGGGGATTATGGTGTATAGAGAAGTCACGTCAGCCGTGACCAACCACAACCCCGGCTTAGGTGTCAAATTGGCCAATAGGTTGATAACCTGTTTGGTATCCCTTATATAAGAGGGAATATCACAAACTAATGGTTGCAAATATGAATCTATATACTTGCCCACCCAGGACGTAATTGAATCTATCCCGCTGACTATGGGACGTCCCGGGGGGCAAGTTTGATTTTTGTGTATCTTGGGGAGATAATAGATGAGCGGGGTCCGAGGGGCAAGTGGTACCAAAAAAAGCCTCTCCTTTTTGGTCAGAATACGTTGATGTAAACCCTGATCAACTATTGTCTCTAAATCCCTCTTGTACCTAACATGTTTCCACGTCATCCAGGATGCGATGCATTTCTTTGATGTAATCGCAGCGATCGAGGATGACAATCCCCCCACCCTTGGGCAGTTTACACATTTGCGGTGAAACTGCACTGTGATTGAGTCTTTTGACGTATTAGATCTAGTGATGACGGTGGATTTTCATTGCCATTTGTCACTACCTTTTCTGTGCAGCACAAAAATATAAAAAAGCTAATTCAGAAACATTGGCATGTTTTGGCAACAGATCAAGTTCTGGCTTCTGTGTTGCCAGAAAGACCAAGGATTGTATTTAGGAGTGCTTCCTCCCTAGCAAATCAGATTGCCCCTAGTATCCAGGATCCTCCTAAAGAAAATAGGACCTTCTTACAACCTCTGACAGGTTATTTTAGATGTAAAAGGTGCCAGGTTTGCTCCCTTAACAAATGTAAGGATAAAAAGATATGCAGTTTTTCTTCGACCAGCACGGGTCGTTCTTATGATGTGGAGCCCTTTATAACATGCTCGACGAAGGGGTGGTGTACCTCATTCAGTGCCCATGTGGCTTGCAGTACATTGGGAGGACTAAAAGAGCACTTCGGGTGCGACTGAATGAGCATATTGCCAACATACGCAAGGGTTTTGACAAGCACTCGGTATCGAAGCATTATGATCAGGTGCATAACAGGGATCCCTCCAACACTCTATTTATGGGGATTGATAAATATAGACCCCATTGGAGAGGGAGTTCTTTGGTCCGGGAAATTTCAAAACAAGAAATGGCCTGGATCTATTGTTTAAGAACTTATGTGCCATTTGGGCTCAATGTAGACACGGACATAAATGCTTTCATTAATAACTCTTGATGATATTGCTTATTATTTAGTCCATGTTGCTGTTGACCTTGGATAGGTCACTATAGTATGTACTGATTACTAAACAATACTGCTATAGATATTAATTGTCCATATGATAACCAATTAGGAGGTTATTAATTACTATTGGCTTCATTTTGGGTCTTCACCTGAACCAATCACTCTAGAAGAACCCCTATTAGATTACACTTCTTTTGTCATGTCAAAAATCTTTGCTGCTTGATTCATATATATTTTTTAACAATTTTTATCAAATTTTAGGGGCTTTCTTCATTCCACATGTGCGGTTCTCCCGGTTTAGGGAGTTATTGCAAATGAGGTTTTTGTGGACTTCAATCTAATTAGTCCCCACTTTTAGAATGGGTTGGATTGGATGTTTGAGTTGTGATGCTTGTTCGGAGATCCACCCATGCATTACAGTCCAGTCACTCTATTTTTAAGCATCTTATTTTTTATGAGATGTTTTTTGGAATATATATTATCTTAGTTGATAATTTCTTTCCGTCCACAAGATGGCGCAGGCTCTTAAGCAACAGTGACACCATGCGCCAATTGAGTGGACTTCCTGTTTTTAATTTGCTTCAGGGAGTTTGTCGAGTGCCTTTATCTCCTTCCTTGGGCGAGTGCTGATCAGTACTGCCCACGGAGAGACATCTTCAATCGCCTTTAGTTTTAATTTTAATTTTTAATTTTCAATTTTATCCTTTTTAAAAGAAACTAATTTTTAATCTTAAATTAAATTTTATTTTAATCTAATAAATTTAGTAAATATCACCTCTATCCATAGCTAGGTATATTCCTTTCGCTTTTGGGCGTCAGCACATATACATTCATCATGCCATATGTGTATGTTTTTAGTAACAACACATAACTGTGCTTTCCTTATTAACTGCTTGGCAGATGGAATCGTAGTGCTGCACGGAGGTCTTTTTTCCTGTCTGGGTTCTCCAACTCTCGCAGCTCCATCTTTGTAGTTTTTCAGCTTGAACCTTCCAGGTCTCGTGCGGTTGCGCTGAAGTCCCGCGAGACTGCTCAGATGCCAGATAGCCTTACGTGGGATATGAGATCCCATAGTAAGGCTTGGTTATGTGTGGTCTCCGGCGCGCATGCGCGTATGATTGAGACCTGGTGCTGTGGGTTTCCTCAGCACTCCAAGTTTGCTGTTTTAATTCCGCACCTGTCCAATATAGTCCCGTGGGATTATGCAGCGTCCGGTCACCTGTGGTGAAGGTGATGACCCAAAGTGAGGCTTGGTCAGGTAAGGATTGTGGCGCGCATGCGCAAGAAAATTGAAAAAGAGGCTTGGTTTTATTTGTTTGTCTACTTAAGGGGGTGATGCAGTGTGCCTCCCGTGCCCATGGAAGAAGTGATCCTCTCACAAAACTAGTCGGGCGGAACGAGCGGTGCACTGTTGTCACCCCCCTACTTTTTTTGCTCGTAACCCCTGCACGGACGGGTGGCCTGTTTGCGTTCGGCCGGCGCATCAGGCTATAGGCCTACCTACTACTGCAACTCTGTAAGTGTATTTCGTATTTGTTTTTTGGAATAAACTCAAGGATTTTACACTATTAAAGGCTTTTGTTTGTTGCATATACCTACTATCCATCAAGATCCATTGCCCTGGAGGGTGGAGTACAGCAGGTGTGAAGGAGTTTGGAGTCATCCAGCCCAGCAGCCCAGCAGTACTTGTATCCAAGGCCTCCCTGGGTCTTCCGTGATAGGGGACCACGGGGTTCTGGTAAGCAGATCCCCTTCATTGCTGGTGGATAATATTTTGTGTTGCTGCTTCATTGCTGCAGAGCGTGGATTTTCACCATTATAAGATTTTCTGCATGGGTGGATTTCATCATTTGTATACACATTTTTGTGGAAGATTCAAGGATTCACTTTTTGGACTTTATCTTGGGACATTCATCCATTTACACATTTATTTACATATTTATATATATCTATATATATATATATTTTTTTTCTATATTCATTTGTTTACTTGAGTTACACCATCATTTTTGTGATAGTGTGTAGGCACAAGTAATTTGTTTATTGGTTCCTCACGGAACTGTTAATATTGGTAGCGCGGCATTACTATTTATTTCCATCCGATCTCCTGCAGACTATTAGCATTTATATAATTGTTTTGCAGATCTCCTGTATCTATTTCTGTATCTATCCTGTATCTATTTAATTTTCTCATCAGATCTGCAGACTATAAGCATCTATTTCATTTTTTTTTTGCAGGTCTCCTGCAAACTATTAGCAGCCATTTCCCTAGTCTAGTCTATTTCTAGTCTATTTTCTATTTCTATTCTAATCTTTTCTAATTGGAATTTGAATTCATTCTATACGAAATTCTAATGTCGGAACATGGTCTTTTCTATTCGGTTGGAATAATTTCGAATCCGATTGAAATATTATCGAATCCGGTTGAAAGACGATCAAATCCAGTTGTAATTTTGTAGAATTCGGTATAAATATTTTCGAATCCGGTTGAAATAGTTTCGAATGCGGTTGAAATGATTTCGAATCCGGTAGAAATATTTTCGAATGCGAACGATTTTACGAATTCGGTCGAAATATTTTCGAATGTTTTCGAATGTGAACGATTTTACGAATTCGGTCGAAAACGGAATGAAATCCGAAAACGAATTTAACGAATTTAACAAATCTAACTAAACAAAATTAATTAATTAACGAATTAAAACGAAACAAAACTAAACAAATTTTTTCCTTTTGCACATGTCTATTTAAGGCCCTCTGAATTCATGGGGCTGTGACAGCAGAGCAGTTTCCAGGCTCCACTTTTTTCCCCTCTAGTCAGCTAGGCAGGTGGGTGAAGTCAGGACGTAGTTAGGCGACTTAGCTGTTAGGAAGATCAATAGGGTCAGCTGTCCTTTTTAGGTCAGCTGACTTTTAGGGAACATTCCAGAAGGTTGTCACATGACCTATTGGAATTTTCTGAACCCCTATTTAAAGCAGCTCTAAGGGATCCGCTCTGCCAGTCCTCAAAGACCTCCTGCCTGTGAGCTACCTGGGCTATAATGCGAGGTATAATACAGGAGCTCACAGCAGGGGTTTTCTGGTGGACATAAAGAGCCTCATACGGTACCGATGGAGAGAGTCATTTAAGAGGGTGGTGAAGACTAAATGAAGAGGTGCCTTTCCTTACTTTTTTTTTTTTTTCATAAAGATTTTTTAGAAAAACAGCATAGATACACATTACAGCAATATCAACCGTAATAAGAAAAAAAAGGAAAACCTGGAGATCTAGGGGCTCTGGCTCCATACATAATACAAATACATGTTATGCAGTTGTGGCAATGCCCATGTACAATGTTCAGTTATACAAATAAACAACATCATCTCAGATAATAACAAGAATATACCTCAAGTCCTCGGTGAGGGATCATGTTAATGAAATTGCACTCAGATGCTACCAGGATCTTCAATAAAAGTGGCAAGTCATAGCCATTACCACAATAGACCAGAGCCTGTGGTTCAATTTCTACCTCCATCTCTAAGGATTTGAGTATTTTAGAGAGTATGGGTGGGGGGGTCAACCAGGATAAACCCGTCCCCCCATAATCTCCATTCTTCAAAATCAAATAGAAGAGGAAGAGAGAAGGGAGAAGAGGGAAACAAAAGGAGGAAAGGAAGGACTAGGGGAGAAGGGTAACGAAGGGACAAGAGAAAAAAAAAAGGGGGGGAAGGAGCCGGGGGGGGGGGGTGAGTATGAGGAAGAGAGAGTCTCGGATGTGAATGCCTGAAGAGGGGGTGGGGAAACCACCAGCTACCCTCTCCGTCTATTTCTGGTAATAAGAACATACTGTTGAGATCATACCTCAGTCACCAATCAAGCAGCACTCTGTGTAAGAGTCCCAGTCAACTATTAGTCTATAAGAGAGTTTGAAATTCCGCAGAATTCCGAAATGTAAACCAGTCGTCCCAGATAGTGGCGAAGCTGGAAATTCTATCCTGCGCAGTGTATATCAGCTCCTCTATTGCTGCAATGTGATCTATGCGTGTCACCCATTCTTTCATAGATGGTGGCACTGTGGCCCTCCAGTGTACGGGTACACATAATCTGGCAGCGTTGATCATATGGATCGCCATGGAATTGCAATACCGTTTCTTAGATATTGTGGACAGATGAAGAAGATATTGTGCTGGCGAAAACTCCAGTGGCAGCGAAGAGACCGCAGTCGTCACATCATGCACCCCCTGCCAGTATGGTTGGATCAGCGAGCATTCCCACCAAATGTGGAGGAAAGTACCCAAGTCCTGTCCACACCTCCAGCACCGATCTGACACATTCGGAAAGAATTTGTGGATCAGATCCGGTGTCCTATACCACCGTGTTCTAATCTTATACCCATTTTCCTGGGTGTTTACATTCAGCAAACCTTTATGGATATACCAATGAACCCGCTCCCAACTCTTCTTCTCAATCAGTGTTTCAAGTCGGGCTTCCCAAAAGGTCTGCTCCGCCTGCATGGAGGCAAAGGGTTCTTTGAACATTGATGCATAAAGCATCAAAATCACATGCCTCTGGGGAGACGTGCTAGACCACAACGACTCAAACATTGTAGATGTTTTCGTAAAGCATCCTCTGGTCCTCTGGTTATCCAGAAAGTGCTTTATCTGGAGGTAAGCAAAGAAAGGGAAGGATTTGGTCAGGGATAGTGACACTAGTTCTCTCAGGTTAAGAAACCTATCCCCAGAGAAGAAGTGTTTGGCTAGCATATCCACGTGTGGCCACTCCCTTGTCAGATAGGTACCTTCTAGCCCTGGCGTAAAGTCCGGGTTTCCTCTAATGGGAGTTAACTTACATTTCGTAGCCGACACTGCATGCATTCTACACGCTTGTGTGAATGCAAAAAGAGTTGCCCCTACCAGAGGGTGAGATTGAATGTTAGGTGTCCAATGTTTGCTGGAAAACCAGGGGGCTTTCCCAAGTTCAGTTCCCGTAATCACATTTTCCAGGAGTACCCACCCTTTACGGCATGCATGAACCCGCCAGTCCACTATCCGTGTTAGCTGTGTAGCCCAGTAGTACCTCTGTATATCCGGGAGACCAATGCCCCCATCCAATTTCGGGAGTACCAATTTCGCCCAACTAATTCTTGGCGCCTTGGATCCCCACAGAAACTTCCTACATAGTCTCTTATATGTCGCAAAGAAGGAGGGTGGTAAGGCGATCGGAATTGTCTGTAATTTATATAGCATGCGAGGAAGCACTGTCATTTTCAATATGGAGGCACACCCGAACCAGGAAATTGTGGGGGTATCCCACCGAAGCATGTCTTGCTGTATAGCGTTTAGTTCCGCTAGGAAGTTCTTGTTGTAAAGATCTGTGAGTTTACCTGGAAGCCGAATACCCAGGTAGGTAATATCATCGGTTTTCCAGCGAAAGGGGAAATTCTCTTGGCAAAGGCCAACCAGCGATGGGGGCAGCGAAACATTTAGAGCAAATGATTTGGAATAGTTGATTTTTAAGTGTGAGAGAATTCGGAATTGTTCAAGAACTTGCAGCAAATTAGGCAGGGATGTCAAAGGGGAGGAGAGAAAGAGCTAAATATCATCGGTGAAGGCTGCGAGTTTATATTCCTTACAGCATATTTCAATACCCTTTATGTTAGTATTCGCCCGAATGCAGCGAAGAAGAGGTTCCAGCGTGAGAATATACAGTATAGGAGAAAGGGGACAACCCTGTCTCGTGCCATTGTGGATGTGGAGAAGGCCTCTGACAAGTGACCATTGACTCGCACTCTAGCTCGTGGATTCGTATACAGAGCTCTGATATAATCCCTCATTCTGGTCCCTAAACCCAAAGCGTCTAAAACGGAGTCCATGTAGTCCCAGACCACTCGGTCGAAGGCCTTCTCCGCATCCATTGACAGAAAAAAACCTTTGTGTTTGGAAGAAGTGAGCCAATGATGTAGGTTGAGGGCCTTAATGGTGTTGTCCCTGGCTTCTCTTCCGGGGACAAAGCCCACCTGATCTAGACCCACCCATGCCGGAACATGATAAGCTAACCGAATCGCAAGAATTTTGGAAAAGATTTTAACGTCAACATTTAGGATAAATGGGTCTCCCGGATAAGGACAACATCAAGACATCAAGGCTTCTGGCATGGTAGCTCTGAAAGGCTTTCCGGCGTTTAGAGGGAGAATTAAGTCCCTGTGTATTGTGGGAAGCTACCTTCAAAGGCAGCTTGCGAGTGTTAGTCTCAGCCATGGGTGCCCGAGGGGGGGTGCGAGAATGTAAAAGGGGAGCTCACCTGAAGAGAAGGGAGAATCTGGACATCCAGCGTGAAGTAGGTTATCAACAAATGCCCTGGAGCAAGGCCTGGGGGAGGTCTCCGCGAGGAATCCTGGAGGAGAGGGGAGGAGAACACTGTGGGGAGTAGAAAAGGCGGGGGTGAAGAAATAGAAGAGACAGAGGAGAAAAGAACAGAGATGTCATTATGTTGGTCAAATAAATCACAGGAAGAATACAAAAAAAACATATGCGAAAATTCAGAGAAAATTCAACAGGACCGGCTAGCCGGGTCCAAGTCCAGGGACTCCTGCAAGAGGGGCCTTTGAGAGGGTGCAACCCCAGTAGGGGTTGTCTACCTGATGTCACCAGAGGGATTAAAAGTCCCTCCATATCACAACTGAGAGAGTGGCATGATGAGCCGCTCCGGCCGTCAGAGCCCCCAATGGGGGGTAAAACAGTACTGGAACGGCCAAAGTGCAAAAAATTCAGTAAACAAACAAATAAAACGTTCCGTAAAATTGTATAACCAGAATATAACCAGTGCAAGGAGTGGAACCTGCAAGGGATAGGGAAGGTGGGGAGGGAGGGGAGGAGGGGGAGAGGAAAGTGGGGGAGGAGGGGGGGAAAGGGGGGGCAGGGGGGAAGGAAGGGCAGAGGCTACTAGGCCTAACCATAGGTAGGAACTAGAACAGGCATATCATAAGTGCAACAAGTCAGAAAGTCAATGAAGGCGTCCTCCTCATCGAGGTGGGAGGAACAGTAGGTATTGGGTGTCCCTACTAGCCATAAAATGGACAAGTGGGGCCCAAACCAAACAGATCAAGACCCTGGCCCGCCTGATGCAAGTCAGGGCTGTGCGGGTCCGTCTACCACCATACTAGAGGGGGAGAGTAGTTAGCTCTCTGAATCATTAGGGGTAGTCAAAAACATGACATCTCCCGTCCGGGAGTAAAAAAGAAGTCCCTCATCTCGGGGGGCGGGATTCTCTCTGTCCCTTTGTTTGTTGTTTATTCCATAACGGGGTCAGAGGACTGCCTGTGGGTGGACGCTTTGAGGAGCCTGATTTGGCTGTCGCTTGTTGTGTAGCAAGTTCTTGGGAGATAAGACCAAGTTGAAGCAGGAGACGTTCGCCACCTTGAAAGGTGGAAAAGCCAAAGGGTTTGTCCCTGAAATGAAATTGTAGGCGGAACGGAAAAGCCCAGTGGTACTTGATGGAATTCTGGTTGAGGACCTCCAGTAGGGGTTTAAGGGATCTCCATTTCTGGACCATGATGGGCGAGATGTCAGCAAAGATTTGGATTTTATACCCTTGGAAGGAGAGATTGTCCAAGTTGCGAGTCTGTCTCATAACATCCTCCTTCACACCATAGTAATGGGGCTTGACTACAATGTCCCTTGGGAGACCATCTGTGCGGGCGGGCTGGAAGGCTCTGTGAGCCCTGTCAAGTTCCAATCTGTGGTCCTGAATGTCTGGTATGAGTTCTTTAATGAACAACTTAACTGTGCTGGGAACGTCAGTAACAGATTCAGGGATCCCACGTATATGGAAATTATATCTCCTACTGTTCTCTAAATCATCTATTTTTGAGAGAGCTGTCTCAAGTTGATCTTGTAAGGTTTGGATGCATGTGGTATTTTGGTTAGTACGGGCAGCAGTGTTATCCACAGCCTGCTCAATTGCATCCATGCGGGCTCCCAGGCTCTGCAAATCAGCCTTAAAGGTAGCAGTGATCTGCGAGGCGTTGTGAGCTAGGCCTGTGGCTAGCATTTCAGAAAAGTTCTGCAGCATGAGTTGCATGTCAGCGGAGTGGACTGGCTGCAAGGGGGAGGAGAGGTGGGGGCCTGCCAGGCCTAAGGGGGATCACATCATGGGAGAGTGGGGGAGATCTCCAAAAGTTTGGTTCAGCAGGGACTCAGTGGATGCTGGGGAGATCCCTTGGGGGTTGCAGGTACTCACAGGAGTTGCCAGCAGTCCGTTCTGGTGCTGGTAATGGGATGGAGGAACCGCAATGGAGTCCGGGTTCTCCATGCTTCCTCATGCTGCGGCCGCCATCTTGTATGAAGCAGGGGCTGACAGTGTAAAGTCCAGCTGGTGGCTCACCTCGCTCTTTTGCGAGCCGCCCGGCATATGAGTCTGTGCCTGGTTCACCCGGGAGGCGATGGGATCAGTTCTGTCCGGTTTCCGCTCATTCTGAAGGCTCAGGGGGCTGCGAGAGGCCGGAGCGGTGCGGAGCTCTCGTTCAGAGCGTCTTCCCGGAAGTCCCACGCATGCGCACTCTCCCATGGAATATTTTATATGTTGACACAAGTTGCGGAAATTTTTTATTTTTTTTTGCACAAAGTTGTCACTAAATGATATATTGCTCAAACATGCCATGGGCATATGTGGAATTACACCCCAAAATACATTCTGTTGCTTTTCCTCAGTACGGGGATACCACATGTGTGAGACTTTTTGGGAGCCTAGCCACGTACAGGACCCCAAAAACCAACCTTCAGGCTTTCTAAGGGTGTACATTTTTGATTTCACTCCTCACTGCCTATCACAGTTTCGGAGGCCATGGAATGCCCAGATGGCACAAACCCCCCCAAATGACCCCATTTTGGCAAGTAGACACCCCAAGCTATTTGCTGAGAGGTATGGTGAGTATTTTGCAGATCTCGCTTTTTGTCACAAAGTTTTGAAAATTAAAAAAAATAATTGAAAAAAAATTTTCTTTCTTCATTTTCAAAAACAAATGAGAGCTGTAAAATACTCACCATGCCTCTCAGCAAATAGCTTTGGGTGTCTACTTTCCAAAATGGGGTAATTTGGGGGGGGGGGTTGTGCTATTTTGGCATTTTATGGCCATCGAAACTGTGATAGGTAGTGAGGAGTGAAATCAAAAATTTGCGCCCTTAGAATCCTGAAGGCGGTGCTTGGTTTTCGGGGTCTCGTATGTGGCTAGGCTCCTAAAAAGTCCCACACATGTGGTATCCCCGTACTCAGGAGAAGCAGCAAAATGTATTTTGGGGTGCAATTCCACATATAACCATGGCATGTGTGAGCAATATATCATTTAGTGACAACTTTTTGTATTTTTTTTTGTCATTATTCAATCACTTGGGACAAAAAAAAAATATTCAATGGGCTCAACATGTCTCTCAGCATTTTCCTTGGGGTGCCTACTTTCCAAAATGGGGTCATTTGGGGTTGGTTTGTACTATTTTGGCATTTTATGGCCTTCGAAACTGTGATAGGTAGTGAGGAGTGAAATCAAAAATTTGTGCCCTTAGAAATCCTGAAGGCGGTGCTTGGTTTTCGGGGTCCCGTATGCAGCTAGGCTCCTAAAAAGTCCCACACATGTGGTATCCCCGTACTCAGGAGAAGCAGCTAAATGTATTTTGGGGTGCAATTCCACATATAACCATGGCATGTGTGAGCAATATATCATTTAGTGACAACTTTTTGTAATTTTTTTTTGTCATTATTCAATCACTTGGAACAAAAAAAAAAATATTCAATGGGCTCAACATGCCTCTCAGCAATTTCCTTGGGGTGTCTACTTTCCAAAATGGGGTAATTTGGGGGGGTTTTGTACTGCCCTGCCATTTTAGCACCTCAAGAAATGAGATGAGGCAGTCGTAAATTAAAAGCTGTGTAAATTCCAGAAAATGTACCCTAGTTTGTAGACGCTATAACTTTTGCGCAAACCAATAAATATACGCTTATTGACATTTTTTTTTACTAAAGACACGTGGCTGAATACATTTTGGCCTAAATGTATGTATGACTAAAATTTAGTTTATTCGATTTTTCTTATAACAAAAAGTAGAAAATATCATTTTTTTTCTAAATTTTCGGTCTTTTTCCGTTTATATCACAAAAAAAATCGCAGAGGCAATCAAATACCATTAAAAGAAAGCTCTATTTGTGGGAAGAAAAGGACGCAAATTTCATTTGGGTACAACATTGCATGTCCGCACAATTTCCAGTTAAAGCAGCGCAGTGCCAAATTGTAAAATCAGCTCTTGTCCTTTATGCTGCGTATTGGTCCGGGGCTTAAATGGTTAAGAAAATGGCAATCGCCAATCAACAGCAAGGTTGAGAGCCATTTTCAAAAAGCTCCAACACCAGTGAACTTAATAAAGATGCTCCCGTGGCTGCAATTTTACACAGACAGGCCGATGGCTCAGCTACTAATTTAAGGGTTTAATGAAGGTTTCTTACTTCCTCCTTTTCAAGGTCAGGTCTGTGTAATTGAGAAAAATCTGTTTTAGTTTTATCTGGACGTAGTTAGGGAAAAAAAATTTAAAAAAAATCCTGGAAGGTAGCGCTGCAGGCCCCTTTTTGCACCCTCTTTTTCAGAATTTTAGAATTTTCCCATTAGGGATTTTGCCAAAGAAGGAGCAGCATTCTCACAGGCTTATTCATCACTTATCTTTTCCTAAAGGAGGCTCTTCTAGTTTTGAAGATGCCTTAATAAAAAATTGCAGTTGGGGTTGGGGTGCATTACTGGCTAAAGTGAATGTAAAATCAGTTTTCCGTTTACTGCCCATTAACCCTTTATCCTTTAATTCCAATTTTATTTTGAGGATTGCTTTTTCTTTAATAGATGACTTTCCATGGGCTGCTCTCTTTCTTGCACTTACTTTGAAGCTTTCTACATTTATAGAGTGGGTGGTAAGAGTCCGTTCCGGGTCTTTTTTAATATTGTAATTATTTAGACGGTGTTCTCTTTTTTAGGTCAGTCGGTTTTGACTGCAATAACATTTTAAATAAATTTTTAGCAGTTTGTGCTGAATTTAATATTCCTTTGGCCCATGAGAAGACCATTTTTCCATCCACTTGCATTTTTTTTTTTAGTTATCACCCTTGATACGTTGGCCATGGAATTTAGATTGCCAGATGATAAATTTGCTACACTAAAGAATATGATTGACATAGTGATTAGGCGGAAAATAGTAATCTTGAAGGATATGCAAAAGCTTCTTGGCCTTCTTGCATTTGCTTCTAGAGTATTACTTATTGGCAGGATATTCTCTAGGCATTTTTTACTTGTCAATCTCAGGTTTTAAATCTCCTGTCATGTCTCATATCAGGATCACTACAGATTTAAGAGAGGATCTTTTTGTATAGGCTCAATTTTTAGACAAATTGAATGAGAGGGCTATTTTCCAAGAAGAATTTGTATCAGACAATGATTTGTGTCTCTTCACTGACACAGCGGGATCAGTGGGTTCTGCATTTGGAAAACCCATTGGTGTGCTTCATTGTGGCATCCTTCATGGAGAGCTAGAGGTTTTGTAAAGAACATGGTGCTGTTGGAATTATTTCCTATTTTGGTTACGGTGGAGATGTGGGGTGAGACTTTTAAGAATAAAAGGATTTTTTTTAACACTGGCAACAAGGTGGTCCTTTTCGCTATAAATTGCTTATCCTCCAAATCCTCTCCAGTCATCATTTTAATTAGATATCTTGTGTTCAAATGCCTGAGTCTTAATGTATGGATGAAGGAATACTACTTACCAGGTAAGCAAAATGAGATTGCAGATTCTCTTTCTCATTTGCAGATGAACAGATTCAGGCTGCTTTTTCATTTGGGACCTAATTTAGAAATAGTTTGCACAAGCATTAAGGCATCCGTCGCACCTTCTACCTTTGCGGCTTATTCATCAGCATGGTTGCAGTGGCTCTCTTAATTGACCTCAATAGGTGAACTTCCATCTGCATTCTCTGAATATTTACTTTCTTTCTCGTACATCACGGGACACAGAGCGACATAGTCATTACTAATGGGTTATATAGATACCGTCAGGTGCTGGCACTGGCAACTTCCAAAACCGGAAGTACCCTCCCCTATATAAGCCCCTCCCATCCGGGAGCACCTCAGTTTTTTGCCAGTGTCTAAGGTGTTGGCCAAGAAGAAACATGTGTTTTTCACTGAGCTTGCGTACAGGTTCTTTTGGGCCTCAGTAAGCTATTCCGGATCCGACCAAAAAAGCTTCATAGCTAAATGGTCGGTACCCGGGCCTTGCAGAGAAGAGCAAGGTTTTGCCTGTAATGCTTCTCTTAGGAGAGCTGGACCCTGGGATCCAGAGCTCTGGTCATACCCACGACCAAGATGTTTTCTGTGCAGGGTGCTATACAGGTCCAGGGGAGTGGAATCCTTGGGAACCCGGTCCCTGAAGGTTTGATTACAATGCCTGCCGTGATAGGTGAAGTTTGGGCTTTTGTGGACCAAACAAAGTCCTGCGGCGGGGAACAGGTAAGTGGGGGCCCCCAGGAACTTGGTTCTATTGGGGGACCCCCAAGCCTAATTTGTCTTTCTGTCTGTTACCTAATGGTATTCCCGCAAAATTCTGTGCATGCCTGTAACTACAAAAAAAAATGTAATAATTTTTAATGGTGGTCAAGAAAAAAAAAAAAAATTTTTTATATATATATAATATATTAGACTGCGGTACCTGTGTTTGTCCACTAGAGGCCGCTGTGGAATGTTTTCTTGTCATGTGGACTAGCTTCTTCTCAGCAGAGCAAAGTCCAGGCAGATGGTGAGTTCTCTTATAGGAAACTGCTTCCTCTGCCATGTTGCAGTGCTCGTCCATCCCCCGGCCTGCGGCAAAGAGGGGCCCTGGCTCCTGTCCCTTGTTACCATATTTGAAATTAGCGCCGAAGGCGCACGTGCCCGCGCGCGTGCGCGTGCACGCGCCTCTATATATAGAGGTGAGCCGGGAAAGGGGGCGGAGCCTGGGGGGATGACGCTCTGTGCGCGCCGCAGCGCTTCTGCGCATGTGCGGGCGTCCCAGCAGTTTAAAAAAAACACAATATTGTAGTGAGCTGGCTATGAAGTACAGAGACAGAGCTGGCAACATTTAAAGGCATACAGCAAGCGGTTGATACAGGCATCCCCTAGAAAGGCACATTAGTAGACACCAACTGTGATATAGCAGCAATTGTGCTAGACTATTCTCAGTAAAAGTGGTGTATTACGGCTGGAATACCTCAGCTTTAGGCTTAGGAATATGCCGTCCAGAAGCTCCGGAACTGAATCTTCCAGGAAGCGAAGGGGGTCTCATCGGGCTCGGAGGATCTTGGGCATACTCCTGCTGCACCAGTCTCCCCTGAAGTTCAGAGGTAAGTGACCGTAGAGACCCCGCAGGGGTACTTGGTACTGTGGCTGTCCTCAGTTCACCTGCTCCTGTGTATGTAACAGAGGAGGTTTTTTCCTCAGCTCTGGGAGGATTAGAGAGAGATTGTCAACATTTATCGCTGCCTCCCTGTCAGGGAAAGCACGCCCGATCTCCGTCTCCTCCTTCAGAGTGCCTGTTAGCAGAGCAACAGTCCCATACAGGGATCGACCTGCCTGAAGGGGATCAGGATGAGGTTGATTCTGTTATAGAGGAATCAACAGTGGGGGAACCTTTTCTCAGCATCTCAAGCTGAAAGATTATGGGTTCAGTCTCTGACTAACATGGTCCGATCAGCATTTAAAAATGCACCTTGCGGAACCATCAACCACTACTGTATCCTCGTTGGGGTCGCTAGAAGCCCCCAGACTGTCTGTTCTTTTCCACTTCACCCTTTACTGAAAGGGCTTATTTACCAGGATTGGGAACGTCCTGAGAAAATATTTATTCCCCCAAGAGATTTCCGGTGGTCTATCCCATGGAGGATAAGTTCATCAAAAAAATGGAAGGTCCCTACAGTGGACGCAGCCATCTCTTGTATGTATAAATCACTCACATGTCCAGTGGATAATGTCCAAATGTTCAAGAACCCAATAGATAAAAGATTGGAGTCCTTATGAAAATCTGCTTGGTGATACAACCAGCAGTAGCAGCTATTGGGGTCTGCTGAGCAGTGAAGGATCAGTTGAAACAGGTCTTGAGGGACTTGACAGATCAGCAGGCTTTGCCCTAGCTGATCTACCTAGAGCCTTAGGCTTTGCGGTTGACGCCATAGAGGATTCAGTCCATCAGGCCTCCCGCCTTACGCTGTCTATAGTACATATGCGTAGGCTCCTATGGCTCAAAAACTGGTCTGCTGAAGCTCCCTGTAAAGAATGGCTGGTTAGCGTCCCATTTCATGGTGAACGCTTATTCAGGGAAAACCTGGACAAATATATCCAGAAAATTTCCAGCGGTAAAAATACGCTCTTGCCGGTTATAAGCAGAGTTAGAGGTCCCTCTTTAAAAGGCCTGCTTCTCCAGTCCCTGGGGCATCGGCTGTGTAACAGTTCCGACGGCCTCCTCGGTCAAATCCCGGGGGTAAAAAACAGGGACAGTAGCAGGGTAATGAGAAACCCTGGGTCAGGGGAGGTACAAAACCTCCCCCAAAGTTAAATTCATTGAAGCCCCCACTCAGTCGGGTGGGGGGAGGACTCCAGTTGTTCGCAAGAGACCTGGCGGGACACGATCAAGACAGATAGGTGCTCTCCGCAGTAGGTTTGGGATACAGTTTGGAGTTAAAAGACTCTCCTCCTTCCCATTTTTGAGGTCAAACGTGCCAAGGGATCCCCGGAAGAGAGAGTCCCTCCTGTTGGCACTAGAACAACTATTGCTCCAAGGAGTAATTATGGAGGTTCCCCTGGAAGAATGAGGGTTCGGGTTTTACTCAAACCTCTTTACAGTCCCGAAGCAAACGCGGACGGGAGGCCCATATTAATTCTAAAAGGGCTATACAAATTCCTGTATATCAGGACTTTCCGATGGAGTCGATCCGATCGGTGGCCACTGCCCTACAAGGGGAGGATTGGTTAGCCACGATCGACATCAAAGATGCTTATTTGCACATTCCCATCTTTCCAGTCCACCAAAAATTTCTACGCTTTGCAGTAGAAGGGCGCCATTTTCAGTTCAGAGCCTTACCCTTCGGTTTGGCCACAGCACCACGAGTGTTTACAAAAATTCTGGCCCTTTATTGGCCAATCTAAGAACACAAGGTGTAATGATAATGGCATATCTGGATGACTTGTTGCTGATAGACCACTCAGTGAAAAAACTAGACGTGGTCATTCACAAGACGATCAAGTATCTGGAATCTCACGGTTGGATTATCAACCGAGACAAGTCAGCCCTAAAAACCAGTCAAAAGTCTGGAATACTTGGGGCTAAGGTTGGATTCAGGCCAGAGAAAAATATTCTTGCCTCGAGGAAAGGTGTTGTCTTTGAAAGATTTGATCCACTTAGTGGGTACAAAAAAGACAGCCGTCCATACGCCTGTATATGAGGCTGCTGGGAAAAATGGTGGCATCATTCGAAGCAGTACCCTACGGTCAATTCCATTCAAGGAATTTGCAAGGGGCCATACTGTCAGCCTGGAACAAAAAAGTTCAGGCCCTAGACTTACAATGTCCTTGTCCCCTTCCGTTCGCAAGAGCCTCCGTTGGTGGTTGGTTCCCCAGAATCTGGAAAAAAGGAAATCCTTCAGTCCGATTTCTTGGAAGGTGGTCACTACAGATGCCAGCCTTATAGGCTGGGGAGCAGTACTGGAGCAATAGTCTCTCCAGGGCAGATGGTCGGATGCAGAAAAGGCCCTGTCCATCAATCTCTTAGAGATACGAGCAGCCCGGTATGCCCTAGTAGCATGGACATCCAAACTCCAAGGGTCCCCTGTCAGAATTCAATCAGACAATGCCACAGCAGTGGCATATATCAATCATCAGGGGGGCACCAGGAGTCGTGCAGCCCAGAGGGAAGTGAATTACATCCTGAAATGGGCAGAAAAATATGTCCCAGCCATATCTGCGGTATTCATTCCAGGAGTGGAGAATTGGAAGGCGGACTTTCTAAGTCGCCAGCAATTAGGCCCAGAGGAAGGGTCCCTTCACCCCGAGGTTTTCTGGACAATATGTCAGCGGTGGGGAACATCGGATGTAGATCTTCTAGCATCCAGATTCAACGCAAAGGGGGACAGGTTTGTCTCTCGGACAAGGGATCCCCTAGCTTGCGGCTCGGATGCCCTAGTGTTCCCTTGGGATCAGTTCAGGCTGATATATGCATTCACACCGCCACAATGGTTACCTCGATTACTCCGCAGAATCAGGGTAGAAAAGAAACCAGTGATTCCGGTGGCTCCAGCGTGGCCCCGAAGAGCGTGGTACGCGGAGATTGTAAAATTTCAGTGGGGAGTCCTTGGACTCTCCCACGTCGTCCGGCTTTCGCAAGGACCGATATACCACCCTTCCTTACCAGCCCTAGGTTTGACGGCCTGGCTATTGAAGCCCACATTCTAAAAAAGAGAGGGCTCTCTAATGCTGTGGTATCTACCATGATCAATGCCAGGAAGCCGGTATCCAGGCAGATCTACTATAGAATCTGGAAGGCGTACATCGCGTGGTGTGAGGCCAAGAAATGGCATCCACATAAGTACGTAATAGGTAGGATTCTGGACTTCCTACAGTGGGCTGTAGATAGGAAGCTTGCCTTGAGTACTATCAAGGGTCAGATTTCGGCCTTGTCAATATTTTTTCAAAGGCCCTTGGCTTCGCATTCACTAGTCAAAGCCTTTATACAAGGAGTGATGCGTATTAGTCCTCCGGTTAATATTCCCATATGTCCATGGGATCTAAACTTGGTTCTGTCGGTTCTACAGAAACAACCATTGGAACCATTACAGCATATTTCCTTGGTGCTTCTCACCAGGAAATTGATTTTTCTAGTAGCCATTTGTTCGGCTAAAAGAGTATCGGAATTAGCAGCTATGTCCTGTAAGGAGCCATATCTGGTTATCTATAAGGACAGAGTAGTGTTACGTCCTCATCCAGCCTTTCTTCCTAAGGTGGTATTGAGGTTTCATTTGAACCAAGATGTGGTTCTTCCTTCTTTTTTCCCCAAACCTAGCTCGGTAGAGGAAAAGTTATTGCATTCTTTGGATGTAGTAAGAGCAGTTAAAGCTTATCTAAAAGCCACTGCTCAGATTCGCAGAACGGATACTTTGTTTATTCTGCCGGAAGGCCCCAGAAAGGGTCAGGCAGCGTCAAAATCTACTTTAGCCAAGTGGATTCGACAGGTCATAATACAAGCTTATGGCTTGAGAAGGAGACCGCCTCCGTTCAAAGTTAGAGCGCACTCCACGAGAGCAGTTGGAACTTCATGGGCAGTGCATCACCAGGCCTCCCTGGCTCAAATCTGTAAGGCCGTAACATGGTCTTCGGTACACACGTTTACTAGGTCCTACCAGGTGGACGTTAGAAGTCAGGAGGATGTCGCCTTTGGGCGCAGTGTGTTGCAGGCCGCAAAAGATCCTCATGTCTGATAGCGCTCAGCTTATATATGGTGTATCCCCCCCCTCATTTGGCATTGCTTTAGGACATCCCATTAGTAATGACTATGTCGCTCTGTGTCCCGTGATGTACGAGAAAGAAAATAGGATTTTTATAACAGCTTACCTGTAAAATCCTTTTCTTGGAGTACATCACGGGACACAGAGCTCCCGCCCCTCTTTAGGGACACTTATTGCTTTGCTACAAAACTGAGGTGCTCCCGGATGGGAGGGGCTTATATAGGGGAGGGTACTTCCGGTTTTGGAAGTTGCCAGTGCCAGCACCTGACGGTATCTATATAACCCATTAGTAATGACTATGTCGCTCTGTGTCCCGTGATGTACTCCAAGAAAAGGATTTTACAGGTAAGCTGTTATAAAAATCCTATTTTTTTCTTTCCTCAACAGTCTGATGTCCCAATCCCTATCCTGGGCCCATATTAATAAAACTTTAGCAGGGCTTTCTTTTTTCTTGAAATTACATAATCAACTTGCTTACATTATTTTTAGTGAAGCACGCATTAAAGGGTTACAAGAAGGATTCCTTCCACCCAGATCCTAGAACGGCATCATGCCTTCTATTATTAGTCAGCTCTGTAGGGCAGCTGATACAGTCTGTTATTCCTCTCATGAGGCAAGTTAATTTCGGCTGTATTTTCTATTCCTTTTTTGGGGCGTTTAAGGATTAAGGATGGTACCCCCAAATAAATATAAAAAATCAGGCATTTTATTCAGTCATGTTTGGTTAAAAGAGGGCAAACTAAAAAAAAATATTCCAAAATCTAAAACGGACAAGGACGCCAAAGGCTCTTTTTTGCACTACTTTCTGGGTTCCCCAATCGGTCAGTGATTTTACTATCTGCTTTTTGCAGTCCAGACCCCCTCTGCATGATTTATTGTTCATTCATAGTAACAGGTCACCTTTAACTAGGTTTCAATTCAATGCTGTTCTTCATAAATGCTTTACTAATTTGAAATTGAACAAAATTAATCTATCTTTGCATTCTTTCTGTATTGGGGCAGCCACGGAAGCTGCCAGATTGGGTTTAGATGTCAGCATTAAAAAGATTGGAAGATAGCAATCAAATGCATATACATTATATATCCACCTTAACTGTTTTTTTCCAATTTCTGGTCAATTCTCGTCTGTTTGGATGGTGGGACACTCTTTCATATTCTGGGCTGAAAGGAGAGTTTTGCAATGCAGTTATTCCAAAAGCTTGAATATTAACCACTTCAGCCCCGGACCATTTTGTTGCTAAAGGACCAGGCCCCTTTTTGCGATTCGGCACTGCGTCGCTTTAACTGACAATTGCGCGGTCGTGCGACGTGGCTCCCAAACAAAATTAACGTCCTTTTTTTCCCACAAATAAAGATTTCTTTTGGTGGTATTTGATCACCTCTGCGGTTTTTATTTTTTGCGCTATAAACAAAAATCGAGCTACAATTTTGAAAAAAATGACATATTTTTTACTTTTTGCTATAATAAATATCCCCAAAAAATATATAAAAAAACATTTTTTTTCCTCAGTTTAGGCCGATATGTATTCCTCTACATATTTTTGGTTAAAAAAAAAAAATCGCAATAAGCGTTTATTGATTGGTTTGTGCAA
This sequence comes from Rana muscosa, assembly GCA_029206835.1. NCBI lineage: Eukaryota > Metazoa > Chordata > Amphibia > Anura > Ranidae > Rana > Rana muscosa. The sequence continues at coordinate 294,217,704 of CM055116.1, forward strand.
AAGTTATAGTGTCTACAAAATAGGGGGTAGTGTTATGGCCTTTTTATTAATATTTTTTTTTTACTAGTAATGGCGGCGATCAGCGATTTTTATCATGACTGCGACATTATGGCGGACACATCGGACACTTTTGACACATTTTTGGGACCATTGTCATTTTTACAGCGATCAGTGCTATAAATATGCACTGTTACTGTGAAAATTACACTGGCAGTGAAGGGTTTAACCTCTAGGTGGTGCTGTAGGGGTTAAGTGTGACCTAATGAGTGATTCTTACTGTAGGGGGGCGTGGCTTGGCGTGTGACATCACTGATTGTCGTTCCCTATGACAGGGAACAAACGATCACTGACATGTCACTAGGAAGAATGGGGAAAGGTTTGTTTACACTTACCTCTCCCCGTTCTTCAGCTCTGTGGCCCGATCGCGGGGCACCGGCGGTGATTGGGTCCGCGGGTCCCACGGGCGCGGTCATGAAGCTTTGGACCAGGTCGCGAGTGCACCTCCGGCAGCGCGCGCGCGACCCACGGACGGGTTCCTAAAGGGGACATACCTGTACGCCTTTGTGCCTGTCCGTGCCATTCTGTCGACGTACATCGTCGTGCGGTGGTCCTTAAGTGGTTAGCCCCTCTATGGTGACTATTTGCTGGCATGGTATGCGGGGGATGCGATTAGCCCTTAAAAAATAAGCCTTTACGTTTCCATGAAATCTATTAGAAGTAGGTATAACCTTCAGACAACAAATGGCAATGATATATCTTTAGTCTTTAATGAACCTAAAGTGATGTTACTCTTAATATTAAATATTCATAGACATCTCTATCTGCAGATAAAATATGGATTAGGATAATCAAGTCCTGAATAATTGTGTGTTTTATTGAAGGTTCACATGAGTTTACAGGACGAACATGATTCATAGAAATGCAATCGTGAAACATTTGATTTTCCAGCAGTACAGAGAATGTGGGGGAGCAATCTCGTTGTCAAGGTAACATGATCAGTGTGACAAAGCTTTTTATGTGAAACATTCTCTGTAAAAATAGGTACATTCTAAGCAGAAACATTTTTTTTTTTCTAAGCTCAAATGCTATAAAAGTTTTCAAAAAAATTGATAGAGGATAAATAAAACAATATACACTAGCAATTGCCAGATTTGCATAAACCTTTTGCAAACAATTTAGAAATTAAAAAAACATAATGTTAAACAAATGATAAAAGGGAAAAACAAAATTGCACTAGATGATAAAATTAAAATATTGCATACTCACTTATTTGCATTATTGCATTCTTGTGTAGATGTCTGTTTGCTGTTAATATTTTCTCTATAACTGTGAATCTGTGCCTGCAAATAGCAGGCAAATGTGTTCATTGAGGTAAAGGAGGTACAATAGATGACCAAAAAAAAAGGGACACCTACAAAATGATTGAGTCCATGTTCACAAAGCCTGGTTTCTAGGCACATTAGTTGATGAGTTTGGTGTGGAGAAGCTCCAATGGCAAGCACAGAGCTCTGACCTCAACCCTACTGAACACCATTGGAATGTTGATTGCAAGTCAGGACTTCTCGTTTAGCATCAGTTCCAGACCTCATAAATACTCTTTTGGCTGAATGTGCACAGATCTCCACTGGCACATCTAAAATCTTGTGCAAAGCCTTGTCAAAATAGTTGAATCTACTATAGCTGCAAAGGGGTGGGGATAGGGGGGGAAGCTCTATATAATTGTCCATGCTTATGGAATGGGATGTCCAACAAGCTCATATAGGTGTGAAGGTCAGATGTCCACAAATGTTTGGCTATATAGTGTACTTGGAATCAGCAGCTGTTTCATGCAAAGACTACCCCATATGTCCTATACTTCACTCTTTACCTAAATGTGACCAACAGGGGCGGGCTGGGGCGGGTGGCAGGAATGCATTTGCCCCCTGGGCTGCTCTAATGTCCTGCGCAAAGGCCGCTGAGCTGGCCGAGTGCGGAAGCTCGGGTGGCGGGCACGGCCGGATTCAGTACTGCAAGCCAGCGATGAGTTCTGTGCTGACAGTCTGTGTTAGTTTATCCCGGCCCCTCCCTCCTCCACACAAAGCTTTATCAGAGGCTGGGTGGATCTGCTCTCTTTCTTTCCCCGCCCACAGTCCAGGCAGCCCGTGTGTTGTCTGAAGAGGATGTGTGGGAGGGAAAGTTAAAACAGAGCAGTCTGCTCGGCAGCCAAAGCCTTAAAAAAAAACAAAAAAACAAGTAAGCTTCCTGGGACTGTCCAATGCATCCACCAAGTGACAAGTGAGCCTCTCCTCCCTCTCTTCCTGCTTTCTCTCCCACTGTCTGCAGCTTAAGTGTTATATTACAGCAGCCTGTGACATTTGCTTGCCCTCCTAGAGCCCTAGATGTTATGATGTGGGTTCACACTGGCATGCTGCAGTTTGGCTGCAGTGCTGGTTAACTAGCAATCTTTCTGCATGTTACCCCTGGTCCCATAGACTTCTATTAGGTTGTACATTTTTGCTGCATGTTCTGAAAGTGCACAAAAAGTCCTGCATGTTGCATCTTTGGTGCAATTCCAAAAAATGCAGCAAAAACGCACAACCTAATTAGAAGTCTGAGGGACTGCGGCTATGGAAAAACCGCCAGCACAGTGGCGGCCTGTCCAATAAGGGCACACGGGCACTGCCCCCTCCATTATGCCACCCCCTATATGTAAAATGGAAAGATTCATGCATTGCATGAATCTATCCATGGCCACTGTGGCTACCCCCTGTTAAGGCATCCAGCCCCTTTTCAAATGCCAGGCGCCTGAATTACAGCGGCGGCAGTGTTTTTTTTTTTAAGCACCTGATTTGTGCCAGAGGCTCTAATAGGCTTCAAAAAAGGTGGACTCCGAGCGCAGAGCATTGCACCATGAGCCCACCCAGGTGTGTTAGAAAAGAAAATTAATATTCTCTTTTCTAACACTAAACCAGCTCTCCGCCAATCAGAAAGCGCGGGTGTAATACCCGTCACCTGATTGGCTGAAGGCACAGGCATTCCTATTGGACACCTAGCAGACCGGAAGAAGAGACGCACGGGAACCATGGAGGACACAGGACAGGAGCCGACACCTGACCTGCTGCAAGTCCCACAGCTCGCTGCCTTCACCCACTGCCTGACCCACCACCAAGATGGGGTAAGTGTCGGTCAGTGGGCGGAGGGGGTGTCACAGTGGCTGCATTTGATGGGGCACAGTGGCTGCATTTGATGGGGCACAGTGGCTGCATTTGATGTTTTTTTTAAGTTTGCTTGCCCCCCCACCCCCCCCCAAAAAAATGTTGAGCACCAGTGTGAGCCCAAAGGCTTGCACTCTTAGCAGGCACTGCCACTCCACTGAAAAGTGATCAATGCTCAGGTCACTTTTCAGAGGCATTTGACAGGCAGTGAGGAGGCGATATCTAATTTCCTCCCTGCCTGTTTTAACCACCTAAATGCCAGTCCCTCCAGGTAATACACTTTGTACTCCACCTTATTTTCAATACTCTCTGTAGGTATTAGATGTTCTCTCACCTTACTCTTTGCACATCTAATACATAATGAGAGTTCTGGAAATAAGGTGGAGTTCAAAGTGAATTTCTACACCTAAGTGGAGCACCCCTTTCAGAAGATTTGAGGATATTATTAAACTCAGAGACTGGCGGACTTAGGCCACCATAGACAGACTGAAATTTCTGCTGAACTGGCAGAATTTCAATCTATCAATGTGCAGACTGATTATACAGAATCTGATCTATCAACTGACTTCAGTACAACCAGCGTGTCCTGTTTTCTTTTTTTCTTTTTGTCGATCACTGCTGGCTGCTATAGCTGCCGGCAGTAATCACTGTATTCTAATGGCTGTGAAACGTTCACCTCAGAGCACACACTGACACATGACTTTTACGGAAGCTTGGTAAATCAAATGCCAGGCTTCCCTAGCATTACACCTGTGTGGCTGCAACCAAGTCTGGGCACAAGCCAGCACAGGCTCCTGGAAACACAGGAGGGTGGCCAGTAAGAGGAAAGCTGGGATAGGACATTACTTACATCATATCCCTGCCGCTCCTAATGGCCCGTACACACGATCTGAATATTGTATGACTTTTTTCGCTTAATAGTCGCAAGTAGAAATTGAATAGGTTATTAAAGTCAGAAAACTTCTCGTACAACAGAAAAAAAAACGAAAGTGATGTCATGTGTTGTAATGTATTTGTATTGTATTTTCGGATGACAACTATACTGACTAAATGAAAATCGTACGATCTGGTATCGTACGAGGAAAATTTTCGTGCATGTCTGATCGAAATAATAATCGGATGAACTGTCGTAATTGGCTCTCGAAAGCTCTGTACTAATCCGATTATCGTACGAGTCTTCCTCTCTCTCCCCCTGTGCAGGAAATGTGGAGCAGTCTCTCTATCTCTCTCTGTGAGGGCAATGTGGAGCAGTCTCTTTCTCTGCAGGCAATGTGGAGCAGTCTCTCTGTGCGGGCAATGTGGAGCAGTCTTCCTGTCTCTCTCTCTCTGCGGTCAATGTGGAGCAGTCTCTCTCTCTCTGTAAGGGGAATGTGGAGCAGTCTCTCTCTTTCTGTTCGGGCAATGTGGAGCAGTCTCCCCCCCTCTCTCTCTCTCTCTCTGTGCAGGCAATGTACTGTAGAGCAGATGGATGGTGATCTGATTCGGTGGTTCAATTGACTAGACTTGCCCCCCAGGCCTAAGGCTGCCAGCCCTCCCCTGGTGACCAACCTGGCATACGTTATGAGACTTTAACTGCATTTGCAAAACGGAAGTACATTTTCTATTAATTTATCCTGAAGTGCTTACCCATTATCTCTTATAATGTAATGATAGTCTGTCTGCTTTTTGATTGCACCACAAGAATTAAAGGATAAGTTCATCTTTATACAAAAATAATAAAGGCACATTTTTTTCAAGTTAAAAAAATGTTTTTGTTTTTTTTAAGAGCTTGTAAAGCATTGCCCCCATGATCAGCAGATCGGTGTAATGCCATGCTCCTGAAGACTGTCAGTGTAGCTGTCTGCCTGTACCTCCAATATGGGAAGACAGTTACTGAATGACAGGAAGCTCATTGAACTACCTAGAGTGCTTAACAGCGACCTGGTAATTCTTTGAGAACTACAATCTGTCAGCCGCAAAGGTTGATAGTACTTGTAGTACATTGACTCACATGGATCTCTGAACAAATGACGTGGTCGTGTGGGCGGAACCCCACACAGCCATACTTATTTTGAATTGTGACAGCTGGTGAGGGGAAGAGATCCCCAGCCCACTGTCACAGGGAGAATTGGGGGGAGAGTGGGCAGATGCTGAACATGTTATATGTTATACCCTAAATATGGGTGTACCATGTAACATGTTCAAAAAGGTGAACTTATCCTTCAATTTGTTTATAGGGTGACCAGAATGGTATTATATCTAATTTGGCTATTTGCCTATAGAGGTGTCAATTTGCATTAGTTTTTTATTTAATGTAAAGCTCACAAAGTGGTCTATAAATAAGGAGATGTAGGTGCTGGGGTATGCAAATACAAAAAATGTCTAACAAATTGTTCTAGAGAGGTATCACTACTCCTACCTCTTCACTCTGCTGATAATATTGCTTCCTGAGTAAACCACAATCAAGCTCCTAATGGTGTTAGGTTTGTAAGGGCCCAGGACTTGCACTGTTTAGCCCATGGAAGGAGGTGTGGCCAAGAAAACTAGGTGCCACTCATGTAGAGAATACAGCGGAGATTAGTAAATAGGATCTGTACTTTCTGCAGTGTAGTGATTAATGTTTGGGGGTTTCTTTGATTACCTACAGTAGTTAAAAAACTAATTACAGGGTTGCTTTAATGGAAGTAAATAGGTCCACACAGAAGAAACACAAGGAAAGCAAATGCATATCCTTCAAATTTACATATCTTGACACAACAGTCCTTGCAGAACCTTTTATTGGTAAGGATTCATAAGCTATTTATTATTGTAAAAGCTGGTAAGGAGGGCTAAACACGCCCCCTAATTAACTCCCCAAACCACCACTGCGCCCAGATGGAATTAGAACAAATAATCCTGAAGCTGCTACTTAAAAATTGAAACAATGTGGTATGTGAATTTCAAGTGAAAAAATAGTAGCGCTCTGTTTATGCAAAAACAGTCCGAACAAGTGATATACAAATCAAAAATACTATAATGTGTATATAAATAATATTCCACCAAGTGAAAGTGGACAAATGATAAATATAGTAGTCCTATGTAACCAAAACGTATAATCAAGCAACAAAAGTAATGAAATATATGTGCAGTGAATCATAAATAAAAGTCCATAAAACAATATTCATGAATAAAAAGTCCATAAAGCAAATTACAAGTGATAAAGAAATCCAGGTGATGAAAACTCGAGTGCTTCCAACAAATATGCTTAATCTTGAAAATGTAATTATGCTCCTTCACCACACCACTTGTGTCTGTGAATCCACTCCCACTTCATTTGTCCACTTTCACTTGGTGGAATATTATTTATATACACATTATAGTATTTTTGATTTGTATATCACTTGTTAGGACTGTTTTTGCATAAACAGAGCGCTACTATTTTTTCACCTATTTATTATTGTAGTTAAATATGTATGTGGTTGGATAGCTTGGAACACTTTTTGCCTATATTGGTGGCAAGTCTTAGCATTCCCCAAGGATTTACTTTTAAAGTGTTGTGGGATATGCATAACATCTTCCAATAGACCAAGGACCTAACTAGGTTTGATTAGCGCCAGTAGAAAAATCATTGTCGGGAACTGGTTCTCAAACAGTGACTTTAATACCAACCAATGACTAAGACAAGAATTGTCCCAAGACAATTATTCTGCAGTCCAAAAAGTGATTTTTTTAACAATCTAGTAGTAGCACTATGCTTTTATATACCTCTATTTTCTACATTTCATCCGAAATTACTTGCTTGCTGCCAGGACTACATCTTAAGCTTTCAGAGACAAACAGGAACGTGGAACAAGAAAAATGGTCCCTTTAAATCAGGGGTCTCAATCTGGTGGCCCTCCAGCTGTTACGGAACTACAAGTCCCATCATGTCTCTGCCTGTGGAAGTCATGCTTGTAAATGTCAGCCTTGCAATGCCTCATGGGACTTGTAGTTTTGCAACAGCTGGAGGGCCGCCAGTTTGAGACCCCTGCTTTAAATTGTATCTTTTTAGTACTATAAAACCAGGAAAGCAAAGTATGTCTAAAGGCAGTAGCAACTACTATATGTTCTATAGTTATACTAAAAGCTGTGCCAGATTTACCATTAGGCACGCAAGGCCTGTGCCTATAGGTGGCATCCATGTGCACTAGTGGACCACACATTTTTTTCCATTGTCTGTAGAAATACTGTAGTTATCTCATATAAGCTTATTTAGAGATTATCATAGTATTATAAACCAGTTTAGGACCAGTAAAACAAGAAACTGTTTTTTGTAAAAGAGGGATTTGTAGCAAAATGGAGTGGCTTTGGGTGTCAAAGGGTATTCTGTCTGCAGATTCCAATAATGTTAATCTCTGATTAAACCTAAACCCTGGGCAAAATTAAAAATGAACTCTTGAGATGCATAGAGGTAGCATATCCAACCTATTCAGTACTTAAGTTTTTCATTCAGGCATTGCCTTCCATCCCAGTCTCTTTAGTCAGTAAAATGATATTTGTGAAATGCACTTCCTTCTGCTACTGGAATACCAGCTGCCATTAAAAAATACATTTCTTAGAGACACCAATCAGCTTTAAATCTGACTTGGAAGTTCAAATGTGACGGTGATGCAAAGAAGTTATACTACAAAAACTCTCAGATCTTTCAGAAGTACACTTCTCCTGCGCTCCTAATGACCTTCAATGAAGCTGTGTGTTTTTTCTACAGTGCATTTCACAAAACTCAGATCAATGTAAACTAATTGAAGTTTTAGCTGGATATACTGCATAGCATTCATAGCTCACTGACTTTTTTCTGTTGAAATAAATATTAATTGGTTTTCAAAGTATAGTAGATCACTACACAGAAACTATCACAAATTTTACTAAAAAAACGGTCGGTTAAATTGCTGAAAGCAAAATAATATATTTGGCATTGCCTATTCCATGATCACGTTTTTGTTTTATTTTTCACAATTACTCTTTAAAACGTATATAAACCCTTAAATTAAAAAAATGTAGCTCACCCACGTTAGATCCTATAAAGCTCAATATTTTGTACTCTAGATTTGCTTTTCTTTGATTTGCATCTGATGGCCTTGCCAGTATTAACCGTCTCTGTAACCTTCTGTGCTATAATAATAATTCTGCTTTATTGTTAAAGTGGACCTTCAGTAATTTTTTCACTTTCCATCAGTTAAATCTTCTGCCCTTGTTGTTTTAACTTTGGATAGTTTTTTTCTGCCAGTAAATACCTTATACAGCCCACTTCCTGTTTCTTGTCTGGCAAAAAGCCTAGGCTTATGACATCATGCACAGCTCTCTCTCTCACTCTTGTGAGAGTTTGCCAGGAAGGGGGGAGGGGGTGAGTCATAAGAGGGCCAATGAGAGCTGCAAAGCTGGAGGTGTGCCTCTGTGTAAATCCAAGAAGTGAACAGGCAGCAGCTTCAGCTGCCCACAGTTAAAATGGTTGCAGCCAGACTCAGTGGAGGGAGATTTCTGCAGCATATTTGTCAAGTACAGAATCACAGTATATATAAAATAATATACAAAGTGGTTGGAGGGAAGCTTCAGAATGGCAAAGAGGTTTTTATTACAAATTATGTGAGCAGACTGCAGTTCCTCTTTAATTTTTGGAGGTGTAGTGTTGCCACCCTTGAACACTACAGTACAAGATGATATGCAGTAACACAGAGCATGTCAACATTTTCAGCTACATTTCTATTATCAAGACCTGCCCCGGTGTCCGAGCTGCTTAAGTGTGGTAAATGATAATCTAGCCACGTCATTCATCACAGATACACGTGTGGTGGAAGCAAGGCCAAGCATCAAAATGTTCAAAAATGAAAATGGAAAGAAAAAAAAACTGTACCACCAAAAAAAAAACACCAAACGAGAGGCAATTTTTGAATGTATTTATTCTTAAAGCGGAACTAAACTCTGTCAATCAACAAACTATTTTTAATCCTTATGCTGCTATCCTTAGTAAATAGATAGGAAATTACTTGTTTTAACCTTTTTCTTACATATCTTCAGTTGCTTCCTGATTTCTATCCTAGGCCAAAATGATGTCATACACCCCATGAGTCCTCATGGGCATTTTTTTTCCTCTGGAGAAGGGTAAGAGGGGCTTTCTCTGCTAAGCACATTCTCTTTCCTGTGTGCCTGAGCAAAGGGCAGATGGATTCCAAGAAGTAGGGGGGGGGGTTCAGAGTGATTATGGACATGGATGGATTGGTGAGTTTGTTTTGAACACTAACCACTTCAGCCTCCCTAAGACCCCTTTCACACTGGGATGGTCTGCAGGTGCTATTGCGCTAAATATAGCGCCTGCAAACCGACCTGAAACAGCGGCTGCTGTTTCACACTGGAGCAGTGCGCTAGCAGGACCGCTCCAAAAGTCCTGCTAGCCGCATCTTTGGAGAGGTGAAGGAGCAGTGTGTATACGGCTCCTTCACCGCTTTTGCCCATTGATATCAATGGGACACCGCTTCTATACTGCCCGAAATGCGCCTCTGCAGAGGCGCATTGCGGGTGGTATTAACCCTTTTTCGGCCACTAGCGGGGGTTAAAACTGGACCGCTAGCGGCGCGGCGCTATACTGCCAGCGCACCTCTCGCCCCAGTGTGAAAGGGGCCTTAATGACCAGGCCTTTTTTTGTGATACAGGACTGCGTCACTTTAACTGACAATTGTGTGGACGTGCAATGTAGTACTCAAACAAAATTTATGTCCATTTTTTTCCAACAAATAGAGCTTTCTTTTGGTGGTATTTTTTGCTCTAAAAAACAAAAAAAGTCTTGTCAAAATACAGCTATCGCCTACGTTCCTGGCAAGTATGGCTCTTAAAATGCTGGGTCCTGGAAACATCAAGCAAGTGTACATATTCTCCAGCACACCATGGATCAACAACTTCCGTCCAAAGGTTTCTTTTATTGAAAGAGATCACATCACAGAGATAAGTGCAACGTTTCGGAGCCGCGCAGGTCCTCTTCGTCAGGCATGTGATAAAGTGCAACAGTGTCAGAGCAGAATATAAATACATTCGTCACCAATCAGAACATGCAAAAATAGAAAAAATTGTATCACCTCCACCCTGTGACGTCAATGTGACGTCAGAATCCTGCCAGAAAACGTCAAAAACCAAAAGTCATCAAAGTAACTTAAAAGCAGGCAGGGGCAGTAAATACCTATTGTTGCGGAATACAGCCTGCATGCATGGCGTCAGTGTCTTTGCAATGGATCGGGCACATCAAAAATAAGCAGCCACTTGGACCCAGTGCTTATGTTTCTGTTAAGAAACAACGGCCGCCAATTATGGCGTACCACACACGCTGTGCATGTGCATGGCACTCATGGTAACAGGTTTAAAAAAAAAAAAGAACGTAAATTTTGAAAAAAAAACAATATTTTTTACTTTCTGCTATATACACATCCAAAAAAAATAAAAAATAAAACAGTTTGTTCAACAGTTTAGGCCAATATGTATTCTTTTGCATATTTTTGGTAAACAAATCCCAGCGAATATTGATTGGTTTGCGCAAAAGTTATAGCGTCTACAAAATTTAGATAGATAGATAGATAGATTTAGGGACTTTTCTGTTTTTTATTATTGTTTTTACTGGTAATGATGGCAATCTGCAATTTTTAGCGGGGCTGTGACATTGTGGCGGACAAATCTGACCCTTACTGACACTTTTTGGGGACCAGTGACACCAATACAGTGATCAGTGCTATAAAAATGCACTGATCAATGTATAAATGACACTGGCAGGGAAGGGGTTAACACTAGGGTGCGTTTAAAGGGTTAACTGTGTTCCCTGGGTGTGTTCTAACTGTGTGGGGAATGGGCTCACTGGGACAACACAGAGATTGCTGTCCTGATCACTAGGAACAACAGATCTCCATGTTGTCCCCTGTCAAAACAGAAATCCGCCTTCTTTACATAGGCAGATCCCCCGTTCTGCCTCTCTGTACTGCGATCGTGGGCAGACATCAAATCCACAAAACCCACGTGCACGCTCCCCCGGCATGCGGCGGCGCGCACGCGCCCACAGTATCTCATGCACGAAACGACGTACAGGTGCGTTGTTTCGCACAGCCGGGCCGCCCTGCCGCAGTATATGTGCGGTGGGCGGTCCAGGAGTGATTAACCACTTCAATACCATGCACTTATGCACCTTCCCGCCCAGACCAATTTTCAGCTTTCAGTACTCTCACACTTTGAATGACAATTACTTAGTCATGCTACACTGTATCCAAACAAAATTTTTATCATTTTCTTCTCACAAATAGAGCTTTCTTTTGGTGGTATTTAATCGCCACTGGGTTTTTTATTTTTTGCGATATAAGCAAAAAAACAGCAATTTTTTTAAAAAAAAAAAACACTTTTTTTTAGTTTCTATTGTAAAATTTTGCAAATAAGTAATTTTTCTTCATAAATTTGTGCCAAAATGTATACTGCTACATATCTTTGGTAAAATGAACCCAAATTAGTGTATATTATTTGGTCTTTGTGAAAGTTATAGAGTCTACAAACTATGGTGGCAATCACTGAAAATTTATCACATCTGATCACGCCTGATGTACTGAAGGGATATCTCATTTCTTGAGACACTAACAAGCGAGGAAAGTACAAATACCCCAAAATTACCCCTTTTTGGAAAGAAGACAGTCCAAGGTATTTACTAAGAGGCGTGGTGAGTTTTTTGAAGTTGTATTTTTTTCCCACAATTCTTGGGAAAATTAAATATTTTTTTTTTTTTTACACAAACTGGTCAATTTAACAGTTTTTTTCTCTCACACAGCATATGCATAATTGCAACTACACCCCAAAATACATTCTGCTACTCCTCCTGAGTGTAGCGATACCACATGTGTGAGACTTTTACACAGCCTGGCCATATACAGAGGCCCAACATTGAAGTAGCACTTTCAGGCGTTCTACAAGCATAAATCGCACATATCCTTTCTCAACCACCTATTACACTTTTGAAGGCCCTGGAGCACCAGGACAATGGAATTTTTCACAAAATGACCCCATTTTGGAAAGCACACACCCCAACGTATAATCTATGAAGCATTATGAGTCTTTTGAACGGTTCCTTTTTTTCCAGAAGGTTTTGGAAAATGTGGAGAAAAAATGAAAATGCATTTTTTTTACACAAAGTTGTCCATTTATAAGATATTTCTAACGCATAGCATATACATAGCAAAAATGACACCCCAAAATGCATTCTGCTACTCCTCCTGAGTATAGCAATACCACATGTGTGAGACTTTTACACAGCCTGGCCATATACAGAGGCCCAACATTGAAGTAGCACTTTCAGGCGTTCTACAAGCATAAATCGCACATATCCTTTCTCAACCACCTATTACACTTTTGAAGGCCCTGGAGCACCAGGACAATGGAATTTTCCACAAAATGACCCCATTTTGGAAAGCACACACCCCAACGTATAATCTATGAAGCATTATGAGTCTTTTGAACGGTTCCTTTTTTTCCAGAAGGTTTTGGAAAATGTGGAGAAAAAATGAAAATGCATTTTTTTTACACAAAGTTGTCCATTTATAAGATATTTCTAACGCATAGCATATACATAGCAAAAATGACACCCCAAAATGCATTTTGCTACTCCTCCTGAGTATAGCGATACCACATGTGTGAGACTTTTACACAGCCTGGCCATATACAGAGGCCCAACATTGAAGTAGCACTTTCAGGCGTTCTACAAGCATAAATCGCACATATCCTTTCTCAACCACCTATTACACTTTTGAAGGCCCTGGAGCACCAGGACAATGGAATTTTCCACAAAATGACCCCATTTTGGAAAGCACACACCCCAACGTATAATCTATGAAGCATTATGAGTCTTTTGAACGGTTCCTTTTTTTCCAGAAGGTTTTGGAAAATGTGGAGAAAAAATGAAAATGCATTTTTTTTACACAAAGTTGTCCATTTATAAGATATTTCTAACGCATAGCATATACATAGCAAAAATGACACCCCAAAATGCATTCTGCTACTCCTCCTGAGTATAGCGATACCACATGTGTGAGACTTTTACACAGCCTGGCCATATACAGAGGCCCAACATTGAAGTAGCACTTTCAGGCGTTCTACAAGCATAAATCGCACATATCCTTTCTCAACCACCTATTACAATTTTGAAGGCCCTGGAGCACCAGGACAATAGAATTTTCCACAAAATGACCAAATTTTGGAAAGAACACACCCTAACGTATAATCTATGAAGCATTATGAGTCTTTTGAACGGTTCATTTTTTTCCAGAAGGTTTTGGAAAATGTGGAGAAAAAATGAAAATGCATTTTTTTTACACAAAGTTGTCCACTTATAAGATATTTCTAACGCATAGCATATACATAGCAAAAATAACACCCCAAAATGCATTCTGCTACTCCTCCTGAGTATAGCGATACCACATGTGTGAGACTTTTACACAGCCTGGCCATATACAGAGGCCCAACATTGAAGTAGCACTTTCAGGCGTTCTACAAGCATAAATCGCACATATCCTTTCTCAACCACCTATTACAATTTTGAAGGCCCTGGAGCACCAGGACAATAGAATTTTCCACAAAATGACCCCATTTTTGAAAGCACACACCCCAACGTATAATCTATGAGGCATTATGAGTCTTTTGAACGGTTCATTTTTTTCCAGAAGGTTTTGGAATATGTGGAGAAAAAATTAAAATGCATTTTTTTTACACAAAGTTGTCAATTTATAAGATATTTCTAACACATAATATGTACATAGCAAAAATTACACCCCAAAATGCATTCTGCTACTCCTCCTGAGTATGGCGATACCACATGTTTGAGACTTTTACACAGCCTGGCCACATACAGAGGCCCAACATCCAAGTAGCACCTCCAGGCATTCTAGCAGCATTAATTGCACATATCATTTTCTGACTACCGATCACATTTTTGAAGGCCCTTCATATATCTAACACATAGCAGGTACATACCAAATAACAAAAGATTACCTGTGGTTTTAGAAGTGCAGTGGTCCACAGAGGAGAGCATCGGTCCAGGCAGCAGGCAGGGATGAGGTCAGCGACAGCAAAAGCAATCATCCAGGCAGCAGGCAGGAATACTGTCCATAGTTCGCACAGGCAGAGATACTGTCAGCACAGCCAGAGCACAGCCAAAGCACAGGTCCAGGTAGCAGGCAGAGGTGTCCCGGCAGAAATGCTGTCCAAAGTCAGTAGAGGCAGCAGGCAGATATATGGTCAACACAGCCAAAGTATTGGTCCAAGCAGCAGGAAGAAACATGGTCCATAATGTCATGGGTCATTACAGGCAGTAATATGGTCAGCACAGCCAAATTATTGGTCCAGGCAGCAGGAAGGACCATCAAGCTTAGGGCCAGGGGGACAGGGGTAGAGGCTTCTCCCACCCAAATCGCTTTGAAGCCTCCGGGCAACCAGACCCTGTTCTTGGAGCACAGAAAACGAAAAACTGGTTTTCTCTACTCAGAACGCTATTCTGAAGCCCCTCACATATGTGAGACCCCTGTGTACTAAAAGTAGATGGCCAAAAGATCAGTCCAAGTGGCAGGCAAAAACATGGTCGATTAACAGGCCAAGGTCGGTACACATGGAAGTCAGAAACGTGGTTTAAATCGGCAGGCAGAGGCATCGTCGGTAAACAGGCCAGGGTGAGTTAATTAACATGGAAGGTAGTTAGTAACATGGTAGCAGGCAAATAGGGAAATGGCAGTCTGTTAATAATAAGGGGAACTAATGGATGTATGATAATTTTTGAAGCAATTTCCGATGCACAGGCCAGGTTGGGAGGGACAATCGGGACAATAATAGCTGGTGTCTCTTCTTACTCCTCCTCTGCTGCATACACGGCATTTCTTTTGGCGTCTTCTTCCAGACTCTGTGGGGGGGATGCTAAAGGGATAGTGTCGCTCGTGAAGCCGACTCACACTATCAGAGCGAATGCTTCCTGGGGCGGGATCTTGTTGGTAAATGAGGGCATCGATGATATCTTCGATATATTGGAGGTAGTGGAGTCGGTGATTTTGAGTTGCTTTTGGTAGCAGACAAACGACTTTCTGGTTGATAAGTAGGGCTGTAGCATCTGGTCGTTTAAATCCACCCCCCCATGTACAAATTGTAGTCGTGGACACATTCAGGCTTTACAATGGAGCCGCGTCTTCTTGGGATCTCCACCATGGTGTCATTGTGGATCGTAGAGAGGATGTGGACATCTTTCTTGTCCCTCCACTTCATGGCTAACACCTCCTCGTTCCTCATGGATGCCGATTCTCCAGGTCGCAATTTTTTTGTCAATAAATTTTGTGGGAATCCCTTCCGGTTTTTTTTTAAGGTACCGCAGGCCGGGGTTTGTTTACTGTAAAGGTGGCGAAAAAGGGGCAGGCTGGTATAATAATTATCAACATATAAATGGTAACCTTTTCCGAACAGGGGGTATGCCAACTCCCAGACAATTTTCCCACTGGTTCCAATATATGTGGGGCAATCACGGGGCTGGAGCTGGGAGTCTTTGCCTTCGTAGATCCTGAATTTGCAGACGTATCCAGTGGCTCGATCACATAATTTATTTAATTTTAACCCATACCTGGCTCTCTTGCTTGGTATGTACTGCTTGAACTGCAGTCGGCCGGTTAAATGTACGAGGGACTCGTCCACACAAATTTTTTGGTCTGGGATGAAAACTTCTTCAAATCGCTGGGAAAAGGCATTGATTAGGGGGCGTATCTTGTACAATTTGTCGTAGTTGGGATGATCTCGGGGAGGGCACTATGAATTGTCATTGAAGTGGAGAAAGCGCATAATCATGTCGTATCTTTTCCTGGACATGACAGCGGAATATATGGGCATATGTTGGATGGGGCGTTTGGACCAATATGAATGGACTTCGTTCTTTTTTGTAAGCCCCATATTGAACATAAGGCCCAAAAATAATTTAAATTCCTCCAATGTTAGACGCCGCCACTGGAACATGCGGGCGTAGGAAGAATCGGGGTTGGCAGCAATAAATTGGGATGCATACAGATTCGTTTGATCCACTATATTCTGCAGCAAATCTTGTGGGAAAAATAAACAAAAATAATCAAATTTAGAAAAATTTGTAGTGTCGGGCTGCACACCTGGCTGTGCGGTGAAAGGGGGGATGATAGCGGATCCTGAGTTGGCAGGCAACCATAAGGGGTTTGCCAGGGCATCGGGAAGGTAGGATTGGGGCTGGATTCTTCGGGTTGGGCGTGCATTTCCATTGCTTGTACTGGGCTCCTCTTCCTGGGGTATGGCGCTGCTGGTGGTGGGCAGTTCTCCTGATCTTGGTGCTGATCTTGGTGCTGATCTTGGTGCCGATCGCATTCTTTTGGGAGGGACGGTTTCCTCCGGGGACTCGGACTCTGAGACACTATCCTCCACTGGCTCGTATTCTGAACCAGAATCGGATAATGGGAGCTCCCTGCTGCTCTCATCATCCGACATGGCAAGAATGGCATATGCCTCCTCAGGTGTGTAAACCCTTTGGGACATTATGGCAGTGCTTATTGGTGGGCCTGTGTAATGGTAGTGCTGGTGGTAGTGGTGGCGGTCTGTGTGGTAGTACCGATGGAGGTATTAGTGGTGGGCCTGTGTGGTGGTACCGATGGCGGTATGGGTGGTGGTGGTACCAATGGAGGTACAGGTGGTGGTGGTACAGATGGCGGTACGGGTGGTGGTGGTGGCGGCGGTACCGATGGCGGTACAGGTGGCGGTACGGGTGGTGGTGGTAGAGATGGCGGTATGGGTGGTGGTGGTACCGATGGCGGTACAGGTGGTGGTGGTACCGATGGCGGTACAGGTGGTGGTGGTACGGGTGGTGATGGTACCGATGGCGGTACAGGTGGTGGTACAGGTGGTGGTGGCACTACCGACGGTGGTACGGGTGGTGGTACTGGTGGTGGTACCGATGGCGGCACTAGTGGTGATACTGGTAGCGGGCCTGTGTGGCAGTATAGATGCTGGGCCTGGTGGCGGTACTGGTGGTGGTACTGGTACCGATGGCGGTACTGGTAGCCTGTGTGGCGGTGCCAATGGCGGTACCGATGGAGGTGGGCCTGTGACAGATGATTGACAGATGGGCTGATTGATTGACAGATGGGCTGATTGATTGATTGACAGATGGGTTGATTGATTGACAGACGGGGTGATTGATTGACAGGTGGGGTGATTGATTGACAGATCGGCTGATTGATTGACAGATGGGCTGATTGATTGACAGATCGGCTGATTGATTGACAGATGGGCTGATTGACAGATGGGCTGATTGACAGATGGGCTGATTGACAGATGGGCTGATTGGCTGGGCTGATTGATGTGCTGGGCTGTGTGACAGGTCCTCTTTATGGGGGGGGCGTGTTGTGCACTGTAAACTTATGTAGACAAACTACACTGAGCTAACTTACTGATCTCTTCTCTCTCCTCACAGATCGGTGTGTAAGGAGAGAGCAGGGATCAGGTAGTAACTCCTGTGGAGTTTGTTTACATTTGTGACCGGCTGTGATTGGACACAGCCGGTCACGTGGTAAACAGCCAATTCATTGGCTGTTTACTCTGATCGGGGACGCGCTGTGTCCAAGGGACACTCGCCTTCCCCGATCCCCGCTCTGCAAGCCTGTGGCGGCGCGCACGGAGCGCGCCGCCGAGTTTGTTTTGACAGGTGATCGGCTGTGACTTTGACACAGCCGATCACATGGTAAACAGCCAATGAAATTGGCTGTTTACCGTGATCGGGGAAGCGCTGTGTCCGAGGGACACATGCCGTCCCCGATCACCGCGCTGCGCGCCCCCGCGGGAGCGCGCAAGGCATTATCCTGCAGGACGTCATATGACGTTCCAGTATCGATATTGCAACCACTTCCCGGACGTCAATTCGCTATTGACTGGGCGGGAAGTGGTTAAAAATGAATTAAATTGCATTTTAAGTTTTTGCTTTTCATATACAGTTTAATTCCGCTTTAAGTTTGTTCAAAATAATTAATTATTTGTATTGGGGTTTTGTATTATTTACAGATAGCGTTTTATTATGTATCTTATCATAATACAAATGTTTTCAGGCCATGCTTTTTGTTTGAAGAAAATAATTATAATGTTCAGGTTACATAGTTACATAGGGGCTTATTTACTAAAGCTTGTGAATGCAAAAGCAAGCTCAATTCTGCATAGAAACCAATCAGCTTCTAACCTCAGCTTGTTCAATTAAGCTTTGGCAATAAAACCTGGTGAAGAATGCAAAACAAAACATGATTCACATAAAGAAAAGGGAACCACCATTGTTCCAATCCTCTGCCCCCCCTCCACTTCTGTTCTTTCAGGTGCCAGCCCGGGAGCCCATCCACGCTCCTAATCGAGAAATAAAGAAACAAGCAGCTACACCCCAATGATGCCACCTCAATCTACAGCTTTATTAATATGCTCCTGCATACTCTGACATCCTCGCCTAAGGAGGACCGTCCATCTAACGAGTTTTCTCCCTTGTGGGCTTATTCATAGAGCATGAATAGCTCACTTTTATCTAAAAAAAAAAAACACATAATTTCAATTGCAGTGTAGAGGTCAGAATGCATTTTTCTGCTTATTTGAGGGTTTGTAATGCTTTTTTTTTTTTTTTTTAACTTAGCATAGGTCTTTTTCCAACTGAATGAATATCTGTAACATCTAGGATAACTGAATACCACACTGGGTTTACTTTCTATTTAAAGCTGAAAAAAGGAGAGTATTTTATTTAGCAACATAACTATTTTCTGGAAGCTAGCTCCCTCCTGCTCAATGTTATCAACACATAAAAGGTCCTAATTCAGCTTTAAACGACCTCTCTTATAGTTGTCATCATATAGTCATTTGTGTAATGTTGGTATGGCAACAATTTTATGAAAATCTCAGGAGTTGTTTAAAAAGCCTCCCTGTTGTTCAATGAACAATATGATTGTGAGGAGAAGAAACAGTGGTGTTTCTTGAATATGCGTAGGTGTAAATATAGCGTTGAGCAGATTTAAATTATTTTTCTCTTTGCAAACAGATTTTAGAAAGATAAATTCAAACGTGGGCTTGAAAAACATTCATGTTCATTAGTTAAAGTGCTTCTCTCCTCATTCCTGGGATATTGTTAAAATTCATGTTTAAGTACATCCTGCAAAATGTGATCAAGCTACCTGTGCTGTTGAATTATTAATAAACGAAAAAATTTGTATTTATTACATTTTTGCATTGAAGCCTGCAGAGGACAGCAACAGCAATCGGTACATCGCACTGTCTTGTTTTCATCTTAGCCTCAGGACTATACAGGGGGTACAGACCTACAGTTATGAGGCAGGAGGAAGTAGACAATAAAGTACAAGTGTTGGGAAGTCACTGCACTTGTGCCAGCACGATATGAGACCCTCTGCCGCAGTAGCAGATGGGACTTTTCCATTCGCAGGTCCATGTGAATTGATCTGTGAATAGATGATGTGACTGTGTGGGTGAAGCCCAAAACAGCCATGCTAAATTTAACTATCCACAAGACGCTGCAGGTAAAAGCACCCCATGCATCCAGTAAGTGGAGATGTGGTTTAAGTGTGAGGGGTTGGGGAATGTGATCATGTTTCATATACACCATAAACATGGACGTAATGTAAAACATGGTCAGAACAGTCAACTAAGCCTTTAAAGTGATACTAAAGTCTTGTTTTTTTCATTTAAAAATAACAAACATGTCATACTTACCTGCTCTGTGCAGTGGTTTTGCACAGAGCAGCCCAGATCCTACTCTTCTCGGGTCCCTTTCCAGTTCTCCTGGTCCCTCCCTCCTGCCGAGTGCCCCCACAGCAAGCAGCTTGCTATGGGGGAACCCGAGCCAAGCCGCTGCTCTTTGTGTCCATTCAAGCGCGGCTCGGCTCCGCTCCCTCTCTCTCCTCATTGGCTCACCAACTTTGATTACCTAGCCTTGACTACACATACTACTCCCTCCCACATCTCCTAAAGGCAGATCCCACAATTAATTTGGCACCAGCGTAACACCTGTTATCCTGCCACACTACGATTCAGTGAGAACTAAAGAAGGTCTTGGGGTCCCCTGTATTGTTAAATATTTCAAGCAATTGCTAAGCTCACAAACTTTCACAAGGCACCCGAGATCAAACTCTGAATGGAATTGGAAACAATAAACTGTGACTCATTGGTAATTGATAAACTGGTATTTTTTACCTCAAAGATAAGTCAAATTTTTGCAATTCTCATATTGTCCATTCTTTTGGGATATGGGATGAAGTAAACTATTCTGTTCTTTTTTTCTACCTCCCATTCTCATTATTCTTAAAAAAAATATTTTTCCCTCCTTTGACGCTCAGATGTTTAACAAAATTGACCACTTAAGACACTTCATGCTAAGATAAACTGCCCACCCTAAGGAAATGAGGCATGCCAAAAAAGTATTAATTGTTACATATGAAAATATTTAGTCATTTACAGGTCAAAGATTACATTCAAGCAACCATCTGACACCCAGTAGTGTATTTAGGTTTTGTGCTGCCCTAGGCCTGACTAAACTCGTGTACCCCTAATTTAAATATGACCTATCCCTTCCTGTAAAGGCCACACCCCTTTCTGTTTAACACCCGTCCTGAAATTTTCTAGTGGGGACACTAGTTCTGAGGGCCTGGGGGGGCAATGGATTCCCTTAATTTGCATACATTTCCTATCACTTCCTGTTTGGCTATGGGTCAGGAAGTGAAGGAAAATCTCTGCAATGGGACAGGGATGGTAAAAAATAAACTTATAGGGGCTATATATGTTGCCTATAGTTCTACTTTAAGAACACATTTCTGATAATTTGATGGAGAGGACTAAGAAGATATAACCATGCCAATGGTGCAGAAGAAAACATATAGCACAGTGAGGAAGGTTTGTGGTCCAGGATGATAGAACAGTCAAAATTAGAAGCAGCACCTCCCCACACAGTTACGGAATGCCGGCCACCCGCATACCGGAAGCAGCAGAGGCGCTAGACTAATTTTCCTCTCAGCCCAGTCCACCAGATAAGACTGGCGCTACACTAACAGTGTAGCGCAAGCCAGCGGGGACTCTTTCTGTGCTGCCCCCTGCAAAGTGCTGCCCTAGGCCTGGGCTTTGTTGCTTACACCTAATAGCCAAGCAACCTTCCACTACTTTTGAACTAAAATATATTACTGATCTGCTCCCCCTGGCTTTATTATCCTATTTATATGCCACAATGTTTGATCACTTCATCTTCTTTTTTCATACATATGCATAGAAATGGGAATCTGACTCAAAGTAGAAGGGAAGGCAAGCCCTAACTAAGCTTACATTTACTCCCATTCCCATTCTAAGCCTATACTATATACCCTGTAAAAGGAAATATGTCAATATTTACCTCGTCTGAAGTTTCTCCAGTCCGGTCAAATTTTCAGGTCCCAGCACTGGCTTC
Source organism: Rana muscosa (assembly GCA_029206835.1). Taxonomy (NCBI): domain Eukaryota; kingdom Metazoa; phylum Chordata; class Amphibia; order Anura; family Ranidae; genus Rana; species Rana muscosa. Next base: position 294,239,358 of record CM055116.1, read on the forward strand.
AGTTTAAAGGAGGGACAGCTGACAATGGATGCCTCATAGTTCCCCTGGGGGTGACATAATTGCACAGACTCTGCATCTATTGTCAGCGATTGCTCCTCTAGACTGAAGCTGGCACGGGAGAGTTCATGTGACCAGGCTAGAGCAACTTCAGAAAAGGTATGTATAGGCAACTTTCCTTTACCAGGGTAGATAGAATAGGCTTGGATTAGAGGTTTGAGGTGATTTAAGCTTAGTTAGGTTTTGACTTGCCTTTCACTTTAAACACAAACTTAGATGAGGAAGACTGGGCCCAAATTTGGCATGCCATCAAAACCTGCTTACAAAATGTTTTGGCAATAGAAATATATTATAATGTATCCTCATGCAACCCCCAGTCAAATGCCTATCTTTCTTTCTAGCAATCTATCAAGTTAGTTCTGCATGTATACCAAAGCAGGCACCTTCCTCTATGTATAGTAGATATATCCCTAAAAAAAAGTTCTGGACTAAAGTGTATTGCATCACTTATACACTACAGTATTCTGCTTCCATATTTTTAAAAATTCATGCAAAGCCAAGTAGATAAAAAATCCAAGCAGCAAAACCAAATACCAATTTAAATTACTGAACCTTATAGTCACTATTATTAAGCAGATGATTGCCAAATCCTGGTAAAGCCTGATACCTGAATTAAAAACGTTAATATTTCAGACCATGGTCAATGAAGTACAACTACTCATTTTCCAAAAAGTATGGGAGCCATTATTTACCTGACTTTCACCTTAAAGGGTAACTCCACTTTCGTGGGGAAAAAAATAGCAAAGAAAAAAGATAAAATAATATAGCACATATAATTGTGAAACTAATCATATTGTAATTGAATGTTATTAAAAATTACTGTAGCGGGTATTTAAATTTGGGGGGAGCATCTGGGTGGTAGTATGACCCAGATGCACCGATTGTTAGGGAATTGGGACCCTTTTTGATTCATGGAGGACTCCAGGGGTGTGTAGTTCCCTGCGGCCTGTGGGTGGTGCTGTCACCCTGGGCCGGGGTTGAACCATCACTGCAGTGCTGTGCCCTTTTTGTCCTGTTTCGGCAGCGGTACGGCGGGGCGGGGAACCTGCTTGACCTGTCGGGAGAGGAGATAAAGGGGACAGATACCCTTAACGTGGGGTCAGTCGTCGGAGGTGAGAGCCGCACCCAGGCACCTTCAGCTTGGGTGCTGGCATTCCGGAGTTCCGGGTCCAGGTGCCCTTGACCTGGCCGGAGCGGGAGATGGAGTCCATCCCAGGCACCTTCAGCCTGGGGTGAGGTACTACTGAGAAGGCCCGGGGCCCAGTACCTTCGACTAGGTTCCGCAGGGGTGGAGGAGTCCGAGGGGCCCTAACCTGTTGGGCGCACGAATCTGAGACGAGGAGGCCAGGGAGTGTAACCCCTCCGAACAGTCCGGTGCAGCATTGCCGGTGACGGCAAGGCCTCTGGTAACTCTCTTGGAAGGATGTCTTCCCTCTGACAGGGGCTGCACTTAGCGAAGGTAATCCTGTTCTTGTTCTACACGGTCGGTGGCAGCGGCTGTGCGCCATAACCGTTGGTGACACTACAATGGTTAATTCTATTAGAGGATTGTGCCTTGACCTACTCCCCACTTATACTGAACTGTTCTTTGGGTCACAACTTGTCTGCTGTTAAAGGACGAATTATTGCTGTCAGAGAATAAATAAGAGTTGGACCTTTTCAGTGGTGTGGAACTTCAGTTACTGGGAGCAAAGGGGGGTCATCTGCAGAACGGACTTAGCTCTGGGTTATGCACTCGACCTGAAGGTAAAAAAGTGTTGGCTTTCACCTCTACACATTAGAGGACATAGGCCGTAGTGTACTGCACCCCTCCTCCCTGATCCCCCTAGACAAGACAACAAGCCGAGAAGCAGAAAGGGGTGAGAGGGGTGAGGCCGCTACATTACCTTTCCTTTTCAATCTGCAGCCACTGTAATTTTCTGAGAGTGCATTACAATATGGCTACCTGGATTTGTTCTGTACGCCCAGTGTGTAATGAATACTCCCCAGAAACATAGTTTCCTGCTTGTGTGTGTAGCGGCCTCACCCCCTCTTTCTGGTCTAGGGTTATGTTGTACGTGAGGGTGAGATGCGCTACGGCCCATGTCCTCCCCATTGCAGCAGGTGGGGTGAAGGCCAGTACCAGTTATTCTTCTGTGTTTCTATTAAAACCCAAGTCTTGCTGTGCTGACACTCCCCTTCACTCCCATTAACCAGAGTTCCACACAACAATAAGGATCCAACACTTGTCTTATTGTAGCACACAATTAAAACAGTTCTTTGTCAGCCGATAGATTGGGACCCATAACAGTTCAATACGGTGGGGTGAGCAGGTCGAGGCACTGTCCTAACGATAAACTAAACCACTGTGGTTTCACCAGCGGTTGCCATAGCCATTGGCTAGAGAGAGGAACTTGAAACTTGTGAGTCTCTACCAGCTACTCTGAAGAATATGAACTGGAGTACCTTTGCTGCGTTGTGGTCCCTGTCAGGGGGAAGATGTCCCTCCAAGGGAGTTACCAGAGGCCCCTCCATCACCGGGTTGATGCTGCTCCGGACTCTTCAGACGGGTAACCTCTCCGGCCTCCTCACCTCAGACATGGGCCCCATCCACCTCAGGGTCCCTCGGACTCATCCGCCCTTGCGGAGCCCAGTCGAAGTTACTGGGCCCCAGGCCTCCGGTGTAGTACCTCACCCCAGGCTTAAGGTGCCTGGGATGGACGCCAACTCCGCTCCGACCAGGCCTAGGGCGCCTGGGCTGGAACTCCGGACCGCCGCACCCAGGCCTAAGGTGCCTGGGCGCGCGCTCAAGAAGAAGACCTCGTGGCGAGGGCGTCTCTCCCCTTTATCCCCTCTCGTGATGCCACAGCAGGTTCTCCGCCCCCGCTGTACCACCGCCGGAACGGGACAAAAAAGGACAGCACTGCGGCAGTGATTCTACCCTGACCCATGGGAACAACGCCACCCACAGGCCAAGGAGAATAGTACACCACCAAGTCCTCCACGATTTAAATGGTCTAAATCCTCTTATGATTTACACACACCTGGGTCATACTACCACCCAGGTGTATCCCCCTAAATTTAGACCCCCGCTACATGTGATTGGCTCACCAATTTTCCCAGAAGTCTGCCTAAGATGCAAGTCAGATTTCAGGCATCCCGTGCAACAAAAATGTCATTTTTGGTGAGACACTCCCAGTAGGAACACGTCTAAAGGGATGAAGGCCTAGCAGATTTCCTCATTAGTGCCCTGCAGCTGCACACCTGACAATTAATTATGAAACCATTCCCATTATATATACTCAGTACAGAGGCACAGACAAACACACATGCATTTCTTCAGAATAACAAAAAGGTAGGAATCTGCATTAAAGGTTGTTATAATCCTTGCAATGTACATAGCTCAACCAGAAGGCAATGTTTTTTTTTTTTTGACAGCCACCACGTGACACTTCGAACTGCACAGTATGAACTAGAACTCCAATCTACCCCTTAAGCCATAGTGTGCCCATACTTTTTCTCCCTAACCTTTTTTTCCATCTACTGTACCTATTTTTTTGGTCAGAGTCCCTCTTTTTTGGAATATACCAGTACAATAACCATCCATACAGTATACATGTTTACGTCATTCTGCAAAAGGTTTGTCCTTGACAAGCTTGAATTGTAATATCTAGACACTACTTAGTATATAATATACAGTATGTGCCAATGTTGTTGTTTTTTCTTTTTTTTTTCATTTTCTCCATATATGGTCTGATTTAAACGTAGTTGCAAATATGTGTGTAAAAGTTTCCAGAAACAGAAAGTAAGGTAAATGACGCATTGGACATTTATATAGGTTTTGATTTGCAGCTAATTTTTAGAATATTGTATTTTAGAACAACGAAAGCTGTAAGTCGAAAACCGGCAGTGTTTTCTTTGAGATTACTGGCCAGAAAGTCTGGTTTGTGTTAAAAAATGGACCTTTGTAAACTTCAAAATTTTGCTAACTATATCAGTGAATGTCTTTGCTTTACATGGCAGCCTACAAAGTATCTTTAAGACAGCAGTCATTGGGTGAGTATTTGCGAGGGAATGGGGTAAACCTTGCTGGAAAGGAGCATAGGTTCAGCACAGGAGGCCAATACTATGCCAGTGTAATTTATCTCCAAAGTAAATCTGTGTCTTGACCATTCCAAGCAAAGCAAAAGGTTTGCTTTGATATGCCAAATGTTTGCAGTATTTACTTAACTTTTCTTAGCTATCCCATGGCTCTGTTCAGCTCTATTAAAGAAATACCAAGTACTTCCAAATATGATAGAGCATGTCACTCACTCCATGTGACAACTTTGTGCGAGTCAGTGCCATTACATGTTATTATCATTACAATTTTGGTTTGCCTACCTCCTGTGCAGTATTTATTATGTTGAGATAATCATTATATTGCTACTGTTTAATAATTATACATTATTAACTATATGATTATGTTGCTACTATTCAGTATAATATTTTCTGCTATTTCATGATGTATGTATTCCTTGTATCCATTAGCCCAGGTTCACACTGGGCTGCGGGAGTGAAGCCGTGCAAGTTCAGCTGAACTCGCAGGATTTCACTGTCGCTGGCAGTCCCGATTTCAGCCGCGATTACAAAGACATCTGACACAGATGTCAATGTAAATCGTGCCCGAAATCGCAAAAAGTAGTACAGAAACGACTTTTTGAAATCGGTGCAGAGCCGCAGATGCGGCGTCGCACCGATTAGGACGGTGCCATTGCCCGCAATTTGCGGCAAATATCGCCGATTTGACATGTCAAATCGCATGTCAAATCGCACCAGTGTGAACCAGGGCTTTAACCATGTTTTATTGATTGTTGCATTCAACTCAGCAGTGTTGCTTCATTCAAAGTCCCACCATTCTAGTTGTTGCTTTTTTCCAGTGCCATTACATGGGGAGTACAGAGCACTTTGTGTACCTAACATATAAAATAATATTATTATTATTATTATTATACAGGATTTATATAGCGCCAACAGTTTACGCAGCGCTTTACAATATAAAAGGGAGACAATACAGTTATAATACAATAAAATACAAGAGGATTAAGAGGGCCCTGCTCAAAAGAGCTTACAATCTAATAGCTTTCCTTTGCTCCCAGCAGACAAACGGAGCTGTGGGGCAAAGAAGGGAGAAGGCGGCGCAACCAGCAAATAAAATCTTTTTGTATTATAAATCCATTAAAATTAAGGACATAACATGCACATACAGCTCTCAGGCTGGGTTCACACTGGTCCGACAAACGTTCCGACATTGGGAGCTCATGTCGCATGATGTGTGAAAATCAATGTTTCCCTATGAGAGCCGTCTTAACTGGTCCGACACATGTCGGTCCGACTTTGAAAATGCTCCCTGTACTACTTTGGTCCGACTTTGATCCTACTTCAGCCCATTGAATATCATTGAAGTCGGATCAAAATAGGATCCTTGTCCTAACCATCCGACTTTTGAAGTCGGACCAAAGTAGTACAGGGAGCATTTTTAAAGTCGGACCGACATGTGTCGGACCAGTTAAGACGGCTCCCATAGGGAAACATTGATTTTCACACGTCATGCGACATGAGCTCCCAATGTCGGAGCGTTTGTCGGACCAGTGTGAACCCGGCCTTAGAGAAGTCAGCAAACCCGTTTCACACACCTGTGCTTATTCATTGCTTAGGGCTGTAGGGGAACACATGGGGGGTATTTGCTGCTGGGGAGAGCTAAATTAACGTGAACATGTTTGTTTCCTTGTGCCAAGAACATGTATTAATGTTAGGGGTAATTGATCTAATTTTAAGAGTTAGCATATGTTTTTTACTATATCAAAGCGAATTGAGTAAATCAAGAAAATATTGCAAAAACTTCTTCTTCCAACTCCTTTTGCCCTATAAAGGGAATGTGCTGTTTGTTTTGGGGACAGCACCATTCACTTTTATGTGGTTTTGGACACTGCCATTTTGCACTTTTTTGCACAGGACACTATACAAATTTATGTGATGAATTATGATGATTTGATGAATTTTATATAGTAATCTATCACGACTGATTAATTGTGGACACCTTTTTAAATACATTTGTCACTTGGTTATGGGGTCACTGTTTGTATACAAATTTATAATGTTGATGTATAGTGGATTACACGGAACACTTTAACAAAATATTGATTTTTATTTTATTGTGGCCAGCACTATTTTTTTCACAGATCCTGCTGTGCAGCTTCTTTATCTATTCTTCTTTACTCATGGTGCTCAGGGAATCTCTCATTTTTTTTTTATGTATTATTGGTTACTTCTAAAATTTAAAAGGGTGAGCTGTTTATTATATAAAAAGTACCACATCCAAAATATCAAATCAACCACAAATCATGTGTGGGCACCTTTAAAGTTTGCTATGTCGTTTATTTCTGGTGATAGTAATTAAATGTTTGATTGTAAAACATATATTGCATGTAAAAAAACAGATAAAAAAAAAACGTTTAAACTATTTAGGAAAACACTTATAATACTACTGAGCCAAAACCGTTTCCCTAGTGAAATCATCAAGGATCCCATCAGTTCTGATTAACTTCTATTCAGTAGCAAATTCATTTTGCATCATTCTGCTTGGGAGGACATCTACAAAGGCATCACTGGATACCTTTTGATGTGTATGCTTACATGACTAGTTCATAACTGGATTGCACAAATAAACTAGAAACATTTTGTAGCTAAAGTAATACTGGGAAGGCTTTTTTTGGCATCCTTTCTATGCCTGTTACTCTCAGTGTGTTTTGTTTTTAACATGCTTTCCAACACTCCCTTAACCTCCCTGGTGGTATGATTCTGTCTGGAATTATGTACCAAAAGCTGTACAATTATTTTGCATGGAAATTTGGTGTTATGTATTGTAGGCCTGCAATTCTTAGTAATTACTTACTTAAATCTGTCCAAACAAGAGTCTAGTAGACATTCCGGGTATGATAAAGTTTGAAACACAAAATCATAAATTATAATATAATAAATAACTATAAATAATTATAACAAATAATATAATAACAATAAAAATTATTCACTAATGTAATCAAATCAAAAAACACTGAAATTTGCTCAATTGCAGAATTGTCACTGTCATTAGATTCAGTGTTTGATGACGAATTTCCCCACAAATCACTATCGCTCAATTCTGTGAGTGATTCTAATTTATTATCACCGTTTTCTAGCTGGTCTAAAACCACTTTTGACGTAAACGGACACTTTTTGGTTGCTATGGACAATCTCCAGTTTGCAGGCAGAAAGAACAGTTTTTATAATATAAAACTGCATGCAGGGCACTGGACAAACCACTAGGGACAAAGGGGATGTGTAATTTTTGTATACAGTACTGTAATCTGTAAGATTACAGTATACTGTATGTGTACTGTGTTTTTACTTTTTTGAATTTGCTGCCGCTCGGGAATGGAGCTCGGCGGCACTCGGCAGTCACCAGTGTGTGAATCGAGCGAGGAGACAGCTCGCACACACAGCGGGACACATCGCAGGATCCAGGGACAAGGTAAGTAACTTCCCATGTATCCTGCAATGCGATCCCGAGTCTGGCTCGGGGTTACCGCTTTGGACATGAAAAATCCACCCCGAGCCAGACTCGGGATTACCGCCAGGGAGGTTAAAGGTACGTGCTATATAGAGATCATGATTTTATAGCTTCTGCTACTGGTGGCATTAAATGAAGTATGAGGAGCAGAAAAAGCGCAAGTATGAACAAACCCTCAATCATACCTAAGGAGATATTCGTATTGGCTCTACTTTTTCTCAGGTGCCTATATTGGAACAACTGCAAACTTAATTAAACATGGAAACCAAATTTGTTTCCTTCTTAGCAATGCCTTTTGCTAACAGCAAGGCTCCCAGAAGATGAATTTAGACTATCCAGGAAACCCAAGAGCTAGGGTACACCACTGGGTGCAAACAGGCACTCTTAAAGGTCATTGTAGTACCTAGAATGCAGTGGCGAACACTTAAAATGTTACTAAACCCACAACAGTAAATCAGTCTGTATATGTAGTAAAGAATGCTTGTTATACTCACTGTGGAACCTAAGGGGTTAATCCTCTGCATTGTGTAAAATGGAAGTTTGATCTTGTATGCACAGATCCACCCCTTCTTGCATTGTCTTAAAAACATGTCCGGATAAAAACAGAGTTACTGGAGTCAGGCTGCTCAGTTTGGTGTATATTGCTAGAGAGTTTTTTTTTTTCTTGGGAAAGTGCATGTGATCAGCGCAGGGGCCAATAAGCTCTGTCCAGACAGAGGGTCAGGGGTCCTGTATCCTGATAGGACAGCCAGTGCAGTATGAAAACGCCTCCTACAAGCTTTAACAAGGCACTGATAGAAATCACAAGACTGCTATATACTGCTGATGAGAAAAGGTATTTAGCAGTTATATTTACTAAAATGATTGCATTTCCATGTTTTGTGTACTGTGGGAGATCAGATATAGTGAATGCAGGGTCCTGGGTTTAGTAACACTTTAAAACAGAGGAACGATTTTGAAGACTTTATGACTGGCGTTAGCCAAAACAGGTATGGATTTGCAAAGTTGGAAGGTGTTTGCAAATATAAAAATGAGACTGGAAATGACAGGCTAAAGTTCAGGCTCTGGAATGACAGATTGAGATACTGGGGTTTCAGACTCAATGGGGTTTGATTTATTAAAGGCAAATAGACTGTTCACTGCAAGTGAAGCTGTACTTTGCAAGTGAATTATCCCCAGAGCTTAGTGTAGCGCCCTGCTCCCAATGACTGGGCGCTATGTTCAATTTAGAGGGTATCTGAGCCAATAGTTAGGCTCAGATGTAAATAATAGCCATGTGCATTCGTTTTCGTCCGAATGCATTTTCGTCCGAATTTCAGCTATTTTCGTTATCGTTTTAACAAACGAAAACGAAAGCACAGAATCCGAAAACCGAAAGATCCGACATAAACAAATGCTTTATTTTCGTTTTCGTTGCTACAACAGTTCGATATAGATAGGAGATTCAACGTGACGCTGACAATAACAATCTGTGTCTATTATCGAACCTGTGGTCGAATGTGCCTAACCTTAACTCTATTAGTCCAAGATTATTCTACATAGGAGAGAAAAGATTTGACATAGGAGAGAAAAGATTCGACATAGGAGAGAAAGATTCGACATAGGAGAGAAAAGATTCGACATAGGAGAGAAAAGATTCGACATAGGAGAGAAAAGATTTGACATAGGAGAGAAAAGATTCGACATTATAGAGAGAAAAGATTCGACATAGGAGAGAAAAGATTCGACATAGGAGAGAAAAGATTTGTTATTATAGAGAGAAAAGATTCGACATAGAGAGAAAAGATCACTGCTGGAATTGGGTGGGGGAAGTAAAATAAAAATAAAGTTGATGATGAATGTTATTGGCTGATTGTAACCAAAGAGGAGGAGCAGTAAAATAGCTAGAATGACGAAGATTCGACAAAGCATCGAAAGTTAGAAGATTCGACGGTGCAGCAAAACTGTACGACGCTGCAATCGTACATTTCCGGTCAAATGCATCCGCCCATAGGCTATAGAAGAATTCTAATGTTGGTTGACTAGTAATAGTAATGAATAAATATAATTATTACTAGTCATACAACATTAGAATTCTTCTATAGCTTGTGGGCGGAACATTCGACCGGAAATGTATGATTGCAGCGTCGTACAGTTTCACTGCTCCGTTGAATCTTCTTTGAACATTCGACAGACACCATAAGCCTTCAATGACAGATTCAACCTTAATTAATTCAGATTTTCGGACGAATGCAATTTCTAACGAAAAACAAAATAAATAAAAACGAATTTCGGGAGTAACTAAATAAATAAATTTTTCGGACGAAAACGAAATTCCGAAACGAAATATTTCAATGTGCACATGTCTAGTAAATAATTAATGTTAAATTAGCCTCTGTTCCGGCTATGGCTGTGTTGGAAAACTTCCCACTGTTTGCCTGTAGGTGGCATTACCACCTCAGGCCAGTGTGGAAGACTGACAGGCCAGAGTGCATTGGGTACCTTCCCCCGGGAACAGTTCAGTGGGCGTGGTCTACCCGCTGAGCATGCTGGGGAAGGGGACTTAAGGGGCAGACACCATCTTTTGGGTTCTTCGTCCCCTTTCGGCCCTCCTAGCGTGAGGGGTGTATTGTGTGATTTTTGGCCTCGGAACCATGCTGGTCTGAGGCCGCAACTCCAACAAGTAGGACCAGTCATGCTGACTGGGCCTACACTTTGAAGGTGATCCTGTACTGTCCGTCCCGCGGGAGGAAGCCACTCAATTGAGGAAACCAGGGGAGGACCTGTCCTGGAAAAGACAGAGGGCTGGTGTCTTGTGGAGGGCCTGGTAATTGTATTGGAGGATGCATCACAGCTAAAGTTCACCTTGCAGTCTGCCGGGTTGGCTTAAAGGCTCTTGACTGCTTGGCTGGAAGTCCGGGCATTAAGTCCTGTGGCAGAGGACCCCGGATTATCCAATTTTGTCCACAACCGGTCTGTGGCAGAGACTGGTCCTGATCATTGTCCGTGCATCATTCCGGTTGCTAGGCCAGGTGAGAAGGGCCTATCCGGGTGAGCAATACCCACTCGAGGAAGAGTGGTGAATGACTGAATAGTTGAGGAGTTTTCCCCAGTGATCTGTACTGTGTACTGCAGAGGGTTTTACATCTTGTGTGGACATTGGAGTTCCTACAGACTTTCTTCCCATAGACAATGAATACTGAGGTAATGTGCAAGGCCCAAATGGAAACCAGCAGCTCCTACGGGGGTGTGCTACGTTAGTAAATTAGGTGAATCTCTGCCGACTTCCATTATCCGATCATGTGCGTGAAAGTTTTTCATTTTTCTTGCACATGATTAGGTATTCTTTGCAAAATAAAATATCACCAAATTCACAAAGCTTTGTTGGAAATTAATTTTCAAAGTGCAACTTCCTTGCAAAGTGAACAGCCTATTTGCCTTTAGTAAATCAGGCAGAAAGTTTCATTTAGAGGATATCTACCTTAGCTTGGATGTGCCTGACTCAGTAGAGACTTCCTCCACTGCAGAAGAGTCTGTCTAAAACTCAAAACATGTTCTCGAAAAGTACAGTCATCCATTAAATAAGAAAATCTTTATTTGTGAATATGACTTAGATAAAGATGCAGAAATCTAGCACATTCCAAAAGATTCACGATTTTTTTTTGCATCTGTATGTTATCAAATGGTAGTTTTGACACTGATGTATTGTTTGAAAACAACATAGAATAAAGTCACGTCCCTCTCTATTCCATTATATGTTTATATTTTACATCATTTTAGATCTGTCTTCTTGGTCTCTTTTTCCATTTGCACTGTGCATAAAGGGCTCAGTTCAGCTTTTTCTTTCTAAATCCCAGCTTTCCTATGTACCAATATACCATTAATGTACCTCTGCAGAAAAAAATAAAATGCTTTTCTTTTCTTTTCTTTCTCACGGTGGTCAGGAATCTTTTGTTATGTATTACTGTTTAGTTCTAAAATTTAAAAGGGTGTGTTGTTTTTAATTTAAAGGTTCTTCAAAAGGTTTCCGCCCTTTTTTTAACTCATTTTATGGAGAATTTCAAAAACAAATTATCCTATACTAAACTGCAAGGTCAGCTAGCTTGCTAAACAGAATAGTCACATGACACTCTCAGAGACCAATTACTACTTTGTTTTCAATGAAAATATAAAAGTGAGGACACTTTTTGAAGACTCCTCGTATATAAAATACCTTTATTCTATGTACCTCTGTTGCAGACAAGAAAAAGCTTTCCCTGTATTCTAGGGAAGACTTTACCTCAGCCCCCAGAGTCTCCTAAAGGAAACTCCTCAATGAATTTCTAGTATTTGTTCTTTTGGGAAGTGAAAACTGTTAGAAGGAAGTACTTCAGCAGCTGATCTCATTAACACACACCCTGCACCTGCCCTACCCCTCCAGGAGATTTCTGCCTCCCACCTCTGCAGTTACATGCAATCATTGTCAGTGAACACCATTCTACCTCAGTACACAGCCTGTGTCTTCCTCTACTGATGAACCATTTTGTACCTTACCTTCTTCTTGCATAGATCGTTCATCTGGCAGAGTATGCGGGAGCTGAGCGATCAGCATATATGAAGCAGAGCTGTAGTATTGAAAACAAAGGGAAGTGTGTCCCTGGAAGTCTGTAAAGCTCACCATACACTTTACAATCTTATTGTAAAATCCCCTTTAGATCTACTGCCTGATTGGATACAGAGTGATTGGATAGATAGGTATGTCCTCTAATTATATAGTTTTGTTAAACCTAAAGGAGATTTTACATAAATTGTATAGGGTATGGCCACCTTTATACACCTAAAATAATCAAGTTGCATTTTTCGTTTTCATTAATTGTCAATGGTGACCCAAACACAAAAGCAACCACACATTTTTTTGTGTGAAAAAAAGTGCGTCAAATGCAGCAAAATGCACAGTAAAAAAAGAACGTGCATACCACGACATGCCAAAAAGTCCCATGAGCTACTTTGCCGTATGTAGAGCAGTCCATTAAAATCAATGGGCTTCCCGATACATGTCATGAAAAAAAACTTGCCAAAAAATGCATGCTCCCACTCCGCTAAGTGTGAATAGGGCCTTGAAAGTGAAATTGGTGGGTTTACACAAGAACAGTGACAGTTGAGTGTCTCCACCCACTCCCTCTCATGTATTTGTATAAAGCTGGTCATACACCATGCAATCTGGGTGCGCAATCGCTGTACAATTTCATTTAGATTTACTAAAACTGTGTGTAGCGCACCCACCTCTCCCCAGCCTGCATTAAATTAGGCTCCTCGCAGGGAGAGAGAGGCACAGCGCACCACAAGCCCGTACCCTCCTGAGTAAAGAGGTTGAGCGGTGTTAGTTTTGGGCCTTGTCTGTGGCCAGAGTCAAAGTCCTCCCAAGAATGATCTCACCTCTACCTTAGGTAGATGCAAGTCCTCGTTTTCCCCAGGAATGTGAATGTCCACACTAGCTGAAAGTCCAACTCAACATTTATTTCACACAGGACAATAAACAGCCTCTTTGAGAGCAGACAGGTTGGAGCGAAGACACAGGACAGCTTAGATGTGGAGGAGGTCCAGGCACAAACGTAGCTTAACTCTTTAGACTGTTTAGGTTTCTCAAACAGCTTTGGCGCACGATCTCTGCCACAGGCTGTGAGGTTGGTCTCTGCCACAGACCGGGTGAATAAAGTCACTGCAACTGACTTGGAGAGTAGGGTCACTGCCACTGACCGGGTGAATAGGGCCTGGCCCTATGAAGTCACTGCCACTGACTTGGAGAGTAGGGTCACTGCCACTCACCTGAACATGAACTTCCTTCTTGAAGTATTTGGCCCATGTCAAGGAGAAAACATCCCTCCGGAGAGTTACCAGAGGCCCCCACCATCACCACAACTCTGTGCTGGGTCTTCGGAAAGGGTTACCTCCGTGGCCTCCTCGTCCCAGATACGGGTCCCCTCGCAAGGCGGCACCCTGGGAGTCCTCAATCCCTAGCGGACCCCAGCCAAAGGTTGCTGGGCCCCGGGCCTTCAAAATAGTACCTCACCCCAGACTGAAGGTGTCTGGGATGGAACAGGAACTCCACCTCCGGGCCTAATGTAACCGGAGACGACCCTCACTCACCCCCAGGCCGAAGGTGCCTGGGCGTGGACCTCGAATGGAAGATGTCCGCCCCATTTATACCCTCTCCCGACATGCACAGCAGGTTCCCCGCCCCGCCGTACTACTGCCGAGAGGGGACACAAAAGGCACAGCCCTCTATTGGTGGTTTAACCCTGGCCCATGGCGACAGCGCCACCTGTAGGCCACAGGGAACTGTACACCAATACTATCAGAAATTGTCCATTTACCCTTACAATCAGTGTGTCTGAGCCTAATTACCACTCAGACACTCCCCTTAAATTGAACACCCCGCTACATGTGTAATAGGAGGACCCACCTGAGCAATCTATTCAATTTGTATCATATCAGGCAGGCTATTGCGCTTCATAGCTAATGGTAGATCTAAAGGGGACTGTACCATAAGATTGCACAGTGTATGGGCACCTTTAAGGAAGAAGTAGGAAAGTGGGTGGAAATAAAAAGGAGATGGTATAGTAATGAGGGTGCCATGGACTAGGGGCACATTGGGATGGATTGAGCAGAAAAGACATTAGAAAAGGCTTCTATATATTATGACAAGTGAAATTCTAACTGAAAAGGTGAACTTAGCCTTTAAATAAAGAGGTTCATCAAGCATTTCAACAATTTCAAAATACAGCATCTGTCACTCTAGCCAAATCCAGGGATATGGTCTGTAGTCTGTCTTGGACAGGAACAAAATTACCAGCAAAATCATTTCTAATAGTAGAAATCAAATAGATCCATAATATTCTGGTCCCATTGATGACCTGCTTGCTCAAATGCAGTATGCAATAATGTAATGTAATGTAATAAGGCTTTAACTGTGTCAATATCAGTTTTGCTGGTATTTATACGGCAGTAAATTGGCTAACCCGATTTAAACAAGACATTTTAAGCGTATGCCAATCAAACTTCCATATTATAGTTGGATGAAATTCAAAAATCTAATAAGATACTTCAAAGCTGCAATGAAACATTGAGTTTAATTGTATGAGAAGGAAAGACTTAGAATATTCAAGGTCATTGACTATAATATGGTTATACAGATCAGAGCAATCATTGATTTACTATTCCTTGATATGGCAAGAATGTACTTTGTAGAGAGCACCATTTGTACTTCATTATGTGGAGGAAGAACCCTACTCAGCAGGTTTGCCAAGCATTCGTTTCTTCAGCAATAATTGTCGTAATAGGATATTACTTGAATGCTGCTAGATAGGATATTTCCTAACTGTGAAAGTGAGGTGTGAAATATTATCATTTCTGTAGGTGTCCAGTAAGGTCAGTAAAATAGTTTGCCAAATGTGAAGGCATAAGCAAGCATCATGTAAAGTAATGGTTTTAAATTAGACAAAGAAAACTTGTACAGTAGTACCTTGGATTACGAGCATAATACGTTCCAGAAGAATACTTATAATGCAAAGCACTCGTATATCAAAGCAAGTTTCCCCATAGGAATCAATGGAAACTCAGATAATTTGTTCCAGTGTCACTGCTAGTGTATGCAGTACTGCATGCGGCCAGAGGTGGGGGGCGTCAGAGACACTCGGAAACATTCGGAGACACTCGGGTACGACACATGCAGTACGAGAGGCACCAGTGAGTGCAACCAGTGAGGTGTCAGTGAGAAAGTAGAAATTTCTGCACTGTAGCACAAAAAAAGTGAGAAAAACATTTGTTTAATCTAATTAAGGGAGCCAGATGCAATTATATCATAACAGGTATCTTACTCCAACCAAAATTGCCCGCATCTACCCTTCCTCCACCAATCTATGTTGGCGAAATTGTGGTAACCCGGGGAACTCACTGAACATCTGGTGAAACTGTCCAACCCTAACTCTCCAAGCTGCTTTTCTCCATCTTACTAATTCATGTACCCCTCTCACCTCAAATGGTACTATTGGGCATGGACATGGATACCTGGCCCTGGTCCTCACACACAGACATCTCCCACATATTCATAGTTACCTGCCTAGTAGAGTTGAGCGGACACCTGGATGTTCGGGTTCGACGGGTTCGGCCGAACTTCGCAAAAAAGTTTGAGTTCGGGATCCGAACTTGACCCGAACTTGACCCCGAACCCGAACCCCATTGAAGTCAATGGGGACCCGAACTTTTGAGGACTAAAATGGCTCTAAAAAAGCAATGGAAAGGGCTAGAGGGCTGCAAATTGCAGCAAAATGTTGTTAAGAGCATGGCAAGTGCTCTGCAAACAAATGTGGATAGGGAAATAACTTAAAATAACATAAAATACATACAAATAAAAAATAATAATCTTGACCTAGGAGGACGAGGTCCATATGGAGTAGGAAGTTGAGGTGGCGGTGGATGTGGCGGTGTAGGTGGAAGCGGCGGTAGAGGAGGACTAGGTAGCCAACACTGGTTTTTGTTTTAATTTTATTTATTTTTAAATTAGGGTACACCCCTGCATGATGTTGATTCCATGTGGGGTCGAGGACCTCATTTTCCTCCACATCATCTTCCACCCAGTCTTCACCCCTGCCCTCCTTGTCAGTCTGCACAATTGCGAAAGCAGCAGCAGTTGGCACCTGTGTTTCTTCATCATCCGAGACGTGCTGCGATGGTCCTCCCATGTACTCATCTTGAAACATAAGTGGTTGGGCATCAGTGCACTCAATCTCTTCCACTTCTGGGGCAGGGCTAGGTGGATGGCCCTGGGAAACCCTGCTAACAGAGTCATCAAAAAGCAGAAGAGACTGCTGCATGATTTGGGGCTCAGACTGCTTGGCTGATTTGCAAGGGGGTGAGGTGAAAGACTGATGGACATCGGCTGCAGGTGCCAACTCTGATTTTTAAGCAGGAGACTGGGTGGGAGACAATGTGAAGGAACAGGAGGCACTGTCAGCAACCCAATCTACTATCGCCTGTACTTCTCCTGGCCTCAAAATTCGTAGAGAAGCATTAGGCCCGACCAAATACCGCTGCAGGCTCTGTCGCCTACTCGCACCTGAGGAAAGTGTTTCACTTGTGCGTGTAGCTGGCACAGATCGACCACGTCCTCTACCTGCAACAGGAGCTCCACCAGCAGCACCACGACCGGGGCCACGTCCCTTATTTGACGTTCTCCTCATATTTCTCAAATTTAGGATCTTGCCCTCAATGGGTGTTTTTTGAATAGCAGAATAGAAGAACAGTATCTAAAGTGTGTATCTCACACGTACAGATATGCAGGAAACGCACCAAGATTTTTTTATTTGCCCAAAATATTTTTTTTTTGAATAGCAGAATAGAAAACAGTATCTAAAGTGTATCTCACACGTACAGATATGCAGAAAATGCACCCCAACATTTTTTTTAGCCCTAATTTTTTTTTTTGAATAGCAGAACACAGTAACATATGCAGTGCTGGTGCACTGAGCTTGCATAAAATGCCCGCCGACGCCAACCTAATGTCATGGATATGCATTAATGTCTGTCTGCCATCTTACCTTCCTCCTCATGTGTTCATCTAGAGACCAGACATCCTTCACCTGGCTTCCTTTATAATCTCCTCCCAGCCTGACTCCACCCCAGGCCCTATCACAGAACACTATATTACCTGTGCACTGCAAGCCTGCTTTGCTGATCAACGTGTTTGTTAGGCATTGTGTGTTTGGGTTCCTGCCTGCCGTGTGCTACGTCTGTCTCTCTGTTACGTTATTGGCTTGTCCCCTACTATCCCTGTCTGCTCGTGACCCTTGACCTTCGGCTCGTTCTTTCGTTATCCTTGTCTGCTTGTGGCCCCTGACCTTCAGCTTGTTATTCGGTTCTCTCTTATCTTGTGCTGCTGCTTCCCCTCTTTTCCCCTTATCCTACGGGGCGTGAGCTAGGAAACTCCAGGGGCCGCGACCTGGTCCCAGCCTGCAGCAAACATCCTCACCACTAGAGGCCCTGGAGAAGACCAGCTGGGTCTTAGACTCCGCGCCCTGGGGAATCTTGGCTCTAGCTTCCGTTGGGATCCCGGTTGTGCTCCTCTGGTCCCGCTTTCCACAACCACCCAGTTTCCTATCCGCAGAAGCCAGCCATAGGGTTCACTACCTCGCGGTGCACTCCTGTCCCCCTACGGTGTGCATCTGTCACCTGGCCACAGGTGACCCTGACAGTTTGATCAGCCATGAACCCGGCTGACATCCCGCTCCCCGCGGATGATCCATTGCAGGGCATAGTTCGCAGACTTGAAACCCAGGAATCAAATCAGACTCAGGTGATGCGATTCCTCCAGGATCTGGCTTCTCGATTCGAGCAGCTTCAGGTCTCCTTGGGAACCCCGAATCCGCAACCCCAAGTACAACCAGCGGCTGTACCTATCGCACCAGTTGCAGCCTCACACTCACTAAGATTGCCAGCTCCGTCCCGTTTCTCTGGGGACTCCAAGGCCTGCAGGGGGTTTCTCAGCCAATGCACAATTCATTTTGAGCTTCAGCCTCAAAGCTTCCTGTCTGACCGGGCTAAGGTAGCCTATATCATTTCCCTCCTCTCCGGTGAAGCTTTGGCCTGGGCTGCCCCCCTGTGGGTGAGGAACGATCCGGTGGTTTCCAGTCTGTCCGATTTCTTGAAGCTCTTTCGTAATATCTTTGAAGAGCCGGCTCGGGCTTCTTCAGCGGCTAGTGCTGTCTTACGTCTTCGCCAAGAATCTAGTTCAGTGGGGAAATATGCTCTTCAGTTCCGTATCCACACAGCTGAATTGAGCTGGAATAATGAGGCCCTGGTCGCTACCTTTTTACATGGCCTCTCTGACCGAGTGAAAGACGAATTAGCGGGAAGAGCCATTCCCGTCGGTCTGGACGATGTAATTTCATTATGCAACCAGATCGACATTCGTTTTCAAGAGAGGTCCTTAGAAAAAAGACGCCAGCACTCTCTGGGTCCTAGCCAGTCTGAGCTCCCCTCCCTTCATTCCGTGGAGCATCCTCTACCTGCTGAAGAACCTATGCAGCTGGGCCGGACCAGACTAACCCCCGAAGAACGTGCTAGGCGCAGAACTCTGGGCTTGTGCCTCTATTGTGGGGGCAAGGGTCATTTTTGTGACTCCTGCTCGCTTCGTCCGGGAAACGCTCGGGTCTAATACATTTGGAAGGTGGAGTATTGGACCCAGAAACATCACCTTCTCGCCTGCTCTTGCCGGTGTTCCTTCATGTAGGCACTTCTCCTCAGTCAACCCTTGCATACCTGGATTCCGGGGCTGCTGGCAATTTTATGGATTGGAGAACTGCTTCTTCTATGAAGCTTACCCTTTCACCTCTCACTACCCCATTGGTAGTCTCGGCAATTGATGGCACTGTTCTCCCAGGGGGCCCTATTCGCTTCCAGACGCTACCCATTAGGATGTCGGTAGGGATTCTCCACCAGGAGTGGATATCCTTTCTTATTCTACCCAAGGCCTCTACCCCAGTTGTATTGGGCCTCCCTTGGCTACAGCTCCACTCTCCACATGTGGACTGGGTCTCTGGGCAGATCCTGGCCTGGGGTCCCTCATGTTTCTCGTTGTGTCTTCTCAAGGTGACCCCCAAGGAGAGTCTTCCGGTTGCTGCCACTTCTGTTTCTTCTGATCTTCCTGCTGCATACAGCGATTACCGGGATGTGTTCTGTAAGAAATCAGCTGAGGTGCTTCCTCCCCACAGGTCTTTTGACTGTGCTATTGATCTTGTCCCTGGAGCAACTCTACCCAGGGGTCGTACCTACCCTCTGTCCATCCCAGAGACCCAGGCCATGTCGGAGTATGTCGCAGAGAATCTGGAGAGAGGTTTCATCCGGAAATCCTCATCGCCTGCAGGGGCAGGGTTCTTTTTTGTTGCCAAAAAGGATGGTACCTTAAGACCCTGCATCGATTATCGGGGTTTAAATGCGGTTACTATTAAAAATCGATACCCCTTACCCTTAATATCTGAGCTATTCGATAGGTTGAAGGGTGCCTCCATTTTCACCAAGTTGGATCTCAGAGGCGCGTACAATCTCATTCGTATACGGGAGGGTGACGAATGGAAGACTGCATTCAACACTAGAGACGGGCATTACGAATATCTGGTGATGCCTTTTGGTCTGTGTAATGCTCCAGCCGTGTTTCAAAACTTTGTCAATGAAATCTTCAGAGATCTGCTGTACCAGTTTGTTGTCATCTATCTGGATGACATTCTGATCTTTTCTGAAAATCTGCTCGTCCACAGAAACCATGTCCGCACTGTACTTCAACGTCTTAGAGAGAACAATCTCTATGCCAAGCTGGAGAAATGTTCCTTTGAATGTTCTGAGGTCCTGTTTTTGGGGTGCTTCGTCTCATGTTCGGGTCTTCGTATGGACCCTGGGAAGGTCTTGGCTATCACCAACTGGCCTCTTCCTGCTAGCCTCAAGGCCACACAGCGCTTTCTTGGCTTCACTAATTATTATAGGCAGTTCATAAGGAATTACTCTTCCATTGCCGCACCTATTATCGCTTTGACCAAGAAGGGTGTGAATGCCAGAGACTGGCCTCCCGAAGCTGTCTCTGCATTTCACAAACTGAAACAGGCCTTTGTTTCTGGCCCCCTCTTGAGGAGACCAAATCCTGGGAATGCATTTTTTATTGAAGTGGACGCTTCCTCAATGGGGGTGGGAGCTGTGCTTCTTCAAATCTTTGAGAAGAGACGCCAACCATGTGCGTTCTTCTCCAAAAAAAATTCTCAGGCAGAGAGGAATTATGCCATCGGTGATCGGGAACTTCTCGCAATTAAATTGGCGTTAGAGGAGTGGCGTCATCTCTTGGAGGGTTCCCCTCACTCCATAACGATCTTTACCGATCACAAGAATTTACAGTATCTACAGAATGCTAAACGTCTGAATCCTAGACAGGCCAGGTGGAGTCTCTTCTTTGCCCGTTTTAATTTCACGATTACCTACAAACCTGGTTCCTGCAACGGTCGGGCTGATGCGCTCTCTAGGTCATTTGACACTTTGGACGAGGAGTCCGCCCCTGAACCTGAGCCGATCATTCCAACCTCATGCATTGTTGCCCACTCTACCACCCTGAAGTCAAAAATTCCGCCTGGTAAGACCTTTGTCCCCACTGAGCTAAGAGCTAAGATCCTTCGTTGGGGACATGATTCCAAGGTGGCAGGGCATTCTGGATTCCTCCGATCCTTCCTACTCATCAGTCGTCACTACTGGTGGCCTAATCTCCGCTCAGACGTCAAAGACTGCGTTAAAGCTTGTCATGTCTGTGCTCAGTCCAAATTCTCCACACAAGCTCCTGCTGGTCTCCTCATGCCCTTGCCCATTCCTAAGGAACCCTGGGCCCATATTGCCATGGATTTTTTCACCGATCTCCCACTGTCTGAGAATAATACAGTCATTTGGGTGGTAATCGATCGATTCTCCAAGATGGCTCATTTTGTTCCTCTTCCTGGTCTTCCTTCTGCCCCTGCCTTGGTTCCCATTTTCATTCGAGAAATTCTCTGCCTACATGGGGTCCCTTCTCATATTGTTTCCGACAGGGGAGTCCAATTCACGTCTCGTTTTTGGAGAGCCTTTTGCAAATCCCTCAATATTGTCTTGGATTTTTCTTCTTCTTACCATCCCCAATCCAATGGACAGACTGAGAGGGTTAATCAGGAGTTAGAGGTCTTTCTTCGCACCTTTGTGTCTTCTCGCCATGACGATTGGTCCTCTCTACTCCCGTGGGCAGAATTCTCCCATAACAATCATGTGAATACCAGTTCGCAGAAGACACCCTTTTTCACAGTTTATGGAAAACACCCTCAACTTCCTCTTCCCATGATCTGTTCTCCAGACATTCCAGCTTTGGCTTCGGTTCAGGAGTCTCTCAATTCCGTTTGGGGTCACGTTCATGATTCCCTCCGGGCAGCTGCTGAAAAATTCAAAGGCTTTGCCGACCGCCGCAGGCGTAAACCGCCTTCTCTTCAGCCAGGGGACAAAGTCTGGCTCTCTACCAGGAACATCAAGCTCCGAGTTCCTTCTCTGAAGTTTGCTCCACGATTCATCGGTCCATACACGGTAACTGCTAAACTGAATCCGGTTTGTTTCAAACTCCAGATTCCTAAGAGCCTTAAAATCACTAACTCCTTTCATGTTGCTCTTCTAAAGCCTTTAGTCCTCAATAAATTCTCTCGTCCTCTCCCTACCGTGGCGCCTGTCTCTGAGGATAATCAGGAGTACGAGATCAGTCAAATTCTGGACTCCCGACTCTGTAAAGGCGTTCTTCAGTACCTCGTTCATTGGAAAGGGTTTGGTCCTGCACCTCGTCTGTTAAAGGAGTTTCATCTGAAGTTTCCCTCTAAACCTGGGCCCAGGCGGGGAAGGGGGAGGCCTCGTAAGAGGGAGGGTACTGTCATGGATATGCATTAATGTCTGTCTGCCATCTTACCTTCCTCCTCATGTGTTCATCTAGAGACCAGACCTCCTTCACCTGGCTTCCTTTATAACCTCCTCCCAGCCTGACTCCACCCCAGGCCCTATCACAGAACACTATATTAACCTGTGCATTGCAAGCCTGCTTTGCTGATCAACGTGTTTGTTAGGCATTGTGTGTTTGGGTTCCTGCCTGCCGTGTGCTACGTCTGTCTCTCTGTTACGTTATTGGCTTGTCCCCGACTATCCCTGTCTGCTCGTGACCCTTGACCTTCGGCTCGTTCTTTCGTTATCCTTGTCTGCTTGTGGCCCCTGACCTTCAGCTTGTTATTCGGTTCTCTCTTATCTTGTGCTGCTGCTTCCCCTCTTTTCCCCTTATCCTACGGGGCGTGAGCTAGGAAACTCCAGGGGCCGCGACCTGGTCCCAGCCTGCAGCAAACATCCTCACCACTAGAGGCCCTGGAGAAGACCAGCTGGGTCTTAGACTCCGCGCCCTGGGGAATCTTGGCTCTAGCTTCCGTTGGGATCCCGGTTGTGCTCCTCTGGTCCCGCTTTCCACAACCACCCAGTTTCCTATCCGCAGAAGCCAGCCATAGGGTTCACTACCTCGCGGTGCACTCCTGTCCCCCTACGGTGTGCATCTGTCACCTGGCCACAGGTGACCCTGACACTTAACAGATGGATAAAAGTTATCTTTTCTCTGGCACTGGGCTCAGGGCAGGATAAAAAGATTGTGCACTGCACCCACACAACAAAAGCAAGGTAGATCGCTGAGTAATTTGATGTCTGAATCAGGACTCCTATCTAATTCTCTCCCTCAAAGCAGCAGCAGCAGCAACCTTTCCCTACACTATCTAAAGCAGAGTGACGTGCTGTGCTATGTGCCTCTAGCTTATATAGAGGCTGGGTCACATGCTGCACTGGCCAATCACAGTCATGCCATTAGTAGGCTGTGATGGCTTCTAAGGGCACACAAGTTAAACGAATGTTGATTGGCTGCCCTGCAGCTTTTTAAAATGCGCCATTACATTGCTGAACACCGAACCCGAACATACAGTAAATTGTTCGGGTTCGGGTCCGGGTACCAAAAACCCAAAAGTCCGGGAAGGAACCCAAACTTTACAGTTCGGGTTCGCTCAACCCTACTGCCTAGCCATCACAAGAAATTGGAAAGCCCCCCACCCTCCCTTTAACTCAGAATTAATATCTATACTGAACAACCATTGCCTAAATAGAATATATGTATGCCAAAGCCCATCTACAAATTCCTACTTTCCAAAAGCACTGGGACCTTTGGCTCAAACACACCAAATGCACACCTTTCTCATGATAGCTTTACCTCGCCTCTGAAAGCCTAACATTCCATACTCAACCTTCCACCCACATTGTTAACACTCTAACTTCTCACTGTATATCAACTGTAAATGTTGGGGCCCTTAGCAGGTAAATGCTCCATCTGCTAAGGTCCCCAATGGCAGCAGAGACTCTATACAGCCATTGGCCTGTGAATGAATAAGACTTTAGTACTGGTTGTAGTAGCTTCATCAACAGCTTTGTGTTCTATACTGTAGTCATCTACCCATTTGTTTCCCATTTAATAATTTGTTAAACAGCCTAGGTGTTTTGGTGAGAGTTTAAACTACCAAGGTGGGACATCCTTCAGAGGACAGAAGAACACTGTATTATCAGCGGCTCCTTTGAGGGAGCGATACACTTGATAAGGTTAGGGTTTCTCGAAACCAGTGTTGCTCTTCACACTTTTGAATAATCCCATAGATGAAAAGGCATTATTTCCACCAATCCAGGGGGCAGAGTGGCAAAGTGGCTGCCATAGAATATACTTCTACACAAAGACAAATATTAATGAGTATAAGCAGAATATATAAACTGTAGGTATTGTGGGTATATGCATATCCACTCCAAATAAAAATAGAAAACTGGTTAAATACGAAGATCTCTATGTGCTTCTGAATGTATATGGAGATATGCATTTCCTATCAATTCTTTATTTTGCCCTTTATATGAATGGGGTCTGCAGTCTCCTGTGCAAGTTATGATGTTACACATCCATTGCCTGTTTGCCTTTAATAATTTTGTCCCTACCTCACTCCATAGCTAGGGGATGCTCTTATAATTAGTCCCAACCTTCTTCTTTATGCTTTAGCCTTCATTTATCACATGTACTGTATTCTGCTGGAAACATACCAGAGGCATAACTAGAAACTTCAGGGCTCCGGTGCAAGAAACCATGAAGGGTTTCCCTGACCCCCAGACGGGGCCCTACCCTCCAAGCCCGGGGCTCTTCCCACTGATTTGGCTTTGGTGAAATATTAGGGGTCTAAACCCCTGAAGTCTCACTTTTAAAGAGGGACCGAGGAAACACATTCCCCAGTTTCTTTCTGCAGCATCAGCTGAACAGAACGAATGAACAAGAAGAGCCTTCTTGTTTATTCATAAACTGAAGCATAGTTACCAGTGTTTACTATGCTTCAGTTATGAACACAGTGAGTGATCCATAACAATCACTCGCTGTGTTCATTAACCACTTGTCCCCCGCCCACTGTCAATTGACGGCGGGCGGAGGATACTCTCGTTCTGGGAGGACGTCATATGACGTCCTCCCTTTAAAACGAGCTAGGAGGCGCGCGCGATTGCCGCCGGGCACCCGTGATTGCCCGGGAAACGAGCAGGAAAGTGGATCTCTGTGTGTAAACACAGAGATCCACGTCCTGTGAGGGAGAGGGGACCGATGGTGTGTCCCTTGTACATAGGGACAACCATCGGTCACCTCCCCCAGTCAGTCACCTCCCCCCACAGTAAGAACACATTGAGGGAACATATTTAACCCCTTCCCGCCCCCTAGTGGTTAACCCCCTTCCCTGCCAATCACATTTATACAGTAATCAATGCATTTTTATAGCAGGGATCACTGTATAAACGTAAATGGTCCCAAAAATGTGTCAAAAGTGTCCGATGTGTCCGCCGCAATATCGCAGTCACAATAAAAAATCGCAGATCGCCGCCATTACTAATAAAAAAATAAAAATGCTATACATCTATCCCCTATTTTGTACACGCTATAACTTTTGCGCAAACCAATCAATACACGCTTATTGCAATTTTTTTTTTTTTTTACCAAAAATATGTAGAAGAATACGTATCGGCCTAAACTGAGGAAAATTTTATTTAAAAAAAAGAAATGGGTATTTATTATAGCAAAAAGTAAAAAATAGTGTTTTTTTTCCAAACTGGACGCTTTTCTTTTGTTTATAGCGCAAAAAATAAAAACCGCAGAGGTGATCAAATACCACCAAAAGAAAGCTCTATTTGTGGGAAAAAAAGGACACAAATTTTGTTTGGGAGCCACGTCGCACGACCGCGCAATTGTCATTCAAAGTGTGACAGCGCTGAAAGCTGAAAAATGGCTTGGGCAGGAAAGGGGTTTTCGTGCACAGTAGAGAAGTGGTTAAGAAAAGGAAGGGGCTGGTAAATTACATATATTAAACTACAAAGTTTACTGGCTTTAGCATCGATCTCAAAGGGCATTTGGGTATATGTAGATGGCCTGGCAGACAATGCTAGACATTCACTTGTTTGCTCCACTGAGGCCTTTTTAATACTGCTAAGCAGAGACAGTCAAAGAAAAATTACTTATTTCCAGTAAACTAGCCATTGCCATGTTAGACCATGTCTTTGCCACAGTAAAGAGAAAATTCTGGGGCATGTTCCTTGTCTACAATAGTGCTATAAAATAACATGTGCAGGAGGATGAAGTGAGTGCTGATCAGGATATGAAAATTGGACCCAGCCAGTTACTAGACATGGTTGGGTGACTATCTGAGAGAGGGTAGGAGAGACCTAATGTAATTTGCAGTGCATTGAAATGATAAGTGTGCATCAGAATGATCTTCTGAGTGGAGGTATCCCTTAGGAGCCCTTCTGTAGTTAAGGAGCGACCCGACCCCCCCCCCCACACACACACCACACATACACACACACCTGTGAATTTTCTGTTTTCCATATAGGAACACAGCAAGGAGTATTGTTATCTTTTTCCATGATTCTGCTATTAAAAGCTTTAAATACAGACATTTACTTAAGTTCATATGTACAGCCGACTCAGGACACAAGGGACAAAAGACTGCTCAATGCAGCAGAAAAAATTCTTTGAAGTTTCATTAATACATTAATAGCCATATGTATTTAGGTGCTATACAAATGAAAGCAGTTGCTGCTTTTTTTTTTTTTTTAACATGCCATGCCTCTTAAAGATTAGTTGTATTTTTATCCTTTAAATAGCAAGGATCAAAAAAAAAATTGCACTAAAAGCTTATACAGGGTGACATTATTTGCTCTATTAGAGTTAAAGAATCTCTAGAGTTAAAGAATACAGAGGTGTCATCTCCTGTGTAGTAGAGCAGTAGATCCCTGTCAGCACATGTGTATTCCACAGGGTCTGATTAACTACTACTACTGCCCCTTGTTCTCCTAGTGTGACAGAAACACTTTTTCTTACAGGATGACAACACTTTCTCCCTGGCTCCCATTTGTTCTTCTGCATTGTCACCCTTTTACAGTGCTTGCATGTAGACAGGAAGTGGCTTCAATGGGGCGGAAGGAGATCAGGAGTGCTGATAAGAAGCAAAGGACCAAAACAAAGTTATAAACAGCATTTTTTTTTTTTTTTAAACACGGCATATGCACAGTGTTCTATTGAAGTGGTTGTAAAGGCACAATGCATTCCGTGTGCAGCAGACCCCCTACCCCCCCTAATGCTTACCTGAGCCCCCTCTTGACCCAGTGATGTCATCAAGAGCATTGCCTCTCTGGGGACTTGCACTCCTGATTGGCTTTTGGCAGCAGTGGGAGCAATTGGCTCTTCCTGCTGTCAATCACAGCCAGTGAGCCAATCAGGAGATGGAGGGGGGGGGGTGAGCCACGGCTCTGTGTGTAAATGGACACACAGAGCCGCGGGTCAGGAGCGCACCTGCTTGTGTGCCCCCACAGCAAGCTGCTTCCTGTGGGGGCACCTGGCAGGAGAGAGGAGCCAGGACCGCTGACATGGGACCCGAGAAGGGGAGGATCCAGGCTGCTCTGTGCAAAACCACTGCACAGAGCAGGTAAGTATGACATATTGGTTATAAAAAAAAAACAATGGTTTAATATTGTTTTAAACTTAATATAACACAGGCGAGAATCCATTCTATTAGAAAACTGTTGGTTTTCCTGACGGGATTCCTGGCAAGCTTGCCTTGCCAAGCCCTGTGTACACACGGCCATTCAAAAGAACCACCGTTCTTTTGAATGGCAAGAACGCGGTGACGTCATCGACTATGACGAGCCTGCGCTCGTCACATTTGATGCCGTCGCCCCCATCTTGTTACACCCTACACTACCCTTGTATGCTACCGCGCATGCGTCGAATTCTCATCGAGCATGCGCGGGCTTACCCGGGACAGGTAAGCATACACACTCACGGTTTTCTTGGCAGGAAAACTCTGCAGAGAATCCCGACGAGAATAGAGAACAGGTTCTCTATTTTTCTCGTCGAGATTCCCGGCAGTTTTTCCTATTAGAAAGCATACACACGGCCGGTTTTCTTGGCAAAAAGCTCTCCCAGCAGCTTTCTTGCCTGAGAAAACCGGCTGTGTGTACGAGGCTTAACTCCACTTTTGTTGAGAAAAAGAAAACATTCCCCTCTGGGTGATCTATGTACATTGCAAGGATTGTAACAATCTTTGTTGCAGATTCCTACCTTTTGTTATTCTGAAGAAATCACTGTTTGTTCCATTGTGCCTCTGTGCTAAGTGGGTCTAATGGGAGTGGTTTCATAATTATCAACCAGCTGCTGCTGAATCAGGGCACTAATGAGGAAAGTTGCGGGGTCTGCATCCCTTTATGTGTGATTTCCTATTGGGAGTATCTTACCAAAAATGATTTTTTTTGTTACAGGGTGTTGTGCTTTTTTTAAGGACAGTTTGCCCGCACAGTAATTATTATTGAGTAATTTTTTGACAAAGATATTTAAAAATACAAGATAATCTATATGACACAGTCTATGCATATGAAACGTATTCACGGAGACATGTGATCATACAAAATAGTTACTTTTATTGGTTGACAAAAAATGTATATTTACATGAAATTAAAATACCAATTGTGTTACATAAACAACTTGAAAACAACCCGCAAAATGGGCATGCAGTCCCTTTGACATAATACCGCCATGATAACTTCTTAGCATAATCAATAACCTTGTGTAAATGACAATTAAACAGAACGTCTTTATTTCACACGTTCAACCATTACTATACTGCAGGTAATTAAGTGGTTAACAATGTGAAATAAATTGAATGTTTGTTTTGTCCCAAACATTGGAACTATGCACAAAGAAAAATATAATGAAAAATGTAATCTTTAGAGAAAAATCTACCAGCGGTTATCGATTAATGAGAATCCATCCTTTGTGACTGGTGATGGGCTGCTTTGGGTTGCTGCCTGTTTGCCATTCATGATCGGTCCTATAGGGTGGCTGGTGTGAATTTGAAACAAGGCTTGATCTTTGTTCTCAGCATCTGAAGACGAGGCTTGGCTTATTTTGTCAACAAGGCACCGAACGGATGACATCGGCGCCACATCTGCGATCCTCTCCTCAGAACGAGGTGTGACGCGCATGTTCTTACGTCTTCTGACTACGACAGGAAGCAATCTACTTTCTATAGTGAGGCTTGCAACGCACGGCGCTTCATCATCTTTTTGTTACAGGAAGCGATTGCGGAATTACACTTCCACATTCAATGACACACCATGGGTCTGTATCTCATCATTGGGGTCAAACTTTATATATAAATGCAATGGCTGCAGTGGATTAGCACCCCAGATGATGTCTAGATAGACGAAACGCGTCGGTACAGGCTCCACTGCTGCCATTATACATGTACCAAAAGTGCTGTTTATCTTCTCAAATGTGTATTTTTTAACTTTAATAAATATCCAATATTTTTTACGGAATCACGCTGTCAGAATGTTTATACTGAAATAATAAAATAGTATTGTTTTTATGAAATTATGCAAATCTTGTTTTGGGAGATTTTACATTTTTTCCAACAATACAAACAAGAAATTCAAGTTTGTTTATCCGTGCTATTTTGAAGATAAGTGATACAAATGATATGCTAAAAATATATATTTATTAACTAAAAATACAGTGCAAATTAATATGAGGTATATTTTGTGATAATAAAAATAAATAGATATACTTCTACATATCAAAGATAAATGGTAATAAAGATAATTCACGTTTCTATACAAGCTCTATTACAGACTATCCCATTTCAAATCTTGAATTATACTTGTACATTTAAGACTTGGTAACTCTTAGTGAATAGCTTCCGTGGTTTCACGGACTTGTGTAAACAATTTTGTTTACCTTAACACTATGATGTGATGCTTTCTCAAAACAAACAGACCTTCTTCTTAAGCCCTGTACACACGATCGGATAACCTATGGATTTTTGTCCGATGGATTTGTCCATCGGAAATCCGATGAAACTGTTTTTCATCAGTCTTGCCCACACACCATCAGTCAAAAAACCGACCGTTCCAAACGCGGTGACGTAAAACACTCCGATGAGCCGAGAAAAATGAAGTTTAATGCTTCTGAGCATGTGTCGACTTGATTCTGAGCATGCGTGGGTTTTTGATCCGATGGACTTGCCCATAGACGATCTGAGTTTTCGATCGGTTTTTTATCTATCGGAAAAATTTAAAACATGTTCTATTTTTTAAAACCGATGGAAAAAAGACCGATGGGTCCCATACACGATCGGTTGGTCTGATGAAAACCATCCATCGGACGGTTTTCATCAGTCAAACCGATTGTGTGTACAGGGCTTCACACTCTTAAACATGCACGGACAAAATGTCATTGTGCACAGCTTGACAAATCAACCAAAGCTTATGTTAAATTTAGGATGAATCAATTTCTAAACATATAGCATAACAAAACCATTGTACAAGCTTTGGCTTTTAGCTACTTAAAGACAGACAAAACTGTGTATGTCTCTTAATATTTGGAATATAATTATTTCATACTGCAGTTAAAAAATATACAACTCCAATTTGCTCTGCTATATATATTTAAATGGTTTTGTAATGTATATGCAAAAACAATTCAGTTACCAAAAAGGTATACATTAAAAGATTAATACTTTACCAGGTCTTAAGAATTCTGTCTGAGAAGTTTCACATAGGCGAGTCCCACAGGACTCCTTCCAATCTCCCTACATCTTTCCGCCTTAAGATCTCCTCACATTCTAGAATGCTCATAGCATCCTTCCTGTCCAAGAGATAGCAAGGTATCAAGCAAGCTCCCCAGAGATCTTCCCTTCAGCTCCTGTGTCCCCTGAGAATCTCTCTCTGCTATCTGTAACACCTTTTTAACTCACCCCAAAAGTGGGTGTGTGTCTCATTACTATGTAATTGATGACGTAATGTGACGATGGAGTTTATATGTTGTCATAACAACCAAGTTCAGCATCCATCTTGAATAATAACCATTTTCAACCTATAGGGGCAGTATTGTATAAGAAATTACTTCTAATGTTATTGTCACCTATGTCTAAAATAATTTATGACACCCTTTGACCTTCAGCTTAGTGAAACACTATTAATTGTGTAAAACGTGAATAACGAAACGTACGTTGGCGGCGGTACCTGGTCACGTGTGTTTGTGCTGACGTGAATTACGGCGCTTTGGTTGCTGTTACGGCGGGTGGAACGCACGCCACCACGGAGGTGACAGTGGAGCGGTATCCAGACCAGCCTACAGTGCCGGGTAGGCACGTTTTAATGTAAGAGGCCACTTGGCGCACCTTTTTATATTTTGATTTTTAAAATAAAACAGTATTATGCAATGGATTCTCTTAATCTTATTTGCATATCCTACTTGTAACTCCGGGAAGAGGCTTTTGGATCTACTCCTGTCCTATTGATATGTGTGCAGGCACAATCCTGCTAAAGCTATTTCTGACATTCTTTTTAAGTAAAGAGGTCAGAGTCATCTGGTAAGCACATCCATTATCTGTGCACTTTGGGTGTCGTTATCATTCAGTATGTGGTGAAGGATTTTTTCACATAAGCAAGATTTATTTCAACAAGCAAATCTTTGATTGGATTGATTGATTGAAACATTTATTTCACTATATGTTGGGACTTTATGTTGTGGTTTACGCCACTTAGATGGTGAAAGATCATTGACACTGATTTATCATTTTATTTACTATTGTATATGTTTTGTGTATATTTGTGTATTCACTTAATTGGTTGCAATATCGCATAGCGCCCTCTTTATTTTTTCATTAATTGTGTAATGGTTGACATCACGTGTCAACTTTCCTAGCCAACCTGGCGTCTAACTTATATATATGTTTTGGAGGGGGGGAACTATTCAAAAGTGTCACACACACAAATGAGACCTTCACTATCATGGGATCTTACAACTGCACCTCCAGTAATGTTGTGTACCTCATCCAATGCAACAGGTGTGGCAAAGGATCTTATGTTGGTGAAACAGGACAAAAGTTGCAAGCGAGGATGAATTTGCACAGACATACCATCAAGGAACATAAGGAAGACAGTTTCTGCACACCTGTGGGACATCACTTCTCACAACCGGACCACACTATAGAAGACCTCAATGTTTTAGTTCTTAAAGGGAATTTCAGAACTATCCAGGAAAGGAAAACATTTGAACTAAGAATGATAATTCTTTTTGACACAAAAACTAATGCCTAAATTTAGATATTGGTTTCCTTACCCATTATACTAAGGTTTTATGACCCCCTCTGTGACTAGCATCTCCCCCCTCAAATCTATAGCTCTCCCTCTGTCTTATCTCACTAACTCTGTTTTATCTCACTAACTCTGCTGCTATCTTTATTACCATTGATTTGTATGTGTTTTTTTTTCCTTTCCCTCTGAGATTTTTTTTCTTGTTTTGTTTTAACATTCTGCTAAAAAAATTGTGAATCAGTACTGCTTGGACCTTGAAGAAGGGGACATACCCCGAAAGCTTGTCCTGAAAAATTGTGTGTTAGTGCAAATAAAAAAGTATCACGGACAGTACTCAATTTTCTCTGTCACAATTGCACTAATACGGCTACAATTACGTCAAGTATGATGGAAGATACTGCATATAGCCGCATAAAGAAGCAGTTAACCAACCTGATCACAAAGGAAACACAGGTTAGCAGCGACATCTTCTTTCTCTCAAGATGCAAAAAGAGGAATCTCATACCACAGGGTCTCCGGATTAAAAATCCTTGTGCCAATACACTGAACTCTCCTTATGCAGAAGGACTCTGCAGACGTACCAGCGAAAGGTTAAGGAACAACCTCATTCATAAACTGTATGGTAAAAGGGAAACAATCAGGAAACAAAAGCAGTTGGTGCTTGAAACCTCAACATCACTGGACCCTACAAACATCAGCCAAATTAAGAATGAAATTGAAACCTTACAAAGACAACTGCAAAAACATGCCATGAACAGGAAGCAAAAAAAACTCCAAAAGCTACACCAAGAGCAGACCTTTTGGATACAACCTAAACAACACAAAACAAACACAACTTCTATAACTCCTGCTATCAGCAACTTGGAACCCGATCCAGAATCCCAAGGTATCCCTTGTGTAAATGCTGACCTGACAGAAAATGTGGATATAACAGAGGATCTTGGAATCATAAATTTGTCAGCTCATAAACTTTCTGCACCAGAAACAACAGCCCTCTCCAAAGGCCTCACATTCTGCCCAACCACCAAATTGGATAATTTACAGGTATGGTCAGATATGGAGGAATTCTTTAGGAGACTGAGGCTCAAAGAAAATTTTCACAGTAACGAAAGGAATCCTAGGACAATAGGAGGTGATAAAAAGAAAAAGAACAGCAACTTCACACCTCCACAAGGATGCAACCCCAAACTGGATACCTATATTGACAGCTTCAGGCTGCGAGTAACATCCCTGATATCCACCCAGCAAAAGAAAATATTATACAACCTTTCACCGCTAGAGCGAAGAGCTGTACACGATCTGCGCAAAAATCAGGCCATAACCATCAAACCAGCAGATAAAGGGGGGGCAGTCGTTGTGATGGATACAGACAAATATATACAAGAGGGCCAGAGGCAGCTGGCAAATACTACTTATTACAAAAAACTGGATTATGATCCGACCCAGGATTTTACCAAGCAATTAAAAGGTCTGATTGTGACAATACCAAGCCACCTGCATTCAGAACTCATCAATGCAATTCCAGATAATCCAGATATTGGAGACTTCTACATGCTGCCCAAAATTCACAAGCCAGGAAATCCAGGCAGACCCATTATAACAGGTATGAATACACTTACCGAACATATCTCAGGCCTTGTAGAAAACATGTTAAAACCGTTAGTCATGAACACTACTAGTTTCCTGCAAGACACCACTGATTTTCTGAACAAGCTTAACAATATACAACAATTACCACCAAATACACTTCTAGTCACTATGGATGTAGAATCTCTGTACAGTAACATCCCTCACAAGGATGGGTTGGCAGCATGTCACAGATTCTTATCATCCTCACCAAACCACAAATACACTGCTGAGGATGTTACACGGCTCATCAAATTCATTCTTACACACAACTACTTCACTTTCAACAATGACATCTATCTCCAATGTATGGGTACTGCTATGGGAAGCAAAATGGCACCCCAATATGCAAACTTATTTATGGCTGACCTGGAGGACAAATTCCTGAACAGCATACAACAAAAGCCATACAGATATTATCGCTATATTGATGATATCTTCATGATATGTACTGAAGGTGAAGATAATCTAAACCAATTCTTCTCATTGATCAACACTTTTCACCCATCTATCAAACTCAAAATGGATTATTCAAACACACATGTCAACTTCCTAGACACTACAGTATACATCAGGGATGACAAGCTTCACACTTCGATATACAGAAAACCGACTGACCGATGCAGCTATCTTCATAGTTCCAGTTTTCATCCCCAACACACTAAACAAGCCATCATACACAGCCAAGCCATCAGATACCACCGAATTTGTTCAGTCCCAGAAGTCAGAGATAAACATCTCAGAACACTGGCAGGCTCTTTCCATAAGAAAGGATACAAAGACAAAACCATCAACAACAGCATAAACACAGCCTTGAAAACCTGAAGAGAAAATCTCCTCCAATACAAAGAGAAAAAAACAAATAACCGAGTACCTCTGGTCACCACATTCAACCCAACACTAGAAGGGATCAAAAAGATAATCAAAGATTTACAGCCCATTATAACAGAGGATGAAACTCTGAAAGAAATATTCCAACAACCCCCATTATTGGCTTTCAGACAACCACCCAACATCAGACACAAACTAATCAGCAGGAAACTTCACTCTGATTATGAAGTCACAAATAATGGAAGCAAACCCTGCAATAAAAAACGCTGCAAACTGTGCAACCAGATCAATCTATCCAAAAGTGTCACACACACAAATGGGACCTTCACTATCATGGGATCTTACAACTGCACCTCCAGTAATGTTGTGTACCTCATCCAATAAAACAGGAGTGGCAAAGGATCTTATGTTGGTAAAACAGGACAAAAGTTGCAAGCGAGGATGAATTTGCACAGACATACCATCAAGGAACATAAGGAAGACAGTTTCTGCACACCTGTGGGACATCACTTCTCACAACCAGACCACACTATAGAAGACCTCAATGTTTTAGTTCTTAAAGGGAATTTCAGAACTATCCAGGAAAGGAAAACATTTGAACTAAGAATGATAATTCTTTTTGACACAAAAACTAATGGCCTAAATTTAGATATTGGTTTCCTTACCCATTATACTAAGGTTTTATGACCGCCTCTGTGACTAGCATCTCCCCCTTCAAATCTATAGCTCTCCCTCTGTATTATCTCACTAACTCTGTCTTATCTCACTAACTCTGCTGCTATCTTTATTACCATTGATTTGTATGTGTTTTTTTTTCCTTTCCCTCTGAGATTTTTTTCTTGTTTTGTTTTAACATTCTGCTAAAAAAATTGTGAATCAGTACTGCTTGGACCTTGAAGAAGGGGACATACCCCGAAAGCTTGTCCTGAAAAATTGTATGTTAGTGCAAATAAAAAAAGTATCACGGACAGTACTCAATTTTCTCTGTCACAATTGCACTAATATGGCTACAATTACGTCAAGTATATATGTTTTGGGAATTTTTACCCCACATCTAGTTGGGTTGTAAATTATTTAAATTGGTTTGGAGTGAAATCATTGGAATTATACTCTAAGCCTAAAAAGTTATTCATGAATGGTTTCATTAATAACATACCATATTTGCAACCTTTATAATAATAATATATATGTAGTAAACAGGTTTGTATAATGTTAAAACAGATACATTATAAACATATATGAAAGAAAATGTATTATTTAAAATACATAGTTTAATATATGAGTGTTCTTGCTTCGTTCATGCAAAGAAACTACTGTGAGCTCATGTTTCGTCTGTAGAATCTCCCCTTATCTTGTTTATTTTACTAAGTGTTCAAACCTTTCAATTATAACCTGGGAGATGGTACAAACTTGCACAGTCTCATTGTAGATTAGATTCCTCCACTCAGGTACACTCACAGCTATAGAAAGGAGGCAGCGGCCGGACTACTCGCTAAGTGATCCGGAATCCGGCATGCAACAGAGCTGTTAAAATGTAGAACTTACAAAATACACGGCTCCAGATTGATGGCGTGCTGGCATTTCAATGCATTTCGCGAGGTTCGCGTCATCAGGAAATGGGGCCCAGTGTGGCTCATTCCGGTGGAGCCGTTTGATTCTCTGCAGAGTGGAGGAATCTAATACCTTCCCCCTAAGAAGTTATTTCTGCGATCTTTATGGGGAACTGAATACGTATGGGAGAGATTGAACAAGGAAGGATCCTGAGAGAAATTGTGCCTGATGGTCTTTGATGGCCGCTTACATCTGGTAAGCAGATTTTGATTGTCACGTCGGGTGAAGCACTTTATATGCACATTGCACTTTCTGAGAGCACTCGAGTGGTGTATATGGACAATTATTTTACACTTTTTTTGCACCCTTTGTACCTTTTTCTTCATACCAAAAAGACTGAGTGTTGCAAATCAAAAGGTGCTTCAACAAAGTATTAGTGTAAGGGTGTGCACACTTATGCAACCATATTATTTAATTTTTTTATTTTTACTTCCCTCCACCTAAAAGATTTCAGTTTGTTGTTCAACTGAGTTGCACAGTTTATAGGTCACATTAAAAGTTGGAAAGTTCTGAAATTATTTATCTTTGTTTAATTCTTTTACATCACAGAAACCTGACATTTTAAAAGGGGTGTGTAGACTTTTTATATCCACTGTATGTAGCAGCAGAATATTAAAGGCAAGTTTAATTACTTTTTTTTTTATTGTTTAGAGCTAGTTTGGGCCCCTGGGACCAGTGCTAGGACAATGTCCTTTAACATCCAATGCAAAAAGGACAACATGTACCCCCTCTTAGTGCTGTAAATTACTTCAGCAGCATAGCCTACCCATTAGCCACACTCTGCCTGGGACAGAATAATTTTCAGCTCATCATCCACAATATGCAATCGTGGGCCCTGGATACCTTTTTTTTCTACAATAACTGCTTAACACCCAAAGTAAAAAGTAGGGTTGCACCGATATCAGTAAGCATTATATACAAGGTAAAAATAATCAACACAAACAAGACAAAAAAATGACAGAATAATGTACAATTGCAAGCTGAACACTTAAGGCTAATCCCACAACACCTCAAATCCAAGTGTCCAATAAAATAGTACAGTGCAATATACAATGTATAAACAAAGTTTATATTGTAGGCGTAAGAATGAGAAACACTGATAGTCAGGACTCATAGGCAGCATTGGTGAGCAATGATAGGTGGCACTGATAGGCAGCATTGATGAGCACTGATAGACAGCACTGATGAGCACTGATAGGCAGCACTGATAGTTGGCACTGATAGATACATAATAGGTAGCATTGATGAGCACTCATAGGTGGCACTGATGGACGCTGATGGAGTGGGGGGGGGGGCAGGGGGCCCACTATGGGTTTTTTTTTTGCATCGGCCCTGAAGGTTCTAGTTACATCTTTGAGTGCTAGAGAGTGCATGTTACAAGGAGAAAGAGCTGTCAGGATAAACAAGATCACCTATAGTCTGTGTAGTGTTATCTTGTGTTCATTCGCTTTGTGCATTCACTTTGTGCATAGTCAGAAGTGCTCCCACTTATAGAAATACCCCCACTTTGAGAAAGAGCTCCCCCACCAAATGTGCCCCCCTTGGCAAATGTGTCATCCCCAAGAGATTCCAATTATCTAATTGGGGGGTAATAAAGGTTAGCTGGCTAAACAGAGCAAAATTCTCACTTCAGAAACAGACCAGCAAAAGGGCACTAAAGTTAAAGAGAATAAAGCATTGTAATGTGAACAGGTCTACAGAAGCAAAATAACATACCAGCATTATTAAACAGACATGAGAAAAAGCAGATAGCAGTGTTTCAGTTTTAGGGTGGAGTTGAATCAGGAAGACATACCTGTGGAGGCAGAGAAGAAATTTTCAGATGAGACATTCAGATGGATGGCATTCACTATATCTGGTTTCCCACAGTACACAGAACATGAAAATGCAATTATTTTAGCAAACAAAATACCTTTTTCTCATCAGCAGTATATAGCAGTGATTTCTATCAGTGTCTGGTCAAAACTTGTAGGAGGAGTTTTCATTCTTTTCATTCTTTTCTGACTGTCCTATCAGGCTGAATGACCTCTGTCTGGACAGTGCTGATCACATGCACCCTCCCAAAAAAAAAGAAAAAACTGAGCATGTGCAGAGTGCCACCAAGGGCGTTCTTCTATCAGCAGATGGATTGGGGACACTAAAAGAAGGGAAGGATCATAGAAGATGGAGCTCAAACATCTTTTTTATACACTGGTGACGATTAACCCTCTTAGGTTCCACAGTGAGTATAATAAGAATGCTTTACTTCATATACACACTGATATTACTGTTGTGGGTTTAGTAACACTTTAAATGCTAATTCTTCTTTGTTCACCTTTTTTTTTTCTAAATTCCAGCTCCCCTATGTACCAATATAGCATTAATGTACAAATTTTGCAAAAATAAAACAGCTTTCCATTAAAGGAGAAGTCCAGCCTGAGCTTTTTAGGCTGGGCTTCTCCTCTGGGTCACAGGAGTGCAATTAGTTTTGCACTCCTGTGACCTGTTTTCAGCGGAGAGCGGTCTGAAGTCTGCTCTCCGCCGATGTCCCTGCAATTCTTCGAGGCAGCGCGTCATCCTGACTTCCAAGTCTGGATACGCCAGCTGCTTTGATTGATGGCAGTCTCAGCGGCTCAGAGAGCCGCTGAGACGGCCGCTCCCCGCCTCTCCACAGCTCAGTGCTCTAATGAGCGTGGAGAAGTAGAGCAGAAGCGATACTGACTGACAGTCAGCATCACTCTGTTCAGGGAGGAGTGAGAACCGAGCCATCGGCTGTGTTCGGTCACTCGGTTCTCAGTGCAGAGATGCCGGGGGACGGTTTGATGCTGCATCCACCGAGGTAAGTATTATTAAAAAAAAACAAAAAAAAAACACACTTCTCTTTTATTTCTACACATGCTTACCTCACTCTCTTCATAGCTGTTTAAACACACTTCTCAATTGCTTCAGCTTTACTTCCTGAATGGACTTTAGGTCATGACAGTCACAGGAAGGAGTTGACCAGCTGAGCTCATTATCACACACCCGCCTTCATCAGCTGGTCAACTGATCATCAACTGGTCAACTCCTTCCTGTGTCATGACCTAAAGTCTGTCCAGGAAGTAAGGCAGAAGTAATCGAACAGTGTTTTTAAACAGCTATGAAGGGAGTGAGGTAAGCCTGTGTAGAATTAATGAAAAGCTGCTTTATTTTTTCAATCATGCTATATTGATACATAGGGGAGCTGGAATTTGGAAAAAAAAAAAAAAAAGGTGAACAGCTTTAAGCTCTGGTGAAAATTTATTTGCAAAAAGCACAGCTTATTTGCCCTTAGTAAATCAATCCCAAACACTTCAAAATTATATAAACAGTTTAAGAACGAGCTTAAAAAGAAAAAGCACATGCAGCAGCTACAGGGCCTTTTTGTTTTCCCTTTTTTCTATTTTTAAAACTTTTATATACTTTTACTCATTTATAAGTTTAGGTTTTGCTGATAGGATATAGCATGTATGAGTGTAAGTACTGTATTTATTACACTCACTTTTTTACCCTGAAAATAGAGGGTAAACTGTGCCTGTGTGTTATACGCAAGGGGCTGTGGAAAGTTTTTTTCCTGAAACTTTCCTCTTAAAGTTAGGGTGCGTGTTATACGCCTGTGCGTGTTATACGCCGATAAATACGGTATACACTCTGAGAGCATTTCATTTCCTTTTTTGATTTTTTTATCCTCAAATTGATGAATGTCATGAAAAATGCATGATGTCTTTGCATCTCCTGGTTCTGGTACAATGTGATTTATATATGTTTAATTACTAAATCTGACACCTTCCTTTTACCCAGCTGCAGTGACGCATAATTATCAAGTCACACATACAGGAAGCTGCCGAAAAAAACGAAGTTGTGGTGTAATAGTTTATTTTTGTCAATTAGATCACGAAAAATGCAACATCAACTCATGGCTGACCTATATGCCATTAATCTTCAATAAACTCCAAGAATAGTCAGAATTTTTCCATAGAATTCATTTTCTTGAAGGACAATACCCATGTATTTGTTGGAGTGCTGAGTGAGAATGGATGACCTTAAACCCTATTTAGTAAACAATAACACACAGAAATGACCTTCCATTACAAATGTCACTGGTATTTTTATTGCTCTGTCAGTTGTCCTAGACCAATACTGCTTTCTGTTAGTCTCAAAATTACACCAAGACTTTACAGGTATGTGAATTTATAATGTTAGTGAACTGGAGAAAAAAAAAATTGTTTTGTTTTATATCAACCTACACTTTATTTTCCTTAAGCAGAAAAGTTTGCACAAGGTGTAGTTCTTACAATTCTTGCATACAAATTGACACTAGTATGTTCAATCACAGCTGATCACGGTGTAAATAGGAAGAGCCGTGTAGTGGCTTTTTCTCTATCGTGTCTGACAGACGCGACTAGAGGAGAGCCGATCGGCTGTCCTCCTGACAGGGGGGTCTGCGGTGATTGATTATCAGCACAGCCCCCTTGAGGATGCCCACATAAGACCACCAGGGATGCCACCAGGAATTCCCACCACTGATGACCACCAGGTATGCCACCCATGGCCACCAGGATTGCCAATCTTTGACCACAAATGATGCCAATCTGTGCCCATCAGTATTGCCTGCCAGTGCCTCCTTATCAGTGATGCCCATCGGTGCCATCTATCAGTGTCCATTAGTGCCACCCATCAGTGTTCATCAGTGCTACCTATCAGTGCCCATGCATGTCCATTAGTGCCCCCTATTAGTGCCCATCAGTGCCACCTATGAGTGCTCATCAGTGCCAGCTATCAATACTCATCAGTGCTGCATATCAGTGCCACCTATCAGTGCCCATCAGTGCTGCATATTAGTGCCCATCATCAGTGCCCATCAGTGCCACCTCATTAATGCCACCTCATAAGTGCCCATCAGTGCAGCCTAATCAGTGCCTATCAGTGAAGGAAAAAACATACTTATTTACAAAATTTTATAACAGAATTTTTATATTATTTTTAAATTCTTGGTCTTTTTTTTACCAAAAAATAAAAACCTCAGAGGTGATCAAATACCACCAAAAGAAATCTCTATTTGTGGGAACCAAATGATAATAATTTTGTTTGGGTACAGTGTTGCATGACCGCGCAATTGTCATTTAAAAAGGGACAATTAGCCTGGGCAGGAAGGGGGGAAAGTGCCCTGTATTGAAGTGGCTAAACAAGAGCATATAACGTTACATAGTTGTATAGTTAGTTTGGTTCCAAAAAGGCACAAGTCCATCTAGTTCAACCAATTAAAGGGATAGAAAAAATCCCCAAAAAACAAGCAGATGATGTCCAATGCTTAAGAGATACTGGGGTTGATATACTAAAGGCAAAAAGACTGTGCACTTTGCAAAGTGCAGTTGCACTCTGCAAGATCAGTTGCTCCAGAGCTTAGTAAATGAGCAGAAGCTCTGCTGACTTTCATCAACCAATCATGTGCAAGCAAAAATGCATTTTTTTTTCTATTTTCCTTGCATGTGATTGGGTATTCTTTGCAAAGTAAATCTTTACCTCATTTACTAAGCTCTGGAGCAACTGCCCTTGCAGAGTGCAATTGCACTTTGCTAGGTGCACAGTCTATTGGCCTTTAGTAAATCAACCCCACTTTTAAGTCTTGCAATCATTTTTTTCTTTTCAGTATTTACCACTCATTATTTTGAAAGACAGATGGATTTATTTACTAAGGGCAAATAGGTTGCTGATTTCCATCATCTAATCAAGTACAAGCACAAATTCTGTTTTTTGTTGTTTTTATTTTTTACTTTTTCTTGCATGTGATTGGGCATTGTTTGCATCATGAATTTTCACCACATTCGCTAAGCTAGGTTAAAATTCCATTGCAAGGTCTAAATTCCCTTTGCAAAGTGAACCTCCTTTTTGCCTTTTGTAAATCAATCTCAGCATGTCAAAATCTGTTCCAAACCATTAAAACTGTTCTGTGAAGCTTTAGTCCTTGAGGTTGGATGACATGCCAAGATTCAGGAGCAGTTAGGGACTTAGCCAACCTAAACCTACTCAATAATTACTATCTTTAAATGTGAACTGGGAAATGTGCAAAGTGCTGGTCAACTGAGTTAGACATCACTCATTTGATCAGTAAAAATGTAATACTCTTGTCATTGTTGAGAGGATTGGGTTTATAGTAACAAAAAATAGAAAGCTAATTGCACATGACCATTTTTTCCCCTCACTGTACTAATTATGTAAAATATGTAACTGCAGCATCAAGCACCATCTGTAATCTAGGTATAACTCTTCAATTGATTTTCTCTTGCATAGCCAGCCTTTTGATCCTCTTTGAATTTGAATTTTATTTTAAGACTTTTTATTACATTAATCAAGTTGGTTCTTTTCCCTTTACAATAATGACAGTGCTAAAAACAGAACGCTCCACTGTCTTTCTAGACATGAAGCTGAGCAAACTTCCTTGCAGCTTCATAAAAAGCTTATCTTTAATAAAACAGCTGTGTTATGCCAAATAATGAAAGGGGTAGTAAAGACAACACTAATGGCAATTAAGCTCATAATGACAAGATAGAAGAAGAAAACCCTTGGGATCAAATTTACTGAGATCCTTCAAATTATTTTGAATCTTTCAGGTCCTGCAAATGTTGATGTTGCTACTGTGTTCTTATAGAAACCTATTTGGATGGGATGGAAACTATTATTTATACTTCAATCAAACATTATTAATTTCAAAATCTTGGGATGCATACAGGAAGTACATCCAGGGCAGCACTGGGCAAGGGGAGAGGGCATTTTCCCTATGGGACATTTCTAATAAGATATGTTGGGCCAATGGCCCATAGTGGAGATACTTAACTATTCAGACATCCATCAAAGCATGACCAGTCAGTGATACATGGTGGGCATTAAACAATTATCTTCTCCCAAATCAGATCTGCAATCATAGTTTTTAGGGAAGTCTTCCAGAACCAACTCCATCAGCAATTCTGAGATGTCATGTAACCAAATGTTGATGACTGTAAAGGAAGCTGATGTTGGAAGATATGAAGGTGTGTCACAATATTTTTAATTTTTACCATGTCTTTTAGAAACTACCACTTTTTTCATTTAATTTTATTTTTATTTTGAAACACAAGAGAAATACATTTGAAAACGACAGCATGTATAAAGCAAATTTAGAAAATCACTGTAACTGTACAGATTGAAAAACAACAGGTACATATAAACAAGATCAATATTAGATCACCTGAGATAAGAAGACCATGGCTTGACTTAGGCAATAGGAAAATTCTCAGCCAGTTTGGTAATGGGTCCCCCCCGCCCTCCGGCACCCCATATGGGAACTTACTGTACCGGAATAGGAGTTTCTAGCTCCTGACTTCTGATGAATTCTACCTCGGGGGGTAAGAAAATCGCCATGGTTCATGTTACCCGTAATAAACTCCTCAATGAAGGAATAATATAGGGCAACCTGCCGGTTTCTTCTTCAAACTTTCGTAACATAGGGGGGGTACAATGGGAGGGGAAGAGAGGAAAGGAGGGGAGAAAAGCTGGAGGAAAGAAAAGAGATAGGGGGAGAGAAAGAAACTACCACTTTTTACCATGCCCAGCAGTCACTGGGACACCTTGCCACACTTAGGTTTGCACATTTTCTTTAGCCCATAGAAATCTGTCTTTACCATGAAGAAACTAGATGATTGTGTTTGTCTCCAGCATTGGTGTCAATGAGTGCAATAATAAACCCCCGGAATTGGTGTCAGTGGATGTAATAATAGCCCCCAGTATTGGTGTCAGTGACTGCATTAATAACCCCCAACATTGGTGTCAGTGAGTAAAATAATAAACCCGCAGAATTGGTGACAGTGGATGTAATAATAGTCCTAGCATTGGTGTCAGTGAGTGCAATAATAATCCCAAACACTGATGTCAGTGAGTGCATTAATAACGCCCATGGTGTCAGTACAATTAACCGCCCCCCACATTGTTTGTCAGAGGCAATGCAATTTAACCCTCTCTACATTGTGGATTGGCAGTGAAAGTCAACCTCCTCCTCCCTCTGTATTGCAGATTGGCAGTGAAAGTTAACCACCCTTCTCCCCCTGAAATGTGGACTGTCAGTGTAAATTAACTTTCCTCCTCCCCC
Source organism: Rana muscosa (assembly GCA_029206835.1). Classification (NCBI taxonomy): domain Eukaryota; kingdom Metazoa; phylum Chordata; class Amphibia; order Anura; family Ranidae; genus Rana; species Rana muscosa. Next base: position 294,283,406 of record CM055116.1, read on the forward strand.
TGTATTAAGGCAATCTCTCCCCAGGCTGGGATTTATCTTGTACTGTGGGCAGAGATAGCTCTGCCCACAGTACAGTCGCTCTCATTCAGTACCGGGTGCTGGAACACATAGCGCATTCCAGCACCAGGCTCTCTGCTACCGCTCTGTTTTCTTTATGATGTCCAGTAGCCTGCGAGCTGTGTGTTTCGCACCAGGGACCTAAAATCAATATTGGAGATGGTTTTTACCAATTATTACATTACCAAATCCTGCTATCCCAAACCTGCCATTATCCATGTTTTTCAAAGGTGAAGGGGCCTTTCTTAAGGTGGTGTCAATTTATTTAATCTCTTTTTGTCAGATCTCTTCAGTTTGTTGCTGTTTTTTTCCAGTCTCGGTTATTTTTCAACATTTTTTGACACTTTAACATTGCAACTTTCTGCTTCATACTATTATAAAATTGTAAAATATACCTAAAAGACTTTGACTAAACACCTACTTTATAGGCAGTGACCATCAGCCTTGTGTCTCAGCTTTGGCCATGTTGTACAATATTTCTGGGAGTTTGGACAATCTATATTTTGTCATAAAAACTATTAATTTCTTTTATTTACAGTAAATAATGAAAATAGCTGCATGTTGGCATCTGTAAGGATAAAATATCAGAGATGGCACTGACAGAAGAACGACAATGACAGGCCCACAAAACAATTCAGCAGTGGTGGCTAACATATTTCTGTTGTGAATTATATTTTTTATTATATGCTCTGAAGGCCTCATTGGCAAAAATTGCATTTGCCCCCAAATCCCTATTTGCATACATTTCCAGCACAGCATTATCTGAAATATCCTTCCTTGTACTTTAGTAATGTTGCTCCAGTAACATAGGCAGCACAGCATGCTCTCTGATGTGTACGTAAGGGGTCCAAATCTTCTAACCCACAGGCCACAATGAAATTCACAATGTGAACTGCAAGGTGACTTGCAAAATAAATGTTTTGGAGCAATTTGGGTCTCAGTTACAAAGCAATAGCAGGACATAATCATACCCACTAAATTTTTAAACAGCAACCATGTACTTTACAATTGTGCATTGCACTCTGTTTGCTTCATGTCTCTGAAGCAATCAAAGCACTATACAAATAAATGTGCAAGAGAAAAACAAGTTGTATGGATAGCCCAGCCAGGGGACCTGTCACAGTCTTGTGACAGACCCTCTTCCAGCACTCACTACTTATTTCAGCCCTATTCATTCCTATGGGGAAGAGCCCCACTCTGCAAGACCACCATGGGTATTATTTGTCAGGGGAATCAATGGGGCTTCAGTGTGCATGTACAGAATAGAGAAGATCCAGCTAGGAAGTTTTCTGAAGCAAGGCTACAGTATGTGGCTCCAAGCAGGGTCACACAGTAAAGATCACTGGGTCGAAGTATTACTCCAGGAGGGCTGCATTCTTGTGGGAGGATGGGTAGCATGCTTTAAAACTTCAGCTCCAGAAGATTTACTCCCTTCCTGACCAGGCCATTTTTTGCGATACGGCACTGAGTTAAAATGATAACACAGTGCATAAATAAAATTAATGTCCTTTTTTCCCCACAAATAGAGCTTTTATTTGATGGCATAGGCGTGCCCACGGGGTGTGTCAGGTGTGCCTGGGCACACCATAATCACCCTGCAGTGTTTGTGTACTGTAGCCCCATGCCGCTGTCTCACGAGATCTGCTTGGACTGCTGTGAAATGCTGCATGATCCAGATCCAAGCAATGTGTACCCCCGGCCGTGAGACAGCATCACACTGAGCAGATATTGGGGCTTGTAAGATCCGCTCAGTGTGTGACTCTGTCTTGTAATATAACTGCCTGCAGGGAGAGAGAGAGGAACTGTCAGAATTCAGCTTGGATGTCAGGGTGGGCGGGGCCGAGCAGCTAACAGCATCAGCCAATAGGAAGGGAAATGGGTGGGCCGCTACGTGTACATGACTCCGTCCCCTTTCTTAAGCTGCTTAATAATTGGCTGGTGTTCGATAGCTGCTCAGTCACGCCCATCCCGAGATTACAGCCGAATTCTGACAGTTCCTCTCTCCCTGCACACAGTTACATTACAAGACAGAGTCACACACTGAGCGGATCTTACCAGCCCCAATATTTGCTCAGTGTAATACCCCCATCTCCTCTGTCAGTGCTTCCAATCAGTGCCACCTGTCAGTGCCAGTGCCACTTGTCAGTACCACCTGTCAGTGCCACCTGCCAGTGACAGTCAGTGCCGCTTGTCAGTGCCACCTGTCAGTGACAGTCAGTGCCACCTGTCAGTGAAAGTCAGTGCCACCTGTCAGTGACAGTCAGTGCCAGTGCCAGTCAGTGCCAGTGCCACCTGTCAGTGCCTGTCAGTGCCACCTGTCAGTGCCACCTGTCAGTGCCAGTGAGGCTTGTCAGTGCCACCTGTCAGTGCCAGTCAGTGACAATAAGTGCTTCCAATCAGTGCCACATGTCAGTGCCAATCAGTGCTATCTGTCGGTGCTACCTGTCAGTGACAGTCAGTGCCACCTGTCAGTGCTACCTGTCAGTACCAGTCAGTGCCACCTACCAGTGTCCATCAGTGCCACCTACCAGTGTCCATCAGTGCTACCTATCAGTGCCCAGTACCACCTATCAGTGCCCAGTGCCACCTATCACTGCCAATCAGTAAAAATCAGTGCCACCTATGAGTACCAATCAGTGCAAATCAGAGCTTCCAATCAGTGCCACCTGTCAGTGTCCATCAGTGCCAATCAGTGCTGCCTATCAGTGCTTCTAATCAGTGCCACCTGTCAGTGCTGCCTATCAGTGCCCATCAGTGCTGCCAAACAGTGCCAATCAGTACCCATCAGTGCTGCCTATCAGTGCCCACCAGTGCTTCCAATCAGTGCCACCTGTCTGTGCCCATCAGTGCTGCCTATCAGTGCTGCCCATCAATGTACATCAGTGCTGCCTATCAATGTCCATCAGTGCCACCTATCAGTGCTCATCAGTGTTGACTATCAGTGCTGCCTTTCAGTGGCCATCAGTGCAGTCGATCAGTGCCACTAAACGCTGCCAATCAGTGCCCATTAGTGCTGCCTATCAGTGCTGCCAATCAGTGCCAATCAATACCTATCAGTGCTGCCTATCAGTGCCAATCAATGCTTCCAATCAGTGCCACCTGTCTGTGCCCATCAGTGCTGCCTATCAGTGCCCATCAGTGCCACCTATCAGTGCTCATCAGTGTTGACTATCAGTGCTGCCTTTCAGTGCCCATCAGTGCAGCGATTAGTGCACATCAGTGCAGCCGATCAGTACCACTAAATGCTGCCAATCAGGGCCCATTAGTGCTGCCAGTCAGTGATTTCTATTAGTGCCATTCAGTACTGCCTATCAGTGCCACCAAGCAGTGCCAATCAGGGCCCATCAGTGCTGCCTATCAGTGCTGCCAGTTCCAACCAGTGCTGACAATCAGTGCCAATCAGTGCTTTCTATTAGTGCCACTCAGTGCCGCCTATCAGTGCCAATCATTGCTGCCTATCAGTGCCACCAAGCAGTGCCTATCAGTGCCCAGTGTGGCCGATCGGTGCCCATCAGTGCTGCCTATCAGTGGCCATCAGTGCTGTCAATCAGTGGTGCCTATCAGTGCTGCCAATAATTGCCCATCAGTGCACTGACTGTAGGGATGGGGGAGATGAACTCAGCAGACAGGCACATTGTCCATAGGGGGCCGACCTGGTGGGGCACAACTGAAATCTGTTGATGTTTATTGATGCCACATGCCGATCTTTAGAATAATAGGTAATCACCACACTACTATTTACAATAAACTACTGGGAGGTAAAACAAAAAAGTGTCAGTAAAAGGCTTGCCGCTAAGCACCGATATGTGTTTCCGATGTGGAACCCTCTAATGAATGGAAATCTCAATAAATGTCAATATTACCACAATACCGGTCTCTGTGATATGTAACAACACATATAATACACATCACACTGAAAATAAGACATACTGTATAAAATTAAAGCTAGCAGGGATGGTGAAAACCCCTCCTATAGATATTTGCTATACAGATTAACTTCAAGTGCAACAACTTTTTAGTTGGGAGGTTCCCACATTACTCTATAGCACTTTGGATTTTTTTTATTTTTTTAACACTTAATTGTATATATGTTTTAGTTACTATTATAATGTGAATTTTTGCACTTGAAGGTAATTTTCCACCACCCTTGCTAAATCCCTGTCTTTATGGACCTTGCTTTGTGCACTGCTGCGCAGTCATGTTGGAACAGGAAGGGGCCATCCCCAAACTGTTCCCACAAAGTTGGGAGTATGAAATTGTCCAAAATGTCTTGGTATGATGACATCTTAAGAGTTCCCTTCACTGGAACTTAGGGGCCAAGCCCAACCCCTGAAAAACAACCCCACATCATAATCCCCCCTCCACCAAATGATTTGGACCAGTGCACAAAGCAAGGTCCATAAAGACATGGATGAGCAAGTTTGGGGTGGAGGAACTTGACTGGCCTGCACAGAGTCCTGACCTCAACCTGATAGAACACCTTTGGGGTGAATTAGAGTGGAGACTGCGAGCCAGGCCTTCTCACCCAACATCAGTGCCTGACTTCACAAATGGGCTTCTGGAAGAATGGTCAAACATTCCCATAGACACACTCCTAAACCTTATGGACAGCCTTCCCAGAAGAGTTGAAGCTGTTATAGCTGCAAAGGGTGGGCCTACTTAATATTGAACCCTACAGACTAAGACTGGGATGCCATTAAAGTTCATGTGTGTGTAAAGGCAGGCGTCCCAATACTTTTGGCAATATAGTGTGTGTATGTATGTATATATATATATATATATATATATATATATATTGTAGGGGGATCAGACTCAAGGCAGGGACAACTCACAGTCTCTTTAGGAAAACACCATGTTTAATGCACAGGCTATTTCCAAAAGCAGAAAAAAGGGCATCTTGCCATCAAAACAAAATAAACTTCTGCTCTACCGAGCCTTAAGCCTCGTACACACGATCGGATATCCTATGGATTCTAATCCGATGGTTTTGTCCATCGGAAATCCGATTAAGCTGACTTCCATCAGTCTTGCCTACACACCATCAGTCAAAAAACCGACCGCACCAAAACGACGCGACGTACACCACGTACGACGGCACTATAAAGGGGAAGTTAAAATCGAATGGCGCCACCCTTTGGGCTGCTTTTGCTGATTTCGTGTTACCGCGTGTTAGTAAAAGTTTGGTGAGAGCCGATTCACGCTTTTCAGACTCCGTGCTTTGCAGATTGTTTCCTGGTATTCAGTTTGTGCTTGTGGGTTCGTATTTGTTTTTCAGTGCATGCAGTCAGGTCGTTACTGTTTTGCAGTGCCTTCTTGGCCGCTCGTTACTGTTTTTCAGGTCGTTCTTCTCAGGCCTTGCTGTTCCTCGGTGCGTTCTGTTTGAGTTCATTCTGACCAGCCGACCGGTTTAAAGCCATGTTTGAAGTACGTTCTGGTCGTAGAGCTCGTGCTGGCTATGGGCTCGGTTTTGCGGTTAACACTGTAACCCGAGTTCAGTCCATGAACAGGGTGAGGAGGAGTTCATGGACCAAGAATTGGTTGCTCCAGCGGGACCAATTCTCTCATATGTCTCTGCTGCGGGAAATCCATGAGAATAATCCTGATGATTTCAGGAATTATCTCAGGATGACGGACCCCGTTTTTCACCGTCTGTTGGATTTGCTGTCCCCCTATATCATGAGGCAGGACACTGTGATGCACCAGGCCATCACTGCCGAGCAGAGGCTTATTGCCACGTTGAGATACCTGGCGACTGGGAGAAGCTTGCAGGACCTCAAGTTCTCAACAGGCATCTCCCCCCAGGCTCTTGGGATCATTATCCCGGAAACGTGTTCTGCCATCATCCAGGTCCTGCAGAAGGACTATATGAAGGTAAGTTTTCTCCTTTAACATCACATTCTAGTTTTTGAATGTTTGCTAATGTATTTCTTTCCTTCTTCCCAAATTACCCTGATTGTAATATGCTGGGAATGTCCCCTTTCTCCCCATGCATGTTTTTACTTATAATGGCTCTTTTTTTGGCCTACATGCCTATTTCCCTTCACTAACCTCTCCAGCATGCTATCCTGGGCCCAAACACACCTAGCTTAGTTTTTTCTTAACAATGTTTTTTGTCAGTGCCATAGTAGTTTTGAACCCCTCTCCCCCCCCCCCTAAAATGTGTCCAAATGTTTAAGTTCACATTCAAGTTCAGCAGAGTGGTAGAGCCTTTTTTGGGGGGGCACAAGATCAGCTATAACCCCCTCTTAGAATATTTTCTAATGTCCCATCAGCGGGGGTGAGTCATCTGATAAGTGGGCCTTCTATTTTTGTGTTTAAATACTCCCTCAAATAATAAATGTTATACTGATGTTGGCCAACAATGTCTTTGTGTAATCTGCTTGCAATGTAATGTGCAAAAGTACTAATGTATTATTTTTGTTTGACTCCACAGTTTCCTTCAACACCACAGGAATGGCAGACTGTGGCTTCCCAATTTGCCCAGCGTGGGACTTCCCCAACTGTGGAGGGGCAATTGATGGCAAGCACGTCCACATAGTGCCGCCACCCCGTTCGGGGTCATACTATTATAACTATAAAGGTTTTAATAGTCTTGTGTTAATGGCGGTGGTGTCGGCACGGTATGAGTTCCTGTATGTGGACGTGGGGAAGAACGGCCGGATGTCCGATGGCGGAGTATTCGCGCAGACGGAGTTCGCTCACCGTCTGCAGTCTGGGGGCCTGGCACTGCCTCCAGATGCAGACAACGTGGATGGACTTCCTTTTGTTTTTATCGCAGATGAAGCCTTTGGACTGGGACCACACCTGATGCGGCCGTTTCCCCAACGCATTCTCACCAGGGAGAGGAGGGTTTTTAATTACCGGCTGGCCAGAGCCCGGAGGGTTGTGGAGAATGCCTTCGGGATAATGGCCAGCCGGTTCCGCCTGTTTCAGACAGCTATCCACATGGCGGAATACAAACTCACCCGTAATAAACTCCTCAATGAAGGAATAATATAGGGCAACCTGCCGGTTTCTTCTTCAAACTTTCGTAACATAGGGGGGGTACAATGGGAGGGGAAGAGAGGAAAGGAGGGGAGAAAAGCTGGAGGAAAGAAAAGAGATAGGGGGAGAGAAAGAAACTACCACTTTTTACCATGCCCAGCAGTCACTGGGACACCTTGCCACACTTAGGTTTGCACATTTTCTTTAGCCCATAGAAATCTGTCTTTACCATGAAGAAACTAGATGATTGTGTTTGTCTCCAGCATTGGTGTCAATGAGTGCAATAATAAACCCCCGGAATTGGTGTCAGTGGATGTAATAATAGCCCCCAGTATTGGTGTCAGTGACTGCATTAATAACCCCCAACATTGGTGTCAGTGAGTAAAATAATAAACCCGCAGAATTGGTGACAGTGGATGTAATAATAGTCCTAGCATTGGTGTCAGTGAGTGCAATAATAATCCCAAACACTGATGTCAGTGAGTGCATTAATAACGCCCATGGTGTCAGTACAATTAACCGCCCCCCACATTGTTTGTCAGAGGCAATGCAATTTAACCCTCTCTACATTGTGGATTGGCAGTGAAAGTTAACCTCCTCCTCCCTCTGTATTGCAGATTGGCAGTGAAAGTTAACCACCCTTCTCCCCCTGAAATGTGGACTGTCAGTGTAAATTAACTTTCCTCCTCCCCCTGTATTAAGGCAATCTCTCCCCAGGCTGGGATTTATCTTGTACTGTGGGCAGAGATAGCTCTGCCCACAGTACAGTCGCTCTCATTCAGTACCGGGTGCTGGAACACATAGCGCATTCCAGCACCAGGCTCTCTGCTACCGCTCTGTTTTCTTTATGATGTCCAGTAGCCTGCGAGCTGTGTGTTTCGCACCAGGGACCTAAAATCAATATTGGAGATGGTTTTTACCAATTATTACATTACCAAATCCTGCTATCCCAAACCTGCCATTATCCATGTTTTTCAAAGGTGAAGGGGCCTTTCTTAAGGTGGTGTCAATTTATTTAATCTCTTTTTGTCAGATCTCTTCAGTTTGTTGCTGTTTTTTTCCAGTCTCGGTTATTTTTCAACATTTTTTGACACTTTAACATTGCAACTTTCTGCTTCATACTATTATAAAATTGTAAAATATACCTAAAAGACTTTGACTAAACACCTACTTTATAGGCAGTGACCATCAGCCTTGTGTCTCAGCTTTGGCCATGTTGTACAATATTTCTGGGAGTTTGGACAATCTATATTTTGTCATAAAAACTATTAATTTCTTTTATTTACAGTAAATAATGAAAATAGCTGCATGTTGGCATCTGTAAGGATAAAATATCAGAGATGGCACTGACAGAAGAACGACAATGACAGGCCCACAAAACAATTCAGCAGTGGTGGCTAACATATTTCTGTTGTGAATTATATTTTTTATTAAATGCTCTGAAGGCCTCATTGGCAAAAATTGCATTTGCCCCCAAATCCCTATTTGCATACATTTCCAGCACAGCATTATCTGAAATATCCTTCCTTGTACTTTAGTAATGTTGCTCCAGTAACATAGGCAGCACAGCATGCTCTCTGATGTGTACGTAAGGGGTCCAAATCTTCTAACCCACAGGCCACAATGAAATTCACAATGTGAACTGCAAGGTGACTTGCAAAATAAATGTTTTGGAGCAATTTGGGTCTCAGTTACAAAGCAATAGCAGGACATAATCATACCCACTACATTTTTAAACAGCAACCATGTACTTTACAATTGTGCATTGCACTCTGTTTGCTTCATGTCTCTGAAGCAATCAAAGCACTATACAAATAAATGTGCAAGAGAAAAAAAAGTTGTATGGATAGCCCAGCCAGGGGACCTGTCACAGTCTTGTGACAGACCCTCTTCCAGCACTGACTACTTATTTCAGCCCTATTCATTCCTATGGGGAAGAGCCCCACTCTGCAAGACCACCATGGGTATTATTTGTCAGGGGAATCAATGGGGCTTCAGTGTGCATGTACAGAATAGAGAAGATCCAGCTAGGAAGTTTTCTGAAGCAAGGCTACAGTATGTGGCTCCAAGCAGGGTCACACAGTAAAGATCACTGGGTCGAAGTATTACTCCAGGAGGGCTGCATTCTTGTGGGAGGATGGGTAGCATGCTTTAAAACTTCAGCTCCAGAAGATTTACTCCCTTCTTGACCAGGCCATTTTTTGCGATACGGCACTGAGTTAAAATGATAACACAGTGCATAAATAAAATGAATGTCCTTTTTTCCCCACAAATAGAGCTTTTATTTGATGGCATAGGCGTGCCCACGGGGTGTGTCAGGTGTGCCTGGGCACACCATAATCACCCTGCAGTGTTTGTGTACTGTAGCCCCATGCCGCTGTCTCACGAGATCTGCTTGGACTGCTGTGAAATGCTGCATGATCCAGATCCAAGCAATGTGTACCCCCGGCCGTGAGACAGCATCACACTGAGCAGATATTGGGGCTTGTAAGATCCGCTCAGTGTGTGACTCTGTCTTGTAATATAACTGGGAGAGAGAGAGGAACTGTCAGAATTCAGCTTGGATGTCGGGGTGGGCGGGGCCGAGCAGCTAACAGCATCAGCCAATAGGAAGGGAAATGGGTGGGCCGCTACGTGTACATGACTCCGTCCCCTTTCTTAAGCTGCTTAATAATTGGCTGGTGTTCGATAGCTGCTCAGTCACGCCCATCCCGAGATTACAGCCGAATTCTGACAGTTCCTCTCTCCCTGCACACAGTTACATTACAAGACAGAGTCACACACTGAGCGGATCTTACCAGCCCCAATATTTGCTCAGTGTAATACCCCCATCTCCTCTGTCAGTGCTTCCAATCAGTGCCACCTGTCAGTGCCAGTGCCACTTGTCAGTACCACCTGTCAGTGCCACCTGCCAGTGACAGTCAGTGCCGCTTGTCAGTGCCACCTGTCAGTGACAGTCAGTGCCACCTGTCAGTGAAAGTCAGTGCCACCTGTCAGTGACAGTCAGTGCCAGTGCCAGTCAGTGCCAGTGCCACCTGTCAGTGCCTGGCAGTGCCACCTGTCAGTGCCAGTGAGGCTTGTCAGTGCCACCTGTCAGTGCCAGTCAGTGACAATAAGTGCTTCCAATCAGTGCCACATGTCAGTGCCAATCAGTGCTATCTGTCGGTGCTACCTGTCAGTGACAGTCAGTGCCACCTGTCAGTGCTACCTGTCAGTACCAGTCAGTGCCACCTACCAGTGTCCATCAGTGCCACCTACCAGTGTCCATCAGTGCCACCTATCAGTGCCCAGTGCCACCTATCACTGCCAATCAGTAAAAATCAGTGCCACCTATGAGTACCAATCAGTGCAAATCAGAGCTTCCAATCAGTGCCACCTGTCAGTGTCCATCAGTGCCAATCAGTGCTGCCTATCAGTGCTTCTAATCAGTGCCACCTGTCAGTGCTGCCTATCAGTGCCCATCAGTGCTGCCAAACAGTGCCAATCAGTACCCATCAGTGCTGCCTATCAGTGCCCACCAGTGCTTCCAATCAGTGCCACCTGTCTGTGCCCATCAGTGCTGCCTATCAGTGCTGCCCATCAATGTACATCAGTGCTGCCTATCAATGTCCATCAGTGCCACCTATCAGTGCTCATCAGTGTTGACTATCAGTGCTGCCTTTCAGTGGCCATCAGTGCAGCCGATCAGTGCCACTAAATGCTGCCAATCAGTGCCCATTAGTGCTGCCTATCAGTGCTGCCAATCAGTGCCAATCAATACCTATCAGTGCTGCCTATCAGTGCTTCCAATCAGTGCCACCTGTCTGTGCCCATCAGTGCTGCCTATCAGTGCCCATCAGTGCCACCTATCAGTGCTCATCAGTGTTGACTATCAGTGCTGCCTTTCAGTGCCCATCAGTGCAGCGATTAGTGCCCATCAGTGCAGCCGATCAGTGCCACTAAATGCTGCCAATCAGGGCCCATTAGTGCTGCCAGTCAGTGATTTCTATTAGTGCCATTCAGTACTGCCTATCAGTGCCACCAAGCAGTGCCAATCAGGGCCCATCAGTGCTGCCTATCAGTGCTGCCAGTTCCAACCAGTGCTGACAATCAGTGCCAATCAGTGCTTTCTATTAGTGCCACTCAGTGCCGCCTATCAGTGCCAATCATTGCTGCCTATCAGTGCCACCAAGCAGTGCCTATCAGTGCCCAGTGTGGCCAATCGGTGCCCATCAGTGCTGCCTATCAGTGGCCATCAGTGCTGTCAATCAGTGGTGCCTATCAGTGCTGCCAATAATTGCCCATCAGTGCACTGACTGTAGGGATGGGGGAGATGAACTCAGCAGACAGGCACATTGTCCATAGGGGGCCGACCTGGTGGGGCACAACTGAAATCTGTTGATGTTTATTGATGCCACATGCCGATCTTTAGAATAATAGGTAATCACCACACTACTATTTACAATAAACTACTGGGAGGTAAAACAAAAAAGTGTCAGTAAAAGGCTTGCCGCTAAGCACCGATATGTGTTTCCGGTGTGGAACCCTCTAATGAATGTAAATCTCAATAAATGTCAATATTACCACAATACCGGTCTCTGTGATATGTAACAACACATATAATACACATCACACTGAAAATAAGACATACTGTATAAAATTAAAGCTAGCAGGGATGGTGAAAACCCCTCCTATAGATATTTGCTATACAGATTAACTTCAAGTGCAACAACTTTTTAGTTGGGAGGTTCCCACATTACTCTATAGCACTTTGGATTTTTTTTATTTTTTTTAACACTTAATTGTATATATGTTTTAGTTACTATTATAATGTGAATTTTTGCACTTGAAGGTAATTTTCCACCACCCTTGCTAAATCCCTGTCTTTATGGACCTTGCTTTGTGCACTGCTGCGCAGTCATGTTGGAACAGGAAGGGGCCATCCCCAAACTGTTCCCACAAAGTTGGGAGTATGAAATTGTCCAAAATGTCTTGGTATGATGACATCTTAAGAGTTCCCTTCACTGGAACTTAGGGGCCAAGCCCAACCCCTGAAAAACAACCCCACATCATAATCCCCCCTCCACCAAATGATTTGGACCAGTGCACAAAGCAAGGTCCATAAAGACATGGATGAGCGAGTTTGGGGTGGAGGAACTTGACTGGCCTGCACAGAGTCCTGACCGCAACCTGATAGAACACCTTTGGGGTGAATTAGAGTGGAGACTGCGAGCCAGGCCTTCTCACCCAACATCAGTGCCTGACTTCACAAATGGGCTCCTGGAAGAATGGTCAAACATTCCCATAGACACACTCCTAAACCTTGTGGACAGCCTTCCCAGAAGAGTTGAAGCTGTTATAGCTGCAAAGGGTGGGCCTACTTAATATTGAACCCTACAGACTAAGACTGGGATGCCATTAAAGTTCATGTGTGTGTAAAGGCAGGCGTCCCAATACTTTTGGCAATATAGTGTGTGTATGTATGTATATATATATATATATATATATATATATATATATATATTGTAGGGGGATCAGACTCAAGGCAGGGACAACTCACAGTCTCTTTAGGAAAACACCATGTTTAATGCACAGGCTATTTCCAAAAGCAGAAAAAAGGGCATCTTGCCATCAAAACAAAATAAACTTCTGCTCTACCGAGCCTTAAGCCTCGTACACACGATCGGATATCCTATGGATTCTAATCCGATGGTTTTGTCCATCGGAAATCCGATTAAGCTGACTTCCATCAGTCTTGCCTACACACCATCAGTCAAAAAACCGACCGCACCAAAACGACGCGACGTACACCTCGTACGACGGCACTATAAAGGGGAAGTTAAAATCGAATGGCACCACCCTTTGGGCTGCTTTTGCTGATTTTGTGTTACCGCGTGTTAGTAAAAGTTTGGTGAGAGCCGATTCACGCTTTTCAGACTCCGTGCTTTGCAGATCGTTTCCTGGTATTTAGTTTGTGCTTGTGGGTTCGTATTTGTTTTTCAGTGCATGCAGTCAGGTCGTTACTGTTTTGCAGTGCCTTCTTGGCCGCTCGTTACTGTTTTTCAGGTCGTTCTTCTCAGGCCTTGCTGTTCCTCGGTGCGTTCTGTTTGAGTTCATTCTGACCAGCCGACCGGTTTAAAGCCATGTTTGAAGTACGTTCTGGTCGTAGAGCTCGTGCTGGCTATGGGCTCGGTTTTGCGGTTAACACTGTAACCCGAGTTCAGTCCATGAACAGGGTGAGGAGGAGTTCATGGACCAAGAATTGGTTGCTCCAGCGGGACCAATTCTCTCATATGTCTCTGCTGCGGGAAATCCATGAGAATAATCCTGATGATTTCAGGAATTATCTCAGGATGACGGACCCCGTTTTTCACCGTCTGTTGGATTTGCTGTCCCCCTATATCATGAGGCAGGACACTGTGATGCACCAGGCCATCACTGCCGAGCAGAGGCTTATTGCCACGTTGAGATACCTGGCGACTGGGAGAAGCTTGCAGGACCTCAAGTTCTCAACAGGCATCTCCCCCCAGGCTCTTGGGATCATTATCCCGGAAACGTGTTCTGCCATCATCCAGGTCCTGCAGAAGGACTATATGAAGGTAAGTTTTCTCCTTTAACATCACATTCTAGTTTTTGAATGTTTGCTAATGTATTTCTTTCCTTCTTCCCAAATTACCCTGATTGTAATATGCTGGGAATGTCCCCTTTCTCCCCATGCATGTTTTTACTTATAATGACTCTTTTTTTGGCCTACATGCCTATTTCCCTTCACTAACCTCTCCAGCATGCTATCCTGGGCCCAAACACACCTAGCTTAGTTTTTTCTTAACAATGTTTTTTGTCAGTGCCATAGTAGTTTTGAACCCCTCTCCCCCCCCCCTAAAATGTGTCCAAATGTTTAAGTTCACATTCAAGTTCAGCAGAGTGGTAGAGCCTTTTTGGGGGGGGCACAAGATCAGCTATAACCCCTCTCTTAGAATATTTTCTAATGTCCCATCAGCGGGGGTGAGTCATCTGATAAGTGGGCCTTCTATTTTTGTGTTTAAATACTCCCTCAAATAATAAATGTTATACTGATGTTGGCCAACAATGTCTTTGTGTAATCTGCTTGCAATGTAATGTGCAAAAGTACTAATGTATTATTTTTGTTTGACTCCACAGTTTCCTTCAACACCACAGGAATGGCAGACTGTGGCTTCCCAATTTGCCCAGCGTGGGACTTCCCCAACTGTGGAGGGGCAATTGATGGCAAGCACGTCCACATAGTGCCGCCACCCCGTTCGGGGTCATACTATTATAACTATAAAAGGTTTTAATATTCTTGTGTTAATGGCGGTGGTGTCGGCACGGTATGAGTTCCTGTATGTGGACGTGGGGAAGAACGGCCGGATGTCCGATGGCGGAGTATTCGCGCAGACGGAGTTCGCTCACCGTCTGCAGTCTGGGGGCCTGGCACTGCCTCCAGATGCAGACAACGTGGATGGACTTCCTTTTGTTTTTATCGCAGATGAAGCCTTTGGACTGGGACCACACCTGATGCGGCCGTTTCCCCAACGCATTCTCACCAGGGAGAGGAGGGTTTTTAATTACCGGCTGGCCAGAGCCCGGAGGGTTGTGGAGAATGCCTTCGGGATAATGGCCAGCCGGTTCCGCCTGTTTCAGACAGCTATCCACATGGCGGAATACAAACTCAACCACATAATTTACTGCTGCTGCATATTGCACAATTTCTTGAGACAATACTCTGCAACATATATATCTACAGTTGGGCCTGAGGCCGGTCTATCTGAGATGAACATTCTGACCGGCCTGGACACTGCCCGTACTGGCTTGGCCCCCCAAAGTGCCCGTGAAGTACGTGATAAATACGTTGAGTACTTCACGGGTAGGGGGCCATCGCAATGCCAGCCCATATCTGACCTTTTTTACCAAAAAATAAATGAAAAATATATATTTGAAAAACTTGTTTTGTCATTATTGCTTTTTTACTTTTTTAGTATGTGTCTCACAGGTTCTTGTAGCGCCAAGTGTATTTGTCTTTAGTAAATAGCCACAATTGTCACAGTAAAAAACATGCATTTTGCATTTTTGGAACTGCTGTTGACTATTGAGCATAGAAAGAACAAGCCACACATTTTTGAGTGTCCAAAATATTTTTTACTTTGTGTACCACAGGTGCAGCTTTTTTTTTTTATTAAATACAATGTAGAAATTTTTTGCTCCACATTTTGGAGAATAATAATATTTTTTGCTTTCTTTTGGTTTTGTATAAACATGCATGGGTCAAAATAGCAAACATATCAAAACAATGGAACTTACAAAGTTCAACATGAAAACGATAAACCTGAGATGGGGTGATGTCACCCCTGAACCATCCCAAATTTGAAGATGCACACAGTTTCTTGTTTGCCAAATGGTTATTTTCAAAGTGAGCCCATGGCTAAAGTCAGCATGTGCTATCTGCCATCATGGGGGATCAATGGACGTGCTTTGGGGTGCAAACCCTTCCTCTCACCTACTTGAATAGTGAGGAAGAGGCTGCACCCCCAAAACAGGGACATAGATATCCTGTGACGGCAGATAGCACATGTTGACACACTGTGTGCATCTTCAAAATTTGGCTGGTGGGAAAACAAGTGCAAATGTTTGTTGACAAAAAATACAAAATAACGGGGGGGGGGGGCTTCAGACTATTTGCCCCAAAATATCTATAATGTTTTTATATTTTTGCTCAATCACATTCATCCTATTCCTCATAATGGCCATTTCGCTACTACATTCCATTATTTCTTGAATAAGTATTTTGGCACTAGCACTTGAGAATGGAGGAGTTGGAGTTTCGGACACACCACCACGTTCATCCCCTAAAAAAAAAAAGGGATTTAGAAATATGCAGGCCTACATCTGTTTTTACCTTGAAGTTGTGGTGACAGACACTGACCTGTTGTAGTGATAAGCTCCACCTCTCCTTCCTCCACCTCTCCTTCCTCCACCTCCGCTTCCTCCACCTCCGCTTCCTCCACCTCTGCTTCCTCCACCTCTGCTTCCTCCACATGCTGATCTTGGGGTGCTTTTGGATCTTGGTTTTCTTTATGTGGTCTGTGCTTCCAAGGCTCCTCAGATTGCTGTCCTCCCAGTCTCCTATCCCCTATGAGAATGAAACAAACAAAAGGTATCCTTTAGCACACAGAGATTTGAGGGCATAAATTGTAAACCTTGCTTGGAAGTGGGGTCCAATTGTTAGTTTTGTCTGAGTTCCAAGATGAACACATGAGATTTTGTGAATTGAACAAAGCAGGAATACTTTTATTTTTGGACCAAAATAACACACATGGAGACACCCCAAGGTATCCACTGGAGCACCTGTGTGTGACACCCTAAAAAGGTTGTTCAGGTGGCCCACACTATAGTGCTCCTGAGTTAAAAGCTGTGTAACCAGCTGCTTCAGTGTCCTCTCCTTTACCCAGAATCCAGTTTATCATTTCACATTCTATTTAATTACAACACATCATCTAGCCCACAATGTTTATAAATGTTGTTTTCATTAAAATATGCATGACCACGTGTGGTTTACGTGTATATGTGCAAAACATGTTCTTTTGAAGACGATCAGTGTTTACTTCGAAACATTACCAAATAAGTGGACCCTCAACTTAACATAAAAGTGGACATTTTACAATGTGAAACCAGACAATCCAAGCACATGTAGCAAAACATGCAAGAATAAATATTACAATTTGAAATAACACAGGAAATAAACTTACTTTTTCAAGGTTTTTTTTAAGCTTCCTATACTGCTCCGGCTCCCTTAGCTTCAGGTCAGACCACCTTTTACGGAGCTGCTCCTTGGATCTCCTGACCCCAAATTTCTGATAGAGACTCCTCGCCACTTTGTCCAGTATTTGAGACTTCCGGAGTTTAGGGGTGTCGTATGGCCCATGCTTCCCATCGTAATCTTTCCTCCGCAGGATGTCCACCATCTCAGCAAATGACATATTAGTCGCCTTGTATCTTTTATTCCTGGATCGGGATGTTCCCGCCTCCGGGCTTTCCTCGTCGGTACTTAATAATAAAGCACGCACCTGTGTCACCAACATGTCGTCGTCTCCCACTGTGCGCCGAATGAGAAGGGGCGGGGAAATGCAGAAAAAGAACGTCATGGGCGGGCGACGCGGGCGGAGTTACACGCATGCGCATGGTATATAAATGGGAAATGAGGTTATGGTTGCGCGGAGTAAGAATGACCGGAAGTGATTAAACTTGGGCCTGCAGTGGCCTATAATGGTTCCTGATTGTAAAGGCCTATATTGGGATAAGATTATGACAATTGAAGCTGACCTCTACTGTTTTTTTCTTGTGTTTTATCTTGCAGAAAGTAAAATGCATAAATTAAGGGAGCCAGACATTATGTTGTTATTCATGGAGAAATACAAAGAATTGCGCAACCTGTGGGAGCTCAAACATAGTTCTTACCACAAGAGTGGTGTACGTCGGGCAACAATTAACCAATTAGCGGAATATATGAATACCTGGGTCCCAGAAGCCAACTACACTATGATGAACAATAAGATAAACCACATGCGTAATGCTTACAAAAAAAGCTACACAGCAGTCCGCGCTTCTATGAGATCAGGAGCAGCAGCAGACAAAGTAGTTCAGCCCAAGCTGTGGTACTACAAGCATCTGCAATTTCTGGAAGACCAGATTGAGGCCAGGGAATCACTTTCCAGCCTTCCCTCAACCCTTCCTTCCACCCTTCCCTCCAGCGTTCCTTCCACCCTTCCCTCCAGCGTTCCTTCCACCCTTCCCTCCACCCCTGCAGAGGGGGAGGAGGAGCCACCTGAGCTGGAAGAGCCGGATCTGCGCATCTTCAGCCAGGTATAGTATTTTCAAACATATTTATTGGCCTCAATGTACTATTGTGAACTAGATGTATTGTTCACAAATGAAATAATGAACCCAAAAAAAATAAAAATAAAAAAAAGTGGCCAGAAATGATTGGTACAGTAGCTAAAAAAAACGGGGTCAGAATGAAAGTCTTTTCAATTTATTGAACATTCAAATTGCAACAGTCATGAGATAAAAATTGTGTGTGATTGATTCAACAAAAGATCAAACTATGTCCCTTTTTTCTACACCGGATGAGGTCAGCCAGGAGGAAGAGGCGCAGGAATGTGGCAGGCAGGAGGAGGCAGGGGTGAGTGGCAGCCAGGAGGAGGCAGGGCCAAGTGGCACTCAACAGGTCCCCAGGCCTAGTGGCAGCACACAGTCACAAGTGGCTCCCCTCCACGTCAGACGGAAAAAACATCGGCGGATGACACCGGTGGAGGAGGAGTCACTTCAGATAATACGTGACGCTGCTGCCATCATGAGGGCCCCCCTCAACCCTGTTGAGGGCTTTAGTGCCTACCTGGCCGAAAAGTTGTTTCAAATGGAGGCGGGACAACGTGCCCTCTGTGAGCATCTGATATACACGGCCATTCACACGGGGGGGAGGGGGCAGCTAACAGAGGCCACTCATCTCTGCCATCTGGCCCATCCTTCTTGTCCTTCTCCTCCTCCTCCTGCCACATTACCACCGACAGTGGCACAGCCTGCAAGGGTGTGTGGACGGGGCCGTGGAACAAACGCTGGAGGGAAGCGTGGAGGGAAGGCTACAGGGAAGAGCAGAAGGTGATTCCCCTGGCTTCAAGCTGATCTTCCAGAAGTTGCAGTTTGTAGGAGTACCACAGCTTGGGATGATGTATGTCTTCGGCTGCTGCTCCTGATTTCCTTATGTTGTTTATTTTATTGTTCATCATAGTAATGTCTGCCTTTGGGGTCCAAAGTCTTCATATATTTCGCTAATTTTCCAATTGTTGCCCTTTGGGTTTCTTTATATTTTTTGCCAGAATAAATGGAGATTTGATTTCAGCCAAAATACTTGCCTGATGTGTTTTTATTGTGAGTAGCAAGAACATTTCATAAATACAATGTGTAATTAACAAGGGACACCAACCTCCTTGAGGGAAAAATAAAATAAACATATGTTGTTAGGAGAACTTGACACCAAAAAAAAAAGGCCACAAGAAAAAAATAAATAAAAAAAGATCTGGATTCTAAATCATTTTTAAAATTAGTGAGGTCTGGCTTTAAGAATAGATCAAATTATTCATGAGATCACAAGAAACAATAAAGAAATAAGTTTGTCAGAACTCTGGAAAAATATCTGCAGCAAAAAATACATTTTAAACACCATTCTAAAGAACAAAACAATGCGCTGCATTAAACGAGGCAATAATTTGCAGACGGACGAATGTGCTCTCTCCATTAGGAACGCTAGTTTTACCAGAACGAGCGCTCCCATCTCCTAATTCAGTCTGAGCATGCGTGGGTTTTTTATCCGATGGACTTGCCCATAGACGATCAGAATTTGCTATCGGTTTTTGATCCATCGGAAAAATTTAAAACATGTTCTATTTTTTAAAACCGATGGAAAAAAGACCGATGGGTCCCATACACGATCGGTTTGTCCGATGAAAAAAGTCCATCGGACTGTTTTCATCGGTAAAACCGATCGTGTGTACAGGGCTTCACTGTATCCGTAGTCTGACCAGTCCTTTGGTTTGGTAGTAAGTGTCCATATAATTGCACAAACTTGTATCCAAAATCAGGGATAAGCAGCCATGCTCCAACATGCCTCCTCACATGGAGACACACACTCTCTCTCTGAGAGCTAAGCCCAGCTGCTTTAATCAAGACCTGAAAGGTTAGGCCTCATGCCCACGGACGTTTTTAAAGCCGCGTTTTTGGGCGTTTTTTACAGCTTAAAAACGCCTGTCCATGTTATTGTATAAATTTTTCGACAATATTTTTTTCGAAAAAAAACCGCCGGAGCCCAAAAGCGCAATTGCGGCGTTTTTGCGCGTTTTTTAACGCTTCGCGTTTTTTTATGCCTAACGCTGACGCCGCGGAACGCACTGGTTCTGTTTTTTTTTTTTACAGCTTAAAAACGCCCATGCTATTTGCAGCTCAAAAACGCCTAGGTGGACATGAAGCTATAGACTAACATGGACAGGCGTTTTTAAGCTGTAAAAAACGCTCGAAAACACGGCTGTAAAAACGTCCGTGGGCATGAGGCCTTAAAATTAAGCTGCGGTCCACGGACTTGGAAGTCTGTCCCACCCGGATCTCTTTCAGACTCCCAATAAAACCAGCCCCGGAATGGACCTTACCAACACAGGGTAAAAAACTATCCTTCTTTACCCTGAAGACTTTGCTGGTATTATCTTAGATTATAAATCTAAGAATCCGTGGAGGAACATATATCCCATCAATCACTTCTCCTGTTATTTTAGTTTGTTTCACAGGCACTCGGCTACATATCTCCCCCCTCTGCTCAAACTCGGGGGGGTTGAGCACCTTGGGAAAACAGACTGTAAACTCTGGAGAGGGCATCTGCATTAGCTTGTTGGCTACCTGGCCTATGTTCCACTAAAAATTAAAAATTCTGTAGAGCCAAGAACCATCTGGTAACTCTTGCATTTTTCTCCCTATTTTGGGCCATCCATTTGAGTGGGGCGTAGTCAGTTAGGAGCCTAAATTGTCGCCCTAACAGATAATATTTAAAACTTTCAAGGGCCCACTTGATGGCTAGACATCTCCGTTCTACAATGGCATACCTTTTCTCAGCAGGGGTCAACTTTCTGCTTAAGAACGCTATGGGGTATTCTTCCCCATTCAGCACTTGGGGCAACACTGCACCTAATCCCACTTCTGAAGCATCCGTCTGCACTATAAATTCCTGTGTGAAAATCGGGGTGATTAAGACAGGGCTACTACACAGGGTGGTCTTTAAGTTCTGGAAAGCTTTCTCAGCTTCTGGGGACCAAGTTAACACTGAGGACTTCCCCCCCTTGGTAAGATCCGTAAGGGGAGCTGCTACTGTAGCAAAATTGGGAACAAATCTTCTGTAGTAGCCTACTAATCCCAAAAAAGCCCTGACCTGTTTTTTATTCAGGGGTCTTGGCCAACTTTGGATTGCTTGAATCTTTGTGACTTGGGGTTTTACTATCCCACTGCCAATAATGTACCCTAGATACCGGGCCTCCTATAGTCCCATAGCACACTTCTTAGGATTGGCTGTCAGACCCTCACGACGGAGGTCGTTAATAACAGCCTGCACTTTAGGTAAGTGGCTCTCCCAGTCTGCACTAAAAATTACCACGTCATCTAAATAGGCAGATACATAGGCTTGGTGGGGTTTAAGGATGCGATCCATCATCCTCTGAAAAGTGGCTGGAGCCCCATGTAGGCCGAATGGCATCCTCTTATACTGCCAGTGCCCCTCAGGCGTGGAGAAGGCTGTCTTCTCTTTTGCCCGTTCCGTAAGTGGTATTTGCCAATACCCCTTCGTAAGGTCCAGGGTGGTGATATATCGGGCCTGTCCTAGACGCTCAATTAATTCATCTACCCTGGGCATTGGATAAGCTTAAAATTTTGACACTTCATTTACCTTTCGGAAATCATTACAAAATCGGATGCTTCCATCCGGCTTGGGAATAAGCATGATTGGACTACACCACTCACTATGGTATTCTTCTTTCTTGTTCATACATCACGGGACACAGAGCAGCATAGTCATTACTATGTGGGTTATATAGAACTACCTTCAGGTGCTGGCACTGGCAACTTCCAAAACAGGAAGTACCCTCCCCTATATAAGCCCCTCCCATCCGGGAGTACCTCAGTTTTTTGCCAGTGTCTAAGGTGTTGGCCAAGGTTAACATGTATTCATCTGGGCTTGTGTACAGGTTCTCTGGGCCTTAGCAAGCTATTCCGGATCCGACCAAAAAAGCTTCATAGCTCAACGGTCGGTACCCGGGCCTTGCAGAGAAGAGCAGGGTTTTGCCTGTAATGCCTCTCTTAGGAGGGCTGGACCCTGGGATCCAGAGCTCTGGTCATACCCAAAACCAAGAGGCTATCTGTGCAGGGTGCTATACAGGTCCAGGGGAGTGGAATCCTTGGGAACCCGGTCCCTGAAGGTCTAGTACAATGCCTGCCGTGAGAGGTGAAGTTTGGGCTTCTGTGGACCAAACAAAGTCCTGCGGCGGGGAAAAGGTAAGTGGGGGCCCCTCAGGAACTTGGTTCTATTGAGGGGACCCCCAAGCCTAATATGTCTTTCTGCCTGTTGCCTAAAGGTATTCCCGCTAATAGCTGTATATGCCTAAGAAATCCTAGAAATGTCTTTTCATAAAGGAAGTTTTAAAAACTGTAAACCTGGAAATGTTTTTCATAAAGGAGGTTTTAAAAAAAAAAAAAAGACAAAAGTGCGGTACCTGTGTTTGTCCACTAGAGGCCGCTGTGGAACGTCTTTTTTTCTTGGGACTATTCCTTCCATGGTGAAAGTCCAGGCAGATGAGTGAGCTCTCTATCAGGGAAGCTGCATTCCTCTGTCATGCTGCCAAGTAGTTTCCTTCCATCCCCGAGTCCTGGTGAAACAGGGACCCTGGCTCCTCTCCCTACAGGGCGCCAAGAGCGCACACGTGCACGCGCGCGCGCGTGCACACACACGCTTTCTTTTTATAGATTTAGCTTAAAAAAAGTGGGCGGAGCCTGGCAGATGACGCGCTCTGTGCGCCCAGCGCTTTTGCGCATGTGCGGGCATCCCAGCAAGATAAAAGGACTCAGTCCACGCTGCTTGCTATGGACACAGAGCATGAAAAGGAGCTGGTAGCATGGTATAGGGGCTTACAGCGGGCGGTTGATACAGGCATCCCCAGAAAGACGCATTAGTAGACACCCACTGATGTACATAGCAGCAAATTGCATTAGACTATTTCAGTAAAGGGGTGTATTGCGGCTGGAATACCTCAGCTTTGAACTAAGGAATATGCCGCCTAAAAAACTCTGAGATATACCTCTCAGGAAGTGAAGGGGGTCTCCATCGGGCTCTGAGGATCTGGAGCAGTCATCTGCACCCTCCTCCCCTGAGAAATCAGAGGTTAATACCCATAAGGAACCCCCGGGAGTGCCAGGTACTGCGGCTGTCCTCAGTCCACCTGCTCCTGCATATATAACAGAGGAGGTTTTTGCCTCAACTCTGGGGGGATTGGAGCAGAGATTGGCAGCATTGATCGCTTCTTCTCTACAGGAAAGAAAGCGCGCCAGATCTCCATCACCTCCATTAGAGTGCCTGTTGGCAGAGCAACAGTCCCAGGAAGGGACCGACCTACCTGAAGGGGATCAGGAGGAGGTTAACTCTGTTTTTGAGGAATCGACAGTAGATGAACCATTTTCAGCATCACAGACTGAAAGATTGTGGGTCCAGACCCTAACTGACATGGTTCGATCTGCATTTAAAATGCCTCTTGTTGAACCATCAACTACTGCTGTCTCCTCATTGGGGTCGCTAAAAGCTCCCCAGGTTAATTGCTCCTTTCCAATACATCCATTATTGGAAGGACTTATATACCAGGACTGGGAACATCCTGATAAACTATTTGTTCCGCCTAAGAAATTTCCGGTGATCTATCCCATGGAGGAAAAGTTCACCCAGAGATGGAATGTTCCTACGGTGGATGCAGCCATCTCTTCTGTGAACAAATCACTGACATGCCCAGTAGATAATGTTCAAATGTTCAAAGATCCAGTGGATAAAAAATTGGAATCTTTATTAAAATCTGCTTTTTCCACAGCTGGGGCTGTTACACAGCCAGCAGTGGCAGCTATTGGGGTCTGCCAAGCTTTAAAGGATCAGATGAAGATGGTCCTGAGGGATTTGCCAGACCAGCAGGCCCAGGCTCTGGCTGATCTGCCTAGAGCATTATGCTTTGCGGTTGACGCCATCAAGGATTCTATCCATCAGGCCTCCCGCCTCACGCTGTCTTTGGTACATATGCGTAGGCTTCTGTGGCTCAAAAACTGGTCTGCTGAAGCTCCCTGTAAGAAGCTCTTAGTTAGCTTCCCATTTCATGGGGAACGCCTTTTTGGCGAGGACCTGGATAAGTATATCCAGAAGATTTCCAGTGGTAAAAGTACTCTCTTACCGAGTAAGAAGAGGTCTAGGGGTCCATCTTTTAAGAGGACTACCTCTCCTATCCCTGCGACGTCTGCTACTAAGCAGTTCCGACGGCCTCCTCGGTCAAACTCAGGGGGTAAAAATCAGGGACAGTCACAGGGTAATAAGAAACCCTGGATCCGAAGGGGTACTAAACCAGCCTCCAAGTCAAGCCTATGAAGGGCTGCCCCCACTCAAACGGGTGGGGGGAAGACTTCAGTTGTTCGCAGAGACCTGGCGGGAGACGATCAAAGACAGATGGGTGCTCTCCGCAGTAACTCTGGGATACAAGTTGGAGTTAAAAGAGTCTCCTCCTTCCCATTTTATGTGGTCAGGCATGCCAAGAGACCCTCTGAAAAGAGGGTCTCTCCTATTGGGGTTAGAACAACTATTGCTCCAAGGAGTAATTATGGAGGTTCCTATGGAAGAGTGGGGGTTGGGTTTCTACTCAAACCTTTTCACAGTCCCGAAGCCAAACGGGGACATAAGACCCATATTGGACCTAAAGAGTCTAAACAAATTTCTAAACGTCCGGTCTTTCCGGATGGAGTCGATCCGATCGGTCACTGCTGCCCTACAGGGGGAGGAATGGTTAGCCTCGATCGACATCAAAAGATGCTTACTTGCATGTTCCCATCTTTCCAGGTCATCAAAAATTTCTACGCTTTGCAGTAGAAGGGCGCCATTTTCAGTTCAGAGCCTTACCATTCGGTCTGGCCACAGCACCAAGAGTGTTCACAAAAATTCTGGCCCCACTGTTGGCCGATCTAAGAACACGAGGTGTAACGATAATGGCATACCTAGACGACCTGTTGTTGATGGACCACTCAGTTGCCAAGCTAGAAGTGGTAATTGTCGATACAATCAAGTATCTAGAATCTCACGGTTGGGTCATCAACCTGGACAAGTCAGCCCTACAGCCAGTGAAAAACCTGGTATATCTAGGGCTACGGCTGGATTCAGACCAGAGGAAGATTTTCTTACCTCTAGATAAGGTATCCTCTTTGAGGGGCTTGGTCCGTCTGCTTTGTGCAAAAAGACAGCCGTCCATACGCCTGTGCATGAGGCTGCTAGGAAAGATGGTAGCATCATTCGAAGCTGTGCCATACGCCCAATTCCACTCAAGGAATTTACAGAGGGCCATATTGTCAGCCTGGAACGGAAAAATTCAGGCTCTAGACTTCCCGATGGCTTTGTCCCCTTCCGTTTGGAAGAGTCTCTGCTGGTGGTTGATCCCCCAGAATCTCCAGAAGGGAAAACCCTTCAGTCCGATATCCTGGAAGGTGGTCACTACAGATGCCAGCCTTATAGGCTGGGGGCAGTACTGGAGCAATGGTCTCTCCAGGGCAGATGGTCAAATGTAGTAAAAAGCCTGCCCATCAATCTCTTAGAGATACGAGCAGCCCGGTATGCCCTAGTAGCCTGGACATCCAGACTCCAAGGGTCCCCTGTCAGAATTCAATCAGACAATGCCACAGCAGTGGCATATATCAATCATCAGGGAGGCACCAGGAGTCGTGCAGCCCAGAGGGAAGTAAGTCACATCCTGGAATGGGCAGAAAAGCATGTCCCATGTATATCAGCTGTCTTCATTCCAGGGGTGGAGAATTGGAAGGCGGACTTTCTGAGTCGCCAACAGTTATGCCCAGGGGAATGGTCCCTTCATCCCGAGGTCTTCCGAGCAATATGTCAGCGGTGGGGAACACCGGATGTAGATCTGCTAGCATCCAGATTCAACGCAAAGGTGGACAGATTTGTCTCCCGGACAAGGGATCCCCTCGCTTGCGGCTCGGATGCTCTGGTGTTCCCTTGGGATCAGTTCAGACTGATATATGCATTCCCTCCGCTACAATTGTTGCCTCGACTCCTTCGCAGAGTCAGGTTGGAAAAGAAGCCGGTGATCCTGGTGGCTCCAGCGTGGCCCCGAAGGGCCTGGTATGCGGAGATCATAAAAAAGTCTGTGGGGAGTCCTTGGACCCTTCCACGTCGTCCGGACCTGCTTTCGCAAGGACCGATATACCACCCTTCCTTACTAACTCTAAGTTTAACGGCCTGGCTATTGAATCCCACATCCTAAAGAAGAGAGGTCTCTCTAACTCTGTGGTATCAACTATAATCAATGCCAGGAAGCCTGTATCCAGGCAGATCTACTATAGAGTTTGGAAGGCGTACATCACTTGGTGCGAGGCCAGAAAATGGCATCCACGTAAGTACGTTATAGGCAGAATTCTGGACTTCCTGCAGTGGGCTGTAGACAGGAAGTTTGCCTTAAGTACTATCAAGGGCCAGGTTTCGGCCTTATCAATACTATTTCAAAGGCCCCTGGCTATGCATTCACTTGTCAAATCCTTTATGCAAGGGGTGACTCGTATTATTCCACCGATTAAAGCTCCCATATGCCCATGGGATCTAAATTTGGTTCTGTCGGTTCTGCAGAAGCAGCCGTTTGAACCTTTGCGGCACATTTCCTTGGTTCTACTCACCAGAAAATTGATATTTTTAGTAGCCATATGCTCGGCTAGAAGAGTGTCGGAATTAGCCGCCATGTCCTGTAAGGAGCCATATCTGGTTATTCATAAGGACAGAGTAGTATTACGCCCTCACCCAGCCTTTCTTCCTAAGGTGGTATCGAGGTTTCACTTGAACCAGGATGTGGTTCTTCCTTCTTTTTTCCCCAAACCAAGCTCGGTAGAGGAAAAGTTATTGCATTCTTTGGATGTAGTAAGAGCAGTTAAAACTTATCTAAAAGCCACTGCTCAGATTCGTAGAACGGATTCTTTGTTTGTTCTGCCGGAAGGCCCCAGAAAGGGTCAGGCAGCATCAACATCTACTTTAGCCAAGTGGATTCGACAGGTCATAATATGGCTTGAGAAGTAGACCGCCTCCGTTCAAAGTTAGGGCGCACTCCACGAGAGCAGTTGGAACTTCATGGGCAGTGCATCACCAGGCCTCCCTGGCTCAAATTTGTAAGGCCGCAACATGGTTTTCAGTACACACGTTTACTAGGTTCTACCAGGTGGACGTTAGAAGTCAGGAGGATGTCGCCTTTGGGCGCAGTGTGTTGCAGGCCGCAAAAGATCCTCATGCCTGATGGCGCCCAGCTTATGTATGGTGTATCCCCCCCCTCATTTGGCATTGCTTTGGGACGTCCCACATAGTAATGACTATGCTGCTCTGTGTCCCGTGATGTATGAACAAGAAAGTAGGATTTTTAAAACAGTTTACCTGTAAAATCCTTTTCTTGGAGTACATCACGGGACACAGAGCTCCCACCCCTCTTTTGGGGACACGTATTGCTTTGCTACAAAACTGAGGTACTCCCGGATGGGAGGGGCTTATATAGGGGAGGGTACTTCCTGTTTTGGAAGTTGCCAGTGCCAGCACCTGAAGGTAATTCTATATAACCCACATAGTAATGACTATGCTGCTCTGTGTCCCGTGATGTACTCCAAGAAAAGGATTTTACAGGTAAGCTGTTTTAAAAATCCTACTATTACATCAAGCTCCAACATCCTCCTTATTTCCTCTGAGACTACTTGGCGTCGAGCCTCTGGGATGCGATAAGGTTTTAAGTTAACTTTGACCCCTGGCTCGGTCACAATATCATGCTTTATTACTGAAGTTACCCCTGGAATATCAGCGATTTCTTAGCAGAAATTCCTTGATCTCTTGTTTTTGGCTTACGGACAAGGCCTCAGCGATCTCCACCGCCGGCATGGTAGAAGGATCTGCGGTAGTCATCGACAAGGCTGCTTGGGTCATAAGGGATTCTCTGTCCTTCCAGGGCTTCAAGAGATTGACATGGTAGATTTGGTAGGGTTTCCTCTTTCCAGACTGATGTACTCTATAGCTAACTTCCCCCACCTGTTCTACGACCTCGTATGGCCCTTGCCAAAGTAGGGTTTCCTCTTTCCAGGCTGATGTACTCTATAGCTAACTTCCCCCACCTGTTCTACGACCTCGTATGGCCCTTGCCATTTCGCCAGAAATTTACTTTCTACTGTAGGGACCAGCACAAGAACTCTGTCACCGGGGTTAAAGGTTCGGATCCTAGCTGAACGGTTATAGACTCAAGCTTGAGCCTGTTGCAAGTGGGACTTAACAATGGGCATGACTTTACCAATCCGGTCTTGCATCTGAGCAATATGTTCCACTACACTTTTGAGTGGGGTTGCCTCTTGTTCCCAGGTCTCTTTTGCTATATCTAATAAGCCCCTTGGGTGTCTGCCATACAGCAACTTGAAAGGGGAAAAGCCAGTGGAGGCTTGGGGTACCTCCCGTACAGCAAACATGAGATAGGGCAAGAGGCAGTCCCAGTCCCTACCATCTACCGCTACCACACGCTTTAACATTCCTTTCAGCGTTTTGTTGAACCTTTCCACTAGACCATCCGTTTGTGGGTGGTACACAGAAGTGCGTAAGTGGTTAATTTTAAACAATTTACATAACTCTTTAGAAACCTTCGACATGAAGGGCATGCCCTGGTCAGTTAGCAGCGCCCGAGGAATACCCACACGTGAAAATATAAGAGAAAGCTCTTTAGCAATACTCTTAGCTGAGGGGTTCCTTAGCGGGATTGCCTCTGGGTACCGGTGGCATAGTCCAAGACAACCAGGATATGCTAGTGCCCCCTAGCGGACTTAACCAAGGGACCTACAATATCGATGGCAATCCTGTCAAAGGGCACCTCAATGATGAGTAAAGGTACCAACGGACTCTGGAAATGTGATACCAGAGCAGTGAGCTGACAAACTGGGCAGGATTCACAGTACGCTTTTACCTCTTTGTGTAAACCTGGCCAATAAAACCGTTGCAATATCCTTTCCTTAGTTTTATCCACCCCCAGATGTCCCCCAAGAACATGAGAATGTGCCAGGTCCAGTACCATGTGTCTATGAGGTTGAGGTTCTAGCAGCTGTTCAAGTCTCTCTCCTCGTACTTCATCGACTCGGTATAACAGGTCATTTTCCATAGCAAAATGTGGGAATATGGCCTCCTCCCCTGGCTCTTGGGGTACCCCATTTACAACTGTTATCTGTTCCCTTGCACTAGCTAGAGTGGGATCCCTAAACTGGGCCGTGCCAAACTTTTCGCGGGTCGTGGGTAGGTCCGGCAGGTCTAACTCTAGATGGGGGTTCTCTGCGTCCCCTGCAAGGACCTCCAAGGGAAAATGGGCAGACTCTTTCTCTTCGTTTTGCACCTCCAGCGGTTCTGGGCGTAGGAGTCCGATCCTGCTGGGGGTCTTGCTCCCTTGGCGTTATCCCATAAATCCCAGAAAAAAGGGAAGTTTTGTCCCAGGACAGTAGTTATATATGAGATTTGGGACTACTCCAACCTCATGGTCCATAGTGCCACAGGGAGACTCGATAGATACCACGGCCGTGGGGTAGCACTTGGTATCCCCATGAATACAAACCACGCCCATTAGCTGTTGCTGCAACTTTTGTGGGTTCACGAGACTGGCATGCACTAAAGTTACTAAACTGCCAGAATCCAGCAAGGCAGTCATCTGGCAACCGTCCACTTTAATGACACAAATCTGTTTCTCAGTGCCGCCGGGCTGCTGTGAGGTGTCACCTGGTGTAGCAACAAAAGAGCCTTTCTGGGTCACACTGTAATCCATAGACTCTTGGTTTAGCGGACAACTGGTGACCAGGTGCCCCAGTTCCAGCACACTATAGGACCCTGGTCCTGGCGGGTCTCCCTTTGGTGATTGAGTCTCTTCACTCCTTGCGTCTCAGGAACCTCAATCGCATTTACTTCCTTCTTCCCCCACTTTAGGGCGGGATCGTTTTGTCCCAGGTTGGTTGGATTCTGTCTCTTGAAGAAGGATTCTGTGGGTACTACACCCCTAAGAAAATCCTCAGTACACAAGTACCACTCCACGAGGGCCACCAACTCATTGGCATTTTTAGGACCAGCTCTCCCGGCAAACCGTTGTATAGGGGTTGGAAGGGCTCTCACAAAGCGGTCTACTACAACTCTCTCCAATACTTGAGCTGGGTGGCGACCTCTGGCTGTAACCACATCCATGTGAGGTGGAAGAGGTCGTACATCTGGGACCTTGCAGGTTGGCCCACTTTAAATTGCCAAGCATGGACACGCTGGGCTCTCAGAGCCACCGTTACGCCAAGGCGGGCCAGAATCTCTGTTTTCAAAGTTTCATATTTATGGGCCTTAGCAACATTTAGATCAAAATAGGCCTTCTGTGGGTCCCCGGTCAAAAAGGGGGCAAGGACCTTAGCCCATTGGTCCTGGGGTAGCCCTTCACGCTCTGCCATCCTCTCAAAAACCGTGAGGAAAGCCTCCACATCATCCTCGGCCGTCATTTTCTGTAATGCAGTTTGCACTCGCTTGCGTAGATCTGCAAAATTATCTGTACGTAGAAGCTTGTCAGTCAGCATCTGTACCTGAGTCTGTATGAGCTTATTGAACTCCTTCTGCTCCTGCATGGCCACTTGGGTAGCAGTTATTAACAAGCGGTTAGTTTCTTGCTTATCTGTGCGTGCCTGCACCAGTTGTTTGAGTATTTCCTTCATTCTCTTAACAGTCTACTGGTACCAGATAATAAAAAAATATTTTCTTAGCAAACTGTCCCTTTAAGAGCGCTGGCTCTTATTTATTTTCAACAGAAAAAATTGCCGCTGCAAGAGGTACAGTCTCTGGGTCTTGTGCCCGCTTCAGGCCACCAATTTGTAAGGGGATCAGACTCAAGGCAGGGACAACTCACAGTCTCTTTAGGAAAACACCATGTTTAATGCACAGGATATTTCCAACAGAAGAAAAAAGGGCATCTTGCCATCAAACAAACAAAATAAACTTCTGCTCTACCGAGCCTTACTGTATCCATAGTCTGACCAGTCCTTTGGTTTGGTAGTAAGTGTTATTATAATTGCACAAACTTGTATCCAAAATCAGGGATAAGCAGCCATGCTCCAATATGCCTCCTCACATGGACGCACACACTCTCTCTCTGAGAGCTAAGCCCAGGTGCTGTAATCAAGACCTGAAAGGTAAAAATTAAGCTGCGGTCCACGGACTTGGAAGTGTGTCCCACCCGGATCTCTATCAGACTCCCAATAAAACCAGCCCCGGAACGGACCATACCAACACAGGGTAAAAAACGATCCTTCTTTACCCTGAAGACTTTGCTGGTATTATCTGGAGGAGGCACATATATCCCATCAATCAATTTTAGTTTGTTTCACAGGCACTCGGCTACATATCTCCCCCCTCTGCTCAAACTCGGGGGGTTGAGCACCTTGGGAAACGAACTGCACTCCTATGACCTACAGGGGAATTATACAAAATAGCTTTAGCTATACTTCTCCTTTAGCTACACTATGGCTTGCATTTTATGATTTGGAAATAGAATTCAGGCCGTGGTTTAGAGTAGCATTGCAGCA
This sequence comes from Rana muscosa, assembly GCA_029206835.1. Classification (NCBI taxonomy): domain Eukaryota; kingdom Metazoa; phylum Chordata; class Amphibia; order Anura; family Ranidae; genus Rana; species Rana muscosa. The sequence continues at coordinate 294,314,870 of CM055116.1, forward strand.
GATCACTGTATCCATTCTTTGCTATAAATAGTGCCTATACTTTAATGAAGAGCAGGACTTTGGTTCAGAATAACAGCAGCCATGACATCTGTCAATACCAAAACACATGGAACATCCCCTACAGTTCTATAAAACTTGCTACCAAACGCTGTATTAGGTTCATAGCTCTATTGATGTAGGTAACTAAAACTGCGATTTTTGGTCAAGTAAGATCAGCAACCAAGAAATACTTTTTATTACTCAAGCCTTTCTAGTCACAAACCTACTAAATGAGGAATAATAATTTTTTTAGGTAAGGACTTGTAAGCAGTAAATAATATCATACAGAGAGTAAACATATTCATCATTATGTCTGTATGAATGAGAAGGAACAGGTATTGTTGAGGAAAAAAAGACAATTAAATCTGAATTTTGTTGAACGTGACATAACTGGTTATAAGGGATGATTAAACAGAAGTTAAATGGCTTGCAATCCTCCTATTCTTTAATAGTGATGAGCCGAACACCCCCGGGTTCGGTTCGCACCAGAACCCGCGAACGGACCGAAAGTTCGAACGAACATTAGAACCCTATTAAATACAATGGATGCGAACGTTCGAATTCTAAAGTGCTAATTATAAAAACTATTATGCATGTTATTGTCCTAAAAAGGGTTTGGGAACCCGGGTTCTGCACCAGGGGACATGTATCAATGCAAAAATAAGTTTTAAAAACGGTCGTTTTCCGGGAGCAGTCATTTTAATGATGCATAAAGTGAAAAAAAAAAAGTCAAATATTCCTTTAAATATCGTACCTGGGGGGTGTCTAAAGTATGCCTGTGAAGTGCCACGTGTTTCCCGTGTTTAGAACTGTCCCTGCACAAAATGACACTTCTAAAGGAAAAAAAAGCCATTTAAAACTGCTTGCGGCTTTAATGTAATGTCTGGTCCCGGTAATATGGATGAAAATCTTTAAGAAAAATGGCATAGCTACCCCATGACCCCCCCCCCTACCCCAGCCCATTACCAGCCCCTTTGGGTCTTGTATGGATATTAAGGGGAACCCCGCACATAAAATAAAAAAGGCCCTATATACTCAGAACAGCCGTATACAGGCGGTGCATACAAGACAGGGACTGTAGGTTTGTTCTTATGTAGAATCTGTTTGTAATTTTGAACAGGTACATTGTTGAAGTGTAGCTCCAGACCAAAAATCTATTTTTAAACTTTTTGGAAAACATAGGTAAGGGTTATCACCCCTGTAACATTTGTTTTGCTGTCTGTGCCCCTGTTCAGAACATTTCACCTCACTTTCCGTCCTAATGACAACTGTTTTTGAAATGTGGTGTTTTTCTTGAAACAAGGATTGCTGATAAAGCATCAGTACAGAGGAGACACCTTTCTCCCATATTTATTCTTACAGGAGAGAATTTTCCTTCCTAGTGGTAGATTTCCTCTCACTTCCTGTTGTCTTCTTGCGTTTGCAAGTAGGAGTCGTTTGTAAGTTGGATGTTTGAAAGTAGGGACCTGCCGTATATACTCTGCAGAAATAGGCCCCTTAGTTGTTGGTGTTGGCACAACACTGTAAGCACTCACAGTTACTCTTGGTTGGTGCTGGAACGCCCTGCTGTCAACTATTATATCAGGAATTTTAATTACATATAATTGTTGAACAGTGGTAGTAAAAATTGGGCCTTTGATGGTGGTGCTGGTGCCACAACACTGTAAGCCCTGACAGTTACTCTTGGTGGGTGCAGCAATGGGCCCTGCTGTGAATTATTAGATCAAGAATTGTAATTACATGCCCCTGTTGAACAGGGGCTGAAAAATTGGGCCTTAGGCACTGGTGGCACAACACTGCAACCCTTCACAGATACTGTACTTGGAGCACAGCAATGAGCCCTGTTGCAAAGTATTGCTTCAAAAATTGTAATGACACGCCCCTGTTAAACAGGGGCTGAAAAATTGGGCCTTAGGCACTGGTGGCACAACACTGCAACTCCTCACAGATACTGTACTTGGAGCACAGCAATGAGCCCTGTTGCAAAGTATTGCTTCAAAAATTGTAATTACACGCCCCTGTTAAACAGGGGCTGAAAAATTGGGCGTTAGGCACTGGTGGCGGCACCCATAAACAAAAATGATCTTCCAAGCTATCATCATCAATCGTATCATTGAGGACTCGGAGGAGGAGGATAGCCAGTCAACATAACAGCACAGGCACTCAGCATCAGCATCAGTCTTGAAGGGATGTGACATTTTAAAATCAATTAGTCTGTTATATCAGCATCAGGTGTGTGGTAGCTGGTGGTGATCCAAGACTGGTTCATCTTGATGAAAGTCAGTCGATCAACCGAGTCGGTGGACAGGCGCACCCTGTGATCCGTGACAAATCCTCCAGCAGCACTGAATGTGCGTTCCGAAAGAACGCTGGATGCAGGACAGGCCAGTAGCTCAATTGCATACTGTGCAAGCTCTGGCCAGTGATCCATCCTCAAGACCCAGTAAGCCAGAGGATTTTCGGTGGGGAAGGTGTCCAAGTCTGACCTTGCCCCTAGATATTCCTGCACCATGTTTATCAGACGCTGGCGATGGTTGCTGGAACCGATCATACTTTGAGGCTGCGGACTAAAGAATTGTCTGAACGCATCGGTCAGACGGCCACCTTCCCCACCGCTCCTTCTTTGACTGGCCGAAGCCTCAGCAACTCGTTGTCCAGGACCAGGAGTTTGCAACCTCCCAGTCTCTGGGAACGCGTTGCACAGACCTTTCTGCAAGGCCTCCCGGAGTTGTCTCATCCTCTGCTCCCTCTGCGACGGTAACATAAGGTCCGCAACCTTACCCTTGTACCGTGGATCAAGGAGAGTGGCCAGCCAGTAATGGTCCCTCTCCTTGATCCGAAGAATACGAGGATCCTTCCGCAGACTTTGCAGGATCAGGGAGGCCATGCAGCGTAGGTTTGCTGAGGCATTCGCTCCGGAGTCCTCTGGGTCACTAAGGACGACATGATCCGCAGCCACCTCCTCCCAGCCACGTACAAGTCCACTGGTTTCTTGGGACTGTAAATCATCCCTAAAAGACTGCTGCTGATGATGCTGAGTGCCAGCCTCCACCTCCATGCTGACACAATCCTCCTCCTCCTCCTCCTCCTCCTCCTCCTCTTCCTGTGCGATGGGTGGGACAGAAGGAACACTGTCTGGGTAAAGGGGGCCTTGAGAGGCAAGGAAGTCCTCCTCTTCCTGCCTCTGTTCTGCCTCAAGTGCCCTGTCCATTATTCCACGCAGCGTGTGCTCCAACAGGTGGACAAGAGGTACAGTGTCACTGATGCATGCACTGTCACTGCTCACCATCCTCGTGGCCTCCTCAAATGGTGCCAGGACAGTGCATGCATCCCTGATCATGCCCCACTGGCGTGGAGAAAAAAAACCAAGCTCCCCTGACCCTGTCCTGGTGCCGTAGTCGCACAGGTACTCATTGATGGCCCTCTGCTGCGTGTGCAGCCGCTGCAGCATGGCCAACGTTGAGTTCCACCTGGTGGGCATGTCACATATAAGGCGGTTCTTGGGCAGGTTCAACTCCTTTTGCAGCTCAGCCAGGCGAGCACTGGCATTATAAGATCTGCGGAAATGCACACAGACTTTCCTGGCCTGCCTCAGGACATCCTGTAAGCCCGGGTACCTGCCCAAGAAGCGCTGCACCACCAGGTTAAGGACGTGAGCCACACAGGGCACATGGGTCAGTTGTCCCTGTCGGAGGGCGGAGAGGAGGTTGGTGCCATTGTCGCAAACCACCATTCCTGGCTTAAGCTGGCGTGGCGTCAACCACCTCTCGGCCTGGCCCTGCAGAGCAGACAGGACCTCTGCCCCAGTGTGGCTTCTGTCCCCCAAACACACCAGCGCAAGCACGGCATGGCATCTTTTTGCCTGCGTACTTGCGTAGCCCCGTGAACGGCTACGGAGCACCGCTGGTTCATAGGACAAACCACAGGAAGAGGCCATGGAGGAAGAAGAAGAGGAGGGGGTGGAGGAGAGAGGTGTGTCACAACCAGTAGTAGCATTTTGGAGGCGTGGCGGTGGGACAACCTCCAACACTACTGCACCTTGTCCTGAATCCTTCCCAGCTGCCAAAAGAGTGACCCAATGGGCCGTGAAAGAAAGGTAACGTCCCTGTCCATGCCTGCTGGACCATGAGTCAGCGGTAATATGCACCTTACCGCTGACCGCCCTGTCCAGCGAGGCCAAGACATTGCCTTCCACATGCCGGTAGAGAGCCGGAATAGCCTTCCGTGAGAAAAAGTGGCGTTTGGGAACCTGCCACTGAGGAACCGCACATTGCACAAACTCACGGAAGGGGGCCGAGTCTACCAACTGAAAAGGCAGCAGTTGAAGCGCTAGCAATTTAGCCAAGCTAGCATTCAACCGCTGGGCATGTGGATGGCTGGGAGTGAACTTCTTTCGACGGTCCAGCAGCTGGGGCAGGGAAATTTGCCTGCTAGAATCGGACGTCGGTGTACTGCTAGCAGAGTGGGCGCAAGTACTTGGCTGTGACACACCTAATTCTACACCTTCATTCCTCTCAGTGCATGTTTCAGAGAGGACTGAAGTTATAGTGGGGTTGGAGATCCCAGCTGATGCGGTGCAAGGAGAGGTCCGCTTGGTTCTTTGGTGTGGGTCTTTGAGGTAGGCTTGCCAACGAGCTGCATGGCAGGTCAACATATGTCTGGTCAGGCATGTGGTACCCAAGCGGCTGATGTTTTGGCCACGCGATATACGCTTGAGACATATGTTGCAAACAGCAGCTGTGCGATCTGATGCACTAGCCTCAAAAAAGGCCCACACCAAAGAACTTTTTGAATGACGGGCAGAGGCAGCGCCCTGCACAGGCGGAGCTCTGCGGTGTGATTCCGTCGGTGTACTGCCCTTACGCTGGCCACCAAAGGGCATCCTGCCTCGTTGGAGATGTGCCTCCTCCTCATCCTCCTCCTCCTCCTCTCTCCTATTAGGCACCCACGTGGAGTCATTGACCTCATCATCCCCTCCCTCCTCATCACTGGAGCCAATCTGGCAGTATGCTGCAGCTGCTGGAACATGACTGCCAGATTGGTGTCCTTCTTGAGCATCCCCTCTGTCTGCTCTCACGCTACTGCCTTCCTCTAGCTGGGTTTCATCATCAGACCCTTCGAAACGCTGGGCATCCTCCTGGAGCATGTACCCAACACTGTGCTGAAACAGTTCGGGGGACTCCTCAGGAGGAGGACATGGTGGGTCTAGGGAAGGAGTGACTGATGATTTGTCTGACATTGATACCAGGGAAGACGACGCTTTGGCAGCTGCTTTTCCAGTACCCTGAGCCTGGGTGAGAGAGGATGAGGAGGAGGAGGAGGGCTTGGTCATCCACTCTACCAAGTCTTCGGCATGATGTGGCTCAACATGTCCAGCTGCCGAAAAGAAGGACAAGCGTGTCCCATGGCCATGTGCTGATGACAATGCACCGCGTCCACGACCAGCACTGTTGCCCCCAGACACAGAGCCTGCTTGCCCTCTTTTATTGCCTCCTGACTGTCTGCCTCTCCTTGTTTGCCTTCCAGACATTCTAATAGATGGCCTGCAGGGAGATGGGAAAAAAGCAATAAGGGCTACCTTCAGGTGTCCTTCTCTGTCCCTTGAAACAAGGACTTTCACAGTGAAAGAAACTGACACTGTCCCTACCTAGAGTTTTCTGTCCCTAGAATAAATGTTTTTTTTAATCACAATATAGCACAAGGACAATTCACTCAATGTCTCTCCAGGTCCCTGGAAACAAGGACTTGCAGAGTGAAAGAAACTGACACTGTCCCTACCTAGAGTTTTCTGTCCTTAGAATAAATGTTTTTTTTAAGCACAATATAGCACAAGGACAATTAACTCACTGTCCTTACAGGTCCCTGGAAACAAGGACTTGCAGAGTGAAAAAAAAAAAACACTCTCCCTACCTACAGTTTTCTGTCCCTAGAAAAAATGTTTTTTTTAAGCACAATATAGCACAAGGACAATTAACTCACTGTCCTTACAGGTCCCTGGAAACAAGGACTTGCAGAGTGAAAGAAAAAAAACACTCTCCCTACCTACAGTTTTCTGTCCCTAGAAAAAATGTTTTTTTTAATCACAATATAGCACAAGGAAAATTAACTCACTGTCCTTACAGGTCCCTGGAAACAAGGACTTGCAGAGTGAAAGAAAAAAAACACTCTCCCTACCTACAGTTTTCTGTCCCTAGAAAAAATGTTTTTTTTAATCACAATATAGCACAAGGAAAATTAACTCACTGTCCTTACAGGTCCCTGGAAACAAGGACTTGCAGAGTGAAAGAAACTGACACTGTCCCTACCTAGAGTTTTCTGTCCCTAGAATAAATGTTTTTTTTAAGCACAATATAGCACAAGGACAATTAACTCACTGTCCTTACAGGTCCCTGGAAACAAGGACTTGCAGAGTGAAAGAAAAAAAACACTCTCCCTACCTACAGTTTTCTGTCCCTAGAAAAAATGTTTTTTTTAATCACAATATAGCACAAGGAAAATTAACTCACTGTCCTTACAGGTCCCTGGAAACAAGGACTTGCAGAGTGAAAGAAAAAAAACACTCTCCCTACCTACAGTTTTCTGTCCCTAGAAAAAATGTTTTTTTTAATCACAATATAGCACAAGGAAAATTAACTCACTGTCCTTACAGGTCCCTGGAAACAAGGACTTGCAGAGTGAAAGAAACTGACACTGTCCCTACCTAGAGTTTTCTGTCCCTAGAAAAAATGTTTTTTTTAAGCACAATATAGCACAAGGACAATTAACTCACTGTCCTTACAGGTCCCTGGAAACAAGGACTTGCAGAGTGAAAGAAAAAAAACACTCTCCCTACCTACAGTTTTCTGTCCCTAGAAAAAATGTTTTTTTTAATCACAATATAGCACAAGGAAAATTAACTCACTGTCCTTACAGGTCCCTGGAAACAAGGACTTGCAGAGTGAAAGAAAAAAAACACTCTCCCTACCTACAGTTTTCTGTCCCTAGAAAAAATGTTTTTTTTAATCACAATATAGCACAAGGAAAATTAACTCACTGTCCTTACAGGTCCCTGGAAACAAGGACTTGCAGAGTGAAAGAAACTGACACTGTCCCTACCTAGAGTTTTCTGTCCCTAGAATAAATGTTTTTTTTAAGCACAATATAGCACAAGGACAATTAACTCACTGTCCTTACAGGTCCCTGGAAACAAGGACTTGCAGAGTGAAAGAAAAAAAACACTCTCCCTACCTACAGTTTTCTGTCCCTAGAAAAAATGTTTTTTTTAATCACAATATAGCACAAGGAAAATTAACTCACTGTCCTTACAGGTCCCTGGAAACAAGGACTTGCAGAGTGAAAGAAAAAAAACACTCTCCCTACCTACAGTTTTCTGTCCCTAGAAAAAATGTTTTTTTTAATCACAATATAGCACAAGGAAAATTAACTCACTGTCCTTACAGGTCCCTGGAAACAAGGACTTGCAGAGTGAAAGAAACTGACACTGTCCCTACCTAGAGTTTTCTGTCCCTAGAAAAAATGTTTTTTTTAAGCACAATATAGCACAAGGACAATTAACTCACTGTCCTTACAGGTCCCTGGAAACAAGGACTTGCAGAGTGAAAGAAAAAAAACACTCTCCCTACCTACAGTTTTCTGTCCCTAGAAAAAATGTTTTTTTTAATCACAATATAGCACAAGGAAAATTAACTCACTGTCCTTACAGGTCCCTGGAAACAAGGACTTGCAGAGTGAAAGAAACTGACACTGTCCCTACCTAGAGTTTTCTGTCCCTAGAATAAATGTTTTTTTTAATCACAATATAGCACAAGGACAATTAACTCACTGTCCTTACAGGTCCCTGGAAACAAGGACTTGCAGAGTGAAAGAAACTGACACTGTCCCTACCTAGAGTTTTCTGTCCCTAGAATAAATGTTTTTTTTAAGCACAATATAGCACAAGGACAATTAACTCACTGTCCTTACAGGTCCCTGGAAACAAGGACTTGCAGAGTGAAAGAAAAAAAACACTCTCCCTACCTACAGTTTTCTGTCCCTAGAAAAAATGTTTTTTTTAATCACAATATAGCACAAGGAAAATTAACTCACTGTCCTTACAGGTCCCTGGAAACAAGGACTTGCAGAGTGAAAAAAAAAAAACACTCTCCCTACCTAGAGTTTTCTGTCCCTAGAAAAAAATGTTTTTTTTAAGCACAATATAGCACAAGGACAATTAACTCACTGTCCTTACAGGTCCCTGGAAACAAGGACTTGCAGAGTGAAAGAAACTGACACTGTCCCTACCTAGAGTTTTCTGTCCCTAGAATAAATGTTTTTTTTAATCACAATATAGCACAAGGAAAATTAACTCACTGTCCTTACAGGTCCCTGGAAACAAGGACTTGCAGAGTGAAAGAAACTGACACTGTCCCTACCTAGAGTTTTCTGTCCCTAGAATAAATGTTTTTTTTAATCACAATATAGCACAAGGAAAATTAACTCACTGTCCTTACAGGTCCCTGGAAACAAGGACTTGCAGAGTGAAAAAAAAAAAACACTCTCCCTACCTAGAGTTTTCTGTCCCTAGAAAAAATGTTTTTTTTAAGCACAATATAGCACAAGGACAATTAACTCACTGTCCTTACAGGTCCCTGGAAACAAGGACTTGCAGAGTGAAAGAAACTGACACTGTCCCTACCTAGAGTTTTCTGTCCCTAGAATAAATGTTTTTTTTAATCACAATATAGCACAAGGAAAATTAACTCACTGTCCTTACAGGTCCCTGGAAACAAGGACTTGCAGAGTGAAAGAAACTGACACTGTCCCTACCTAGAGTTTTCTGTCCCTAGAATAAATGTTTTTTTTAATCACAATATAGCACAAGGAAAATTAACTCACTGTCCTTACAGGTCCCTGGAAACAAGGACTTGCAGAGTGAAAGAAACTGACACTGTCCCTACCTAGAGTTTTCTGTCCCTAGAATAAATGTTTTTTTTAAGCACAATATAGCACAAGGACAATTAACTCACTGTCCTTACAGGTCCCTGGAAACAAGGACTTGCAGAGTGAAAGAAAAAAAACACTCTCCCTACCTACAGTTTTCTGTCCCTAGAAAAAATGTTTTTTTTAATCACAATATAGCACAAGGAAAATTAACTCACTGTCCTTACAGGTCCCTGGAAACAAGGACTTGCAGAGTGAAAGAAACTGACACTGTCCCTACCTAGAGTTTTCTGTCCCTAGAATAAATGTTTTTTTTAATCACAATATAGCACAAGGACAATTAACTCACTGTCCTTACAGGTCCCTGGAAACAAGGACTTGCAGAGTGAAAGAAACTGACACTGTCCCTACCTAGAGTTTTCTGTCCCTAGAATAAATGTTTTTTTTTAAGCACAATATAGCACAAGGACAATTAACTCACTGTCCTTACAGGTCCCTGGAAACAAGGACTTGCAGAGTGAAAGAAAAAAAACACTCTCCCTACCTACAGTTTTCTGTCCCTAGAAAAAATGTTTTTTTTAATCACAATATAGCACAAGGAAAATTAACTCACTGTCCTTACAGGTCCCTGGAAACAAGGACTTGCAGAGTGAAAGAAACTGACACTGTCCCTACCTAGAGTTTTCTGTCCCTAGAATAAATGTTTTTTTTAATCACAATATAGCACAAGGACAATTAACTCACTGTCCTTACAGGTCCCTGGAAACAAGGACTTGCAGAGTGAAAGAAACTGACACTGTCCCTACCTAGAGTTTTCTGTCCCTAGAATAAATGTTTTTTTTAAGCACAATATAGCACAAGGACAATTAACTCACTGTCCTTACAGGTCCCTGGAAACAAGGACTTGCAGAGTGAAAGAAAAAAAACACTCTCCCTACCTACAGTTTTCTGTCCCTAGAAAAAATGTTTTTTTTAATCACAATATAGCACAAGGAAAATTAACTCACTGTCCTTACAGGTCCCTGGAAACAAGGACTTGCAGAGTGAAAGAAACTGACACTGTCCCTACCTAGAGTTTTCTGTCCCTAGAATAAATGTTTTTTTTAATCACAATATAGCACAAGGACAATTAACTCACTGTCCTTACAGGTCCCTGGAAACAAGGACTTGCAGAGTGAAAGAAACTGACACTGTCCCTACCTAGAGTTTTCTGTCCCTAGAATAAATGTTTTTTTAAGCACAATATAGCACAAGGACAATTAACTCACTGTCCTTACAGGTCCCTGGAAACAAGGACTTGCAGAGTGAAAGAAAAAAAACACTCTCCCTACCTACAGTTTTCTGTCCCTAGAAAAAATGTTTTTTTTAATCACAATATAGCACAAGGAAAATTAACTCACTGTCCTTACAGGTCCCTGGAAACAAGGACTTGCAGAGTGAAAGAAACTGACACTGTCCCTACCTAGAGTTTTCTGTCCCTAGAATAAATGTTTTTTTTAATCACAATATAGCACAAGGACAATTAACTCACTGTCCTTACAGGTCCCTGGAAACAAGGACTTGCAGAGTGAAAGAAACTGACACTGTCCCTACCTAGAGTTTTCTGTCCCTAGAATAAATGTTTTTTTTAAGCACAATATAGCACAAGGACAATTAACTCACTGTCCTTACAGGTCCCTGGAAACAAGGACTTGCAGAGTGAAAGAAAAAAAACACTCTCCCTACCTACAGTTTTCTGTCCCTAGAAAAAATGTTTTTTTTAATCACAATATAGCACAAGGAAAATTAACTCACTGTCCTTACAGGTCCCTGGAAACAAGGACTTGCAGAGTGAAAGAAACTGACACTGTCCCTACCTAGAGTTTTCTGTCCCTAGAATAAATGTTTTTTTTAAGCACAATATAGCACAAGGACAATTAACTCACTGTCCTTACAGGTCCCTGGAAACAAGGACTTGCAGAGTGAAAGAAAAAAAACACTCTCCCTACCTACAGTTTTCTGTCCCTAGAAAAAATGTTTTTTTTAATCACAATATAGCACAAGGAAAATTAACTCACTGTCCTTACAGGTCCCTGGAAACAAGGACTTGCAGAGTGAAAGAAACTGACACTGTCCCTACCTAGAGTTTTCTGTCCCTAGAATAAATGTTTTTTTTAATCACAATATAGCACAAGGACAATTAACTCACTGTCCTTACAGGTCCCTGGAAACAAGGACTTGCAGAGTGAAAGAAACTGACACTGTCCCTACCTAGAGTTTTCTGTCCCTAGAATAAATGTTTTTTTTAAGCACAATATAGCACAAGGACAATTAACTCACTGTCCTTACAGGTCCCTGGAAACAAGGACTTGCAGAGTGAAAGAAAAAAAACACTCTCCCTACCTACAGTTTTCTGTCCCTAGAAAAAATGTTTTTTTTAATCACAATATAGCACAAGGAAAATTAACTCACTGTCCTTACAGGTCCCTGGAAACAAGGACTTGCAGAGTGAAAGAAACTGACACTGTCCCTACCTAGAGTTTTCTGTCCCTAGAATAAATGTTTTTTTTAATCACAATATAGCACAAGGACAATTAACTCACTGTCCTTACAGGTCCCTGGAAACAAGGACTTGCAGAGTGAAAGAAACTGACACTGTCCCTACCTAGAGTTTTCTGTCCCTAGAATAAATGTTTTTTTTAAGCACAATATAGCACAAGGACAATTAACTCACTGTCCTTACAGGTCCCTGGAAACAAGGACTTGCAGAGTGAAAGAAACTGACACTGTCCCTACCTAGAGTTTTCTGTCCCTAGAATAAATGTTTTTTTTAAGCACACTATAGCAGAAGCACAAAACACACTGACACTCTCCCTACCTATCCTTCTCTTTCCCTAAACTAAAGGAATCCAGGTTAAGCAAGAAAGAAATAACAGTCACTGTCCCTGCCTATGCTACTCTATCCCTGCTCCGGAACACACTACACTAGGCCGCCGTGCTGGCGGCCTTTTATAGTGTGGGGCGTGTACTAAACACCCTCAGCAATAATTGGCCACAGGCATCCTGCCTGTGGCCAATCATTGCTCTCCTCGCTGCCGGCGCTGTGATTGGCCAAGCATGCGGGGTCACAGTGCATGCTTGGCCAATCACAGCGCCTGGATGACACTGCGATGGCGTAGTGCATTGTGGGCCGTTCGCGTCACTCGAATTTGGCGCGAACGGCCCAAATCGTTCGATCTTCGTCGAACGATCGAACAGCCAATGTTCGAGTCGAACGTATGTTCGACTCGAACACGAAGCTCATCCCTATTCTTTAAGTACATTTGGTACATTTTTGTCATTCAGTAAAAGATATATTAGTTATCAGCACTCAGTTCATATTAAAAAATAAGATTCTGCATCTGCCAGCACATAGTAATGACATTTTCCAATTGCTATCTACACATTGCAGTGGCATTTTTCAAGCACATTTCTGTATTTGCGATGATTCACTTCACTTAGGAATAAGTGCATTATTTTGCTATCTCCTGTCCCAGTCTGGTAATAAGGAAACATAAATCATTATCTCGTTTATGCATGTGTCTGGTACTCTGGGATTTCTTTCATGCAACAGACTCATTAATTGAAGTTAACAGTTCAATTTAACACACTAGAGTTATCTTTTTTTTTTTTTTCTCCAAGGGCCTCTAAATATATTTGGTCCAATATAAACGTGTTTGGTAAAATTAAAGCTGAACCCAAGGCAAACACCTAAATACAAATGTGTTGAGTTGTTCCTTTTTAGCCAGTCTAGTGTTCCAGACCATAGGGGTGCGCACAGGGTGTGCCAGGTGTGCCTGGGCACACCCTAATCACCCCATGTGCATTAGCATTATCAAGGGACAGCACCAGGTGGGTGGTTGGGGGTGTCAGTGACCAGTGTAAATGCCCCCATTATAATAAAGGCTAGGCTCAACAGTAGGAACACATTACACCTGTATTTAGGGTGTAACGTAATATGCTCCCAATCAACTGTCTCCCACCACCAGAGCCTCCTTTCTGTGACAGCAGGTGGTGTTCATGTGTGTTTGAGATTTGGGGTGCACACCCTGATGCAATAGGCTGTGCACACCTATGTTCCAGGCACCCATGCCTGACAGTACAGCAAGGTACTTCTGTAAATGTGATCTCTCTGCAGACTACACTGCATCAAACCTTGTCTAAAACTTGCTCCTACTGGAATAAAAACTAGCAGGAGCATAGTGATTATTATAGGTGGCTCATTTAAAACTGAAAGCTGACATCGCAATACACTCTTCAATAAATACTTATTCACTATAGACACTGATGCCCATCCCATTCATTAAAATTGGGCTGCAGTGTGTAGCGGGATGAGCCATGCTGAATTCTCTCTGCCTAACAGGAAGAGAAAGCTCCACAATTGGAGGAGAGCTGGTCTTCTTATGATATTCTAACTGGTTCCCGACCGGCTCACATCTATTTATGGGGGCATAAACCCCGGGTACGGGGTTTCCTTTAAGAGCCGCCAGAGGGCGCGTGCGTGCCGCTGGCCACGTGCGACCGCGTGCACAATCGCCAGCACGGGGATTTGTGTGTGTAAACACACAAATCCCTGTGCTGTCAGTGGAGAGGAGACAGGAAGAGAAAGCTCCACAATTGGAGGAGAGCTGGTCTTCTTATGATATTCTAACTGGTTCCCGACCGGCTCACATCTATTTATGGGGGCATAAACCCCGGGTACGGGGTTTCCTTTAAGAGCCGCCAGAGGGCGCGTGCGTGCCGCTGGCCACGTGCGACCGCGTGCACAATCGCCAACACGGGGATTTGTGTGTGTAAACACACAAATCCCTGTGCTGTCAGTGGAGAGGAGACATGTCGTTTGTTCCTAGTAAGTAGGAACAGCAATATGTCTCCTCTCCTACTCAGTCCAATCCCCATACAGTTAGAATACACTGAGGGAACACACATTTACTCCTTGATTGCCCCCTCGTGTTAACCCCTTCCCTACCAGTGATATTTACACAGTAATCAGTGCATTTTTATAGCACTGATCGCTGTATAAATGTCAATGGTCCCAAAAATGTGTCAAAAGTGTCCGATCTGTCCGTAGCAATGTCGCAATGTCGCAATACCGCTAATAAATACAGCAGATCACCGCCATTACTAGTTAAAAAATAACAATAAAATAAAAATGCCATAAATCTTTCCCATAGTTTGTAGATGCTATAACTTTTGCGCAAACCAATCAATATATGCTTATTGCGATTTTGTTTTACCAAATTTATGTAGAAGAATAAATATTGGCCTAAACTGATGAAGTATTTGTTTTTTGTTTTTTAAATTGGGGATATTTATTATAGCAAAAATTAAAAAAAATATTATTTTTTTTTCAACATTGTCACTCTTTGTTTATTTATAGCGCAAAAAATAAAAACCACATAGGTGATCAAATAGAAAAAAGAAAGCTCTATTTGTGGGAAAAAAATGTTTGGGTACAGCATTGCATGACTGCGCAATTACCAGTTAAAGCGATGCAGTGCCAAATTGTAAAAAGTGCTTTGGCCAGGAAGGGGATGAAGTGGTTAAACAGAATTTTCTTTTCTTTTTCCCAGTATTTCTCAAATAATTGAATCTTATCATTTAATATGGCTGAAAGATGCTCATTAATCATAATCCAGGACAATTTCGTTTTTAGGATGTCAAAGGGTAGGGTTGTTGTTTTCCAAGATCTGGCTATAGTGATTTTTGCTGCTATAAATATATAATTTGTCAATGTTCTGAAGTGTTTAGGGATCTTTTCCATTTGGCTGCAAAGTAGTGCTTGTTTCGGGGATTTGTTTAAATCAATATTAGTGAGAGAAGAAATAAGATCATAAACTTTATTCCAAAATCGTTTTACTGTGGGGCATAGCCACCATATGTGAAACATTGTTCCCTCATGTCCACAATCTCTAAAACATAATGGAGAAGCTCCTGTGAAATAAGAAGCTATGCTTTTCGGGACCAGATACCATCTTAGCAAAACTTTGTAGTTAGCTTCTATGATAGAAGTGTTGATTAGGGATCTCAAGGCATTATGAGCTAACGTATACCAAACTTTCAGTTCTAGAGTTTCATTCAAATCCCTCTCCTAACATTCCATATAACTTAGTTTTGCAGGAATAGATGTTAAGATGGAATATAATATTGAAATGTAATTTTTACATAAAGATTCCATAGGTGGCATTTTCTTTCAGTTCTGTTGCATTCTGCTTTTATCAGTTACAAAGTTGACAGAGCCCAGAGTACATTTGTAAAACACATTGCTGGTGCAGGCAGTAGGAGAGGTGTGTATGTTATTTCCTATTTTAATTACTTGCTTTATAACTTTTTCTATGACTACAAGGTCACTTTTAATTTATGCTACAAATGCACAAATGAGGCACGGTGATCCCATAAATTAGGGCAGTTATTTGTTAATGAAGTTGTTCCTTCTTCAGAAACTGCACCAAGGCTAAATTATGTCCCCAGTTTAGATTAAATGGCAGGAGGGTGGAGCCTGAGGGATAGAAAAGACATATGAGACAATCGAATTGTGGGCGGTTTCAGCCTTTGATTCTTTAGATATGTTGGATTTGAGGCAGCTGGATGGACTCTTCAATAACTAACTGCATCCACCGAGTTGGGTATTTCAAAGTAGCATTATGTTTTGTATGGCATAATCAAATGGTAGGTTTTGCTTAGATTCAAAGGAAATGATATATGAGGGGCGCGTTTAAATCAAAGCGCGACTTTTAAGTTTATATAATAAAAGAACAAATTTCAAGGAGTGGAAACTGAATTAATTTTTCTACATGCTCCCCTGCTACATTAATACACCTATCCCAGCGTTTAACTAATGCCTGGAAAGCTTCGGCATAGAAAGATTTGCCAGTATGCCTAAACCATTCTAGGACAGCAGTGAATCATTGTGTTCACCATTCCACACTGAAAGATTAGTCTCTCGTGCAATTTCATGACAGGTAATGCATCGATTATCCAGGATCAGGCATTCCATGAGCTGAATGTTCACAGGAATGACTGCTGTGGGCTGGAAACCACCACGACCGGGATCGTCACTGACTGACGTACGGCCATCTTTGAAATGTTTACACCAATCAAATGTCTTACTACGGCTGAGTGTCTCAGTACTGTGCTTGAAGTCTTCTGTAGATATCCTCGTTCACAAGAAACCTTATCACCACAGGCTGTTCCATGCACAAAACTAACACTGTTGACTGCTACCTTGATTAAGGGTCTCTGGACTGGCCCACGACATGTGCGCTGCCTATCGGTAATAGGACGCTAGCATCCCTTTTTATATCTGTAAAAGTCCCAGGTTGATTTGAACGCCCTTGAAACTAAATGAATAGCAGGGAATGTTTGCTCAACTTACTGAACAAGGTAAAGTTGTGTTCACATGAATGCCAAACCATGTGTAAGAGAAATTAGAAAAAAAGAAAAATTGTTTACATACAATTAGAAGACTGTAGATTCACTATGCTATGCAAACCTTTAAGCATTTGTACAGGAATTGTTTTTTTAAATAAACATGTCATACTTACCTGCTCTGTGCAATAGTTTTGCACAGAACAGCCCCGATCCTTCTCTTCTCAGGTCCCCCGCCGGCACTCTAGGCATCCCCATTATGCTGAGTGCCCCCATAGCAAGCCATTTGCTATGGGTCACTCATAAATTCTCCAAACTTCAAGGTGTGCCCACACCCCTCCTGTGCCCCCACTCACCAAAAATATATGGATCCCTAGCTTTTAAATCTAGGGGTCATTCAGGTTAGGATGCTGGCCATGAATAACGATTCACAAAAGGCTCCAAAGAAGATCTCCCCCAATCCTTGATGACGCCTTGTGGGAAGGTGAAACGTATTGATGTAATTTCCGGTTTCAAGTCCAAACGACGTCACTTCTGGTTTTCAATGGAATGCATGTGGGATGTGATGAATTTCATCTCTGCAATATTGCAATATTTCATGTGATTTTAACTTTTCTATTCTGTAAGTGCCAATCCACGTTTGCGCAATAAATTATTTGCCAAACTGTACTTCACTATTAGTCCCTTTTGTTTTCCATTTTGGTACCAACATCTACTTATGACCATTACGATTGGAGGAGATCTTCTTTGGAGCCTTTTGTAAATCG
The DNA here is from genome assembly GCA_029206835.1 of Rana muscosa. NCBI lineage: Eukaryota > Metazoa > Chordata > Amphibia > Anura > Ranidae > Rana > Rana muscosa. The sequence continues at coordinate 294,331,981 of CM055116.1, forward strand.
CCATAGGGGTCCATTTCTTTTTGGGGAGTGGGGACACAGGAGGGGTGTGCGGCACACCTTGAAGTTTGGAGCACTATTACACTTTAATAATTGGAGCACCCATGCACAATTTATATGGTTGTTTTTTTCAAATTTGTTTCACTTATCAAGTGGATTTATTTGTGATGTATTGTGAGCGCCGTAATTAGATGCATACATTTTTTTCAGGCAAGTGAATAGTACTTTGTGTAGAGCAGCTGCAATCATTATTGTTTTCACTTTCAGCGCGAGTATTTACACATTTATATATATCGGTTTCACTTGTGCGTGCTAGCTCCCAATCCCCGTTCTGTGTGTCCATAAGACAAAGAGAGCATGGCTCAGCCAATGGCTCCTGCTGTTGCATCTCAGCCAATGAGGAGGGAGAGATCCAAGAGAGCCTTGGCTCTCGTGCATGTTGCTGAATCAAAATCAGATGGGAGAGCTGCACACTGAACATTTTTTACCTTAATGCATAGAATGCATCAAGATAAAAAAAAAAATCCAATTCGCATGGGAGGAGCCTGGTGACGAGTACCGAGGATCACCGAGGAGGAAGCTCTGTATCTGATCGTACTAAGCGCTGTTTGGTATTTGACCGCACGTGAGTGGTTTTGTGTACACCTTGATGGCAACTAGTCAGTTCCAGCATATTGCGCTATGGTTATATTTTCTCTTGCATGTCTGTGAATACTGGAAGTATCCCTGGAGTGGTGCACCGGACACTTTACCTTTGTGCTAACCAGCCAAATGACCAGCCAAATAGCCGCATTGAGAAGTGCATTACAGCAGTAATCAATAGCCCATCATTATTTACACCTGTTCATTGACATTCTCTTACTTATTGTGCATTGTACTAGCAAGAATAGTTGCACTTGGAAGTACATTGAATTTACATTTATTTTTCTTTTTATTTTTATTATCATTTGCATAGTATTGTTTGCACTTGGTATGGACAATAAGTATTTTCATATTGTGCACTCTATATAATTTTATAATATTTACACTGTTTTATTCACCTTTGCTTGTGCAGTATATGTATTGGTGGGTTGATTTTAGCACTTTCATACATTTACAAGTTCAAGATAAAAAAAACATCCAATTCGCATAGCAGGAGATTGTGACCGACTCTCTATGGAGCCGGTTCACACATCTCCGCAGCGGCTCCAGTGCGAATTGCACAGGAGCCCTGTGCGTCTTTTGGTCCATTTCTGGTCCCAATTCAGCCCAAAATTTGGGCTGAAATTGGACCTGAAACAGTGAATGGAGACGCACTGGACTCCTGCTGTGAGCCGCTGCGTTCTCAAGTGTGAACCCAGCCTTAGCCTTTACAACCACTTTCTCTTTGCAAAATGAATATTCTTTACAGCTGTAGCTGTACTTAAGTTTTATGAATGCTAAGTCTAGGTCTTCTTTTATGTAATTTCCTAGCATTTACTCTCTATTAAATAAACATTTTTTACAGACATAAGGTACCAATCAGTGGAATATGTCATGGATTAAATAAAAAGTCAGTTTTTAGGCTAAGGTTGATGCAAAGAGATGTATGCCTGTCCTTGATCATCCTTTTTCTTTTGACCTGGCAGGTGGCACCTACATGGTCAGTATTTTCCTCTGCACAGTGAAAAGGTCTACACTGATGAAGACTCATTTAATGAGTCTTCATCGGTGTAGACCTGAAAGAGATGGAGCAGTTCTTGAAAGTAATTTCTTCAAAGGTGGCAAAACATGCACAGTGCCATGGGCACGGAACCTCTTGACAAGTTCATCCTTGTGAAGAAAGAAATGTTCTTATACAGTGACAGCAATGAAAGTTTCTGTTGAGTTCCTTGGATTGTTCACAGCTAACTGGATTTTAGGGTTTATGTTAAATAAACTGTCAAATGTGTTAGTTTGAATCACAGTATTAGTTAATGTGTAATCATTTTAATAATATGTAAGCCTGCCTGAGTGAGACAGTCTGGACTGTAGTCCCACCAGGGGTAATGGATCCTTATCTAATGTAGCCTTGGCTTACCTGTATGATACTTTAATGGAGTGTACCTTATCTGGGGCTTAGGGCTTGCACTTGTGGTGAAATCACAGTCATATTTTTGAGTATATGGAGCACAATTCCAACCATTGTGCTGTTGATGTACCTTGTGTACTCTCAGTATGTTTCTACCCAACAGAATCATGGTTTTGGCCTCATTGCCAAGTGGCAGGATGCAGTCAGCTTTTTTGGAGCAGCTCACTACAGTATAGGGTTACTGTCGTAGTTGACTGTTTATGGCCCTCCCCACTATAATTTAAAGTGATTGTAAACCCTTGATTTTTATTTTTTTTTGAAAAGTTTTATTTATAGCTTTTGACAAAACAAACAGGCCCAATGGGCCAAACACAAACACAAACTATATACAAATCTTCAGCATTGGCTCCCTCTCCCTCCCTCCAGACCCCCACCCATCAACAGGAATAATACAGTTATAAAGTCACTTTAACTCATTCACAGTCATATGTTGTTTGGAAATGTCACATAATCACAACCATATTCAACTCTTACTGCAAGTGCATTTATAATGGGTGCCACTCAATCCGCCACCGTAAGTTCACTATTCATCCAACCGCCCCATACTTTATCAAATTTCTGAGGTGCGCCCCTACTAGCATACGTAGCTTTGCCTTGATTTTTTTTTAATACTTACCATGCCATAACATTACGACCACTGACAGGTAGAGTGAATGGCATTGATTACCTCACTACAATGACACCTGAAAGTGGGTAGGCTATATTGGGCAGCAAGTGAACATTTTGTTCCTGAAGTTTATGTGTTGAAAGCAGAAGGGGCAAGCGTAACGATTTGAGCGACTTTGATTGGGAAAAATTGTAATGGCTAGCCAACTGGGTCAGAGCAACTCCAAAACTACAGCTCTCTGTGAATGTTACTTTGACACCTATTACCTACCTAAACATAATTGCTGACCAAGTAGACCAGTGAACTCTTTCAGCAGGATAACGCACACTGTAAAAATGGATTAAGAATGCTTTGAGGTGTTGACTTGGCCTGCATGTTTTTCAAATCTCAACCCAATCGAGCATTTGTGAGAGGTGCTAGATAAAACTAATTCAAACTAATTTGCAACTTACAGGACTTAAGGGATCTGCTACTGACATCTTGGTGCCTGATACCACAGCATAACTTCAGAGGTCTCATGGAGTATATGCCTAAATGGATCAGGGCTGTTTTGGTGGCAAAAAGTGGACCTACTCAATATTAGGTGGGTAGCCATAAACTTATGGCTGATCGATGTATAAGAGCCTTTTTAGCTACTATAAGTCCGTTTTAACTTTGCAAGTGCACTGATTAGTTTCTCTACATCATTACAGGTTTAATCAGCAATACTTTTGCATTGCATTATTTTGTTCCACAGATGAGATGGATTATTAGTAATTTCTGTCTTGTTTGATTCATAACTCTCTATTGGTTTCAAGGAAGACTTAATTGTTCATTTGGATATAGAAGATAGTGCTACTTGTTGCAAATTAGCTTCATCTTGGGAAAGATGGTTCCTCACTGCCTAACTACAAAGGGTTAAACTGCAGAGAGTGCATAGACTCTTGCTCAGACATGTTGCTGCAAATGTGAGCAGTGTAGCTGTATCTGTTTGCAGCGATTATGCAGAAAAATACAGCATAAACAGAAACAATGATGCTCCTTTATTGCACAACTGCAACATGAATCAGGATAGGGGCTGCAGGGACTCTCAGTGTGGTTGTGCTGGCTCAATAAATTTTGCCGTAAGTGACATCATCAGTGTGTGTCCTGGGTCTGTGTGGATGTTGCCATCTTGGTAGAGGCAGGGCTTTGCTTCTTCAAATCAGAGCTTCCACCAAGGAGAACATTGATCAGCGCAGCCTTAAGATTACCAAATATTATTACAAAGCTCCTTAGACTAGCAGTCAGCACTAGCATTGCTTCACCTTAATGTATTTACACCATTGTGGTAAAAAAATCTTCTCCAATACTGTACGTTTGAAACTCTCTCCATCTCCACACATTTACCTACGGTCTTCTGAGGACCCACATCATCCTCTAAACTTTAGGGTTGTAGAAGAGACATTGAGGGTTGGAGAGCAATAAGATCCTGCACCTGTCTGCAATTTTATTCGGAGGAGAAGGCAGAGGCATGGCTTGCCAGTTGCTGTGTGTTCAAATGGCTATGACTATGACCCTAGAAACACCACCCATACAGTCAATCACAGTGTTGGAAACATGATGCTTTGGGGAGGTTCCTCTGCTAAAGGTTCAGGCTGACTTTGCCACATTGGGAGGCCAATGGACGGGGCCATGTATTGTAAAGTCGTGGATGAGAACCTTCTTCCCTCAACCAGAACACTGAAGATGGGTCGTGGATGGGTCTTCAAGCATGACAATGACCCAAAGCATACTGCCAAGGCAACAAAGGAGTGGTGCAAGAAAAAGCACATTAGCTCATGGAGCGGCCTAGTTAGTCTCCAGACTTTATGCCTATAGAAAATGTATGGAGGGAGCTGAAACTTTGAGTTGCCAAGGGTTGCTAAGAGACAGCCAAGAAACCTTAAGGATTTAGAGAAGATCTGTAAAGAGGAGTGGACCAAAATCCCTCTTGAGATGTGTGCAAACCTATTAACCAACTACAATAAACCTCTTACCTCTGTGCTTGCCAACAAGGGTTTCTGCTAAGTCATATTTTGCTTGGGGAACGAATACTTATTTTACTTACTGTTGGGGGAAACCTGGTCCACACATCTGTTTTTACAGCGAAATGACACTTGATGTCCTCAGACAGAGTCTGCATAATAGTATAGCAGGAAAGGGCTTATCTCCAGCCCACCTGCTGTGCAAGAAGCTTCAAAGCTAAGTGACCCACAGGTGATCAGAGAATACGGAAGCTGGGGGCAGGTTGATATTTCCCTCTGTCGGAAGCATGACCACGATGTCCTTTGCATACCAGGTCAATACATGGTACTCTGTGTTCTGGATGGAGAGATCATTGCTGGGAAGGAAGCACCTGGGTATTATTTAGGACATAGACAAGTTTGTTTCTTTGTCCTAGAGGATACCGATGTAGCGTTAGTCATGAAACTAGGGTATTTCTTGAACCTAACAGTAGGTAGGGGTGCATGAGATGCCCTGGGCATGGTCACTGAAATCCAGAGACACGGATGAAATTTTGTGGGTTTTGTTATTGTTTGAGATTTCATATGTGTTGTTAGATTTAAAACTTAGGAAGCTCTCCCGCTTATCTATGCAAGTTGGGGGGCAAATTGAAGGTAGGATCTCTTCGTACAAATTAGAGACTTTGCTGCCAATTTAGATCCCTGAGGTATCGCAGACAGGCCAAGTTGCGGTAAGAAAGACCGCTGTGAGCAAGCCTGCCCAATCCCGACCTGTATAGGAGGTTGGGAGCGGAAGGCATAATTGGATGGATAATATATATATGCGTATATTATGATAATGGGTTGATTTATGTCATGGTATAGTGTGATAAAAAATATATATTAGGCTAGTAATATGGCCAAATAAGGTCCTCCTCAAGGCTCTGTATCTGGAAGCTGGTTGAGTTGTTGCTCTGAGTGTGTTCGGGTGAATGGTGAGTGAATGGATACCCCTTGCCGGTACTATACCCCGTTGTGAAGATGTCAAGAAGAAGAAGATACAGAACGGTGACAGGGAAGCTGTCACGGAAGATTGATATTGGTGTAACACCCAGTAGCAAAGCGGCACATGTGGGGAAACACAGCACGGTAAGACCGTTATGGACTGTTCTATAGGAGCTGGTTCTGAAGCCTATGTTAAGAGGCGCAACACGGTAAAACCATTATGGACTGTTCCAGAGGTACTGGTTCTGAAGCACATGTTGGAAGATAATTATGGACTGTTCCACAGGGGCTGTTTCTGAGGTGCATGTTGAAAACGCAACACATGAAGACAGTTAAGGGCTGTTCGGTCCATATGGACTGTTCAATGAGAGCCATGTCTGAATAAGGTGATATGCGCACTTTAGGCGCAAAGTGGCATATGTTGGGGGCAACCTGGTCCACACATCTGTTTTTACAGCAAAATGACACTTGATGTCCTCAGACAGAGTCTGCATAGTAGTATAGCAGGAAAGAGCTTATATCCAGCCCACCTGCTGTGTGAGAAGCTTTAAAGAGGTTGATGACAATGGACTGCGCATGAATGTGCAGTATCGCCCCCAGAGGCCAGGTATGGCAGGACAATCAGTAACAAGACAAGAATCATGAAAGTGCAACGATTGGTCGAGAGATAGATGGGCGGGCAAGGGGAAGGAGCTTGAATGAGTAATGAGTGAGTTTTGTAAAAAGGATTTGTAACACAGAGCTCGGTCTATTCCCTTTTTGACTGCATGGACCTCTGTTATCTGGCTGGGACCTTGCTCTGATGGTTATTTTTGGGCCTAAGACATGTGGCCTGCAGAAGCCTACAAAGGCCTACAGAGGTCTAGTTCTCTGTTACATCTGAGCCCAGCCAGGGAGGATTACCGAGAGGAGTGTTAAGTATATTTCATATTATTATTTGTTGATATAGATTGTATCTGATATCTGTTGCTAAGATATGTTTCCTATTTTTAAAGGAATAAATGTAACATGATTTCCTGAGCAACTGTGCTGGTCTTTATGGGTAATATTAGAGCATTAGGCCTAGCATTCTCTGATAGGCTAGACTAGCAAATAAAGGACTATACACATTAATACATTTATGCGATAGACATATATTATAGGTTACTAGATATAATATTACATCATATTTTATACTTACTGAACTGCAACTTAATTAATAGCATTTGTTTTATGTGTTCTTTCTGGATTTTGGTTGATATTCTGTCTCTATCATTTAAAATACACCTATGATAAAAATGATAGACCCTTCATTTCCTTGTAGGTGGGCAAACCTACAAAATCTGTGGGGGATCAAATAAATATTTTTCCCACTGTAGTTGTAGATGTGGGGATCTGGCATAATATTTTATTACATAACAAAACATTAAAGATGTTTGTAGGCAGAGTGCGCTGGCCAAAAAGAACTGCTGGAAAAAAAACACAAGCTGCTACTTTTGTGTAATGATAATGTTGTTTACCTCGATTTACAAAGAGAGAGAGAATAAAAAATGCAGGATTAAAGAAAACAATTTGGAGCACACAGTACAGCCAATGCATTGCCCTCTTGCTTTTGTACATGGCTGCACATTGTACTTATTGAGAGGCTCTTCACTACAGGAAAAGGTCCAATAGATGTCTCTAGGATATGAATTCATTCAGGGAGCTTTCAAAGGTTTATTTTCTCAATAGGATGAAGGTGTGCTGTTTTGTGTTGCAGAGCTGTCTAAAGCAGTGTTATTCTACCCAGTCTGCATGAGCCATTCTTTTCTCTTGTTTATATTCAGTGGATGCAAGAAGTTCTTTGTTTAGTGTATTTATATGAGTATTATATTTGCAGGGTCCACATGATAAGCCACATTTTATTGAACATTAGAGCTCATCTCATTAACCTGTGAGTATAATGTATCTAAATAAATAAGTAGAGGCTATCTGCTCCAAATGGGTAGTATCATCATTGCATTGTAGTTTATACTTGATTATTTTTATTTTCAGCTAAAGCATAGCTCTCTGCCTAGGAACAGAATTCAGTGCAAGAAAACTGATCATCACACAAAATGTGTAGTTTTAAGGGCTCTGCCGAACAGGCGCTGAGCTGAAGTTTTACCGCCCACCCAAATGCTAACATTACAGCCTGACAGGGCTATGCACATTCTGAATCTGTGGCATTTATATCTTGGGCTACAGAGTTAGACAGGCAACATCACCTTTCAAACTTGCCTATTGAGCTCAGTTGAAGTGCAACGAAACCACGAGCCAAACACTCGGCTCACTGTTGCAATGCAATGCTACAGAATCTACTTTTTTTTTATTTAAAAAAACAGACATTTAGGAGATGGCAGGATTACCTCCTGAAAGCATGCCAACTGCTGCTATACTGCCCCCTGAAAAGTGATCTGCGGGCAGTAAGCTAAACTGAAAGAAGCCTAACTCATCTTTATTAAAGCAGAGTTCCAGCCTTTTTTATGTTTATTAAAAGTCAGCAGCTACAAAAAGTGTAGCTGCTGGCTTTTAATAAACAGACACTTACCTGCTCCACAGTCTAGCGACGCGGCCGCCCAAAGAGTCGCTCCTCTCCCCCCCTCTCCGCCGGGACCTCCATTCACACTTTGGGCACCCGGTCGTGACAGCTTTCGGCTTGACGACCGGGCACTCACTGCGCATGCGCGACTTGCGCTGCGCTCTAGGAGTGGACAGGCGATCGCCTGGGACCTGTCATGTGTCCCAGGTGATCGCCTACAGGGAGGGGCCGCCTTAGGCGATATGACGAGTCACCTAAGCGGTCCCTGGGCGGAAGGAGGAAGTGGGACAGGAAGTCCAAATGTGGTATGTAAGGGGGCGAGGAGTGGTTAAAGTGGAAGTTCCACTTTTGGAACAGGAGTAAAAAAAAAAACTTCTGGCGCATATGACAGAGCACCTTGCTTAAGGAGTTTTTATTTACTGTATGAGTTAATTTTTCCCTTCAGTTTGGCTGGATTCACACTTCATTCTGAAAATACACACAGTTTCCTATGCTTTTAATGTGTTTTCGAGCATTGTTGTGAGCTAATGCACTTATTGCTGTATTTTACAACATGCATTTGCATGTATTTTCCTGTAAAAAAAAAATTGCAGGGGATATTATACACATAGGGGTTGATTTATTGAAACTGCAGAGTGCAAAATCTGGTGCAGCTCTGCACAGAAACCAATCAGCTTAATTTTTTATTGGCAAAGCTTGAGGCCGGGTTCACATTGGTGCGAAACGACAGCTGTCCTACTTTGGATCCGACTTTGCCCTGCGACTTGAAGCCGACATACGTCCGACTTTCAATGAACGGGGATCCGACTTGGATACCCGCCAATACCAGGCACTGTGTTTGGTATGAATCTTGAGGGGGAACTCCACGCCAAGAAGGCAGAAAGCACCGGAGAGCGGGAAAAGAACCGGAGAGCGCGGAGAAGGCACCGGAGATCGGGAGAAGAGGCCGGAGAGTCAAAAGACACCCCCGAAGTTGGAAGAAGACCCCCTAATAAATTACTTTAAAAACCTGTCTAGTGTGGTTTTTTTTTCTTGACATTTTTTCCCCCCAGGTGAATGGGTAGGGGTACGATGTACCCCATACTCATTCACATAGGGTGGGGGGCCGGGATCTGGGGGCCCCCTTATTAAAGGGGACTACCGGATTCTGATAAGCCCCCCGCCCGCAGACCCCGACAACCAACGGCCAGGGTTGTCGGGAAGGGGCCCTTGTCCTCATCTACATGGGGACAGGGTGCTTTGGGGTGGAGGGGCCGCAGGGCGTGCCCCTGCCCCAAAGCACCCACCCCCCATGTTGAGGGCATGCGGCCTGGTACGGTTCAGGAGGGGGGGGCGCTCGCTCGTCCCCATCCCCTTTCCTGACTGGGCTGCGTGCTCGGATAAGGGTCCGGTATGGATTTTGGGGGGACCCCCATGCCGTTTTTTTGGCTTAGGGGGTTCCCCTCAATATCCATACCAGACCGAAGGGTCTGGTATGCTCTTGGAGAGGGAACCCATGTCGGTTTTTTATTTAAAATTTGGCGTGGAGTTCCCCCTCAAGATCAGCAGAGCACAAGTCGCATGCCAAAGTCGGATCATGCAAGACGGCGTTCCGACTTTGATCCTACTTTAATGATATTCAATGGGCTGAAGTAGGATCAAAATCGAACCAAAGTAGTACAGGGAGCATTTTCAAAGTCGGACCGACATGTGTCGGACCAGTTAAGACGGCTCCCATAGAGAAACATTGATTTTCACACGTCATGCGACATGAGCTCCCAATGTCGGAGCGTTTGTCGCACCAGTGTGAACCTGGCCTAATTAAACAAGCTGAAGTTAGAAGCTGATTGGCTACCATGCATAGCTGCACCAGATTTCGCACCCTCCAGTCTTAGTAAATCAAAATGGTGTTAAAACACAATAAAACACACCGTGTGTCTCTTTTGCTGCATTACCATTAATTGCTGCATTAAAATGTGTATAGGAGACGATTTCAACAGCATGCTGCACTGCAACACAGAGATATGAATGCAGTTTTATAATTTGCATGACAGTTCTACGTTAGCTGCAGCTTTCCTGCAGTAGATGACTGCATTGTACTAATGAGCACCACATTGATTGACAGACTAAAGCTGTACAGGTCCTTCTCAAAAAATTAGCATATTGTGATAAAGTTCATTATTTTCTGTAATGTACTGATAAACATTAGACTTTCATATATTTTAGATTCATTACACACAACTGAAGTAGTTCAAGCCTTTTCTTGTTTTAATATTGATGATTTGGGCATACAGCTCATGACAACCCAAAATTCCTATCTCAAAAAATTAGCATATCATGAAAAGGTTCTCTAAACGAGCTATTAACCTAATCATCTGAATCAACTAATTAACTCTAAACACCTGCAAAAGATTCCTGAGGCTTTTAAAAACTCCCAGCCTGGTTCATTACTCAAAACCGCAATCATGGGTAAGACTGCCGACCTGACTGCTGTCCAGAAGGCCATCATTGACACCCTCAAGCAAGAGGGTAAGACACAGAAAGAAATTTCTGAACGAATAGGCTGTTCCCAGAGTGCTGTATCAAGGCACCTCAGTGGGAAGTCTGTGGGAAGGAAAAAGTGTGGCAGAAAACGCTGCACAACGAGAAGAGGTGACCGGACCCTGAAGAAGATTGTGGAGAAGGACCGATTACAGACCTTGGAGGACCTGCGGAAGCAGTGGACTGAGTCTGGAGTAGAAACATCCAGAGCCACCGTGAACAGGCGTGTGCAGGAAATGGGCTACAGGTGCCGCATTCCCCAGGTCAAGCCACTTTTGAACCAGAAACAGCGGCAGAAGCGCCTGACCTGGGCTACAGAGAAGCAGCACTGGACTGTTGCTCAGTGGTCCAAAGTACTTTTTTCGGATGAAACCAAATTTTGCATGTCATTCGGAAATCAAGGTGCCAGAGTCTGGAGGAAGACTGGGGAGAGGGAAATGCCAAAATGCCTGAAGTCCAGTGTCAAGTACCCACAGTCAGTGATGGTCTGGGGTGCCATGTCAGCTGCTGGTGTTGGTCCACTGTGTTTTATCAAGGGCAGGGTCAATGCAGCTAGCTATCAGGAGATTTTGGAGCACTTCATGCTTCCATCTGCTGAAAAGCTTTATGGAGATGAAGATTTCATTTTTCAGCACGACCTGGCCCCTGCTCACAGTGCCAAAACCACTGGTAAATGGTTTACTGACCATGGTATTACTGTGCTCAATTGGCCTGCCAACTCTCCTGACCTGAACCCCATAGAGAATCTGTGGGATATTGGGAAGAGAAAGTTGAGAGACGCAAGACCCAACACTCTGGATGAGCTTAAGGCCGCTATCGAAGCATCCTGGGCCTCCATAACACCTCAGCAGTGCCACAGGCTGGTTGCCTCCATGCCACGCCGCATTGAAGCAGTCATTTCGGCAAAAGGATTCCCGATCAAGTATTGAGTGCATAACTGAACATAATTATTTGAAGGTTGACTTTTTTTGTATTAAAAACACTTTTCTTTTATTGGTCGGATGAAATATGCTAATTTTTTGAGATATGATTTTTGGGTTTTCATGAGCTGTATGCCAAAATCATCAATATTAAAACAAGAAAAGGCTTGAACTACTTCAGTTGTGTGTAATGAATCTAAAATATATGAAAGTCTAATGTTTATCAGTACATTACAGAAAATAATGAACTTTATCACAATATGCTAATTTTTTGAGAAGGACCTGTATACACTACAATGAACCAGCGACGTGACAAGGAATTTCCTCTATATGTGATTGGGTGTTCAAGGTAAACAGGTTCAAATGAAAAATGCATTACTGCAGTAAATCACCCTCAGTGGGGCACTTTATACCTAAGGTTTCCAATGATATACATAAACTTCTTCTTGGCGACTACTGTATACACATTATGATGCACCGAGAGAGATACTGTATGTTGGACTGAAGACTGTGTGCAATGATTCCTTTATCCTTGCACCTAATGCTATTGTCTGCACCTGTATTAATAGGATATCTTCATGCAGGTGGGTCTTTGGTGCTTGGAATGGAAGTATCTTCATGTAATATTCAGCTTTTGAGACTCTGTACATAGGTAGGTAGAGGCTGCAGTATATCCTCCAACCTGAAGGTGGCACTGTGCCATTTTCTCAGGCTGGCAGGAGCCCTTTGAAGACTAATTCTACAGGCTCCAGGCAGTCATCTTGGAGAGGATGGAAATTGTATTGGATACCAAAATCGTGCAAAATTTGGGCAGCCAACTTGACTAAAGAGTCGAAAAATAGACAGATAGTCCTGTGTGCATGCAGTGTTGGAGTAGGATGGAACAGAGCCTCAACTGGTTAGGGAGAGAGTTGGAATGGTGTTAGGCAGAGGTACCTTTCGAGGAGAGAAAGAATAGGTTTACTATACAGAATACAGAATACTTTATTAATCCCAAAGGGAAATTGGGAAATTGTTACGACACAGAGACACTTAACAAGACAACACAAGATCACAACAATAAGCTCTACAAGATGCAAAACTCAACAAAATTACCAATAACAGCCATTAACACCAAATAACAAAATTAAAACTACACTACAAATAACACATCCATACAATTAAAATGCAACATAGAATAATTAACACAGATTAAAATAACAGGCAAACTAATAACAAATAATACACCACTTTCTCTATTACAGAATGTCTCCTCTGTCAGCTTCCTAGAACAGTCTCCCACTGGCAGACAGATATCTGCAAGAGGATTTGGGGATCACAGTGTGAACAAACAGTACCATAGCCCCTGGCAAAAACCAGTGGGGCCTAGGTACACGCATCTACTATCTGGAGAAGTCTGGCCAGAAGTGGTCTTCATGGAAGAATTGTGGCCAAAAAGCCATACCTCCAACATGGAAACAAGGCTAAGGGACTTAACTATGCATGAAAACATAGGAACTGGAGTGCAGAAAGATGGCAGTAGGTGCTCTGCACTGATGAGCCAAAATGTGTAATATTTGGCTGTAGCAGAAGGCACTGAAAGGCTGGAGAGCGATACAATAATGAGTGTCTGCAGGCAACTGGGAAGCATGGTGGAAGTTCCCTGCAAGTATGGGGCTCCATTTCTGCAAATGGAGTTGGAGATTTGGTCAGAGAATCAATGGTGTCATCAATGCTGAACAATACAGGCAGATACTTATCCATTATACGATACCATCAAGGAGGCATATGATTGCCCCAAATTTATTCTGCAGCAGGACAATGACCCAAAACATACAGTCAATGTCCATAACAACTATCTTCAGTGTAAAGAACAAGTTGCTCTAGAAGTGATGATTTAGCCCCCACAGAGCCCTGATCTCAACAGTCAACATCATTGAGCCTGTCTGGAATTACATGAATAGTCAGAAGGATCTGAGGCAGCCTACATCCACAGAAGGTCTGTGGTTAGTTCTCCAAGATGTTTGAAACAACCTACCTGCCTAGTTGCTTCAAAAACTGTGTGCAAATGTACCTAGAAGAATTGATGGTGTTTAAGGCCTCATGTACACTGCTGCTGGTAAACGGACGTTTAGGAGCATTTGGGCATTTTTATCAACTGCTCCTGAACCCTCCTCTATGTCATCTTATCAGTACATGTACACTGGTTTGTTTATAGTCGTTTCTAGGCAGTTGTGTTTAGAGGCTTTTTCTTGAACCCAAAAAAATGCGCTCAGAAGCTGTGTTTAGAGGCAGTTGAAGCGCCAAACGCGGCTAAACGCGGCTAAACACGGCAACTCGCATTTAGCAGCGTTTCATTTACAGATGTTTTTCATTCTAACAAAAAAATATATATATTTTTTCAAATGCTTCTAGATGCAAACGCGGCTAAACGCGGCTAAACGCGGCATGTAAACGCGGCTATACGGCCGTTTTTAGACACTGGTTTCTAGCTGTCTAGTTAAATCGTTCAGAAGAGGTTGAACAACGTCCTGTGTACATGAAGCCTTAAAGGCAAAGAGTGGTCACACCAAATATTGATTTGATTTGGATTTCTTTTCTGTTCATTTACATTCCATTTTGGTAGTTGATAAAAATTCTATTTCTGAAAGCATTCTTAATTTCCGACAATTTTCCACACTTGCCTAAAACTTTTGCACATCAGTATATACACTATATTACCAAAAGTATTGGAACACCTGCCTTTACATGCACATGAACTTTAATGGCGTAGCAGTCTTAGTCCGTAGGGTTCAATATTGAGTTGTAACGTTTGTGAAAGGGGTATGTGGCGCTGCCCTCTGGTGGGGTATTGATAGAGGGCTGGAACCAATCCTGCTATATCCCTGTGAGCAGAAAGCAGAGATGGATAGTGGTGGGCCCACGGAAATGGTTATGAAATAATTGTCGGGTACCCAGTGAATGGTAACCCCACATGGATAGTGAGCCCCCATCACCTCCTCAATGAAGTCGTGTGAGAGGAGCCAGGGCGTGCTTGGTATGCTCCAAAGGCGATGGGTTACCCTGTTGCTGAACAGCAATATATGAGTGAATCACTCTTCCCGTGATGTGTATGGTTGCTATTTGCCACTATGCAAGTGAGTGGACAAAATATACTATGCCCTAACTCCTAGGGGTAAATAGTAAATGTGTAAAGTGTCAAAGGTAAGGTGAGTACTTAAACTAAATGAAGTATAAGAGCCAAAAAATCAGAGTTTCCTGGAAGAAAGGTGAGTAATAAAAGCTCACAAGGTGAAAAAACTAGTATATGAAAGGTCCAAGGGCTTCCCAGACCTTCATAAGCAGTAAATAAAGTGCAAGTGCTGTGTTGGCTGTATATGTGAAAATGCTGCTGTGCTCATTGGAAAAATCTGTTCAATAATTCCTAAACCTTAAACCACAAATAGTCATTCATAAATATACCACGGGAATACCAAAACAAACATGAAATTTGAGAAAGGGTATAAGAAGCTGGAAGTAGTTCCACACAATGTTGATATATTGTGACTTTTGTGAGATCTTCAAGCGCTGGTCATCATAATGATGTTAAGGTGACTGCGTGCACCCCCCTATAGGTCCCCACTCACCAGAGCTGTATACCCCTGCAGGGGTGATAGAAAAAAGGAGGTGGGAAGGATGGGCTGATCCTCTCTCGGTCGGATGGTCACCTGCTCCTGCACCGGTCCCAGTCCACCGCTCAGATCCAGATGAATATCCTACAGATGCCGGCGTCTCACATAGGCAGATCACAAACAAAAAAGTGCCCGCATAGTGTGGTAATGATTAAAAAACAAATTTATTTCATAAAAAAGGTCCCAATGAACCAAATACCATGCAAGGTATTGTTAAAAGCAAAGTGAATGGTAAAAACCTTCCGTATCGCACTGGGGATGCAATGTGCTGGCAGCATGCGTTCCACCGCTGCACTCCCCTGAACCAGATAGGACATAAGACATATGTGCTGCTTCAATATTGAGTTGGCCCACCCTTTGCAGCTATAACAGCTTCAACTCACCTGGGAAGGCTGTCCACAAGGTTTAGGAGTCTATGGGAAATTTTATACCTACTATGTAACTATTCCTCACCTACTATGTAACTATTCTGATAAGCACCTGAACGACCACAACATACAGGGATATACAATGTAATACTGACATATAATCACACACATAGGTTGGACTTGATGGACTTGACCATTCTTCCAGAAGCGCATTTGTGAGATCAGGCACTGATGTTGGACGAGAAGGCCTGACTCAGAGTCTCCGCTCTAATTCATCCTAAAGGTCTTCTACCGGGTTGAGGTCAGGACTCTGTGCAGGCCAGTCATGTTCCTCCACCCCAAACTCGCTCTTCCATTTATGGACCTTGCTTTGTGCACTGCTCCAAATCATTTGGTTGAGGGAGAATATGGTGTGGGGTTGTTTTTCAGGGGTTGGGCTCAGGCCCTTAGTTCCAGTGAAGGGAACTTGTAACGAATCCCTGTCACACTCCTCTTGAGTGCTTTCATCAGTACGCTGCTTCCTCCAATCTGGACCTTCAGATATCGGATTTTACATCTGATATATTGTAAGAACCAGACAAGACTAGCTCAGTTACACAGCTTGAACATGGAATGATTTATTGGAAAAGAATACAGCCTTTTATACATTTGAGAAGTGTGTCAGTTCCTCACGTACACAATAACCCCAAATATTTACCCAAAACATCACACAATGGTTTAGCTAACGAGGTAGGGCTCACTCCTGGCTAATCCCATCACATTGAATTACACTTCTGCATTTGACGACACACCAGGGGTCTGTATCTCATCATTGGGGTCAAACTTCTTATATAAGCGCAATGGCTGCAGTGGGCTGGTACCCCAGATGATGTCTATTTAGACAAAATGCGTCAGGTCGGGCCTCACTGCTGCCATCATACATGTATCCAAAAGTGCTGTTTATCTTTGAAAAATTTGAGTGTTATTACTTCAAATAAATATCCAATTTTTTTTTACAGAATCACGCTTTTTGTTCTCCTATTCAATTTTATATATACACATGGGAGAATTTATCCTTCTTGCCTCATGAACATCCACCTTGGATGTCTCTACCCCTGAGAGCCGTTTGAGGACTCGTGGGATCATTAAATCTATTTTCCAAAGGTTTCCAGTTTTGAAGCTCCAATCGTTGGTGCACGTCACCACAAGCCTGTTTGACCCATCGGACGTACGCCCTCTTGGGTTCAAACAATCTGGTAAGCCTACATCTATATTGGTGGTGAATCATCTGCATCACGATTTATCTTCACTTTGATGTCAAATGGACGTTATCAAAATTTGTCTTCCACTTATTTAACCTTTTGATTCACTATTTACTGGGTTTCTACAACTTATGGACTTTATGTTTATCTGTTTTACAATAATCATGTATTATCACTGAATGGATTTAATTAATGTTCCACACACTTCTCACTGTTGAATGTGAGATTTACGCTGCACTTTTTTTTTTACTTATATAACCACTTGGATGACTCAGATGTCACATTGCAGACCAGCCTTGCCGACTTCAAGCTAACTGCAGACAATATACATTATCATAAGCGTAAACACAGCAAACCTTAAAAACAATAGAACACAACCTAATTACAATTAACAATACAAACAGTGATCTCCCCCCTCCTCAGCCTAGTAGGCAACAAACTATAGTAGGAGTAGACTGTCCGGCTCCTATACAGTTCTAGAGGCTTGTGATCAGCTCTTTCAATTAACGTGTCGAGTTCAGAATCAAATAAACCAGGAATAGTCTTTATATATGTAGTGGGGTCCCCAAATTTAGCCCCACTATACCCACATTTAGGGGAAGGTTTGAGCTGTAGTTGGGCTCAGACCACCTTAATTGTTAGGACATTCTATTTTACACCGCAATTAGTATACTGGTGTGTAGTTCCCTGTGGCCTGTAGGTGGGACAGGGTTGAACCGCTTGTATAGTGCTGTGCTTTGGATGTCCTCTCTCGGCGGTTGTGTGATGGGCGTGGTCGGCCTGCTGTGCATGCCGGGAGAGGAGATAAAAGGGGCAGACCCTGCTGGTGGAGGTTTTTTTTTTGTTGTTTTGGTCAGTTCCGGTTCGAGCCCAGGTGGCCATCATGGAGCGTGGTACCTGGCCCTCCTGGCCAAGGGCCCACATACGCATCAGTCCCAGGCACCTTTAGCCCTGGGGCTGCAGCAACAGCCTTGGGCCCAGCGCCTTTAGCTGGGGCCCGAGTCCTGGAAGGAGAGATCCCAGGGTGCCTCTGGCATGGGGACCCCTTCTGAGATGAGGAGGCCGGGGGAGGACCCTTCTGAAGGACCGGTGAAAAGTTCACAGAGAAACTAGGGCCAGGTAACTCTCTGGAGGGATTAGATCCATCTAACACCAGAGGATTGGGATTAACGGTTCTGTGGCAGAGAATCTCCTAGTCGCATCTAAAAGGGGAAAACTAAAGAAACGTCCGAGCATCACTTCGGCTGCTGGGATCCGCTTTCATAGGGAACAATCCGGGTGAGCTAAGCCTACTTGAGGAATGAGTAGTGAATTCATAATTTGTCTTGTGCCTGGACTCATATCCAAACTCTTACTGTCCTGTCTTCTATCCACCCTTTTCTATTCATTGACTTTGCATGTAAAGAAATAAACTCTACGTTGGAGTTTACTACTGGTGTGGACATTGGAGTTACTTGGGGATATAAAGACTTGTCCTTACATTCTAAGAGACGGGAACCAACTAAAGGGAGAACCTTGCTGCAGGACCCTAGTTTATGACGCTGCTCAACCTCTTCACACAAGAGGGTACGGGCACATAGCATGGTGTGCCTTTCCTGCCAGTGAGCCAAAGGCAGGTAAAGGATCCGTGTGCTACATATATATCCTAGGAGATATTGTGGATAAATATTAGTGCTCTATTTTAAGTAATCCAAGCCACATTTTCTCAGCCACTTTGTGTTCCTAATGGACACAGGGTGACTTAGACATATGGGGTGAATGGGGAGCTGAAACAAGTGTTTCCCAACCTCTCCAAGGGATACTGAGTTCCATGGGCCCTCCTGTCACAGAATTCTTAAGGCGTCAGCATACCAAGACATTTTGGACAATTACATGCTCCCAAATTTGTAGGAACAGTTTGGGGATGGCCCCTTCCTGTTCCAACATGACTGCGCACCAGTGCACAAACAAGGTCCATAAAGACATGGATAAGTGAGTTTTGGGTGGAGGAACTTGACTGGCCTGCACCTTTGGGATGAATTAGAGCGGAGACTGTGAGCCAGGCCTTCTCGCCCACATCAGTGCCTGACCTTACAAATGCGCTTCTGAAAGAATGGTTAAACATTCCCATAGACACACTCTTAAACCTTGTGGACAGCCTTCCCAGAAGAGTTGAAGCTGTTATAGCTGCAAAGGGTGGGCCAACTCAAGATTGAACCCCAAGGACTAAGACTGGGATGCCATTAAAGCTCATGTGCGTGTAAAGGCAGGCTTCCCAATACTTTTGGTAATATAGTGTATATTTGTTCAATTGACCTGATCTGAGAAATAAAACTATGTGGGTTTTAAGGAGGCAGGGCAGGGGCTATTACTAATGTGTTTAATAGACATGTGCATTCGTTTTCGTCCGAATGCATTTTCGTCCAAATTTCGGGGATTTTCGCGTTCGTTTTAGCAAACGATACTGAATGTGCAGAGTCCGAAATCCGAAAGATCCAACATAAAAAATGCTTTATTTTGATTTAGTTGCAACAACAGTTCGATTTAGATAGAAGATTCGACATGACGGTGACAATAGCGATCTGTGTCTATCGAATCTGTGGTTGAATGTGCCTAACCTAACTCTATTAGTCCGAGATTATTCGACATAGAGAGAAAAGATTCGACATTATAGAGACATGAAGATTCGACATAGAGAGAAAAGATTTGACATAGAGAGAAAAGATTCGACATTATAGAGACATGGAGATTCGACATAGAGAGAAAAGATTTGACATAGAGAGAAAAGATTCGACATTATAGAGACATGAAGATTCAACATAGAGAGAAAAGAGTCGACATAGAGAGAAAAGATTTGACATAAAGAGAAAAGATTCGACATTATAGAGACATGAATATTCGACGAAGCAGCTAAAAACATACGATCGCCACGAGCGGACATTTATGGTCAAATGCTCGGCCCATAGGCTATAGAAGAATTCTAATGTTGACTGACAAGTAATAATAATTGATAAATATAATTATTACTAGTCATACAACATTAGAATTCTACTATAGCTTGTGGGTGGAGCATCCGACCGGAAATGTATGATTGCGGCGTCGTACAGTTTAGCTGCTTTGTCGAATCTTCTTAGAACATTCGACAGACACCATAAGCCTTCAATGACAGATTCTACCTTAATTAATTTGGATTTTCGGACGAATGCATTTTTTAACGAAACAAAATAAATAAAAACAAATTTCGTAAGTAACTAAATAATTTTATTTTTCGGATGAAAACGAAATTCCGAAACAAAATATTTCAGTGTGCACATGTCTAGTGTTTAATAGGGTAGGGTAGAGATCACAAGGCCAGTATTCTTTCCCAGAAAAGCTATCTATATTAGCTTTAGCACACAGCACAAAGATACTGGCCTATTGGATGTTATTGATACTTCTCTTTGAACAGAGTTCCTCAAAGTAAACAAGCATCTTTGTGATGCTATTAAAATCTTTCTCGATAGACAGTGCTGCTTTTAAAAGTGTGGCTGCGGCGAATTGTGGAAAAAATAAGAGGCTCAGGCGAGATTTGTGCCTCTTCAATTCTCTTACAGAATACAAACTAAGAGCATTAGCCACACCAATCTGCCATGCAGTATCACTTCAGTGTGTGCCGCTGAACTGTGACAACAGAGACACCCTGGAGAGCAGCATGTCACATGACCTTCCCTGCCCCCTTCCCTTGCCAAATATCAAGTAGGAAAACATTCTACTTTCCAGTCATGTCAAAAGCTCCTCGGAGGGTTCTTGCATCAATTAACGTATTTGCATAAAGCCTCATGGAAGTTATGTAACAAATCCCCTACGTTTCGCTTCATTCATTCACTGTCAGAATTTTTAGGTCAGAATTCATAGATGTGTAGCGACCTCACTTTCTCTCTAGCTTTATTGGTTATATGGCTGTTGGCTAGGGTTACCTGGGAGAGAGGGATGAGATACACCACGGCCCATGTCCTCCAAGGTGTAGAGGTGAAGGCCAGAACTATCGGGTTTGTGTATGTGTCCCAGAGTCCAATCCTCTCCTCGGATTGACTCCCCTTTGCTCCTAGTAACCAGAGTTCCACACACTGAATAGGTCCAACTCGTATTTATTCTTCTCAATAAATAGTCATACAGCACAGACAGGTTGAGACCCATGTAACACTTCAGTATTTGTGGGGAGTAGGCCAAGGCACAATTCTTCTAGATAAAGCTAACCACTGTAGTAACACCAGTGGCGAATTGTCACTGCCACTGACTATATTGATCAGAACGAGAATTACCTTCGCTATTGTAGCCCCTGTCAGGGGAAGGTAACCCGTCCAAGGGAGTCACTGGAGGCCTCTCTGTCACCAGCAATGCTGCGCCGGACTCTCCAGAGAAGTTCCGCTCACCAGTCTTCTCGACCTCAGACACGGGCACCCAAGGAGTTAGGGCCCCCTCGGATTCCTCCACCCTCGCGGAACTCCGTCGAAGGTACTGAGCTTCAGGCTTCCGTCATAGTACCTCACCCCAGGCTAAAGGTGCCTGAGATGGACTCCATCTCTCGCTCTGGCCAGGTCAAGGGCACCTGGGCCCGGGACTCCGGAATGCCAGCACCCAAGCTGAAGGTGCCTGGGTGCGGCTGCGTCCTCCAACTCTGAACCCAAGGTCCGCCCCCTTTTATCCCCTCGCCCTTTGCGTCACAGCAGGTTCCCCGCCCTGCTGTACCAGCGCCAGGAAAGGACAAAAAGGAAACAGTCTTGCGGTGAGTGTTCAGCTCCAGACCAGGGCGACAGCACCACCTGCAGGCCGCAGGGAACCTCACACCACCAGAGTCCTCCAAGAACCACAAAAGGGTCTCAGATTCCCTGACAATCAATGCATCTGGGTTACACTACCACCCAGATGCCTCCCCTAAAATCAAACACCCACTACAGATGCATATACAGGTTTGTTTATCAACCACTTAAGCCCCAGACCAATACGCAGCATAAAGACCAGGCCCCTTTTTGCGATTCGGCACTGCGTCGCTTTAACTGACAATTGCGCGGTCGTGCGACGTGGCTCCCCAAAAAATTGATGTCCTTTTTTTCCCACAAATAGAGCTTTCTTTTGGTGGTATTTGATTACCTCTGCGGTTTTTATTTTTTGCGCTATAAACAAAAATAGAGCGACAATTTTGAAAAAAATGCAATATGTTTTACTTTTTGCTATAATAAATATCCCCAAAAAATATATATAATTTTTTTTTTCCTCAGTTTAGGCCGATACGTATTCTTCTACATATTTTTGGTAAAAAAAAATCGCAATCATCGTTTATTGATTGGTTTGCGCAAAAGTTATAGCGTTTACAAAATAGGGGGTAGTTGTATGGCATTTTTATTAATTTTTCTTTTTTACTAGTAATGGCGGCGATCAGCGATTTTTTTCGTGACTGCGACATTATGGCGGACAAATCGGACACTTTTGACACATTTTTGGGACCATTGTCATTTTTACAGCGAGCAGTGCAATAAAAATGCACTGGTTACTGTAAAAAATGACACTGGCAGTGAAGGAGTTAACCACTAGGGGCGCTGAAGGGGTTAAGTGTGCCTACGGGCGTGATTCTAACTGAGGGTAGGCGTGGCTACGAGTGAAACGTCACCGATCTCCGCTCTGATTACACAGAGCAGAGATCGGTGACAATGTCAGTAGGCGAGTGGGGAGATGTTGGAGTTTACACTAACATCTCCCCGCTCCATCCCTCCGTGAGGTCCGACTCACAGGGATGACTGCAGGGTCGCGCACGACCACACGGCAGGCAGTTAAAGGGCCACATACAGGTACGTGATTGTGCCTGTACGAGCCATTCTGCCGACGTATATATGCTGTATGATCCCTAGCTGTGGGGCTGCACCTGCACCTCAAGGGTTTATTTATGGTTTTGTCTAGGGAGAGGTGAAGCATTTTTATTTAACTGATTCTTTACTCCCCGACAGACAGAGTTCCTCCATGTTTTGGCAGGGGACTGTCCCTCAAAATCTTCACGTCCAAAGCACGGCTCTTCATGACGTTAAGACTCCGGACCTCTAGAGCGTGGGGAACAAGATGCTGTGGGGACCAGTCTAGCAGTGTAGAGAAGTGAAGGGTCAGGTACGTAACTCTTCTTTTTAATGTACCCTAGACCTAAACAAAAAATTAACCCTTGCAGTGCAGGCACAGCCCCACTACAAGGGATAATGACTGCAGAGTGCAGTAACTATTCAGAGTTCAGTTTATTCCACAAATACTTTATGTGAAAAGAAGTGCAGATACATGGGCCAAAGGGCCTGAGAGTATACAAAGGTGCATGAAACTACATTCATCAGTAACAACCATTTGCAAAGACAACACTCATCATAAGGAAAGTTTGTAAAGTCCTTTGGTTTTCAAAGAACTCAACAGGGATAAACACCTTGTCTCTAGGGCCAGGATTTCAAAGGCCATCAAGAAGGTCAAAACCAGATCATAACCATAGGAAATGTGTGAGATGAAGTCTAGAAACAAGACGGACAGAGCGAGCCGCACATGCTCCGAAACGCCCTTTCTCCCCACTGACGCCATCAGCCTTGTGTGTCCCGCAGTAAACACAGGCTTCCCTGCTGCCTCCTCTCTCCAGCACGTACAAGAACGCTTTACAGCTGCTGGACGGTTCTACACTGCTCTCTACCACCGTGCCGAGGATGGACACATGCCACAGATGAGGACTCCTGATTTTATCATGTTTTTTAACACTCAACGATCTTGTAAGTGCTTTTAACCCTTTCTGCACTTTATTAAATTTTGCATACTGCACTTAGAGGCGCCTTTCTTTTCCTTTTTAAAGTAGTTGTACAGTATCTGGTGCAACTTGAGCCTACCTCAGCAGTGGGGTCCAATCTGTACAGTGGTGCACCTAATAATGGCTCCTTTAAATCTGCATGCAGTGATTGGTCTTAGGGGTTACTAAGGTAATGTTCAGTCTCCTATATATGATACTGAACTGTTAAAGGGCCATACACATGGGCCAAATATTGGACGGCATCGACCAGTTCAATAGAAAACGGACGATATTCAGCCCATGTGTACGGCAGCCAGTCCGTCAGAAGCTGGTCATTTGGCTGGCTTCTGTCAAAGGGGCATGACTGAAAAAGGTCTGCGGTTCGCCATCTGATCAGCCTGACCAGTATTTTCAGGTCGGGGGCCACCCCCCTGTCAGAACACAATAGCTCAGCGGGGAAGATTGATGTACTAACATCAGATCATTAGAACAGCGGCTCCTCCCGAGCTCAACCGCCCACCAGTCCTGGCCCCACTTTGTCACTGAGACTCAGGTACCAAATCTTTGATGGCTCAGTCTGCAGCAATGTGGTGGCTCAGTCCTGACTGAGCAATCCGGTGGCTTGTTTCTAGCACTCTGCTCCCCAGTGGCTTGCCTCTGTTCTCTGCACACCAATGGCAGGTCTCTCCAGCTCCACTCCCCCCACTCTGCTCCAAGCTGCAAAGCCCAGGGAAAGCTATCTCTCTCTTCCTCTGGGGTTTTATCTGCGTGTAGTTCCAGCTGCATACACCTCTGGGTCCAGTGCTTCTTTCCAAGCTACATCTCCCAAGTGGCTGCATGCTCACGTACCCCTGGCAGGCACCTCCGCCACTGCAGAAAACTCTGGAAAGATAGGAGGGAAGGAGGAATGGGCAGAAGAACACAGACTGCCCGCAGCACAGCCAGCTTCCTCCAGCCGGCCGAGTACCTAGCTACATTTTCAACGGAATAAGTTGATTCTGTTTTCAGGCCTCAGACAGACGCCACATCATCCTCAGGGGCACCTGCAACTGGACTTTGCTGCAACATTCATCTAGAGCAGTGGTTCTCAACTCCTGTCCTCAGGACCCACTAACAAGCCAGGTTTGCAAGATAACTGAAATACATCACAGGTGATATCATTTGCTGCTCAGTGATTTCAGTATTCTAGTCTGCATCTCCCCAAGGTATTATTTAAAATCTGGCCGGTTAGTGGGTCCTGAGGAAAGGAGTTGAGAACCACTGATCTAGAGGTATCCCTATTACTCTTATCTGGCTCTTTTGATGATAATACCGGTTTGTACATTGATTATATGTACTTTTATTAATCTCCTCTTATATAAAGCATGTAATATTTTTATACTGGTGTGCATCTCTATACTTACTGTATGGATAATGTTTTATGCTGGGTGTAGTAGTTATTTTTCTCCCAATTACTTTGTTTAGATTACTGATCATTTCCCAGGAAGGGAATCCCTTCTGACTATGGAGGCCCTGTCCTGGGTGGAGGCCCTTCCAACTTTATTATCCTTCCCACTCTTATGCCGCGTACACACGGCCGTTTTTCTCATCGAGAAAAATGTAATTTTCTCCTTTTGATGAGAAAAACGATCGTCTGTGGGCTTTATGTCGTTTTTCTCGACGAGAAAAACGGCATTAAAAACGACGAGAAAAATTAGAACATGTTCTAATTTTTCTCGTCGTTTCTGTCCGACATTTTTTCTTCGGCAGTTTTCCCATAGGGAAACACTGCCGCGGAGCCCACAGATGGTCATTTTTCTCGACAAGAGAAAAAACGACGTGAAAAACGACCGTGTGTGGGGAACAAGCCGTTCCCCCGTTTTAAATGACATTATTCACAGCGGTTTTTTAACCGCCGTGAATAATGATCGTGTGTACGCGGCATTAGTCCCTCTTAATTAAACCCACTCCAAGCCCAAAAAAAGAGGGCTACTTATGCAAGGGGGATCTAAACAAAATAGCACTGGAGTAGGCACTGCTCTGGGGAACATGTACCAATGCAATTTTTTTCTTTTAATTCCATTTTGCCAGGAGCAGTGATTTTTAATTGCTTAACCACTTAAGCCCCGGACCATTTTGGCTGGTTAAAGACCAGGCCCCTTTTTGCCATTCGGCACTGTGTCGATTTAACTGACAATTGCTCGGTCGTGCGACATGGCTCCCAAACAAAATTGACGTCCTTTTTTTCCCACAAATAGAGCTTTCTTTTGGTGGTATTTGATCACCTCTGCGGTTTTTATTTTTTGCGCTATAAACAAAAATGGAGCGACAATTTTGAAAAAAATGCAATATTTTTTACTTTTTGCTATAATAAATATCCCCCAAAAATGTAAAAAAAAATTTTTTTTCCTCAGTTTAGGCCGATACGTATTCTTCTACATATTTTTGGTAAAAAAAAACGCAATCGGCATTTATTGATTGGTTTGCGCAAAAGTTATAGTGTTTACAGAATAGGGGATAGTTTTATGGCATTTTTATTACCGGTAATTATTTATTTTTTTACTAGTAATGGCGGCGATCAGTGATTTTTTTGTGACTGCGGCATTATGGCGGACACATCGGACACTTTTGACACATTTTTGGGACCATTGTAATTTTCACAGCGATCAGTGCTATAAAAATGCACTTGTTACGGTGAAAATGACACTGGCAGTGAAGGGGTTAACCACTAGGTGGCGCTAAAGGGGTTAAGTGTGCCCTGATGAGTGTTTCTAATTGAGGGGGGGGTTGGGCTCTGTGTGACATGACACCGATCTCCGCTTCAAGTACACGGAGCCGAGATCCGTGTCATTGTCACTAGGCAGAGCACAGAGATGCTTGTTTACACAAGCATCTCCCTGCTCTATACCTCCGTGAGACGACTGCGGGGATCTCCGCAGCGATCAAGTCCGCGGGACCCATGGTCCGACTCACGGGGAAGGCAGCAGATTCGCGAGCTAGCCGCCGGCGGCGCGTGCGCGACCCCCATGTCAGGCAGTTAAAGGGGACGTACAGGTACGTTGATGTGGCTGTACGTGCCATTCTGCCGACGTATATCTACTGGAGGCGATCGGCAAGTGGTTAGAGTGAAACATTAAATGTCAAATTATTTTAAATAACATGTCCTAATCCTGTCTGTGAAGGGGCACATCTCTATGATGCACAGAAAGTGCTGCAGCAGCATTGACATTTACAAAGAAAAACGTTTTAAAGTTGCTGGCAAGGAATGTCATTGGCCAGCAATATAAACTGATTCATTTTTTTCTTTGTAAATGTCATTTTTGCTATAGCACATGGTAGAGCAAAAATGAAAAAAATATTCATAGAGCTACCCCCAAAAGGCATATCAGACCCTTTGATAATTTCCATAGAAATCCTTACTAGATCCTTTATCCATGCATGCAGCCTGGCTGGCCAGGAAGAGTGTGGGGGGGGGGGACCAGGTGGAGGGGTACCATGTTGATGAGGATTAGGGCCTCATCCCCACAACCCTTGCCAGCAATAAAGACACCCAAGCATTTGACAAGCCTTTTATTAAAAAATAAAATTCCCCAAAAAGTCCATCATTGTAAATCCACCATCAACTACGATGCCCGCCACTGCGACTCACTGGAAATGCAACAACCTGCCACGCAGGACCAAGTCCTAATAGAAACACTAGCCAAATGACAGCTCCCCGGGCTGTCATTGGCTATCTATCTATCTATCTATCTATCTATCTATCTATCTATCTATTTATAGATAGATAGATATACAGTATATATTGGTGACAATACTGCCCAAATGTGGCATGACCAAACTTGGGTAATGTGTAATGTTATTGGATAATGTTATTGCCCAAATATTATCATGTGGCCATATATAGGCAATGATATAAAGCTCCTTCATTACGTATTTATGTTCAGTCTGAACATTTTAATCATCCCTACTATTGATGAGGCAAGATATTTACAGCCAGTGCCAGGACAAGGTCATCTAGAGCCCAGGATGAATATGCCAAACTGTGCCCCCTCCTCAAGATGTATGAACATAATTGTGTCAGCAATACCCCCCCCCTCAAAAAAAAAATGAACACTAATTTGCATGCATAAGTTCCCCCAGTACAAATCTGCCCCCCTGCTGAAATCCCCCTCCTAGCACATATCCTTGCCCCTCCATCCCCCAAATCCCCCCAACGCAAATGCCCGATCCCAAAAAAAGTCACCCATCCTAGAACAAATCTTCTACCCCTTAGATTTACCCTCCAAGTGTACATCCTCTCTCCCCCCACTCCAAAACCCCCCTCCTAGCACAAATCCCCCCCCAAAGAAAAATGTCCCCCCTTGCCCCTTCACCATATCACCTCTTCTAGCACAAACCCCCTTCTTCCCCCATTACCCCTCCCAACACAAATACCCCTAAATCACCTCTTTTAGCAATTCTTAACCCCTGCTGCCCCCCAAATTGCCCCTCCCACCACAACTCTATAGTATTCCTATTTGATCCTCCCTTGGCAGCTACATAAACGTTTGTGTAGGTGGGCAAAGGGAGGGGCAGAGGTGCTGGGCCAGCACAGAGAGTAATCAGAACTCCCAGAAAAGGAGAGGGCTACAACATACAAGGAGAGATCAGGCTGTGTTAGGGAATTGAATCCTCCTAAAAATAGTCAAAGTTTAGAGGCCCATTGCAAGTGAATAAAAGGTTGTTTACAGATAGGAAAAATGCTTCAAGTAAGCATTTAAAAAACTTTATTGTTCTATGCTTTTGCCTGAACATTTTTAAGTTGGTGATGGGTCACTTCAATCATTTAGGTGTGAGAAAAGGTGTGAACAATGTAATGTGATTATAGATTTTCTACATTTTGTCAGATTAAAACCTTCACATCTTTTTGATGTACTTGAATGTTTACCATACAAAAATGCTCCTATGCAAAAAATAAAGCCTGTCGGTAGTGTAGCGGGTATACACTTTTCTGTGTATTTAAAACTGGCAGAGACACCAGTGATGTGCAGTTCCCTGCAGCCCAGCGGGTGGCGCTGTCGCCTTGGGCTGGGATTGAACCATTGCTGTGTGCCGGGCTCCCTTTTTGTCCTCCCTCGGCAGCAGTATGGTGGGGCGGGGAACCCGCCGTACTTGCTGGGAGAGGGTATAAAGGGCCGGCCATCTTTGTCACAGGAAAAGGGGCGTGTGGAATGAATGGACAGCCGCACTCCGAAAACCATGAAGGTTGCCTTTATTGGGTAAAAAAACTTACAGCACTGCAAGTCACAGCAAGAAATGGGGGGGGGGGAACAGCCGACGCATTTCACACTGAAAACTAGTGCTTAGTCATGGCTAAGCACTAGTTTTCAGTGTGAAACGCGTCGGCTGTACCCCCCCATTTCTTGCTGTGACTTGCAGTGCTGTAAGTTTTTTTACCCAATAAAGGCAACCTTCATGGTTTTCGGAGTGCGGCTGTCCATTCATTCCACACGCCCTTTTTCTGCATCAATTGCATCGCCAGCACCCTGGTTCCTAGGAAGATACTGACCATCTACTTGCACTCACCTGGAGCGGTGATCTTTTTTCCCCCATCTTTGTCACAGGGTCGAGTACCAGGCACCTTCAGCCTGTGGGCGGTGGTTCATGTCGGTCCTCTAGGCGGCCTAGGCCTAGAGGACGTTCGGAGGTCGTGTTCCATCCCAGGCACCTTTAGCCTGGGGTGAGGTACTCGGATGGAGGTCTGGAGCTCAGTGCCCAACACTGAGTTCCGCGAGGGAAGGAGATCCTAGGGGACCCTGGGAGTGGGTACCCGAATCCGGAGGGCGTAATGGACCGGTGGGAGATACTTGCTTGAAGACCTGGTGCAGCATATTGCCGGTGACAGGTGAGCCTTTCATCGGAGACCGCCTGGAAGGAAATCCCCCTTCGCTCGGAGACCGCAACCCACTTTCAGGAAGGAACGTGGAGAGTTCATTGTGCCTGGGCCTACTCGCATCCACACCCCCCTTGTCTGTTCTGTTCGTTGAGGGAGTCCAACTGTCTGTGCATTACTCTATTATTGGAAGAATAAAGGAGTGTTGGACTCTAGTGGTGTGGGGCTCATTTACTGGCAGACACTGTTTGAGAAAACCAGGAGGAGGTCTCTGGATGCAGAACACCGACCCGAAGGTAAAAGAGGATTGTCTCTCACTGCACATACTCTGCAGGGGGACTTGGCGTGGTGACCCTGCACTCTCTCCTTCAGAGTACCCCTAGACGAGGGCCAGAGCAAGCAGAGTAGAGAGGAGAGGGTGGAGGCCGCTACAGTAGTAATATGCAGCACCTTTATTCTATCCCGAAGAAGAATACCGTAAATTGACTGAAAATTTATAACTTGTGTAGATTAATTTCTTACATTCAGAAATCACATGTTATATAATAGTATTCACCCCAGATATGATCAGATTGGCAGATTGTTGGGAACATTTCAGTCTATGGATATCTAAAATTATGACTGATGTATACCGTAGAAGGTAGTTATAAATTTCTGGCTAAGCACAATAAAATCACTGTAAACAAGATATATGATAATGTTCAAGGTTCGTTTGCACAGTCGCTGACTTTGATTAGTATATAAAAAAAGGTGTAAATTGTTGATGGTTAATTATTTGGTTCCATCTGTTAGGTACTCATAAGAAAATCTTCTTAGCTGCAGATTTGCAGAGCTTGAATATGATATTTAAATGCTGTTTGAAGCAGTTTTTTCACAAACAGTTTTCTTTAATGTTTGCACATATATATTTTTTAAATTCAAAGACTTAAGCCCTGTACACACGATCGGTTTTACCGATGAAAACAGTCCGATGGACTTTTTTCATCGGACAAACCGATTGTGTATGGGACCCATCGGTCTTTTTTCCATCGATTTTAAAAAATAGAACATGTTTTAAATTTTAGTAAGTTCCGATCGTCTTTGGGCAAGTCCATCGGATAAAAAACCCACGCATGCTCATTATCAAGTCGACACATGCTCAGAAGCATTGAACTTCATTTTTCGCGGCTCATCGGAGTGTTTTACGTCACCGCGTTTGGAACGGTCGGTTTTTTGACTGATGGTGTGTAGGCAAGACTGATGGAAGTCAGCTTCATCGGATTTCCAACGGACAAAACCATCGGATCAGAATCCATAGGATATCCGATTGTGTGTACGAGGCTTTACTCTTTTCACTTTTAACACATATCACATTATTATGGAAATTCTAATTAAATATGAAATAGTAGTCACAAGATCTAGCTGTTTTCTGATTAAAGAAAGACTCTAAAGTCGGCCATTCATGGTTCGCATTCCAAAATATTTTTTTTAGAAAACCGCAACTAAGGATTTTCGTTCTAATTTCGCACACCATCAGTTAGCCGCAGCAATGGGCGATTTTGGTGCGGCCATCACATTTGAGTGGTCGGGCATGTTGGATTTTTTTTTTTGTTTCAATACTTTTTATTGAATATTTCATATTCCATATATTTCTGTGTATAAGACACACCCATGTATAAGACGCCCCCCACTTTTCCAACCCAAAATCAAGAAATCGATGTTTTAAACAGGTAAAACAGAACACATTTTTATTTACATACGAGTATATTATGCAGCATATCACTTTATTCAGCCTCTGTTGCATCAATGTTCTCTTCTTCATCACTAGTTCCAGACAGAATTTCTTCAACTTCTTTTGCATCACTGCTGTCTTCTGAGTCACGGTTTATATATGTGAGATCATCCTCAGTTCCGTCCATGGCATTGCTGATTCCACATTTCTTGAAGGACTTCACAATCACCTCTTGTTTGATGCCATACCATGAGTTTAAGACCAAATTGCAGAACTCAGTAATGGTTGTTTTTTTCACTCTTCCTGCCGGTGTCAAGTTATCACCTGCTTTTTGCATCCATCTACTCCATCCTTCTCTCATCAGGACTTTAAATGGCTTGTTTATTGAAACATCTAATGGCTGTAGCTGACCTGTAAGTCCACCAGGAATAACTGCTAGGTGTGTTCGAAACTGTGATGCAACCCTTTTAGTCTTTTCTGTTAAATGTGCTCGGAATTGATCATAGACAAGCAGAGCTGGCTTCTTTAAGAGCCCTCCAGGTCTTCTGGACCAAACCTTTGCAAACCAAATTGCCATAATGTCTTCATTCATCCATGCCTTCTCTTGAACTTGCACTATAATACCAGGTGGTATGGTCTCTTTAGGATAGGTTTTCCTCTTAAAAATAAGCATTGGAGGCAGTTTAGTACCATCTGCACAGCATGCAAGCACAGCAGTATAGTGTGTCTTTTCATGGCCACTTGTTTTGATTGCCACTGTTTTGATTCCTTTCACATCAACAGTTCTGTTGGAAGTCACATCAACATTTGGAGGGACCTCCTCCATGTTTGCAATCTGACTTAGTTCAAAATCATATTTTTTCCGAAGTTGTATGACATAGGAGTGAAACTGATTTTATCCTCAGAAACTGGTGGCATTTTCTGAGCTAACTTTGTTTGTGTTCTCATTGCCAACCCTTCTCTCCTCATGAAATTGATGCACCATTTTCCCTTTCCTGTAAAATCAACAATGTTCATTTCGCTTGCAAAAATTCTTGCCTGACATTGAATAAGCTTGGTTGACACACATAAGCCACTCTGGCGCTGCTCCAAAATCCAAGTCTTAAGCCTCTGCTCCAAATTTGGCCATTTTGCTGGTTTTCCTCTTAAGGCCTTCTTCTTTTTTGGCATCTTAAGGAGTTGTTCTTCCTGTTTTCTCCACTGTCTGATCATACTCTCAGTGGGGGAGGTCCAAACTGTCTCTCTTTAGCTCTATTTCCATGCTCTTTTGCATAGCTGACAACATTCAGTTTGAATTTTGCAGAATAAGACAATCGCTTACTTTTATTATTCTGTGACATCTTGGGCTCAAAATGCTCTGGTCCCTGATGCATCTGCACACTTCTCCACGTCCAACGGGATCGCATCTGCACAATCTCCACCTCCTCCTCCACCTCCAGCTGACGTCACTAACACAAAGCTCGTGATTGGAGGAAGCCGTTCAACGACCTATGACCAGCTACACACCTACGCGGCTCTCTCTAAGGCTGACTGACCGTGTATAAGACGCTGCTCGATTTTCAGTCTAATTATTTTAGCAAAAAGTAGCGTCTTATACACGGAAAAATACGGTAAACATTGTACAAATCAGGTAAGACAATTCCATATACACGATATACACCCAATTATAAGTTTGTGGTTGGGTAACATTTACATAATAAATCTCCATAAATGGAGTTGCGTTCAATGAGTAGTTACAAAATATCAATTGAAAGAACTTAATGGAAGCATACATAAAGCAAGTATCTTATGAAACGTTAATAAAGCACTATTACTTTTTAGGCCATATAAACCAACGTTTGTCAAACTTAGTGCATTGCAGAGAAGTAATTGCTATTAGGCGTTCGAACATGACGTTTCTATGGACTGCTTTGGTAACATCAGAAAGGTTTATGGTAGTTTTAGTTTTCCAATTGCGTAGTAATAGTATTCGTGTTTCCAGTAGTATATGGCTCACGACTGGTCTATAGTCTGGTGTGAACTTTTCTATGCCTAGGTGTAGAATTGCTAAGGGCGGGGTAGGGGGGGTCAGTATTCCTGTTAGGGAAGAAATTAGGTAGAATGTTTGGTTCCACAAACTTCTTATATTTGGGCAATGCCATAAAATGTGTAGTAAGTTTCCTATCTGCCCACATTCTCTCCAGCATTGTGGTGATGATCCTAAAAAGTAGTTTGATAGTCTATATGGGATATAGTGCCACCTATTTGCTATTTTTATTGTCATTTCCCAATGTTTAACACAGTGTGAAGCCTTGTGTATTTCCTTAAACGTACCGTGCCACTGATCGTTTGAAAATGAAGTACCTAGGTCATTTTCACATTTACACATTGCAATGTTTTTTTTTTTTTATGTTTGCTTGTCTTGGATAAGGTTATAAAACAGTGAAATTCCTTTTATAGCTTGTTCCGAAGTTGAGTAGAATTGCCAGATTTTTGGCAGGATTTTTAGTTTTGGACTTGGATGGGATTGGAGAAAGTGTGATATGCGTAAGCAGGTGAATAACTTGTCGCTATGCAGTTGATATTGTGTCATTATTTGTTCTGGGGTCTTGGGCTGAGGTTCATTGTATGGGTCCGACACGTGTGTAATGCCGTGTCTTACCAAGTCTTTTACTGAGAGCATTGGGATTTTTGCTTCTAGTATAGTTAACAGTAGTCTATAGTTTATCAACTGGGCGTCAGTGTCTTTTATACGGAATCTCCATGCCCTTAAAGAGGTCTGCGTGGGAGAGGAGAGAGTTGATATGTCCCATGGTGACCAAACATCACCCAGAAGTAGTAATGTGAGGTCTTTTGTCAGTGATGTTGTCTTTTCTATGTCTACCCATAATGGCGTTTCCTGGTTATCTAGCCAATGTTTCATGTGGTCCAGTCTGACTGCCCACAGGTAGTCATGTATGTCTACTAGGCCTGCCCCTCCCGCTGTCCTATGGGGATAAGATTGTTTAGTGAACACCTAGCTTTTTTGCTTTCCCAGATGTATTTTCAGCTAATACCTGACAGGTGATTAAGATATCTTTTAGGTGTGTGAATTGGCATATAAGATTTGCGGCAATATCAACATTTCGTAGGCCGTTTTTCTCCCTAGCCATGATATTTCCTTATTCGACATGCCTCTCAGTTGGGTTTCCAGTTTGGCAGTTAGCTTGGTCATATTAGCTTTAACTAGTGTTGAAATGGCATTAGTTATGGTGATGCCTAGGTATGTAATACCTTTGTCACTCCATGTGTACGGCAATTGGTTTTGCAGTAAGCTCCGCACCTTGGATGGTACACCCAAACCTAGGATTAGGGATTTACTAAAATTCACTTTGTCTTACGAGACATCTCCAAAATCCGTTAGGATTTTATGAGCCTGGTTTAAGGATGTAAGTGGATTGGTCAAGAGTAGGGATGAGCTTCGAGTTCGAGTCGAACTCATGTTCGACTCGAACATTGCCCGTTCGCCTGTTCGCCGAACAGCGAACAATTTGGGGTGATCGCGGCAAATTTGAAAAGTCTATGGGAGAAATCTAAAGTGCTAATTTTAAAGGCTTATATGCAAGTTATTGTTATAAAAAGTGTTTGGGGACCCGGGTCCTGCCCCAGGGGACATGTATCAATGCAAAAAAAGTTTTAAAAACGGCCGTTTTTTCGGGAGCAGTGATTTTAATAATGCTTAAAGTGAAACAAAAAAAGTGAAATATTCCTTTAAATTTCGTACCTAGGGTGTGTGTATAGTATGCCTGTAAAAAAAACGCTTGTTTCCTGTGCTTAGAACTGTCCCTGCACAAAGTGTCATTTCTGAAGGAAAAAAAGTCATTTAAAACTCACTCGTGGCTATAATGTATTGTCGGCTCCCGGCAATACATAGAAAAGTCATTGATAAAAAAAAAAAAAATACGTGGGGGTCCCCCCAAATTCAATTACCAGGCCCTTCAGGTCTGGTATGGATATTAAGGGGAACCCTGTCGCAAATTTTAAAAAAAATGCGTGGGGTTCCTCCAAATATCCATACCAGGCCCTTCAGGTCTGGTATGGATTTTAAGGGGAACTCCACCCCAAATTTAAAAAAAAAATGGCGTGGAGTTCCCCCAAAAATCCATACCAGACCCTTGATTCAAACACGCAACCTGGCAGGCCACAGGAAAAGAGGGGGGTCCGCTCAGCCAATGACGTAGGCGGGGTCTGACATACGAGGGGACGGACCTGATGGGGAACTTCCTCCACAGTGTAATAAATGAATAGACCCGCGCCTTCTCACGTTCCGCATCTGGTCCGCTTAGCCTTACACCTACGTCATTGGCTGAGCGGACCTGATGGGGAACTTTAGAAGGGGCGGATCTATTAATTTAATACACTGCGGAGAAAGTTCCCCATCAGATTCGCTCAGGCTCAGCCAATGACGTTTCGTGTGGACATCGGATCGCCGCGGGACACTGGATTGCATCGCTGGAATGTTTTTTTTTTTTTTTTTTTTTTTTTTTTAATAAAGGACTTTTCCAAGGTGTCTGTGTGTTTTTTTTTACATTTTTTTTACACTTTCTTTGTGAAATGGTAGGAGTACAATGTACCCCTTACCAATTCACATAGGGGGGGGATCTGGGGGTCACCTTTGTTAAAGGGGTCTTCCAGATTCCAATAAGCCCCCTGCCCGCAGTCCCCCACAACCACCGGGCAAGGGTTGTGGGGATGAGGCCCTTGTCCCCATCAACATGGGGACATCCTCCCCATGTTGAGGGCATGTCGCCTGGTACGGTTCAGGAGGGGGGGCGCTCTCTCGTCCCCCCTCTTTTCCTGCGACCTGCCAGGTTGCGTGCTCGGATAAAGGGTCTGGTATGGATTTTTGGGGGAACTCCACGCCATTTTTTTAAAATTTGCGGCAGGGTTCCCTTTAATATCCATACCAGACCTGAAGGGCCTGGTAATTGAATTTGGGAGGACCCACAAAGCCCATCTGGTCACGTTGGATAATTGATGGAATGACGTTCAGTAATCATTTGGCCAGCAATTTTGCATAAACTTAAATAGTTGAGGATGGATATTGGTCTGAAATTAGCCGGTGTAATGGGGTCCTTTCCCGGTTTGGGTAGTGTCACTATATGGGCTCTCAGCATTTCCTGGGGGAAGGATGCAGAATCTGCTGCTTTGTTGAAGACTGGTTGCATGTGATGTGATAAGATGTTTAAATGTTTTGAAGTATTCGTTAGAGAATCCATCCGGCCCTGGTGATTTACCGTTTGGTAGTGTGTCTATAACTAATTCTATTTCTTGGTGTGAGATGGTAGCATTACATTTCTGAGATGTTTGTCATATTGTTGGGATAGGTGTTCTCTCAGTGTTTCTCTGAGTTTGGCTAGTTTGTGTGTTAGGTTATTCCCGGGGTGCTTGTTTGTTTAGGGTTTCAATATCGTGAATCTCCTTTAATAGTGTGTTAATTTTTTGTGTGTGACGTATTTTTTCCTGAGCTCCTAGTTGGATAAGTATGCCTCTCATATAGGCCTTGTGTGAGTTCCAAAGTATATAAGGATCATGGACCGACTCTTTGTTATCAATGAAGACATTTTAAAGATGCTGAGAGATTTGTGTGTGGATGTGGGATTCTTGCAACAGTCTCATGTTGCAGCGCCAGGTGGGGGGTGAAGAGGAGACTCCTTTTTCTTGGATAGACAAAGATATTGCAAGGTGGTCGGACCACGTGATGTCATGTATTTTAGTGGTTTCTACATGTTGTAGGAGCCACTTATCTGTCAGGAACATGTCTATTCGCGAGTAAGAGCAATGCCTGTGTTGCCATATTTCATAGTTAGCTTTTTTGATTACCTTTTTTATAAATCGAAGTTGGTGAGAGTTTGGGGAATACAGCGTGACCAACGTGTATGGTTTGGAGTTAATGATACCAGTGACTATTATATATCTCCCTCCTTCATCCAGAAATGTCTCCTTGGGTTGGAAGGATATGGAGTTGCTTATGGCCATTAGGACTCCTTCTTTCTTGCGGTTAGGTGTACAGGCCATGAAAACATGCAGATAGTTTTTGTGTGAGCAGTGCAGGGTTTTGTGTAGTTGAAAGTGAGTTTCCTGAACGCAGAGGATGTCTGCTCTATGTTTGCAGGCTTCTGTCCACAAGGAAAGTCTTTTAGCCGGATGATTCAGACCCTGCACATTAATTGATAAGCATGTAATCGTCATTGCTTGGGTAATGCAGGTTGTTGTATGGTTGTGCGGTGTAGGTACTTACTGCGACCATAGTGTTCACGTTGGTATGTTCAGACCATAGTGAGCGATGGGTCTCATACCGGATGACTTCAGTAGATGATGTCCGGGTGCTTCCGAGATATCTGTGTATATCGAATGAATAACAATAGGTCAAAGGGTGGTAAAAATTAAAAATAAAGTCAACATGGGTAGCATAAGAAGAGGATCTTGAAACTGATCCGCATGCAGTATTGTCTGCTATGTGTTACTAGGAGGGGGAGAGGAGAAAACAAGTATAGATCTCCTGTCCCCGGAGAAATTCGTATGCATTTGAGTGGTTGTTTTACGAGTTTCCACTGGCACTTTTCTTATGTGAGCGCTTGTGGGATACTACTTTCTATTCATTGTGCATGGATTGTGGACCTTCTGGAGGCAAGTGGGTTGCGGCTTGGTCTGGTAGAATGTGCCACTTTCTTAGGGTGGTGATCCCTTCTTCCAGTGTGGATATCAGTGTGGTGACCCTGTTACGGGTGATCAAGAGTGTTGCTGGGTAGTTCCACTTGTGAAGAATGCTGTGGTTTCTCAGCACTTTAGTGATGGTCGCCAGGTTACGGCGCCTTTGTAGTGTATGCCTAGAGAGGTCAGGCAGCCGTATATCAGCGTACTGTGGAGAGATTTTGTCCGGTTTATGGGACGCCATCAGTATTTGTTCCTTTACATAGTAGTAATGAACTCGCATTAGGACATCCCTTGGGGTTTCGTTAGGGAGAAACGATGGCATAGGGACCCTGTGAATCCTGTCCACAATGAGGTCCTGGACTGTTAATTCTGGCACCAGCGTGGAGAACATGGTTTGGGCATATTGCAGGAGTTGATTGGGAGGGACATATTCTGGGATACCCCGCAGTTTGAGGTTGTTCCTCCTGGACCTGTCCTCAAGGTCTGCGATTTTATCTTTCATCCATGTTATATTTTCCCCATGTGCTGCGTGGGCCTCCACCATTACATTATATGATGAGGTATATTCCTCCATCTTGTTTTCCACTTGGTCCACCCTGGTACCTAGAGCTTGTACCTCCCTGTGGCATTTGTTTATACCCCGTACCATGTCAGCCTGCAGTAACGCCCGTAGTGACAGCAACATTTCCTTAAGTGTAGTGTCAGAGATGGGTCTGTCTGCTGTTGGGAAATCTGTTATGGGGTCTCCTTCAGGTGCCCTCTGTGCTGAGGCAGAGTGTTTCGGCCCGCTTACCTCCATGTGTGGATCGAATTGCGGCCTAGCAGGAGAGTCCCTCCTGGGTTTAGATTTTGCCGGGCTTCTTGTGGTGGGGCTAGATGTCCCAGAGGAGGATTCACTGGGAGGTTTTGCAGCGCTGGCTGGTCCGGACGGCATCCTGTGGTGATTGCTGTGCGTTCCGGCCCTGTAATCAGGCTGTTGTGCCCGTGCGCCGCGGCCATTTTTTTGTAGCCCGCTCTGTTCTGTGGTAAAATAGCTGCTGAGCTTGCGAGGCTGCTGCGGGGCCTTTCGTCGCCTGGTTATCCTCAATCTGTGCCACGGGTCATTGGCTAGAGGATGGAGATGTTTATAGCTGCGGATGGAGTCGGTGGGCTCGGATGGTGGCAAATTTTCTCCGGCGGATGAACAGAGCTCTCAGACTAAGTGTCCATCTAGGAGCCCATCTAGGAGCTCAGTCGCTATGCCCCCCCATGTTGGAAATTTTTTGGAAAACAAATGATTTTCTAATCAAAAATGGGAGAATCGTATGAGAAATATAATCATAAATGAAATGCTCATGAGCACAAGAAAAGAAAATTCCCGGAACGAAAAGAAGATTCCCGGCCATGAAAATTATTTTCTGTTGCAACATGAGCTGAAATTGAAGGCTTGATTGGTCGAATTGCGTCAATCAATGATGGCATCATCGGATCACAAAATGCACAAAATTACTGGTTTTTGAAAGCAAAATTGTTCGGAATTCGACCCATGCATGCAGGGCCGCTGTTAGAAATCATGGGGCCCCTTACAGCATACCTGACAGGGCCCCTTGGTCCCGCCCACAACCCCACCCCTGGCTCCGCCCCTGGCCCTCATGCTGTCACGAAATCTGGGGGAAGGGTGGCAGGAGCTAAAACATGTAACATGTTCCAAAAGGTGAACCTTTAATAACCATTATTATTCTAAACTTTTTACACTATCATAAAGCAGCAGAGATGTCTTATTTTAAAACTTTTTTGACAACAACAAATTAGCTGGGATGAGCTCAGGCGTGTTTGGACCGTAGTCTGAACCCACCTTATCTATACCACCAGAAAGCTTTACAGCACCCCACCAATCATAACTGGATTTGAATGGGAGAGATGTCAGTGTTTTGACATCTGTGCCCATTCAGTTTGTGTCCTAATACACCACAGACTTGTGTCCATTTACATCAGGCTACCTCTGATCTGTCACATATAGGTCTGGAAAAATTGAAAAGGATGTTCTTTTCCATTTATTAATTTTTGACCTGAATGCCAACAAATCAATTCATATCTGGACTCCTGTAGACCTACATGGAGCTTTCAGACAGGTCCACATCAGTGGCGGCTGGTGCTCAAATTTTTTTGGGGGGGTGCAAACAAACTGAAAAATTCTGAAAAAAAAACATCAATTGCTGCCACTGTGCCATCAAACACAGCTACTGTGCCCATCAATTGCCGCCACTGTGCCATCAAATGCAGCCACTGTGCCATGAAACGCAGCCACTGTACCCACTGGTCCACAGGAAAAACTGACAGGCAGACTTGATTGCTAAGGATAAGCTCCGGCGTGTTCGCAAGCCCCACGTACAGAGCCCGCCAGAAAGTCGGCACTGCACTTCGCTAATCACAGGCAGTGAGACATTTCCCGATCTCTGCAGCCGCGCATCGGGACAATGTCTCACTGCCTGTGATTAGCGCAGCACAGTGCCGACTTCCTGGCGGGCTCTGCACGTGGGGCTTACGAACACGCTGGAGCTCATCCTTACTGATTGCAAAGCTTAGGTGAAAAATTCTCAAAGGAGAGTGGTTTGGGGGGTGGTAACAATGCAGCTTGGCTGTGTGTTTTTACTGTCCCTTCCTCCCATCACATGTGTAAAGTAGCATCTTATTGTGTGTTCATGATCAGTATGATGATCAGAGCACAGCAGATGCTGTATGGCTCTGTCAGTGTAACATGCTGTGTTATAGTCTGTAACACACAGTACAGCCATACATTAAGAAAGTCAGCACCACACACAGCATGTTACACTGACAGAGCCTGCTGTGCTCTGATCATCATAATAACGATGACCATGAGTACACAATGGGGAGTCAGGGGACT
Organism: Rana muscosa; assembly: GCA_029206835.1. Classification (NCBI taxonomy): domain Eukaryota; kingdom Metazoa; phylum Chordata; class Amphibia; order Anura; family Ranidae; genus Rana; species Rana muscosa. The sequence goes on from CM055116.1 coordinate 294,372,741, forward strand.
GAGCCTCAGCCTGTGTGATGTGTCAGTGTGATGTGTGTGTAGGGGGATTGCTTGCCTGTGGACCAGCGTCGGGATTACTCTTTCATTCAGCCTCCTCAGTGATCAGTCTCTCTCCCTCAGGCTGCAGCACGGCACTTACTGAGGGAAGGGAGACGCATTACAATTGTATCCATACGCCGAGGGAAGCATACAGTGATCACAAGGTACACTGATGCAGAGAAGGGATTGTATGCTTCCAACTAAAAAAATGGAGAAAAAGTCCCTCTTCTTCTCTCACCTCCTGGGCCCCTCTATTAACATTATGGGGCCCAGGAAGGTACTATATACATTGCCAATCAAATAGGTGCAGGTTAATAAAGTTATTTAGTTATTAATTCATTTTTTTTAGCTAAAGATCTGCTCGGGCCCCCCCCCTGCTGGCCGGGGCCTGGTACAACAGGGCTGGTTGTAATGCCCTATCAGCGGCCCTGCATGTATGGCCTGCATAAGGATCCATACGTACTGACTTAAAAATTGCAGCTTCTACAGGAGTTTTGCATTTTGCCTGTAGAAGCAGATCAATGCTATCCTATGTGTCCATGCACATTAGGACAATTACAGGCTTATTTTGAGCTTAGCGAATAACGGCAGGAAGAAAAAAAAACCTTGTGGTTTGCGTTTCTGATTGGAGCTTTCTGTCAGAAAAAATGATAAACTCGCCTAAACTGTATACAAAAACGGAAGAACAAAAAAAATGCAGCGCTAACGATCAGTGAAATGCCAGGTGAAACTCTATGTGAATAAATACAAAAAATACCATCCAGACATAGCTCCACTCAACAGTGAAGTATGAAGTGAAGAAATAGGCTAACATTACTGTGCCTAAACCATATATGGGGAAAAATTGATAACACCCAAATAAGTAAAAAAAAAAAAAACAACAAAGTCTTAGTTGATCCGTAATGGATGTGTAGAATCTGATGTACAGTATGGATTATTCACGTGGCAGATGTATTGCATCTAGACACCTCGGGCGTACTTGAAGTATCTTCCAACATCAACGACAGACTGGTGGTAAATAGATACTCTTACCATGAGTCAGATGTGAATAAGCATAGACGAAATCCCAGGACCAGGTACTCCAATGGAGATGTCTCCAATCCAGCTTCCAGATAGTAAAGGAAATGTGGTATGGAAGGACCTCTCTCTGTCATATTTATACAAAAGGCCTACGCCTCAGTATACCTTCCGTAATAGATATCCCCTTGGGCCAGATGTCATGAAAAGAAAACAAAATGGCTCCACATAGTGAAAGTAAGTCCAAGTTATGGTAAAAAATGAACAGCCTTTATTGGCATTACATCCAAAAAAAGTAACAATACATGCAGCCTTGATAGATACAGGTAAAAGACAAGTCCTCGAGGTAAAAATATATGTAAAAGCGTGATGGCAAGGGTAACAGCAAGCTAAAAACCCGACATGTTTAGAGCAAAAGCCCTTCCACTGGGGTGTTAGCCTGCTAGCTTGCATCACGCTGTATAAATGCTGTTTCTAAAACGAATTGATAATCTGTAATGCGGGACAGCAGGAGTGAAAAACCGCGTCCCAGATAGCACAGACCAATCTCAATGGGGATAATTACATACATACAGATCACCTGTTATGCAGATTAACCACTAATCGATCAGACTGTGGAAATTATAAATGAGAGAAGGGCAGTGTCATAATAACGTGCCCAAATCACATTTAACCCGATCAGTAAACATCTGACAACCAGCCGTGACCATACATAAACACCAGTTCCATATGTATCGGCAGGTGTAGGGGACATTATCGGTCGACAAATCGCCCACCATCATAGAGGCGCGCCGACCGATCTCATCCAATAGGCGTGCTAGCTGTCCCTGACCAATGGGAGCGAGTGTAGAGGACGCTTACAGTCGGCGAGTCGCCCACCGTCATAGAGGCGCGCCAACTGATCGCATCCAATGGGCGCGCTCACTGCTCCTATCCAATGGGAGCGAGTGTAGGGGACGCTTTCAGTCAGCACGTCCCCCATCAGCATAGAGGACGCACCAACTAGTCACATCCAATAGGTGCACGGTATGCGTCATATGACAGTGCATCACGTAGTGGCACGTGTAAACAACTCGCGTCATCACACGTGAAAGCCTAAGCGGAGATGGGTGGTGTGATCTCTCTCTGCGGGATGACGCCCTCTCTAGCGTGGATGATACGTTCCATAGGAATGAACACCCGGATATCTGAAATCACTTAACAAGAGACATCCAGAAAGCAAACTGTGGTAAAAACATCACATGGGGACACTCACCACTTAACTGAAACATCATTCCACTCCGTTTTAAAATGATATGACATATACAAAACATTTTATTAAAAAGTTAAACCACTGTCATAACCTAAAGGTCAAGGACTATTAAAAACTGTTATACAAATATATATACTGTGTATTATAAAAACAAATATACATACTGTGAGGGGGTTAACTCAGCAGCGGGTGTGTGTGACCCCCTGGATGGGTTCACCACACAAAAACAGGCACAGCAGACAGTGGTAGGAGAAAACAAAAGGGTGTGGTTTTATTTGAACTATATACAAAAATACAGCAAAAACAAAAGAAACAGGAAAATAAATCCTGGTCAACTTGACCGCTAACTACACACGTTGGTGTCCCTAACTAACAACTGGGTACAGCCTTGTGCTGTCCCAGTCCCTAGCTCCCTGCTTTAGAAGTTCTTAGCAATAACCACACAGGCTTTGGCTCACCTCACAGAGATCACACTCCCCAGACTATCCACACAGATCTGGTTCCAGGTTGGAGCCTCTCCCTTAGCATGCTGGGAGTTCTTGTAGAGGCCCTAATGAGCCCACTTACTTCAGCTGGGCTCATTAACTCTTCTCCTGCAAGACTCCCAGCACTCCCCCTAGTGGTATAAATCGGCATAAAGCCTGAATCTAGGACATATATACCTTCCATCCTGGATGCAACCTGGTGATTTTACCTGCCTGTTGTCACAATACATAGAACTTCTACATAGACATTGGCAAATAATGGTATCATTAAAACCAAAAAAAACTAAAAGATCAAAAATGTTTTTTAATGATTTATAAATAAAAGAGGAGATATCTATAGTCTCCGCCAAACCATCCAAGATACACAAACGCAGTTATCATGCTTTGTTGATAAATGCGTTTATGTCCCAATCTATGTTGAGACCATATGGAAAAAAACATTTCAAGTTGAGAGACCCCCCTGACACGCGACTCACCCCTCCAATGGGGGGGGTGAATTTGTTGATCACCTGGAAACGCGTGCCAGAAGGGTCTTTGTGGTGAGGTAACAAGTTATGCTTCGGAACATTGTGATTAGTGTGGCCCTTCCTGATACTGGTGATGTGCTCATTCACCCTGATGGAGTATGTCCTAATAGTTCTACCCACATACTGTTTTTGACACGGGCACGTGATAAGATAGACCACATAGCGGGTGGCACATGTGACAAACTCCTTCATGTGATATACTGTTGAAGTTACGGTAGATTTAAAACTGTCTGTTTTCCCCCCTTTCCAAGTGTTGTGCGTACACACCTTGCACTTCCGACAGGCAAAGAATCCCTTAAAATTGGGAAAGAAGCTAGGTTTGGTTGAAGGGATATCTACATTAGGAGCTATCTTATTTCTTAGAGAAGGAGCACCCCTATAGATGATACCGGCCCGGTTGGGGAGTACAGGACCCAACAAGGGGTCGTTCTTATAAACCGACCAATGTTTGCAAAAAATGGCCTTCAACTGTTTATGTTGTACTGAGAACTGGGTTATGAATGACCACTTGAACCTGGCATCAGGGGCCCGTTCAGGACATTCCAGAATTAAGGAATTGCGGTCAATCTTAGAAATGCGGTCAATCTCGTCATCTATACTTGTTGATTCATATCCCTTCTCAGTAAATCTCAGTTTCAAAACCTCAGCCTGTTGTTGAAAGTCTGTAACACTGGTTCAATTCCTCCTAATTCTGAGCAGTTGACTGTGGGGTACCGACTTAAGCCATGAACCGTAGTGGCAGCTGTCCGTAGGGATATACCCGTTGCGATCAGTCGGCTTGAAGAACGTTTTCGGAACCAAGCGATGGTCGACAACAGATATCTCCAAATCTAGAAAGTGGATCGAACTGCGACTATTCTCATAGGTAAGAACTATGTTCATCTCATTATCATTCAATGTAACCATGAACTTATGAAGAGATTCTTCCCTTCCACAGGAGGAGGATGTTGTCTATATATCTAGCCCATAACACCAACTTAGGGCGCTGAAGGGCATAGACGACATCCTCCTCCCACATGGCCATGAAAAGGTTTGCCAAACTGGGGGAAAATTTGGCCCCCATGGCAACCCCCTTATGCTGGACCCCCTTCAGCCCCCCATCCCACCTTGCCACACCCTTCCAGGGAGGGTAATAGAGGTAGGGGTGGGAAAAGTAAGGGTAGGGGGTCCCAACAAGGACGTACTGATGGTCATAGAGCCCCTCAATATTCAGCTTGTGATAGATCTCCCCGTGACCAACGAGGTGATAATGGTGGTCAGCGATCATCCTACTATCCTTGTCCTTCCAGACATACTGATGGCCTGTAGGGAGATGTAGCTGCACAAAGCTGGGATGTATATACTGTATATATATATACTGATTATACTGCAGCTAGCAGAATCAACTGCCTGCCTGTAGTATTATTAGTATGAGAACACCAGCAATTGTCTTCAGTTAGCTTTAGTTGCACACTGTGCAGAGGACACAGTACACTAACTGAAAATACTGCAGCTCCCTGCCTGTGGTATTAGTATGAGAACACCAGCAGTTGTATTCAGGTAAGCTTTAGGTGCACTCTGTGCAAAGGACACTAGATCAAAATACTGCAGCTCCCTGCCTGTATTTGTATGAGAACACCAGCAATTGTATTCAGGTAAGCTTGAGGTGCACACTGTGCAAAGGACACTAAAACAAAATACTGCAGCTCCCTGCCTGTATTTGTATGAGAACACCAGCAATTGTATTCAGGTAAGCTTTAGGTGCACACTGTGCAAAGGACGCTAAAACAAAATACTGCAGCTCCCTGCCTGCATTTGTATGAGAACACCAGCAATTGTATTCAGGTAAGCTTTAGGTGCACACTGTGCAAATGACACTAAATCAAAATACTGCAGCTCCCTGCCTGTATTTGTATGAGAACACCAGCAATTGTATTCAGGTAAGCTTTAGGTGCACACTGTGCAAAAGACACTAAATCAAAATACTGCAGCTCCCTCCCTTTATTTGTATGAGAACACCAGCAATTGTATTCAGGTAAGCTTTAGGTGCACACTGTGCAAAAGACACTAAATCAAAATACTGCAGCTCCCTGCCTGTATTTGTATGAGAACACCAGCAATTGTATTCAGGTAAGCTTTAGGTGCACACTGTGCAAAGGACACTAAAACAAAATACTGCAGCTCCCTGCCTGTATTGTATGAGAACACCAGCAATTGTATTCAGGTAAGCTTTAGGTGCACACTGTGCAAAGGACACTAAATCAAAATACTGCAGCTCCCTGCCTGTATTTGTATGAGAACACCAGCAATTGTATTCAGGTAAGCTTTAGGTGCACACTGTGCAAATGACACTAAATCAAAATACTGCAGCTCCCTGCCTGTATTTGTATGAGAACACCAGCAATTGTATTCAGGTAAGCTTTAGGTGCACACTGTGCTAAGGACACAGTACACTAAGTGAAAATACTGCAGCTAGCACAATTACCTGCCTGCCTGTCAGTATATTATGAAGAGAATAACAGGAACGGATCTAGCTAAACTGAATACAGTGTATAAATATATATACAACACCTAGAATGCATATATATCCTCTACACACTGTAAATGAAGCTAACTGACTCGCCTGCCTGCTCTAACTCAAATTAAATGACACTGTCTCTCTCTCTCTGTCTGTCTTTAACCACCGCCGCAACACACTACACAAGGCCGCCACGCAGGCATGTACTAAACCCCCTGAGACATAATTGGCCAAAGCCACCCTGGCTTTGGCCAATTATGGCTCTCCGTTTTTTCCGCGCTGTGATTGGCCAAAGCATGCGGGTCATAGTGCATGCTTTGGCCAATCATCATCCAGCAATGCCGCAGTGAATTATGGGCCGTGACGCGCCACTCGAATTTGGCGTGAACGGCACATAATGTTCGAAATTCAGCGAACGGCTGAACAGACCATGTTCGAGTCGAACATGGGTTCGACTCGAACTCGAAGCTCATCCCTACGTATCTGCTGATGGGGGAGAAGAAAATATAAATGTTTGCAAATCACCAATGTCCTAATGCCACCTTGGCAAGATTGCTGGTTTTGCAACAGCTCCAATTCTCAGCTCATCGTCTACAAGGGGCTGGCCTGTATACACAGTGGCAGGTACCCAGCTGCCACTATTTTGTCCAGGAGGGCACCTTCCACCAGCATGTGGAATGTAAAAGTGTATGTCTGTTTTGCTGGATGCTGTCAAAGGCAGGGTATACATAACAACAGTGATGTAGTCCAGTAAGTATGGGCTGGGAGGCTGCATATCCTTCACAACCAACTAGGTTAATCTTCTAGCAGCTTGGAAGTATGCAGGACAGGGCACAGGGCTGGAGCTTGTAGTATCGCCACATGTCTTGTCTATTGGTGACAGCGCAGTCACCAGTACCCCCTCCTCCTCACTGAACCCCCTTAAACTTCCAGAGCATATGCAACATCCCAGGCAAAACAATGTCATGCTGTGTTGCAGCTCATTTCCTTGGGGGACAGGAACCACATTAGGCCACAGAGCTGTAATGTCCAGGCCCAGGCTGAGAGGTGCCATTCTTGAGCCAGAATGGTTTGTGACTACTTTAGGAGGCCATACTGAGCCAGTGTTTGCCTGGCAGAGATGTAGCACCAACATCAGTGGCCTGCCAACTGCCTCATTTGTGACATCCCCACGTGCATGAAATGAACAGTAGCCATGCTACAGGTGCTGCTCTACTTTTTCTTTAAATTTGTATTTTCCCCTCATAAGACTGTCACTGCCCTGATCAAGCAAACATTGGCGGGGATGGCAAGGCAGTAATTAACATGCTTACAGGCATTCAATTCTATTGGGTCTCATGGATGTACCACTGGCTGGAGGTGGCCAAATACCTACTAGTACTAGCCTGAAATTGTAATAACGAATCTGACTTTTAATAAAACAAATCAGACCTGGATAACAGAGGGGTTGCAGTGCACCTGGGGTGAGGATACATAGTGTTTTTTAAAAAAAAAATGGTCAAAGAATGCAGTGAGGTGCTGTGAAAAAAGGCAGGTCTGGAACAGACTTTCAGTCCACAGTCTGATGCACTTTAGTCACCCCAAGCTAAACGTTATAATCTAAAAAAATAAATGAATAGGAAAAAACAGGTGTTGACAATTGAAGAGCTACAATGTAGCTATCAAACAGATGTTGCTGATAGATATTGGTCCAGATGTTGGATTTATGGGTGTATAGATCTGTACCCCAGCACTTCTGTTCAAAGAAAAAATTATAAAGGAGATGGAAATCCAACCATTAAATTCTCATTTACCATTTCAGGCCTTCACGTTTTCAATATGGGATGAGGACACATAAAAATGGAATGAAAATTAGTTTGATTTCCTAATAGTGTGTACAAGGTTTGAGGTATGTCAATGCAAAAAGGGACATTTGAAATAGAACAATTGTTTAAATGGAAAGATTCCCCTCCACAAGTCATATCGCCTGCAAAGATGATTTAAAAAAAACTCCCTGGCTTCCAAAGCTTCTGGGAGACATGGGTGATATCACTGTGTCCCACCACTGCCGAATGCTTTAAATTCCCTTGGAACATGTCTCTGCAATGGGCTGGAGTACATTCTCACAAGATTTTGAGCACTCAGCTATCCCATGGGGCAGCGATGAGGCATCTTGATGTCACTTTGCCCTCAGTACAGGAGAGCTCTCTAGTGATGGACAGAGCAACATTCCCACCTTTTTAGGAGACTAACTGAGCATCTGTGTCACTGTAAACACCTGAGTACTAACAATTCTGAAAGATATTTGTTTGAAACATGCCTTAGTCCACCATGTTGTAAACGCATCTTTGTGAAAAGAAGATGAACAGTTTATGTTAAAGTAAAGCTGTTAAAATGCAATTTGATTTAACTGGACATAACATTTCTGGACTGGGATGGGCAAGCAAAAATGGAAAAGGCGTTCGGTGCCATTGTGTTTAGAATGGGATAGTTAGCCTGCAAATAGGTTTCCACTGCTGTGGTGTGGGCTACATGAGTTACCTTTCTGTTGAAATGTACAGTAAACCTTGTGCCCTGCTGTCTCAAGGGCTTCATTGTTGCAGTGGGACCCTGGAGGCAGATGCCTGTAGCTACCGGTATAAAGAAAGACCTCTCAAACTAAATGTATCACTGATAGTGCTGAAACTGTGTAGACATTAGCCCTGAGTTAAGTGACTAGGTTCTTGACTTTCCTTAACTGCCTGGCAGAAAGATAGCTGTCCAATAAGAATTGGCTTAACAACCTGCTGGAAGGTGCAGTAACATGTTAGAAATAGTTGTATCCCAGCCACTAGGATTATGTCTGTCACACATGTGCCGTTTTCTGCCTTTTCCTGACGTATCTAATTTTGATTTACTCTCTTTTCACCTTTTTATTGCTGTATCTGTCCTCATTTTTGGTAAACAATGTAATCTAGTTATGATTTTATGTATCCCATAGCCTGTGTCCACCATAAAGAACTTCCCCCCCCCTGTTCCTGTACTTATGGCAGTCACAGATACTAGACATGTGCATTCGTTTTCGTCCGAATGCATTTTCGTCCGAATTTCAGCTATTTTCGTTATCGTTTTAACAAATGAAAACGAAAGCACAGAATCCGAAAACCGAAAGATCCGACATAAACAAATGCTTTATTTTCGTTTTCGTTGCTACAACAGTTCGATATAGATAGGAGATTCGACGTGACGCTGACAATAACAATCTGTGTCTATCGAATCTGTGGTCGAATGTGCCTAACCTTAACTCTATTAGTCCAAGATTATTCTACATAGGAGAGAAAAGATTCGACATTATAGAGAGAAAAGATTCGACATAGGAGAGAAAGATTCGACATAGGAGAGGAAAGATTTGACATAGGAGAGGAAAGATTCGACATAGGAGAGAAAAGATTTGACATAGGAGAGGAAAGATTCGACATAGGAGAGGAAAGATTTGACATAGGAGAGGAAAGATTTGACATTATAGAGAGAAAAGATTCGACATAGGAGAGAAAAGATTCGACATAGGAGAGAAAAGATTTGACATTATAGAGAGAAAAGATTTGACATTATAGAGAGAAAAGATTTGACATTATAGAGAGAAAAGATTCGACATAGGAGAGAAAAGATTCGACATAGGAGAGAAAAGATTTGACATTATAGAGAGAAAATATTTGACATTATAGAGAGAAAAGATTCGACATAGGAGAGAAAAGATTCGACATTATAGAGAGAAAAGATTCGACATAGGAGAGAAAAGATTTGACATTATAGAGAGAAAAGATTCGACATAGAGAGAAAAGATCACTGCTTGTGGGCGGAACATTCGACCGGAAATGTATGATTGCAGAGTCGTACAGTTTCGCTGCTCCGTCGAAACTTCTTTGAACATTCGACAGACACCATAAGCCTTCAATGACAGATTCGACCTTAATTAATTCAGATTTTCGGACGAATGCAATTTTTAACGAAAAACGAAATAAATAAAAACGAATTTCGGGAGTAACTAAATAAATTTATTTTTTGGACGAAAACGAAATTCCGAAATGAAATATTTCAGTGTGCACATGTCTAACAGATACTATGTAGTTCTTTTCTTAGTACTGACTCATCCCTTTCCGTAAGGATACTACTTCTGTGTGGGGGTACAGTTTTCCAGACTGCTTCTACTCCCTGCCAAGCAATGACTCACCACCTCATCATCTCAGCATGATGATGAGCAAAATTTCCATTGTCAACAGATATTGTCATGGGTTACCAAAACTATTAGCCACCTTAATTGGTCTGATTTGGTCTCTTGACACCTACCACCTTTTTCTCTTGAAAAACAAGGCTGTTCTTCTGTTTCATTGATAAGACCTTATTCTTTGGGATCCATGTGCAGCACCACAGGGCTAAAGGTAATATTTACTCATGGCAGTAAGGATCCACTGGCTGGTGCAGTCACCGGGAAGTCCTTGTATTCATCCTATCTACTGTTCTCACCTACAGTCCAGAAGCCTGCTATTATCCAGACCAGCTGAACATCACACTGTCCTGCTGCGAGCATCGTCCTGGAAGCTGCGATGGATAGTGGCACAGGTTGTAGTATGTAGAAATGCAATATGAGTCCATACAAAAGTCCTTTGAGCTTGGTTAGCTCTTGTGTGAGAATAACAGTCTGAGATGACAGGGCAGCCTTGCAAAGGGAGCTGAAGCCAGCAGAAGATCCCTGCTGCACAGAACGCCGGCCGTTCATGGAGGAACAGAGTGAACAACATTGCTGACAGCCGAGACGGAGATTAAGTACACTGGACTTCACTGTGCCTGCCTAAAGATACTACTATGTGAGTTATTTTATTGCACTTGTTGATTAAATTGAAAACAGTCGTACTAAAGAGACGCCTGTTGTTCTTGTTTTATCGACCTGGAAGCTGCCTGGGGGGCAGAGGAGTTGGTGAGAGGGCTGTTGGCAATATGCACTCGCAGCAGCCAATCAGATTGAAAGTATGATAGGCAGCAAGAATCTTTCTTTGCATTAGACAATTTAGTAGAACGTTTTGTTATAAAATTCCCTTTAATTAAGGCTCAACGTAGATAGATGAAAACTTAGGTACTGTAGATAGATTTAGGAAAAAACTAACATAATTAAGTCCTGTACTATTTTGTTATGAAAAAAATAAATAATAATGTGCGTTACCCACTTAAACTACTACAAGAACCTGAATCTGTCTTCATATTAGCCTTCTGTTATCCCTTGCACAGCAGAGCTCACAATGGGGAAGGAAGAATCAAGACTCGGTGGGGGAGATTCTGTGTGCACCAGTTTTAGTAAATCTCCCCATAAGCCAATAACAGCTCCAATGCATTGCACATTGCTGTCATTAGCTCTTCTTATCAGTTTGCCGTTGTCCAATCAGTATGCTGGGAGCATGTTGGTGACCAAGCTGCATTGCGCATTTGCAGTGGAGAAAAGTCAATGATCTTGCTATGACCTCTGCTAGGGTGTTTAGATCAAAAGAGTGGCTGGACTGGATTACAATTTTTTTAACAGGTAAATTAGTTTATATGTCTATGTATTTAGATGCTTGCCCACAGTTTACTTGCCTATATGAAAATAAAATACAGAACACGGCTCCATTTGATAAAAGTTATGAAATGGAAAATGTCATAGCCTTTTATTATTATATTTGCAGTAAAGATTTCTCCTGGCTAACTCATAGAAGCTGAATGAACACAACAGAAGTATAAACAGTCCTAAGGAATGTATTTGTGCCCCGGCTTACACCGCCATTACTCCATGACTGGCAAACAATTTTCAGCAGCTGAGTAAAGAATTAAAATCATCTAAGCTGGTAATGGGGGATATCAAGAGACAAAGCAGGAAATGAAGTGCTCTACACAAGAGTGCTGATCCAGCTCTTATTGTCAAATTGCCTCACTAACAGTAGGAGCTGATCTAGTTAAAGTGCACTGTGCTGCTGACTATTATTTGGTGGTTGGTATTTTACTGGTTGCTGGAATATTTTTTTCTGTGGCTGTTTATTGTTTTAAATTAGGAATGTATTTACAGACACATGAACAGGTGAAATGTCCAGTAAATTAATAGATGGTTTCCAGATCCCAATGCAATGTACAGTTACCATGGCAACATTAGATGCCACAAAGAATATATCATGAAAAAAAATGAATAAGCAATCCTTAGCAAACAGAAAACACTCACTGCATGAAAATATGTAGGTTAGTAAGTTGTGTACATTGGGCTAATTAAAATAAATTAGACAATGAAAGATACATTATACAATAGAAAAATAATTTTAATATGATGTGAAATCTCTAAGAGTCTAATTTGTCACGGAGCACATTTACATCACTTGCTACACTCCGTTACACTCTGCGCTGTTACCAAATGCTACTGCCTGCATCTTGCATATCCCATTAATAAAATAGAGGTTGAGGTTTCAAGCCTGGGGTATTCTATGGAGTTCTCTATTGCTTTAATTGTATTTCCACTTTTTCAGTCACATTTGAGAAAACCCCACTATATATTTGTTGTATGTTTCCATTCCATTTTTAAAAATATTAAAAAATATATATTTCTTACCTTTTTTTGGAGCAGGCCTCGAGCAAATTGCAAGCTACTGTGAAATGAGAGGAAAATCTGTCCCCATAATAAGGTGGGACACATCAAGTTTCCCCTCATTAACATGCAATGAAGAAGTTAAGCTTCTAGATCAGTGGTTCTCAACTCCAGTCCTCAGGGCCCACCAACAGGCCAGGTTTGCAAGATAACTGAAATGCATCACAGGTGATATAATTTGCTGCTCAGGGATTGCAGTATTCTAGTCTGCATCTCACCAAGGTAATACTTAAAATCTGGCCTGTTAGTGGGTCCTGAGGACAGGAGTTGAGAACCACTGTTCTAGATCTTCAACTCTTTGTTAGGACAGGCAGTGTTCAAATCTGGTTTACAACAGATAATGAGATTCTTTCAGCACAGCACAGGGTTGTTTTTTAGAGGTTGGGCTTGGCCCCTTAGTTCCAGTGAAGAGAACTCTTAAGGCGTCAGCATACCAAGACATTTTGGACAATTTCATGCTCCCAACTTTGTGGATGGCCCCTTCCTGTTCCAACATGACTGTGCAACAGTGCACAAACAAGGTCCATAAAGACATGGATGAGTTTGGGGTGGAGGAACTTGACTGGCCTGCACATTGTCCTGACCTGAACCTGATAGAACACCTTTGGGATGAATTCGAGCGGAAACTGAGAGCCAGGCATTCTTGTCCACATCAGTGCCTGATCTCACAAATGCGCTTCTGGAGAATGGTCAAACATTACCATAGACACACTCCTAAACCTTGTGGACAGCCTTCCCAGAAGAGTTGAAGCGGTTATAGCTGCAAAGGGTGAGCCAACTCAATATTGAACCCTACAGACTAAAGCCCCATACACACTGCAGATTTTTGTCTTCAGATTTACCAAAACCATGTAGTGCAAGGGCCTGGCTGATTGCATACAAATTGATGGTTATATCATTATATGGTATTGGTAAATCTGAAGACAAAAATCTGCAGAAAATCGAATAGTGTGTATGGAGCCTTAGTATGGCACAACTGCAAACCTACTAAGACATGGCCGTCCACCTAAACTGACAGGCCAGGTAAGGAGAGCATTATTCAGAAAAGCAGCCAAGAGGCCCATGGTAACTCTGGAGGATCTGCAGAGATCCACGGCTCAGGTGGGATAATCTGTCCACAGGACATCTATTAGCAGTGCACTCCACAAATCTGGCCTTTATGGAAGAGTGGCAAAAAGAAAGCCATTGTTGAAAGAAAGCCATAAGAAGTCCCCTTTGCAGTTTGTGAGAAGCCATGTGGGGGACACAGCAAACTTGTGGAAGAAGGTGCTCTGGTCAGATGAGACCAAAATGTAATCACCCTGAACACACTATCCCCACCGTAAAACATGGCAGTGGCACCATCATGTTGTGGGGATGCTTTTCTTCTATGGTGTCATAGCTAATATGCAGCACCATATGGGTTCTATGCATCAATAAAGTAAAAGCCTCACTATTGCCCCCCCCCATCCATAAACACTTACCTGCCTCCTCTCTTAATCCAGCACTGTGCCCATCTGTACTGCTGCTCTCTCTTCCTGGCCTTTACAAGAGGCTCTGAGAGCAGGCAGAGCCATTGGCTCCTGCTGCTGGTAGTCAAATCCTGTGAGGAGGGAGTGGGTGGCCTGGCCGAGCAGTGCTGTATGTGTCTATTGATCTACACAATCCAGCTCTGGAGCCTTTCTGGCACAGGTGTCCCCACAGCAGCTGGTTAGCTGAGGGGGTACTTGTAAGAAGAAGCAGGGGAGAGGACTAGCAAGGGACCCAAGAAGAGGAGGTAAGGGACCACTCTGTGCAATACCATTACATGGAGCTGGTAAGTACTGTATAACATTTTCTTTTATTTAAAAGAAAAAAAGATCTTTAGAATCACATTGATTGCTTTTTTGATCCATGTGTTGGTCATTACTGGTTTGAGCCCAGTAACACTTGTAAGCTCTGATAGCTATAGGTATATCCTAACTATTTACAATTAACATTACAATTTAAGTGTGTAAAACAGAATAGCTGAATTTCAATAATGGTTGCATTGTATTGCTTTTCTGGTATATAGACAGTTCAAAAGGTGTCTCACTTGAGGTGAGTATTGTACTTGGACTTACCCCAATAACATTTCTAATCTGTGATCGATTTCTTTATATCCTAACCTGTTACAATAACCTTTACCACCCAAGTGTGTCAAGATAAAAAAGGTTGTATTTTTTTAAAGTATTCATGTTGCATTGGTTCTCCATACAACACTGTACTGTATATACATATGTGGATTTCCTTACCATTTTTATAATTGTATACAGTCTGAAGAAGGGGTTTAGACATCCTAAAAGCTAGCATCTTTATTAACCTAAGTTGGCCAATAAAGGGTATCACTTAAAAACCAAACTTTCTGATCTACGACTTTCCCTCTTTTTCGCTCGATTTTTTTCTTAGTCAACACTTTTCCTTTTCCTTTCTTCTTCAAGTCATCTTCTGGATTTGATTGTTACTTCATAATTCTGAGTAATAAGAAACACCTGTATTTATTGCTTTAAGTTACCATTTTCAAATTGTTCCATTATAATGTTTGATGACATGTTCTCATTTCCAACGTATTGTAACTTGGAATATGTGGTCATTTGTCTTTCAAGCGACCTATAGATATGTATTTATGTCTATCGTGTCTACTCATATATATTGTATATACATTAGCTGGAGACAATGTTTAATATGACTAAGGACTCTACAAATAATCCATTTACTTTTGAATACTTATATAACAACTAATATTAAAATAATTTTTGTGGAGTCTTTATCTATCATATAGAATGAATTAATGCTCACAATATATATAATGTGGTAATATCTACATATATATTTTCCACAATAATTTAATCGTAATGTTATCAATGAATAGACTAATAATAAAAGATCAAATAATGATATATGTGATATATACATATATACATGCACTATAATCTGCCCCATTGGCAAATCAACTTTATTTGATATATTCATGTGATATATACATTTGATATTTGATATATATGAAAGAAAGTTTTTTTTTTCATACATTCTATTTTTATTCGACTGTGAATTTATAGGTAATGTCATATACCACACTTAACATATACATTTAATAAACCCCATTATTGACGAATTGCCTCCTATTATTCTTATAGTTGGTGCAGTTCAGTCTTTAACACCTGTGGCGATTAGTTGGTTTGCCTTGGATCCAACAAATTAAGGTACCCTATTAATCCTCCACATCTGTATATTTGCTTTATATATATTTATATTAATTTAAAAACTCTTTGGGAGCCACAATATGATACAACATGTTTACTTTTAGGATCTTCATATCTGACCCCAGTATATCCCCTTGGCCGTTCTGCTTGTCCTGGAATTGGAGATATTATCTCTCCTTGGGTTGGCAACTACTCCAAAAAAGTTCCTATAGATTTACTACCTGTTGATTTTGAGGCCCACTTGCCTTGAAATGGAGACCCCATTGACACAGCATTGCGTTCTGTTTGTCTATGATTTTAATGCTTAATGAAATATTGACAATCATATTTCTATTCTATAATATGTAAGTAACTAATCACAACTCTTAATTTATTATTATTGTTGTACTCTCTATCTATCATGTCAGTAATTTTGAACATATGTAATTGATTTTATGTGTTTCTAATTATGCTTAGATGAATTATCTCCCCTTTATATATCCCTGAAGAAGGAGTTAAACCCCGAAACATGTTGGGTGTAAGGATATAGTTATAATCAATATTTCATTCTTATATTTGTAATTTTAACAATGTTTAATCATGAATAAAATCTTTTTTCTACTTTAAATACCCTGTATACTGGATATTACTACAATTAAGTGCCCTAAAAGTCCACCTAGGGGATTCTTTCTCTTTCTGGATGTGTCACAGCATATATTTGCCATTCGCTCTCTCTTTCTCGATGTCTATCGTGTCATCAACTAATAAAAATATTTGGAAAGAAAGAAAACCAAACTTTCTTCAATCATCAAGGGTTAACATGATACAAATAATCTATTACTGCCATGATGGAAGATACCATAATATGTTGGATCTGAAAAATCATCTGAAGGAATCACACAACTGGACAGTGAATTTTTTTTCTTGACCACATGCAGAAAGGTACATCTAAATCCCACAAAGACTCAAAATTTGAGACCCCACTCTACACATACACAACAGCATATGTGCACAGAATCTGCGTACTAGGAGTTCTGAAAGACTAAAAAATAAAATGATACAGCCTAAAGAGAACCATAAAAACGATGTACAGAACACAGCCAGACTGCAGGAAAATGACACCACTGAAATGGAAAATAAACTGCTGTCTTTTTACAAAGGACTACAGAGAATTCTAATTAGCAACAAAAAGAAAAAGCTTCAAAGGCTCAGATTGCATTTCTCAACTCAGACACACAAAAACAGACAGACTGTGTGTTGTCAACCTCTTCACATACAAACCTACAGAAACAGAAATAGCTGCACTTTCGAAAGGATTTACATTCTGCTAGCAAAAACCATGGACAACATAAAACTATGCAGTGACAGAGGAATTCTTTAGAAAAGTACAACTTATAGAATACTTCAATGACAAAACATGAAAACAAGCAGAGCCAATCAGAACCAAAGAACAACACTTCTAGAAAAAAAAAAAAATCATCAGGACACATAGACGTGGAAGGAACCCCACTCTGGACAAATATACTGACCATTTTAGACAAAGAGTGATGGACAAAATTCTGATCACTGGAGTCACATGCAAAGTATTCTCTGACTGGATGAGGTGAGCAGCATGATGTTGCCGCCCTGCCTCTTCACCTCATCCATTCAGAGAACACTTTGCATTCATTCAGATAATGCAAATGATGGTCTCCGTGCCCAGCAGGGCAGCTGCTCAGCACGAGATCCAGAAGCAAGTGGCGATCACTGGAGTCGTAGTGTTTACTTCATAGATTTCCAGATTCAAGGGGCATAAGTCAGGTATGGTATATGCCTAGTTATATTGGTCCAATGTAACTATGTATAAAATATCCATACCTTGAAGTTAACCAGTTGAGGTTATCACGTTAACTATATACTGTATGTTACACCTTTGCTTACAAGTGTGCTGAATTCCTCTTATCTCTTGGCATGGGTTAGGCATTAGTTAAATGTTTCCTTTTTCATACCCATGCCTCTCTTTGTATAAGGTTAGATCACATTATGTGAAAGTCTAGATGCCTTTTCAGGCACAAAGTTAAATGGGATTTATTTGTCACTCTTCTCAACTGGCCTTGTAAGTGGAAGTTGAACATGTTTTAAAATCACTGTTTTCCCCTTTGCAGAATCCCTAAATCAGTGTTTCCCAACCAGGGTTCCTCCCAACTTAAGGTTGCTTGATGTTGCTTTAGAAGAGAACCGTGGTGCATTGATCCCGCACCTGCATTGATAACCAATACAAGGGGGACAATTTTCCACTAACCACCAATTTAAGGGGCCAGTTTTACACTGACCAATAATGTTAGAGGACACCACAATTTATATTTTTATTGTCCACTTTTCTTTTCAGCAGTTACTATTTATATCAAGAATATTATTAAAAATAATTCTGTAGGGGGCTGGAAACTGGAATGATGTGCCCCAGGTGTCAAATATGCTAGGTATGTCACAATACTTACATCAGTTGTTGATTACGCTAAATACTGCACTGTGGGTACAATCTTTATTAGCAGGGATCCCTAGAGAACTTAAAGAATATTTCAAAGGTTGCTCAGTTTAAGAAGGTTGACTGATAGCCATTTACTAGGCTGAGGCTCAACTTTTCCTTTAACATTTCCTATATCACCAAACATATGTCATGCACAGTTGTTGAAGTGTTTCTTTTCTATGGAGGGAACTGGAAATGCTTTGATGAAAATAACTCCCTGGTTGCTAGGAAACTGTAAGAAAAAAAAGCATAAATCAGCACATGCAGAGCTCAATGATGTGCAGAGGGTGCCATGTGGGAAACATACAATGAAAAAGGGTAGGTGGTACATGCACTAAGCATTGTCCACACTTCACACGGGCAAGGAGGAGGGACCTTTGGATTTAAATTTGGACCTCCAAGATCTGAGCTAAGCAATTGTGCCAGGAAGCATATAAAGGAGGTTAGCATTTACTATCTGATTACAAACTATGGACTGATACAAAAAATCTAAAGGTGTGTGGGTACTTGTTAGATCTAAAGTGTTCATGATATTTGGATGAAGCTGTATGAAACATTGATGGGATAAGCTGGAAAAAAATGTCATAGACATTTCTAAGAAGACATAGGCATCCTCATGTTACTAACAAGGCATTACTGATAAAACGGATAAACACCATGAAAAATGACATTGCCACAAACAACCCACTTCCTTTAAATATATTATTTCCAAGGTGTATACCTGGTAAATGAGGAGTTATTGTCAGAACTTTTCTAGCTGCTGGGAAGCATTCATAATGCCTGTTATGTACTTATCAAATGTGTTACTAATGCATGTTAACTCTTCGAAATGCTTAGTGAAGCTTTCACATCAAATGCATGTGCAAACTAGCTCATAAAGGAACTAAAATCTCATGAAATTGTTGCCCCGGCCTTCCTCTCTAAAACCATCATCTTTGTGTGTCTCACACCTGTACAGATGTGTCAGAGGGCTCGTTCAGCTTTTTGAGACCCAGTAGAGACTTGCAGCACATCTGTGCATGCAAAGGGGGAGGGTCCCGAGCAAATGGGATCACGTCGAGTGATTTCATTAGGTTGCCTTGCAGGGCAATAAGTCATGTGTGCACAGATATGCTGCAGAATTCTCGGCTAATTCCAATACCTGGCAGGACGCAGCGTTATTTTGCAGGACACAGTTGCACCTCAACAACACACTGCTTGCTGAGATGTGTGACCCGTGGGGTGTGTGGGGGGTGTTTTCTCACCTAGGCAGGAAAAGAGCAAGGTCTGGACTGCAGCACTGAAAAAGTAAAAAAAATAAGGGGGAGTAAAGGTCTGCTTTAGGTTAAGAGTGGGCCCAAGTTATATCCTTATCTTGAAGTGTGGAAGGATTGTGCACTGATATGGACTCTAAGCTTGATTTACCTTTATATGTCTATGTTCACTGAGCCAAGCAAAGTGATGATGAAAAGGAACTAGGCATTAAGGGTTAGTTCACATTTAATGGCCATTTTCCCCCCAAAATTCCCATGCATTCCAGCATCCCCAACTCTTTACATAACATTCCTCAACTGTTCAAATAGTTACTTCTGTCCCCCTTATTACATGTAGACTAGCCTGTCTGGGAAAAAAAAATACCTTGTAGTTTACCCTTCTGTGTAACAGGATAGCTTTTAAAAGTGTGCCCCCAGTGGCTGCTCTGGCTCCTTCAAACAGTGCACTCCCTCTGTAAGCAGAATCAGCTAAGCTCAACCACCGACAGTGGGGTTGCACTTCTAATGCCTGGCTTGGAGAACTAGTAGGGACTTGTAGTTTACACAAGAGAGATAACATTGTTTTTGCTTGTAGTTCAACTCAGGGATAAGAACACAGCATTTCTAACAAGATCAGGAGTTATTTTCTGTAATTGCTAAAAAAAATCTTGAGCCTGAAAAGCAAAAACAAATGCAGGGCCACATCTAACAACTGGTACGCTGCAACATATAACATTTTTGGTATGAGTTTAGATACAATTATGTCCATAAATATTGGGACATTGACACAATTCTAATCTTTTTGGCTTTATACACCACAATGGATTTTAAATGAAACGAACAAGATGTGCTTTAACTGCAGACTTTCAGCTTTAATTGGAGGGTATTTACATCCAAATCTGGTGAACGGTGTAGGAATTACAACAGTTTGTATATGTGCCTCCCACTTTTTAAGGGACCAAAAGTAATGGGACAATTGGCTGCTCAGCTGTTCCATGGCCAGGTGTGTGTTATTCCCTCATTATCCCATTTACAAGGAGCAGATAAAAGGTCCAGAGTTCATTTCAAGTGTGCTATTTGCATTTGGAATCTGTTGCTGTTAACTCTCAATATGAGATCCAAAGAGCTGTCACTATCAGTGAAGCAAGCCATTATTAGGCTGAAAAAAACAAAACAAACCCTTTAGAGAGATAGCAAAAACATTAGGTGTGGCCAAATCAACTGTTTGGAACATCCTTAAAAAGAAAGAACACACCGGTGAGCTCAGCAACACCAAAAGACCCGGAAGACCACGGAAAACAATTGTGGTGGATGACCGAAGAATTCTTTCCCTGGTGAAGAAAACACCCTTTACAACAGTTGGCAAGATCAAGAACACTCTCCAGGAGGTAGGTGTATGTGTGTCAAAGACCATTGCCACCACGAATAAAAGTGAAGGGAAATCTGAAATTTTAAGCTGTCTTCAGACCAGGATTAGAAAGGAAATCTTCAGAAGGGGACACTTAATCCAGTGACAATTATATCTACTAACACAGGATTACACTTACTTTGTAGAGATCTCCTCTCACTTCCTGTTGTATCCGAAGACAGGAAGTGAAGGAAAATTTCTCCAATGGGACATAGACAGCAAAAAACATAAACATAAAAAGCTGACCAAGATTTTAACCATACCCTACTCTAAAAATCATCTAGAATGAAAAAAAAGGCTTTTGTACAGTTTTTTTTTTTATATCCTCATTCCTTGCTGTAAATAAACAGGGATGTTTAGTAGAAGTGTAGCCTAGCCTATACAAACGCCAGTTCAGATTCTCATGGAGAGTTTGGCTTCTCAAAATGTATTCTATGGTCAAATTTTCCTTGCACTAACCCAAAATTCTATATAAAATAATAGCTGCTGCTGTTAGATGCCTAAGCATCCAGACTAAAACCCAAACTAAAAAAGCGCTAGTGTGATAGCTAAATTATGACACTTGTGCAAACAATATGTGCAAAAATATATATAGAAACATGAAAAGTGTAAATTAATTACAAAAAAATACACCCACCAATCATGTGTATCATACATGTGGATCATACATTTACAACAAGGCAATGCTGTGCAAAGTAATAGTAATATATGATAAAGTCCACATCAAAGTGATCTGTCCTGCTTGCAAACATATCCAAACTACAAAATATTCAATCACAGTCTGTGTGTTACACTGAGATTTGTGCATTCCCTGTGTGCCTCCAGTTTCTGCCCACATTTACCAGATTCAACTGACCCCTTGCATTAACAAGCGAGTCAAACCACACTTGATAAAACTCCCGGGGAAAGTTTTCCAAGTACTCCAAATCTTTCCACTACTGTTTTGCTGGGCAGCCCGATTTCTTACATCATCACACAATAGGTAAGAGAGAAGGATTGCCGCTCTAAGCCCCAGTCCTCTAAAGCACAATCCCTTTTAGGAACATACAGGCACTGGCTCTGCAACGAACTAAGAAGGAAGAAAAAATCCTGGACGGCCGCACACCGCTGAAGGCATCTTTATTGATATCTTGTGTAGCAGATAAAATCCAATACAGTCACTTCATGTTACAGAAAACAGGAAAAGCTACTGACGCGTTTCACACCGTATGAAGGTGCTTAATCACACAATAGGTAACATACAGATGCAAAGGGGGAAAAAAAGAGAACTTCCATAGTTTAATACCATTTTTTATTTGAATAAAAGCATAAAAAAACTGTTCTCTTACATTTAAAATAGCCACACATCGCGTATAGTAGAACCAGGAAGTGCGGCTGTACTGGTATCTCAGCGTGTGCTCCAAAGAGCGTTAATTAGATCACCCGGAAGTCCTTCCCAAAACATTTCATCATCAAACAAGGATGTCTTTAGGAGCATCAACTTTTCATTGATAACTAGAAGTGGTAGATGGAGACCTGATGTCACAGGCTCTCTGAGTGTGGAACGTTCACTACTGCAAATAGACATGTGCTTCCTCTTCACTGGCACTTTCACTTATAGAATGTTGCTCAAGTACAAAACTTGGTGTACATGATAGGAACACAGGTTATATTAAAGCAGAACTCAAGGCAGAAATACTTGTCTTAGCTCCAACAGTCTTGATTGGCCAGTGTGTGAAGATGTCACTCCCATGCATGCCCTGGAGTCATTCATCCTGGCTCACTGGCACTGTGCTAAAAAAGTAAACTGAGCACATTTCTCCTCTGCAATAAAGAGCTTGCCTGCTTGCATTTTTTTTGCAGAAAATGCAGATTAAAGTGATGAACAATCTCAACAATCAAGTTAAAGAGTAACAAAATGCACCAATGTAACTGTTTCCCAAAACAGTTACTGTCAAGGCATGCCTCTGATGATAATTGTCAAGGTTGCCAGTGTGCTTATGTTAGCTTTCAACCAAAACTTATAAGCCAGAAAATAGATGATGCCATATTTGATCATATGTGTAATACCATGGCAATTACAAATCTAAATAGAGGCTAAAATGGCACGTTCCTTTTAAGGAAAACCTTTCACTTTCTCAACCCTTCCTATAATCAATCGCTAGATGAATGCTGAATATGAACCTTTAATGTGGAACTAAACCTATGGATTTAACTGTTTCCCAAAACAGTTATATCTTTCCCACAGTTGCTTGTGCTGTCAACCATCCAATGGCTGATGTCATAACTTGTGTGGAACCATGGCAACTATACGTCAAACTGAGACTTTCTTGGCTTTAAAGGATATGAATATTTATTTGTACTTTAAATGTCTTAAACGACAGTGAATGGAGTTTTTTAACTTGGGAAAGTTTTAGAAGAACATCAGAATTATGAAAAAAAAATCACTTATAACACAACTACGGTATATATATATATATATATATATATATATATAAAAACAAAAAAACAAATAATTAAATTGACATATATTGGCTTACTACACATTACACATTGCAACTTGTTAATACGCGTCTGTCATTTTCTGTTAACAGCATAGTGAAAAATGTAAACAGGTAACATTTCTGACCTTATACAGTATAGGGAGAGAAGCAGATCAGGCTGTTTTCACCTCCTAATTCCCACAGCTGTCAGTGCAAGGTAATACGAGAGAAAAGAGCAAGCTGCCTTAATTCTTGAACAAAATGGATCATTCTGTGCCTGTTACCATGGAAACACAGAAGTTGACAGCAGATAACCTCGTCTTTCCATATGCTAGGTTTCAAACCATAGAACTTACAGGGTCTTTACCTTTCTTGTTATGTTGTTAATAATGTCATTTCGGCATGAAAAATGCTCCTATATTGGGTACAAATTTTCCTCTGCCTCCCTTCCATTCCATATGTCAGGCTCAATTTGTCCAGCAAATTCTTATCTTTAGCATCAAACTGAGAATAAAAAAAAAATAGGCTTTGTCATTTTTAACATCAGATTGTCTGCACACAAATTATTCCAATAGGTTGTGGGGAGTTTTTCAGTTTTCACCTTGAAAAAAAATTAGGTTTAAAGAGAGTTTAAAGAAAAAAATGTTTGTCTTCTTTTTCCTAAGATATTCAATTTACATAAAAATTAGGAACTTTTGAAATCACAAAATCACGTGTCAAACACAAGGCCCGCGGGCCAAATACGGCCCACCAGGCCATTTTGCGTGGCCCTCGCACCTCACCTGCAGCTGTGGCACCGACCTTGTCTTTGCCCCCACCTTGTCTCAGCAGTTGGCGGCAGAGAGGAGACAAAAAAAAATCCTCCTCCAGACCCTGTGCGTTCTTCTTCCAAGCTCCACCCCCAACTTCTTCACAGCAGCAGCACAATCTAACGGGGGTGCACTAAGGGGGGTGCAAAAATAAGACCTTGCAAAATCCCCTTTTCAAGGCGTAAAAAGGATTCCTGCAAGATCCTGAAATGTCAGCCTGTGATGTCTGTTGCTTTATGTGAATAAATACCAAGGCATGCTGATGAGGATTCCTATTTTCCTAAAAAAGGTGCATGTTTTTGACTTCTTTTGGTGTGTTGGCAGTCAATTCAAAATGAATGGGCTACCTTAATCAAATGCATGTTAGCGCAAAAATACTGCATGTAAAATGTGTAATGTACCACAAAAGCACTGAACAGGTGTGAAGTGGACCTTCAGTGCCGGTTCACACCAGCGGTATGTCAGACATTGCATGTGATTCACACCGCACTGCTGTGCAGATCAAATGAGATGTCTGTGTGATGCAAATTCAGCCATACACATTGTATGGCTGAATTTGCATTGCATTCAGACCAAAATCGTGCAGGGCTCTTTTTTTAGGCCGCACCAGAATCGGATCGCATGGGATAGTCCTGTCCCGAGGGGGGTGTCATTAACTTTCTATTGACACCCGCAGGGGTTCGCATTGGGCAGTGTGAACTGCCTGTGAGTTCTATGTGATGCGGGAACCGGCACTGGAACCACACTGGTTCCCGCATTGCATATGTGTGAACAGGCACTAAAGAAAACAATATTTATGTTCATATAACCAATCAGTTTATAACTATTTTGTATTCATGCCTGCTTTGTGATCTATAAACTGTAAGGGAAAGAACCTTGATGAGATCAATGTGATTTAACCACTTAAAGAGGAAGTAAACCCTGATGGGTTTTACTTCCTCTTTAGCCCGCTGCTACAGCCTGCAAATGAAAAGCAAAATGGGCTAGAATGCATTGCATACTAGCCCATTATGTGGCAGTTACCTGCAAAAGAATCCAGCGATGTCCCCAGAGTAGGCAGCGTCCATCTTCTGTCTTCTCTTCCTTCCAGGTCGCTGACTCCGGCGCTGTGATTCACCGGAGCTGCGTGACGTCACACTCCTGCGCATGCACACGGGAGCCGCAATTCACGGCACAGGCTGGGGCAGAAACGGCACTTTGTTTTGTTTCTTCCCCGCGCATGCGCAGTGAAGGTTTTCGGCGGACTACAAGTGAAATATCTCCTAAACGGCGCACGTTTAGGAGATATTTCCACTACCTATAGGTAAGCCGTATTCTAGGCTTACCTATAGGTAGAGGTCCAACAAGGGACTTTACAACCCCTTTAAGGACCGGAAGATTTTCCCCCCTTAATGACCGGGTCATTTTTTGCGATTCGGCACTACGTTGCTCTAACTGACAATTGCGCGGTCCTGCGACATTGTACCCAAACAAAATTGACGTCCTTTTTTTCCCACAAATAGAGCTTTCTTTTGGTGGTATTTGACTACCTCTTCGGTTTTTTATTTTTTGCGGTATAAACAACAAAAGACCGTCAATTTTGAAAAAAAAAACACAATATTTTTTACGTTTTGCTATGATAAATATCAAAATAAGAAAAAATAAATAAAAAATTCTTCCTCAGTTTATGTATTCTACATATTTTTGTTAAAAAAAATCACAATAAGCGTATATTAATTGGTTTGTGCAAAAGTTATAGCGTCTACAAAATAAGGGAAAGATTCATGGCATTTTTATTATTTATTTTTTTACTAGTAATGGCGGTGATTAGCATTTTTTAGCGGGACTGCGACATTGCGGTGGACATATCGGACACTTTTGACACTTTTTCTGGACCACTGACATTTATACAGCGATAAAAAATTCACTGATTACTGTATAAATAACACTGGCAGGAAAGGGGTTAACCCTAGTGGTGATCAAGGAGTTAAATGTGTTCCCTGGGAGGCATTTCTAACTGGGGGGGAGGAGGAGAGAGATCGCTGGTCCGGATCACTAGGAACAGACGGTCACTCTCTACTCCCCTGTCAGAACGGGGATCTGTTTGTTTACATTGACAGATCCCTGTTCTGGCTCTCTGTGGAGCGATCGTGGGTGGCCAGCGGACATTGCGACTGCCGGCCACGCACATCGGCTCCCCCACCGTGCAGTGGGCGCACCTCCGGCGACGCGGGTGCGCCTGCTATTGCTCTTAAAAGAGTCGACGTACAGCTACGACGATTTGCAGGAATCAGCCGACCTGCTATAGTGTAATGACGGCGGCTGGTCGGTAAGTGGTTAAAGCAGTATTAAACCAAAAATGTAATATATTGCAATATACCAATCATTAAATTTTGTTTAGGCCTTTTCCCTCTGTTTTCACCTAGTGATCTGGCCAGTAACACACCTCCTCTATTAGAGTGCCCCCGACTCTGGATCAAGGAGCACAGAGACACCATTGGACAGCATCATTGTTAATCTGGGGGGGATTTGGATCACACTAACAAATTGAATCCAAATACCAGTTAACACTTTTAACACTAAGCAGTTACCGAAACAGTTTTGGGATAAAGGTTTTATATAAATAAATACAAGCTGATCATTGCAAGCACCCCTGCTAGTGTTAAATGCTTTGTCTTATCTTTGTATCTGATACATTCTGCCCGAGAGCTTGTTCTTTTGAAAAACAACAGACTTAAAAGCTGACCATTGTAAGCGCACCCCTGTCAGTGTTATATGGTTTGTCTCAGCCCTCTAACTGCTATATCAGGACAGCGTGTTCTGTTGCAAACTGGCAGGAACATCAGGTGAAAATAAAGCAAAGAAAACCTAAAAATTAAAACGAATGCAGCCGCCGCATGCAAGATTCGGTGGGCTGCAATAGATTAAATGTTGGCTTTTAGGGTTTAATGCCACTTTAAGCTCTGAATCCATAATTGAAATCATACACTGCTGTAGTGAAATGGAGAAAATATTTAGCAGAACCACCCATGAGCAACCAGAAATGTGTTGCCAACTTCTGGTCTAGGAGTAATGCAATGCAAGTTTCCATGTCAGACATGTAACAGAAATGATGAAAGATGTCCTTGATGAAATGAGGAAGGGTGACGTCTGTCACTCCTATACTTGGAACATTTCTTAAGCCTTTCAAAGGGGACGAATGTAGTTACACTACAGTATATAATATGTAACTACCGTATATATCCTGCTGCCTAACTGATGAAATGAATACATGATGACATTGAAATTGAACATTATTTCCCCTGTCACTCAGAAGAACTGAATTTGCATAGTTTCAGAGTGTCTTTGACCATTGCCCTTCTCTTTGATTTTATACACCAAGAAAAGACATGATGAAGGACACTGAAGTTTGAAGTCCTTTTCTGGATAACCTCGTATTTTGGAAGGTTTAGTAAAGTGTTTCTATTCCAATAAAGATTATTTTAAAAATTAACAATTCACCTGGTAAATCTTTATGTAATAAAATATACCTTTGCTGTCATTACCTTGAGAAATCAAATTGGCAAAAAAATAAATAAAAATAAAATAAAAGTCAATCTCATGCAAATTTATTTTATCATGTAATGTTTGGCTTAACCACTTAAAGCGGTTGTAAAGGTTTGTTTTTTATTTTCTAAATAGGTACCTTTTACCACTTAAGGACCGGACCAATACGGACCATAATGACCAGAGGTGATTTCACAATTTGGCACTGCGCTGCTTTAACTGTAAATTGTGTGGACATGCAATGTTGTACCCAAACTAAATTTGTGTCCTTTTCTTCCCACAAATAGAGCTTTCTTTTAATGGTATTTGCTTGCCTCTGCGATTTAAATTTTTTGCGATATAAACGGAAAAAGACTGAAAATTTTGAAAAAAACAAACATATTTTCTACTTTTTGTTATAAGAAAAATCGAATAAACTAAACTAAATTTTAGTCATACATTTAGGCCAAAATGTATTCAGCCACATGTCTTTAGTAAAAAAAATGTCAATAAGCGTATATTTATTGGTTTGCGCAAAAGTTATAGCGTCTACAAACTAGGGTACATTTTCTGGAATTTACACAGCTTTTAATTTATGACTGCCTATCTCATTTCTTGAGGTGCTTAAATGGCAGGGCAGTACAAAACCCCCCAAATGACCCCATTTTGGAAAGTAGACACCCCAAGGAAATTGCTGAGAGGCATGTTGAGCCCACTGATCCCAAGTGATTGAATAATGACGAAAAAAAAAAAATTACAAAAAGTTGTCACTACATGATATATTGCTCACACATGCCATGGTTATATGTGGAATTGCACCCCAAAATACATTTTGCTGCTTCTCCCGAGTATGGGGATACCACATGTGTGGGACTTTTTGGGAGCCTAGCCGCGTACGGGACCCCGAAATCCAATCACCGCCTTCAGGATTTCTAAGGGTGTAAATTTTTGATTTCACTCCTCACTACCTATCACAGTTTCGAAGGCCATAAAATTCCAAAACAGCACAAACCCCCCCCCCCCAAATGACCCCATTTTGGAAAGTAGACACCCCAAGCTATTTGCTTAGAGGCATGTTGAGTCCATGGAATATTTTGCAACAAGTTTCGGGAATATGACAAACTTTTTTTTTTGCACAAAGTTGTCACTAAATGATATATTGCTCACACATGCCATGGGCATATGTGAAATTACACCCCAAAATACATTTTGCTGCTTCTCCTGAGTACGGGGATACCACATTTGTGGGACTTTTTGAGAGCCTAGCCATGTACGGGACCCCGAAAACCAAGCACCGCCTTTAAGATTTCTAAGGGTGCAAATTTTTGATTTCACTCCTCACTACCTATCACAGTTTCGAAGGCCATAAAATGCCAAGATGGCACAAAACCCCCCCAAATGACCCCATTTTGGAAAGTAGACACCCCAAACTATTTGCTGAGAGGCATGTTGAAACCATTGAATATTTTTTTTTTGTCCCAAGTGATTGAATAATGACAAAAAAAATAAAAAATGTACAAAAAGTTGTCACTAAATGATATATTGCTCACACATGCCATGGTTATATGTGGAATTGCACCCCACAATACATTTTGCTGCTTCTCCTGAGTATGGGGATACCACTTGTGTGGGACTTTTTGGGAGCCTAGCCGCGTACAGGACCCCGAAAACCAAGCACCGTCTTCAAGATTTCTAAGGGCATAAATTTTTGATTTCACTCCTCACTACCTATCACTACCTATCACAGTTTTGAAGGCCATAAAATACCAAGATGGCACAAAACCCCCCCAAATGACCCAATTTTGGAAAGTAGACACCCCAAGCTATTTGCTGAGAGGCATGTTGAGCCCATTGATTATTTTTTTTTGTCCCAAGTGATTGAATAATGACAAAAAGAAAAAAAAATGTACAAAAAGTTGTCACTAAATGATATATTGCTCACACATGCCATGGTTATATGTGGAATTACTCCCCAAAATACATTTTGTTGCTTCTCCTGAGTACGGGGATACCGCATGTGTGGGACTTTTTGGGAGCCTAGCCGCGTACAGGACCCCGAAAACCAAGCACCGCCTTCAGGATTTCTAAGGGCGTAAATTTTTGATTTCACTCCTCACTACCCATCACAGTTTTGAAGGCCATAAAATGCCAGGATAGCACAAAACCCCCCCAAATGACCCCATTTTGGAAATTAGACACCCCAAGCTATTTGCTGAGAGTCATGGTGAGTATTTTACAGCTCTCATTTGTTTTTGAAAATGAAGAAAGAAAATATATATATTTTTTTTCTTTTTTCAATTTTCAAAACTTTGTGACAAAAAGCGAGATCTGCAAAATACTCACAATACCTCTCAGCAAATATCTTGGGGTGTCTACTTTCCAAAATAGGGTCATTTGGGGGTGTTTTGTGCCATCTGGGCATTCCATGGCCTCTGAAACTGTGATAGGCGGTGAGGAGTGAAATCAAAAAGTTACACCCTTAGAAAAAGCAATAGTAAAAAATAAATAAATGCGCTACCCAAACACACATAAATATTAACCACCCTAAAGAGGGAAGTGAAGCAGCTGTACTGGAATGTGCCAAAATTCAAACAAAATGGAAAATAATAGTGCAGCGCTACCTATAGACCAGTAAAACTGGACTGTAACTCAAATGTGACTATAAACATAAACACAACGGAAGGGGCAGGTTAAATATCCAACCCAATGTACAAAGTGTCCACAACACTAAACGAAGTGATGAGTGTCCAAAAAGGTGAATAAATGGCGTGGAGTGGATGGAGTAATTCTTGCACAGATCTTCACGTGAATGATGACATAAATGTGTGCTTACCGGAAATGTTGGACCCGAATGTCATACGACAGCGGATCAATCAAGCTTAAGAGTATCCCCAGCGGCTGTTCCCAGGGACGTCACCGAATCGCTGATGGATGATGAAATATACCAGCTGGACAATCAGATGACCTCAATCCCGATGGAACCAAACGGATCGGAAGTTTCTCAAAACTTCAAAACCCTCAGGGCTGGAGATCTCTCTCTGGATCCTGGTACTCAACCGGACAGTGGGGTACAATCGAGCTTGAATATACAAATACCCCGACGAGGGTATTGCAGGGAGACCGAATGGAGAAACTGAAAAAAACTTTTCCTCGCCGAATCATGCAAAGAGAAGAAAAAATATGGTGCTCCACTGGTGTAGGTCAAAACAATGGGTTTTTAATAAAAAAAAACAACATACAAAATAAAAAGTGATCACAGTTCGTACATTAAAAGGCAATAAGAGAAGCAAAATGCATAGCCCGACGCGTTTCGTTCCTAACAGGACGTCTACAGGGGCACCCTTAGAAAGCCTGAAGGCGGTGCTTGGTTTTCGGGGTCCTGTATGCGGCTAGGCTCCCAAAAAGTCCCACACATGTGGTATCCCCGTACTCAGGAGAAGCAACAGAATGTATTTTGGGGTGCATTTCCACATATAACCATGGTATGTTTGAGCAATATATCATTTAGTGACAACTTTTTGTACATTTTTTTTTTTTGTCATTATTCAATCACTTGGGACAAAAAAAAATATTCAATTGGCTCAAGATGCCTCTCAGCAAATAGCTTGGGGTGTCTACTTTCCAAAATTGGGTCATTTGGGGGGGGTTTGAACTTTCCTGGCATTTTATGCACAACATTAGGAAGCTTATGTCACAAATCATCCACTCTTCTAACCACTTGAAGACAAAGCCATTTCTGACACTTTTTGTTTACATGAAAACATATTTATTTTTTGCAAAAAAATTACGTTGAACCCCCAAACATTATATATTTTTTTAAAGCAAAGGCCCTACAGATTAAAATAGTGGGTGTTGCATTTTTTTTTCCACACTGTATTTGCGCAGCGATTTTTCGAACGCATTTTTTGGGGAAAAGATACACTACTTTTTATTTTAATGCACTAAAACACACTATATTGCCCAAATGTTTGATGAAATAAAAAAGAGGATCTTAGGCCGAGTACATGGATACCAAACACGACATGCTTTAAAACTGCGCACAAACGCGCAGCGGCGACAAACTACATACATTTTTAAAAGCCTTTAAAAGCCTTTACAGGTTACCACATTAGATTTACAGAGGTCTACCGCTAAAATGACTGCCCTCGATCTGACCTTCGCGGTGATACCTCACATGCATGGTGCAATTGCCGTTTACATATGACGCTAGACCGACACTTGCGTTCGCCTTTGCGCAAGAGCAGGGGGGGACAGGGGTGCTATTTTTTTTATTTTTATTTTTTTATTATTTATTTAGCTTTTTTTATTTTATTTTTAAACTGTTCCTTCCATTTTTTTTTTTTACCATTTTTATTGTTATCTCAGGGAATGTAAATATCCCCTTTGATAGCAATAGGTAGTGACAGGTACTCTTTTTTTTTGGGGGGGGGGGGGTTAGACCCTAGATATTTCCTCTGCCCTCAAAGCATCTGATCACACCAAAATCGGTGTGATAAAATGCTTTCCCAATTTCCCAATGGCGCTGTTTATATCGGGGGGGGACATTCCCTCCCACTGCTTGTAAAAGCAGTCTAGAGGCTAATTAGCCGCTATAATTGCTTTCACATGAAAGCCGACCGCTGGCTACAAAGAATGATATCAAGATGATACCTAAACCCACAGGCATCATTCTGATATAACCATTCAATTCCAGCAACATACCAGTACGTTGCTGGTCCTTGTTGAACATGTATTGTAATCTTTTTTTTCATGCAGCCTGTTGGCTGAATGAAAAAAGAGATTGATCGGTGGGTATGCCCACCATTAGAATAACTCCCTTCATCCACCCACTTATAATGATGGGCATACATGCACCATTTATATATGCCGAAGCATGGGGGCATCCTCCCGCAAAAAAGTTTTGCCGCGTACACACGGTCTGACTTTTCCACGGGCAAGCCTCCTTCGGAATTTTGACCGTATGTACGTGGCATAAAAGGTTATGCCGCGTACATACGGTCAGACTTTTCCACGGGCAAGCCTCCGTCGGAATTTCGACCGTATGTACGTGGCATTAGGAGCAAAATCGCTCCTCCGCCCCTGCTGCCCCCATGCTTCGGCATATATGCTCTTTTTTTTACTGTGGTGGTGAAATCACCTCCTACAGCGTTGGAGTCATGGCTTTATGTATCATGGGAGCAAACGCTGTTGCTGTCAAGATAAATAAATCCGCGCTGCAACTGAGTGGCGTACCTGCTAAGCAAATGATGGTTAACATTAAAACAAAGTAACATTACAGTATAACAGTAAGACCTTACCATACCATACCTGCAAAGCAAATACCCCAAAAAACCTAGTAATAAATAAAACATTTTTTTAACGCAACCTGTGCCTAAAATATATATATGCCGAAGCATGGGGGCATCCTCCCGGCAAAAAGTTATGCCGCATACACACGGTCGGACTTTTCCACGGGCAAGCCTCCTTCGGAATTTCGACCGTATGTACGCTGCATTAGGAGCAAAATCGCTCCTCCGCCCCTGCTGCCCCCATGCTTCAGCATATATGCTCTTTACTCTTTCGTCCATGGACCGACACAGCTTCTCTATTGACAAAGTGGGTATTATCCGTTAATTAGGAGTGACTAGGCAGAAAAACTTGTAAAAAGTGTTGCATCACACCTTCTACAGTACCGCCCAGGGGGCGGACCCTCTGGGTATACCCTCTCAGTCTGCATCTTCGCAGATCAGTTTTTTTCTGTCTAGCAAGGAGTAGGACATGGCTCCCTTCGGGCTCATTGGTCCGGGGAAAAAAGATATATATATATTTTTTTTTTTTTGCTACATTTGTTGTTTCCTGCGATCTTCGATCAACTGCCGACTGGGTGACAGGCTGGATCCTCGATCCTTGTAGTCTCCCCAGTTTCGGCCATCGAGCGTGTGCCGACCCTAGCTACGCGCTGGGTTTTCCACGACATGCCCGTCGCTCCACGGGTGGCCGGTGAGCCTACGCTCCAGGGCCTGCATCGGACCGCTCAGCTTCGGCTGACCTTACGGCCGAGTCGCAGCAGCCTGGCCGGTGAGCTTACGCTCCAAGGCTTGCATCGGACCGCTCAGCTTCGGCTGACCTTACGGCCGAGTCGCAGCAGCCTGTCCGGTGAGCGTCATGCTCCAGGGCATACATATGATCGTCCCTTCTGGGTCCAATCACAGCATGCCTGGCCAACAGTCACCTTCCGTGCGCGGACGATGATCTGTTTGGAATGTCTTCCAGCAGAATACATGCAGGATAGGTAAGTAAAACTCCCCTGCCTCGGCTGGGTGATTTAGCTGGACATTCCTGGAGAGATCAAGTAAGTGGTTGTGGCCCCTTTCTTCCCTCTCTCCCTGCCTTTCCCTCCTCCCTGGGCTTCTAGCTAAAGGTTGCTGGGTGCTGGGGGTCACCTAGGGGGTCCCACTGGAGCGGGGCTGGCTGTAACTAACATTTAAAAGAAATGTCATTTTTGCTTACCTGTGTTTCTGTGTCTCCATGCTGTCGGCGGCCATTTTGAGGTGGTCCATGCCAAGTTTGGCCTCTTGTAACTGCCTGGCGGCCATCTTCCTGTAGTTCGGCCACACCCACTGGCCCCTATCAGGTGATCGGCGGCCATGTTTGTCCACCCTGTATGCAGATATTGCCGTTCGGCGGCCATCTTTTTTGTGGGCTATGGCTGCCTGACCTCTATCTTCTGTCGGCGGCCATTTTCTTAGAGCCCACATTATCTTCCATACAGACGGTTTTGGCAACCATTTTGCGAGAGCCTCCGGCCTCTAGGGTGCATTACACTGGCGCGAAAATTCACACAGGAAGTGCTGATAAAAGAAGCAGACTGACACAGCAGCAAGGGGACAGCATCATAGGCGCAGCATAGCAGTACCTATCCAGGGTGGTGAGTCCTCTGGGTAACCCAGCATCTCTGCAGCGCAGGAGGGTGGCCTATTGATATCTTGCCTGGAGCCCTGTGAGTGTCAGCGTGTGGTCAGCATGGCATCTGAGCCAGATGTCTTCTCCCCTGAAACACCAGATTTAGCAGCTGGTGTCCCTGAGGTGTCTATGGACGCTATGTCGGCAATCCTAGAGGCGTTTGCTGCCAGGGTGGAAGCAGCACACGGGAATACAGGGGGTAATAAACGCCCCCGTCCCCTGCAATCTTCTGGGGATATTTCTGATGCAGAACCAGGTCCAGCTACGGCTCATGGCCCAGATTCTGATGCATCAGAGACTGCAGACCGTGACCGATCGGACAGTGAGGAGGACTCCAAGTCCAGGTCAGTACGCGAGACGGCTTTGGTATCTGACCTTATTACTGCAGTGCGGGATACGCTAAAGTTGGAAAGGACTGAAGAAGTAGCAGATACTCCAGTCCCCTTTGGGTTTCGTAAACCTGCCCGCACTGCTAAGGTGTTCCCTTGTGTGTCTTATTTTGACAAACTCTTATACAAGGAATGGGAGAACCCACTGAGGGTCTTTACAGCCCCAAAGAGGTTTGCAGTACGGTACCCCTTTGAGGAGAGTTTTCTGAAGATATGGACCTCTCCCCCTATAGTGGACCCTTCGGTGTCCAGACTTAATAGAGCCACCACTATTCCAGTAGAAGGGGCTCCTGTTTTCAAGGACCCTGTGGATAAGAAGGCTGAAGCACTCGCTCGCTACCTATACTCAGTGGTAGGCTCAGCAGTACGCCCGGCATTGGCGGGGGCCCTAGTGTCTCCTCCTAATGAGATAACTTTGGCCGACCAGTTGGTCCAGGGCCTTAAGTTTGTCTGCGAGTCAGACATGGATACTATTCCCCTGCTGTCAAGAGCTTCGGTTTATGCAGTAGCAATACGCCGCCTGATCTGGCTAAAGGGCTGGTCTGCGGACCAGACTTCCAAGAAAGCCCTATTGGATCTGCCTTTTAAGGGCGACAGACTTTTTGGGGCTTCTCTGGATGACATCATCAAGGATGCTACAGGAGGTAAAAGCACTTTGCTTCCCCAAACTAGCAAGGGTAGGGGACCACGCCAAGGGCAAGGGCCCTCCTTTACTGCACGTAAGCGGTTTTTTCGCCCTCTTAAGGCGACAGGGAAAAGACCCCAGGCCGATAAAGCGCCTGCCCAAGGACAAAAGCGTCCTTGGTCCCGCAGACCCAACAAGCCTGTGGACAAATCTGCGTCCACATGAAGGTCCGCCCCCACCCAGCTCTCGGGTGGGGGGACGTCTTCGCAAATTCGCGACTCAGTGGACTGCTCTAGTCTCCGACAGGTGGGTTTGCGAAGTAATCTCCTCAGGCTACAAGATAGAATTTCTCTCTTGTCCACCAGACAGATTCATCACCTCCAATCTCCAGCTACTACCGACCCGTCGGGAGGCCCTGTATGGGGCGGTCCAGGGTCTACTGGAACGCGGGGTAGTTATTCCAGTTCCAGAACAGGAACGGGGTCAGGGTTTTTACTCAAATCTGTTCATTGTGCCAAAGAAGGAGGGGGTTCGTCCAATCTTGGATCTCAGAGCCCTCAATTGCTTTGTGAAGGTACAAAGATTTCGGATGGAGTCGGTTCGATCCGTAGTCACGGCTCTCCATCCGGGGGACTTTCTGGCCTCCTTGGACATCAAGGACGCATACCTGCATGTCCCCATATACTCCAGACACCAGAGGTTTCTGCGATTTGCTATCGGGAAGAACCACTACCAGTTTGTGGCCCTCCCGTTTGGCCTTGCCTCAGCACCCAGGACGTTCACCAAGGTGCTCGCTCCGATTCTGGCACTTCTAAGACAGCGGGGTATCGCTATCACAGGTTACTTGGACGACCTTCTGCTGAAGGGCCCTTCAAGCTCAGAATTAGAGGTAAGCGTGTCCATTACCTGTCAGACTCTTCGAGACTGTGGTTGGATACTAAACACGCAAAAGTCAGTATTGGTGCCCACTCAACGCCTAGTGTACCTGGGGTTGATTCTGGATTCCTCAGAGGCAAAGGTATTCCTCCCTGTGGAGAAGTTGCAGACCCTCCGGGCTGCAGTACGGCAGCTGACTTCCAGGAATTGGTCGTCACTCCGTTTTTGCATGCGAGTGTTGGGCCTCATGGTAGCCTCCTTCGAGGCGGTCCCATATGCTCAATACCACACTCGAGTGTTACAGAGGGAAGTTCTGTCCAGATGGAACAGATGCCCTTCATCTCTGGATTATCAAATCCGAGTGAGCCACCTAGTCAGGAGATCCCTGGTATGGTGGCTGACAGCACCGGCTCTAATGGCCGGGAAGTCATTTCTTCCGGTTTACTGGATAGTGATCACGACGGACGCCAGCCTTACAGGTTGGGGGGGAGTCTGGGGTGTCCAGTCGGCGCAAGGTCGCTGGACCCCAGAGGAAGCCCTCCTGCCGATCAATGTCCTGGAGATCCGGGCGATCAAGCTGTGCCTCTTCAAATGGTCTCAGAGACTGCAAGGGCGTTCTGTCAGGATCCAGTCAGACAACGCCACAGCAGTGGCATATGTCAATCATCAAGGAGGAACAAGAAGCTCAGCTGCAGCATCGGAGATCGCTCGCATCCTGAAGTGGGCAGAGAGGAGCGTACCGGCACTGTCGGCCGTGTACATTCCGGGTGTGGAAAACTGGCAGGTGGACTACCTGAGCCGCCAGATGCTGGACCAGGGAGAATGGTCCTTACACCCGGAGGTGTTCCAACTCCTCTGCCAAAGATGGGGCACACCAGACGTAGATCTTCTGGCTTCCCGACTCAATCGGAAGGTATTGAGGTTTGTGGCCCGGTCAAGAGACCCATGGGCAGACGCAACGGACGCGTTGGTAGCATCGTGGGGCCAGTATCGGCTAATCTATGCCTTCCCTCCCTTAAGGCTTCTTCCTCTTCTGCTCCGCAGAGTGGAGGCAGAGGGAATTCCAATGATCCTAATCGCTCCAGATTGGCCTCAGCGTCCTTGGTACGCCGATCTAGTACGTCTGGTAGCAGACGTCCCCTGGCGCCTACCACTACGGAAGGACCTGCTGTCGCAAGGTCCCATATTCCATCCTGCTTTACAGTCATTGGCTTTAACGGCATGGCTGTTGAGAACCAGGTACTGAGAGACCGGGGCCTGTCAGACTCAGTAATTTCTACTATGAGAAGTGCTCGGAAACCGTCCTCTAGGAAGGTCTATCACCGCACTTGGAGGGCCTACATCTCCATGTGTGAGGAAATGAAATGGCATCCGCGTACCTATTTGGTTTCCAGAATCCTGCTGTTTTTACAGCATGGGGTAGACCAAAGGCTTGCCCTAAGTACGATTAAGGGACAGATATCTGCCCTGGCTGTCTTTTTTCAGCGACCCCTGGCGACTCACTCTCTCGTGAGTACATTTGTGCAGGGGGTTCGACATGTGGCCCCTCCGGTCCGCCCCCCGTTACCTCCGTGGGACTTGAACCTGGTCCTCTCGGTGCTTCAGAAGGCACCGTTTGAGAATATTAGAGATATTCCCCTGTTGACACTTTCTCAGAAGGTGGTCTTTTTGGTGGCTGTTACGTCAGTTAGACGAGTCTCTGAGCTGGCAGCCTTGTCCTGCAAGGCTCCCTATTTGATTTTCCACAAGGATAAGGTGGTGCTGCGGCCGCAGCCTTCCTTTCTTCCGAAGGTCGTTTCGGCTTTTCATCTCAACGAAGACATTGTACTTCCATCCTTGTGTCCTCAGCCGTCGAATCCTAAGGAGTCGGCGTTGCATTCCTTGGACGTTGTCCGAGCTTTGAGAGTATACATATCTGCTACTTCCCTGTTCCGGAAGTCAGACTCACTGTTTGTTTCGGTGGCTGGTCCCAAGAAGGGCCAAGCAGTCTCATCGGCCACCATCTCTAGGTGGATCCGACAGATAGTAATCCAGGCTTACGCCTTAAAGGGTCAGGCGCCCCCCTTTCCTGTCACGGCGCATTCGACCAGGGCAATAGGTGCCTCTTGGGCTTTCCAACATCAAGCGTCTGTTTCCCAACTATGTAAAGCGGCGACTTGGTCGTCCGCTCACACTTTCACAAAATTCTACAAAGTTGATGTAGGTGCATCTTCGGATGCCTCTTTCGGCCGCAAGGTTTTGCAGGCGGCTGTTTAGAGTTGCAACTCCTCCGTTGGAGGAGTGCTGTTTTGTGTTTTGGGGTGAAGTTTGTTTTTATGCTGTTACCACCCCTCGTTTTTTCTCTGACACTGCTTTGGGACGTCCCACTTTGTCAATAGAGAAGCTGTGTCGGTCCATGGACGAAAGAGTAAATAGGATTTTTTACTCACCGTAAAATCCTTTTCTCTGAGTCCATGGACCGACACAGCACCCACCCCTCCTTTTAAGTTTGTACTGCTTTTTGACGAACTGATCTGCGAAGATGCAGACTGAGAGGGTATACCCAGAGGGTCCGCCCCCTGGGCGGTACTGTAGAAGGTGTGATGCAACACTTTTTACAAGTTTTTCTGCCTAGTCACTCCTAATTAACGGATAATACCCACTTTGTCAATAGAGAAGCTGTGTCGGTCCATGGACTCAGAGAAAAGGATTTTACGGTGAGTAAAAAATCCTATTTTTTTTTAACTGTGGTGGTGAAATCACCTCTTACAGCGTTGGAGTCACGGCTTTATGTATCGTTGGAGCAAACGGTGTTGCTGTCAAGATAAATAAATCCACGCTGCAACTGAATGGCGCACCTGAAAACAAAAAGTTACATACCTGAAAAGCAAGCATGATAAAGCATTGCAGAATAGAATACAGTAAAAAAGAGCAGAACAATAGAGAGAAAATAGAGAGAGAGAGAGAACAATAAAACGACAACTATTTTTGTTTTTTTTATTTTATATTTTTTTGTGTTTTGTTTTTTACGTTTTTTTGGGGGGTTTTTTACACTTTTTTTTACTCAACTGTAATGGTTCGGGTCTCTCAAAATGTGATGGCATCTTGGGAGACCCTGTGTAAGTGTGTCCTGTTCTGTGCAATGCTGTACCCTACGCTAAAACTTCACTTTTGTGTGGTAGCGTTCAAAACATTTACCAATGCACAGACCAGGATTGTCAGGACAGAGTGGACAAAAATAACGGGTGTCACGCCTAAATCCGCGCTTGCTACAGGCACGACATCTTTTTTGGGGGGCTCGTTGGGTAGGCGTACTCTCGAGGACTTACGGATAATGCCTCTCATGCAGCTGGCTTACTGCATTTGGTAGGGGATGATGAGGTGCAGAACCGCCTGGATGCAGGAGTTCTGTGACTATCTCATCCTGGAATTTTAGGAGAGATAAAGTCCCGCCTGAAGCTCTGTATAGCACATGAGCGTTCAACAAAGCCAATTGGAATAAGGATAGAGACACTTTTTTGTACCAGCGTCTCGCCTTACAGGCAATGTGATACGGCGCCAACTTCTGGTCGTTGAGGTCCACCCCTCCCATATTTTGGTTATATTCGTGGACACAGAGGGGTTTCTCCACAACACCAGTCGCCGTACGAATTTGGACTGTCGTGTCTGCATGAAGGGAGGTAAGAAGGAAAACATTCTTATTATCCCTCCACTTCACAGCGAGCAAATTATTACACTTCAAGCCGGCTCTCTCCCCCAGCCTAAGACGGGAATCTACAAGCCCCTGGGGAAAGCCCCGGCGATTAGGTCGCACGGTGCCACATGCTCCAATCTGATGATCAAAGTGACTAAACAGTGGCACGCTCGTGTAATAATTGTCCACATACAAGTGGTACCCCTTTCTGAATACGGGTGACACCAAGTTCCACACTATCTTGCCAGCGCTCCCTATGTAATCCGGGCAGTTGACCGGCTCAACCTGACTATCTTTTCCCTCATAAATCGTAAAGCTCCATACATAGCCTGTTGCCCTGTCACAGAACTTATAGAGCTTGACCCCGTATCTGGCACACTTGCTGGGAAGGTACTGCTTGAAAGACAAGCGGCCAGAAAATTTAATCAGGGACTCATCAACGCAGACAACTTGATCGGGAATAAACAAGGCTGCAAAACGTTCGTTGAAGTGGTTTATGAGGGGCCGAATTTTGTAGAGCCGGTCGTATTCAGGGTCTCCATGTGGACAACAAAGTTCATTGTCGTTGAAGTGCATGAACCGCAAAATCTGCTCGTATCGTTTCCTGGGCATGGAGGCAGAGAACACGGGCATGTGGTCAATTGGGTGCGTGGACCAATAAGCACGTATTGACGAAAATTTATGTGTGCCCATGTTGAGGGAAAGGCCCAGAAAGGTCTTAAATTCGGAAACCGTAATTGGTTTCCAAACTCTGGCAATGGAAGGCAACTGGGGATTAGCGGCGATAATTTGACCAGCATATAAATTACTCTGGTCCACAATAGATCTATAGAGATCTTCCGTGAAAAACAGTGAATAAAAATCAAGTGGCATAAAATCAGCTGTTTCCACCTGAATACCGGGTTGGGCAGTGAATGGGGGAAGTACGGGTGCTGCAGAAGTGGTGGGGACCCAATCAGGATAGGCAAATTCTGCAGGAAGGGCACTATGGGCACGACAGGCCTGCCTTTGTCTTCTTCTTCTTGGTGGCAGCAGGACACTACTTGTGCTTGCCACCTCGCCAGCTTGAACTGCACTTATGGGACTCGCCACGTCACCACGTGATACTGCAGTGCTGGATGTACGCCCAGGCCATACTAGGCCGCTGGTGCTTGCCAGTTCACCAGAAGGAATAGCGGCGCTAGTACTACTCTGCTCCATGATACGAGAGACCTGCGGTTCTTGCTCCTCAACAACCTCAGAAGATCGGGATCGGGTACGCCTGACCTTAGCAGGGACCTCATCTTCGTCGCCCGGGCTATCTGACATGGAGCCGCTGTCTTCTACGGGAAGGTATTCTGAGCCTGAATCTGACAGATCCGTGACCTCCTCTTCACTATCTGTCATGCTCAGAATCTCGTAGGCCTCTTTACTAGTGTACCTTCGATTTGCCATTTTGGGCTTTAAATTTAGGGGTACACTAGTAAGATTCACAGGAAAAAAAGCACCTGACTGTCGTCAGCAAATATATCAAACGCTACAAAAAAAATGTTAGCGATCTCAGGGATCAGGCCTGACTCTGCGAACGCTGCAGTTATGTGTGTTGTGTTTGGTAAGTTACAGTGATTGATCGATACTGCACTTGGGTGGGCTGGGCGGAGGGGCTAAACGCAGGTGCTAGCAGGTATCTGGGCTGATCTCGCTAACACTGTGTTTTTGGGAACCCTAAACCGCTGGGGACGCTAGTATAGATCTGATCAGATCAGATATTGATCTGTTCAGATACTATACCACTAAGGGAGGTGTATGCTTTGCGCGTGGGTGTTAACATTACTGGCACAAACCTAACGCTGCCTGGGGCGACGCAGACCCTCTCTGGCGCTAAAACCGAATTGATATCACCCGCCGGGCGATCAGGGGGTTAAACCTTTATTGGGTTATATATGGCGGGTGCCCTGATGCTATAAAAAGCAAACTAACCAACCAGCGTCACCCGTAACACTTATACGGTGATCACTGGTGAAAGGGTTAACTAGGGGCAATCAGGGCGTTAAAACCTTTATTAGGTAATATATGGGGGTACCTGGCACTATATAAAAACCTGACGGGTAACCTAAATAACTAAATAACTAACTGGCTAACCAGTGTCACCAGTGACACTTATTACAGTGATCATTGGTGAAAGGGTTAACTCTAGGGGCGATAAAGGGGTTAAACCTGTATAATATATGGGGGTACCTGATGCTATAAAAACCTGCGGCGAACCTAAAAAAAAAACTTGCTACCTAGGGGCACCACCGACACTAATACAGCGATCGGAAAAACGATCGCTTAGTGACGCTGGCGATAGGGGATGAAAGGGTTACCTGGGGGGCAATCAAGGGGTTAAACCTTTAATGGGGGGGTTAGGGGGCTACCCTGGACCTAAAGGGGCTTAAACCTAACTGCCCTGCAACTTTTTACTGTCGCAGATGACACTAAATGCAGCGATCAGTAAATAAATGATCACTGCAATCAGTGACACTGTGACTGGGGGCTGGGGGGTGATCTGGGGGTGACTGGGGGGTGAAATGTGTGCCTATGTGTGCCTACGTGTCAGTGGGCTGTTGGTGCACTAACCTGTGTCTTCTCTCCTCGGAGCTGCGGACGAAAAGACCGCCACGAGGAGAGATGACATCACTTCCTCTGCCTGTGTTTACATTTACACAGCAGAGGAAGCATATAATTTGCTGGGAGCGATCGCGAGGGGGTGGCCAGAAACGAATGGCCGCTCCCTCATCACGGATCGCTCCCGAACGGATAACCACCGCTTACTGTACCGGAGGGGGGTCCGATGGGACCCCCCACCCATACGAAGGCAGTCACGTACACGTACGTGATTGTGCCTGTCCGTGCCATTTTGCCGACGTATATATACAGTGAGCGGTCGTTAAGTGGTTAAGCTAGTGCATTGTTGGTTCACTTACCTTTTCCTTCGATTTCCCTTCTAAATGTTTTCTTTCTTTGTCTGAATTTCTCACTTCCTGTTTCTCCTCAGTAAACTTCACACCATCATCCGAGCGGTGTTTAGACAGCTTACTGAACAGCTTACTGAGGAGGAACAGGAAGTGAGAAATTCAGACAAAGAAAACAAAGAAAAAAAACATTTAGAAGGGAAATCGAAGGAAAAGGTAAGTGAACCAACAATGCACTAGCTTAAAGGAACCTATGTAGAAAATAAAAAATGAACCTTTACAACTCCTTTAAGGACCAGAAGATTTGCCCTCTTAATGACGAGGCCATTTTTTGCGA
Source organism: Rana muscosa (assembly GCA_029206835.1). Taxonomy (NCBI): domain Eukaryota; kingdom Metazoa; phylum Chordata; class Amphibia; order Anura; family Ranidae; genus Rana; species Rana muscosa. The sequence continues at coordinate 294,416,049 of CM055116.1, forward strand.
TGCGTCACTTTAACTGACAATTTCGCGGTCGTGCGACGCTGTACCCAAACAAAATTGATGTCCTTTTTTCCAAGAAATGGAGCTTTCTTTTGGTGGTTTTTGATCACCTCTGCGGTTTTTATTTTCCATGCTATAAACAAAAAAAAGAGCGACAATTAAAAAAAACAAAACAATATTTTTTACTTTTTGCCATAATAAATATCTTAGCGGGACACCAACTGACATTTTTCACACTTTTTTGGGAACCAGAGACATTATTACAGTGATCAGTGCTAAAAATATTCACTGTTATTGTACAATGGGTTAAGTGTGTTCCCTCAGTGTGTTTTCTAACTGTATGGGAAGCTTCCTGCATAGCATAAAGACAGGATCTGTGAGATCTCCCCTGTCAGAACTGAGATTTGCCTTGTTTACACAGACAGATTCCCATTCTGTCACTGTGGGGAACGATCGCGGATCGCCGGCGGACATTGAGTCCGCCCCACCCGATGATTGGCTCCCACGCTGGCCCACAAAACGCAGCGTACGAGCCGACGTACAATGGCGGCGATTCATGGGAAGTAGCCACATTGCCGCAGTCCAACTTCAGCAGCTGGTCCTTAAGTAGTTAAAGCAGAACTGGACCCACCAATGTAACTGTTTCCCCAAACAGTTACATTTAAGATATCGCATGAATAATAACTGTTATGCCGCGTACAGACGATCGGACATTCCGACAACAAAACTGTGTATTTATTTCCGACGGATGTTGGCTCAAACATGTCTTGCATACACACGGACACACAAATGTTGTTGGAAATTCCGAACGTCAAGAATGCGGTGACGTACAACGCGTACGACGAGCAGGAGAAAATGACGTTCAATAGCCAGTGCGGCTCTTCTGCTTGATTCTGAGCATGCGTGGAATTTTGTGCGTCGGACTTGTATACACATAGTCAGAATTTCCGACAACAAGTTTTGTTGTCAGAAAATTTGAGAACCAGCGCTCAAATTTTTGTTGTTGGAAATTCCAAAAGCAAATGTCCAATGGAGCCTACACACGGTCGGTACAAGCTCCCATCGAACATTTGTTGTCGGAAATTCCAACCGTGTGTATGTGGCATAACAGTTACTAATATGCATATGTTAGCTCTCAATGGAACTGTCAAGCCATTAAATGGTTGGTGTCCTAGCTGATCATCACATGTGCAGCACCATGGCAACTGCAGATAAAACAGAGGATAAGATGGCAGCTTCTATGGCTGTAAAGTATCAGAGGGTTTAGTTCCGCTTTAGCTATTGTACAACAACCTAAATTGGTCTTGGAAGAAGTGTAAAAATACTGGGTTCCAATATACAGTATACAATATTTTAAGCCCAAAAACACATTTAAGAATCTCAAAACAATATTAAACATATATTTGAGACTATATAATGAACCTTAAAGTAAGGCGTTTATATTTTATCAGTATATTTAATATGTACCATATGTACAAAGTGCATTGGCTATATATTAAAGTGCTATTAAACCCAAAATCAAAAATGTAATGTATTGCAGTTTAACAAACAGTAGATGTGGTGACTGCATTCTTTTTTTTTTATAGCCATTTTCCCTCTGTTTTTACCTGGTGATCTGGCCAGTAACACACCTCCTGTATAGTGCCCCCACTCTGTTTGAAGGAGCAGAGGGACACCTTTGGACAGAAGAATTATTCATCAGGAAGATGTTAGATGTACTAGCAGATTTAGATACACTAAAAATTGAAGCCAAACTCCAGCTCACACAGCAGTTACAGCAATATTTATTTATTTTTTTCTTTTGGGATAAAGGTAAAAAAATAAAAGCTGATCATTCTAAGCAGTCAGTGGTAGATGGTTTGACCCTTAACTAATACATTTGTAGGACAGCTTGTTTAGGTGAAAAACAAAAGACTTACTGGTCATTAGTGTTGGGCGAATGGTTCAGCCCGAGCATAAGTTCGGACTGAGCATTGGCTGTTCGCCCATTTGGCAAACACCTGAATTTGCTGGGTGTTTGGCGGGTGTTTGCCTCGCCGAGTGCCCTGCAATGCACTGAACTCTGCACAACGCATTCTGCTCCCTGATTGGGCAAAGCTTTGCCCAATTAGGGTGCAGTTAAAGCTAGTTGTTAAGGAGCGGGGGCCATGGCGTCCTAAACAACCGATGAGTCATCAGCTGTCAATTGGCTTCCCCGCTGACAGCTGAATAACAAAACAAAAAAAATTGGCAGTAATAAAATTGTAAAAAAAAAAAAAGGTGTGGTTGTGGGGGTCTGCGGGTGGGGGGCTTATCAGAATCTGAAATCCCCTTTTAACAAGGCCCCCTATGTGATTGAGTATGGGATAAGTGTCAAAAAGTAATAAAAAGACAGACAGTTTTTGACAATTCCTTTATTAAAAGATAAAAAAACAATGTCCCCCGATTTAGATCCATCGTCAATCACGACGTCGCAGCACCACCTGACACGAAAAAGATTAAAAAAAAATATCTCCGCCCGCCGTGAAGGCAAACTGTTGAACGCCATTTGACAGTTTTTATATAGGTAAGGGTGGGGCCACCTGGTGACATCACAGACTGGTGCATGCTAGGTCGGTGACGTCACAAGGGGCGTGCCACCAGGTGACATCGCCAGGTGGCCTCGCCCTTACCTATATAAGAACTGTCAAACAGCGGAAGAGGCATTTTATTTTTTTCGGGTTCCAGTGGTGCGGCGGCGCCGTGATTGATGAAGAATTTACATCGGGGGACACTGTTTTCTATTTTTTAATAAAGGAATTGTCAAAAGCTGTCTCTGTGTTTTTATTACCTTTTGACACTTTTTTGGGTGAATGGGTAGGGGTACTACTCCATACTCATTCCTATTGGGGGGCCAGGATCTGGGGGCCCCCTCCTTAAAGAGGGCTTTCAGATTCCAATAAGCCTGCTGCCCACAGACCCCCACAACCACAGCCCAGGGTTGTGGGGAAGAAACCCTTGTCCCCATCAACATGGGGACAGGGTGCTTTGGGGTGCGGGTGCCCCAAAGCACCAACATGTTGGGGGCATGTGGCCTGGTATGGTTCAGAAGGGGGGATACTCGCTCGCTCTCCCTTTTCTGATCTGCCAGGCTGCATGCTTTGATAAGGGTCTGGTATGAATTTTGGTGGACAGCAATTGCCCCTCTCCTGAACCATACCATCCCCCTGCCCCAAAGCACCATGTCCCCATGTTGATGGGGACAACGGTCTCTTCCCTACAATCCTGAGCTTTGGTTGTGAGGGGCTGCAGGCAGGGAGCTTATCGGAATCTGGAAGCCCCCTTTTACAATGTTGAGGGCATGTGGCCTGGTATTGTTCGGGGGGCTCGCTCATCCCCCCTTTCATGGCCTGCCAGGCTCCGTGCTTGGATAAGGGTCTGGTATGGATTTTGGGGGGACCCCACATTGTTGTTTTTTCCTTTTTTTTGCTTTCAATGTTTTTTTTTTTATTCAGCTGTCAGCGGGGAAGCCCCTTGACAGCTGATGACTCATCGGTTGTTAAGGACGCCGTGGCCAGCTTTCTGACCCCGCTCCTTAACAACCAGCTTTTCACTGTGCTCAGAATGCACTGTGCAGCGCGCAGTGCATTGCAGGGCCTTTGGCAGGGTGGACACCTGCCAAATGCCCTGCAAATTTGTGTGTTCGCCGAACGAGGCGAACAGACAATGTTCGGACCAAACTTTTGATCGGCCCGAACCGTTCGCCCAAGTCTAGTAGAAAGCAGCTGCCAGCAAATGTCGTGCAAAACATGTTGATCTTCTCTTTAATCTTATTCTGGTTCTTCTAAGTCAGAAGCTTGTGACCTGAATCTCCCTTGATACAAACCTTTTGCCAGAAGTCACTCGGATTGGTAGAGAATAGGTCAGCACTCTGAGCCAATCAGGGCTCTTTCATTGCATAGATACTCACTAAGCAGGCTGCGGGAGTAGAGATAACACAAAAAAAAGAACTTTGGTAGACTACGGGGGAAAGGAAGTGCATATAAGTGTGGTGCATAAAATGGAGATCCTGAGATAATCATTTTTTCTTGAAGTATTGGTTTTACATTATTTCAGCACTATTATTATTTTTTCTGTTGCAGAGAAGGAAAGGATGAGATACACTGGAGGCATGCACAGCATTCATAATGATAAAACATTCTTTCAGGGAGAGTTCCATGCTAGTTATCTAAGCACAGTGAGAATAAGATCTGCAGCAATTAAATGTGCTGCTTCCATAATGAATCAGGAGAGTAATTAGTAAGTGATAGAAGCTCTGTAGTTAAGACACAAAGCAAACTAACACATAAGAGAAGTCTTACAAGTAAGGCATACTCATATGCATTTAATACAAAGGATCTTGTGAGAATATGTATTGGTTGTGCGCTATTATGTTTGATGCTACATTTGTTAAATATAGAGTTTATATATTTAAGAGAAAGAAAACTTTTACAGCTGAATTGGATTTCATGACAACCAGTGAGGGAAAGGTTAAAGTAGATGTAATCCCTGAGTGTGTGACATTTACTAGGCTAAAGCACTGTGTATCATAAGCAGCTGCCATTAAAAATAAATAAATAAAACCCTTGTTTTCACCTTTTTTTTTTCCATCTTAGTGCTGCTGGTCTCTTTTGCTGCTATGTCCTTTCTATATAAATGTGCTCCAGTGATGGCTGCATGGTATTTCTCAGAGGTTTCTTGATGGTGGCAACAATAGACAACTCCTTTGTAGTTTGTGTTGAAACAATGACCCTTGATGATGTCAGACATTGCTGACGAAACACGTTGGGTCGTTGGTGCGTGACACGCCACTTCTGCTTTCTATTTTGGAACGCAGGTGGAATGCGATCAGTGTGCCTGCCTGTGTCTATGGGCTGTTTGATGTTTACCTAACTGTAAGTGTATATATTTTATGGAAAATAAACAGTTACACGCTACACCCTGAGGAGTTCTCTCTTCTCTCTTTGATTTGTGAACTAATATTTAGTTGGCTGATCCACCGATTGGGGCCGCTCCATTGGAGAATTCATCTTTGTGATATTCAGGCTTAATTTGACTGCCTGAAATGGGTGTCATATTCATTTGGTGAGTAGGATGTTTGCTCATTAGCCGGTGGAAGACGGCACTTTATTTATTCTTCACATTACAAGGAACATTTCACGTCACTTGATTGGAGACATCTTGTGGTGGTTTATAAACTTTATTATTACAATATTTATTTACGGTATGTGTTCTTAGGAGCGTGGTATGGAAATATAATTTGTGTATTTCTTATTTCAATCACTTGAAGTCTCTTCCCATTAGAAGCCCCAGTGACAATAAAGTAGTACTATTGAGAGATAGCAACAGACCAAGAGAAAGTGTCTGAACAAGGATCTTCATTAAATATAATCAGGTATTTAAATGAAAGCTGCAGAGTTAAACATATTGAAAATGACTTATGAAACATTAAGACGCTTATATTAGATTTTAGTAATTGAGTTAGATGCAATTTAAAGCATGTCTAAACCCATAAACAACAACAAAAATTAATAATAATAATATAGTGCCACTTACCAGTCTTTAGATGTGGTGCCTGCATTATTTATTTTAATTTTTTTCCTGTATTTTCACCTGACAATCTTGCACTTTCCTGTCGTAGAGGGTGGCTGTGGCTATGGTTCAACTGTATTAGTAGAGGGAGCCATGATTGTCATCGATACTGTTAAAGCAGTATTAAACCCAAAAGTAAAAATTTTATATATTGCAGCCTACCATGATATAATGGCTGCATTCCTTTTCTTTTTTAGGCTTTCTTTCTTCTATTTTTATCTGGTGATCCAGCCAGTAAGTATGTTGTTTTTTAAAAGAACAGAATGAATCAGTTCTTAGAATGATCAGCTTTTATTTAAACATTTTTTTTATATGTGGGTGGTGAGATGCCATTGCCTATATTTTATGTGCATAATCCAACAGAGACTGTCGGAACTGACCCCCCACTGCGCAAAATCACGTACTTTACTTGATTTTGTGCAGGAGCACCGCTCCTGCTGTGATTGGACACAGCGGGAGCCAATCGGTGGGTCCGGCATCCGCGATGGCTGCTGCGACCCGCTGATCATTCACACGAGACACGGAGCAGCGGTGTGCCTATGTAAACAAGGCAGACCACTGATTTGTTAGTGAGGAAAAGAGAGATCTTCTGTTTCAGCTAAGCTGAAACACAATCTCTGTTTTCCTCCAGTGTAACACTCCCCCCCCACAGTTAGAAAGCACCTCCCTAGTACACACTTAACCCCTTGATCGCCCCTAGTGTTAGCCCCTTCCCTGCCAGTGTAATTTATACAGGGATCAGTGCATTTGTAGCACTGATAACTGTATTGGTATCACTGGTCCCCAAAAAGTGTCTCTTAGGGTCAGATTAGTCTGCCCCAATGTGGCAGTCCCGCTAACAATTGCTGATCGCTGCCATCACTAGTAAAAAATAAAATAAAAATGCCATAAATCGAACCCATAGTTTGTAGACACGATAACTTTTGCGCAAACCAATCAATAAACCCTTATTGGAATTTATTTTTTTACCAAAAATATGTAGCAGAATACATATTGGCCTAAACTGATAAAGGAATTCGATTTTTTTTTTTACTTTTTATTGGCAATGTTTTTTTTTGTTTACAAAAGCTTTTTTTGGAAGATTCATCAGAGAAAAATGTCACAGAGCGAATGATAACGATCAATAATACAATGTTGTGCAGTAATTCACATTAAAAGTGTGTTATGACTAATTGCTGAAATAGAGTACTATAGACTAAATCATATTAATTGGGAATGTTTCATAGCAGAAAGTAAGGAATATTGTTTTTTATTCAACAATGTCGCTCTTTTTTTGTTTATAGCGCAAAAAATAAAAAAACGCAGAGGTGATCAAATACCACCAAAAGAAATCTCTATTCATGGGAAAAAATGACAAGGCTGTCTGTTAACTGTATCGCAAAAAATGGCCTAGTCAGGAAGTGGGTAAAACCTTCTGGGGCTGAAGTGGTTAAGGTTAAAATGTAAGTAGTGAGGTGCTTTTGTCAGTAGTTTGCAGAATTTTTCTCTAACTGTAAAGGTTTCAGGGCCTGCTCTGATGGCTCTGCATAGAAGGCATTGCTATATTTCAGCCAGGTGCTTTTGCCAGTAACTGCAGAATTTTGCGCTGACTGTAAAGACTTCAGAACCGGTTTTGATAGCCCTGCATAGAAAGCATTACCATATCTTGGTCAGGATACAAGTGTATGAATTTGTTTTGCTATGTCGTCATGAAGAATAAGATGCTTACATTTTGATCCAAGGGTTGAAGTAAGAAGATTTAGTCAGATACAACATTTGAAATCTAAATGTTAGAATCCAATGAAGTGTGCAGCAACACTAAGGCAAATGGGTGCAAAATGTGAAAAATTTTGTTACACACTGGCCGTTCACTAGCAATACCAATAGGTTTTCTTTTAAATGTTGTGTATTATAATAGAATTGCGGTACTTACGGTAAAATAGACAGAGACACAGGATTCAAAGACAATTGGATTATATTGCCACCTACAGGAGGATTTGAGTACTGGCAACAGAAAAACAGTGACCAGACAGATATCATCCCGCTCCTCCCCCCCCCCCCCCCCCTAGTCCCACTCCCAGGCCCCATTTTCACATATTTCGTAATTTCGTAGGAGAAATAAGTGTTCCCGATCGCAATTTTTGCTGCTTGATTTTCACGTGATTCAGCGTATCACACATAGGGCAATCCATTCACTGACCAGTGTTTTTTGACTCATCTATGACCAGCTTAACAGAGGTGAAACAATGGCAGGAAGATTCTACCTCATTCTGAAAGGAAGGAGTAGACAATAACTAACCCTTCCATAGAGACCAACAAAGAAAAGGATAATAATGGGGCCCAATGATTTTAAATGGCGCCCAACTATTCTAAAAAAAATAGCAACTCCTGATGCTTGTCCTATAGAGTCTCCATAACTAGAATTGTTTTTTTTTTAAAGCATAAAAATATAACCTATATTTGTTTAAAAAAGGAGCTTTGGAAATATTTTGCCTAAATAGTGGATGGAGCCAATTGTAATTTATAACAAAAAAAGATTTTAGACATGCATGGGGACCATAAATCATATACAGTATATCATGCATGCTTTCTTTTACAATGAAGCTTTTTCTCCATACACAATATAACATACAGTAATTAAAACTTTTATGATCATTTTATACATTGTAGAATATGTTAAAATATTTATGCAGATGAGCATGAAAATCCTCAAAGCATGTCAATAAATCCTAAATAAAAAACAAAAAAACATATCTGATAAAAACTGTATAGACAACCAGTCTAACAAATCTAACAGCTAGAGGGCGCTGATGCACTATCATGAAAAACTGAACAGACTATGAAATAAACAAAACTGTATTCGGACAGAAAACATAAAACCATGATACCCTAATAACAGTAACAACATTGTCTTGCATTTTTGCAATATAAGAAAGAATATAATGATTAAAACATTTGGACAGTCAGTACTATATATATATATATATATATATATATATATATATATATATATGTGTGTGTGTGTGTGTGTGTGTGTGTATATTTATATACAGTGGGTACGGAAAGTATTCAGACCCCCTTAAATTTTTCACTCTTTGTTATATTGCAGCCATTTGCTAAAATCATCAAGTCCTAAGTATTCAGACCCTTTGCTCAGTATTTAGTATTTGCACCCTTTTGATCTAATACAGCCATGAGTCTATTTGGGAAAGATGCAACAAGTTTTTCACACCTGGATTTGGGGATCCTCTGCCATTCCTCCTTGTAGATCCTCTCCAGTTCTGTCAGGTTGGATGGTAAACGTTGGTGGACAGCCATTTTTAGGTCTCTCCAGAAATGCTCAATTGGGTTTACGTCAGGGCTCTGGCTGGGCCATTCAAGAACAGTCACAGAGTTGTTGTGATTTGTGAAGCCACTCCTTCGTTATTTTAGCATTTTCTTGTTGGAAGGTAAACCTTCGGCCCAGTCTGAGGTCCTGAGCACTCTAGAGAAGGTTTTCATCCAGGATATCCCTGTACTTGGCCGCATTCATCTTTCCCTTGATTGTAACCAGTCGTCCTGTCCCTGCAACTGAAAAACATCCCCACAGCATGATGCTGCCACCACCATGCTTCACTGTTTGGACTGTATTGGACAGGTGATGAGCAGTGCCTGGTTTTATCCACACATACCGCTTAGAATTAAAGGATCAGTAAAGGATTTATTTTTTTTAAATAACAAACATGTTATACTTACCTCCACTGTGGCCCCGATCCTGGTCTTCTGGGGTCCCTCGGCGGCTGTCTCGGCTCCTCCCCGCAAGGACTCCACACCTTAATGCGAGCGAGCTTGCATGGTGTGGAGTTATTGCGGGCGCGCTCCCGTGATACAGCGGCGGCCATAGCCGCGACTGTATCACTCGGCCCCGCCCCCCGGTGTGCCGCGTCATTGGATGTGATTGACAGCAGCGCCAGCCAATAGCTGCGCTGCTTTCAATCCATCCAATGTAGCCAATCGACGGCAAGGCTGAGAACTGAGGAGGATGACGGGGACGAGCGCGGGACTTTCGAGGGGTCAGGTAAGTAAAACGGGGGCTCGGGGGGGGGGGGGGCGGTACTGTCGGATGTTTTTTCACCTTAATGCATAGGATGCATTAAGGTGAAAAAACATTTACCTTTACAACCCCTTTAACCTCCCTGGCGGTATGATTCTGACAGATTTTAGGTGCTGAAAGCGGTACCATTATTCTGCATGGAAATTTGGAGTTTTATATTGCAGGCCTGTAATTCTTAGGAATAACTCACTTAAATCTGTCCAAACCAGAGTCTAGTAGACATCCCGGGTATGATAAAGTTAAAAAAACAAAATCATAAATAATAATATAATAAATAACTATAAAATAATTATAACAAATAATAATATAATAATAATAAAAGTGTTTTTTAGTGTTTGATGACGAATTTCCCCACAAATCACTATTGCTTAATTCTGCAAGTGATTCTAATTTATTATCGCTGTTTTCTAGCTGGTCTAAAACCACTTTTGACATAAAGGGCCACTTTTTGGTTGCTATGGACCAGTGTTTCTCAACTCCAGTCCTCAAGGCGCCCCAACAGGTCATGTTTTCAGGATTTACCTCAGATGAAACAGCTGTGGTAATTACAGGGCAGTGAAACTGATCAAATCACCTGTGAAAAATAATGGAAAGCCTGAAAACATGACCTGTTGGGGCGCCTTGAGGACTGGAGTTGAGAAACCCTGCTATGGACAATCTCCAAATTCCAGGCAGAAAGAACAGTTTTTATTATATAAAAGTGCATGCAGGACACTGGACAGACCACTAGGGACAATGGGGTGTGTAATTTTTTTATACAGTACTGTAATATTTAAGATTACAGTATACTGTATGTGTGCCGTGTTTTAGCTTTTTTGAATTTGGCGCCGATCTCCGCCCCTGTGCGTCGTAACGTCGCAGGGAACGGAGCTCGGCGGCACTCGGCACTGTGTGAATTGAGCGAGGAGACAGCTCGATCACACAGCGGAGAGGCATCGCAGGATCCAGAGGACAAGGTAGGTAACTCTGCCTGGATCACTGCGATGCATCCCCGAGTCTGGCTCGGGGTTACCGCTTTTGGTGCTGAAACTTCACCCCGAGCCAGACTCGGGAATACCGCTAGGCAGGTTAAGGCCAAAAAGTTCTATCTTGGTCTCATCAGACCAGAGAATCTTATTTCTCACCATCTTGGAGTCCTTCAGGTGTTTTTTTAGCAAACTCCATGCGGGCTTTCATGTGTCTTGCACCGAGGAAAGTCTCCAGTCGGACCACTCTGCCATAAAGCCCCGACTGGTGGAGGGCTGTAGTGATGGTTGACTTTCTACAACTTTCTCCTATCTCCCTAATGCATCTCTGGAGCTCAGCCACAGTGATCTTTGGGTTCTTCTTTACCTCTCTCACCAATGCTCTTCTCCCCCGATAGCTCAGTTTGGCCAGACAGCCAGCTCTAGGAAGGGTTCTGGTCGTCCCAAATGTCTTAGGAACCTTAAGTGCAGCAGAAATTTTTTATAACCTTGGCCAGATCTGTGCCTTGCCACAATTCTGTCTCTGAGCTCTTCAGGCAGTTCCTTTGACCTCATGATTTTCATTTGCCCTGACATGCACTGTGAGCTGTAAGGTCTTATATAGACAGGTGTGTGGCTTTCCTAATCAAGTCCAATCAGTATAATATAGTATATATATAAATACAGTACTGACTGTCCAAATGTTTTAAGCAAGTGTGAAAAAATGCTGTAAATTGAGAATGCTTTCAAAAATATAAGTATTAATGGTTTCTTTTTATCAATTAACAAGATGTAAAGTAAATGAGCAAAGAACAAAAGAGGAATCCTAATCAAATTAATATTTGGTGTGACCACCCTTTGCCTTCAAAACAGCATCAATTCTTCTAGGTACACACAGTTTTTGTGCTCATGCCCACAGTTTTTGAAGGAAGTAGCCAGGTAGGTTGTTGTACACATCTTGGAGAACTAACCATAACTCTTCTTTATATGTAGGCTGCCTCAAATTCTTGTGTCTCTTCGTGTAATTCCAGACAGACTCAAAGATGTTGAGATTAGTGTAATGGTCATGTATACCGGGGACACGAATAGCTGTTTGTGTAGGAGCCATTTGTTCATGTCACAAGTGTGCTTTTCCCCCCTCCTTCCTTCACTTTATACAATACACAAACTGTTAACGGATGCCAGGACCTTATCAATGCATTGATTGGACACACAGACCTCTCCATTACCCAATCCACAATTTCAGTCTGGAATCCCTAATAAAACTGTCACAATCTCAAGCTTGAGCAATCCAACTAACAGATACCTGGTTGTAAATAGCTCAGTTGAGGGGAACGACCAATACACATCTCTCCTAGACAAAAAAGACTCTAAAACTTCAGCATATTTCTTAATTCATTAAATCATAATAGAATAGCCGGAATATAGACATATTTACCTCCCTCAGTTAATTTGTAGCATTTTGAGCCCAAAACTAGCCCAATTCCTCTCCTAGGCGAGCTGGGCATCCAAAACCTGCCAAGCTTATATTCATTTCAAAGCTACATTTAGGCTGGATAATAATCTGCATGTTAACATACTGTACCCAGTAGTTATCCAGAGATATGAATACCTATAGAAAAATGTATTTGGGACATAGACATAAACATAGTGACATCCCAGAAACCACTCCTCAGATGCTTAATTGGTCAGATGGCCTCTGTAAACAACCCTTTGGTACCAGAGAAAAGGGAAATGCTAGGACAGTTTGACAGCTCTCGTAACATCAAACCAAGGAACACCTAATGCCGCGTACACACGATCAGACATTCCGACAACAAAATTGCAGATTTTTTTCTGACTGATGTTCACTCAAACTTGTCTTGCATACACACGGTCACACAAATGTTGTTGGAAATTGTGAACGTCAAGAACGTGGTGACGTACAACACTATGACGAGCCGAGAAAAATGAAGTTCAATGATTCCGAGCATGCTTCGAATTGATTCCGAGCATGTGTAGAATTTGTGTGCATTGAATTGTGTACACATGGTCGGAACTCCTGACAACAACTTGGTCGGAAATTCCGACAGCAAATGTCCGGGCTCACATCGAACATTTGTTGTCAGAAATTCCGACCGTGTGTATGCGGCATTACAGGACTTGTGAGAGCAACTGTATTGTTTTTGCTGGACTCTGCTGAAACCAGGACATTGTTAAGTATTCTTCCTTTTCAACTCCTTTTTATTTCTCTGTTGCATTATTGTCTCTTTATTTCTGTGTAACACCCTTATTCTGTAAATATTTTATTTGCACCACTTTGACCTTTTCATTAATAAACCCTATTTTGAAAAGTGTTAAAATTGTCCCTAAAGTTTGCAATGCAAACTGAAAAATTCCTGTCTCTTGAAGAGTGCTACTGTATATTATAAATATCTTAATATACCTGTATGTGGTGACAGTGTGTGTACAGACGTTTATTTTAAAATCATAATTGTTATTGCTAACCATGTGAAAATTCTGACTATTCGGTTAAAGTTGGTGGCGGCAGTTAAATGGTTAATTGGTTAATTAACCTAACCCAGTGACAATCGTTCTCAGGCTGCTGGCACCTATATTGTGGTCCCGTGAGCTGGAAAATCTTTGTGCAGGGAGCAGCTGAGAGTAGCATTGTTACGCAAGTGACAGCACGGTTTGAGATTGGCCAGTCCTTTGTCACGAGTTGGTGATAAGGACAAGAGTCTGACATCCACGTTCATCACAATCAGGGCTCTGTGGGGACGAAACCATCACTCCTAGGACTCCTTGTTCTTCTTTATATTGAGGATAGTTTTTTAATGACAGTGGCTGTATGTTTGGGGCTGATGTCCTGCTACAAAAAATATTTGAGGCAAATCACACGCCTCCCTGATGGTATGGCAAGATGGATAAGTATCAGCCTGCATTAAGGACACCATTGATCCTGACCAAATCTCTTACTCCATTTGCAGAAATGCAGCCCCAAACTTGCAAGGAACCTCCACCATGCTTCACTGTTGCCTGCAGACACTCATTATTGTACCGTTCTCCACCCCTTCGGTGAACAAACTGCCTCCTGCTACAGACAACATTTTGAATCATCAGTCCACAGTACCTGCTGCCATTTTTTGCACCCCAGTTCCTATGTTTTTGTGCATAGTGGAGTCGCTTAGCCTTGTTTCCACCCCTGAGGTGTTGCTTTTTGGGACCACTTCTGGCCTGACTTCTCTGGACAGTAGATGGGTTTACCTGGGTCCCACTGGTTTCTGCCAGTTTTGTGCTGGCACTGCTGGACATCTTCTGATGTGGAGGGTAACTGTAAGGTACCTATGATAGGTAGTGTCTGAAGTGGAACTTGTGTGCTGAGGATTCAGGTGAAAACGTAGTCAGGCAGATTAGGTTGGCAACAGATCAGGCAAAACGGTACACGATCGAAATCCAGAGAGTGGTCAGGCAGGCAAAGGTCATACACAAGCTGGCAGTGAAGTACAAAATCAGCAGGCTAGAGAGTAGTCAGGAATTCAGGCAGAAGTTCATCACGAAAGTCAAGATCAAAAAGCAGTCACAACAACCAGGGAGCTATTCCACACAAACGGGCGCTGAGAGATAGCATCACTTCCTTTTTATGGGCTGCTTTGATAGAAAATTGTCCACAGCTGGCAGAAGGTGGGGCTAGTGAGTCCAAGGTAATGCTTAATACTGAGAGGACATTTACAAAAGTCTAGATCTGCTCCGTAGCACAACAGGTAAAGCTGCAGCTGTGGGACCAGGAAGATCTCGGTTCAAATACACCCAGGTACATGACAGTAACATAAGCATGATGTGTCTTTCATCTGCTGCATTAAGTTTTCTTTGACCGACCACTGCATCTACAGACCTCAAAGTTGACAATTTCTTTATGTTTCTTCAAAAGATCTTGAACAGTACATCTTAAAACTCTACCTTTCTTTGAAATTTTTGCTTGGTCTTCTTGCTGTGCTCAGTCTTACCATGGTGTATGGACAGAATGTATAAAACGGTATTCCTCAACCTCACCTTAGTGGAGTTTGGCTGTTCCTTACCCAGGTTTAAACCTTCTACACATGTGTTTCGGTTTCAGTTAATTACTGTGTACAAAGTGTGCAAGTGTAAGAATTGATGCTGGTTTGGAGCCCCGCAAACATATATTTTTTAAAGCATTCTTACTTTACAGCATTTCTTCACACCTGCCTAAAACATTTGCATAGTATGAACCACATATACACAATGCAAAACACCTTATTAATTATTATTAATAAAAATAAATAAATAAACAAACTACTGCAAACTGTTGAAGCAAATTTTGGAGACCAGATGTACAGAAAAGAATAGTTTTTTTTTTGTTTTTTTTTTCTGAAATCTCCTACCACCCTTGTAGGACAGACCCCACTTTTTTGACAAAAAAAAAAAAAAAAGTTGGGACCAACAGAAAGTGGGTTTGACTGCTGCCACAAATTAGTGCCTATTGTTCCTGGGCATCTCAGGGCCTGAAACATGTAGGAAGCAAAGCTGTACCTGGTAGGACAATCCTTATAAACAATATACTGGATCATTCTAAACAAATACTTTGAAATGTTTAAGGCATAACAGAGAATTCATATTTAACGGTCCCTGTTTTTGAAACTTTGAGTTATTTTTATTTATATACTTACCTGTTTTATTGCACAGAGTGACCCAATCCTCGTGTTTTCGGGTCCCCAGCTAGCACTCCAGGCTCCTCCTCCTCTTGGTGTGCCACGTTATTATTATTATTGTGGCACACCTGCATGCTCGATTCTGAGCCTCGCTGCCTGCATCTATAGATAGACACGACGACGTGGCTTGGCCCTGCCCCCCGCTCCCTCATCACAGAATTTGATTGACAGCAGTGGTAGCCATTGGCTCAATCTTCCTTGTGATGGATAGAGTGAAGAGAGAAGCTGTTCTTGGGCACAGGGCTGGATTGAGATTGAGCTAATAAGTAAATATAAGGGGGGCTGGGGGGAAATCGGCAGCACAGAATGGTTTTGTATCTTAATGCAGATAATGATTGTAAAACCTTGTTTTTTTTCCTAAAATAACAAACATGTCCTACTTACATGCTCTGTGCAATGGTTTTGCACATAGCAGTCCTGATTCTCCTCTTCTGGGGTTCCCCGCTGACGTTCCTGCTCCACCCCACTGCTGAGTGCCCCATGACAAGCCACATGTTATGGGGGGCACTTGATCGTGCTCACTCCCGAGCCCCACTCTGAATGTCCATAAGACACAAAGAGAGGGGCTTGGCCCTGCCCTCTCATCACTAGCTCTGATTGCGAGCAGTGGGAGCCAGTGGCTCCTGCTGCTGTATCTGAGCCAATAAGGAGTGAGAGACCCAGGAGAGCCTTGGCTCTCGTACACATCACTGGATCGAGATCAGGTTCAGGTATGTATTTAGGGGGGCTGCTGGGGCAAGCTGCATGCAGAAGGTTTTTTTTTTTAACCTTACTGCATAGGATACAGTAAGGTAAGAAAAAACTTCTGCCTTTACAAACACTTTAAACATTTAGAACCAACTTAAAATAATTGTACCATTTAGTAAAGTACAATGATTCATGACAATAAGAGCTGTCCTTTTACTGATCTAATTTGGAAAAAATAAAATGTAATCGTTTTTTTTCCATCGGATAAATTTAAAACATGTTCTATTTTTAAACATGGAAAAAAGACCGATGGTGCCCATACACGATCGGTTTTTCCGATGAAAACAGTCCATCGGACTGTTTTCATCAGTAAAACCTATTGTGTGTACAGGGCTTAAATACTTTAAAATAACAGTGTTCATCTTTTCTTTACTAGGGAAAATAATCAGTGATCAGCTGATTTTGCTATGTGTAATCCAAATGAGTTAATGCTTCTATCTAGTAGAGATGTTTCTAGCGTGTGAACATGCCATACCAGATTTAGGACTATATTTACCGAGGCAGTGCAATGTACAATACTTATGTGCAGTAACTCACAGTAACCAATGAGATCTCAGTTTTTCATAGTCAGTCAAGGGACGGGACAAAATATATTTGACTGCCTTAAAATATAAAGCTGAATGTTTTTTTTTATGTGCAATTATACATCACTACTACTGAATGGCAAATAGCAAACTGCTAAGAACTGCATGTTTCCTTCTTCCTAGATATTGCCTCTGGTCAGCTAGCTACAGCTAGTGTGTCATCAATAATGTCCAGTGTTCGTTAATACATTCTTTTGTTAAATTCATAGGGTGACTTTAATGTGTATGTAAACCCTAAACCAATGAATTTCCCTTATTTACTCCCCTTTGGTCTGCTAAACATATCACTTAAAGCAATTTGTTATATCTGGTTAATAAGTGCAAAAAATACCCTTTTCATCATTTCAGAAATTTATAACTACCCTCTGTCCTGTTCTTATTTTTTGTGTTGGATCACAGTCATCACATTACTTGTCTTGCACTACAGAACAATAAATTCCTATGCTGTGGAGATTATGAGAATAATTGGAATTTTGTGGTTTAACAACAGACAACTAGGCAATAGAATGTGCACTTTGCAAGTGCAGTTGCTCCAGAGCTTAGTAAATGAGGTGAGGCTTCACTTTGCAAAGAATATCCAATCACATGCAAAAAAAGCATTTTTACTTGTACAGTGCACAGTCTACCTGCCTTTAGTAAATCCACCCAACATCTGGCACACAAGGAGGTATGCCGTGACATTCAGTAAGAGGAAATTAGTAGCCAAGTGCATTTCTGAAAGATCAACAGGTATTTTTCTGCACTTGCAAGGGGATAAAACACAGGTATGGGCTTGTTTATACTGCCAACCCTCCATACAGTTCCACATGCTTGTGTATGTGCATTTGTAATGTGGTGCATTTGTAGTGTGTTTTTGTTACTTTCGCAGTGCGTTTTAGGCCTTTTCTTTACTTTATTTTTTTTGTTGCGTTCATGTGCGTTTATATGCATTTCAGTATGCTTACTTGCAAAAAAAATGCACCATGTTGTACTGTTTTTAAAACATGCACAAAAAGTAAATTAAGCTCATTCAAATTTCTTAATTTTTCTTGCCTATGTGTTCGTACTTTGTGTAAAAATGTGTTTAACTGGTGATGTATTGCTGCATTTGATTTAATTTTGCCCTGACATACACCTCTCACCATTTTTTGGAATTCTCCTAAAAAAATCTGGATATGTATTGTGATCATGAGTCACCAGAAGTTTCTATGAGATGATCTAGACCTGCAGAAATAGGAAGAGATAGCCCAGTCGCTGCAAACCTCACCTGACCCGAGTGGTTAGTAGGTAAAGGCAGCCTTCGCTCAATTCATCCAGGCTACCTCCCCAACATGTTTTGTCCTGCCCCTGGGGCTTCATCATGGAGATTTCTAGAAATGAACTAGACCTGTACTGTGTCACTTTCACCTGTCTATCTGAACACTTCAAATGCTGTTGGTTGCCTTACCTCAAATGGAAGCGCAAGATGCCCCTGAAACATCAGTGAGATACATTTACACTTATTAGTTAAAATTTTACATTGTTTAAAAACGTAGGTTTTGGATTAGCATACTTGAGACAATATTTAATTTACAGTTTTTAATATTTTTTTTAACACATTAATTATAGCTCACGCAAAGGATACAGCGCAACTTCTTAAATAGATCATTTTACAAAAAATAGTCTTTGATCATTTATCTTACACATTGATAAGAGCTTTTTTTAACTCTATTTT
The DNA here is from genome assembly GCA_029206835.1 of Rana muscosa. NCBI lineage: Eukaryota > Metazoa > Chordata > Amphibia > Anura > Ranidae > Rana > Rana muscosa. Next base: position 294,434,384 of record CM055116.1, read on the forward strand.
TTAATTACGAAGTCAGTATATATATATATATATATATATATATATATATATATATATATATTATATGAAGAACTGTACATGTTTGTTCGGACAAAGTGCTATCCAAACATATACATATATATATATTTTTTTTTTGTTCATTTGAAAATAATTAGAATTGACCTTTAAATACTACATATATGATTTGAATGAGGCTCAACGTGCACAATTTTCTTTATAAGCATTTCATAACTTTTCCTATGAAAACAGTAGAGGTTGGGGGATTTATGTAAGCGTTACACATAACTGTGTGTATAGCTGAGTGTTGACCTTACACTTATGTACATCAGTTTAAGCACAGACATTGCAGTGTCATGCTTCCATTTAAAAAAAGCCAATTAATATTACAGTTGCATGGCATCTACAATGTAGGATATTGCTCTGCAAATGTAGACAAGATCACAGGTTGGCCTTAAGGAGGGTGAGAATAATGGTGGCTTGTTTGGTGAACTCAAGAGTGAAAACTGGTGCTATCATAAATATACAAGCCAATATATGACATTAAAGAACAAGAAGGTGAATGGAAACAATGCTCTTGAGTACAGGTCGATCCGTTTGGCTTCCGATGGAATCACTGGCTTGGCAGGAGGAGGCTTTTTGTTAATTTTGGCTTGGGATTTTCCCAGGCCATTGAGGACTTCAATTGGTTTTCCATAACAGTCATAATTGGACAATTCAAAATCTCTAGGCAAGCTTCCAACGATGCTAAAGTCATTGGATCTCAGATCAGATTTAGACGTGCAGACTTTTTTGCATCTTGTTTCTGCGACCTGGGAATAATAAACAGCCAGATGAATTATTGATCTAAGAATATATAAAATAAACATCAAACTGCAAATGTTACGTCGATACCAGAATGTACCCGCTGGGAAGCAAAAACTTTTGCTTGCGTAAAAAAAAGTTATATTGAAAAATAATATAAAGTTCACCAAAAAGTAGTATGCAGTATTTTGATAAAAATGCATTACTCTGCATAGAATGTTGATGCAAACGTAAAAATGTTTATAATAACTGTAATTCAAAAAGGTCATGAGATATTAAAGTGCAGGTTTTTGCGTCGGAATAAACACCAATTCCAACGGAATTCCGCTCAAGCTGTCTTGCATACACACGGTCATACAAAAATCCAACCGTCAAGAACGTGATGACGTACAACACTACGACAAGCAGTGAAAAATGAAGTTCAATGCTTCCGAGCATGCGTCGACTTCATTCTGAGCATGCATGGTTTTTATTCCGTCGGAAATGCATCCAGACGAACGGAAATTCCGTCAGAATTTCCGACAAAAAAATTCCGATGGGGCATACACACGGTCGGAATATCCGATGAAAAAATTCCGTCTGACTTTTTCCATCAGAAATTCCGAGTGTGTGTACGCGGCATAAGTAAAGCACAACTAAGGGAATGGACTTATGTGAATTCCAGGCAGATAAAAAATAGGCACATATTAATGCAGCTCTGTATTCATGAACACATAATTATATGAATTAAATTTATTTTTTAAAATATAAGCAGTATAAATTTCAGAATTTTACTTGGGATCAGCCTCTTTAAATCTTTGTACAACAGAGCTCAGATTGGAGGGAAGGATAAGCCCTACAAGAAGCCAATCAGTTGTTCTAAAGTGTAAGGGACAAGCTGACAGGAGAATTGTACGGAGTGACAGGGGAAAACGCTTTGTTCCACTTTTCACTGTCTGGTCACAGACTGAGGGAGGGATGAGACCTGTAAAGCCCTGTACACACGATCGGATTTCCTATGGATTCAAATCCGATGGATTTTTCCATCGGAATTCCAATGAAGCTGACTTCCATCAGTCTTGCCTACACACCATCAGTCAAAAATCCGACCATCCCAAACGCCGTGACGTACAACACGTACGACGGCACTATAAAGGTGAAGTTCAAATCCAATGGCGTCACCCTTTGGGCTGCTTTTGCTGATTTCGTGTTACCGCGTGTTAGTAAAAGTTTGGTGAGAGCCGATTCGTGCTTTTCAGTCTCCATGCTTTTCAGTCCGTTACAGCATGACGAATGCTAGTTTTATCTGAACGAGCGCTCCCGTCTCCTAATTCAGTCTGAGCATGCGTGGGTTTTTTCTCCAATGGAGTTCCACACAGACGATCGGAATTTCCGGTCATTTTTTTTCCCATCGGATAAATTTAAAACATGTTCTATTTTTTCTCACCGATGGAAAAAAGACCGATGAGGCCCATACACGATCGGTTTGTCTGATGAAAAAAGTCCATCAGACTGTTTTCATCGGTAAAACCGATCGTGTGCACAAGGCATAAGTCTTACTGAACTGCTGCATTGAAAAATCAGGTATCTTGTCCTGCTAGACAGAGTGGTGCTGTGTGGCTTACATTTCAGATCTGAATGAACAGAAATACCAATCGTTTGGCAAATAAAACAAGTGCAACAATATGCCTAAGTTTAGGCATAACAGTTGTTAAAAAATCAACACAATGGATGGTACTTACATTTAATTCAAAGTATCCCCTGTCATTGCTGAAATTCTCTGTCCTCTGGCCCCCTTCCATACCCCACAGTCATACTTTCTAGTCCTGCTGGCAGAGACCCCTGTGCCCCTGGGGCTGCTTTCTGGAAGAAACTGTTAGAAAGACACAGAGGTCCCAGCTAGGCTTAGCTGGGGGAGTTTATTCTCAAGCTGAGAACCAAGGATCAAATGGGGTCTGGGGAAACTCACTGGAGAGAGCCAGCTGTTCTATGGAGGTATGAGTCTACATCTCCCTCACTAGGAATGGCCCGGTGGATATCAGCAGGAGGCAACCGATGGCTGAGAATTCAGGGACTGTGTTTAGCTTTTAAACTTTGATAGGAGTACAGGTAACCCTCAGCATAAAGATCCTGTGGAACAATATGTGAAGTGCAGCCAGCAGTCTTTGAAGTGTAGCCAGAAATTGAGGAGTCCTCCAATAATCTAGTTCTACAATTTCCAGTATCCCATGTTCCCTCTCCCTATCCCAGTTCATCCTTCTCAATAAAAAAAACAAAAATAAACCTAGACCATTCTTTGGAGCCAGTGGAAAAATGCAAGAAATGCTGTGTGCCTGGCTGTATTTGCTCTGGTGGTGGGGGGGGGCGTACCTACATTTCCAGTGGATCTCCAGGGGTTGCGCCACATACCAGGCCCATGACTCCACTTTATTGGTTATTTTGAAAATTGTTATATGTGACCCCTAATTGATCACATGGTCATGTTACCTATACTAATATGAGCATCTGTAATCATAATGTAATAATGATGCAGGAGGAAGACATACTTGTAATGTGCTGATATGGACTGGTGTACCCGTTCCATTGACCGTATTCTTTTTTGTTGCGTTGGTTCCTTTTTCAGCTTGTTCAGCCTTTGCAATTTTGGCTTTCTCTGCTTCAATTCTCTTTGGGCTGTTCATGAAGACCTGCACTACAGCATACTGGACAAGAGAGGCAAAGCCAAAGAGGAGGCACGTGATTAGCCACACGTCAATTGCTTTCACATATGACACCTTTGGCAGCTCTTGGGCTAGGGTAGTACATTCAGACGCCAAGCTCAGAACTGAAAATATACCTAGGGAAACAAAAGGAGACACAATTTAGGATATGAATATGGAAGAGGTAACTGAGTTTGTTGCAACCTGTATTATGTTTTCATACATAAGGTTGCTTGCCCCTTTGCCATGGGTACACCAACCTGCCAGGTATGCCAATAATGCAGAAACCTGAAAGTGGAGAAGGGGATTTGTTTTTAAGTTTAAAATAAATACATTACTCCTTCAAGTGCTGATCCTGTGAGAAGCACTATGGGTGGATTACATCATTGCGTTTCTTAACCGTCTTAATAGGTATTTACCTTAAAATAAATGAAAACTTAGCATGAAGCATGGGACACAGAACGTTCTCATTTTGTGATATTTAATGTATCCACCCTATCATCTTATACTGCTTAGGCTCAGTAATTAGCATTTTTCTCTTGGTTCATTTACAACCATGTACACTATTTGCATAAAGATTGTATGTGCTGGCCAGGTTTGTATAGATTTCCTCCAAGATCAAAAACATACTCAAAACGTGAATGGTTTGCACTCAAAATCATTCTTAGTTTACATTCACATGACTTTTGCGCTAGAAGAAATAAAGCGGAGTTCCACCGACATATTTTTTTTTTTTCTAAAGCATCTGTTAAGATGATCTTAATTCAATGCTGCAATCACTATTCTCACTAATAGGGCCGCTATATTTATTATTATTTTTTTAAAACAAACCTTATATTTCCCTATCTTGTGCAGTTCCATCTCGCTTGTGGGCATGCGAAGCCCACAAGGATACTCTTCCGGGATACAGTGCTGCTAAATAACCAGCATGCACGGCCAATCTCGTGCATGTGCAGTATACACAACGCTGCTGAGCGGCAGCGATGCCCACTGACTCCTGGGAATTATGACAAACATCTCCCAGGAACCAGTGCGCAGCTGGATATTGAGCACATAGCTGCAGGTGGAAGAGATAGGAAGTCGTGAAGAATTCCTTATAAACAAGGGAAAAAAAGTGTGTAAAAAAAAAAAGGCAAAGTCTGAAGTGGATGATGTGGACATCGAAAAAAATGGGTGGAACTCCGCTTTAAGAGTGTAAAGGCCTTAGAAGTAGTGACTGATGCGTATGGTCACTTGTAAAGGACCATTGTTCTGGAATGTGTTGAAGCTATGTGCATCCAGCTTACTTTGCATTCTTGGCCAGAAGAGGTAATGTTAAACTGGGTATACACTCGACTAGTAGAAAGAAATTTTATACGAAGATTCTTATGAAAATTCTCTGTACATTTGAATGTCGTTCAAAGTAGTTCAATATTTTGTTTGCTTTTAACTTTCGATTTTAGAACAAATATACTTTACCAAATGAAAACCACATACATCGTTAGAAATTTGTACATTCAAGAAAAGTTTTACATCCTGCTCTTTTGTATTTTCTTGTCACTATGGTTGAAACTAACATCGATTTGACCCCATTAATGATTATAAAAACAAAAAAACGCTCTTACAGCTAAAAGTGTTAAACAAAACTCTACTAGTGTATACCCAGCTTTAGTGTTACCCTGTAAACCAAAACATCTTCCAAACCCGGTCTTAGTGCCAGAGATGGATTCATTTCTCCATTAACATGACCAACAAATGTATGATAAAGTCATTTTAAGTCACTCATTAAAATTGTTTGATTTAAGTTGAACGTCAGTATTCCGTTCGGTCTTGAACAGATAATCAGACTCCTCTCCTGCATGGGCGTCCGCAAGGGGGGGCAAGTGCCCCCCCCCCTGGAATCTGGGACCAGATCGGCACTTACAGTTACATTCAGCAGCAGCGGCAGCTATTCACGTGTGTGTCACTGGTCCCAGGGACCTACATTCCGGGACAATACAGTGTCCCGGAATGAAATAGAGCAGTGGTTCTCAACACTGTCCTCAAGTACCCCCAACAGACCACGTTTGCAGGTTTGCCTTTATCTTGCACAGGTGCTTAAAATCAGAGTCAGTGGCTTGGTATTTTGGACAGCTATTTTATCTAAGAGAAATTCACAAAATATGGCCTGTTGTGGTACTTGAGGACAGGGTTGAGAACCACTGAAATAGAGGACACAGGACACCCTACTAACTGATTTCCAGGAGGTTCGGCACTGGATGCTAGGGCCGCCCCGCCTGGTGTCTAGCAACCAGTGACGTCAGAATCAGAGTCTCAGCAAGACCAAGTGGAGTGAGGCCTGCATCTAGTGCTGCACTGTGTCCTGAGACTGTCTCACTCTCTCCACCCACCTCCTCTCTCATTGGGCCGTGGAGCCCAGTGACTTGCAGGCAGCAGGGCAGGTTGGGATTGATCTTCTTCAGTCTCCACCCACCTCCTTCTCCGGCGCCCATGGCCCCCTGCCCACCGCCCGGTGGCATTATTTAGACTGGATCAGAGATCCATCCGATTCCATGGCTGCCCATGCCCGACTTCTCCTCCCGCCCGTGGCCCAACCGACTGTTATTGAGGGACCCTGGACCACCACCACTCCGGGATATCTTTATTAGAAGGTGAGCAAATAGAATAAGATGGATAACTGGAATAGAAGGTGACACAAGTCGGGGCCGGGCACTGTGACTGGGGGACTGGACAGTAATAATTGAAGCTGACAATTGAAGTGGGGCCAAGAAACTCAGTCTCTGGCCATTTCCTGTACTATGTCTGCAATCTCTGACCATCTCCTGTACTATGTCCACAGTCTCTAACCATCTCCTATACCATGTCCACAGTCTCTAACTATCTCCTATACCATGTCCACAGTCTCTGACCATCTCCTGTACCATGTCCACAGTCTTTGACCGTCTCTTGTACCATGTCCACAGTCTCTGACCATCTCCTGTACTATGTTCGCAGTCTCTGACCACCTCCTGTACTATGTCTGAAGTCTCTAACCATGATAATGTGATAATGACATCGCTGAAAAGGGGAGGAGCATGGGTGACCTTAAAATGATGCCCCCCTCTGAAAAAAGTTCTGCCGATGTCCATGCTCTCCTGTTCTTTCATTGCACACTGTGATTGTTCTACAGTGTGAATTTTTAAGCTGCAGCAAGTCAGATAGAGCCCTTTTCTAGCTGATGAATGTTCAGCATTATCTAGTTCTTTCCCTTCCAACCTTACTGTCCTTAGCCTGCCCCTTCATGCATTGTATTTCACTTCTTTCAATCGTGGAAGGTCAGCATCACCTATGGGCATTACCTAGGACAGTCGGCATGTGAATGCACTCTACTCAGAAACACCCACTACTTCCAAACTGAAACCCACCCATGAAGCCATTTTGATATTTGCATTAGCGCTCTTTCACACTGATGTGGCGCATTTTTTCTGCACTGCAGGTGCAGCACAGTGTACCTATAGGTTTTGTGAGGGTTGCATGCGCTTTACCATTGATTTCTATTGCATCGGGAGCTTTTTCTGAAAATGCACCAAAATTTCTGAAAAAGCACACGCATCAGTGTGAAAATTGCCTCCTCTTAAAAGCCAGCCCACTGTTTTGCATCAAGGCTTAAAGTGATACTCAAGCTAAAAATGTTTTTTACCTTAATGCATTCGTTAAATTAAGATAAAAAAATTAAAAGATGGCACCCCCCCCCCCCCTTTCCTGTGTAAAAGGGAAAAAAGGGGAGATAAGATCCAGCGCTGTGCATGGCTGCATCTATTCTTCCCTCTCTTTCTCTTCACACAGCACTCGAGCAGCAGCAGGATCCATTGGCTCATGCTGCTGTCAATTAAATGCAGTGAGGAGGAAGGGGGGGGGCATGGCTCCATAGACACACAGCTCGGGAGCATGCAGACACTATGTGCCTCTATAGCAAGTGACTTACTATGGGGACACACGAAGAAGAGGAGGACCCAGAATCGCCACTGGGGGACCCAAGAAGAGGAGGATCAGTTCCGCTCTGTGCAATACCAGAGCAGGTGAGTATAACATGTTTTATTATAATATTTTTTTTTTTTTACTTTAACCACTTCCATACAGGGCACTTATACACCTTCCTGCCCAGACCAATTTTCAGCTTTCTGCGCTGTTGCACTTTGAATGACAATTGCGCGATCATGCTACACTGTATCCAAACTAAATTTTTATAAGTTTGTTCCCACAAATAGAGCTTTCTTTTGGTGGTATTTGATCACCTCTGGGATTTTTATTTTCTGCTAAAAAAATAAAAAAAAGACCAAAAATTTCGAAAAAAAAAACGTTTTTTTTTGTTTCAGTTACAAAACCTTGTAAAAAAGTATGTTTTCCCCTTCACTGATGGGCACTGATGGGGCTGCACTGATGGGCACCGATAAGGCGGCACTGATGGGCACCAATGAGGTGGCACTGCTGGGCACCGATGAGGTGGCACTGATGGGCACCGATAGGCGGCACGGATGGACACTGATAGGTGGCACGGATGGGCACCGATAGGCGACATGGATGGGCACTGATAGGCGGCACGGATGGGCACTGATAGGTGGCATGGATGGGCACAGATAGGCAGCACGGATACGCACAGATAGGCGGCATGGATGGGCACGGATAGGCGGCACGGATAGGTGACACGGATGGGCACTGATAGGCGGCATGAATGGGCACTGATAGGTGGCACAGATGGGCACTAATAGGTGGCACGGATGGGCACTGATAGGTGGCACTGTACTGTAATGTGTTGTACTAATGGATGCCAATCAGTGCCAAACAATAATGCCTGCCAATCAGTGGTGCCCATTGTGGGCACTGATTGGCATCCATTGTGGGCACTGATTGGCATCCATTAGGCATTTCTAATTGGCATCCCTGGTGGTCTAGGGTAGCATACCTTATGCTGGGCATCCCTGGTGGTCTGGTGGCATCCCTGGTGGTCCAGTGTGGGCATCCTCGGGGGGGCTGTGCTGATAATCGATCAGCACAACCCTCCCTGTCAGAGGAGCAGCCGATCGGCTCTCCTCTACTCGCGTCTGACAGACGGGAGTAAGGGAAAAGCCGATCACCGGCTTTTCCTGTTTACATCGTGATCAGCCGTTATTGGACACGGCTGATCACGTGGTAAAGAGTCTCCTTCAGAGACTCTTTACCTAGATCGGTGTTGCGGGGTGTCAGACTGACATCCCGCAACAACGATCGCCGCGATGCGCGCCCCCGGGGGCGCGCAGCGGCTCAATATCCTGAAGACGTCATATGACGTCCAGTCAGGATATTGAAACCACTTTGCCGCCGTCATTTTGCAATAGGGCGGGCGGCAAGTGGTTAATAACACTTGAAGGCTCTTGAAAGGAGTACTGGGACAGGTTGCTGTGATGTTTTCAGGAAGCTGAGTACAGCACCCTGCTGGTCCCTCTTATCAGCCATGATATGCCTGCATTGCATAAGGAAGCTCTGAGACCCAATTATGACATCAATGTGTCAAAAATAAGGTTTTAACTGTAGATAGCTAAAATAAAAAACGTTACTAGGATTTGTGTCCTAAATGAAATGAATTAACACAGCTGTAGAGTATTTTACAGTAAATGAAATCATGAAAATAATTTACGTAATTTGAAGTCCAGCCTAATGTGCACACTAACGCTGAATAACAAAGCAGACATGACAGTATAGTTCTTACAGTTGAATGACACTCCTTAATGACATGCGATGACCATATGATTGGATATTTCTCTGGCACCATCCAATGAACCCATGTCATACATACAGATGAGAATGTTTTACCGACATAATGAAACATCGATCTGAGAATGAAAAATGAGATCGGGACATATGAAATGCAGAGTTACATATATGAGATGACTTGTAAATCTTGGCATAATATGCGGAGCAATAATTCTAACTTTTTAGCAAAATGTATCATGTAAAATGATCAGTAAAAATAAAATCTTTTTCCTTGTGCAGAATTTGATTGTTTTTTAAAAGATGCCACAAGAATTCTGCTGCAGGTTTTCAAGGAGAAGCAACATCTACCAGGGGATCCCAATGACCCCTAATGACGGACACTAGTTAGGATTACTACTCTAAAAATGATGGCAATCAAAAGTTTCTCAGAGCACAGAAAGGTCATGTAAAGGCTCTGCATTCATTTACACAATAAGGTAACTAACTAATGTACTTCTCTTGCAAAAGTTCTGAAATATTGCTACAGAATTATATTCCACTCCAGAAAGCATACCCACAAGATTCTTACATCTCTTAATAACATCTAATATATAGCTTCCAACTATCCCTGATTTCGAGGGACTGTCCCTAATTTCGAGGGACTGTCCCTGATTTGGAACAAAGTCACTCTCTGTCCCTCTTTGCTCCTCATTTGTCCCTCATTTTGGTCTGATCTATATAGTTGTATATAAAATGCACTTTTTATCTTTCAAAAAGTGTTTCCCCGTGCTAAACCTTTCATCCAATTTTTAAATTGCTGCATTTGTAAATTTCATAAGCCAATATAAAGGAATATTAGTGGGAAAAAAAAACACTTGTGGGTTCAACTAATATTTTTTTTGTACAGATACTCCTCGTTTAACGACTTACCTGTTTAAAGACCCGCTCTGACTTACGACAAGTTCTCCCCACCCGAACGATTGTATTGTACAGTACAGTACAGAAATGTTGTTTGTGTTCTGTACTTATGCAAATTAAAACAACTTTATTGAGCTGGAGTTTTGTGTTTAGCCCTTTTTTTTCATAATACAGTACAGTAGTTATGTTTAAAATATTGATTACTTGTGACTCCTCATTTAACAACCAATTTAACAACCAATTAAGGTTGTTAAGGAGAGCCTGTGAGGAGAGCCTGTATAATTCTCCTTTAAAGGGGCATGGCAGAAAGTGTGTCCTATGCATACATACTTTTGCTAATAGGTGTCCCTCATTCCCATCTTAAAAAGTTGGGAGGTATGTCCAATATAATGCAAGAATCGTCTGCTCCTGCCATTACTTTCATGATTCCTGTTGGACATTCTTTGCTGTAAAATAAATGAAAAAACTATAGGGGGTGTAAGACCCCTTTATATTGGCTACAGGAACCAATACCTTGTTTATCAGGTGTATAGGTCTCACTGCTGTAATTGACAGAGACATATAGGAAGCCAGTGGGTAACTCAGCTTGCTGATAAATCAAAATTTAAACACCTGATTAGGATAAGATGAAGTTTGTCCAAGGGGGGAAAAAAAAACCTTAATGGAAATAATGTGAAGTACAGCCATTATTACTTATAAAATTATCACCATTTCAATATATTTGCAAAAAAAAATAGTTAATTGCTTAGTTAGGGATTTGTGAGGGTAGATACACCAAGTATAATTTTGAACACACAGTATATGGCCAATAGTATACTGAACTAGTAATAACACAAGTACAAGTTATAGACAATGGCTTCTATTGCAGCATGGAGCAAGCCAGTATGAATAATTGGCCCTGCATATTAATATACTGCATACTATTAATTATTTTGCAAGTAATGGTATAAGAAAATGTACCAGCAGATTTGTTTGAGCTTTACTTATTGTGGATACAGATATTTTAGCTGTAGGGAGAGTCGTCCACTGGTTTTATATATGCCTAGAACTCTATATCAGCAAGATCTCCCTAACATAATTTCTGTCTCTGGTTCTGTCAACCTGGGAGTTTTGTGTGTTCCCGTTCACCTTTGGTAAGCAACTTCTGTTGCATTTTTCATATTACAAAAGTAATATAACATCCATGCAGAAGACTCAGTCCCCTCTCGTAATGACTACAGCAGGTCTTCAGACCCAGTTGCATAGAGATCTCGTATTTATACCCCCAAAACTTTTTTTTGTTTTTTTTTGTTTTGGGTAGTGGGGACATGGATTATAACACCTGTTAGTTTTTATTGCCATCTGTGCCCCCGTGAGGGAGATTCACCCTCCCTATTGGTCCTGTTGATGATTATCATTGAAAGTGAAAGCAAAAGGAAAATCCCATATTTTGGGTTGTCTCTATAAAAGTAATAGAGGGGAAATAATCCAATGGGGACACTAGTTCTGGTGACCTGGGGGTCCCCAAGACATTCCTTAAATTTGCAGAGATATCCTCTCAATTCTTGTTTTTCTATGGGACAGGAAGTGAAGGTAAATCTCCCCAACGATTACAAAAATAAACTTTACTCTCCAAGATCTTTAAAAACTAAAATAACACTTTTTGGTGGACTGACACTTTTAGAATGAACTCTTGCTCCAAATGAAAAATGCCATAGCAAACTGTGCGACTGACATAACAACAAATAGATGGCAAGTATGAGTAACATTGATCGCTATGAAAAAATTATGGTAATATCTTTCAAAGTAACAGCCAACCAAATGTTTTCCAACTGCACACACAAACTCAATCAATATTGGTTACCTAATGGTACCCTGGCAGCACTGGCATCAGGGTTGATCCAAAAAGATAGCCAGGACAGGACAACAATCAGCAGAGTTGGAGCATAGACGCCCATCATATAGAAGCCCACCTGTCTTCTCAATGTAAAGACGACCTCAACACATGTATAGTAACCTTTATTGAAGAGAAGATAAGAACACATGTAATAAAATGGCTTTATTCCTCACAAATATTCTGGTATAAGAAAACTCATGTATGAATAAATGCAATATTGTCATTGTGTTTTCTTTGTAACCAAGTTAATTTACATGAATGCTTTATACAACAGGAGAAAGAGTGGCTTGGTTAGGTTCAGAGAGATTTTCCACTTTGATCCAAAAAGAAAAAAAATTATATAAAAAACTGAATATATTATTAAAATACATATATAAGTCCTGTTGTACCTGCCAAAATACGTGTGTAATTTGTTTGATGGAGTTTTTGTGTATTTTTACAGACATTATTACAAAGTTCACGTGCATTTGTTACGCACACCAAATTGCATTTCCCTACATGTGTATTGCAAGTTCCCCACTTAAAAATAATCTCTGGTTGCTGATCATGTGCTACTGTTAGGTAAAATTCACTGCCTGTGCATTTTACTTTGTTACCAATAATTTCTGTGAGCACAAACCCGATATGTATTTTGCAATATGCAAAGATGCATGTTCCACAAAGCACAGCATTATAGTACAAATAAATGAACAGGCCTGATTGATTTATATTACATATATATTGACATTGTTATTTTCTTTTTTCCCTTTTTGTAAACACTCTTTATTACAAATTTTTCTTACATGTTAAATTACATTACATTTATCACTATTTATGATTTAAATATATCCACTTACATTTACTTTTCTTGTTTCAACTTCACCCATAATAAAAGCGGAAGTAAACCCATCGATTTAACAGTTTCAAAAAGCAGTTACATTCCCGGCATGCCGGGAATGCTAACTGTCACATTGGTTGTGCTCTCAACCAAACTGTCAAACCATCCAATGGCTGGTGTCATAACTGATCACATGTGCAGCATCAAGGCAGTTGAAGATTAAACAGAGGCCAAGATGGCAGCTTCCTTGCCTGAAAATGATAGGAGGGTTTACTTCCACTTTAACACTCAGTACAATCTTTCACTTCCATAAAATAGTCACCATTTCTTCCTACTAATACCTAATCTATACAATACTTTCACATACCATTGACATATATTGACATAGTTATCTAATGTAGGGAGCTCTCACCTGCAATTTAATGATGATGAGTGCCCACAGTTAAAGTATAACTAAACAAACAACATAAAAATCAGTCCGTATATGCGGTAAAGCGTGCTTGTTATACTCAGTGTGGAACCTAAGGGGGTTATCCTCTGCATTGTGAAAAAAGGCTGTTTGATCCAGGCTGTTTGATCCAGGCTGTTTGATCCAGGCTTCTCTCATCCTCCCCTGTTAATTTCCTGATAATACAGAGTCTATGGAGTCATTGCTAGAGAAGTTTTTTTCTTGGGAGAGTGCATGTGATCAGCACAGGGCCAATCAGCATTGTCTAGACAGAGGGTCAGGGGTCTTGCAGTCTAATATGACATTTAGAAAACTCCTCCTACAAGCTTTAACCAGTGCTGGGCTGGATACTGATAGAAGTCACAAGATTGCTCTAAGACCCCTTTCACACTGAGGCGTTTTTCAGGTGCTAAAGGGCTAAAAATAGCACCTGTAAAGTACCTGAAATACGCCTCCCCTGCAGCCCCAGTGTGAAAGCCCTGGTGCTTTCACACTGGGGCGCTTTGCTGGCAGGACATTAAAAAAGTCCTGCAAGCAGCATCTTTGGAGCGGTGGAGGAGTGGTGCATACACCGCTCCTTAACCACCCCTACCCAGTAAAATAAATGGGCACCGCTGCCGAAGCGCCTGCAAAGCGATTCAGCAGTGGCACTTTTAACCCTTTCCTCGGCCACTAGCAGGGGTTAAAAGCGCCCCGCTAGCGGCCGAATAGCGCCGCTAAAAACACAGTGGTAAACGTGGCCCGCGACTCAGTGTGAAAGGGGTATAACTGCTTATGTGAAAAGGTATTTAGCAGTTTATATTTACTAAAATGATTGCATTTCCATGTTCTGTGTACTGTGGGAGACCAAATAAACTGAATGTAGGGTCCTGGTTTTAGTAATACTTCAAGGAGCTTTACCTTCTGCTCCCATATTTAGAAACTATAGTAGTTCTGGGTGGGGTAGCAACAGGGAACTATAGTTGAAAAACAGGAAGATTTAATGGATAGCTGAGTTGGACACTATACAACCCAAAGGGTTAAATGCTGACTTTTAATTTATTCTTATGTTTGTGAATTTTATTATCTCAGACTGTGGATGGAGAATAAGGTGGAGACACCAAGTTTAAACATTTCCAATATATTATAATTATTATACAAATGTTATGGGTTTGTTTCATTCATGTTGTTCTATGAGAGCAGTTCTTTGATACAAATTAGTATAAGAATGTGTGCAGGTGTACGCAGGTGTTACATATTACCGGTTGTAAATAACAATGACAAATAAAGTGGTTGTAAAGCCTGAAGATTTTTCACCTTAATGCATTGTAAGCATTAAGGGTAAAAACCTTCTGTGTTGCAGCTCACCCCAGACCCCCCCTTTTTCTACCTGAGCCCGATCCGATCCAGCGATGTGCACGAGCGCAGCAGCTCCAGCCTCCCACTGCTGTTAATCAAATCCAGTGACACAGGTGCCCCCTTAGGGAAAGCGACTTTCCGTGGGAGCACCCGATGAAGAGGAGGGGCCTGGAGCGCCGGCGGGGCACTGTCAGGAGCATCTAGTGCTCCCGCTCCTAATTCCAGCATCCAGGTTTTGGCTATTGCATTCTCCCTGTCTGTCTGTCCACCTGCAAGGTGATTGATGTGGTCAGTCTCTGGGTGGTAACCAAACCTGTTATAAGCAAACCAGACCCCCAGTCTCAAGCTTGTGATAGAGAGTGATACGTGTGTTATTCCTGATCAAGCTCCCTGTCTGTCTGCCCTGCTCTGCTAGATTGAATTTCCCTGTGTATGACTTTGGACCGGATTACTGAACAATTCCCTGAACTCAGCCTGTATTTTTACCTGGACTTTCATTGAACCACTCTGCCTCTCTTCCAAATGCAAGTACCTATTTGCTTTGCTCAGTTCGCACCTGCCCTGGCGTGGTAGCCAGGCACTATAGCATTGTGTATAAGACCTGGGGGCAACCGAGAACCGGTAAGCCCGCTTGCCTTATGGTAAAGGGGGCTGCTAAATGTGAAGCACACAGTAGCCAGCTATAGTGTCTGACCACCTGCGTTGGGGTAGACGTGACATTATCACAAGCCTTTAACACAAAAAAAAAACAGTAACGCAGGAGCCACAGCCCAAAGCTAACCCATCTGAACATTTTTCTGGTGACCCCCATATGTTTTCCAACTTTAAAAATAGTTAAATGCTATATTTTAAGCTTAAGCTTTAAGCTTAAGCCACACTCTTCTGGTTCTGAAGCGCAGCTGGTTAACCTGATTATTACATGGTTGCAGGGGGATCCCCAGTCTTGGGCTTTAGTCTCCCTGCAGATGACCCAGCCAGAGGGCCAGTTGAAGCCTTTTTCAAGGCTGTAGGTTTACTGTATGATGATCCTGACCATGCCCATTTAGCTGAAACTAACCTTAGGTCATTACGTCAGGGTAAACGCACCGCTGAACAATACTGTTCTGATTTCTGCCGCTGGGCTCCTGAATCAGGGTGGAATGACCCTGCTCTAGGAAGCCAATTCAGGTTAGGCTTATCAGACTCCATCAAATACTCCTTAGTACACTACCCTGAACCAAAGTCATTGAATGAAGCCATGCAAGTAGCCATCCGTATAGACAGGCATTTACGAGAAAGGCGTACAGAGAGGTTTGTTTCTTTGCCCCCAGTATGTCACCTACTTCTTATTCATCAACTCTTCCTGAGCCCTCTCAACCTCTCCTGGAGGATGAGCCCATGCAAATTGGCGCTACCCATTTATCCTCTGTGGAAAAGGCTAGAAGAAGATCCCAGGGATTCTGCTTATACTATGGCAACCACGGCCACTTTGTCGCCAGCTGCCCTAATAAGCTGAGAAACACCAAGAGTCTAGTGCGGGTGGGGTCTGCTTCTATAGACTATAATGTGTCAGTTTCCCTCAGAGATAAACTTGTATTAGTTCCTGCACAACTTAGTTCTGCCAAGTTTTCTCATCACCTCTCAGCTTTCATAGATTCTGGTGCTGCTAGCAATTTCATTGATAGGGATCTAGCACACTATCTACAGATTCCCGTGACTAAGGTAATCAGGTCCTTTTCAGCCTTAGCTGTTTATAACTCTCCCTTGTCCATGGGCCTGGTCACCTTGTGCACTGTACCTGTTACTCTGACCATAGGGGAATTTCATAAGGTGACAATCAGCTTTTACTTGATAACATCTCCTGCTTATCCCCTTATCTTAGGGTATCCCTGGCGTAAACTTCATAACCCACACATAGATTGGGCTACAGGAGAGATTGGTTCTGGTCCCAGACCTGCATCCAGAACTGCATTAAAACTGCTGACAAATTGCCCATTTGTAACCCTTTTGTGCCCAGTACCAGTCATATGCCTTTATTACAGTCCTATTCGGATCCTGATCATGACCATTTTTCCAAGTGCGACTCCAGTTTGCATAACCATTTGCCTTTATATGACTCTGTTAAAGCAAAAGACGCTGACAATTTTTTTTTCATTTTCTACAGGCCAACTCTCCAGCCAATTGCCACAGCCCGAATCTTTGCCTCCTAGAAGCCAAACTTACCCGCTGTCTCGCAGCCTTGATCCCTGTTTTGAAACTTCTAAGTCTCACAATATTTTACCTTCAGCACAAGTAATGGGAGGTTTTCCCCCCTGACATTTTGGACTCTGTTTTAAAGGCTCAGTCTTGTGTTCCGCCCAATCTACCCCCTGGAAAGCTGTTTATTCCCCTCCACCTTAGGCTTAAAGTGCTTTCAGAAGCACATGGTGCTAATATGGCCAGGCAACCAGGGATTACTAAAACTTTTTATTTGGTTTCTCGTGGGCTTTGGTGGTCTTCTCTCAATAAGAACTCCTGTTTTCTACATTAAAGCTTGCAAAACCTGTGTTCACTCTAAGCCCTCAGAAGTCAAGCCCCCTGGAAAACTCCTACCTGTGTCTGTCCCTAAACTCCATTGGACCCACATCCAGGCTAACTTGTCCTCAAGCTTCACTGGCTCTACACCTGCCAATGCGGTCCAGTCAGTCGCTACACATGCCGATGGGGTTCAGTCAGTCTCTACACCCGACGATGCAGTCCAGTCAGTCGATACACCTACCGATGTGATCCAGTCTGCCTCTGCACCAGTTATTCAGGTACAACCCATGCCAATTGAGCCTCCTGCTTTTTCTTATTCAAGACTTTCTGTAACCTGACCTCTGCCCAGTCTGTTGGTCCTATGCTGCTTCCAGCTTGTCTTTAAGGGTACGGGGGCCCCTCCTCAGAGGGGAGGTAATGTCAGGCGCATATAGTGCTTCTGCTTTTAATTCCAGCATTCAGGTTTTGGCTTTTGCATTTTCCCTGTCTGCCTGTCCACCTGCAAGGTGATTGATGTGGTCAGTCTCTGGGTGGTAACCAAACCTGTTATAAGCAAGCCAGACCCCCAGTCTCAAGCTTCTGATAGAGAGTGATACGTGTGTTATTCCTGATCAAGCCCCCTGTCTGTCTGCCCTGTTCTGCTAGATTGATTTTCTCTGTGTATGACCTTGGAATGGATTATTGGACTATTCCCTGAACTCAGCCTGTCTTTTTACCTGTACTGTCATTGAACCACTCTGCCTGTCTGCCAAATGCAAGTACCTATTTGCTTTGCTCAGTTCTCACCTGCTATGGCATGGTAGCCAGGCACTATAGCATTGTGTATAAGACCTGGGAGGGAAACTAGTACCAGTAGGCCTGCTTGCCTTATGGGAAAGGGGGCTGCTATAGGTGAAGCACACAGCAGCCAGCTATAGTGTCTGACCACCTGTGTTGGGGTAGACGTGACAGGACCCCAGAAAAAGAGGATCTGGGCTGCTCTGTGCAAAACATTTACACAGAGCAGGTAAGTATAGGCATGTTTGTTATTTTTATTTTTTTTAAACAAAGGTTTACAACCCCTTTAAGATTGTTAGCTTCAGTTTCATACTTTACTTTAGGATTTTGCAAGAAATTTAATATATAATTTGAGGTGCTGCAGAATTACTATCATGGACTACTGTATACATGTTGAAGTGTGTATACATTTTTCTGGAGCCCCTCTGTATATATATAGCTATGAGTCATTCAGTTGTGTGTGTGTGCAAATTTCCGCTTCAGCTATTGATCTGTCTTTACAGCAGATGTTTGTCAATAAACTATAGGGAGATAACATCTCAAACAATGATTACATCTGAATAACGATGCAATCTGAATTTTTTGTTATGACCATAATAAAGAAAATATGTACAAGAAGCACTATATACTCCCTTCAAACCTCTAATTTGGGGTCAGTTGCACTGATAACTGTGATATTTCTTGGTACTTGCTTTATTTTTTACATCAGCCTTTCCAAGTAAAGCAACACCATCAGCAGTTGGCTGCAAATTCATCTGAAAACAGACAAAAGGAACCCAATTTTTCTGTGTGGCATTAATAGCTAAAGACTGAACTCAAGGCTTCCAGCAATGAACCTACAGAGTATATAGGCATGCTGAACACAGGTGATTGCAAGTGAACAGCAAGCAGGTGCACTGCCAGGGGGCTTCAGTCTAATCCATTAAAATTGTCAGTGCAGCTCTGCGAAAAAGAAAGCAGATGGGGCTAAAGTGTTCCCTATGTGCTTAAGCTGTACAGTTATTTTCTACTTTGTTTTTATTTACATTGTATATGTATTGAATTGAATTGTATTTACTTTAATTTGCAACTTTATTGTAAAACTTTGTACACAGCTTTATTATAAAAAACAAACAAAACAAAACAAAAAAAAACAAACATTAGTGTATTCCATATAAAAGTTTGGGAATAAAAAGTAATTTTCCAAAAATATCTTTTGTCCATTATTTTGAGACTTGATACTGAAAGTGTCTTAAAAAGGTCATTCACCAGATTCCTATGTATTTACTGTATTTATCAGAAAGGAGGCTTATTTAGAAGAGACATTGTTCCACGTCAAATACTTAAAACTCTAAGCAACATGAAGAACATTAGAGTTTTTAAAGCAGCACACTCCCACGACATGGAAATCAATAGAACTTAACTATACCCTGACCTTTTCAAGCTGCAGGAGAACCTGACCCATGCTGGCAAAGATCAATACTCAGGTTTCCATAGTTCATTCTCTGGTGTGTGCCCTATAACATTCTTTACATGGACTTCTAATACTTCTTACAAACTCATACACTTTCTTCTTAAAATCCACTAGAAAACCTCAGTGGAGGTGACTCTAGATTTATTGGTACTTTGATGTACACAATTACAGTATAAAACAACTTCCCAGATGCTGCCCTGAAATGCTTCCATTCACTTGTGTTTAGTATACTAAAAATATGTCTGATTAAGATCTGGCTAATGTTACCTGGAGACCAATAAATCTGCAAGTGGCTGGGGGAACCCATTACTGAGAATATTTTATTAGGGGAATATTTAATAACAGCAATTTAGAGACATTTGAACAGAAGGGAACATTGATAGTATCTACATCAAAGTGATAATCTGTAAACTTCTTAATCTCTATTACCACGTAAAAAGAGAGAGAGAGAAAAAAAAAAAACCTGGCAAATGTAAAGGATATTTTTAGAGCAAAACGATTTACCAAAATCCTTAGGGGTCGGTTCACACCAGATGGCAGCTATTTCCTGCACAGCCCAAAGCATAGACATGGCATAATGCCTTGTCCCCAATGTTGTCAGTTCACCATTTGAAAAAAAAAAGTACTGCATGCCTTATTTAAAGCAGCGAGTTACAACACGATCCACCCATAACACCATTGCAATGCATACAACTGTATAGAAATGTCACTGACATTTCAATAAAGCTTTGTTACAAGAAAATAAACAGTGCAATGCACCGGGATTGGCACATTGGCACTGTCACACAGTGCACATGAGCGGCCAATGTGTTGAGCACAGCTTGTTAATGTGAACAGACCCTTAAAGTGATTGTAAACCCTTATGCTGCGTACACGTGGTCGGAAATCCATTCGTCTGTATGCAATTCCGACGGGGAAAAAAACATGCATGCTCGGAAACAATTTGACGCATGCTCGGAAGCATTGAACTTCTTTTTCTCGCCTCGTCATAGTGTTGTATATCACCACGATCTTAACGCTCGAAAGTTCTGAGAAATTTTGTGTGACCATGTGTATTCAAGACAAGCTTGAGCGGAATTCTGTCGGAAAAACCATCCAAAACTGATCGTGTGTACGCGGCATAACATTTACCCAGTGAAGTGACTGGCCTCAGGTGATACACAGGGATGTAACACATCCTATTACATTGTCAGGGCTGGGCTCATCCTTTCCTTCTCTGTGCTGGCAGCTCAGCTGTCAGATAATTGCCAGCTCCCATCTCTCCACAGTGATCCACCTGTTGATGATCCTGCTCATCAGCTCTGCCTACTTAAAGCCTTCCAGTTCATTTGCTCTCTGCCTTCGCCTGTGTTAACATCACAAGAGACTTTCTCTGGCGTTCCTGTTGAAGACCTGCTTGACTGACATTCCCTCTGGCTACAGATCCTGCTTGCTGTACTACTACCTTTATCGCTGGCTCTTGGACATTGGTTTGGCCGACTACCCGATCCAGTTACTGAACTCTGGCTATGTTTTGACTACGCTTACTCTGTTTATCTTTTTATTTTTATTATTAAACAAGTGTGATTTAACTGTACTTCTGTCTCAGTCTGATTCATGGTATCTGACATACATATGTTGTACCTGTTTATCTGCAATCTCTTCTCTAATCCATTCAAAGTTCAGAATTTATAAAGCTTGTCTGAGCTGTTAGAAAAAAGGGGGTGAAGAGCTGAAGTCACACTCAGCTGGAGATCCCTCCCCTGTAACCTTTTTTCTCTTGGCACAAGGAAAACAGAAATCAGAAGTGACTCATGCTGATAGCAGAGGAGCAAAGCAGTGGACAGAAATGACACTTGGTGCTCTGGATAGAGACAAATACACACTATAGAGGGATATGCTTTATTCATATTTCATGTCTGAGGATTACAACTACTTTAAGTAAATATGTGCTGGAGAAATTCAGTGCTGCTACATCTGGCCATCTTCTGGAAAATTATAGTTGCATGGCTGCCTGGTTAGTCATATGCTTTAATGAGACAAGGTTACCTTATTCTATTAGGGCACAGTGACCCTGTCTGTGAAAAGGTTCTCTTTTCTCCCCTCTGACTATTTAAACTGATTTTTCCAGCACTCCTTCACAGCAACTTCTTCTGTGGCTGCACTGTAAAATAACTAGTGATATTGTATATGGAGGAGCATGTAATCTCCTCCCATCATGCAATGCCCAGGCCTAGTAAGCAATCGCTGAATCCAAGCACTGTCATACTGTATGTTGGAGGGATGACGTTGGTGCACCCTCTGCCAACAACAGCCACTGGTTATTTTGGTAGTAGCTGCAAATGAGGAAAGGATTGTAGCGGATCCATGAAGAGGTAAGTATAATGTGGTCATGGGTGGGCTTTACACCAACACTGTCACATTACCACCATGTTCCTTTACTTTTTTTAAGTAACCAACCTGGGACAAGCATACAGTAAGTGAAGTTAAAAGACCAAATCTGCAAAATTATTAGAGGGCAGCGACATGACAATAATGGAATGGAGGATTCTCTACAATCCCAAAAACCTTAAAATGTTACTAAACCCAGGACCCTGCATTCATTATATCTGGTCTCCCACAGTACACAGAATATGGAAATTAGATTATTTTAGTAAATATAAACTGCTAAATACCTTTTCTCATCAGCAGTTAGAGCAGTCTTGTGACTTCTATCAGTGTCTGTTTAAAGCTTGTAAGAGTAGTTTTCATTCTCCTGTGACTGTCCTATAAGGCTGCAGGACCCCTGACCCTCTGTCTGGACAGTGCTGATTGGCCCTGTGCTTATCACATGCACCCTCAGAAGGAAAAAAAAAACTCTCTAGCAATACACACCAAACTGAGCATGTGCAGCTTGTCAACTAACCTCTGTTCAATCGGGAGATGTATTGGGGATTGTGGAAGAAGGGGAGGATCAGAGAAGTCAGGATGAAACAGCCTTTTTACACAATGCACAGGATTAACCCCTCAGGTTCCACAGTGAGCCTATACAGACTGATTTTACTGTTGTGGGTTTAGTAACACTTATCAGGTGCCTCCACAGTCAAATTCATAGTGGGAACATAAAGAAAGAGCGTTATATGAGATAGGGCATCCCTAACAAGTGTGGCAAACATGGCAACCCCAACCAAATGTTGCTGTGAATGTTTTACAATAGGCACAGCTTTATCTATTGGCTAAAAGACACAAACACACTCCATACACAGTAAATGGGATACAGTATTTTTTCATACTTTTTGTATGACTCAGACCTGTCAATCACGATGAGCAGAGGGAGAGAATTAGCAACAAGAATTTAATTCCTGCTAGAGGGTGGCTCTCCATGTTGCCACTGTGTGTAGGAACATAGCCACCCTCTCTTGCTCATAACAGAGATGAACTAGGGACTATGGACTGTGCTATTTGTAGTGTGCATAGAGCAGCGCAAATTACCACAACTAAAGTGCACTGCTCATTTCAAATAAGTGAAAGTGAGAGGGAAAAGGAGAGGTTCAGAAGCTCACAAAGGGTGTTAGAGGGCAGAAAAACACAGTAAGAAAAAATGTAATGAACAATAGAATACAAGAACATTAAAAAAGAAGTGCAGGATCCTAAAAATGTAACACACATAGCTGGCTGCAACATCAATCTCGGCTGCAGCTGTACTCCACCGCTTCTCCACAAAGGGAAATGAGCGATCAAAGACAGCTGATCGCGCAGTTCTCGGGTCCGCTCTGAGCACAGAGTCAGTCACTGCTCTGTGCTTTGCCCCTCCAGCTCTCACTGGAGTACTGGGCTGTGAAGGGGGCGGGAGCGGCTGGCTCAGGCACCCAGTGGCTGAGCAAGCTGCCAGTCAGGCATCTGGGCAGATCCTGACATTATTATCGGGATCCCTGCAGAGCCTGCACTGGCTCTGTGACGTCAGGCAGCAGAGGACTTTAGACTGTTGTAGGATGAAATTGGGTCACAGGAGTGAAGAACTAAGTGCACTCCTGTGTCCTGCAGAAGTATGACCAAAGAACTTGGAGAGGAAGTTATGGATTATTTTTGGAGAATAATGATAATTTTTAGTGTCAATTTAAGTGAGTCCAGATTACAATAGCTGCATTCATTCATTAGGCAGGGTAATTTTCGGGCAGGATATTCGTTTTTATTTTAGGTTTCCGTAAAAGCAAAAATAAAATGACTACGTTATTTGTATGTAATACTTCTTACCAGTGCCTTTGTAGTATTTTGTACAGTTACCATATTCAATGTCTTCTGTCTTTATATCAAACTGAGGCAATGCAATTTTTTCCATTTGAACAGGGTCTCCTGGCTGCCAAATGAACCGCAAGTCATCCGTTGTATATCCAACTTTGTGACAAACAAAAACATATTTCAGCAATCTCCACACATTTTTATCAAATCAAAAACCTATAATTATTTGTTCTCGAGGCACACACTGAAGATTAGGTCAGAAACATTGCGGCTATGAAATCATTTGTTAACGTTATTAAAGCAACAAAATCTATATACCTGCAGAACAAAGCTGTGATAATGAGATTATTCATTTCTCTAATTCAGTACAAAGTAACTATTTTTATCTGGCCTTATTAAGCACTGAGACATCAACTGACAGCTCTAGTAATCTCGTGTTATTAATGACCGAAAACATCATTGTGTGTTTTTTTTTTTTTATAAATGAAAATGTCTTCATCTAGCAGGATTCATGATGAATGAGCAATGCCACAGCTAAATCAATGTATGATATAGTGTTATGCCATACAGTTTAGTCTTGCATAAATCAGAAGGATACATAATTCATTTACTGAAAATATATTACATCATTATCTAAAGGGAACCTGTACTCTGACCACAAAAGAGAAGTTTGGGGTTAGTTTTTTTTTTTCAGGTTCATACTATGCTGCACCTGTCCCTCGCTGGCTCTAACACTAAGAAACGAGTGATCAAACACTGCCGATCATGGGCGTTCACAAGGGGGGGCAAGTGCCCCCCCCGGAAAAATCAGGGATAGGCAAGGTGTCCATACACAGACAATGGTGTCTGTGAGCGGTCCTTTCAGGGTCCGCCACATCCCCTGTGGACTTTTTTCTAAGTCTGCTGCTCTCCAACTCACTGAGACCATCCCTCCCTCACCCCCGATGCGATGGCTCGGGCCTCCGCTCGGCTCCAGTCCTTCCTGTGTAGAGAGAGATGTAGATTCGGTCGGCGCAGCGCTTGTGCCGCCCACTCAAGTGGAATGGTGGTGGAGTCCTGCCTGCGTGTGGAGTGATCTGTGGGACTGTCTGGGGGAGGTACTGTCTGTGCTGTGCAGCGGCTGTCCAGCGCGGGAGAGAGAACTGGAGAACAGGCAGGCAGCCTGAGCCAAGAAGGAAGCAAGGAGGACTCGTGGAGGGGAAAACAAAAAAATAATATATCCTTTGCAGGGGGAGAGGCCGGAGAGTCTGGAGTGTGGTGCTGCAGGAAAACCTGGGGATTCTATTCTATATACAGGTGAAAAAAGGTAAGAGTAAGAAGACTAAGTAAAGGGAGATCTATTCTATGAGGGACCTGCCCTAAAGGGGAATCTATATGGGTTACATGGGCTATACTAAGCCCCTCCCCTTCATGACATTTTCTAAATGCAGCGGAGCATGGGTGACCTTAAAATGATGCTCCTACCTGAAAAAAATTTGGCGGACGCTTATTCTGACGATCGCTCGTTTCTCAGAGCTCCCTGAGCAGAGAGCTGGTGACTGTCTGGCACCGGCTCTCTGCTCTGCCCCCCCCCCTAGAGCACTGGGCTGTGGAGGGGGCTGGAGCTCCCGGCTCAGCCTCTCATTGGCTCGCTGGGTGCCAGTCCAGCCATGTGGGCGGATCCCGACTTCATTGTCGTGATCTTGCCCAAGTCTGGATCGGATTGGTGACGTCAGCTGACAGCGGGGTTCAGAAGGAACTGCACTCCTGTGATCCATAGGAGAAGTACAGCCAAAAAAGCTTTGGCTGTACTTATCCTTTAAACTCCTTCCTGCAGAATTAGCACTATAAGTGTGTCAGGGGGTCAGAGGCATCTGTTTGGAATCACTCTATTTTCTGAGAAAGGGGCAAGTAGCAAGACTACGCTTTTCATGTGCAGTGCTCTGTGCCTAAAACACATCAACTGACATAAGCACAGTCACATCTGTGGTGTGGCAATTCTGTCAGTTGCATATGAACTTCCTACCGCCTTAGGTAAACAAATTAACCACTTGCCTACTGGGCACTTTTACCCCCTTCCTGCCCAGGCCAATTTTTAGCTTTTCACGCAACACTGTACCCATATGATATCTTTATCATTTTTTTTCCACACAAATAGGGCTTTCTTTTGGCGGCAATTAATCACCACTAGGTTTTTATTTTTTGCTAAACAAATTAAAAAAGACCGGAAAAAAAATTAATAGCTTGCTATAAAATTTTGCAAATAGGTAATTTTTCTCCTTCACCGATGTGCGCTGATGAGGCTGCACTGATAGGCGGCACTGATGAGGTGGAACTGATGGGCACTGATAGTTGGCACTGATGGGCTCTGTTAGGTGGCACTGATGGGCTCTGTTAGGTGGCACTGATAGGCAGGACTGATAGGTGGCACTGATGAGCACTAATGGGCACTGATAGGCTGCGCTGATGGGCACTGGTAGGCAGCACTAATAATGTGCGAAAACTTGTGCAGTAATAATCTATCTACAAGTTGTTGAAAGACTGGTTCTGATTGGTTGCTATAGATTACTATCCCTTGCACAGTATAAACAAAACTACTGAAAATATGCACTATAAAATGGATATAAAAATCTTTTTTCTATTGACCAGTATGTGTATTTTTGCTAGAATAGTCAGAACATATGGCTGCAGTTACATCCCATATGGCACTTGCCTGACAAATTATTTATACTGAATTATGGAAAATAAGCAGCGCTACCATTTTTATGTACAAACTGCATGTGCAACTATCTTAAAATTGCTGACATATACGTAAGCTGTACTTTCACAGTAACACACATTGGAAAAAAAATTATAAAATTAACTACATATCACATTCATAATCGACCAATCGCTGAATACTACTAAATATATCAAGGCATCCGATTACTACTACATAAAGTAAGGCAGCTTGCCTTTCAACTAACATGAACACAAAAACAAGATATAGGTTACAATAAACAGGCTAGCAATGTAAATTATTTCACCTTCACTCTCAATTGACTTTTGGGGGTACAAATGAGATAAACTGGTACTTACAACTTTCCAGCTGCATCATGCAACGTTGAGTATCCATTGGGAACAAAGTTAGATCCAGAGGACAGGATAAGGTTATGGACAACCTAAATAAGATACATTACACTGTTTGTGCTGTTTCAAGAAATGAAGAAATATGCATATCTTTTATATCAACATAACAAAGCCAGTGGAATGCAATAAAAGTCAATACAAATGTCAATATGTTTTTTTTTTTAAATGATTGAACTACAAATTAATGAATTCTCATTATTTTCCACCCACACTCGCCCCTCTAATTACTTTACCTACTTTGAGCCATTGCTTTATATATTTTTTTATTGTTATATACATAAATTTAACCACTCGTCCAGATCCTATGTGCTTAATCGGGAAGTGTAGAGGGTCTCATGTGGTATAAAAACACCCTTGATTCACGTTATGGATGAACACTTTAGTCCCCAATTAGGCTGGATTCACACCTATGGCATTTTTAGTGCTTTTTGCATTTTGCAGATTTGCACTACAGAACGTGTTCCATAGGAAACCATGTTAAATGAACTGTAGTGCAAATCTGCAAAATGCAAAAAAGTACTAAAACTGCATAGTTGTGAATTCAGCCTAATGCCGCGTACACACGACCATTTTTCATGACGAGAAAAATGCAATTTTTTTAATTGGTCATTAAAAACGATTGTGTGTAGGCTCCAGAGCATTTTTCTCGACGAGAAAAATGGGCATTAAAAATTTAGAACATGCTCTATTTTTTCTCGTAGTTTTTCACGTCGTCGCTTTTCTCGTCGTGAAAAACGTCCGTGTTTATGCTTTAATGACAGGAAAAAACGTGCATGCTCAGAAGCAAGTTATGAGACGGGAGCGCTCATTCTGGTCAAACTAGCATTCGTAATGGAGATAGCACATTCGTCATGCTGTAACGGACTGAAAAGCACAGAGACTGAAAAGCGTGAATCGGCTAGCACCAAACTTTTACTAACACACGGTAACACGAAATCAGCAAAAGCAGCCCAAAGGGTGGCGCCATCCGAATGGAACTTCCCCTTTATAGTGCCGTCGTACATGTTGTCGTACGTGTTGTACGTCACCGCGCTTTGCTCAAGCATTTTTTTTCACGATAGTGTGTAGGCAAGGCAGGCTTGAGAAGAATCACGTCGAGAAAAACGTTGTTTCCATGACATTAAAAACGGTCGTGTGTAAGCGGTATAAGTTTTGATTTACTGGGCATATCAGATTCTGTTATAGTGTCAATGCTTTTGGCTTTATTTATTCTCCTCTTTGCAAAATTCAGTTCAATGATGTATTGTTCTCACTGTGCATTGATGGACCTGTCAGAGTACCGCTCTCCTCTATGGGGAGATCGGAAGAAAACAGACAGCCTATCCGTTTTTATCTGATTCCCATCCGATCAAACCCGCTGGACGGATGGCGAACGTAACGCCATCCGTCTTTTGTCAGTGGATTTTGTTGGATCGGATGTCAGCGGACATCCGCCTCCCCATAGAGGACAATGGGTGGGCCGATCGCCTGAAAAATGGACAGGGGGACCTGATCGGTCCGATTGTTGTTTTTTTCCCCCTCAGAGATTATCTCTTTTTGTAACGTTCTGATAAAACTTTTGTGAATCAGTACTGCTAGGACCTTGAAGAAGGGGGCATACCTTGAAAGCTTGTCCTGAAAAATTGTATGTTAGTGCAAATAAAAAAATGAACATAGAAGCTAGGTCTGACACGCACTCCACGTCACTTCCGCTGGGGGTTTGCCTAATGCATAGTATACACCGCTGGTCAGATAGCGCTGTCTGAATGGACTTCCACTGCACTACGTGTTTCCGATATACTGATGCACAAGTGACAATTTTTACCAATAAACAAGTGTTACTACACTATATCTGCCTTCCTTGGCTCTTTTAGGTGGAGCTTGATTTGCAGATGTGGGAGATTGGAGCAGAGGATAGACACTAAGGATTTGATCTGGTTGGTCCCGGGTTCATTCGACCAAGTTCTCCACACATGTGAACGATCGATTGGAAGGAGATCATCGAATGGTTTCCAGGAATTGAGGAGTTACTTCATGTCTTTTGGTCTCTTGCTGGCCAGAGCCATCTGGTGAGCGCATTTTGTTGTCACTTTGGGTGAAAAGTCACAAATATTATTTGGAACACGGATTTTATTTTTCACCTGTGTCGGAGCACAATCATCTAAAAAGATTTCTGGAGCTGTTTTGAATTTTTCATGATATATTTGTTTGAGCAATCAAAAAACATATCAATCATTTTATTTTGGTAACATTTGTGCATGTTTGAAGTGAAGCAATTCACTAATACACGTCTATACACGGTCACAAACGCATATATATAAATATAGATATAAATTGCTGATTTCAGGTAAAAACTGCAGGCAAATAGAGGTTTATGCATTAAAATGCAGGAGTACTTTTTCCCATGTTTCTAGGTGCTGATCAACAAATCCGACAACAGCTATGAAGGAGAGCACGGAAATTTGTATGAATTATTGACTCTTGGAAGATACATATTGGAAGAGCATTAGGCCTCATGCACACAAGACGCCGGTGCAAACTCTGCTGAACGCATGTTTTTAAAGACTAAAACCAGAGTTTAGAAACACCTGTTTTGCCGCGATTGCAGCCGCGTTTAGCTGCGTTTTACAGCGTTTGCGTCTATAAGCGTTTAGTTAAGAAACATCATAAGGCACTCCCTAAGCTCAAAAAACAGTATTATTTAACCATTTCAGACATTTTGTGAGACCAGAGTGAGTAGCAGCAGCTGAGAGAGCAGCAGTGTACTTGTATTTAGCGTGTCACTTACCACATCACCTGCCACAAGCTGTGGATTGTCCACGTGCCACGTCACCTGCCACAAGTTGTGGATTGTCCACCTGGCCACGTCACCTGCCACAAGTTGTGAATTGTCCACTTGCCACGTCACCTGCCACGTCACCTGGCCACGTCACCTGACACAAGTTGTGAATTGTCCACTTGCCACGTCACCTGGCCACGTCACCTGCCACAAGTTCTGGATTGTCCACTGGCCACGTCACCTGCCACGTCACCTGGCCACAAGTTGTGGATTGTCCACTTGCCAAATCACCTGGCCACGCTACCTGGCCACGTCACCTGACACAAGTTGTGGATTGTCCACTGGCCCCATCAACTGGCCACATCATCTGCCACAAGTTGTGAATTGTCCACTTGCCACGTCACCTGCCACGTCACCTGGCCTTGTCACCTGCCACAAGTTGTGGATGGTCCACTGGCCACGTCACCTGGCCACATCATCTGCCACAAGTTGTGAATTGTCCACTTGCCACGTCACCTGCCACGTCACCTGGCCTCGTCACCTGCCACAAGTTGTGGATTGTCCACTTGCCACGTCACCTGCCACATCACCTGGCCAAATCACCTGGCCACGTCATCTGCCACAAATTGTGAATGTCCACTTGCCACGTCACCTGCCACATCACCTGGCCACGTCACCTGCCACAAGTTGTGGATTGTCCACTGGCTACGTCACCTGGCCACATCACCTGCCACGTCACCCGGCCACGTCACCTGCTACAAGTTGTGGATTGTCCACTTGCTACGTCACCTGGCCACGTCACCTGCCACATCACCTGGCCACGTCACCTGCCACAAGTTGTGGGTTGTCCACTTGCAATGTCACCTGGCCACGTCACCTGCCACAAGTTGTGGATTGTCCACTTGCCATGTCACCTGGCCACGTCACCTGCCACATCACTGGCCACATCACCTGCCACAAGTTGTGGATTGTCCACTTGCCACGTCACCTGCCACAAGTTGTGGATTGTCCACTTGCCACAAGTTGTGAATTGTCCACTTGCCACGTCACCTGCCACGTCACCTGGCCACGTCACCTGCCACAAGTTGTGGATTGTCCACTTGCCACGTCACCTGCCACAAGTTGTGGATTGTCCACTTGCCACAAGTTGTGGATTGTCCACTTGCCACGTCACCTGCCACAAGTTGTGGATTGTCCACAATGCAATGCAAGCAATTACAGTTTTTTTATATTTTTTAATGGTTTTTCATCATTTGCCATCATTTTTGAGATTTCTAATGTAAAAAAATAGGTCACCTTAAAAAACGCTTATAAACAAAATTGCGACAAAACGCCGGTACCGTGTTTTGCCGCGTTTAGTCACGTTTTACGTCTGAAACATGGACATTTTTGCGTCTGAAACCATTTTATTGCTTTCAGAAAAAACGAGGTTAAACACAACTGCATATAAACGGCAATAAACGAGACAGTGTACATGGTCACATAGGATAAAATTGAATGAGTTCAGGGGCAGTTGAAAAAAGTGTCCAACTGCCTCTGAACGTACGTTTAGCAGCGTCCCGTGTGCATGGGGCCTTATCACTAATTTTAGACACATACATAAGATAAAATAATCACCATTAAATACAATTAAAATCCATCATGATTTTTATTTATCAAAGATTTCACGGAATTCCACATTATAACTAGTAAAGCAAAAGCAAAGCGCCACATCACATATATTTATTTTTCTGTTTGCACATGTGGGATTAGATGTGAACAGCTGCTTAAATTATGATTGATTATCCCCTTATTTGTAAGTGGTAGCCCATGGGAATCTTTCTACCTATTTGATTCAAAACTATAAAAGAGACAGACTTATCATAAGGGCATCTTGTCTCAGCTTAGAGGACTTTGCCAAGGACAAGGGGGGGCAGGTCAGACCTCATAACTAAACTTGGTAAGCACCTAGGTAAGCACATGGTAAAAATACCATTTGTACCTTGTCTTAGGAGGAGCAGAACAGTGTAAAACTGTAATGATAGTTACCTGTCATAAGGAGAATATGGGAGATCATGGATATGATACAGTGGATTGCAGTCTATTTTAGTACATTATCATGGGACAAGGTCTAATTTATGGAGCACAATGTTCTGGCTAAGACAGCTGATTTACATCAAAGGGCCTTTGGGAATACCCTGGGAGAAATCCAAATATTTAGAAACACAAAGTAAGCACCACACCAACTGATATTGAGTCCAGATATCTATATTTATAAGTAATTAGTCTAAATGACACACAATGTTGCAGCCAAGTCCCCTTTCCTCTGGGCTGAAAGAACACAAAAAATAATTGCAACATTTAGAAAGTGAATAATATAATATAAAAATTGTTGTGGAGTTGTTCTATTTTTTTGGATGTGACTATTGTCCATCCAAATCACATCCTAATGCCGCGTACACACGATCAGTTTTTTCGTCGGGAAAACTGTCATGTTTTCTCTTGGACGAGAAAAACGGCCGTGTGTAGGCTCTCCAGCAGTTTTCCCAATGAGAAAACCGCCGAGAATCGCGACGAGAAAATTTAGAACATGCACTAAATTTTTCTTGTTGCGAATAGCGGCATTTTTTTCCTCTGCAGTTTTCCCATAGGGCTCTGGTCCAGTGATTGTGAGATTAATGTACAGAAGTCCAAGGGGGCTTACTGTACAGGCACAGCCAGTGGTGAAGAAGGTTCCAAACAGAAGATGTAATGCTTGGGGGCAAGCCATGGCTGTCCTATCAGGTAAGTAAGCAGCTTGGGGGTGTTAAAGTGATTGTAAATTCTATTTTTTTCTCTATAAAAATAACAAACATGTTATACTTACCTGCCCTGTGTAGTGGATTTGCAGCCAGATCCTCCTCTTCTCTGGTCCCTCTTCTGTGCTCCTGGCCCCTCCCTCCTGTTGCGTGCCCCCACAGCAAGCAGCTTGCTATGGGGGCAGCCAAGCCGAGTCACAGCTCTGTGTGTCTATTCAGACATGGAAGGAGAGTGCAACGTTTCGGAGTCACGCAGGACCCCTTCGTCAGGCATGTGAGAAATGTGGGGTAACAGTGAAAAGAATTTAAATAACCATCAACCAATCAGAAAAAAAAGCTCCTCCCACCCCCAGACTGGTATGACATCTCAAATCCCGCCAAAAAAGCTCAAATAATTTAAATACATTAGCACGTCCGCTGACATCACTCGTTTCCATGACATCGGCGGCCCCAGCACTGCAGCGTCCCTTGTTATCACAACGCGCATGCGCGGCCGGTGATGGCTGTTGTAAGCACTGCCGACATCACACGTCTTCCACGCCACGGCGCCTCGGCACTACAGCGTCCTTGTCAGCTCGGATACCGCCGCTGCATTGCGCAAGCGCGGTCTGCGATCGCTGCCGCGATCTGCCCTACAGCTTCTAAGTCCTGCACTGGTGCCGATTTACAACAAGGTCGTGGGCTGCATACAGATGCTCCCCGGCAGCTGGTCCGTCCCCACAGTGATTGGGGACACAACAATAGAAAGGTACTACAAAGGCATTATTAACATGTCATTTTACTAAACCCTTCTTTTGATATATGTTTTTTCTCATATCTGTGATATTGTGCTAATGTATTTAAATTATTTGAGCTTTTTTGGCGGGATTTGAGATGTCATACCAGTCTGGGGGTGGGAGGAGCTTTGGTTTTTTTCTTGTTTTTTCTTTTTTTCAGTTTTTTCTGATTGGTTGATGGTTATTTAAATTCTTTTCACTGTTACCCCACATTTATCACATGCCGGACAAAGGGGTCCTGCGTAACTCCGAAACGTTGCACTCTCCTTGTGTTGTGATAATGCAATAAATTATCCGTTTGGACGCTATTCACGTCGTTCCATGGTGTGCTGGCAAATATCTTCATTGTGACTTGAACCCACTTTGCACAATCAACACAGGCGGCTTGAGGATATTGTGTGTGTATATGTATGTATATATATATATATATATATATATATATATATATATATATATACACAGTGGGGATCGAAAGTTTGGGCACCCCAGGTAAAAATGTGTATTAATGTGCATAGCATAACAAAGCCAAGGAAAGATGGAAAAATCTCCAAATGGCATCAAATTACAGATTAGACATTCTTATAATATGTCAAAAAAAGTTAGATTTTATTTCCATTATTTACACTTTCAAGATGACAGAAAACAGAAAAATGGCGTCTGCAAAGGTTTGGGCACCCTGCAGAATTTATAGCATGCACTGCCCCCTTTGCAAAGCTGAGACCTGCCAGTGTCATGGATTGTTCTCAATCATCGTCTGGGAAGACCAGGTGATGTCAATCTCAAAGGTTTTAAATGGCCAGACTCATCTGACCTTGCCCCAACAATCAGCACCATGGGTTCTTCTAAGCAGTTGTCTAGAAAACTGAAACTGAAAATAGTTGACGCTCACAAAGCTGGAGAAGGCTATAAGAAGATAGCAAAGCATTTTCAGATGTCAATATCCTCTGTTCGGAATGTAATTAAGAAATGGCAGTCATCAGGAACAGTGGAAGTTAAAACAAGATCTGGAAGGCCAAGAAAAATATCAGACAGAACAGCTCGCAGGATTGTGAGAAAAGCAATTCAAAACCCACGTTTGACTGCACGATCCCTCCAGAAAGATCTGGCAGACACTGGAGTTGTGGTACACTATTCCACTATAAAGAGATACTTGTACAAATATGGTCTTCATGGAAGAGTCATCAGAAGAAAACCTCTTCTACGTCCACAAAAATCAGCGTTTGAACTTTGCAAATGAACATATAGACAAGCCTGAGGCATTTTGGAAACAAGTTCTGTGGACCGATGAGGTTAAAATAGAACTTTTTGGCCGGAATGAGCAAAGGTACGTTTGGAGAAGAAAGGACACAGAATTTAATGAAAGGAACCTCTGTCCAACTGTTAAGCATGGGGGTGGATCAATTATGCTTTGGGGTTGTATTGCAGCCAGTGGCACAGGGAACATTTCACGAGTAGAAGGAAAAATGGATTCAAAAATTTTTTAGCAAATTTTGGATGGTAGCTTGATGCCATCTGTGAAAAAGCTGAAGTTAAAGAGAGGATGGCTTCTACAAATGGATAATGATCCTAAACACACCTCAAAATCCACAGGGGATTACATCAAGAGGCGTAAACTGAAGGTTTTGCCATGGCCTTCACAATCTCCTGACCTCAACATTATTGAAAACCTATGGATAGACCTTAAAAGAGCAGTGCGTGACAGACAGCCCAGAAATCTCAAAGAACTGGAAGACTTTTGTAAGGAAGAATGGGCAAAGATACCTCAAACAAGAACTGAAAGACTCTTGGCTGGCTACAAAAAGCGTTTACAAGCTGTGATACTTGCCAAAGGGGGCAGTACAAGATATTAACTCTGCAGGGTGCCCAAACTTTTGCAGATGCCATTTTTTTGTTTTCTGTAATTTTAAAAGTGTAAATGGTGGAAATAAAATCTAACTTTTTTTGACATATTATAAGAATGTCTTATCTGTAATTTGATGCCATTTGGAGATTTTTCCATCTTTCCTTGGCTTCGTTATGCACATTAATACACATTTTTACCTGGGGTGTCCAAACTTTAGATCCCCACTGTATATATATATATATATATATATATATATATATATATATATATATATATATATATATGTAGCACCCTGATGTTTAGGCAGGATTGCTAATAAATTTAGTTTGCCAGGTAGTAGTTATCCTGGTTGATTGTTAGAAGATCCACTGATTCCCCTCTAACTTTGGAATTGCTGCACCTTTTCTCTTCTGTCACTAGGTGGCGCTGTAGCTGGTAACATTAGAATGACAAGGGCTTAGCAAGGTCAGATCATGAATGGATGGGGTGTCTCAGCCAATTGGCAGGGATTTCTTTGGTCCCTTGGTCTGCTGGGAGAGCCTATTTATTTTGGTGGAGTCAGGTGATTGTGTTCTGTACCACCTGGATGGCTGTCTGGGTGGACGTGTGTTATGATGCCTGGGCTGCTAGGCCGGAAGCCTGAGGTCTAACCCGGGGATACCTGGCTGACACCTGAAGCCTATTCAGGAGCAGGAGAAGCAGCATAAGGTTGGGACGGCAGGATTGGAGTCCAAACGAGTGTAAAGGTTCAGCTGGACAGGGAACCAGTGTGGTCAGAGGAAAAGGGGAAGCAGTCGCCACTTAGGGACCATTCACCTTATTACCGGAGACTACTGTAAATGAGCTGAAGCAAGTACCAGAGCAGTCTTTTCACCAGTCGGGGACGATAAAGAAGTGGGAAAGCATCAGCAAGTGCCAAGCCAGGGACCTAACATGATAGCGGGGGTGATGCTTGAGGAGTATACAGAGGGATAGCTGTGGAAGAGCTCAGGGGATCCAGTGACAACTGGGATCTGGAAGTCTAGTGAGAGACTGGGAGATCAGCGAGTGAAGATCTACAGTGAGATACTGTGAGACAAGTAAAGGACTATTCTGTGTTACCAAAGGTTATGTAGAACTACCGTTAGGGATTGTTACAAGATTGGTTGCCATAGGTCTTGCCTATACAGAAGTGGCATCCGGCTGGAGGCCTTTCTCTGTATAGCTACCTATAGAAGTCTTGAAGTCTGCTAATCAGAACTGCATCTACCTAAGGGTGTCCTGGCCCTAACCCTCCCACAACAGTTTTGTTAAGAGACAATAAATCTCTGGTTCGCATTAAAAAAGTGACTGGAGCCCATCATTTCTTCTTACATCACACCCACCATGCCTGGTAACCCACTCTTCAAAGAAGGATGTCAACTGACCCTGACTCTGGGGGTCAGGATTAGGCTTCTAGGAGTCATAAATCAGCGCAGCAGTTTAGCTCCACTGACATTCATCTCACAGGTTAGTATTTACCGTGCTACAACAAATTTCCATACATAAATGTGTGTTCTGAAGAGACTGCTAAACGCCAGAGGAAAAATAAAGAACATTTACCTCATGCTCAAAAGGACATCTCCATCACGAAAAATAAATAGGAGGATGTTTTCTTGAGTGACATCATGAAAATTGGCATTCTTTTCATTGGCAAAAAATAAATCTGGCTTCCACAGACACTTAAACATAGATGGATCTACAGTGAGGGCATCTGAGCCTCTGAAATCACTGGGAAGTTTAAGCCGAGGGTCGTTCCACCTCTGCCTTAGGAAAATATTCACTCTGTAGTCCTGTATTTAAAAAAAATGCACATTAATTCCATAATATGTCCTAGGACTGGTCACCCAGAAACACCAAACTGAAGGCCAAGAGTAGTTGTAGTAATTTATAGTCAGTTGTCAACTCTTGCAACATGCTTATTAAACAGGACTTAATTAACGCTCAAAAACTTTCTTGGCCAACATTAATTTTCTATGTACCTTCACACTTTTATTTATTTTTTAACTGCATGAAATAAATCAGCATGCTAATGACATTTAGCATCACCAGTTAAGTAAATTTTACCTAAATGGATAAAACATGGTCCTGGCACATAGTATTTCCATAGTCATTATTTAACTTTCCAAGTTGCATTTTTACTTTTACATTTTTATAAAAGTGTTTAATACATTAGGTTTAACTACATTTTAAACTGCATATACTGTATACATGTGCTGCTTAATATATCAGTTCAGTTACTATACCTGTGCCATTTACTTTACTGTCCCCAGAATTCCAGTGTTGATACAGACAGTTAAAGACGATTAAAGCATAACATGTTGCTGGACCATCAGATACAAGTAGCATCATAAAACAAACAAGAAGCACAAAGGCCAGGAAATTAGCAATGCATTGTTTATGTCCAACTAATGTGTTATGTCATAACTTGTATTTTGAAATACTTAATTTTTTTTTATTGAAATAGGAGTCAGAAAGAGTTTTGTCCATCCTTTGGAGCAGTGGGATCCACCTCGTTTTATGACCTGCTTCATAGAACGAAGGTGACACCTTCTTTCTATTTCTTCATTGAAAGAAAAGAAGGATCAGCCAAGCTGCAAAACCTTTTGTAAGCAATTCAAAGTGTTATTAAACCCACTTAAAAAAAAAAAGTTGTGCTGCAGACCTCAGCACAAGAGATGGGCTTGGGCGTGTTAGAGATCCTAGTCCCAACCCACCTGCCCGATCCCGCCAGGAAGCTGACACCGCACACTGCTAATCACAGACAGTGAGATATTTCCCAGTCTGTGCAGCTGTGGTCCGAGAAATCTCTCACTGCCTGTTATTAGCGGTGTGCTGTGTTGTCTTCCTGGTGGGATCAGGCAGGTGGGATGGGACTAGGATCCCGGACACGTCCGAGCCAATCTCTACTCAACACTTAGCACATGTGCTGTGTGTTTTCCTTTAAAGTCATTGCTTGGTATTCTGTTTCAGAATTTGCAGGTGTCTAAACTGCCTTGCAGGATTTTACTTGCATACTTGATCCTGACAGGGACTACAGATTGACCTCCCTATTCTGCATGTGCTTACATGCTCAGACAATCCCAAAGCCCATGACGAACATTAAGCCACCCTTGCACTTCTCCTCCAAGGCAGTTAGTTAACAGCAGTTACCAAGATTTTGAGTCTTTATAAGGGTGAGGCATGCATGCCCTTTGTTTAGATGGCCCAAAGGACTATGAGACATGTGGTCCCAATAAAGGCAGTCATGTGACTGTTCAGTGTTCACTGCCCAACCCCAGTTTGGAAGAAGTGGCGTTAGGCAATCCAGGATGAGTGGCTACATACATGCTGAGATGAATGCTCAAGCAGGATTTAGCTCCCAAATCAACATTGCAGGCTGCCCCCACAGCATGGGGTCCAAGTATGGCACTTGAGGTTTCACCAAGGTTGCACTAATCCAGTTGCACTTCCTCTATTGTTGAATTAGAAGACAGTGAGATGTTGATTAAAGTGATGATGGAAGAATCCAAAGTAAAATAATAAACTAGTGAAGTAAATTAATTCTCAGTAAGGGAGAAGAGGTCCAACACCTTAGGTCCACACTAGCAAAAAACTGAGCTCTCATGGGGTAGGGTCATATGGGTATACCCATATGACCAGGGGGTATGTCCAGCAAAGCTTTGCCGGTGTTTAATTAACTGAAGGTACCAGCCTATAATCCAGGGTCTAAAAATATCCAGCCCGTGTCTTGTGCTGTACACTTACAATATATAATATCCAACCATCAGGATATACCACATTGTTAAATTATAAAAGACCTTGGCAAGACCTTCAAGGGTACCAGTGATTGGGACGTTGCTTTCCAAGTTATAGTAGTAGCCCAATGTATTACAGTGCTGTCTAAAAGGAGATCTGTCTGCAATTCCCTAGAAACCAAAAAAAAAAAAAAGTAAGGTAATTTTGTGGTTTAAAAGAAGAAGCTGACTTTCTGCTATGGTAAACACAAGCAGTTGCTATCACAGGTAATTTGTAACCACAGCAGTACTGCATGGAAAGTCTCAGCCTCAGTTCACACTAGAAGCGTTTCGAATTTACAGTGAATTTGCTTCTCGGATTCCGCACCGAATCAAAATCACAATCTGTATATGCTAATCAGTTGCAGAGTGTATGTTAAGTTAATGACACCCCGCAATCAGTTTGCAAAACGCAGTGCGATTTGCAGAATCACCCCACCATATACTCTATATCAATTTAATCCCCAAAAAAGGGAAAGACCTCATGAAGCCTGGCTCCTACCGTCCAATATCCCTTTTAAATTTAGACTCAAAGCTGTTATCAAAAATAATGACTAACAGACTGGCCCCAATCATGCCATCCCTAATCCACCTATCGCAAGTAGGGTTCACCTAAGAACGTCCTGCTAACTCCAACATAAAAAAGGTCCTTACTGTATTGGAGCAGGCAAGGGCCAACCCATCCGGGGATACTGCCATTGTCACCCTTGATGCCGAAAAGACAATGTCAGTTTCCACTGGTTGAGGATGGTTCTTTTCGAAATTTGGCTTTTCAGGCCCCTTTTTTCACCTTATCAATACCATGTACTCTGCCCCATCCGCGAATGTCATTGCAGCAGGCCTTATCTCCAACAAAATCCATCTCCATAAGGGCACATGACAGGGACCCCTCTCCTGTTATCTGCTTTTCCATTCAAAACTACACACGTTAAAGTGGGTTTCCAGGAACTACAGACAGCCCTGTTTGCGGATGACATACTGATATTTACATCAGACCCATGCAGATTTTCTACAGAGGTTTTCACATTGCTTCGTGACTGCTTGGGTTTGAGAATTAACTTTTCCAAGAGCAAAATATTACCCCTATTCCAGACACGCCCCCCTCCCCCGGGCACTTGGTTCAATCTTCCCAGTTGCCAAAAACTATATCACATACCTGGGAATCAAATAGGCAAAGTGCTCTCCTCCCTCTATCAAATCAACTATATGCCTGTTTTATCCAGAATTAAAGCGGAATTGGAAAGCTGGTCAGGTTCTCCCTCTCTCAATGTTTGGCAGTTGCTACCATTTTAAGATGGTCAGCTTCTGTACACCCTACAAACCATTCCCCTGCTATTAAAATACAAGGATCTCCAAAAACTCCAAAAAAACATAACCACTTTTATATGGTGGGGGCGTCGACCCCAGATCTCTGTCCAAAAGCTATATCTCCCTAAAAACGAAGGGGGAGTTAATCTGCCAAACATACAACTTTACAATCTGTCCTGTCTCTTGAGAGGGGGTTTAGACTGGATAACACAAACCTCAAGATACTCCAACTACGAGTTGGAATCCCAGATGTTAAGTCCATATGGACTGCCCCCCCCTGCTGCACTGTGGGATCAGATCTCTCCCTCCATTCCTGAAACGTCATTTATTAATACAGGACACAGTTCTGGCCTGGAGGGAGATTAGAAAAAAATAGGGTCTAACCCCACCCCAGACATCCTCTGTTCCCACAAATGCAGCATATGGGCCTCGCAAGGCTTAACCAACTTCCTTAGGCAGGCCCCTCCCCTTCCCTCAAATAGTACAAAGGTATAACATATCCCCCCACCATATACTCTATACTCAACAAGCAATTAGCTTTGTATGCAGACTATGCCCACCAAGAGACATATGCTTGAAAACGTTCCTCCTGGACACACTCCTGGATCTCCATCGTCTCAAAATCTCTGATTTGTATAAACCACTGAACTCTCTATTGACAAAACCGGTACACTCCAGCTCAGCAAAATCATGGAACAAGGACTTGCACTCCTTGGAAGCATTGAATCATATCTTGGCGGACTATAACACCACCTGCACATTTATGACGAGTGGGTTCTGGTGTGAACAACAATACAAAATCATGCATCGGGCATATGTTCCTCATTTGACTTCTAACCAGCTTCCTGATCACCAACCGTGCCCTTTGTGCAAAGACCACAGACCCTCCCTACTCCACAGGCTCTGGCTCTGCCCTCATATCTCACGTTTCTGGGACCAAGCACAGTTATTCGTAGCAGCGGTCACCGGTCTCCAACCCTGCAGGGATATATACTCTCTACTTTTTGGTTTTCTGGATACTCCCCTACCTAGCTGGCTGAGAACATAAGCTAAAGCTATCCAATATAACAACGCATTGTTATCCACATACTATATGGCAGCTAGGATGGCTATACTCAAACAATGGACATCATCCATCCCTCCTAACACCAAGGACATTAAAAACAACCTGCTGAACCTACTGAGAAAATAAAAGCTGGACCTGATCCTCTCCCACCATTGCAAGACATCTCGCTTCCACCGCAAATGGGACTTATTTATTGACAGAGTGTCACCGGAACTGAAAGGCCAATTCCTTAGCGAACTCTCTGATACTTCTGAGGCCTCCAACTTTACCCTTAATAATCATTAGCAGAATCGCCACAGATTCATCATCACACAACGCAAGTTGTCCTTTTATGACTACCTTCTAATATCTGGCTGATCTCCACTGCTCATTACTTATAGGTTTGTTCTTTACTTTGGGTGTTTTTGCAACAAACCCATCACTCCTTACTGGTTCCATCTTGGACTTGCCTGACTCTACTAATGCTTGACACATTTGAGCTCAATGACAGCTCATCCTTGCAATATCTAGCTTGGGTTACCTCCCCTCTTGAATAAAGTCTTCTTGCAACAAATTATTATTTGCATGTATTTAGTAAACCAATGAAGTACTGTGGCCATTTCATGCCATTGTTCTACGGTGTTTACCTTTAATACTATTATACGTGTTCAGGTCAGTTGGGGTTTTGCGGCCTGCAGTCCCAAGAGATTGCATAAATTTTACCTGCATGAAAATGTGTTAAGGAAGAAACACTGCTGCTCAAGAAGGACATTAGAGCAGAACTACAGTTTGCCATTAAACATTTAGGCAAAGACCAGACCTTCTGGAACAATGTGTACAAGGTCACAGTAACAGTAAACATGTCTGTGTAGAAGTATGGACTACAAACATAAAGTACCATACCTTCTAGCATTGCTGGTTATTGCCTGTCCCTCTAGTGCTCAATGTATCCAGTAACATCATATTTGTGTGCCTAATATAAAGGATTGTGGGACGAATAGTTCCCGTGTCAGATAATTGCTTTGCATGATTTTGTGCCAGGACTACATATCCCAGAGTTCTATGCTGTCATTTGAATATTGCTGGGAGTAGCTATAAAAGCAACCAAAGCCCACGCAGAAGGTCTCTTCCACCTGGGCCTGATGCAAGGTGGACCTCTCTGTGCAACAGAGAGAGAGAGAGAGGTCGCGGCCTACCCCGCAGAGTCGTACTTCCAACCAGTGGCCTGAGGGGCCTAGCTCTGTTATTTGCTGTCGGACATCCTTTCCAGCACCACTCCAGTTGCCTGCCTGACGGTGTGTGTGGCAGCTTCATGTCGGGAGATTGAGACAGCAGATCCACTGCACGAGTGTCGCTACAAGAGTTCCTGTTCGGAGGACATCAGAATGGTCTGGTCATTGGTGAGAAGGTTATTTGCTCGATCTTTATCCATTCTTTACCACCATCATATGGAGACATTTTGTACAGACATGTTTACTCCAAGAACACTTTACTGCATTACTTGAACACTGTGCTCAGACACCTTTAGCTTTCTTTATTGCAAGGAATC
Organism: Rana muscosa; assembly: GCA_029206835.1. NCBI lineage: Eukaryota > Metazoa > Chordata > Amphibia > Anura > Ranidae > Rana > Rana muscosa. Next base: position 294,476,829 of record CM055116.1, read on the forward strand.
CACCATTTTCACTATACCCAAATGGATTACAGTTAACAAGCTCCAACTAGCCGGTGAAGAACATCAGATATGCAATGAGGACTTTATTGCCATACTTATAGAAAGGCCCCTATATTACTTCTCCCTAGACCCGCTCTCCCTTCCTAGGATAGCGTGTAGGCTGGCCAGGTTCCATCTTCTATAGTGTGACAGTATAAGCAGTTAACAGAAGTATCCACTAGGGGGTGACATTATATCTAAAGGAAGTGTACATATATGTATATAGTATTGTCGTTGTTAAACTCTGTCTTGTGCCTTTGGGAGGAATTCTTCTACTGAGTTAGCGCTGTTGTTTAAAGCTCAGCAGATTTATTACTTCCTCTTTGTAACAACTTCTCATTTTATTTGGTTCAAGTAAAATATCGCTAGAATCTAATTACAATGAGTTGTTTGATTATTGCCACACAGTGCTGCAAGGATGTCTGAACCCAGAGTGTCAGGTGGGTTGGAAGGTTCCCTTGGTCATTGCCGTGCAGATGAGCAGGTAATTCTCAGCAGTCCTCTAGGGGGCCGTGCTACACTTGCAACAAATCAAAGTCAGGAGAAGAACCTCATAACTACTATGAAGCATGGTGTTGAGTCATGAGGGTTGATTTATTAAAGGCAAATAGGCAATTCACTTTGCAAGGGAATGCATGTTTTGTAGGCTAATTTGCCGCAGAGCTTAGTGATTTGAAGCTTTTGTTTGCACATCCAATCATGTAGAAGCAAAAATGTATTTATTTTTGCTTTGCCTTGCATGTAATTGAGTATTCTGGCAAAGTGAAACTTTACCACATTCACTAGGGTCTGGGGCAATTTGAACAGCTTACTTGCCTTTAGCAAATCAGCCCCATGGAGCCAATTAAACACTCAGCAACATACTGTGCACTTGATGAGACTGTGAGGCCATCAGTACAAAAGGTAAACCTGAACTGAAAATGGGACTTTTGGCATGATAATGATCTAAAGCACACTAGCAAATCCACCAAGCAATGGTGAGAAAGAAGACAAATGGGAAAGAAGAAATAGTGTGTTTTAGACTCCCCTAGTCAAAGCCCTGATTTGATTCCCACTGGAATTTGGTAGAGGGGATTTTGAATGGGCAGTTCATGCGAGGAAACCCCTAAACATCTTGCAACTGAAATAATTTTGCATGGAAAAGGGCAAACATTTTACAGTTGATGTCAGAAACTGGTGAGCCGCTATACATAATGTCTGTAAGAAGTCCCTGAACAGGTGTGAAAGTGATTGAAATACGGTGGATGTAGCAGTAGTATTCTCACATTCTATATAAACCCATTATATGCCATGGATCCTGTCCTGAGAGTGAATGTGCCCAGGAACTACAGGAAAGTAGACTGGGGCATATGGAAATGTAAACCTGCTAGACTACTTTGGGAGTTATCCTACACCACCCAGAGAAGAATAGTTCTACTTTTAAAAAGATGGACACTATACACAGGTAATAGGCACAGATTAAGGCAGTGACAGCCAGGAGGCTTTTTGTGTTCAGATAGCTCATGGTGGAGCCTGGAAATTTCCCCCTGCTCCATACCCTGCCCTCTACAGTACACTTGTGGGGAGGTGCAGTGGCATTAAACACTTAGAGTCCAGTTGCAGAGAACAGAACTTGTATTAATGTCAGACTTCCATAATTCACAGGAAGGCACCCGACCAGGAACACTCACAGAAGGTAACAGCAGTGTGTAGCAGAGGAGGTCCCAGATGTACTGATAGTGTCTGTCTTGAGGGGTGGATTTCCATCTGGGAGATCTCCAGGAAGAATAGCGTGTCCTTATCCTTTCCCTACTCATCAAGAACCTATCCCTACTGCTAGTCACTGTCCCTACTAGATAGGTGACCTGTCCCTACGCTACCCACATGCAAAAAGCGTTCCAAGCCAAGGAGCTAGGGTCTTAAATAGTCTCTGCCTGACCTAAGATGGCTGCCAGAGTCACATGGGGTGGCAGCATCCAATCGGATAGCTTCCCCAGTGACCCAGGAAACCATAGAGGAACAATATTCCTCTTGACTTTCCCTCCAACTGCAATGTTGCTGAGATCGAGCTCCACCTACAGAGCAGAAAATAGACTTCACCTGCCTACACACTGCCCACCAGCACCCATGGATATAAAGACAGTGCCAGTCAAGCAGAGGACAGGTGGTTTGAAGGACTGCCCACAGGTATCCTTGTTCTATTAAAAGCATATGCAATATAGGTAAGTTACAACTGTTTTCACTGTTGTAGTAGAAATACCAAGCCAATATTAGCACCTTGTAATAATCATTGAAACAATATATCATGCAATAATATCAACTGAGTTACAGTACATATACCTAAACATGCAATGGGTCATAACATATGTGTTGTGAAGCAATTACCGCCTGGGCTGCTCTTAATCTCACATTCCATATGCAGGAAATCAGCTTCTTCTAACATCCTCATTATCACAATAAACCCTATATATTTAAAATTCTTTGTATTCTGTCTCATGCTTTTCATTAAGAGTCCAAATAGATGCTTTGCTGAAAATCATCTCTAATAAAAAGCTGTAGAATATAGGTAGATAGCAAGAAAACAGCTATGTGTATATTTGGGTAGTGATAAGACAAGTGCAGCATCTTCCAGCTCTGCTCAGCATATATTAAATGATGCTCTACTAACATTTGCCGGAAGCAATTTTTAAGCTTGTGCACAGATCTCTTCCCCAAATATCTCCTGCCAAACAGCCTGCAGGAAGAGTCTGTCGAATGGATTTAATAAATGTATGTGATAAATACAGAGAATGGTGGAGAAGGGTTAAAGCTTCATACACTATATCTGTTATCCTCCACAAAAGACTAAGACAATGCACATTTTCAGTCATTAAAAAATACCACGATCACAATAAAAAATGTATAAAATATATAATTGCTACATATGCCATTTTGTAACTGTTATTAAAAAAAAATCCTTTTTGCTTCAATATGCTGCAGCTATCATTGTATAATTATTTATAAAATTAAACGACCTAGTGGGGCTCCCTTTAAAGAGCTGTCCCCGATTTTGTATTTTCTGTATACTGTAAGTGATTAGATCACTGATTTTCTTAGACATCTACACAGAGCTATAAATTAAATAACAGGAAACTATTAGAAAAGGCTTTGGTTGTTGGGCTATTGCTCACTTAAATAGATGTAGCTTTCTTATTACAATGCTGAAACCAAACCAATCAGACTGTGATAAAAAGAGTCTGACATACCCATGCAGAATCAGTTTGAGAATGGATCTGCAAAAAAGGCTGTGGGATTTTAATATATTGCCACCATTTACATTCACAAGTGACAGGATCATGAAAGTGTGTAATAACAGTACATTACAATTTGGAAACTGATATAAAAAATACATATACATGTAGCGCCCTCCCCAAAAGGTTGGGACGCTATCTCAAAATTAGAGGGATGTCTGGGCCAGTAGTTGGGCTCAGACTGTTGAATTATATTGAGATTTGCCTCTGTTCTGGCTGTGGTGCTGCCTGGTAGCATTTTCCCTTGTTGCCTGTGGGTGGCGCTGCCACGTTGGGCTCATGTTGGAACGCAGGCAGACCATGGTGTATTGAGTGACCCCTCTCGGCGGTGGTTCAGTGGGAGTGGTCAACCCGCTGTGCCTGCTGGGAGGGATACTTAAGGGGCAGATGCCATTGTTCGGGGTCTTCGCCTCGTGGCCCTCCGGGCGCGAGGTATGTTGTGTGTGGTTCTGGTCTCGGGGCCACGTTGGCCCGAGGCTGCATCGCTATCTAGTAGGCCCAGCTAGTCTGGCTGGGGTCTACATTCGGAGAGGGGATCCCAAGCTGTCTGTCCAAATGGGAAGGAAGCTGTCTTAATGAAGGAAACCAAGGGAGGACCTGCCCAGGAGGAGACTGGCAAAGTGCTGACGTCTTGGGTGAGGCCTGGTAACTTTGTTGAGGAGGGATCCACTATACCACAAGCCCTGCAGTTTGCAGGATTGGCTTAAAGGCTCTTTTACTGCACGGTTGGAAGTTTGGGACTTTGAAATCCTGTGGCAGAGGATTCCTGGGCTATCCATTTGCTCAACTTTAAAAGGTTTGTGGCAGAGACTTTGTTCACTTTAAAAAAAAGGTCTGTGGCAGAGACCCACTTCATCTTGGGCAGTCTGTGGCAGAGACTGCCCTGTTGCTGGTTCGTGTGTCATCCCGGCTGCTAGGCCATGTGAGAGGGGACTATCCGGGTGACCAATACCCACTCTAACATTGAGAGTGGTGAATGAGTTTGAACTGATGTTTTGTATTTTTGTACCGAGTGCCTGAACCTTCCCCTGTTTCTTCTACATTTTACTTCCTCTCAAAGTTATACATGCAGAAGAAAATAAAGCCTGACTGTTGAAGGTTTTACATCTGTGTGGACATTGCATTTACTACAGACTTTCCTACCCGGACAACGAAGCTGAAGAGGTAACGTGTAAAACCCAAAACTAACCAGCAGCTCCTACGGGGGTAGTGCTATATACACATACCACCTACCTACTGAGCAAGTTTGCATTATAGCAGATGAATATGTAACAAAAATAATTTAAAGCTGAACTCTAATCATATATAAAATGGCATCAAATTGGGAAAAGTTTTTCAGGGGTCATGTGAGATGATCCTTTCCAGTCTGATTATTACCACCAATTCTCTTTCGTACCCAGTAAATTAAAAATCCGAGCCTCCACATAATTGGGAGATTTAAGTCCTTGTGTTGGTGCTTTGTTGGGCCTTCAGCTTTGCAAGCGGTATTCCCAAGTGACAATAACTTGTCCCCAGGTGATTACACTTTTTATTTTTACTTGGTAGATAAGGAGGTCCATTCCCCTGGCATCGTTTGAAAGGCTTTATTGCAGAACACACAGGGGGAGATTTACTAAAACTGGAGAGTGCAAAATCTGGTGCAGCTCAGCATAGAAACCAATCAACTTCCAGGTTTTATCGTCAAAGCTTAAAGTGGATGTAAACCCGATTTTTTATTTTTCTTTGCTGTCACAAAGTAGAGTATAAGATTTCCTATCATTTGTGCCAGGTCTTACCACAAAGAGTTAATCCAGCTCTGAGCAATCCTCTTTTATTGTTCAGTGAGATAAAACGTACAAACAGAGAAACCCCATTGTCCGTTCCGCCCCCTTGCTTTGAGTGACAGGTTATTTTACATATCTCGTGCACTAGCTTTAGACAGGCATTATTTTTTAATTCCCATCCCCACTCCTTTTCTGAAGTCATGTGGTTACTTTTCTAGATTTTGACTGGATGTTAGTGATCATAGCACAGGAGAAAATGCATATTGACAAGGGGAGTGTAGAGGTGGGCGGGGAGTCTACTGACATCACGACTCCACCCACCGAGCTCCAGACAACAGATCCACCCACAGAATCTGCAGTTTTTCAACTCTTATAACAGACAGAGGGGAGACATTTGACAGGTAAGGATACATGCAGGAGGCATCTATATCCTTATAGATCAGCACTATGGCAGTAGTTTAGAAAGGATGAGAGTGGGTTTACATCCACTTTAATTGAACAAGCTGAAGTTAGAAGCTGAGTGGCTACCATGCACAGCTGCACCCCAGGTGATTTCACTTTTAAAAAAACAGTGGTTCTTAGGCCTACCCTGCGCAAGGTCTCTGTCTGCAGCTAGAAGACCAGTGGAGGTACTATTGTCAAAGGTCCAAACAGCTTGAGTTATGTCTTCCAGGATAAAAATTGCTTCTAATGCCCTGTACACACGATCGGATTTCCGATGGAATAAAATCCGATGGATTTTTCCATCGGAAATCCGATGAAGCTGACTTCCATTAGTCTTGCCTACACACCATCAGTCAAAAATCCGACCGTCCCAAACGCCGTGACGTAAAACACTCCGAAGAGCCGAGAAAAATTAAGTTCAATGCTTCTGAGCATGCGTCGACTTGATTCTGAGCATGCGTGGGTTTTTTCTCTGATGGAGTTCCCCACAGACGATCGGAATTTGCTATCGTTTTTTTTCCATCTGTAAAATTTAAAACATGTTCTATTTTTTTATACCGATGGAAAAAAGACCGATGGGGCCCACACACGATCGGTTTGTCTGATGAAAAAAGTCCATTGGTCTTTTTTCATCAGAAAAAACGATCGTGTGTACGCGGCATAAGAGTTACTCAGACTCCCAGTGGGCTGATCCCTTAAGGTTTGGGTTCTTTCCCAGCAACCCAGACACAGGCTCAAGAAAAATACCCTGTTGCTCAGCATGTTTGTAAAAGTTTTGCTCAGCCTACTGATGGCAAACTTATCAGAGATTTATTGGTCAAAAAGAATGCAGCATTAACCAATGTAACAATTCTGACATAGTACTCTGGAGCATACTCATCATTATATGGCAGATAATGTAGCAAGGGAAACACATGGGTGTTCTATCCTGTAGTCTGGAAGTACGAGTAGTTACAGTATTTATTAAGAGTTTTATTACCAATCTGATTTCTGATTAGATCATAATAGTAAAAGGAACTGGAATTAAATTGTACAGAGTATAGAAAATATTGCAGGACAATTTCTTGCAAAAAATGTCTTGCAGGACAATTTTATGGGTCAGATGGTAGACGCACCAACTAGAAATAAAGCGTTACTAGATCTATGATTACCAACAATACAGACCTGATCACGGATGTGGAAATACGGGACAATTTGGGAAACAGCGATCACAGGTCAATTGGCTTCAGTGTAAATCACACAAATAGGAAACATAAGGGGAATACAAAGACACTGAATTTCAAAAGAGCCAACTTTCCTAAACTAGAAACCTTGCTAGAAGGCATAAATTGGGATAAAATCTTAGGAACAAAGAACACAGAGGAGAGATGGGTTTGCTTTAAGAGCATATTAAATAAGGGCATTACCCAGTGCATCCCATTGGGTAATACATTTAAATATGCAAAGAAAAGTCTTGGATGGCTTAACTCCAATGTAAAAATGCATATAAAAGCAAAAAATATGAGGTTGAGGGATCATCGTCAGCATTCAGACATTACAAAGAATACAACAAGAAATGTAAGGGTGCAATTAGGACGGCTAAGATAGAACACAAAAGACACATAGCAGAGGAGAGCAAAACAAATTCCAAGAAATTCTTTAATTATGTAAACAGTAAAAAAGGGAATATTGGCCCCAAAAAAATGAAGAACGACCTCTGGTTACAAAGGATGGGGAGATGGCGAAGGTATTGAATTTATTCTTCTCAGTCTTCACAAGGGAATTTGGGGGCTTTAGTAACCAAAACTGCAGTGTTTATCCTCATGACAAATCACAGGAAGCACCCTTATGGCTAACAGAGGACAGAATTAGAATTAGACTTGGGAAACTTAACGTTAATAAATCACCGGGACCAGATAGCTTGCACCCGAGGGTACTTAGGGAACTCAGTCAAGTAATTGCCAGACCATTGTTCCAAATTTTTACTGACAGTCTACTGACTGGAATGATACCAGCTGATTGGAGAAAAGCCAATGTAGCACCAATATTTAAAAAGGGCCCAAAATACATCCCTGGGAATTACAGACCAGTTAGCCTAACATCAATAGTATGCAGGCTCTTGGAGGGGATGATAAGGGACTATATACAAGATTTTAGTAATGAAAATGATATCATTAACAGTAATCAGCATGAATTCATGAAGAATTGTTCTTGCCAAACCAATCTATTAACCTTCTATGTGGAGGTGAGTTGACATCTAGATAAAGGAAGGCCTGTAGACGTGGTGTATCTGGATTTTGCAAAAGCATTTGACACAGTTCCCCATAAGCATTTACTGTACAAAACAAGGTCCATTGGCATGGACCATAAGGTGAGTACATGGATTGAAACCTGGCTACAAGGGCGAGTTCAGAGGCTGGTGATAAATGGGGAATAAATGGGGAATACTTGGAATGGTCTGGGGTGGGTCGTGGGGTCCCACAGGGATCTGTGCTGGGGCCAATCCTATTTAATTTGTTCATAAACATCCTGGAGGATGGGGTAAACAGTTCAATCTCTGTATTTGCGGACAATTCTAAGCTAAGCAGGGCAATAACTTATCTTCAGGATGTGGAAACCTTGCAAGAAGATCTAAACAAATTAATGGGGCGGGCAACTACATGGCAAATAAGGTTTAATGTAGAAAAATTTAAAAAAATATTGGGTGGCAAAAATATGAATGCAATCTATACACTAGGGGGAGAACCTCTGGGGGAATCTAGGAAGGAAAAGGACCCGGGGGTCCTAGTAGATGATAGGCCCAGCAATTGCTTGAAAAACAAATGTTGAAAAAAAAATTCTTAGTTTCTATCATAAAATTTTGCAAATAAATAACCTTTCTTCATTAATTTAAATCAAAATGTATTCTGCTGGGGGGGGGGGCAGGGCGGCGCCAGCGGAGACAGACATGCCCTGCTGAAGCTCCGTGACTCTCGGGACTCCACAGCCGAATAAAGCTCCCGTTCAGCTCGGTTCCCGGTGTGGGAACAGCTGGTGAGACAAAAGAGTCTATTTATGTTTAGAAGGGGTGCAGGCTTGAACAGGAAAACATCTAATTTCAAATTCAGTCAGCCCAGAGCAGGATTGAAAAAGGCACCTCCCCCTTCTCCTCACACAAGCACCTCACGAGCTGCTAAACAAAGACAGCAGAAACAGCAGAAGCAGCAATCCCAGTCTGCTCTTGTGGAGAATGACACAGATAATGATAATGACTATGAATATACTGACCCACTACAGGTCACCAACACAGATACCATTAACCCAAACATATTAAAGCAGTTTGAAAAGATGCTTCAGAAGGTACTTAAGAAAACTTCAGACCACATCACAAGCAGTTTGTCAAAGGAAATTAGGGAATTAGGTCAGCGCACTTCTGACCTAGAAGATAGAGTAGATGACATGGAAATTGATGTACAGTCCCACCTACATGAACTAGAGGATTTAAAAGCAGAAAATCTCATCCTAAACTCTCGTTTAGAAGACTTTGAGAATAGGGCCCGTCATTCAAACTTGCACATTTGTGGAATTCCTGAGGCAATTATTGATCTCCAGTCCACAGTAACTGCCCTATTTCAGGAGCTGCAGCCATCAATCACTATTGACCGCCTGGAGATAGACAGAATTCATAGGGCTCTGATCCCTCTCAAAGCTACAGGACCACCGCGTGACATTATAGTGAAACTTCACTATTTCCGTACAAAAGAACAGCTTCTTGCTGCAGCCCGTATAAAAGACTCTTAAGCCCTGTACACACGATCAGATTTCCTATGGTTTTTAAACCGATGGATTTTTGCATCGGAAAACCGATGAAGCTGACTTCCATCAGTCTTGCCTACACACCATCAGTCAAAAAACCGACCGTTCCAAACGCGGTGACGTAAAACACTCTGATGAGCCGAGAAAAATCAAGTTCAATGCTTCTGAGCATGCGTCGACTTGATTCTGAGCATGCGTGGGTTTTTTATCCGATGGAGTTCCCCACAGACGATAGTAATTTGCTATCGGTTTTTTAACCATTGGATAAATTTAAAACATGTTCTATTTTTAAACACCGATGGAAAAGAGACCGATGTGGCCCATACACGATCGGTTTGTCCGATGAAAAAAGTCCATCGGAGTGTTTTCATCGGTAAAACCTATCGTGTGTACACGGCTTTATATTCCAAGGCAATCCATATCAAATTTTTACTGACTTGTCTCCAACTACGGTTGCTAAAAGACAGGCACTGAAACCCCTTCTTCAGATCCTACAGCAAAACCAAATATTATATCAATGGGGTTTTCCATTTTCCATACGATTTACACATCTAAGTTCAAAATATAGATGTAAATCAGCTGACGATTTGCAAAAGGTACTACAGGACCTTCACCTATTGGACAGATCATTCTCCTTGTCAGATACTTTACACAAGCAAACTGAATCCTACAAAGCAAATGAAACTTCTAACTCCAAAAGCAATGGAAATCATCACAGTCCTACTAAATTCTTTTGCTTCAACTCGCCTGACAGGAAACCTGCAGACACTATGGACTGAGAAACAGCTTTTTCATGTTTTTTTTGGAACTTCTCTCCATGGGTGCTCTGAGCCCATTATCAGCACTATTACTTATAGTTCATCCCTATTTAAGCAAGTTCGCTGTTACATTATTTTTTTTTCTCTTGAATCTACCCTACACCACATATATATATAATTTTTTTATATTTAGACGGGTGCTAAAAGTTTTTTCTTCATTTTTCTTTTTTTTCAATAAATGATTAAGTGGCTGTTGCGGTCCTGAGAGCTAGTTACTGCTCTCCCCACTACTCTTCTCTGGGTTTCTCCTCCTATCTGTTTTTGGAGGGGCTTCCTTGGATAGATTTTTGGCCTCTGGGTTATTTTCTACTCGCCCAGTACGCCGTATTTTTAATTATTCTCTGCATACTTGATTTATCATTAAATGCTTACATGATTCTTCTTCCTATCTTTTCTTTTTCCATCTTTTTTATCTTTTCTTCTAAAACTCAGCTCCTCCCCGTGGTAAGTATATTTAAATATTTTGCATATATATTGTATGTTTATATTGATTTCCTGATATGTGAATGGCCCCCTTAAATGTCTTATCTTTGAATGTGCAAGGCCTCAACATACCTCAAAAGCGCATGAAAGCATTTTGCTCACTAGCTTCAACAAAGGCACATGTAATTTGTCTCCAAGAGACCCACTTTACTAAAAATTCCGCTCCTAAATATTTTGGCTCTTTGTACCGTCAGGTTTTTACAGCCTTGGCTGACACAAAGCAGCGTGGTGTACTGATAGCGTTTCATCGCACAACTCCCTTCTCACTTCAGACAGAGATCAAAGATCCTGAAGGGCGGTATCTCATACTTACTGGGCATATAACTGACTCTCCAGTTACTGTGGTGTCATACTACGCCCCAAATAAAACCCCTTCATCCTTCCTCTCTCACTTGTTACAGGTAGTTGAAACTCATAAAACTGGCACGCTACTAATTTGTGGAGATTCGAATTAAGTCCTTTATCCATTTTTAGACAAATCCCCTATTCCTAGCACACCTATCTCCCGTAAAAACACATTTCAACAATTACTCCAGCAACATCACTTATTAGATGCCTGGCGAGAAGCAAACCCAGCTAAGCGACAATTTACTTTCTACTACTCACATCCTCACAATTCACTCTCCCGAATAGACCACATACTTATAAATGTACCTATGGCCCCTGAACTTCTCTCTTCCTCCATTATACCCTTCACATGGACTGATCATAGTGCAGTGTTAACCTAATTCACCTCTGCAATTCCAAAAGCACAAGACCCCACTTGGCAGATAAATAACTTCATGCTATCCCACCCATCCCACTATGCAGATTTAGAGACAGCCTTAAAAGATTATATTTCTTTTAATAAAACCTCTGATATCTCTCCTCTGACATTGTGGGAGGCTCATAAATCAGTGCTCCGTGGAGCATGTATTCAAAAAGCCTCATACCACAAAAAGGAAAAACGGCTGCTCCAACATAAACTAGAGGCAGAATTTAATTCAACCCATGCACTCTTTCAGGCAAACCCTAATCCTACTACGAAATCACACCTGGATAGAGCACGTCTAGACCTTGACCTTTTTCTCTCAAACTCTGCTGTTAAAACGCTAAGTAAATATAGGCATTCATTCTATCTTAAAGCCAATAAACCTACGACACTCCTTGCCCAGGCCCTTAAAAAATCAATACACTCCTCCAAACCGATACGTCTAAAATTGTCCCACGACACCTACACCAGTAACCCAGTAAAAATTCTTCACACTTTCCAAAAACATCTTGCCACATTATACAATAAAGAAGAACCCCTAAATCAGGCCTCTGCAGATTCCTTTTTTCCCACATCACACTTCCATCTATTCCCTTGGTCAACTGGGATAGCCTTGAAAGCCCTATAACCACTGATGAAATTAACATGGCAATAAAATCTCTTAAGCTAAATAAACGTCCAGGCCCAGACGGCTTTTCAGCCATGTATTATAAGAAATTTGCACATATATTAACCCCACTATTGACAGAAGCCTTCAATTCTATACTCTCTGGGCATTCCTTCTGACCTGAAACACTGACAGCTATTATTTCCATGATCCCTAAACCAAATTCAGATGAATCAGCTCCCTCCAATTACAGACCCATTTCTCTACTTAATTTGGACATAAAGCTTTTAGCGAAAGTTTTGGCAACACGTTTAAATAATATAATAGGATCTTTAATCCACAAGGACCAAGTAGGCTTTATCCCAAAACGCCAATCTGGAGATGCGGTACGTAGAGTGGCCTTACTTACCCATATTGCCCAAAAAAGACGGATACCTCTTTGCCTGTTATCCCTAGATATCAAAAAGGCTTTTGATACTGTATCATGGCCCTACCTCCAATTTGTCCTACAACGCTGGGGATTTGGCCCCCACTTTCTTAGTTGGATCTCGTCACTGTATAACCACCCCAAAGCCTATTTGAGATATGCAGGTTATAAATCCAACCTATTTAACATCCTTCGAGGAACCAGTCAAGGTTGTCCTCTTTCCCCAATTCTATTTGCCCTTCTCATTGAACCCTTAGCTCAATCTATCCATTCTGATCCATCTATTAGAGGCCTTGAGATAGCTGGACATGAGCATAAAATTTGCTTATTTGCTGACGACATTTTACTTTTTATGTCCTCTCCCCATATCTCTGCTCCTAACTTAATACAGAAGTTAGACCAATTTGCCCGTATTTCAGGTTTGCACGTCAATCTGCAAAAATCCTCAGCACTCAATATCTCCTTATCTTCCTCAGAATTACAACAAGCACAGGTATCCCTTCCCTTTTCCTGGTCCACTACTCGTCTACCCTACCTGGGAATCAACCTCACGTCTCATATTACAGGACTCTTCTCAGCCAATTACCCACCTATATTACGCCATATCACCTCTTTGTTAACACATTGGTCTTCTCTTCCTATATCGTGGATAGGTAAAATGAATATTATTAAAATGTCTATACTTCCCAAAATTCTGTACTTTTTTCGAGTTTTACCCATCTCTCTACCGGCATACTTCTTAAGAATACTACAAAGTAGAATAACAAAATATGTTTGGGGTACATTTAAACCCCGTTTACCTAAGCATACTCTTTACCTCCCTAAATGTAAAGGTGGTCTGGGATTTCCTAATTTATCTACCTACTACTATGCGGCCCAACTAGCACAATTAACCAAATACCATGCAACCTCGGAAATTCCTCTTCGGGTAACTCTAGAATCAATAGATTGCGATCCTTATTCTATCTCCAATCTTTTATGGCTGAGACCTTCTGATCATAAAAGAATCACTAACCCAGTTACCAAAAACTCATTAACTATTTGGAACAGATTTAAAATAACAAATGAGTTACAATCTCCTCACACTCCACTTTTATCATTTATTAAAAATCCCCTTTTTTATCCTGCCTGGAAATTCCCCAAATCTTTTAAAGCCTGGACTAACTCTAAATTATTCCATCTTCATGACCTGACGTCCCAGACTACCTTTATAACGTTCCCAGATTTATTTGAAAAACATGGTCTTCCAAACTCTGAGCTTTTTAGATATCTGCAGATTAAAAACTTTTTTACACCCTGTATCCAAAGCAGAACCAAACTTAATAAATTATCACACTTCGAAACCAAATGTAAAAATGATCCCCATGCAAATGGACTGATCTCTAACCTCTATGCTCAACTCATCACTAAACCTGTTTCTGACCCTCCTTCTTATGTAGCTAAATTGGAGGCAGATCTCAATCTTACTCTTGAAATATCTGATTGGGCTGCAATCTGGAAAAATACAAAATCTTCCTCACAAAACATAACAGCTTTGGAAACTAATTACAAAGTACTCACCCGCTGGTATTTGGTCCCTTCCAGAGTTGCAAAATTTGCCCCCAATTACTCCTCAATATGTTTTTGTGGCTGTGGTGATCTTAGCTCCTATCTACACATTGGTGGGATTGTCTGGTAGTTCAAAAGTTCTGGAGTGATATATTTCTCATACTCTCAGCCTTGTTTGCAATATCCATCCCTCCAGTACCTTCAATAGCACTCTTAAATCTCAAACCGGCAACACTCACCTATAAACAATTTAAACTTTTATTGCAGACCACAACAGCCGCGAAACAGACCATAGCTAAAGCCTGGAGAACTGACAATTTGGTATTAAATGAAACCAAGCATAGAATTAACCAAGCTATGGTCCATGCCAAAATGGAAGTCATAATTCAAGATAAAATAAATTCCTTTAAAGATATTTGGCAACCATGGATAACCCAGTTTTTTGCCACCAAACTTTGATGACACCTTGTTGATGCCTTGATGTTTTACACTCTCTCGCAGTAACTATCTATAAGCAAATGGCTATTGATGCATTTATCCCCGGGGATTCTTCCTGTCACTTCCTCTTCTCCTTCTCTTCTTCCTGCTCTTCCCCTTCTCTTTTTCTCAACTTGTTTATATGTTGCTTTTTTTTGTGTTTTTATTTTTTATTTTTTATATATATATAGGTTCAACAAGAATACCTACATATGTTCCTCTCAATTTTTTTAGGCACAGATACTTGATTTTTAAGAGTTATATAGTAGCAATCGTTCTGTCTCATACCTTTTGAGGCTTTAATACATTTCTTTATCCTCCCTAGGTGTTTACCTTTAAGGCTTCAATTGTAATTCTCATTCTGAGTCTACACTTTATTTAGACTAAGTGAAGTAACTCTCTCTGATTATTGAGTGAAGCAATTGTCTCTTGATCCATGATATATATATATATATGATTTAATATGCTAATTTTGAACCTATTGTAGTGATTACTGTGATTGTTGCTTTATTTTTTTTTATTTTTTATTATTTCTCTGTAATTTGATAAAATTCAATAAACAAATTTGAACAAAATGTATTCTGCTACATTTCCACAATAACCCATTAACCACTTCAATACCTGGCACTTTTACCCCCTTCCTGCCCAGGCCAATTTTTGTATTTAATTACCAATGTGTTTTTTTATTTTTTGCTAAATAAACAAAAAAGAACCTAAAATTTAAAAAAAAAAAAAATCTTAGTTTCTATCATAAAATTTTGCAAATAATTAACCTTTCTTCATGAATTTAAATCAAAATGTATTCTGCTACATTTCCTTGGTGAAAATAACCCAAATCAGTGTTTATTATTTAGTCTGTAGGAAAGTTACAAAATATGTCCACAAACTATGGCATATATCTGAAAACTGACCAATCCTGATGTACTGGCTCTCATTTCTTGAGGCCTGAAAACCAGGATAAGACAAATACCCCTAAATGACCCCTTTTTGGAAAGTAGACAGTCCAAGGTATTTAGTAATACAGTGCAGTACAGCGTTATCATATAACTGGTGTGGTGGTGATCCGGGACACTGACTGGTGACAGTATGTAAAAAAAAAATTAAAATGTAAATAATAATTTTGTTCTTTTTTTTTTACGATTTTTTTTTAACACCTGTGACCAGAGCAATACAGTGCTACCATGGTAACACTGTACTACTCTGGGGAAGTGATCAGGATTTTTATTTTATTTTTTACACATTATGATTGCTTATACCAGTGAATTTCAGTGTTTATAAGCAACCATTTTTACTGAATGAAACTGATTCATGCAGTGTCTTTTGTTGTGATTAGCTGTGATTGGCCAAAGCTAACCACATTGTACATATGGGCTGTGACTGGCCCTGTCTGTACCATGTGATTAATGTGACCAATCACAGCTAGCAGCACAATTGTATACAATGGAGCGCATGAAACAAATCCATTCATTGTTTAGAATTGTCATGTGATCTGCTGTGATTGATCACAGCAATCACATGATACTGGCAGCAGGTCAGCATAATGATCAGTCATCGGCTGTGTCCAGTGGACACAGCCAGTGACAGATCGTGCCACTGCATGGCCCCAGTCATATGACGTCCACTCAGGACAAAAGGCCCACCCGGCCTATAACAGATTGACAGCCGGGAAGGTGTTAAATGATATAGCAAATTGGTTGTCCATAGGTGCCTCTGTTAAAGGACCTACAATATCAACAGCAAGCAAAATAAGGACATGGCACGGGCTGAAGTATTGAAGTGTGTGACAGCAGATCTATCATTACTCTGATCACCTAGACAAGATTCAATGGCAGTTAGTACCTGAGCATCCATGCCTAGCCAGCAGTATAGTTCCTGTAGTTGTTTTATTTTTTACAATTCCTTGGTGATTCTTATGTGCAATTTCTACAAGGTATTCAGTAGAATACTTTTGTTCTGCTTTTGTAAGGTTTCCAGATGCAAAAGGTCTTCATTGCATTGCACTGTGTAAGGCCTGTATAATGCTTGCACCAAGGCCATAGTATGAATAATGAATAATTGGGAATATATTTGGAATACCATAAAGTAAGATCTAACAAAACATGGAAAGGCTGAAAGTCAGATAGAACAGGTGCTTGTATCACAGCTTTCACATGCTCAGGATCAGGCAATAGTCCCTCTGATATAATGTGATCCAGAAGTAACAGCTGAGATTATCTAAGCCTAAATTCACAACTTTGCGGCTCTGAAAGCTGCGTTTTGCATGGGCATGGCAGCCTATTCATTTGAATGGGCTGCAGTGCCTCCAGAGAAGCAAGGAAAAGGTCCCAGCACGATTTCTGGAACCGCAGCCCCCACAGGAACTGCAAGTAAAGTGTGGTTCCCAGGGCAGGTGCCATTTCCAGTGGGTGCGGTGGGATTAGGATTAATGGCACCTGCACGCATCCAGAGCATTTTTCTGTGTGTGTGGTTGCAGCTGCGGGAACAGATGCGGACCCGCAGTCAGAACCAGATGTGAACCTAACCTAAAGCAGCATTTAGAAAGATTCAATTTCAGCCTTGCAATTTTGAACAATATTAGGGTGCTTGTCGTTATTATCCAGAACTGGGCTGTCATACAGATGGCACTGTACACCATATATATTACAGAGAATTGAAAACAACAGCCTTTGAAAACATCTGGGTGCTGAAGCTAATTCATAAGGTACAATGTCCCTCGTGTGTAATATATGGTATGAGATCCTTACTTTCTATATCCAGCTAAATCTGATAATATGCACTCCAGGGTAGAGAAGAATTTATCTTCTCTGTGTTCTAAAAATATTTCTTTAGTATGTGGCAATGGGTAACCTTTGATAACAACAGCTTTATTTGGTTCACAAAGGTCAAAACACACAGTCTAATATCTTCAGTTTTCTTGACTGTCACAACAATAGAAAATACCCATTCAGATGCATCATGTTCTGCTCCTCTTTCATGTATTTTTTATGTCTTATATTGAATTGAATTAGGTTGTTATTGCTCAGTAGTATGCTGACACCTAGTGGTAGGTTCTGGCCACTGCAACTTGTTTACTATGGTGATTTTGGTATCTTCCTCCCCTCTTAAAGGGGTTGCAAACCTGGGTGGCACAGTGGTGTAGTGGGTAGCACTTTCGCCCAGCAGTAAAAAGGGTCGCTGGTTTGAATCCCAACCACAACACTTCCTGCCTGGAGTTTACATGTTCTCCCTGTGCCTGCATGGGTTTCCTCCAGGTGCTCTGGCTTCCTCCCACACTCTAAAGACACGCTGGTAGGTTTATTGGCTACTGTCTAAAATTGGCCCCAGTATATGAATGTGAGTTAGGGACCTTAGATTGTAAGCTCCTTGAGGGTAGGGACTGATGTAAATATACAATGTTATATGTAAAGCACTGCGTAAATTGACAGTGCTATATAAGTACCTTAAATAATAATAACCCTTAAGGTTTTTCACCTTAATGCATTCTAGTTTCAATTGCCTCGGTGGGTGTCTTGCAGCAGCCAACTGATCTCAGAAAGTAGGCTCCATCTGATACTGGCGGCTGAGAAGGCATATAATCCCTCCCTTACCCTAGGTTCACACCTATGCGCTGCAAAACGCACTACAGTCCATTTAACATGGTTTCCTATGGTATAAGTTCACATCTATGCATTTTGCGGCCGGTGCGTTTTTGGAAAGGGTCGGGGACTCTTTTCACGTGATTTGCAAGTAATAAACTTCAATGGAATCGCCCCAGAAACGCAAGGGTTTCTTTTGTAATGATTTTTTATGTGTTTTGCGTTTTTTATTTTAACACCGTGTAGCGCTACCCCCAGTTAAGAGAGACCCTGGATTTGTTTTCGGGCCCTGTGTGCAGCACCACCAACCCCCGGCAATCTTACTTGACCCACTCTGGCACAGCTAGTCTAGGGGTTATATTTGTATACATTCAATAGTATTGCAAGGAATAATCTCTTAGCAGTAAGACAACACACTGAGGCGAGAGATTAAATATAACGGTTTACTCTTACATTAAGGGTAGCATAGGCAGAACCCAACACATGCAATTGGCTTGCAGAGCCCTGCAGAAATCAATACAACACACAATAATGGCGCTGCGCGGTACTTCACCACGCGTAGCTATTATGGTATGCGTGCCCTATGGCGCACTAAACAATATCTTAACTCCCCACCCCGGTCAGGCCTGACATGAAGTAAATCTCAGTCACCTCCTATAGGGATTTCTTCGCATGCCAGCTTTCGGTGGTGCACTTGATGAATAGTACTTTGTAATCCACAACCAGGCAATAACTTGGAACACTATACTGGGAGGACACTTCAACACTGTCCTGCTACCGGTCCCCCCCCGGGGAACAGCAACTAAACAAAACTGTGGGCCTATCCAGTCTATAGGCCTAAACACGGCACAGTCTATGGGTCTGGGCAGGTGCCCACTCACCACTCCGGACGCGATCCCAGTCCGGAACATCCACCCTGCTGTGTATCCGCACACAGCGTCTGCAACGATCGGGTCCCCGATCCAACTAAAGTCCTCACTCGACAAGTCAGATGCCACCCAGGCTCCGCAGTGGGGTGGAAGGCTCTTTGGAAGTTGCGCAAGGCCCAGGCTTCAGGCCTTGCTCTGCAGCAGATCCGCACAGGAAGAAACTCTTGCTTGCAGCGCGGTGTCCACAGAGGCCGAGCTCCGCCTCGCCTCCTCCTTAAATAACCCCTCCCATGAGTCTCTGCGGTGGCTAACTGCACTCTGGGTGCCGAACAGGGTTCTGGGTAACGTAGTCCTGGGGCCTTAAAGGAGACCCCGCTACACACTCCCCCCACTTAAACTCTTTGGTCCCCAAAGATAACATAAACTTAAATCACAGAACGTACAACATCAATCAAACTTTCGTATGATGTTGGCAGAGGAAATTCCCACCAAAACCGAGGCGGTGAACTCCCCTGCCCACAGGTCACACTATCATTAGTGTCCTGCCTAACTGTGCCAGAGAGTGAGTTGGGGTTGCCTCCCACCAAATGAACAGTGGGAGGATCAGGGTCTTCCATTCTCCTTCTGGCAGTAACTACAGTGTCTTCCGCACTCCTCCCCATCTGTGGGTAAGTTAATCTTCTGGGAGGCTTTATGGCTCTTCGCTTCCTCTGTCCTCTTGGACTTTCTGTTGAAACGGGCTCCTCCTCCGGAATCGACTTAGGAATCTCTTCTGTTTCGGGAACACTGGACTCCGGAGCAGGGAGATACATGGAATCCCTTGGATCTTCCTCTGGGGGTAAGTCACAGACACTCTCCCAAGCATCTGACCAAGGACTGGACGGGATGAACTCAGTGGCTTCTGCATTCAGTGTCTGGTCCTCAGCATCTTCTTCAGGTGGAAGATCAATAGCAGAAGTTTCTGGAGCCTGGGAAGGCCAAAGCCAACCAAGTTCCTCCCCCTCATCTTCACTTGTTTCCGAGGTCTCTGTATCCCTGATCCAGGGGGTCTGAGACCGAGTGCTAGGTCGGAGAGTATCCAGACTGGAAGTTCTCTCAGGGGAATTCATCACAGGGGGGATCCGGACTGCCTCAGCCAGTGGGAGTAAGTGGTTCTGGTGCCAGGTCTTCAAGGGCCCCACCTTTCCTTCTGGTTTAAGTCTGTAAACGGGTAGGCCCTGCAGTCTTTTGCAATAAACATAAGGTTCAGGTCTCCATCTGTCTGCAAGCTTGTGTTTTTCAGGGATCCCCAAATTCCGCAACAACACTCTGTCTCCAGGTTGTAGATCTTGGATCCTAACTTTTAAGTCAAAATGTTTCTTGTTGCGGGCCCCCCTTTGCTCCGAGGCCGCCTGGGCCTGTTCGTAGGCCAATTTCAAATTACGTCTGAGCCTATCGACATATCCCTTGTGGGAAGTAGCAGAACAATGGTCTATGGAAGTGCCAAAGGCCAGATCTACGGGTAGTCTTGCTTCTCTCCCGAACATAAGTCGATAGGATGAGTACCCTGTAGCATCACTGGTGGTGCTGTTGTATGCATGCACAACTGCCGCTATGTGGTTGCTCCAATGCTGCTTCTTTTCACTACTTAGGGTCCCCAGCATGTTGAGCAGGGTTCGGTTGAACCTCTCCGGCTGAGCATCACCCTGTGGATGATAGGGGGTGGTTCTTGTCTTCTTGATCCCCAAAGAATCCAGGAGTCTCCGGATCAATCGACTTTCAAAATCCCTTCCCTGATCTGAATGAAGCCGTTGTGGTAGCCCATAATGTACGAAGTATTTCTCCATCAGTACTTTGGCCACGGTGGAAGCCTTCTGGTCCTTGGTTGGAAAGGCCTGGGCATACCGGGTGAAATGGTCGGTTACTACCAGAACATTTCCTAGTCCACTCAGGTCGGGTTCGAGGCAGAGGAAATCAATGCATACCAGATCAAGTGGGCTTTGACTTTGCAGATGGCCCATTGGGGCAGCTTGATGAGGTAAAGTCTTTCTCTGGATGCATCGTGCACATGAGTGGCAGTATTCTTCAACTTCAGCCCTCATGCAGGGCCAATAGAAACGGTCTCTAACGAGTTGGAATGTCCTTTCCGCCCCTAGGTGACCATGGTTGTCATGCCGAGCAACCAGGACTGTCTCTCGGTACTTCTCAGGCAAGAACATATGCCATTTGTCTTCTAGGTCATCAGAGGGGCCCCTTCGGTAGACCACTCCCTGATGCACCTGTAACTTGTCCCACTCTTTCCTCAACAGGCGAGCTTCCTTTGAGGGGTGGCGTAAGAGTCTATTCGGGTCCTGATTCTCCAGAGCCTCTAGGACCAATCTCCCCATGGGGTCTTCCAATTGGTAGGATCTCAGCTCCTTCTTAGACAGTTTTGGCAAGTTATCTTCCCCCAGTTGGGTTACTCCACAGTATTGCTTGGGAACTCCTACTATGGTAACCCCTAACTCTTCTGCTCTTGAGCCGCCACTGGCTTGGAATTCAGCCCCTTGGCAGAGGGCCCGCACCCCGTCGGGTGCCACTTGGGTCCAGTCTTCTGTACTGCAAGTGGGGACATGAGATCTTCTAGACAAAGCGTCTGCATCTCGGTTTCCAGCCCCAGGTCTGTACTTCAGGTGGAAATTGAAGGCAGACAGCGCCGCCAGCCACCTATGTCCTGTGGCATCCAACTTTGCTGTGGTGAAAAGGTAGGTGAGGGGGTTGTTGGTTGTTGTCTGTTTTCACTGTGAAAAATAGTCTCTAAGTTTGTCAACTACCGCCCACTTAAGGGCCAGGAACTCCAACTTATGGGTCGGGTAGTTATTTTCAGAGGGAGTCAAGCCTCGTACACACGACCGAGAATCTCGTCAGGAAAAAACACGTCGTTTTTCTTGACGAGATTTTTGGACAAGAAACTTGTCCCGGCCGAGTGTACAGACGCTCGATTCAAAGAACCCGCGGTTCTTTGAATGGAGCGAACGCGGTGACGTCATTGACTAAGACGAGCGTGCGCTCGTCACATTCGATGCCGTCGCCGCCATCTTGCTACACCCTAACTATGCCTAGGAAGCTACCGCGCATGCGTCGAAGTCATTTCGAACATGCGCGGGCTTCCCGGAGGACAGGTAAGTGTACACACACACACTTTTCTCGTCGAGAAACAGGCTGACGAGAATCTCGATGAGAAAATAGAGAGCAGGTTCTCTATATTTCTCGTCGAGATTCTTGTCGGTTTTCTTGACGAGAAACCTGATAGCCGCGTACACACGACCGATTTACTCGGCAAGAAAGCTCTGCCAGCAAGTTTCTTGTCGTTTTTTCGACGAGAAACTCGGTCGTGTGTACGAGGCTTCAGACTTCTGCTCACATACGCAACAGGCCTCAGTTGCTCTTCATGCTCCTGGTACAGCACTCCTCATGACTGCCATCTACATGAAGTTCATAAGGCTTCTTAGGGTCTGCATAGGCCAGGACAGGGGCAGTGGTTAATGTCTTCTTCAACATCTGGAAGGCATTCTCACACTTCTCATTCCACTGGTCCTTGACTGACTCCCCTGTCATCCTCTTCCCCCTCCGTCTTTAGCAGCTCATTCAGAGGCCTGGCTATCCGAGCAAACCCCTCCACAAACCTCCTGTAATAGGAACAGAACCCCAGAAAGGATCTGAGCTCTGTCACAGTGGTGGGCCTGGGCCAGGAGGTGACCGCCTCCAATTTTTCGGGGTCTGTGGCTACCCCATCTTCAGACACTATGTGCCCCAGATAGTTAACTGATGACTGGTAAAATTGGCATTTTTCAGGTGAGAGCTTGAGTCCTTCCTCACTCTCTCTTCAAAACTTTCTCCAGCCTCTCTTCATGCTCTTCCAAGGTTCTTCCGAAGACAATGATGTCATCCAAGTATACGAGGACCTCAATGAGGTTCATATCTCCCACAGTCTTCTCCATGAGACGATGGAAGGTGGCTGGAGCTCCAGACAGACCTTGAGGCATTCGGTTGAATTCAAAGAACCCTACTGGGGTTATGAAAGCCGTCTTCTCTTTGTCTTCTGGATGCATCGGGATCTGATAGTACCCACTCTTGAGGTCCATAACACTGAACCACTTGGCTCCAGACAAGCTCTGTAGGGCATCCTCTATCCTGGGAGTGGTATATTGATCCGGTATGGTTCTCCTGTTGAGGGTCCTATAGTCTATGCACAACCTAAGTGACCCATTCTTCTTCTGGACCACCACTATAGGAGAGGCATAGATACTTCTAGATTCTCGAATCACCCCTGTTCGCTTGAGCTCGGCGAGCTACTCCCTCAAGTCTTCGAGGTCTGCTAATGGAACCCGCCTAACCCTCTCCCTGAAGGGCTTGTCTTTCTGGAGGCGGATTCGATGGGTGGCACTCCTAGCACACCCCACGTCGAATTCATCTTGAGAAAAAATCCTCTCCCATTTAGTCAACTGGGCCTTGGCTCTCTCTTTCCAAGCCCTGGGCAGATTTGGATTCTCCATGGAAAGCTTCTCCCACACAGTACCTTCTCCATCTGTCTTCTCCACATCTGACGAAGCAACTGGGGTAGCTGGGCTCACCCTGCCCAGCAACAGCCTGGCTGGGATTTCCATGGGACCATCCGTGGTATTTCTGACACTCACAGGCACCTTACAGTTAGCCTTCTTCAGGGCCCGCACCGGGACCACTTCTGGGACTACTTCTAAGCCCGAATGTTCTTCCCTTGGGTCGGGTTCCAACATGACAAAAGGGCCCGGCTGCTCCCAAGTGAGTTTCACTGTGGCTTTTAAGCAGGTTACTTCACCGGGCTGCAGCACTATTCCCCTTCCCCCAGCCTCCAGACCTTCCCTACCCCCTCTTCCGGGGCCTTCTGTTCCAAGATCAGTCGTTGGTAGGCTGTCTTCAACATTGGGTGAATCTCAGTGACTGTGGGGTCTTTCCTTCTTGTCAGAGGGGCCAAGAGTCTTCGGACCAGATCCGTGTTCGTCCCTATTATCAGGGAACTCTTGTTAGCTCCAGGCGGTCGGGGGCACACCACAGCTAAGGTGTCGAACACTTCAGCCTTTCCGGCTATGGACGGGTCAAAAGTCAGTTTTATGGGCAGATAGCCATCATAAGGGAAACTCTCCGTCCCAATTCCCCATATCTCCAACTCTTCAATCTTCTGGATGGGTAAGTGACTTAAATGCTTGTCATAAAAGTCCCGGTACAACAGGGTCACTTGCGCCCCAGTATCCAATATGGCTATTGTGTAGACTCCCTCCACTTGCACTGGTACTATCGGGGAGGGACCCACCAACTTCTCTGGATATCGCTTCAAGGGGGTCTCTTTCTTTTGATCTTTGCATTTTCCCTTTTGACTTTCTTTCTTCCATTTCTCTTTGGACTTAAGTCTCTCTTGGGCCTGGTATGCATTGATCTCCCTCCTTTTTGTGGGTGTAACTACCCGCTGAGGGACACTACTCTCTTTCTTTGGGGTACGTTCCTTCTGAGGGGTCTTCTCCACTCTTTTCATGTGTTTCTCATTCAGTTTGGAGCTCACTGGAGATGATGGACACCCGGTTTACTCCTTCACCGGGGCTCGCTGAAGTTTCCCGGCGGCTTGCGGTTATTCATCTTTTTTTTCTTTGGGCTGGCACACACTTTGGCGAAGTGGCCAGCTCCTCCACAATTGAAACAAATCACATCCCCCCAATCTTCCAGGGATGCGGGCGCTGAGGTGTTGGGAAACAGCTCCTTCCTCGGACTTTCCCTCTCTGGTTCCCTTGACTTCTTTTCCATCAGGGAGGTCAGCATCCCCAATACTTGGGACATCTGTGACTTCAAGGTATCCACTTCTGAGTCTCTTTCCAGGGTCATGGCCGTCCTGACCATCACTGGAGGAGGATTTACCGACTCAACTGGTAGGCTCCTCTTCTTCTCCTCCAGCATAGCTTCTTCCTCTCTGACTACTCGGATCAAGTCAGGGTACTCCAGGCTCTTCCCGTCCTGTCTTGTGCGTAGCGCCAATGCGATGGGGTCCAGGGGCTGAGATCCTCTCATCACCTGTTGAACACGGGCCTCTCCACCTTCCGTGGGTCAATCCCCTTCTTAAGAATCATCTTATGCAGGATCTTATCCAGGCGCCTCATGAACTCTGACAGCTTCTCTCCTGTCTTCTGGTAGCAGTGCTCCAGGTGATAAGTGAGCTCAGTGATTTTCTCTGTTCCACCGAACACATTCTGCAGAATTTCCAGATAGTCCTGAGCATTACAGTCTGTCTTACTCATCTTGAGGTTGCATATGGCCTCTAGAGCAGGCCCCTTCAAGCTCTCAGCAATTCTCTGCTTCTTTCTGTGGTCTGGGACTTCCCATTCTTCTAGGGCCTGAGTGGCACCGTCTAACCACTCCTCAAACCCCTCCTCACCTGAGGGCACAGGTTTCCTTCCTGAGAATATTCTAAGTTTTCTGTATCCTGACATCTGGTAATCTGTAGGATCTTTCTTGCACTGTGCCACAAGTTCCCCCAGGACCACGCACAACTCCGCGCCGAGAATGGTAGATGGCGACCCGGGACTTTCCCTTTTCACCTGTCTTTCTACTTTTGGGGTGGGTGATGGAGACAGTTTCGGTGTCTGAGACCGTCCTCCTGGCTTAAGTGGCAGCGCGTGTATCAGGCTATAAGTCTGGTCATCTATAGCTTCTACACTTGGATTCTTGAAATGTTCTGGGACTCCGTCCTTCCATTCCACTAATGCGTGGGTCAGTGAGGAATTCGTCCTGACATCCACCACCCATGCCTTCTGATACGGTGACAGTGACATCACTAGCTGCTTCACCGCTTCTTCTTGCCAGATCCCTGGGAGTTCTATGACTACTACCCCGGCTGGATCTGTGCCGACCGTTTTACACCACTGTCCTACTTCTAGTGGGTCCATGCTGGTACTTTTGGCGCGTTACTTGCTGCAACAGGATCCCGGACGAGCCCCTACGTGTAGCGCTACCCCCAGTTAAGAGAGCTGCTGGATTTGTTTTCGGACCCTGTGTGCAGCACCACCAACCCCCGGCAATCTTACTCGACCCACTCTGGCACAGCTAGTCTAGGGGTTATATTTGTATACATTCAATAGTATTGTAAGGAATAATCTCTTAGCAGTAAGACAACACACTGAGGCGAGAGATTAAATATAACGGTTTACTCTTACATTAAGGGTAGCATAGGCAGAACCCAACACATGCAATTGGCTTGCAGAGCCCTGCAGAAATCAATACAGCACACAATAATGGCGCTGCGCGGTACTTCACCACGCGTAGCTATTATGGTATGCGCGCCCTATGGCGCACTAAACAATATCTTAACTCCCCACCCCGGTCAGGCCTGACATGAAGTAAATCTCAGTCACCTCCTATAGGGATTTCTTCGCATGCCAGCTTTCGGTGGTGCACTTGATGAATAGTACTTTGTAATCCACAACCAGGCAATAACTTGGAACACTATACTGGGGGGACATCTCAACTCTGTCCTGCTACCGGTCCCCCCTGGGGAACAGCAACTAAACGAAACTGTGGGCCTATCCAGTCTATAGGCCTAAACACGGCACAGTCTATGGGTCTGGGCAGGTGCCCGCTCACCACTCCGGACGCGATCCCAGTCCGGAACGTCCACCCTGCTGTGTATCCGCACACAGCGTCTGCAACGATCGGGTTCCCGATCCAACTGATGTCCTCACTCGACAAGTCAGATGCCACCCAGGCTCCGCAGTGGGGTGGAAGGCTCTTTGGAAGTTGCGCAAGGCCCAGGATCTGCAGCAGATCCGCACAGGAAGAAACTCTTCCTTGCAGCGCGGTGTCCAAAGAGGCCGAGCTCCGCCTCACCTCCTCCTTAAATAACCCCTCCCATGAGTCTCTGCGGTGGCTAACTGCACTCTGGGTGCCGAACAGGGTTCTGGGTAACGTAGTCCTGGGGCCTTAAAGGAGACCCCGCTACAACTGTATATAGCTGGTTGCTAAGCAGGGGCCCGGGAAGCCAGCCGCTGCATCCTTAAAGTGAGTGTAAACCCACTTTGTAAACAAACACCTACAGGTAAGCCTAGATTAAGGCTTACCTGTAGGTGCATGAAATATCTCCTTAACCTACACGGTTAAGGAGATATTTGCATGTAAAACCGGCGCAGCTTACGTCACTCGCATGCGCACTAGCGGGCCGGCTTAGTAGCCGGATTTCTGAATGGAGTTAGCCGGCCCGAGAGCGCATGCGTGTGACGTCATCGCCGCTCCGGGGCCAATCGCGGTGATACACGGAAGGCAGAGGGGAGCAAGATGGGGGCGGCGACGGAGGTGTCCGAGCACCGCTGCGGGGGCTTCGATCTCAGGTAAGTGATTCATAACGAGCTAGTATGCTATGCATACTAGCTCATTATGTCTTTGTTTTGCAGGTTGTATAAAAAAAAAAGGTCATCAGCTGTCAGCGGGGTTCCCAGCTGAATGTAAAAAATTGCCGGCAAAAAAAAAAAAGGCGAAAAAACGTGTCTATTATGGATTCGGAGTGGACCCCCCACACCAATTTTAAATCGTGTGAGGCCCCCCAAAATCCATACCAAACCCTCATCCTAGCATGCAGCCCGGCAGGTCAGGAAAGGGAGGGGACGAGCGAGCCCCCCCTCCTGAACACTACCAAGCCACATGCCCTCAACGTGGGGGGATGGGTGCTTTGGGGGGCCTATACTCATTCACATATGGTGGGGGGGCTTGTGATCTGGGGGCCCCCTTGTTAAAGGGGGCTTCCAGATTGCGATAAGCCCCCTGCCCGCAGACCCGACAGCCATCGGCCATGGTTGCCGGGAAGAGGATCTTGTCCCCATCAACATGGGGACAAGGTGCTTTGGGGTGGGGGGCGCAGGTCCTGCCCCAAAGCACCCACCCCCCATGTTGATGCAGGGGCAGATCCAGGGGGACCAACGGGTCAATTGTCCCCCCCGAGAAAAAAAAATGGCGAGCAGGCTGTGCTGATGCTGACCCCCCATCAGCCGTTGCTGACAGGCTCTGTGAAGGGAGTCAAGGGACACAGGCAGCTGCAGGGGATTTCCACCCCTCCTTCTCCTCCTTGAGCCGAGCAGCTGGGAAACTAACAAGAAAAGATTATGGGACATGTAGTCCCTGATACCAGCAGGCCCAGGATGCAGCCCTGCAGCCCCCAACATTCTGAGCGGGAGGAGGGGAGAGGAGGACTGTGAGAACTTGAGAAGAGAAGAGGAACCATGATGGTGGGGGGAGCCAGAGAGAAAGTGCCAGTGATTTTATGATTTTTCTAGGCAAGGTAAGAACTTAACTCGAAGGGGGGGGGGGGGTGCAGGCTTCCATAGAGGTACAGGACTTTATCACTGGCTGCTCCCACTCTGTCCTCCCCTCCACCAGGCTGCTCCTACCCTGTCCTCCCCTCCACCTGGCTGCTCCTACCCTGTCCTCCCCTCCACCTGGCTGCTCCTACCCTATCTTCCCCTCCACCTGGCTGCTCCTACCCCGTTCTCCCCTCCACCAGGTTGGATCCACCCTGTCCTCCCCTCCACCTGTCTGGATCCACCCTGTCCTCCCCTGCACCTGGCTGGATCCACCCTCTCCTCCCCTCCACCTGGCTGCTCCTACCCTGTCCTCCCCTCCACCTGGCTGCTCTATCCCTGTCCTTCCCTCCACCTGGCTGCTCTTACCCTGTCCTCACCTCCACCTGGCTGCTCCTTCCCTGTCCTTCCCTCCACCTGGTTGCTCCTACCCTGTCCTCACCTCCACCTGACTGCTCCTACCCCATCCTCCCCTCCACCTGGCTGCATCCACCCTGTCCTCCCCTCCACCTGGCCGCATCCACCCTGTCCTCCCCTCCACCTGACTGCTCTTTCCCTGTCTTCCCCTCCACCTGGCTGCTCCTTCCCTGTCCTCTCCTCTACCTGGCTGCTCCTACCTTGTCCCCCCCTCCACCTGGCTGCTCCTACCCCATCCTCCCCTCCACCTGGCTGGATCCACCATGTCCTCCCCTCCACCTGGCTGGATCCACTCTGTCCTCCCCTCCACCTGGCTGCTCCTTCCCTGTCCTCCCCTCCACCTGGCTGCTCCTACCCTGTCCTCCCCTCCACCTGGCTGCTCCCACTCTGTCCTCCCCTCCACCTGGCCGCATCCACCCTGTCCTCCCCTCCACCTGGCCGCATCTATCCTGTCCTCCCCTCCACCTGGCGCATCTACCCTGTCCTCCCCTCCACCTGGCTGCTCCTACCCTGTCCTCCCCTCCACCTGGCTGCTCCTACCCTGTCCTCCCCTCCACCTGGCTGCTCCTACTCTGTCCTCCCCTCCACCTGGCTGCTCACACTCTGTCCTCCCTTCCACCTGGCTGCTCCCACTCTGTCCTCCCTTCCATCTGGCTGCTCCCACTCTGTCCTCCCTTCCACCTGGCTGCTCCCACTCTGTCCTCCCCTCCACCTGGCTGTAATCACCAATACTTTATATGTGTGTATATATAATTGCATTTTATAGTTGGCCCCCCTACTTTTGTCCCTGTCCCCCCTAAATATGAAATCTGGAGACGTCTCTCACTGCCCCCCTGCATCACCGCATTTCTGCATCTATAAGAGAAGTGCCATTACTGTGTAGGCGCGGGCAGTAGAGAGATTACATCATCTCTCACTGCCCGCCCTCACTCTGAGACAACAGGGACACTGTCACTGGCCACTGGCAATTGACAATCCGCATCTGGTGACAGGCGACAGTGGCAAGTGACACGCTCAGGGCTCCCACTGATTCTGCATTATGGTGAGTTGAACTATTTCATTTTATATTACAATGTAATAATAGAAATCATGTGCTTCAATCATTCTGACACCATAACAACCATGGTGCCGTGATGATTGCAGCGCCAACACCAGACATTGCTCCAATAAATTCCCTGCAAAAATTTTGGCAGTGCCCCTCCCGAGATTAGACTCTGGATCCGCCCCTGTGTTGATGACATGTGGCCTGGTATGGTTGAGGAGGTGGGGGGCACTCGCTCGTCCACCCCCTTTCCTGGCCTGCCGGGCTGCGTGCTCGGATAAGGGTTTGTATGGATTTTGTGGGGACCCTACTCCGTTTTTTCTGGCGTGGGGGCTTCCTTAAAATCCATACCAGACCGAAGGGTCCGCTATAGTCTTGGAGGGGGGAACCCTATGCCGTTTTTTTTTTTTTATTTGGTGTGGAGTTTCCAATGTAGATTCATACCAGACACAAAGGGCCCGGTATTGTCAGGATCAATGTCAGATCCCCGTTCATTGAAGTCGGACTTCAAATTGCAGGGCAAAGTCGGATCCACAGTCGTATGACTGTTGTGTCGTACCAGTATAAACCCAGCCTTATCCTGTACCTTGTATCCAGTACCCTGTATCCTGTTACCCCATCTCTGCTCCCCTTGTTCCCAGTCCTGCTCATGCCCTGTTTATGTCTGCTTCTCTCCACTTGTATATAGTGTATATAGGGGGTTATTCACAAAAGGCAAATCCACTTTGCACTACACGTGCAAACTACAAGTACAAAGCACACTTGAAAGTGCACTTGCTGTAAATCTGAGGGGTAGATCTGAAATGAGGGGAAGCTCTGCTGATTTTATTATCCAAGCATGTGCAAGCTAAAATGCTGTTTTTTTTATTTCCCTTGCTTGTCCCCCTCAGATCTACAGCGACTGCACTTCCAAGTGCCCTTTCAGTGCAATTTCAAGGGCACTTTGCACTTGTAGTTTGCACTTGTAGTAAATAATCCCCTCTGTTTGATGTTGGTTTGGCTTCACTGTGACATTTATATTTCACCTTTGCTTTGTTAATGGTCTTTCGGTGTTGGATTTGTGTCATGTGTACTAAAAAATAGGATTTTTGTACTCACCGTAAAATCCATTTCTCTGACGTATATGGATTGACACAGCTGGATACTGTAAACGTGTGGGTATATGTCCCTGCTCGCAGGAGAAGATCTAGGCAGAATGTTAGATGTTAAAACATTCTAGAACAAACCAGAGCTGAACAGCCCCACCCAGGGGGGCGGTCCCTCCGGACATTACCCTCCCACCTGCAGCTAGCAGACCTCAGTTCGTAACAAAGCAGTACAAACCTTAAAAGGAAGGGTGGGTGCTGTGTCAGTCCATGGACATCAGAGAAATGGATTTTACGGTGAGTACAAAAATCCTATTTTCTCTTATCGTCCATGGACTGACACAGCTGGATACTGTAAACGTGTGGGATGTCCCAAAGCAGTATCAGAAGGGTGGGAGCGGTAGCAAAGGAACAACCAAAACTTCACTCCAAACAAGCAGAGCTCCTCAACGGAGGAGTTGCGACATTAAACAGCAGCCTGCAATGCTTTGCGGCCGAAGGGAGCATCCGAAGATGCAGCCACATCAACCTTATAAAATCTTGAAAAGGTATCAACGGACGACCAGGTCGTCGCCTTGCACACTTGTGCAACCGACGCTTTATGTCGGAAGGCCCGGGAAGCACCAATTGCCTTGGTGGAATGCGCCGCAACCGGAAAGGGAGGCGCCCGCCCGTTAAGGGCATAGGCCTGTATGACGGTCTGCCTGATCCACCTAAAGACTGTGGCAGACGACACCGCTCGGCCCTGTTTTGGACCAGACACAGATTTCCGAATGGAAACAGTAGCAGACAGGTACACTCGTAAGGCTTGTACCCATCTTAATGTATGAAGCGCAAACTCTCAGGGATGCGATGGGTGAGGACACAAGGACGGAAGAACAATGTCCTTCTTAAGGTGAAAGGCCAAGACCATCCTTAGAAAAGAAGGATGGTCGTGGGCGCAACACCAACATATCCTTATGGAGGACCAAGTAAGGCGTCTTGCCGGACAAGGCCGCCAACTCAGACAAACCCGTCTAACCGAAGCAATGGCCTCTAAGGCCAACTTCCGGGACAAGGTCAAGAGAGGAATCTCTCTGATATTCTCAAAGGGATGTTCTTGGAGAACCGAGATGCATCAAAATCAGATCCCAAGTAGGGAGAGGAGGCTTGACAGGGGGGATCACATGGCGAACCCCCTGCACAAAAGGTGCTAATCAAGGAATGGCCCGGTAGTAGTCATTGAAAAAAACAGCCCGGGCCGAAATCCGACCCTCAAAAAAGGTATGCAAGGCCAGCTTTTGGGTCACACCACGCTGTAAGAACAGCAAATTCCTGGGAACGGAATACATCCGAGGATGCCACACAAGTTCCTCGCACATAGCGAAGTAAGCCTTCCAGGTACGGTGAGATATCTTTCTGGAGGAAGATTCCCGTGTCAACAACATAGAAGAGATGACCGAATACGAGAGAACTCGGTCCTTCAGCACCTGGCTTTAAACAGCCATGCCATTTAAGCCAAGGACTGTAAAGCAGGATGAAGTATGGGATCATGAGACAGAAGGTCCACCCCAATAGGCCGTCGCCAGGAATGTCTGCGACTAGCCAAAGTAGATCGGCGTACCAATGTCGCCGTTCCGGAGCACTGGAATGGCCTCAGCCCCTACTCTGCGAAGCCGGCGAGGCAACAACAGTAGCGGAGGGTAAGCATATATCAGGTGATACTGCCCCCATGGGCTTCCAACGCGTCTGACGCGTCCGCTCAGGGGTCCCTGGACCTGACCACGATCTTGCCACCTTGCGAGTGAGTCGAGAGGCCACAAGGTCCACTTCCAGTGCCCCACCTCCGGTAAAGAAGGTGGAAACACCTCCGGATGCAAGGACCCTTTGCCTGCAATGCACACGGCCGACAGGACCGTCTTGCAGCGAGATGTATGAAAATCCCAAAGAGACTCCGCAATGTATCGGAGAAGGGACGCCCCAGTGTACAGGGTGCCTCAAATGTTGGCCAATAAAGGCAACTTGACGGAACTTCCCTAGAAACTCGGGCAGAGGACTAGTACCTCAGCCTCCACAGGTGGCGCAAACCCACCCCGGGCACAGAGACCCTAAAGGCTAAAGCAGTTGTAGTGCACCTGCTAGACGACTGATGGATGAAGCAGAGGCTTTTGCCCAGTCATTGAGCTATAAAAAATGCCAGAGACGCAGCCACTAACGGGCG
Organism: Rana muscosa; assembly: GCA_029206835.1. Classification (NCBI taxonomy): domain Eukaryota; kingdom Metazoa; phylum Chordata; class Amphibia; order Anura; family Ranidae; genus Rana; species Rana muscosa. Next base: position 294,509,743 of record CM055116.1, read on the forward strand.
TAACGCTAACCCCAACCTGGCGAACACAGTCCAAGCCAGCGCTTCTGATCACCACTGAAAGCAGGTGGAAAGTGATACCCCTGAAACCAGGGATCCTTGTGACAATGCTCCATCCAGCAGCTACCCATGGATAGGTGCCGATTGTGCAAACACATAGTTTATACTATGTATTGCGTCAAACGCACAAATGGAGAGTGTGGGAGGAAACCCACCCAGCCACAAAGAGCATAATACCACCACATACGGCGTATGTAGTTTAGTATTTGTGGATAAACCTATTAAACACGCATATACTGTGCCAGCGACGAAGGCGCGCACATCATCGGGGCCTGGACGTAAACCAGCCACGCAGATTGCGTACACAACCGTGTAGGTATGTTAGCCTGCGAATAAACAAATTGCACATGTTTATACAGTGCATAGCACTCAGAATGCGCACACCATTGGAACGCAGGGGAGAAACCTGAGCACCCGGATGAAACCCATGCCGACTGCATGCGCATACCATGTATGGTATTATAGTATGTGTGCTAAACATTTTGCACAAGCCCATGTGTGCATAGCACCGAAGGCGCACACACTGTTGGCGCGTGGGAGGAACCGAAGTACCCCACGCATACTCAGAGAATGCAATACCTACAGCTACTGTAAATGTATTTAGTGTAGTGTATAGACATAATGTGTATGTTTACACCGTGTATTGCACCAAAGGCATGTATGTCATGTAGCGTGGGCGGAAACCCATGCAGACTGCATACGTATACGTGTAGGTATTATAGTATGTGTGCAAAACATTTTGCACAAGCTCATGTGTGCATAGCACCGAAGGCGCGCACACCGTTGGCGCGTGGGAGGTACTGAAGTACCCCACGCATACTCAGAGAATGCAATACCTACAACTACTGTGAATGTATTTAGTGTAGTGTATAAACATAATGTGTATGTTTACATTGTGTATTGCACCAAAGGCATGCATGTCATGTAGCGTGGGCGGAAACCCACGCAGAGTGCAAAGACATACCGGGTAGGTATGTTAGTATGTGGATATCCAATCGCACAAATTTAGACTGTGCATAGCGCCGAAGCGCCCATACTAATGGAGTGTGGGAGGAAACCGGAGTACCCGAAGGAAAACCACACAGACTGCCTACACATACCGTGTAGGTATTATAGCATGCGTGATAAACATTGAACATGTTTAACTGTGCAGAAGGCCAAAGGCGCACATACCATCAGCGCGTGGGAGGAAACCGGAACACTCGGAAGAACTCCACGCAGACAGCACACAGATACCGTGTAGGAATGATAGCATGTGAATCAACATATTGCACATGTTTATGCTGTGCATTTCCATTGGAGCGTGGGGGGAAACCGGAGTACCCGGAGGAACCCCACGCAAACAGTATACCCATACTGTAAACATGTATAATATGTGCAATAAACATATTGAACATGTCTATACTGTGCAGAGAGCTGAAGCGCACATACAATGAGAGTGCGGGAGGACACCGGAGCCCCCGCCAACCCAGAGAGTATAATACATACATATACTGTGAATGTATCTGGAGTCGTGCATAAACATATTTTGTACGTTTATATCATGTATGGCACTGAAACACAGCATTGGAACGTGGGGACAGCCACGCAGACACAGAGACCAATAACACATACATACACTGTGAATGTATGCAGTGTAGAGGTATAGGATGAGTTAAATTATGGCGCAGAGGCGCATAATCTTCTCTGTATCATTCCACCCTGCTTGACTGTGCTGCCGAAGCAGCATGCAGGTAACAGGTAACCTCTGATCCTCAGACCGTGTGTCTGTCAGAGCTCAAATCATTCCCCAGGAAATGGCGGGAAATGTTACCTCAGGTATCACACATAAGGCTCACAGGGACTACAGACATAAATGAATAAAGTCCTCCCTCATCCATGCTGCTCTTGAGGCAGTGTGAGGAAAACAGTGAGGAAACTGTGTAAAAGAAAAGCTTGTCACAGCAATTCCAGCCTGAGAGTGTTTCTCACATCAATGAGATCACTTACAAGTGCCCTGTCATTCACTGACACAGAACTGGAGTCTTCCTCACAAGGGAATGTCCTGTTCATAAACATTAAATATTCAGAGGTCGGGTCCTGAGCATAGTAGCTAGGCCCATATCTGACTCAGAGCACCCCTTCAGTAAAGATTTTTGTGGGGGGAGGGGCATATAGCTCATTTTGCTCGCACACCGCTTCCATTCTGACAGGAATTATTCCAGGACTGCTGACAACTGGTCCATAAGGACCGCAGGTGCAGGAAACATATGAACATGTTTAACTGTGCAGCACTGCCAGTTGCCCCAGGCAAGTGTGGAGAGCAGGTGTATCAGACTCCATAACGCCACCCTCTGAGACCTTATACACTATACAGTGAATATACAGTCCACCCACTGGCTACGCTGAGGAGGGGATACCCGGGAGGACCCACCAACCCTTAAGGACCGCTCAGTCTGTGAGGAGATTGTGAGGGGATTCGCGCCGCCGCCAGAAATAAATGCACGGCGGCCACAAGAAAATGGCCGCCGCCCGCAGCTATAACTGCGTCACTGAACGCCAAGATGGCCACCGAGCGCGAAATTCAAAGCTCTAATGCGCGCCAATGGCACACGCAATAATCACCTCACACACCAGAAAAAACTGCAGACATGAGCGCCCAGCCAGGCCAGAGTGACCCCCAAGCACCCCACAGCACAGCACCAGTACAGGGTGCAGAGAGCAGCATAACAGGGGGTAGACAGGGAGAAACCCCCACACACAGAAACAGAGCCAGCATGTACTCACCTGCAGTAGGAGAGACTACTTACCCGTCCCTTTCAGGGACCCACTGGCTTGTTTCAGACAGACCTATCACAGAGTCGTACTGCGCATCTGTCGGCCCGGTCCACCGCGAGAGATACAGTCAGTCAAGTACTGTTCAATCTTGAGAGGACCGCGGGAGCATGAAAGCAACCCGGCCACCCCTGGAGTCATGGGGTATGTCGTGAACTGAGTCTCACGCACACAAGGCAAGGATCAGCACGCTCGATGGTCGGACAGGGAAGACTACGAGGATACCAGTGTACCCAACCTGTTGCCCAGCCGACAGTTGATTGAAGGTCTCAAAAATAAAATAATAAAATTCCCAAAGGAATAAAATTTAAAAGTAAAATCTTCCAGGAGACTGGCTCCTGAGAGAGCCACGTCTTCTCCTTCTGCTAGGCAGAAAAAAACTGAGGTCTGCTAGCTGCAGGTGGGAGGGTAATGTCCGGAGGGACCGCCCCCCTGGGCGGGGCTGTTCAGCTCTAGTTTGTTCTAGAATGTTTTAACATCTAACATTCTGCCTAGATCTTCTCCTGCGAGCAGGGACATATACCCACACGTTTACAGTATCCAGCTGTGTCAGTCCATGGACGATAAGAGAAAAACTTATTTTAGACTCCATTCACGCTTGCGCAACTCCAAAGTCACACAATTTCAGTGCGACTTTTATCCAACTTTACACTCTCTGGATAAAAGATGTATCAAAAGTTGCATCAAAGTAGTGCAGGCACCTTTTCAAAGTCATTGCGACTGTAATTTGCATGGATTTGAACAGGTGCCATTGAAAAAATGGGCTGCGACTTGTCATGGGACTTAGATGTTCAAAGTCGCATGACAAGTCGCACAAGTGTGAATGCGGTCTAAATCATACACAGTCTGATTTCAGTTTCCTAAGTGCAGCTACACAGATCTAGTAATCCCTGCTGATGGATGCCTGCATTCGGTATCTTACACCGAGTCAGTGTTAGTTTTTTACAGAGACAGGGCTTAGGAAAGCCATTGTTTCTTACACTTCAAAAGACTGGAAAAACATCCTCTACTGCAAATAGCAAAGTAAAATTGCGTCAGATTCATTTGCTGTGTCTTATTTACGAGTTATGCTGCTAGTGGGTGGTGCCAAGTCAGCAGGTGACCATAATGTCCGGACAGACTGGGTCTAAGAAAGTACGTCAATGCATAAAGCGGAATTTGAAACTGAACATATGAATTTTTCCAATCACAATTTGTTTCAGTAGTTCCTTGAGTTTTTGGGAAACAGCTTCTCTTACCGAAAAGAGTAAGCGCCTTAATTTTGACACACTGGTTTCACATCTGATTGCACTTTAATTTTGTGTACATAGTTCTAGCACAGCTTAGTGAGGTGTTGTGGTGAAATTTAGACACAGGTAGTAAAAGGGCCACTGGAGATACTGTGATAAATAAGCCACTAATTGTAGAAGTGCAGCAAAAAAATCCCTACCCAGTATAGTGGTGCCTTTCTTTACAATGTAGAATTCAGCTTGCACACTAGTTGATTGAAATTGTACAGCCACTTGTAATCAACCAAGCACAGGAACAGAGTCTCTAATCAATTTCATAGTAGCTGCAATAAGTGATTCATTTACAAAGTATTTCTGGTAGATTTCCTCAGGCAGTATAGAGACAGCAGATAATATATAAAGCATCAGGATAATGCCATATCCTGTGTTAGCAGAAGCAGTAATAAAAATGACAGTGCCCAAAAGTGTATCTGCAATGGAAACATCACATTTACTGTATCTACACGTCATGCTGCACCAGGGGTAATAATTTCACAAACCTGTCTAGCAGCTGAAGTACAGCAGATTTATTTTTTTACGCGTCCCATTTTCTTGCTTTTTTGGTGTTGTTCATCTTTTGCAGGGCATACAGCATAGTTTGCAATGTGCTATGAGAACTACATCTGAAGTAGTACTTGTTTTGTGTATGTGCATTGTATTGCATTGTAGTTAAAGAGGAAGTAAACCCTCTGAAAAAAAACAAAAAACCCTGCAAGACAAAGGCATAATCAGCTAGTACGCATAGCATACTAGCTGATTTAAGCCCCGTACACACGGTCGGACTTTTGGCCAACAAACTTCATTTTGAGCAAGTTGGACCAACAATCCGACCGTGTGTTCGCTCCACACATCGGACAAACTTTTTTTTTTTTTTTTGTTTTCATCGGACAAAAGTTGGGTCTGCAAACGGACAAACTTTTGGCCAACAAAAGTCCGATGGAGCAAAGTCCGACCGTGTGTACAGAAAACCATAGGACTTTTGTCCGATGGACAAAACAACTAATGTTAAAATCAACCAACAATAGCAGAAGTTGACCAAAGGGTGGCGGTAAAGAGCAGAAAAACCACATGATGTTGCAAAAAGTTTTGGGAAAGTTTGCAGAAAAGTCCTGTGGTGTGTATGCTATGGGTGTGCCTGGCCAACTCTGTTCGGACAAAAATCTAGGGAAAAGTCAGATGGAAGTCCGACCGTGTGTATGGGGCTTATGTATTACTTAACTCAGATCAAAGCCCCCGCAGCGGTCCATGTCTCCCCCTCCAGCCGCCGACATGCTGTCCTGGAGTGACTTCCGTGTATCGCGGCTCCGGCGCTGTGATTGGCCGAAGCCGCGATGACGTCACTCCCACGCATGCGCACGGGAACGGCACAGTACAACTGAAGCAACGGCACATAGTGCCATTGCTTCAGTTGGCTTAAGTGCGCATGTGCCGCATGACGTCGGCACATGCAAATACAGGGATATCTCCTAAACCGTGCAGGAAAAGAAGGGTTACCCCAGATGGCTTTGTATTGCAGCAAAAAATAATGCAGTAATGTTATCAAAAATATGACATTTATTTTAAAGAAGATTTGCCACAGGGAGAACATATGTTGGGTACAAAACAAGAACTCCAAATGGGTGTAATAAAACATATACTTAGATTAATTAAAATACAGCCATATAGGTACATGTAACATAACTTGGTATCCTATAATAAATTGAATCCCGACGCGTTTCGACCTTATCAGGAAGGTCATCTTCAGGGGGAAAAGAAGAGATGCTCTGAAATAAAAAAACACTGTGTAGGTGAAGTTGTTACAAATATTTGGGGTGTGCAGCACATTCACCCACTGCCAGTATCGCTTTTCCCTTGCAAAGGAGATATCCTTGTTAGCTACAGGTAAGCCTTAATATAGGCTTACCTGTAACATAAAGTTGTAAACAAGGGTTTACAACCACTTTAAAGAGGAAGTAAACCCTGCAGGGTTTTACTTCCTTTTTTTCCCCCTGCAAAGTAAAAGCATAATGGGCTAGTGTAGATTTCATACTAGCCCATTATGTTACACTTACCTGCATAAGAAGCCCACAATGTCCCCGAGGTCCCCGCTGGTGGCCACATCCATCTTCACCCCTCTTCCTTCCAGGACCATGGAGTCCAGCTCTGTGGCTGGCTGGAGTCGCGTGACGTCACTCCTGCGCATGGGCTCACCTGTAGGGAAAAGTGGTGTGTAAGGGTTTACAACCACTTTAAGATCAGTATCTTGTTGTACCTTTGTACTTGGCCTGAATATGCTCCTTATGAGAAGCAGATTCTGAGTGCACAGACTGTATGCTGCCAGTAGTCTCCTGAGGGTTTTTGCTTCAGGCACAGCAGTTTCACTTTGGCATGAAATTGTAATAGCCTTTTCTAGAGTTTAAAATTTCTTATGTAGAGCAGCACAGTCCTAAAATTCAATAGGATGCTTGTATTGACTGCAACATATGGCGCATTGCAGAACCAATGATAACAGTAGGAGTTCACCAGCACTCTAAAAATGCAATTCAAAGATTTATTTCGAACACATCATGTCACATAATGCAAACATTTTGGGGCCTTGCATGGTCTCCTTCTGGGGGACCCAATGAAGGGGATCCTTCGAGACCCCTAAACTTTGGCATTTTGACCCTATGTGACATATAACTCTAATGTGCCAAAGAAAAAAGAATAAGCTATTGCGCTGACTGGAACCCGACCGTCATTGAACTGGGCACAAAAAAGGGCCAGGAGAGTGGTAAGGAACACCAGGTAAATTGGATGCAGCTCTTTTCAAATTAAGTCTTGACTTGAGATCCTAATGCACATATAAGAAACAAACACAAGAGGGCACAGGGCACCTCCATCTAGATGTAGCGATTTAAGTAAAAAGGCATAAAAAACAATTAAAATACACTCATTAGATAAAAGTAGATCAAGGCTTGTCATAAAGCCATATAGACCTTCATAGGATCACTGTGAGGCTACAGAGCTCAGCAGGCACGTTACTGGTTGAAGCACAGTTCTTGAAGGAAGTGTAGCTGTCAGGCTTCAGGCTGAAACATCAGCATCAGCAGCTTCCAGAAGTGGCAAGATGGCTGCAGCTCCAAAACAGCACCTCTCTTGGCTGGGTAAAGACAGGAAGTGGAGGGGTTGTGGCTACATTTTTTAGGGCTGAAAGGAGGGCCCCTTTATCGGACATAATTGATGCTTATGTTCAAGCCTAAAGCCTGACAGCTGCATTTTCTTCAAGAACTCTGCTTCAACCAGCGACGTACCTGCTGAGCTCTGAAACCTTATCGTAATCCTATGAAGGTATATATGGGTCTATGACAAGCCTTGATCTACTTTTATCTAGTGAGTGCATTTTAATTGTTTTTTATGACTTTTTAATTAAATCGCTACACCTAGATGGAGCCGCCATCTTGTGTTTGCTTTCTCTAATGTGAGCTGAGTCAGTTTTTTCTACTACTTCAGCACTAGACTCACGGGTAACAACCAACTTAAAGCTAATATAAATGGTACTGTGGATTCACATCATGCTGTCCACGCATGTAAGGGGGCTTGTATATAGCTGGTTGTTGGAGCCAAAGTGCTCAAATCCCCGCCCTATTGTTTTCGGATAGTACTGCTACCTAACTGCTGGTAGTTTGCCTTCACCATACTGTGTCAAACTACTGGTCGCAGGGCTGCACACAACATCCCTGGTATGGATATTAAGGAGGATGTCCCCATGTTGATGGGGACAAGGGCCTCATCCCCACAACCCTTGCCCGGTGGTTGTGGGGGTAAGCGGGCAGGGGGCTTATCGGAATCTGGAAGCCCCCTTTAACAAAGGGGACCCCCAGATCCCGGCCCCCCCTATGTGAATTGGTAACGGGTACCCCTACCATTTCACAAAAAAAAGTGTCAAAAATTAAAAAAAAACACAGGAGACAGCTTGGGACAAGTCCTTTTATTTAAAAAAATATTCCAGCGATGTACATCCATTCTCGAACGGAGGATACGGAGAAAAACCCGCCGACACGATCCGCCTCCATGGGTGGTTCCCGTCAAATGACACTACCCCAGCGACATGTACGGGTGACCCCACCCCCCTCTGATGCCAGGGGAAACCACCCTTGCGTCAGAGGGGGACGGGGTCACCCGTACATGTCATTGGGTAACCCCGCTGCGTTTCTTGTTACGTCAGAGGGGGCGGGGTCACCCACACACGTTTAGGGGGCCCCGCCCTCAGCTATTTAAGAGCTGTCACGGCGGGTGTAGTGTCATTCGACGGGAACCACCCATGGAGGCGGATAGTGTCGGCGGGTACATCGCTGGAATTTTTTTTTCTTCTTCTTTTTTTTTTTAAAATAAAGGACTTGTCCCAAGCTGTCTACTGTGTTTTTTTACCATTTCTGACACTTTTTAGTGAAATGGTAGGGTGCATTGTACCCCGTTACCAATTCACATAGGGGGGGCGGGATCTGGGGGTCCCCTTTGTTAAAGGGGGCTTCCAGATTCCGATAAGCCCCCCGCCCGCAGACCCCCACAACCACCAGGCAAGGGTTGTGGGGATGAGGCCCTTGTCTCCATCATCATGAAGGGGGATTTTGAGGGGGACCCCTACGCCATTTTTTTTTAATTGGTGCAGGGTTCCCCTTAATATCCATACCAGGCCTGAAGGGCCTGGTGTGGAATTTGGGGGGACCCGCACGCAATTAAAAATTTTTAATTTTGGTTCGGGGTTCCCCTTAATATTCATACCAGACTGGGGGGGGGGGACCCATGCTGTTTTGACTTTTATCTATATTGCTGGGACCCAACAATTCATTATAGCCACGGGCAGTTTTAAATGACTTTTTTTCCTTTAGAAATGTCATTTTGTGCAGGGACTGTTCTAAAAATGGGGAAAATGCGCCACTTTACAGGCATACTATAGACACCCCCCAGGTACGAAATTTAAAGGAATATTTCAATTTTATTGTTTCACTTTAAGCATTATTAAAATCACTGCTTCCGAAAAAAACTGCAGTTTTTAAAACTTTTTTTTGCATTGATACATGTCCCCTGGGGCAGGACCCAGGGCCCAAACACTTACGTTCGACTCGAACATGGGGCTCATCCCTATTTGTAAACCATCCTCCCTCTTACATCTCCTTTCTCCTTGGGAAAACCACAGAGTTGGGACCACTTCCCCATATATACTAAGTCCACACCTTTCAACTTCTGTCACTGAGTCTAATCAAGGCGCTCTTCTTTAGTAGACATATAGTTACATAGTTAGTCAGGTTGTAAAAAGACACAAATCCATCTAGTTCCACCAAACTAGTTAGACCAGTCTCTCTCTCCATGTCTCATTCTATAGCTCTGCCCAGCCGAGCATGCCACCCGATGAAACACTCATACCCAGGTGTACTAGTACTCACTTTAAAGGACACTTAGCCTGACCTAAAAAGCCCTTTGCATCCTGCTCACAGTCCACGTCCAACTGTAAAAGAGTCAGGGCCACTACAGCTGGTCCTTCTGGGTGTTTAACTACCTCACTCTGAGTTTCAGCCCCATGAAGGGCCCTTGGCAGAAGCTGATTGCAGAGAAATAGCTCTGGGGTGTTTGGCTCCGATGCCTCATCTCCTAAGGCTCCTCCTGGCGTTTATATGGGTATTAACTCCACCCATTACATCTCTAGAGGAAGGTCTCCTCTTAAAAAGGGACTGTAACGGCACCCCATGTATGAAAGGGGTTAACGCCGTTTCGGATATTCTCTTACTGAACACACATCCACTACCGACCCTCCACAGTCAGGCGACCGCTTCCCATAGGATTAATCCTTCCAGACATACGAGACACACGCTCTATATCTTTCCAACTGGACTGACTTCTTTATTGAAAAACTGCAAGTCTTATACACACAGAGAGGAGTTTCTTATCTTCCTCTCACGATGCACTTTTGACCAGACCTAATTTACATGAGCTAATTAACTACAGCTGATGACTCAGACACATGACCTTTAGGCTAGCCTTACTGTCTCCTACAATACACATTATTTTGACATCTCTTAAGAGACAATAGGTGGGTTCGTTAGCTAATCCCTTTTCAAGTTAAATGACTAGGCATGACCTTTATATACACACAAGTACAGAGTTAATTATCACTATTCACAATGAAAGGATCTTTAGAACACATCAGCCCTTTCCAATTAACCTGTTGGGTTCAGGATCAACAAAAATAGTTATTTACAGATATCCTGGGAAATATTGTGGAATAATATTACAGACCCATTTTAAAGCAATCCAAGACATATTCTCAATGTCCATTATTTCCTGGCTCATACTTTCTAAGAACTTCTGGGTTCCACGGGCCCACCCGTTACATCTCTCCCCATCCGGCAGGAGACTAACACAGGAGGAGACCCCAGACGGGTTGATTCTGAAGTTAGTCCATAGTTCCATTCCTCTAATGCCTGGACAACCCATCAGCATTGCACTTTTGCTTACCGTTGTAAGGTTGCAGGGCGAATAATGGAATTTAGTTCTGGAACAGTCACTTGCTTTGCTCTCTCAATGGCTCCCAAAACTTGTTGCTGATGCTCTTGGGAAAGGTAAGGCAAAACCTGGGTGCAAATCCCATTTAACCTTTTGATAATTTCAGCCTGTTTGTGCATTTCAATGTTCAAGCCATGGGACATTTCATAATACATGACGTAGTGTCATTGCATCTCCGATTTCTCCCTGGCCAACTTGTCACATTCCAATTCTAGACTGTGATATTTTGACGGATCTAAGGTACATGTCGGGGGAGATAGTCTTACCCAGTTCTCAGCCGTAAGCGTGCCGGTTCCAGCAGCATGGGTCTGGGCACAGGTAGTCACTGGGTTGGCTTCAGCGGGGCCCATCGGGCAGAAACGAGGGGGGCCAAATCATTCCCCAGTAGTACATCCGCTGGCAAATCCTTCATCACCCCCACATTCACGTGTCCCGAACCAACTCCCTAATCCAGGTGAACACGGGCAACGGGTAGCCGGAAGATGGTACCTCCCGCTACTCTTACGGCTAGAGTGTCTCCGGTGTGTTGGCTCTCTGGGATGAGGTTCTTCTGTAGTAGGGTCATGGTAGCGCCACTATCACGTAGGCCATTGGCTACCATTCCATTAACTCGGACAGTCTGCCTGTGTTGTTGCCTGTTGTCCCGGTTAGCTGCTTGTATTGGGTCAGCCTCGTGCAGGACACTCCAATGTTCTTCCTCCTCAACGCAGTGGGCCGCAGGCATGGATGTGTGGGGGTTCCCCCTTGCTGGCTGTCTCCACGACTGGGACTGCCTGGCTGGATTCAATGGACAGTCTGGCTTTTTGTGCCCTAGCTGTTTACACCCGAAACACCTGATGGGTTGTGAGTAGTCCTGGGAGTTGAACCTGGGCTGCTGAGGATAAGTGGCCGCTGGAGGTGGTGCTGAAGTTGGGTTAGAGGCTGGTAAACTGGGCCGAGATAGTGGATAGCGCTCGCTTTCGCCTGACCTTCGAGAGTCCAGATATTCATCGGCCAAAGTAGCCGCTTGCTGTACAGTCCGTGGTCGCTTATCTCGCACCCAATCCCATAATACCGGAGGGGTGTGGTTAAAGAACTGTTCTAAGAGTACTAGTTGGGTGATGTCCTCTATGGTATGAGCGTGGCTTCCCTGGAACCAGCCCTTAAGGTCTCGCTGCAGACGATGTGCCCACTCCACGTATGTTATGTGGGTTTGTTTCCGGGATTCCCGAAACTTAATCCGGCTGGCTTCGGGTGTAATGGCAAATCGGGCTAGCAGAGCTTCTTTTACCCGGTCATAGTGTTTAGCGTCCCCATCCTCCAGGGCCCGATACGCATCCGCCGCTCTGCCAGTTAAATTATTCGCCAGTAAGGCGACCCGATCTTGGGTCCGTACTTCATGTATCTGGCATAGTCTCTCAAAGGCCTGCAGGAACGCTTCAATTTCCTCCTCTCCTTCCTTAAATAGTTTGAACGCCCGAAAGGGCAACTTACGGACAGGCGCTGCATCTTTAGGTGTTGTCTCCGATTGCCGTATTTCCGCCATTCTCCGCTCATGTTGCCGCTATAGTTCTCTCTCTTGTCGCTCCAGTTCTCTCTCTTGTCGTTCATCCTGCAGCTGGATATCTCTAATGGCTTTCTGTATGGCGGTCTCTGATGGGTTAGCCCCATATAATGCCAACCGCTCTCGAACTCGTTGCTGAAACAAGTCTTCAACTGACCGGGGTCCTGCATCACCATCCCTCTGATCCATCTCGGCTAGCTCCCTGATCAAGGTGGCCTTGTTCTTTGTCCCACTGGTCCCTCCACGGCTCTCAAGTAAGTCTTTCAGCATGGCTTTCCTGCAGGCTGCATAGCTGGTCATTCACTGTGGTGGTTTGGAGTGTCCCAGTAACTGGAGGGAAAATCCCACCGCTGCCAACCAATGTAACGGCACCCCATGTATGAAAGGGGTTAACGCCGTTTGGGATATTCCCTCCCTGAACACACATCCACTACCGACCCTCCACAGTCAGGCGACCGCTTCCCATAGGATTAATCCTTCCAGACATACGAGACACACGCTCTGTATCTTTCCAACTGGACTGACTTCTTTATTGAAAAACTGCAAGTCTTATACACACAGAGAGGAGTTTCTTATCTTCCTCTCACAATGCACTTTTGACCAGACCTAATTTACATGAGCTAATTAACTACAGCTGATGACTCAGACACATGACCTTTAGGCTAGCCTTACTGTCTCCTACAATACACAATATTTTGACATCTCTTAAGAGACAATAGGTGGGTTCGTTAGCTAATCCCTTTTCAAGTTAAATGACTAGGCATGACCTTTATATACACACAAGTACAGAGTTAATTATCACTATTCACAATGAAAGGATCTTTAGAACACATCAGCCCTTTCCAATTAACCTGTTGGGTTCAGGATTAACAAAAATAGTTATTTACAGATATCCTGGGAAATATTGTGGAATAATATTACAGACCCATTTTAAAGCAACCCAAGACATATTCTCAATGTCCATTATATTCCTGGCTCATACTTTCTAAGAACTTCTGGGTTCCACGGGCCCACCCGTTACAGGGACTTAACATTCAATTACATAGTCCCTTTTACCACCCTATTTTGGGACAGAGCCACCTAGTAGCAGACTAACTGCACCTGCTAACATGCAACCATGCATAAAGGCATAAAGAATGCAGTGAGAGCTATATCAAGAGTGTCATGTTCTGCTGGTAGAGAATAGAAAATACACTGTCCTGCTCATAGGTAATGAATAAGAAAGAGCATGCTTTCTAGCAGTAGATAACTCTTTCTGATTGGCAGTAAGTAGTTATCTCTCAAACATATGAATCCAAGCAGTAAAAGGCATTGTTGGCTCACCAGAGTGTGGAAGAAAAGGTGTAGGCTGCTTCAGGAAAACATGCTCTGCCCACCAGGTAACACTTAATAGATGTAAATGTTATCCGAGAGACGTGCCTGTTGCCCTGAATGGGCTGGCAAATGAGAAAATGCAAGCAACTTTTAAATACAATTTCTTTAAATTTACAAGTTATAAATACATTTCACAACATAACTGGCCATGTGAAATATTAATGTTACTGATACTGGGTTGGATACAGATCAGCATTAAAAATCTATTTGAATTTCAGGTTATGTGATCAGCATCTCCCCTGATATATCTGAACCACTGCTGATTTGGGACTGGTGCCGCTCTGAGTTAATGGTCACTAGGGATGAGCCGAACACCCCCCTGTTTGGTTCACACTAGAACCTGCGAACAGACCTAAAGTTTGCGTGAATTTTAGAACCCTATTAAATACAATGGACTCGAACGTTCGAAATCAAAAGTGCTAATTATAAAGGCTAATATGCAAGTTATTGTCCTAAAAAGGGTTTGGGGACCCGGGTCCTGCCCCAGGGGACATGTATCAATGCAAAATGGCCGTTTTTTCGGGAGCAGTGATTTTAATAATGCATAAAGTGAAAAATAAAAAGTGAAATATTCCTTTAAATTTCGTACCTGGGGTGTGTAAAATATGCCTGTAAAGCAGCCCTTGTTTCCCTTGCTTAGAACTGTCCCTGCACAAAATGTCATTTCTGAAGGAAAAAGAGCCATTTAAAACCACTCACGGCTATAATGAATTGCGTGGGGGTCCCCCCAAATTCAATTACCAGGCCCTTCAGGTCTGGTATGGATATTAAGGGGAACCCTGCATCAAATTTAAAAAAAAAACGACGTGGGGTTCCCCCCAAATATCCATACTAGACCCTTCAGGTCTGGTATGGATTTTAAGGGGAATTCCACCCCAAATGTAAAAAAAAATGGCGTGGAGTTCCCCCAAAAATCCATACCAGACCCTTTATCTGAGCACGCAACCTGGCAGGCCGCAGGAAAAGAGGGGGGGACGAGAGACCGCCCCCCCTCCTGAACCGTACCAGGCCACATGCCCTCAACATGGGGAGGATGTCCCCATGTTGATGGGGACAAGGGCCTCATTCCCACAACCCTTGCCCGGTGGTTGTGGGGGTCTGCGGGCAAGAGGCTTATCGGAATCTGGAAGACCCCTTTAACAAAGGGGACCCCCAGATCCCGCCCCCCCTATGTGAATTGGTAAGGGGTACATTGTAACCGTACCATTTCACGAAGAAAGTGTAAAAAAAATGTAAAAAAAACACACGGACACCTTGGAAAAGTCCTTTATTAAAAATAAAAATAGAAAATAAAAAACACATTCCAGCGATGTAATCCAATGTCCCGCGGCGATCCGATGTCCAACACTGCCGTCTCCACTCGAAACGTCATTGGCTGAGTGGACCTACACTGTGGAGGAAGTTCCCCATCAGGTCCGCTCAGCCAAGATGTAGGCGGGGTCTGAGGTACGAGGGGGCGGGGCGCCCTCGTATCTCAGACCCCGCCCACATCTTGGCTGAGTGGACCTGATGGAGAACTTCCTCTTCAGTGTAAAAAAAATGAATAGACACGCCCCTTCTCACATTCCCCATCAGGCCCGCTCATGTGTACGGTGGGAGACCTGATATAGTGAATGCAGGGTCCTGGGTTTAGTAACATCTTAACTATTTATGATAAGGCTGGGGTCCAACCTTAACTACCTCCCACCCAGCCACTGCACATATACGGCTGGATGGGTGCTTCCTCCTTCTGAGTGGGCGTTCAGGAATGTCCCGCCCATCGGCGCGATTCCGATACGCTTGTGTCACCCGGACACGGCGCATCTCTAATCGGCAAGAGAGCTCTGTGTTTGGCCCTCCTGATCACATGACGGCTGTGTCCAATCACAGCCGTCATGTGATGTAAATAGAGAGCAGGTTGCTAGGCGATCGGTTCTCCTCTCCTCACACAGAAGTTGTCAGTGAGGAGAGGAGAGCGGATCGCTGCAGCCGGCCGGTGATCAGTGAGTATGAGCTGTTTTTACAGCTTTTTACAGACTGATCACCAGCCTAGTGCCCCCACACAGTGTAAACACGCACATGTCACCAAAATAGTGTCACCACACACATATCCCCACACCGTAAAAACACCTGTCCCCCACATATGTCCCAGTAAAATCATATGTCCCAATGATTATCTGCATACATATGTCCGTGATCATCTGCGCACATCTGTACATGATCATCTGCGTACGTCTGTCCGTGATCACACAAACCAATTGCTATACACTTAATGGGATTTTATTTACCAAAGACATATAGCAGAATACATTTTGACTTAAATTTATGACAAATTCGATTTTATTGAATTACTTTTAAAATAGAAAGTAGAAAATATTGTTATTTTTCAAAAATTTTGCTCTTTTTTTCCGCTTATATCGCAAAAAATAAAAAACGGAGTCATGAATAAATACCACCAAAAGAAAGCTCTATTAGTGTGAACAAAATAGAAAAAAAATGTAATTTGGGTACAGTGTTGCATGACCGCGCAATTGTCATTGAAAGTGCGAGAGCGCTGAAAGCTGAAAATTGGCTTGGGAAGGAAGGGGGTGAAAGTGGCCAGTATTGAAGTGGTTAAAAAAATTGCTATATATAAAAAAAAAAAATCAGCACAAAGAATGAAACCAGTAACATTGGCCTTATGTTTCTCAACTTTTAATACTTCTTTAATTTAGGCTGACTTTATCAAGAATCGTGCAAATTCCTTTTTTACTGTCATTAACCAACGTAAAACTAATCATTAAAAGAAAATAAATATGAGAACAAGCAGATACATTCAGTACCTGAAATAGACTTAATCTTTCACTGGATAATAGCACAGTAAAATCATATTCATGACTCAGAATTTGAAATTAGCTGATAATTTCTTCTAATTGAGCCTTTAAATTTCATAAATGAGCCACAAGTGACATGTATCTCATTAAAGAGCGTATGATATTATACAATGCGGCTTTATAAGGGAGCTGCTACTTGTATGGATGGAGTTAATCATGCTAATCCACAGGGATTGAAAGCTGGCGAAGCCCAGCAACAGAAAGCAACAACAGGATGTTAAATATAGAACAATAAAAAAAAGTCAGATAAAGTGCCAAATAGCTGACAGCAAATAAGGGCTGAGCAGTATGATGTATTTTTTATTCCCCTGGAAAATGAGTTAAAAGTTGATGGCTCTAGTAAGGGGTGCTGAGTGATCCTTGATGCAGCTCTCAGCCAAGAAAAGGGAAATATTAAGTATAAAGAATGTGCGGTTAAGAGTATAACCCAATCGGACCAAGGGGGGATCAAGATCAAAAGGTCTCCTTGTGAGTACTTGCTTTATGCCACTGCCACTGTTTTGATTGGCCAAAAAATGTGAACTTGTGTATTGAGTTAATATCGTCTTCCAAATACTCTATTAGAGGTCTTGAAATACCTGACATCAGTCAAACGCAGTTTTTATAGCCCTTGAAGGTAAATTAAATCACTTACACATTGTTCAGCTTACGTTATGCAGGCAGACTAGCCACAATGCAAGTCAGGAATAAAAAACATTTATGATATATTACCACCTGAATTCCATTGCCATCACAGTTAATTACTTAGTCAGTAAAACCTGGCTTAGACCTCCAAACTTCATTTTCACGTGAGGTCAGCTGCCATAGTTAAAAAAAATAAAATGAAACAAGCTTTCAATGTACTAAAACCTTGATTACCTAGGGATGAGCTCGGTGTTCGAGTCGAACATACGTTCGACTCGAACATCGGCTGTTCGATCGTTTGACGAAGATCGAACGATTTGGGCCGTTCGCATCAAATTTGAGTGACGCGAACGGCCCACAATGCACTACGCCATTGCAGTGCAATCCAGGCGCTGTGATTGGCCAAGCATGCACTGTGACCCCGCATGCTTGGCCAATCACAGCGCCGGCAGCGAGGAGAGCCATAATTGGCCACAGGCAGGATGCCTGTGGCCAATTATAGCTCAGGGGGATTTAGTACACACCCCACACTATAAAAGGCCGTCAGCGCGGCGGCCTTGTGTAGTGTGTTCCGGTTCAGGGAGAGAGAAGGATAGGCAGGGATAGTGTCAGTGCTATTTGTTCATTTAACTTGTGTGCAGGGAGAGAGAAGGATAGGCAGGGACAGTGTCAGTGATATTCTTTGCTAAACCTTGTGTGCAGGGAGAGAGAAGGATAGGCAAGGGACAGTGTCAGTGTCATTTTTGCTAAGCCTCCTGCACAGTTTACACCTGAAGCTAGCCCTTATTGCTATGTTTTCCTGTTGTGTAACACAGGCAGGCATCTGCAGCACTTACAGCGGGCGTAGTGTGCTTCTTGCAAAATATACACCTGAAGCTAGCCCTTATTGCTGTGTTTTCCTGTTGTGTAACACAGGCAGGCATCTGCAGCACTTACAGCGGGCGTAGTGTGCTTCCTGCAAAATATACACCTGAATCTAGCCCTTATTGCTCGTGGGTTTTTTCTTTTGTGTTACACTAACAGGCATCTGCAACACTTACAGCGGGCATAGTGTGCTTCCTGCAAAATATACACCTGAAGCTAGCCCTTATTGCTGTGTTTTCCTGTTGTGTAACACAGGCAGGCATCTGCAGCACTTACAGCGGGCGTAGTGTGCTTCCTGCAAAATATACACCTGAAGCTAGCCCTTATTGCTGTGTTTTCCTGTTGTGTAACACAGGCAGGCATCTGCAGCACTTACAGCGGGCGTAGTGTGCCTCCTGCACATTATACACCTGAAGCTAGCCCTTATTGCTCGTGTTTTTTTTTCTTTTGTGTTACACTAACAGGCATCTGCAGCAATTACATCGGGCGTAGTGTACTTCCTGCAAAATATACACCTGAAGCTAGCCATTATTGCTGTGTTTTCCTGTTGTGTAACACAGGCAGGCATCTGCAGCACTTACAGCGGGCGTAGTGTGCCTCCTGCACAGTATACACCTGAAGCTAGCCCTTATTGCTAGTGGTTTTTTTCTTTTGTGTTACACTAACAGGCATCTGCAGCACTTACAGCGGGCATAGTGTGCTTCCTGCAAAATATACACCTGAAGCTAGCCCTTATTGCTGTGTTTTCCTGTTGTGTAACACAGGCAGGCATCTGCAGCACTTACAAGGGCGTAGTGTGCCTCCTGCGCAGTATACACCTGAAGCTAGCCCTTATTGCTAGTGTTTTTTTTCTTTTGTGTTACACTAACAGGCATCTGCAGCACTTACAGCGGGCATAGTGTGCTTCCTGCAAAATATACACCTGAAGCTAGCCCTTATTGCTGTGTTTTCCTGTTGTGTAACACAGGCAGGCATCTGCAGCACTTACAGCGGGCGTAGTGTGCCTCCTGCACAGTATACACCTGAAGCTAGCCCTTATTGCTTGTGTTTTTTTTCTTTTGTGTTACACTAACAGGCATCTGCAGCACTTACAGCGGGCATAGTGTGCTTCCTGCAAAATATACACCTGAAGCTAGCCCTTATTGCTGTGTTTTCCTGTTGTGTAACACAGGCAGGCATCTGCAGCACTTACAGCGGGCGTAGTGTCCTTCCTGCAAAATATACACCTGAAGCTAGCCCTTATTGCTGTGTTTTCCTGTTGTGTAACACAGGCAGGCATCTGCAGCACTTAAAGCGGGCGTAGTGTGCCCCCTGCACAGTATACACCTGAAGCTACCCCTTATTGCTTGTTTTCCCATCTCCCTGCAGGCCATTAGAATGTCTGGAAGGCAAACAAGGAGAGGCAGACAGTCAGGAGCCAATAAAAGAGGGCAAGCAGGCTCTGTGTCTAGAGACAACAGTGCTGGTCGTAGACGTGGTGCATCGTCATCAGCACGTGGCCATGGGACACGCTTGTCCTTATTTTCGGCAGCTGGACGTGTTGAGCCGCATCATGCCGAAGACTTGGTAGAGTGGATCACCAAGCCCTCCTCATCCTCCTCATCCTCTCTCACCCAGGCTCAGGGTACTGGCAAAGCAGCTGCCAAAGCGTCCTCTTTCCTCATATCAATGTCATCATCAGTCACTCCTTCCCTAGACCCACCGTGTCCTCCTGAGTAGTCCCCCGAACTGTTTGAGCACAGTGTTGGGTACATGCTCCAGGAGGATGCCCAGCGTTTCGAAGGGTCTGATGATGATACCCAGCTAGAGGAAGGCAGTAGCGTGAGAGCAGAGAGAGGGGATGCTCAAGAAGGACAGCAATCTGGCAGTTATGTTCCAGCAGCTGCAGCATACTGCCAGATTGGCTCCAGTGATGAGGAGGGAGGGGATGATGAGGTCACTGACTCCACATGGGTGCCTGATAGGAGAGAGGAGGATGAGGAGGAGGCACATCTCCAACGAGGCAGGATGCCCTCGCGGGGCCAGCGTAAGGGCAGCACACCGACTGAATCACACCGCAGAGCTCCGCCTGTGCAGGGCGCTGAATCTGCCCGTTATTCCAAAAGTTCTTTGGTGTGTGCCTTTTTTGAGTCGAGTGCATCAGATCGCACCGCTGCTGTTTGCAACATATGTCTGAAGCGTATCTCGCATGGCCAAAACATCAGCCGCTTGGGCACCACATGCTTGACCAGACATATGTTGACCTGCCATGCAGCTCGTTGGCAAGCGTATCTTAAAGACCCACACCAAAGAACAAAGCGGACCTCTCCTTGCTCCTCATCAGCTGGGATCTCCAACCCCACTGTACCCTCAGTTCTCTCTGAAACCTGCACTGAGAGGAATGAAGGTGTAGAATTAGGTGTGTCACAGCCAAGTACTTGCGGGCACTCTGCTAGCAGTACACAGACGTCCGATTCTAGCAGGCAAATTTCCCTCCCCCAGCTGCTGGACCGTCAAAAGAAGTTCACTCCCAGCCATCCACCTGCCCAGCGGTTGAATGCTAGCTTGGCTAAATTGCTAGCAATTCAACTGCTGCCTTTTCAGTTGGTAGACTCGGCCCCCTTCCGTGAGTTTGTGCAATGTGCGGTTCCTCAGTGGCAGGTTCCCAAACGCCACTTTTTCTCACGGAAGGCGATTCCGGCTCTCTACCGGCATGTGGAAGGCAATGTCCATGCCTCGCTGGACAGGGCGGTCAGCGGTAAGGTGCATATTACCGCTGACTCATGGTCCAGCAGGCATGGACAGGGACGTTACCTTTCTTTCACGGCCCATTGGGTCACTCTTTTGGCAGCTGGGAAGGATGCAGGACAAGGTGCAGTAGTGTTGGAGGTTGTTCTGCCGCCACGCCTCCAAAATGCTACTACTGGTTGTTGTGACACACCTCTCTCCTCCACCCCCTCCTCTTCTTCTTCCTCCATGGCCTCTTCCTGTGCTTTGTCCTCGGAACCAGCGGTGCTCCGTAGGCGTTCAAGGGGCTACGCAACTACGCAGGCAAAAAGATGCCATGCTGTGCTTGCGCTGGTGGGTTTGGGGGACAGAAGCCACACTGGGGCAGAGGTCCTGTCTGCTCTGCAGGGCCAGGCTGAGAGGTGGTTGACGCCACGCCAGCTTAAGCCAGGAATGGTGGTTTGCGACAATGGCACCAACCTCCTCTCCGCCCTCCGACAGGGACAACTGACTCATGTGCCCTGTGTGGCTCACGTCCTTAACCTGGTGGTGCAGCGGTTCTTGGGCAGTTACCTGGGCTTACAGGATGTCCTGAGGCAGGCCAGGAAAGTCTGTGTGCATTTCCACAGATCAAATAATGCCAGTGCTCGGCTGGCTGAGCTGCAAAAGGAGTTGAACCTGCCCAAGAACCGCCTTATATGTGACATGCCCACCAGGTGGAACTCAACGTTGGCCATACTGCAGCGGCTGCACACGCAGCAGAGGGCCATCAATGAGTACCTGTGCAACTACGGCACCAGGACAGGGTCAGGGGAGCTCGTTTTTTTTTCACCACGCCAGTGGGGCATGATCAGGGATGCATGCACTGTCCTGGCACCATTTGAGGAGGCCACGAGGATGGTGAGCAGTGACAGTGCATGCATCAGTGACACTGTACCTCTTGTCCACCTGTTGGAGCATACGCTGCGTGGAATAATGGACAGGGCACTTGAGGCAGAACAGAGGCAGGAAGAGGAGGACTTCCTTGCCTCTCAAGGCCCCCTTTACCCAGACAGTGTTCCTTCTGTCCCACCCATCACACAGGAAGAGGACGAGGAGGAGGAGGAGGATTGTGTCAGCATGGAGGTGGAGCATGGCACTCAGCATCAACAGCAGCAGTCTTTTAGGGATGATTTACAGTCCCAACAAACCCGTGGACTTGTACGTGGCTGGGAGGAGGTGGCTGCGGATCATGTCGTCCTTAGTGACCCAGAGGACTCCGGACCGAATGCCTCAGCTAACCTACGCTGCATGGCCTCCCTGATCCTGCAAAGTCTGCGGAAGGATCCTCGTATTCTTCAGATCAAGGAGAGGGACCATTAGACATGTGCACTGCCAAAAAATTCGTTAGTTTTCGTTTTCGTTTCATTCGTTTTTTTTTTTTTCGTTTTTCGGGTCATTCGTTATGATCGCAATTCGTAAATTCGTAAATTTGTACATTCGTAAATTTATACATTTGTAAATTTGTACATTCGTAAATTTGTACATTCGTAAATTTATACATTCGTAAATTTGTACATTCGTAAATTTGTACATTCGTAAATTTGTACATTCGTAAATTCGTACATTCGTAAATTTATACATTCGTAAATTTATACATTCGTAATTTCGGAAATTTGGAAATTCGATATTTTCGAAAACCCGAAAATTTGAAAATCTGAAAAAATAACTATTAAATTATAGTTGTAATTTCCTTTCAAATTTGGCTGTTAGCGAACGTAACGAATACAAATTTATCTGAAGTTACGCATAACCTGAAATAACAAATGCCGCATCTAAACAAATGGAACGGAACAAATTAATAATAAGAATAATAAAACGTTTTTATTATTATTATTGTTATTTATTATTATTATTAATTCATTACGTTCCATTCGTTTAGATACGGCATTCATTATGTCGGAAAACAATTCGTAACTTCGTTAAGTTCACTAACAGCCAAATTTGAAAGGAAATTACAATACCTATAATTGAATAGTTAGTAATAGTTAAGTTATTAGTTAATTATTATTTCAGATTTCCGAATTTACTAATTTACGATTGTACGAATGTACAAATTTACGAATGTACGAATATTCGGAAATTCGTAAATTCAAATTTACGAATTTCCGGATAGTTGTACATTCGTAAATTCGTGCATTGGTAAATTTGTATATTCGTAAATTCGTACATTCGTAAATTTGAATTTACGAATATTCGTTAAAATTCGTTAAATGAGTTTTCGTTAATTCGGATATTTCCGAATTAACGAATTTGTCGAAATTCGTTAAAAAACGAATTCGGAACGAAACGAATTGCACATGTCTAGGGACCATTACTGGCTGGCCACTCTCCTTGATCCACGGTACAAGGGGAAGGTTGCGGACCTTATCTTGCCGTCGCAGAGGGAGCAGAGGATGAGACATCTCCGGGAGGCCTTGCAGAAAGGTCTGTGCAACGCGTTCCCAGAGACTGGGAGGTTACAAACTCTTGGTCCTGGACAACGAGTTGCTGAGGCTTCGGTCAGTAGCAGAAGGAGCGGTGGAGAAGGTGGCCGTCTGACCGATGCGCTCAGACAATTTTTTAGTCCGCAGCCCCAAGGTATGATCGGTTCCAGCAACCATCGCCAGCGTCTGATATACATGGTGCAGGAATACCTAGGGGCAAGGTCAGACTTGGACACCTTTCCCACCGAAAATCCTCTGGCTTACTGGGTGTTGAGGATGGATCACTGGCCAGAGCTTGCACAGTATGCAATTGAGCTACTGGCCTGTCCTGCATCCAGTGTTCTTTCGGAACGCACATTCAGTGCTGCTGGAGGCTTTGTCACGGATCACAGGGTGCGCCTGTCCACCGACTTGGTTGATCGACTGACCTTCATAAAGATGAACCAGTCTTGGATCACCACCAGCTACCAAGCACCTGAAGCTGATATAACAGAATAATTTATTTTCAAATGTCACATCCCTTCAAGACTGATGCTGATGCTGAGTGACTGTCCTGATATGTTGACTGACTATCCTCCCCCTCCTTAATGATCCGATTCTTGATGATAGCTTGGAAGAACTTTTTTGTTTCTTGGTGCCGCCACCAGTGGCTAAGGCCCAATTTTTCAGCCCCTGTTTAACAGGGGCATGTAATTAAAAATTTTGATGCAATGCTTTGTAGCAGGGCTCATTCCTGCACTCCAACTAGAGTATCTGGGAGAGGTTGCAGTGTCGTGGCACCAGCACCAGTGCCTAAGGCCCAATTTTTCTGCCCCTGTTTAACAGGGGAGTGTAATTACAATGTTTGATGCAATACTTTGCAACAGGGCTCATTGCTGTGCTCCAAGTTCAGTATCTGTGAGGGGTTGCAGTGTTGTGGCACCAGTGCCTAAGGCCCAATTTTTCTGCCCCTGTTTAACAGGGGCGTGTAATTACAATTTTTGATGCAATACTTTGCTACAGGGCTCATTGCTGTGCTCCAAGTACAGTATCTGTGAGGAGTTGCAGTGTTGTGGCACCAGTGCCTAAGGCCCAATTTTTCTGCCCCTGTTTAACAGGGGCATGTAATTACAATTCTTGATCTAATAATTCACAGCAGAGCCCATTCATGCGCCCACCAAGAGTAACTGTGAGGGCTTACAGTGTTGTGACAACAGTACCACCACCACCACCACCACCAAAGGCCCAGTTTTTCAGCCCCTGTTCAACAGGGCCATGCAATTACAATTCTTGATCTAATAATTCACAGAAGGGCCCATTCATGCACCCACCAAGAATAACTGTGAGGGCTTACAGTGTTGTGGCACCAGCACCACCACCAAAGGCCCAATTTTTCCTACCACTGTTCAACAATGGCATGTAAATACAATTCCTGATATAATAGTTCACAGCAGGGCGTTCCAGCGCCCACCAAGAATAACTGTGAGGGCTCACAGTGTTGTGGCAACACAAACATGTAAGGGGCAAATTTCAGCAGAGTATATACGGCAGGCCCCTACTTTCAAACATCCAACTTACAAACGACTCCTACTTGCAAACGGAAGGAGACAACAGGAAGTGAGAGGAAATCTACCCCTAGGAAGGGAAATTCTCTCCTGTAAGAGTTAATATGGGAAAAATGTGTCTGTCTACTGATGCTTTATCACCAATCCTTGTTTCAATAAAAACCCCACTTTTCAAAAACATTTGTCATTGGGACGAAAAGTGAGGTGAAATGTTCTGAACAAGGGGCACAGACAGCAAAACAAATGTTACAGGGGTGATAACCCTTCCCTATGTTTTCCAAAAAGCTTAAAAATAGATTTTTTGGCTGGAGCTACACTTAAACAATGTACGTGTTCAAAATTACAAACAAATTCTACTTAAGAACAAACCTACAGTCCCTGTCTTGTTTGCACCGCCTGTATACTGCTGTTCAGAGTATATAGGGCCTTTTTTATTTTGTGTGCGAGGTTCCCCTTAATATGCATACAAGACCCAAAGGGGCTGGTAATGGGCTGGGGTGGGGGCTGGTGGGGTAGCCATGCCATTTTTCTCAAAGATTTTCATCCATATTACCGGGACCAGACATGACATTAAATTCGCAAGCAGTTTTAAATGGCTTTTTTTCCTTTAGAAATTTCATTTTGTGCAGGGACAGTTCTAAACACGGGAAACACATGCCACTTCACAGGCATACTTTGGACACCCCCCAGGTACGATATTTAAAGGAATATTTCACTTTTTTTTTTTCACTTTATGCATCATTAAAATGACTGCTCCAGAAAAAACGTCAGTTTTTAAAACTTCTTTTTGCATTGATACATGTCCCCTGGGGCAGAACCCAGGTCCCCAAACCCTTTTTAGGACAATAACATGCATATTAGTCGTTATAATTAGCACTTTAGATTTTGAACGTTCGCGTCCATTGTATTTAATAGGGTTCTAACGTTCGCGCGAACTTTCGGTCCGTTCGAAGGTTCTGGTGCGAACCGAACGGGGGGGGTGTTCGGCTCATCCCTAATTACTAGCAACGCACCAATAACCGATCATTTGGTATTGTGTTGTTAAATTACATGTAAGTGATGTAACTCAAAACAGAGATCAAACATGACATTTAAAATGTCATATCCTGAAAATAAAAAGATGCACCTCAGAGTTTAAACTATAGACAACATCTAAAAATACTAGTGCTGAATAGTGCTAGAGTGGCACTACATTTCATGGAATGTTTGGTGTTAACAGCAACCAAAACTGTATGCTAACTGTAATGTACCAATATGGGTTTATCTTGTAAAATGTTTGGACAGACACTGTCTTCAAGGAACTTGTATACCCTCATTTTCTGTACAGCCAAGTTGCTGACAGACAAGGTTTGCCCTGGGTTAAACCATGCTCTGGGTGAAAGGGGTGGAAGAGGTAGGTTCCTTATATTTGGATCAAATTTTAGATGTAATGAAGCCTTGTGCACCTCCATGGTAAACTGTCTATACGATCTCCAAATTTGTCAAGATGTATATTATGTGATGACCTACCAATCTGAAATAAATTGAATGGATTGGTTTGGTAGTTTCTTGCATTACATTATTTGTTCCATAGTCATAGTTTGTTGGGGGGACGGGGGGGACCCCACGCCATTTTCTTTCTATACATTCTGCTTTCAGCTGGGGTTTTCTGGTTGACAGAAGTGATGAGTCACTGGTTATTAGGCCTCCTAACAGGCTCCTAACAACCAACACAAGACGGGGGCAAAAATACACCAAAAACACATGAACATGCATTTTTGGTGTGTTTCCATTGAAGTCTATGGGACCAATATCGTGCAGCAACCACCTTTTCCAAAAACATGCCATGCTGTGCTGTATTGATGTAAACAGGCCCCTTAGAGAATAATGTGATTTCCAATGTCATATGATTCTGTGTGACACTAGTCTCATTGACAATCACATTAGTGTGAACCAGGCCTTAAGGCCATACCACATTTTTGTTGGTGCTGTTTTACTTGGTTTCCTCTCTGTAAGGTCCATAATCGGTTTGATTGAGACATTTACAATCTTTCCATATGATGTGTCACAGACTCAAGCTGCTTCTAAATGAAAGCCCTAAAACAGAACCTTTTTGATTAAAGTAGTTAGAAAATTATTATACAGTGGGTTTCTACGATGAGGAGTAAAATGAAGAGAACGTATCTAGAATTGTCGTCTGAGTTCCCTTGAGGTTGACCCGTTTTGCCCAGGATCATTGGGATAGAAGTTGGGATATATTTAGGCCTGGTAAAAAAGGCCAGTAGCCTGCCAGCCTTATTGCCAAATTTAAAAACTATTTGAGTAGTATAAATCCAGCCTATACGCAGCTCTTGTGTGTGTGTCAGTGATCCCAGCGTTCCCCAGTGGCATCAGTCATTCTCTGAGTGCATGCTCATATGACTATAAAATAATTTAGCCAGTATGGTTTCAGATGTGCATAGGGAAGAGCGTGGAAGAGCGTTATGAGGAAGATAATGTATGTCAATATTCAGGAGAGCAAGACCCGGGGTGTCTTTGGACAGATATACAATATTTCACACAAAGGGAAGTAGAGATAGAGTTGTAAAGGCCAAGTAAATTCTGTATATGACATTATGTGAATCGAATCGATAAGAGAAGATTTTATCTTCTGCATGGTTCTACCTCCACACGTCAATGAATGCATATCTATGTATTGTGACAGTATGAGGCTCTGTCACTGTGAGAAGATAGGAAAATGTGTCACAGGATTTGCATCTAGGGTAAATGCGACGTTCCAGACTGGTGTTTCTGGGCAGAGAAAGCTGTGCATTTGGTTTTCTCTGGGTTTTGCAGCTCTGGATCTGAACATTCAAACCTGTGTCCGGGTTTTGCTAGAAAACTGCAACCTAACTGATTACAGAGGTGTGCAGTGTTGTTATATACTCAGGTCTGATGACATCTCAGATCTCCCAGTTTGGAGACAGCTGGAGGAGTGGAGGAGATGGAAGGTCTCATCGAAGGACCAGAGGGCCCAGCCGAAAGCCAAGAGACAAAGGGTCTCAGTTCCAGGAGTCAGGTTGGCTCCTATCGGGGTGTCAGGAGAACCTCAATCCATAGGCCAGAGGTGGGCCATGCAGCAGGGTGCTGTGACTAAAGGCTAGAGAGCCAGGTATCCAAGAGAGTTGGACAACACAGTCTGAGAGACTGGTAAGAGGTACAGCGTGGTACAGCAGTTGAAACTGAGTAAGCTTATGAGCCAGGTGGCTCTGCATTTTCCAGTGTTTGCATATAAGTCATTCATTTGTGAACTTTTGCTTTCTTTCAAATAAAAGTAGGCTACCAAGCCCTTAAAAATAGTTAAAATCTGCTACGCATTCACTGTATAAACGCATCTACAATGAGTGGCAACTAACCTATGTGACAGTATCTAATAAAAAATGCCACCCTGAGGCCTGTTTGAGCCGTTCAATTTATCTATTGTTGCATCTAGGATGGCATTAACCGCTTCCTGACCGCCGCACGCCGATGTACGTTGGCAGAATGGCATGGGTGCGCAAAAGGGCATACCCGTCCCTTTCGTAATCCCGGGCTAGCAGTTGTTGTTTTTTTCATACAAACTGTCAGAGCTCTGGTCAGAGCAACTGTACTAACTATCTCTCCCGCCGAGCTGTTTGTTCTAATTCCCAAAAATATGAAGAAGAATACATATAAATTGAGGAAGAAATTCGTTTTTTATACATTTTTTGGGGATATTTCTTATAGCAAAAAGTAAAAAATATGGATTTTCTTTCAAAATTGTCAGTCTTTTTTTGTTTATCGCAAAAAATAAAAACTGCAGAGGTGATCAGATACCACCAAAAGAAAGCTCTATTTGTGGGAAAAAAAGGACATAAATGTTGTTTGGGTACAACATCGCACGACCGCGCAATTGTCAGTTTAAGTGACGCAGTGCCGAATCGCAAAAAATTCTCTGGTCATTAAGGGGGTAAAATCTTCCCGGGCTGAAGTGGTTAAAGTTGCCCAAAAATTATATAACTGGGTACTAACATTTATAGGTAAATTTGATCCAGGGAATATCCGATTGCCTCTCGGGGGATCAGGAAGGAGGTTTTTCCCCTGCTGGAGCAAATTGGATCATGCTTTGCTGGGATTTTTTTTGCCTTCCTTTGGATCAACTGTGGGTATAGGATTGTGTATATAGGTTTGTATGATTTTTTTTTTTTTCTCTTTTATTGGTTGAACTAGATGGACTTGTTTCTTTTTTCAACCTGACTCACTATGTAACTATGTAATAAAAGAGGTCAGGGCCAGGAGCGTCACTTAAAATCGAAATCAAGAGGCGGAAACATAATTATTTGCTAGGGTTAGGAATTTCTCAGCTATCAGTAGTTTCAATATAATATGGGGCCCAGGAGGTCTTTTTAAGAGACATAGGGGTTTATTTACTACAGGCAAATCCACTTTGCACCACAAATGCACTGCAAGTGGACTTGGAAGTGCAGCTGCTTTAGATCTGAGGGGGACATGCAAGAAAAATAAAAAATAGCATTTTTGCTTGTACATGATTGGATGATAAAATTAGCAGAGCTTCCCCTCATTTCAGATCTTCCCCTCAGATCTAAAGCGACTGCACTTCCAAGCAGTGGCGTAGCGTGGGGGTGCGGGGGGTGCCGTGGCCCCCTGGAGCAATATCTAGAGGGGCGCAGAAGTCCCGACTCCCGCTATCCCGACTCCTGTCATTCCGATTTCTGACTCAGGGCTCCAAACCTGGGAGTACAGAGTGTGCCACTGTCTGCACCCCACCTATGCCGCTTACCATGTTTCTGTGCTAGCCTACTGCTGTCTGAGCTTCCCCAGCTGTCCGGCCTCAGCGATGGACACCCTCTGCGATTGGCTGCACTCAGTCATGTGTAGGCATGTTGGCAGACAGAGCTGGCTTTGGCGGGGGGTGATTGCGGCTTGCTCTCGCCTAGCTGTCCAGGTCTCATCGCTGGCTGTGCCTGGGCAGGCTTCCACCACACTCCGCAGTCTGTCCGCATATGGGAGACAAGATTAGCCCAGGTGAGTGGTGGCTGTGTACTGCCGTGTCCTGGGCCGGGCTGGCTGGAGACAAGCAGGCTCAGCAGTGAACGGGAAACGGATCAGGTAGGATGGGGATGGCCAGGGTGACACATTCTCTGCCAGGCTGAAATAAGATGGAGGGAGAAAGTTTATCTAAAGTTCCACTCTTCTACCACTTCTGGGACACCTCACATCCTGGGAGGGGGACACATTCCCACAGACTGGGGAATCATAATTGCCTACATCTACCAAGAGCTTTCTGTCTGCCATGTGCTTCATACATGGGGGGTCAGTGTATATATAGTACATGGTGGGTCAGTGTAGAGTACATGGTGGGTCAGTGTATATATAGTACATGGTAGGTCAGTTTATATATAGTACATGGGGGGGTCAGTCTATATATAGTAAATGGTGGGTCAGTGTAAAATGGTTACTTTGGCTTCGGTCTAGGGGTACTTTGAAGGGGAGAGCGAGGTGCGCCACGGCCCATGTCCTCTAGATTACTGCGTGTAGAGGTGAAGGCCAGAACTAAATTACACCCGGGCTGTGTATACGCTCAGAGCCAGGTCTGTTCTGCTGATAACCCCCTTTGCTCCCAGTAATTGGAGTACCACACACTGAAAAGGTCCAACACTTATTTATTCCATAACGGCAAACAAATAGTCCTTTGCGAGCAGACAGTTTGAGACCCATAGAACAGTTCAGTATTGGTGGGGAGTAGGTTAAGGCACAATCCTCAAAGAAAACTAAACCGTTGAGGTTTCACCAACGGTTGCTAAGCACGGTGGCTGTTAAATGGACTTTTTGGCTTCAGAGTCTCTTCCAGCGACTCTAGAGAACAGGAACTGGAGTTACCTTCGCTACGTTGCAGCCCCTGTCAGGGGGAAGACATCCCTCCAAGAGAGTTACCGGAGGCCACGCCGTCACCGGAATAATGCTGTACCGGACTTTCCGGAAGGGTTACACTCCCCGGCCTCCTCGCCTCAGATACGGGTCCCAACACCTTAGGGCCCCTCGGACTCCTCCACCCTCGCGGAACCCAGTCAAATTTACTGGGCTCCAGGCCTCGGCCGTAGTACCTCACCCCCGGCTTAAGGTGCCTGGGATGGACTCCATCCCTTGCTCCGGCCAGGTCAAGGGCACCTGGGCCCGGAGCTCCGGAACGCCAGCACCCAGGCTGAAGGTGCCTGGGCGCAGCCGCGTCCTCCAACTCTGAACCCCAAGGTCAGGGCGTCCGCCCCTTTTATCTCCTCTCCCTTTGCGTCACAGCGGGTTCCCCGTCCCACTGTACCGGCACCAGGAAAGGACAAAAAGGTACAGTCTTGCGGTGCAGGTTCAATTCCGACCCAGGGCGACAACGCCACCTGCAGGCCACAGGGAACCTTGCACCACCAGAGTCCTCCAAGAACCACAAAAGGGATTCTCAGATTCCCTAACAATTAGTACATCTGGGTTAAATAACCCAGATGCTCCCCCCAAATTTAAATACCCGCTACACTCTCCCCCCCTGTAATTTGACACTGGTCCCCAGTGTCTGGTCCAAACTCACACCCCACAAAGGTGGTGCATAAGCTCCGTCCAGAGACTAAACCATACACATTAGCCCTGAATTGTGCCAAGACCTAGAATGGGAAAGAGAAAATATAAAACAGTAGAACTACAAAACTTTCAATAAAACACTTCTGACATTTACACATGCACCATCCTCCCTCTGACTATCTAAGGACCACCCATTCTCAGCAGCCTTGACAGATGAATCTCCTGCAGAAGGGAAAAAAAATAAACATCTTACCACAATGTGTGTTTTCTTGGAATGAACGGGCCTCTCCTTGAAAAGGCCGACTCGCTCCAATGAGTATGGTGGTGAAAGTGAAAAAAAAAAAACTTCGTTGCGCAGCACTGCCACCTGGTGACAGTGCCACAGTAATGACACTTGGCCAAATCCTCCAGACAACTTTCCTTCTTCTTTCACTGTGTCTACACTAACTACACCCCAAAGTCATTATCTTCTTTGCAGTGCAGTGAGAAAAAGGGAGAACAAACAGTAACAGCTCCCATTTCTCCAAAAGAGTAAAACGCCCAAATCAAAAAAAAAACTAGGGCACAGTCCTTTTTTTCGGGCAAGTTTCAGCAATGAACAATAATAGAGCACACAGGAGTCTTTTCCTCCTAAAGGTAGAACTTTGGGTGCGGCAGGAACAGGGGCTTCAGGTGCTTATCGAAAGTCTCCACATTATATTCAATGTTCTCTCCGTCTTTGCGACAAATAAGCACCATGTCCGCATGGATGTGCCGACCCAACATCCACTCCGCTTTACAGTCCTTTAACTTCTTGGACATGGGGGATGAGCATGAAAAATATCGGCGAGCATGGGGCACTTTGAGCTTTTTCCAGACAAACTCATCATACCATCGCTGCCGCAGGACCTCCACTTCAAAAAGCAAGTCCCGGGGTAGGTATGGGTACTCCCACCCATATTCATGGGCAACTCTCTGACAGAAGAGCCGCTGTAGCCGAGCCAGAGGTGGCATGGTGGCACGGTCTCCTTCTCCAGGCTGGACTATGGACTCCGGATGCCGAGGTACTTTAACTACCTCCATTGGCTTGGACCTAGGAGCCCGCAGTAATGAACGTCGCGTTCCTGTCACCGGAACGGATGAAGCAGTAGGTGATTCACAGGATGGAAGGGTAGGCAAGAGACCAGATTCCTCCCCGGCCTCTGGGACCTCCACCCGGGGTGTACTATCCCCTGTAGACATGGGCAGATCCCTTGGTGCGCGGAGCGTGGGTAATGGCATCTTGTCCCAACCCTTGCGGTGAAAGACCTAGTCAATCTTGCCATCATCGCCGGCATCTGACAGCGACTCTAGGTCGGAGGTGTCGTACATTTCCGCGGGCAGGTAATTCCCAGTAGATGGAGAATCACCCTCCCTCACAGGCTCCACCAACAATGGACTCCCGACACCTCCAACCACACTCACAGTCCCAACCCCTGGCTCACCTGGGCCTTCAGTAGAACAGGGATGTCCAGGGCTCTTCCCGCCGGATCCATCCAGGCCAGGCAAGCGGCGGGGCGAAGCTCTTCCACGACCTTAGGATGCCTGTACAAGGCCGACTTTCCTCTTCAGAGGTGGGAGCAGGGAGCTTGTGGTGACCGAAGCAGCATCCTCGGATTTTTCAATCTCAGTCTCTGTTTGGGCACTCTCTTTGCCCTGGTCAGCGCGCACAGAAATCTCTGCAAAGGCCTGGATCTCCCCTTCCGGAGTGGCGGTACCTGTGAGGCAGTTGAGGTGGAAGGCCCGGGGCCTTTCTGTGAATGGTTCCACCTCAAAAAGAAACTCCTTGCAGGCCTCACATCGCCCGAATGGCTTCAAGTTGACCCAGGGCGACAACGCCATCTGCAGGCCACAGGGAACCTTGCACCACCAGAGTCCTCCAAGAACCACAAAAGGGATTCTCAGATTCCCTAACAATTAGTACATCTGGGTTAAATAACCCAGATGCTCCCCCCCAAATTTAAATATCCGCTACATATATATATATATATATATATATATATATATGTGTGTGTGTAGTGCCCCTCCCAATATTTGGAGACGCTAGGTAGAAATTTAGGGGTAGTCTGAGCTAGTAGTTGGGCTCAGATCAATTGTTAAGTTCTTTAATGCTTCTGCTCTGGGTGTGATACTGCCTGACAGTAGTGTTCCCTGTTGCCTGTAGGTGGCACTGTCACCACCGGCATAGGTGAACCGAGAGGGGTATCACAGCACCTTGGGTGTCCTCTCTCGGCAGCCGTGCAGTGGGTGTGGTCAGCCTGCTGTGCATGCTGGGAGGGGGTACATAATGGGCAGACACCATTGGGGGTGAGGAGAATTCCAGGGGACCCATTGGTCCTGGGTGTGCGCCTCGTGGCCCGTAAGACAGGAGTTTGTTTTTGCTTTTATCCTGTCTCCACACGAATGAACCGTGCCCAAGATCAAAGTGACTTTGCGCTCTGTTAAAGAGAGGATGTCTGCTTCAAGGAGGAAAAAGACAGAGAATATTGTTTTTTTTCTTCAGCAAAGGGACAGTTTATTTTTTCTTCCTCTCCTCTAAGTGAACTATGGGGTAGTTAGTCAGTGTTGTGGTAAAGAGACGCCGTGGTCAAGAAAGGGAAGTTCAGTGTGTTATGTTGCAAACCTATGCGTAACCACACAGGACGTTGTGGCCCTGCTGACACTAGGTGGCAGTGGTCGGCAGGGAAAAAGACTGCACAGCACTTATGGTTAGAGTTGAAATTTTAATTGTTTTCTTTTGCTTTATGCTAGGCTTAGCATACAGAACTTTTATAGAAGGAAACTGCTTCCTCTCGGGGAGACAGTCTGCTTCTAAGTTGTTAGTGATAGGATGTTTACTTTCTATGCATTTTTTTTGTGTCTTGTGATTTCTTCAGGTACCAGGAGCTGCTGTCAAGACCACCGGAGAATGGGGTGGGATAGATAGTTAGTAAATGGGAGGAGTGTATATTTGAAATGTCAGTATCTGAAGAATGTAATGTTATTTTATGTGCTTTCTTTCCCTCTTTCTTTTTTTTTCCCTTCTCCAAAAATTTGGTTCAGGCACCGGTTCAAAGTTTTTTTTTTGCAGTTTGTTGAGGAAAATCAACAGCCTTCAGGACTGAAGGGTTTTGATTTCCCCAGCCACTGGGGACAGTGTCTCTTCTAGGAGGGGGTGTGTGTAGCGCCCCTCCCAATATTTGGGGACGCTAGGTGGAAATTTAGGGGTAGTCTGAGCTAGTAGTTGGGTTCAGACCAATTGTTAAGTTCTTTAATGCTTCTGCTCTGGGTGTGATGCTGCCTGACAGTAGTGTTCCCTGTAGGTGGCACTGTCACCGCCGGCATAGGTGAACCAAGAGGGGTATCACATCACCTTGGGTGTCCTCTCTCCGCAGCCGTGCTGTGGGCGTGGTTAGCCTGATGTGCATGCTGGGAGGGGGTACATAAGGGGCAGACGCCATTGGGGGTGAGGAGAGTTCCAGGGGACCCATTGGTCCTGGGTGTGCTTCTTGTGGCCCGTATGGCACGAGATGCGCGAGTGTGTTCGGGCCTCAGGCACCTTCAGCCCGAGGCTGCTTCGTTTCATGGTAGGCCCGGCTCTGCTGGCTGGGGCCTACACTTCAGAGAGGGATCCCAGGCTGCCCACCTCTAGGGGGCCCAACTTTAGGAAAGGAGACCAGGGGAGGATCAGTCCCGGAGGAGACTAGCGACGGTGCTGCTGTCTCGGGAAGAGGCCTGGAAACTCGCCTAAAGAGGGATTCATCTTCAAAGTTACAAAGCTTGCAATACGCTGGTCTGGCACAGAGGTTCTTATTCAGTATTGTTTTCTGGGAGGTTCGGGACTTAGATTCTGTGGCAGAGGATTCCCCGATCGTATCCCTAGATACTCAGGAAAGGAAAAGATTGATTCGTGCTCCATCCCGGCTGCTAGGACCGCTCTCAAAGGGACTATCCGGGTGAGCAATACTCACTCAGGCTTGAGTGACGACAAAAGTTAAACACGGTGCTCTAAGTGTTGCGTGCCTGAACCTTTACCCCCTACTTCTCTCATCTTCTTACTTCCTACTCAAGTTATTGGAAAAAGATAAAAGAATAAAACCTTACTGCTTAGGTTTTACTCCTGTGTGGACATTAGCGTTATTCTGAGGAACTACTACATAGACAACGGAGAAAAAAAAGGATCCACTCGAGAGAGATATTTTGCCGCAAGGCCCAAACAATAACACTGCTCGCTCTTCTTTAACCACCTCCCTACTGGGCACTAAAACCCCCTTCCTGCCCAAGCCATTTTTCAGCTTTTGAGCGCAGTCACACTTTGAATGACAATTGCGCGGTCGTGCGACGTGGCTCCCAAACAAAATTTGCGTCCTTTTTTTCCCACAAATAGAGCTTTCTTTTGGTGGTATTTAATCACCTCTGCGGTTTTTATTTTTTGCGCTATAAACAAAAGAAGAGCGTCCAGTTTGGAAAAAAAACACTATTTTTTACTTTCTGCTATAATAAACACCCATTTTTTTTTCAATTAAAATTTTCCTCAGTTTAGGCCGATACGTATTCTTCTACATATTTTTGGTATAAAAAAAAAAAAAATCGCAATAAGCGCGTATTGATTGGTTTGCGCAAAAGTTATAGCGTCTACAAAATAGGGGATAGTTTTATAGCATTTATTTTTTTTTTATTTTTTTTATTAGTAATGGCGACGATCTGCGATTTTTATTGTGACTGCGATATTGTGGCGGACACATCGGACACTTTTGACACATTTTTGGTACCATTCACATTTATACAGCGATCCCTGCTATAAAAATGCATTGATTACTGTATAAATGTGACTGGCAGGGAAGGGGTTAACCACTAGGGGGCGGGAAGGGGTTAAATATGTTCCCTCAATGTGTTCTAACTGTGGGGGGAGGGGACTGACTGGGGGAGGTGACCGATGGTTGTCCCTATGTACAAGGGACACACCATCAGCCTCCTCTCCCTCACAGGACGTGGATCTGTGTGTTTACACACACAGATCCACTTTCCTGCTTGGTTCCCAGGCAATCGCGGGTGCCCGGCGGCAATCGCACCGAGTCCTTGGTAACGCGGCGGGCGCGCGCACGAGCCGCCGGTGGCGCGCACGCGCGCGCGATCCCCCTCCTTCTGAGGGACGTTCAGGAACGTCCACTCAGAAGGAGAGAGCACCCACCCGGCCGTATATGTACAGTGGCCGGGTGGGAAGTAGTTAATCAAAAGGGGGGATACCGGGCAAGTAGCAGGTGTGCCCGACTGCAAGCAAGTGGGAGATGGCAGTAGGAATCGGGTCGGTGTGCTACATATATATATATATAAAACACATGGGGGGGCAGTGTGTATATATAATACATGAGGGTGGGGGTGCAGTGTATGTATAATACATTGGGGGGGGGGGGGGTGTCAGTATATATCATACATAGAGACTAGTGTATATATAATATACGGTGAGTCAGTGTACATATATAAAATTCAGTGTATATAAAATATATGGGGGTAGTGTATATATCATTTATGGGGGGTTAGTGTATATAATTTATGGGGGGTAGTATATATATAATATATGGGGGGTAGTGTGTATATAATTTATGGGGGTTAGTGTATATAATTTATGGGGGTTAGTGTATACATAAAATATATGGGGGTTAGTGTATATATAATACATGGGTTTGGTGTGTATATAATTTATAGGGGGTAGTGTGTATATAGATTATGGGGGGGGGGGTAGTGTATATATATTATATGGGGGTTAGTGTATATAATTTATGGGGGGTAGTTTATATATAATATGTGGGGGTTAGTGTATATAATTTATGGGGGTAGTGCATATATAATATATGGGGGGTAGTGTGAATATAATTTATGGGGGGTAGTGTGTATATAATTTATGGGGGGTAGTGTGTATATATAATACATGGGGGTAGTGTGTATATAATTTATGGGGGGTAGTGTGTATATAATTTATAGGGGGTAGTGTGTATTTAATATATAGGGGTTAGTGTGTATATATAATACATGGGTTTGATGTGTATATAATTTATGGGGGTTAGTGTATATATAATATATTGGGTTTAGTGTAAATATAATATATAGGGTCAGTGTATATATAATATATAGGGTCAGTGTATATATAATATATGGGGGTAGTGTATATATAAAACATGGGGTGAGGGAGGGCAGTGTGTAATACATGAGGTGATGGGGGGGTCAGTGTATATATAATACATGGGGGGGTGTATACATAATACATGGAGGGGTAGTGTGTAATACATGGGGTGATGGGGGGTCAGTGTATATAATACATGGGGGGGGGTGTATACATAATACATGGAGGGGCAGTGTGTAATACATGGGGTGATGGGGGGGAGGGGAGGGGGCAGTGACACAGATGCATTTTTTTAATTACATATGTAGCGATACCCCCGTAGGAGCTGCTGGTTTAGATTTGGGCCTGCCGTTACCTTACGGTTCTGTATGCTCGTCTCAGGGGTTCTCCTTGAAGAGTTGTCCAGAAGAAGTTTGCACCAACACAAAGTCTGTTTCAAGGGTTTTATTGCATAACGTTTCCAACAGAGGGGGGTTGAAGGAATGGGGAGGACTCAGGTACCTTAGTTACGCGGATCACAGGAATTTTCCTAGGTCCAGAGGAATAACTATCTCCACGATGGACTCAGCAAACACCGGATAGGCCCAATTTCACTGGCCTAGCAAACGATGTATAGCTCGATCACCAACAGTCTCTGCCACAGACTTCGTGCAAATAGAACAATCTCTGCCACAGACTTGGTGTAAATAGAACAGTCTTTGCCACAGACTTGGTGTAAATAGAACAGTCTTTGCCACAGACTTGGTGTAAATAGAACAGTCTCTGCCACAGACTTGGTGTAGCCCTTCCCTGGGTTACCTTCTGAATTAAGAACACAGCTCTCAGTGCCAGGATCTTCCAGCTGTTCCGGCAGCACTGTGAGGTAGATTATGACCCAGATGCATCCTTCAATTGAGTCCTCAATTGCTCGGTCCCTTCCAGCAGGCAAGGCGACACAGGATCATCCCTGGATCAGTAGGCCCCCAGTAACTCCTGGGCCTACTCTTCAGTAACAGAGCCTCAGGCCAACATGGCCCTGAGGCGGAAACTGCCAGCACTTCCGAGGCCATGAGGGCCCTCAGGTCGCGGTCGGGCGGGTGGTGCCCACCACCAACGGACGACGACCCCCAACTCTCTCAAAAAGCCCCAGACTAATGGCGTCTGTCCCTTAAGTACCCCCTCCCAGCATGCACAATGGGTTGACCACAGCCAGGAAAGAGATACCCAATGCATCCAGCCTGTTGCCTTTCATATCCTGACCAGTGGTGACAGTGGCACCTACTGTCAGGAGGAAAATCACGCAGCCAGCTGAACTGAAACAGAGTACAATTTGTAACACAATCCTTCTGAGCCAAACTATTGCTCGGACAACTATAATTTTACCACATAGCGCCCACTCATTGGGAGCAGGGCGCTACACATACATGTGCTTATGGGGTAAGGGGTTTAATACTGTACTAGTGGAAGGGAGTACTAAAAGTACACGAGTTAGGGGGCGCAAATTACTTGATTTGCCCCTGGTGCTGACAACCCACACTACGCCACTGTTTCCAAGTGCACTTTGCAGTGCACTTGTAGTGCAAAGTGGATTTGCCTTTAGTAAATTAACCCCATAGGGATTGATTAACTAAAGGTAAAAATACATTGCAAAGTTGCCCTCTGCAAATGCAGATGTACTAGAGCTTAGTAAATGAGCAGAAGCTCTGCTGACTTCCATCATACAATCATGTGCAAGCAAAAATGCTCTTCTTATTATTTTCCTTGCACGTGATTGGGTATTCTTTGCAAAGTGAAACCTTACCTCATTTATTAAGCTCTGGAGCAACTGCAAATTGCACAGTCTATTTGGCTTTAGTAAATCAACCCCCCAAAGTCTCTGCCTGTAGTAACTTGGCAAGAAAGTCACTACCATTGGCCAAATCCCTCGGGAATACACTCGTGACATTGCGTAGGTCCATCAGCGGACTGCGGCTCAGAACGGGGCTTGGTCATGGTATTGTTGTATAAAGGAAGGTGACGCAGCGCACCGACCGTGCCCCTGGAAGACGTAATTCTCTTACGAAACGCGTATGGCGGAGCGGTGCGACGTGCTGACGTCACCTCCAGTTTACTGCTCGCTTAACCAGATGGATGGGTTTGTTCGATTGTGGACCGGCCCGGCACATCGGACTCAAGGCTTTCTAATTCAAGTCCAATTATAAGTGTGTTTTTTACTGCTTTTAAACAATAAATCTTAAGGTTTTTACACTATTGGAGCACTTATATCTTTTACAAACCACGCCACCTATATATGGGTCTGAACGTCCATTGAGGGATCTGATTAGCGGTTAATGGTCTGAATGTCCATTGAGGGATCTGATTAGCGGTGAAGCAGGCTTGAGACACCTTTCATAACAGGCTGTGCCATTTATACGCTTTCCCTGATCCTCTGTCACGGGGGATCACGGAGTTCCGGTAAGCAGTGAATCTTTCCATTGGTGGTGGATCTCACAGTAACTTCTTTACTTCTTTCACCAGTTTGAAGAGCCTACATTTATGGATAGACTTTAAATAGCTTGCACAGGTGGATTGTCACCAATTTCATCTTATATTTATACTTCACTTTTGATTGGACGCTTTTTTCATTTATCCAATGTTTATGTTTTACCATTTATGACACTATATTAATTTATTCACTTAATGTTTACTGGTGTTTTCAATACATAACCATTTATGATTCATCTGGTTATTTTCAAAATTTTCACTATGTGGTGTTTTTTAGAGCTTTGTTAATTTATGTATGCTCTTAGGTAGCGCAATTTTACTTATTCTTTCCATATATCTGTAGCGGCCTCACCCTCTCTCTCTTCTCCAGCGGTTACTTTGGCTTCGGTCTAGGGGTACCTTGAAGGGGAGAGCGAGGTGCGCCACGGCCCATGTCCTCTAGATTACTGCATGTAGAGGTGAAGGCCAGAATCAGATTACCTTCGGGCTGTGTATACTCTCAGAGCCAAGTCTGTTCTGCTGATAACCCCCTTTGCTCCCAGTAATTGGAGTACCACACACTGAAAAGGTCCAACACTTATTTATTCCATAATGGAAAACAAATAGTCCTTTGTGAGCAGACAGTTTGAGACCCATAGAACAGTTCAGTATTGGTGAGAAGTAGGTCAAGGCACAATCCTCAAAGAAAACTAAACCGTTGAGGTTTCACCAACGGTTGCTAAACAAAGTGGCTGTAAAACTGACTTTTTGGCTTCCAGCGACTCTAGTGAACAGGAACTGGAGTTACCTTCGCTATGTTGCAGCCCCTGTCAGGGGGAAGACATCCCTCCAAGAGAGTTACCAGAGGCCCCGCCATCACCGGATTAATGCTGTACCGGGCTATTCGGAAGGGTTACACTCCCCGGGCCTCCTCACCTCAGATACGGGTCCCAACACCTTAGGGCCCCTCGGACTCCTCCACCCTTGTGGAACCCAGTCGAAGTTACTGGGCCCCAGGCATTGGTCATAGTACATATCTCCTCTCCCTTTACGTCACAGCGGGTTCCCCACCCCGCTGTATTGGCGCCAGGAAAGGACAAAAAGGAACAGTCTTGCAGTGCAGGATCAGCTCCGGCCCAGGGCGACAACGCCACCTGCAGGCCGCAGGGAACCTTGCACCACCAGAGTCCTCCAAGAACCACAAAAGGGATTCTCAGATTCCCTAACAATTAGTACATCTGGGTTGAATAACCAAGATGCCCCCCCCCTAAATTTAAATGCCTGCTACATATCTATACATATAGATATATATCTATAAAGATATATATCTATATATATTAAGTATAAACTACAATTATTCCTGAAATGGAGTTCAAAAGTATAACCCATTCCTAACATGTTGATATTCGTGCACAAAGTAAGTTGGCCAACATCACTTTAATTGAGTATTAGTAAGATTTATTAAATGTCTGCACTGACTGTTCTTTGACCTTACTTTATAGAAAATTGTGTTTCAATGCATTTGGAAAATAAATGTAACTACTGGCAGCAATGGCATTTTTAAATTGACGATTCCTTATAAACCTGGGGTTGTTATAATGTTTCTCTGAAATGCTACCTATACGAGGAAGATGTATTTCTCATAAGCAAGATGCTCTACCAGTGTTACATTCGAACACAGTAATTTAAAAACAAACCTGGCTTTTCTCCACTGCAGTCAAGCAAGCTTGGTGACCAACCAGCACCAGCTGTGATTGGATGAAAAAAGAGTAGCAGCACACTGAGAGGTTACCCCTCATCTCTCATCTCCTGTAAGCAAACTCCATGGGGTTTATTTAAAATTGTTTTTACACAAGATTCACATACATATCACTCAGGATTCAAACAGGATTTTTTCTAATTGAATTCAATTGGAAAAAAATGTGTAAATCTTAGGTGAAAGTAATGTAAATTGTGTCTGACATTTATAAATAGACCTCCTCTGTGAGATTGACAATACTGTACAATGCCGTAGAGCCTGGCATACAGTGCTGCCACTTTCTCTCCCACTTTCCTGCTGGGAAGGGGGTTATTATAATTGCTACTATAAAGACAAACTGATGGACTATTTAAAATCATTTAAAATAGAGGAAAAAACTGAATGCAAATGTTCAAATATCAGACACCACGTCCCATTTTGTTTGACGAAAAACTGGGGGGAATGGAGAGGTCACAGGCCTCGGGACTTTAAAGGTGTCAATAAAGGTAACAACCAGAACATAC
This sequence comes from Rana muscosa, assembly GCA_029206835.1. Lineage (NCBI taxonomy): Eukaryota > Metazoa > Chordata > Amphibia > Anura > Ranidae > Rana > Rana muscosa. The sequence goes on from CM055116.1 coordinate 294,551,759, forward strand.
TGATCAACCAAAGTAAAATTAAATTGTTTTATTGAAAAAATAGATAAAAACATGAGAGCAAAGCATATCCTTAATCAATTGTTCCTCAAGTATAGCAATCATACAGACAAAGCAAGGTTTTCTCTACATGTTTCACTCAGGGGAGCTTCTTCAGGAGATTGAATCAAGGCGTCTGTTATGCTACAGGCTATAAAGAAAAACAGGAAATGAATACTCGCGATTGAACATTAAAATATTATTATAATGTTACAAATTGGCATACATGAGGTAGGTATGCAGTTTATATCAAAATTGTACAAAAAAATCTAAATAAGGTCATAGAAAACACAGTTTTATCATTTTGAATTGAGAGAGGATGATGCAGCGGAGAACTCACCTGAACATTGTTCAGTGTTAAACACATAGCCATAATGAAATATATTCAGAATAGAAAGCACACAGTTTGGTAGATGCAGAGAGATGCAGTCTATGCCCATAGACAGTGGATCCCACAATGCTTGCAGACAGGGATAAAATAAGTCTGACTTATAAGGATAGATAAAACAATGTATAAGGCCAAAGTGAAAAAATGGCACTGATTAAAAGGAGATGTACAGCAGTGGCTTCAAAGAAAACACACCATAGTATACCTGTCCTTTAATTGGGAATATAGAACCAATTAAAATGAGCCATTAGGGTCTTCGGATATTCCATGATGCAAAAAGCAGACCCAGATGAATAGACACAGGGATTTCATCAAAGTCCCAGCAGGGCAGATTGCCAAGGTAAAGGACTCTGCATTGAAATAGATGAACAGAGGTAAGAATGTTAAAAATGTGCCAGTTGGAGAAAAAAATCAAGCAACAGGCTTGATGAGGAAATGGAGCTTACCTACAAAGGGATCGATGAAGTTTCCAATGTAGAGCGGAGAGAGGGGTATGGTCTCTACCCTCTCCTCCATGGAAATTACAGAGGATCACAACGAAAAACGCAGTTTAAATCCCTGTCCGGCGCTGCAGCGTCTGACGTTACTGCAGCGCCGCAGACTTCTTAGAGGTATCACCGCGCATGCACATGTGCATGTGCATGCGCAGTCTTCTCGTCATCACGTCCCACTGTCTATTCGTGAGCCGCGCATTTGCGGTGACAGGCACTGGCAAGAATATATTCCATCATGGCGACTGTCATTGACGAGAACATTCTCGTCATCACGTCCCGCTGTCTTTCCGCGAGCCGCGCATGCGTGGTGATACCTCTAAGACGTCCACGGCGCTGCAGTGACATCAGACGCTGCAGCGCCGGACGGGGATTTAAACTGTGTTTTTCGCTGTGATCCTCTGTAATTTCGACGGAGGAGAGGGTAGAGACCATACCCCTCTCTCCGCTCTACATTGGAAACTTCATCGATCCCTTTGTAGGTAAGCTCCATTTCCTCATCAAGCCTGTTGCTTGATTTTTTTCTCCAACTGACACATTTTTAACATTCTTACCTCTGTTCATCTATTTCAATGCAGAGTCCTTTCCCTTGGCAATCTACCCTGCTGGGACTTTGATGAAATCCCTGTGTCTATTCATCTGGGTCTGCTTTTTGCATCATGGAATATCCCAAGACCCTAATGGCTCATTTTAATTGGTTCTATATTCCCAATTAAAGGACAGGTATACTATGGTGTGTTTTATTTGAAGCCACTGCTGTACATCTCCTTTTAATCAGTGCCATTTTTTCACTTTTGCCTTAAACATTGTTTTATCTATCCTTATAGGTCAGACTTATTTTATCCCTGTCTGCAAGCATAGTGGGATCCACTGTCTATGGGCATAGACTGCATCTTTCTGCATCTACCAAACTGCGTTCTTTCTATTCTGAATATATTTCATTATGGTTCTGTGTTTAACACTGAACAATGTTCAGGTGAGTTCTCCGCTGCATCGTCCTCTCTCAATTCAAAATGATAAAACTGTGTTTTCTATGACCTTATTTTGATTTTTTGTACAATATTGATATAAACTGCATACCTACCTCATGTATGCCAATTTGTAACATTATAATAATATTTTAATGTTCAATTGTGAGTATTCATTTCCTGTTTTTCTTTATAGCCTGTAGCATAACAGACGCCTTGATTCAATCTCCTGAAGAAGCTCCCCTGAGCGAAACATGTCGAGAAAACCTGTCTTTGTCTGTATGATTGCTATACTTGAGGAACAATTGATTAAGGATATGCTTTGATCTCATGTTTTTATCTATTTTTTCAATAAAACTATTTAATTTTACTTTGGTTGATCAGTATGTTCTGATTGTTACCTTTATTGACACCTTTAAAGCCCCGAGGCCTGTGACCTCTCCATTCCCCCCATTTTTTCATTTAAAATAGAACTCTAGACAAACAGCTAAATACACTGCTAAAAGATATACTGTATAAGTTTACTGCTTTATCTACCATAGATTTTTTTCCTTTAGGCCAGCTCTGGTGTTTACCACACCTGTGCTAGTTATAAACAGCACTCTGCTTCTTCCTGGATTACCATAAATACTATAAGGCCATTAGTGCTTTATGGTGCCGTTTCAGGCTGAGGTTTAAGGCCCTGTTGGCACTCAGGATAGTAGGGATGCCAGCATAAGAAAAACTCACCCAGTGAGCAATAAACGTATAAACATGAAACCACCGCTTATGATTATATATAAATATCTACTTGGTCAGCTACCTGCTCACTTGACACAGGTGACAATGCTTATTTAGTGAGGATCCCTGGGACAGAGGGGTGCAGAGAATCATTTATTGCTGAATCAGGGATTTGATTTGCTTAAAGTGGATGTAAACCCGATTCATGAAATTTGAGCTGCAGTATTTTGTTATCTCTCTTCAAAGAGCTCTCTCCTGAACGGTTCCTCTGTTATCAGCCTGATAACTCCTGACAAATTCTCGGACACATCAGATAAAAGCAGCCTTTCTGTCGGGGGAGGTTGCTAAAATAGATTAGCAGGGAGCTGGCCCTGTTACAAAGCACCTCTGAGCGTCTCTGCCTATGTGGAGAGGGGGTGTGTGCTTTTGCTCCAATCAGCAATGTTAGCTATCTTGGCTGTATGCCCAGACATCACACTCTGTGTTAAACAGGAAGAGAAAATTTCTTAACACGATCTGAACTTTCTAAACACAAACTTTCTAGGCCAGAAAGGCAGAAGCCCGCAAAAAAAAGCATCTCACTTAAAAAATGAAAAAAATAAATAAATGCTAAGGCAGAAAGGGGGGGGGGGGGATTGCTTAGAAGCAATATATTTAAAAAAAAGTATAACATATGATTTACATTTCTTAATGAGCCAGGTTCTGTAAGATCAATAGGATGGTTTCCTGGGCCCTTTTCTGCTTCTAGTAGTAGTGTTGCTTAATTTGAAAACATTTGTCTTTGGAGATCAGCCCATGTCATGTTCCCTTTACAAATACCAAGGCAACTATGAACTTCAATTAGATCTCTGAAAAGAGGGCATCATGATGGTCACAACAAAAGTGTCCTTTGATTAATAATATCTTATTCTTCTGCACAGACCTCTGCCCTAGTTTTCTGTAGTAGAGAGATCATCATGCACAGATAAATACATTTCTCCGAGCTGTATCCTTGCACATAAATGTTAGAGACAGCGACTTCACAAGCATGAAAAAGGATGTTGCACTGCATCACTGTCAGCACAACACATTGACAAATGCAACGCTCAAAGCCATGGCCCCATTTTGTCAACAAGTCAGAAAGGGCTATTGGACAGCAATACTGAATCATATAGTTACAACACCGTCCTTTCATTTATTGATTGAGGTGCTTTTTTATTGCAGACCACATTGTGGTGTGGGGAAGGAGGAAACATCCAAATCATTACAAAGTTGTGGAGGACAAAGTGTTATCCCGGCGTACATCACTAATTGTGCTTTTTATTATTTCCCTCTGTGTACCTGCCAGATTTGCTAGCCTATTGTAACTGCATCTGCGATGGGGATTTCTTTTTAACCAGTTAACGACCACCTGGCTCTCCTGCGCAAATTGCCATCATCATTGTACGCCGGCTCGTGCAGGCGCCTGCTGCGGGAGCGTGCTCACGGGTTGGGCGGACTCGATGTCCGCCGGCGACCCGCGATCACGGTGAGGAGAGGCAGAATGGGGATCTGCCTTTGTAAACAAGGCAAATCCCCATTCTGACAGATGATATGACAGAGATCTACTGTTCCCAGTGATCGGGAACAGTGATCTCTGTCATGTCCCAGGCAACCCACCCCCCCCCCACAGTTAGAACACGCCGAGGGAACACACTTCAACCCCTTGATCGCCCCCTAGTGTTAACCCCTTACCTGCCAGTGTCAATTTTACATTGATCAGTGCATTTTTATAGCACTGATTAATGTAATAATGTCACTGGTCCCCAAAAAGTGTCATTTGGGGGTCAGATGTGTCCGCCGCAATGTCGCAGTCCCGCTAAAAAACGCAGATTGCCGCCATAACCAGTAGAAACAATAAAAATAAATAAAAGTTCCTAAATCTATCCCATAGTTTGTAGACGTGATAGCTTTTGCACAAACCAATCAATATACGCCTATTGCGATTTTTATATTTACCAAAAATATGTAGAAGAATATATATCAGCCTAAACTGATGAATACATAATTTTTTTTGTTTGTTTTTTGTATGTATTATAGCAAAAAGTAAAACAAATTGTTTTGTTTTTCAAAATTGTCGCTCTTTGTTTGTTTATAGCGCAAAAAATAAAAACTGCAGAGATTATCACATACCACCAAAAGAAATCTCTATTTGTGGGGAAAAAAAAGAATGTCAATTGTTTGGGTACAGCAACGCACAACCGTGCAATTGTCAGTTAAAGCGACGCAGTGCCGTATCGCAAAAAATGGCTTGGTCATTAAGGGGGCAAATCCTTCCGGTCCTTAAGTGGTTAAAGAGCACCCACTGATACCTACTGAATATTAGCCATGCTTGAGGATGATGTACGTTCTCCATCCTGCATAACCGGAGTTCCAGACACTTGAATAGAAGCTATAATGTAGTCATGTTAGTTACATATCCAGATTGTGTTATTAAGAGAAGAATAAGAATAGCAAATATTTCAGATTGTGATCTACAGAATTAAAAGCCGTATGCTTACCATGGTTGTTTCCTGGATCGATCCAAAGCTGTTAATAAATATGTTGACTACAACATCAACTGGAATACCTGAAAACAAATACAGGAAATGTGAAAAAAAAAGGAATTGTTTATTTATTACAGGTGCTTATGTAGTGCTGTCAATTTCCGCAACACTTTACATATACATTATACATTCACATCAGTCCCTGCTCTCAAGGAGCTTACAATCTAAGGTTAGATTTAGAACCTCTTCACACCAGTCCACACACATAATGCACCATATCTCTATTAAAGTGATATAAAAAAAAATTGACAAGCTTTGCGCACACCACTGCACATCTATAACACTATTTTCTATGTGCCTGTGCAGTAAGCCTACATTGGTTAATGCAGCTCAATGCACCTGGTGTATACAAGTACGACTATACATCGGCCTTATACCATATTATGTGAGACTTAATTTCACAGAGAGGGAGAGAATTAAAAAGAGTCAGAGTGTGACCAGCTATACTATAACAGTAAATTTTTTGCCTTTATTGCTTCTGTTTATTTCCAATTTATTATTTTGTTTTTTTTTCTCCCCTTGCAGTGTGCCACTCTGTATAAAAAAATAAAAGCTGAATGGTCACATAGTGGAACATCATTAGAGTCTGTTCAGTAAAACTGGCCATAAATAACACATCACCCCAAACTCAACATTCTAATATGATGCTAGGACAAGGACTGCACCATAGGCGTGCGCAGCCTATTGCATTAGGGTGTGCACCCCAAAGCTCAAACACACATGCGTATATATATATTTACACTGAATTACCAGAAGTATTGGGACACCTGCCTATACACATGAACTGACGTCCCAGTATTAGTCCATAGGGTTCAATATTGAGTTGGTCCACCCTTTGCAGCTATAATAGCTTCAACTCTTCTGGGAAGGCTGTCCACAAGGTTTAGGAGGGTGTCTATGGGAATGCTTGACCATTCTTCCAGAAGCGCATTTGTGAGGTCAGGCACTGATGTTGGATGAGAAGGCCTGGCTCACAATCTCCACTTTAATGTGCAGGCCAGTCAAGTTCCTACACCCCGAAAGGGCTCATCCATGTCTTTATGGACCATGTTTTGTGCACTGGTCCAAATCATTTGGTGGAGGGGGGATTATGGTGTGGGGTTGTTTTTCAGGGGTTGAGCTTGGCGTCAGCATACCAAGACAATTTGGACAATTTCATTCTCCCAACTTTGTGGGAACAGTTTGGGGACGGCCTCTTCCTGTTCCATAACGACATGGACTTAGCAAGGGTGGTGGAAAATTAACTTCAAGTGCAAAAATTCACATTATAATAGTAACTAAAACATATAAAATTAAGTGTAACAAAAATAATAAAAATCCCAAAGTGCTATTATAATGGTGGGAACCTCCCATCTAAAAAGTTGTTGCACTTGAAGTTAATCTGTATGGCAAATATCTATAGGAGGGGTTTCCACCATCCCTGCTAAGTTTCATTTTTTATGTCTTTTTTTTTAGTTTGATGTGTATTGTATGTGACGTTACATATCACAGAGACCGCTATTGTGGTAATATTGAAGTTTATTGAGATTTCCATACATTAGAGGTTTCCACCATTATTTGTTAAGTTATTGATTAGTAAGTTAGCGCTACATTTAATTTTTTTGTGGTGTGGGAACACATATAAGTGCTTAGCAGCAAGCCTTTTACTGACACTTTTTTTATTTACCTCCAATAGTTTATTGTAAATAGTAGTGTGGTGATTACCTATTATACTAAAGATCGGCATGTGCCATTAATAAATAACGGATTTCAGTTGTGCCTTACCAGGCCAGCCTCCCCATGGACAATGTGCCTGTCTGCGGAGTTCACCTCCCCATCCCTGCACTCAGTGCACTGATGGGCACTGACAGGCAGCACTGATGGGCACTGACAGGCAGCACTGATGGGAGCTGATTGGCAGCACTGATAGGCAGCACTCATGGGCACTGGTAGGCAGCACTGATGGCCACTGATAGGCGGCACTGGTTAGGAGCACTGATGGGCACTGATTGGCACTGATAGGTGGCACTGATTGGCAGAACTGATGGCCACTGATTGGCAGCACTAATGGCCACTGATAGGCGGAACTGGTTGCCAGCACTGATGGGCACTGATAGGTACTGCTTGGTGGCACTGATTGGCACTAATTGGCAGTACTGATTGACACTGATAGGCAGCCCCGATGGGCAGGACTGATAGGCAGCACTGATGGGCCTTGATTGACACAGGTGGCACTGATTGGCAGCATTTAGTGGCACTGATTGGTAGCACTGATGGGCACTAATTGGCAGCACTGATAGGCGGCACTGGTTGGGAGCATTGATGGGAACTGCTTGGTGGCACGGATTGGAACTAATTTGCAGCACTGATTGGCACCACTGATGGGCGGCACAAATAAGCAGCACTGATGGGCCCTGTTTGGCACAGATAGGTGGCACTGATTGGTGGCATTTAGTGGCACTGATTGGCATCACTGGGCACTAATTGGCAGCACTGATGGGCACTGATAGGTGGCTCTTATGGGCATTGACAGGCAGCACTGATGGACACTGATGGGCACTGATTAGCAGCACTGATGAGCTGCACTAATAGGCAGCACTGATGGCCACTGATTGGCAGCCCTGATGGGCAGCACTGATTGGCACTGTAGGTGGCATTTGTTGGCACTGATAGGCAGCACTGATGGGCACTGATAAATGTAATTGGTTGGCACTGATAGGTGGCATTGATGGGCACTGAGAGGAAACACTAATGGGCACTGATAAGCGGCGCTGATGGCCACTGATAGGTGGCACTGATTGGAAGCACTGATTTGCACTGATGGGCACTGATAGGTGGCACTGATTGGAAGCACTGATTGGCACTGATAGGCAGCACTGATGGGCACTGATAGGTGGAATTGGTTGTCACTGATGGCAGCACTGATGGCCACTGATTGGCACTGATAGGCAGCACTGATGACCACTGATTGGCATTGATAGGCAGCACTGATGGGCACTGTAGGTGGCATTTGTTGGTACTGATAGGCAGCACTGATAGGCACTGATTTACAGCATTGGTTGACACTGATGATTGGCACTGATAGAAAACACTGATGGGCACTGATAGGTGGCACTGATTGGAAGCACTGATTGGCACTGATAGGCAGCACTGATGGGCGGAATTGGTTGTCACTGGTAGCACTGATTGACACTGACAGGTGGCATTGATTGGCCCTGACAGGTGGCACTGATGGACACTGATAGGTGGCATTGGTTGGCACTGACAGGCTGCACTGATGTGCACTGGCACTGACAGGTGGCACAGATGGGCACTGTTAGGTGGCATTGATTGGCACTGACAGGTGGCCACTGACAGGTGAAGCTGTCAGCTAGATAGATGGCACCAATATGCACTGAGCTAGGAGAGGGCAGGGGGAGTTTCACACTGAGCAGTCAGCAAGGCATGTATGAACCGCTCAGTGCGTGAAACTGTTATATAATGTAAATGCTGGCAGAGAGAGAGGAGCTGTTAAAATCGGAAGTGATTTTGGGAGTGGGTGGGACCAAACAGCTACCAAACATAAGCCAATAGAATAGGGGCTGGGCGGGCCGCTCCGTGAATGTGGCTCTGCCCCCTTTCTATCAGCTATCAAACACCAGCCAATGATTGGGCTGCTTTAAAAGGGGGCGGAGCCACATACACGGAACAGCCCGCCCAGCCTTTATCTTGTTGGCTGGTGTTTAATACCTGATAGAAAGGGCGGAGCCACATACACGGAGCAGCCCGCCCAGCCCCTATTCTGTTGGCTTGTGTTTGGTAGCTGTTTGGTCCCGCCCACCTCCGACATCACCTCTGAGAACTGACAGATTGTCTCTGCAAGCAGTGACATTACATTACAGTTTCACACACTGAGCGGCTGTTACAAGCCTCCGTGACTGCTCAATGTGAAACAGGCAGCTGCTATAAACTCTCTTGCAGCATATTACAGCAGATCTTGGGACATACATTATGGTGTGCCCAGGCACACCCGGCACACCCCGTGGGCACGCCTATGGACTGCACCATTTAGGGGCACCCCTAGGAAGAGATAATGAGTGATTACAATGTTAAAGTGCTTATTGTCAGTCAAGAAGATATTCCAACAAAGAAAAATTTGCGGTGACTTCACCAGTCTTTCCCTCTTCTCTGTGAGAAGCAATTACTGTATTTATTGGCGTATAACACTCACTTTTTTACCCTGAAAATAGAGGGTAAACTGTGCCTGCGTGTTATACGCAGGGGGCTGTGGAAAGTTTTTTTCCTGAAACTTCCCTCTTAAAGTTAGGGTGCGTGTTATATGCCGATAAATACGGTAACTGCTTATTCATTGGTTTAGAGCATCATAAGAGTCGCACAACTCTTCAGTCTATTTATTTGCCTATAGTAAATCAATACTAATGTGACACAATCGAGGGGTTGCTCACAGGCTTGATATTTTATTCTGTTTCTGATCCTAGATTGTGAATTAGCTTATCTTCCATGGCTTCTTGAATGGCAGATTGATGGCTGAAAATATAAGAGTTTGATATTGAATGTGAATTTTACTTTTATAATAGCACATGACGGATCCCAGCTTGACTAAACAGCCATTTTTAGCATAATGGGGTTGATTTACTAAAGGTAAATCCACTTTGCACTACAAGTGCACTTAGAAGTGCAGTCACTGTAGCTCTGAGGGGAAGATCTGAAATAAGGGGAAGCTCTGCTGATTTTATTATCCAATCATGTGCAAGCTAAAATTATGTTTTTTATTTTCCTTGCATGCCCCCCTCAGATCTACAGCGACTGCTTTCCCAAGTGCATTGCAAGTGCAATTTCAAGTGCACTTGCAGTGCATTTGTAGTGCAAAATAGGATTTTTGTACTCACCGTAAAATCTGTTTCTCTGACGTCCATGGACTGACACAGCTCTCATACTGTTTACGTGTGGGTATATGTCCCTGCTCGCAGGAGAAGGTCTAGGCAGAATGTTAGATGTTAGAAACATACATTCTAGAACCAAACCAGAGCGGAACAGCCCTCCGGACATAACCCTCCTACCTGCAGCCAGCAGCCTCAGTTTGTAACAAAGCAGTACAAACCTTAAAAGAAGGGTGGGTCCATGGATGTCAGAGAAACGGATTTTACGGTAAGTACAAAAATCCTATTTTCTCTTATCTTCCATGGACTGACACAGCTCTCATACTGTTTACGTGTGGGACGTCCCAAAGCAGTATCAGAAAAGGGTGGGAGCAATAGTAAAGGAACAACCAAAACTTCACTCCAAACCAGCAGAGCTCCTCAACGGAGGAGTTACAACATTAAACAGCGGCCTGCAACACTTTGCGGCCGAAGGAAGCATCCAAAGATGCAGCCACATCAACCTTATAGAATTTTGAAAAGGTATGAACGGACGACCAGGTCGCCGCCTTGCACACTTGTGCAACCGACGCTTGATGTCGGAAAGCTCAGGAAGCACCAATTGCCCTGGTGGAATGCGCCGTAACAGGAAAGGGAGGCGCCCGCCCCTTAATGGCATAGGCCTGTATAACAGTCTATCTGATCCACCTGGAAATGGTGGCAGACGACACCGCTTGGCCCTGATTTGGACCAGAGACAGACACAAACAGTGAGTCAGACTTCCGAATAGAAGCAGTAGCTGCCAGGTACACCGTAAGGCTCGTACCACATCTAAATTGTGAAGCGCAAACTCTCTAGGATGCGATGGGTGAGGGCACAAGGATGGAAGGACAATGTCCTCATTAAGGTGAAAAGCCGAAACCACCTTTGGAAGGAAAGACGGTCGCGGTCGCAACACCGCCTTATCCTTATGGAGGACCAGGTAAGGCGACTTGCATGACAGAGCCACCAACTCAGACACCTGTCTAACAGAAGTGATGGCCACTAAGAAGGCCACCTTCTGAGACAAAGTTAAAAGAGGAATATCTCTGATATTTTCAAAGGGAGGTTCCTGAAGAACCGAGAGCATCAAGTTCAGATCCCATGGAGGGAGCGGAGGCTTGGCAGGTGGAACCACATGGCGAACCCCCTGCACAAAAGTGCTAACTAAGGAATGACCTGCTAGGGGTCGTTAAAAGAAAATGGCCAAGGCCGAAATCTGACCCTTAATTGTGCTCAAAGCCAGCCTTTGGGCCACACCATGCTGCAAGAACCGCAGGATTCTGGGGACAGAGTACGTCCGTGGACGCCAGTCTAGCTCTTCGCACATAGCGATGTAAGCTCTCCAGGTACGGTGATAGATCTTTCTAGAAGAAGACTTCCATGCCCTAAGCATGGTTGAAATTACCGAATCCGACAGGCCTCTGTCCTTCAGTACCCGGCTCCCAATAGCCATGCCGTTAAAGCCAGAGACTGTAAAGCAGGATGAAAGATAGGACCTTGAGACAGAAGGTCCTCCCTCAAGGGCAGTCGCCAAGGGACGTCCGCGATGAGACGTACGAGGCCAATCCGGGGGAATGAGGACCACCGGAATGCCCTCGGCCGCTATCCTGCGCAGCAGACGAGGAATCAACTGCAGCGGAGGGTAAGCATACATCAAGCGATACTGACCCCTGGACCTGGCCACAAACCTCGACACCTTGCTCGAGATGCCATCAGGTCCACATCCAGTGTTCCCCACCGCTGGCAAAGGAGTTGAAACACCTCCGGATGCAAGGACCACTCCCCCTGGTCCAGGGACTGGCGACTCAGATAGTCCGCCTGCCAGTTTTCTACACCCGGAATGTAGACGGCCGACAGCGCCGGCACACTTCTTTCCGCCCACCTTAGGATGTGGGCGACCTCGGATGCCGCAGCCGAGCTCCGAGTGCCCCCCTGATGGTTGACATACTCCACGGCCGTGGAGTTGTCTGACTGAAATCTGATCGAGCGGCCCTGTAGCCTCTTCGACCACGCGGAGAGACACAGTCTGATCGCCCGCAATTCCAGGACGTTGATTGGTAGACGAGATTCGTCCGGAGTCCAGAGACCTTGAGCTGACAGGACTCCCCAAACTCCTCCCCAGCCCGTCAGGCTGGCGTCCATCGTGACCACCGTCCACTGGATGGGGAGGAACGTCTTCCTGGCCCAAAGAGCCGGGGATCTCAGCCATCACGTCAGGGATGCCTTGACAGAGTGACTCACCTGGATCTGAAGATCCAATGACAATGGGGACTTGTCCCAAACAGACAGAATTCCCTTCTGCAATGCCCGAATGTGTGATTGGGCATACGGAACTGCCTCGAAGGAGTCCACCATTAGTCCCAGGACTCTTATGCAGAAACGAATTGACGACCATTTTCGGGATGTCAGGACCCGCACTGTCGACTGAAGTGTCAGAAACACCCTCGCTGCCGAAGTGTCCAGGATCAGACCCAGATACTCCAATCGTTAAGTCGGGACTAGAACCGACTTCTGCATGTTCAGAAGCCACCCGAAGTCCCGGAGGGTCTGACTGACTATTGTCACATTTTCCTCCAATTCTGAGCCATTTTCTGCTCTTAGAAGGAGATCGTCCAGATAGCCCACGATAACATGCTGTCTCAGCAAAGCTAGAACCGGGGCAAGCACTTTTGAAAACCCGTGGTGCCGATGCTAGGCCGAAGGGAAGAGCCACGAACTGATAGTGGACTTCACCTATGGCAAAGCGCAGAAACCTCTGGTGACTTGCGAAGATTGGAACGTGCAAGTAAGCGTCCTTGATATCCAAGGACGCCAAAAAATCCCCTTGGTGGAGTGTCGCAATCACCGTGCGAATGGATTCCATACGGAATTTTAGTACCTTCACATAGGCATTCAAGGCCTTGAGGTCCAGGATTGTTCTTTGGGACAACAAACAGGTTCGAGTAAAACCCCTGAACCCTCTCTTGTGACGGAACCGGCACAATTACTCCGCACCTGAGCAAATCCTGTATGGTCCCTAAGAGGGCCGCCCGGCGGGCAGGAAGGAGAGGGAGGTTCGAGGGAAAGAACCTGTTTGGGGGCCACGAGCGGAACTCTATCCTGTATCCCAAGGTGACCACCTTGCACACCCTCCGGTCAGAGATCCACTGAACCGTGAACCTGCGAAGACGTCCACCCACCCCAGAGTCAGGCAGGGGAAAAACTTCATGCAGTGGCAGGCTTGGGAGCTTGCTTGGAGGCTTCCGCAACCAGGGGTGCCTATGTCCCCCAGCTGCACTTTTTTCAGTCTGGGCGGGCTTACCCGTGGAATCTGACTGACGAAAAAAGTCTTCTTCGCCGGAAAGGAAGGGCCCGGCCTGCGGTGGGGCTCCTTTCCCTTAATAGACTGAGGAAGGAAGGTGCTCTTACCCCCTGTGACATCCTTAATAATGTCATCCAGGGCGGCCCCAAACAGTCTACCGCCCTTAAAGGGCAAGTCAGCCAAGAGCTTTTTGGAAGCTAGGTCGGCCGACCAGCATTTCAGCCAGATAAGGCGACGCAGCACCACAGCAGAGATAGAGGCCCCGGATATTAAAGGGGCCGCATCCAAAGTGGCATCGCACACATAGACTAAACCCTGCACAAGTTGGTGAGCCAGGGCAATGGTCTCAGGAGGGAGATTATGCTGTACCATCTGGTGCAGGAGGGAGATTATGCTGTACCATCTGGTGCAAAATCTTTGCCCATCCTGTGAGTGTCTGAGACACAAGTGTCGCCGCCACTATAGGGCGTCCGACAACTGGTCCATGGGGGCCGCAGGTGCAGGAGCACTGCCAGTTGCCTCTGACAAGTGTGGAGAAGCAGGTGAACCAGACTCCATACTGCCATGCTCTGAGACCTTATACACTATAACAGTGAATAATACAGTCCACCCACTGGCTGCGCTGAGGCTGAGGAGGGGATACACAGAGGACTCACCAACCCTTAAGGACTGCTCAGTTCCGCTGTATGAAACTGCGCTGCAGCGCGAGTGAAGCCTGAGGAGAGTGTGAGGAACTTGTGAGGAGACTGAGGAGATTCGCGCCGCAGCAGCGCCGATAGAGGCCGAAACCGAAAGTGAAAGTGCAGCGGCTTCAAGAAAATGGCTGCCGGCCGCATGTATAACTGCGCCATTGAACCACGGCAAGATGGCCGCCGGGCGCATTATTTAAAATCACAACACAGCGCTAATGGCGCACGCAATGAAGTCCCCACACTCACACACCAGAACACTGCTCCTCTCCCAGAGTCCACTACACAGATATGAGCGCCCCCCGCCAGGCCAGAGTGACCCCCAAGTACCCCCACACAGCACAGCACCAGTACAGCGTGCAGAGAGAAGCATAACAGGGGGGAGACAGGGAGAAACCCCCCCAGATAAAGAAACACAGCCAGCATGTACTCACCTGCAGCAGGAGAGACTACTTACCCATCCCAGAGGGACCCACTGGCTTGTTTCAGACAGACCTATCACAGAGTAGTACTGAGTAGCTGTCGGCCGGTCCACCGCAAAAGATACAGACAGGTACTGTTCAATATTGAGAGGACCGCGGGAGCATAAAAGCAACACGGCCACTCCTGGAGTCATGGGGTATGTCGTGAACTGAGTCTCACGCACACAAGGCGAGGATCAGCACGCTTGATGGTCGGACAGGGAAGACTACGAGGATACCAGTGTACCCAACCTGTTGCCCAGCCGACAGTTGATTGAAGGTCCCAAAAATAAAATAATAAAATTCCCAAAGAAATAAAATTTAAAAGTAAAATGTTCCAGGAGACTGGCTCCTGAGAGAGCCACGTCTTCTCCTTCTGCTAGGCAGAAAAAAACTGAGGCTGCTGGCTGCAGGTAGGAGGGGTATGTCCGGAGGGACCGCCCCCCTGGGCGGGGCTGTTCAGCTCTGGTTTTGTTCTAGAATGTATGTTTCTAACATCTAACATTCTGCCTAGATCTTCTCCTGCGAGCAGGGACATATACCCACACGTAAACAGTATAAGAGCTGTGTCAGTTCATGGACGATAAGAGAAAGTGGAGTTGTCTTTAGTAAATCAACCCCAATGTCAGTTTGTTGTAAATAAAGTGGTCATCACTGAGGGTTTTCATTTTATGCTATAAGATTACAGATATAAATATTTCAGCCATCCCTTAGTTGTAGTCAGTGGTTTTAACTGCTCCTTAATTTAAACTGATATTCTGCTTTTTACCTTAGCGTGGAGTTCTTGGAATCCTTGGTAGACAGCAGGTGGGTATTACTTGCTCATAAACAGTTCAGCCTCTCTAGATTACATAAATGACCTTTCCCATCTTTTTAAAAAAATACAGAGGAAACATGTCTGAGGGGGAAATTGGTCCCTTTGCATCATTTTATTTTTGTGATAAAAGGTTAGAAGGCTATCTTCATGGTTACAGTAGCATGTATGCTTTTTTTAGCAACTAATTCTTAATCTTCTGCTTCATTTTTCACGTGTTACAAATGCTTTACCCTAATCACAGTATGAGACAGCTAAGAGAGAAAAAGAGGTATGTGGTAAATTATACAGAGCAGGAGTCTGCCAGTGTTCTTGATGTTGCTGCGTGGGCTGCAATTCCACTGACAGTGTTCTAGTACAAATGTGGTTGCCACGGCAACCGGTTTTATCACTACGCTAAAATAAATACATTTTAAAATCGTACACTTTTCTGTATTTGCTCTAGTCCTTCTGTAGCTCTGCAGTTCCTCCCGATTCATACATCTCTCTGATTTGCTTTAAATTCTTGAAAACTGTCTAGAGATTTGAAAAATTGTAGGCAAAGATGCTTCAATTGTCAATACTTGTACAAATACCGTATATACTCGAGTATAAGCTGACCCGAATATAAGCCGAGGCACATAATTTTACCACAAAAAAATGGAAAAACGTATTGACTCGAGTATAAGCCTAGGGTGTGCCTCACTTTGCCTCATTGTGTCCATGCCTCACTGTGTCCATGACTAGTCTGATGTTTAACATGGGAGTCTATGGAAGGGGTTCCCGGCTTTGAAAAATTGGTTCTCCCCGGCCATAAGTCCCCCGGACAAGAAACTTTGCAAACTTGTAGAGGAAGAGTGGGGCTACATGTGTGCCAAGCTTGGGGTCCAGAGAACCTATGACCGGCCAGTACCGGGTCCCCAAAGTCACCAGAGAAATGACCGTTTAACATGGGAGTCTATGGAAGGGGTGCCCAGGTTTGAAAAATCGGTGCTCCCCGGCCGTAGGTCCTCCGGACAGGAAACTTTGCACACTTGTAGAGAAAAAATGGGGCTATATGTTTGCCAAGTTTGGGGTCCAGGGGACCTACAGCCGGCTGGTACCGGCTCCCCAAAGTCCGGGAGATCAGGCGCAAAAAGGTGACTCGAGTATAAGCCGAGGGGGGGGGGGGGGGCATTTTCAGCACAAAAAATTGTGCTTAAAAACTCAGCTTATACTCGAGTATATACGGTAATTTTTTTTTTTTTTTAATAAGATGGATTTACATTGCAGAGAGTCAACTGTGATTTGTACCCCCCAAAGCACTCTGGATGTTTAGCATACTGCACTAACGCTTGGTACTGCTTGGTGCACCATCCATTCAATGCTTTTTTTTTTTAAGCAGACATCACCAAAACGAAGCAGTGCAAGCTGACGACATAGCAAACTAGGCTAAAGGGTTGATTTACTAACAGTGGAGGGTGCAAAATGTGGTGCAGCTCTGCATAGAAACCAATCAGCTTCCAGGTTTTTGTCAAAGCTTAATTGAACAAGCTGGAGTTAGAAGCCGATTGGCTACCATGCAGAGCTTCACCAGAGATTGCACTCTTCAGCTTTAGAAAATCAACCCCTAATTGCCTTGTCTTGGCCTTGGAATTGCAATGGGCAAGGTTGCCCATCACAACAAAATGTAAATGTTGTGAAAAAAATTAAAATGTGGATTTGGAGCCGGTCACAATCTCCTGACATGTGAATTGGATGTGGGGAAATCCACATCCAATTCGGAATAGTGTGAACCCAGCCTTAGTGATATTCTTGACCAAGGGGATTGCACATTACACAACAATGCTTAGATGTAACTTTTCTCTTTTGTAACAATGGTTCGGTGTGACTACAGAATGTAGATGGTCCCATTGAGCAATCTCTTTAGGGCTCTGTTATACTTGCAGTAGCCTGCTGAAGAGCGATTCAAAGGATTTTAACAGGCAGTGAGAAGGCCTTATGTTGCCTCCTTTTCGTCTATTTTAATCCCTAAAAGCCTACTCCCCTGCTTTGCATCCGTGTCCATTGCATGTGTTTATGAATCAGCTACGGTGCTGCCCCATTCGCTTGAAAATGAATAAACTTGCAAACTAGGCCTAAGAATGTTGAGACTCACACGGGCGGGAATTGCAGTTTTAACAACCCCGGATGCCCAATCTAATGCAAACAATGCATTAGGCTGCTTTCACACTGGCGCGCGGGTGGCGTCAGTGGTAAAACACTGCTATTTTTAGCGGAGCTTTACCATCCTTTTTGCAGAGGTATTCGTCCACTAGCGGGACACTTTTAACACCCGTTAGCGTCTGAAAAAGGGTTAAAACCGCCGGCAAAGCGCCGCTACAGGTTCAGCCGTGCTGCCTATTTATTTTAATGGGCAGGAGCAGTGGAGGAGCAGTGAATACACTGCGCCAAAGAGTTTTTTTTAACGTCCTGCCAGCGCATCGCCTCAGTGTGAAAGCCCTTGGGCTTTCACACAGACTGCAGGTGAGCCGTTTTTCAGGCGCTTTACATGCGCTTTATTTTAGCCCAAAAGCGCCTGAGAGACGCCTCAGTGTGAAAGGGATCTTAAGGTACAAAACCTTCCACTGTGTCCCCCCCCCCCCGACTCCTGTATCAATCCAATGCTGTAAACAGCTATAGGTCTTCTCTTCCTTCTCTTTTCAGTCTCACAGACTTTGCTAAGAACAGTGGGAGCCATTGGCTCCTGCTGCTGTCAGTCAAAGCCAGTGAGCAAGAGCAGGGGGCTGAGCCCTACTATGTGTGTGTATGGACACACACAGCTCGGCTTGCTATGTGGGCAGACACAGAAGAGCAATAGCCAAGATCGCCAGTGGGGGACCCAAGAAGAGAAGGTTTAGGGAGGCTCTGTGCAATACCATTGAACGGGTAAGTATAAATCTTTTTATTATTTTAATTTAAAAAAAATACACATTGCAATCACTTTGAGGATAGCAAGGAGACATACGATGACTTTGTTTTATTTCCTAACACAGATAAATGTGTCCTAGCCTGAACCCAAGCCGTGCAGCTATTGTTTTTGTACCTAGAATGTACAGCAATAACTTTGAGGTTGTCAGAACACAGATATGTGGTAAATTGGAAGTAAGAACATTAAATCCCCATTAATTCCTTTCACCTGTACATCATTAAATTTTTCATCTAATAGCAGCAAACACAATTAAATTGCATCTGTACACCTGCAGCGCATTCCTCAAGCCTAGAGCCCTACAAAAATGACAGCTATCACAGCTTGCTTTTATCGGGTCAGTAACCATTTACTATAGAGCATCTGTCGCCTCAAACTTTCCAATATATTACAAAATGCTATTAAAACTTCACCTATGTAATGTGCTTTGTTTTCAGGTGGCATGTGTTTGGGGAAACAGTCGCTTGTCTACCAGTATGTAAATAAGTGAGTTGGCTGTAGCTGACTCCAGCCAGTAGACCTCTGGGGGTTAACATTACATTTGGACAAGTAGCAGTTCCTTCCTTTACGAACATTCACAGAGTCCTCTGTTCTTTTTAAAGCCCAACTCCAGACAGAATTTTCTTCTTAGGTTTAAGTAAAGTAGGAGTGAATAAGAACCTGACACATTTTAATTGTTGTAAAAAGGGTGATTTCTCGTCACTTTTATATCCCTATATTTGAACAAGAAATGAAAGAAACTGTAGCTACAAAGGAAGACACAGATACCAACAAAAACTTGACACAGGTAACATTTCCACATTGTCCTAGAAAAAATAATTTGTGTTGCAGTCTGTGTGCTCCTTGGAGAAATATGTCATCACTACATTTACCTGTGACCGCATGTCACCAGAATGAAAATTTGGAGGGATACCTACCGAGTGGAGATCCAGAAAGCAATGAATACCTGATAGAGGTTTCAATCCTTCCCCACTCCATCCAAAAAATAAAAATAAAAGTTTTGGTTAAAGTTGGGCTTTAACCACATCCCGACCGCCGCACGCAGATATACGTCGGCAGAATGGCACGGGCAGGCAAAAGGACGTATATATACGTCCCCTTTAAGAAATGGCATTGTGGACTCCGTGACTCCAACCGCGGGTTCCGCGGACTCGATGTCTGCGGGCATACCCGCGATCGTGTCACGATGAGGAAGAAGGGGGAAATGCTTATGTAAACAAGCATTTCCCCAGTCTTCCTAGTGACAGGACAGTAACCACAGCTTCCTGTAATCGGAAGCGGTTATCACTGTCGTGTCACACACAACCCATCCCCCCTGCAGTTAGAAGCACTCCCTAGGGCACACTTAACCCCTTCAGCACCACCTAGTGGTTAACCCCTTCACTGCCAGTGTAATTTTCACAGTAATCAGTGCATTTTTATAGCACTGATCGCTGTGAAAATGACAATGGTCCCAAAAATGTGTCAAAAGTGTCCGATGTGTCCGCCATAACGTCGCAGTCACGATAAAAATCGCAGATCGCGCCATTACTAGTAAAAAAAAATATAATAAAAATGCCATAATTCTATCCCCTATTTTGTAGACGCTATAACTTTTGTGCAAACCAATCAATATACTCTTATTGCAATTTTTTTTACCAAAAATATGTAGAAGAATACGTATCGGCCTAAACTGAGGAAAAAAAAACAATTTATATATAAAATTGTCGCTCTATTTTTGTTCATAACGCAAAAAATAAAAACCTCAGAGGTGATCAAATACCACCAAAAGAAAGCTCTATTTGTGGGGAAAAAAAGGACGTCAATTTGGTTTGGAAGCCACGTCGCACGACCGCGCAATTGTCAGTTAAAGCGACATAGTGCTGAATCGCAAAAAGTGGCCTGGTCTTTGGCCAGCAAGATGGTTCGGGGCTTAAGTGGTTAGGCTAATGTGAAAAGTCAGAGTTTAATCCAGCTAGTCTTGTTCTGTCAATCAGTATCCAAAATAAAGCAGAGACAGCCAGTACTCCCAATATAAATGTAAAGGTGAGACCTTCATTGAAGTAGGACTTTTATCGAAAAAACTCGTAACACAGAAAACACAAACCAATGTGTGTGAGGTGTTGTTGCTGGAATCAGACTTCCGAATTGCACTTCAATCTTCATATCTAATGCTTGACTCTGATGCTTGTTTTGGGCACTTGACTTTGAAGCCTGCCTTGAACATATAACTCCAACAGCTCTTGACTCCAATACTGACCCTTTTATATGACTTTGAACCATGATTTGACTATTGATGCCTTAAAGTAGAACTATAGGCAAAACTTTTTTTTTTTTTAATTTTGGATAAAGTAAAGGAGGGTTATAACCCCTGTCAGAATTTTTTTTGCCATCTGTGTCCCAATTTTAGAGATTTCCCTTTACTTCCTGTCCCATAGCCAAACAGGAAGTGAGAGGAAATTCCTGCAAATTAAAGGAATTCCTTGGGGACCCCCAGGTCACCAGAGATAGTGCCCCCATTGGAAGATTTCCGCTCTAATACCTTTCTGGGGACAACCCAAAATGTGGGATTTTCTTTACTTTCACTTTAAATGATAATAGTAAACAGGACAAAAAGAGAGGATGAATGTGCACAGACAGCAATACAAACTGACAGGGATTTTAATCCCTCTCCCTTCTATCCAAAACAAAACAAAAAAAGTTTTATCTTTAGTTATACTTTAAGCTGGATATTATACCTGGTTAGTTTTCTTTCATTCAGCCAGCGAGAGATGGATGGTGGAATACATCAAACCCCCTCCCCTACTGGGACATTGTATTCTGACAACGCTGTCGGAATATGCTGAGCAGTGGCTGCAAGTGATAGGTTGTGGCTGCTGATTGATGAAAAATGTTCTAATATGTCCCTTCAACAGAAGTTGTAGAGGGCCTGCATTCAGTTGAATGGGTTGTGTCTAGTGGGTTGTACTGCGGGGGGGGGGGGCTAAAACTGCCGCTCAACTGCATGGTTTTACTGCGCCCCAACTGCTAATGTAAATGAGACCCAAGGCTCTGTGTGGATGAGAACATATTAGGCCTTATGCACACTCGATACTTTGGCCATCTCTCCTAGACGCCTTTCCACCTGGCAGCAGCGTTTTGGCAGGAAAAGTAATTGACGCTTGTTACATGTGCAATGCACTTAGGTGCGTCAAGCGCTTGGGAGTTAATTAATTTCACTGGCTAGAATAATAATAAATTCTGGGCATTGAAATAATTTAACGCTCAATCTCTAAACGCGCTTAGCATTTTTGCATTTTTTACATCAAAACGCTGCTGCTCCTTGATGCTCTGGCAGTGTTTTTTTTTTTCTGCCTCTAAATGCCCAGGCCTCTCAACTTCTCTAAATGCCTATGTGTGCATGGATACATAGGCCAACATGCATGGGTGTTTTAAAGGCAGAAAAAGAAGCCAAACGCCCCTAAGATAAGGTGACCAGATTTTTTTTAATGAAATCCGGGGACATCTTTTTTTTTTTACCAGTAATGGCGGCAATCAGCGACTCTCTGCCTATCGCCGCCGCCGCCCCGCCTCACAGCCTCTCAAGTCTTACTCTCCGGGCCCTGGCTACTACTGGGTGGGGAGCAGAGGAAGATCACTCCACCGGGGAAGGCAAGGAGATAATCTGGCAGGCGGCTGGCCGGGACTTGAGCCACGGCAGAAGAACATGCGAGCGGAGTTGAATGGGCATGCACCCGAAACTAAAGAAATATTCCCTCCGCTCCAACCAGCACATGATCATCAGAAAGGGCCACAGATAATAAAATAAAAAAATACACCCCCTAAGCTAGTAGGAGCGGGGGTGTGTAATTCAGATTTTTTTTTTATTCTGCACTGACTGTCTAAAATTGCCCCAGCCCCTCTTCAAATCCAATCCGGGGACAAACTTGATCCGGGGACAGTGACCCCAATCCGGGGACTGTCCCCAGAAATCAGGGATGTCTGGTCACTCTACCCTAAGAGCACAGTTAAAAATGTCCAGTGTTAAGGCATGTTCAGGAGGATGGACATAAATTTGGAACATGGATCAGGATAACCACTGATAGCTGAATGTTTTTTTTTAGAGGACCTGAGGAGGACAACGAAGGACTAACATAGATTTGGATGATGAATATCTGAGATCTAGCGTAACTAGATTTTTGAAATTGAGTTGTGATTAAAATGCATTTAGGAAACGTAGAATACATTTACAGTATGAATATATAAAGCAACTAACTTTTAAAATTTGGTCTGATCCTTGGGTCATAAGTGACCAAAAGTCTGTTCAATATGTTGCTAGTGGAGTTAGGAGGAACTCTTGCAAGATCGTCTGCAGACAGTTGGCTGCAAAATAAAAAAATAATCATTAAAATTATGGTTCATATAAAATATATCTACCATGTAAAATTCATACAGTATATAGTTACAATATGCCATGTGAAGATAATTAAAAGTATATCTGAAACACAAATTTAAAAAGCGAGATTTATGAAATAGAATGCTTTGGTAGAGACCATCTGGATCTTATAAGCATAGAGAATTTTTTCTTATTAAATTTACGAAATTAATTTATGAAAGTTAGTGCAATGGAATGTGAAGGTGTTGCCCATAGCAAAGAATAAGATACCAGCTGCTATTTTCTACTGCTGGTTCGCAGGAAGAAAGCGAAAGGCAGAGTTGTTTGCTTCAAGTTAATTTTGCAGGTTTATGGGTGCCATGTGATGCAGAAACTCGGAGAACATTCAGAGTATGCCCCTATCTCCACCTGTCCTCTAAATCTGTGGCTGGTTTGAGTTGCAAGGCTTTTATTTGGTGTAACATTTGTATGACAATAACATTCTTTTTACATTTAAGTGGTTAATAGGGATGAGCTTGGAGTTCGAGTCGAACTCATGTTCGACTCGAACATTGCCTGTTCGCCCGTTCGCCGAACAGCGAACAAATTGGGGTGTTCGCGGCAAATTCGAAAAATCTATGGGAGAAATCTAAAGTGTTAATTATAAAGGCTAATATGCAAGTTATTGTCCTAAAAAGTGTTTGGGGACCCGGGTCCTGCCCCAGGGGACATGTATCAATGCAAAAAGAAGTTTTAAAAACGGCCGTTTTTTCGGGAGCAGTGATTTTAATAATGCTTAAAATGAAAAAATAAAAGTGAAATATTCCTTTAAATTTCGTACCTGGGGGGTTTGTATGATATGCATGTGAAGTGGCGCATGTTTCCCGTGCTTAGAACTGTCCCTGCAAAAAATGTCATTTTTGAAAGAAAAAAAGTCTTTTAAAACTGACTCGCGGCTATTAATGAATTGTCGGCTCCCGGCAATACATACAAAAGTCATTGATAAAAAAAAAAAAAAAAGCGTGGGGGTTCCCCAGAATTCAATGACCAGGCCCTTCAGGTCTGGAATGGATATTAAGGGGAATCCCGCCGCAAATTAAAAAAAAATTGACGTGGGGTTCCCCCAAATATCCATTCCAGGCCCTTCAGATCTGGCATGGATTTTAAGGGGAACTCCACCCCAAATTTAAAAAAAAAATGGCGTGGAGTCCCCCTAAAAATCCATACCAGACCCCTTATCCGAGCACGCAACCTGGCCGGCCGCAGGGGAAAAGGGGGGGACGAGAGAGCGGCCCCCCTCCCTCCTGAACCGTACCAAGCCACATGCCCTCAACATGGGGAGGATGTCCCCATGTTGATGGGGACAAGGGCCTCATCCCCACAACCCTTGCCCGGTGGTTGTGGGGGTCTGCGGGCGGGGGGCTTATCGGAATCTGAAAGACCCCTTTAACAAAGGGGACCCCCAGATCCCGGCCCCCCCTATGTGAATTGGTAAGGGGTACGTTGTACCCCTACCATTTCACGAAGAAAGCGTAAAAAAATGTTTAAAAAAACACACAAACACCTTGAAAAAGTCCTTTATTAAAAAAAAACAAAAAACATTCCAGCGGTGAAATCCAGTGTCCCGCGGCGATCCCGATGTCCAGCGCTGTCCTTCATTGGTTGTGCCTGAGCGGACCTGATGGGGAACTTCCTCCGCTGTGTTTTAAATGTATAGACCCGCCCCTTCTAAAGTTCCCCATCAGGACCCGGGTCCCCAAACACTTTTTAGGACAATAACTTGCATATTAGCCTTTATAATTAACACTTTAGATTTCGAACGTTCGAGTCCATTGTATTTAATAGGGTTCTAAAGTTTACACGAACATTTTGTCTGTTCGCAGGTTCTGGTGTGAACCGAACAGGGGGGTGTTCGGCTCATCCCTGGTGGTTAACACTTCTGCCTAGCAGCACTAGAGTGATTGGTTCTCCCTGTGCCTGCGTGGGTTTCCTCCAGGTACTCCAGTTTCCTCCCACGCTCCAAAGACATGCTGGTAGATTAATTGGATTCTGTGGGTGCGCGGGTTTCCAATAGAGGGGATCAGAGAATGAATCTTTTCTGAACATCACTATGGTCTAGGATACTGGAAGCCATGAGCATTTTCATCACTTCCGGTTTCATGGAATGTAAACAGCGCCATTTTTAAATAGAAAAGGCATCTGATTACACAGACCTTGGTGTTACCAGAGATGCTTTTAAGGGCATAGTAGACGTATGGGGTCTAACAGACCCCAGATCTCTCCTTAAAAAAGTACCTGTCACTGCCTATTTATGTCACAAATAAGTAAAAATTAAAGAAACAGTGTAAATGTTTTTTTATTATAAAATCCCCCAAAAAAAATTTAACGCCCCCCTGTCCCGCCCGAATGCATAAATAGGTTGCACACACATATGTAAATGGTGCTCGCACCACACATGTGAGATATTGCCACAAACATTATTGCGAGAGCAATAATTCTAGTGCCAGACCTCCTTTGTAACTCTAAACTGGTAACCTGTAAAAATTTGCAAAGTGTCGCCTATGGAGATTTCTAAGTATCGTAGTTTGTCGCCAATCCCACGGGCGTGCACAATTTTAAGGACATAATTTTATATTTTTAATATAACTTTTATATTGTACCAAAAAATTGGGTAATATATTGGGGGGGGTTTTTTGCATTCAAATCCATTAAAGTGTATATTTAAAAAAAAAAATGCATTTGAAAAACCGCTGCGCAAATACTGTGACATAAAAAATTGCAACAACCACCATTTTATTCTTTGGGGCCTCTGCTAAAAAATATATATAATGTTTGGGGGTTCTAAGTAACTCTCTAGCAAAAAAATACAGATTTTTACAAAACAAAAATATGTCAGGATAGTCAAGTTGTTAAAGCAGAACTACAGCTTTACCTGCAACACTGTTGTATAGGCTTGTATAGAAAACCTGGTTGTACCGGGGAATTGCGTGGGACTTTAATGGTGCTTGGTATCAAGTATACAGAGAAATAGAAAAGAATTTGTACAAAAATATATACATTTTATTCATGAATACATGACATTAAAACATGGAAAAGGATAGAGAATACAACACAGTGCACTCTTTCCTAGTAAGTCACAAACTTGCAGTCCTACATGTTTCGGCTAGATTAGGCTTCTTCAGGGACGCGTGAGGACTTTAATTTATCTAAAAAAGATACAAATGATTTGTAGGTACATAATTTGAAAACAATAACATAATGGTATTTAAATACTCAGTCTGAACAATATTTCTAAAGTAATATGAACTAATACCTTTAGACTCATGGGAGCCCTCCGAAAACAATGGGATATGCCCCAGTTAAGGGTCAATTGAACTGGTAACACTTTATGGATAACCGGGTGTCAACGCTAACATGTGTCAAGATCTCAAGCACGCATGTGTAATATATCAAAAGGATCCAAGTGGGGATAACAACCTTGATACTATTGATGTTCTGTCCTTAAAAAAGGGGGGAAAAAGCAGATTGTGAACAATTTGAAGCAGTCAAAAACAGGCCAATGGCACATTGCTTTAGAAAAATATATGTAAAACATAGGTATATGGGCTTACATGTTGGCGAAAAGGTAGCTACATAGCCTGGGAGCCTTAAGAGCACAAAGCAGCAAATATTTAGTACACAGGGAAGGCAATATGAATGCTCTGAATCTGTCAAAAATACAAACGGGAGAGAAAGGAGTTTATAAAAGAGCACAGTGAAAGGTCTAATAAGACTACCAGGCCCTGCAGCCAAATCCAACGAATAAATACCTTGCAACTGTATTCAAAGCCTTAGAGTGCTCTTAATTGCAGTAAGCTGAAGTGGCTATATGAAGCCATCAGACGGATCCAATCTGTGTGAACAGATAGGCAGTATAAGTGATATAGTCAAAGGAACACAAGAGCGAGCATATTCACCATCTTAATCCTAGGACCGCTACCTGCTTTGCTGCGTGCGTGTGGCGTGGCTCCCAGGACAGACCTTATAACGGCTGCATCGCCATTGAGGTCTGTATGCATAACCGCCTCATGAGATTGTGTATGAATGAAAGGGAAGACAATGAAGGGAAAGAGAGGGGAATAGGAAGTGGGCGTACAGGTAGTATGAAGCTTCTTGAACGAGCGAGACAAAGACTCTCGTAAATATAACAACTTCATAGTCGAAATGCTGGAATTCATCCTCACTCATAACACATTTCTTTTTAAGCGCTCCCACTACCTCCAGGTGCAGGGCGTGGCTATGGGGGCGGGCTGCGCCCCCTCCTATGCCGACCTGTACCTGGGGGGTGGGAGCGTGATCTTTTTTCAAACGATAGATCGGATGCGAATTTTGACAATATACTCACATGGCATCGTTACATTGACGATATCATAATGATTTGGGCAGGATCAAAGGATGAGCTCATAGAATTCCTAGAGAATTTTCAAGTTAATACGTATAATTTGAAATTCACTTACAATTTTAGCCAGGAGAGGATCACCTTCCTGGATGTTGAATTGTTCATGAACGAAAAAGGCAATTTATGCTCTACACTCTATAGGAAGACCACTGCAGGGAATACCTTACTGCATGACACAAGCTCACATCCAAAACCACTTATCACCAGTATTCCATTTAGTCAGTATCTAAGACTCAAACGCAATTGTTCCCAAGAAACAGACTTCAAACGAGAATCTAACCAGCTCTATGCACGCCTGAGACCTAGAGGATACACTAAAACACGTTTGAGAAAGTCTTTTAACAAAGTTAGAGTTTTGGACAGGAACACTTTGATTTATAACACCAAAGAGAAGAAGAAATCAGAGTCAACCAGAATTATCACTAGATACAACAGACAACATGCATGATGCATCCATCAGAAAAATGTACAAGTTCAGATGACAAAATCAATAAATACATCAAGCCTTATCCAGAAATAACATTCAATGACAAAATCAATAAATACATCAAGCCTTATCCAGAAATAACGTTCAAATGCTCGCGTTCCATTAAAGCCAATGAGGACAGGTACTTACCCATGTGGGAAATTTTACTTTTGTCGCTTCATAGTAACGGGCCCCAACATCAACCTACCCAATGGTGACATTTGGGCACGCAAATGCAGTGTCACATGCCAGACCATAAGCGTCATTAACCTCATGAAATGCAGCTTAAGGAATTTCTTTTGTAGAATTTGTGACCATGTGTCGGCTATTTCCAAAAAACTGATGGAAACACCCATCAGCCGACACATGGGCCTTTTTCACAACCATAACCTTAAAATGAATGGTTTCTTTGCTCTGGAACATATTTTGCTGAACGAGAGAGGTGGAGACGTAGATCGACGTTTGCTTCAAATTGAGGCCAAATGGATCTATCGCCTCCAGGCCATGAAATATCCATATCTGAACGAGAATATAATTTATAAACCTTTTTTATAGCAGCCATGTTACCATTTTGTTATGTATAGGATCTGTACTTCTTGACGATGCTTCTATATTCCCTCTTCGACCTTTTCTGCGTGATACCATTTGGATGCACGCCTCTGGGCCAGTCTTTAAGCCTATACGGCTGATCCCGAGGGGGGTATCCTATGGAGCCCTCATTTGGAACCATTATTTGCCACAAGGGACCAATGACAACCCAATGGGGTCATGGCCCCATATGCTCTTAAATTGAAGAATCACAATATAAGTGTTGATATAATTTTTCAATCAATATATGCCTTCAGGGGAAGTGGTACATTTACACTTCCCTATTTACATAAAAAAAAATGGATATCTCTATGTATTTTTTGTAGAATGTGTAGACTACACCTTTCTTACTCTAGGGGTCCCTCCATACATGCTCCTGCCATTTGGGTATGTATATATTACAATGTTATACATTTTTTCATCTTTTCAACTGCTGACGGGCACCCTAGCACAGGGCCACCCTTGTCTTATTATACAATCCTCTGCCAATGTATACTACTTATCATGGTCCAACATGCACATTTTGACCCATTAACATAATTTCTGTTTCTTTTTTGTTTTCTTTTGTTTCTGTTTCTGTTTTTGTTATTGTCTTTTGTCTTCCCCCCCTTTTTTATTTTTCAATTCTTTTATATTTTATCATCCTTTCCCAACATCATTCCATCCCACTTCCTATTCCCCTCTATTTCCCTTCGTTGTCTTCCCTTTCATTCATACACAATCTCATGAGGCGGTTATGCATACATGGTCTTCTCTATCAGCATGTGTCATATCCATTGGTCCACTGCGTGCGCCCTGTGGCAGCCATCAGAATAGCATATGCCGTTGCCGAATCCGAGCGGAGGCACGGATGCTATGCTTGTCCGGAATGGTGATGTAACAGGCAAGATGAGATTGCATTGCGCACTGTGAGACGAGCTGCGGTGAGTATTCACCGCCCACACAGTGACACGGTTGCTGCGTCACATGATACCATAATCCATTGTGCATGTCCATCCTCCTCTCTCTTCCTTGGTGATCACTTCACCATATACGTCACCACCTAGCGCCCGCAGGTGCGCCGCCGACGTAGTGACGTCACACGCGGCGTGCCAATACAACGCACAGTGGGGATACAAATAGGACCTCAATGGCGATGCAGCCGTTATGGGGTCTGTCCTTGGAGCCACGCCACACGCACGCAGCAAGCAGGTATCGGTCCTAGGATTAAGATGGTGAATATGCTCGCTCTTGTGTTCCTTTGACTATATCACTTATACTGCCTATCTGTTCACACAGATTGGATCGGTCTGATGGCTTCATATAGCCACTTCAGCTTACTGAAATTATGAGCACTCTAAGGCTTTTAATACAATTGCAAGGTATTTATTTGTTGGATTTGGCTGCAGGGCCTGGTACTCTTATTAGACCTTTCAGTGTGCTCTTTTATAAACTCCTTTCTCTCCCGTTTGTATTTTTGACAGATTCAGAGCATTCATATTGCCTTCCATATGTACTGAATATTTGCTGCTTTGTGCTCTTAAGGCTCCCAGGCTAGGTAGCTACCTTTTCGCCAGCATGTAAGCCCACATACCTATGTTTTACATATATTTTTCTAGAGCAATGTGCCATTGGCCTGTTTTTGACCGCTTCAAATTGTTCAAAATCTGCTTTCCCCCCCCCCCCTTTTTTTAAGGCCAGAACATCAATAGTATCAAGGTTGTTATCCCCACTTGGATCCTTTTGATATATTACACATACGTGCTTGAGATCTTGACACATGTTAGCGCTGATGCTCGGTTATCCATAAAGTGTTACCAGTTCAATTGACCATTAACTGGGGCATATCCCATTGTTTTCGGAGGGCTCCCATGAGTCTAAAGGTATTAGTTCATATTACTTTAGAAATATTGTTCAGACTGAGTATTTAAATACCATTATGTTATTGTTTTCAAATTATGTACCTACAAATCATTTGTATCTTTTTTAGATGAATTTAATTCATGAAGAAGCCTAATCTAGGCAAAACATTTAGGACTGCAAGTTTGTGACTTACTAGGAAAGAGTGCACTGCGTTGTATTCTCTATCCTTTTCCATGTTTTCATGTCATGTATTCATGAATAAAATGTATATATTTTTGTACAAATTATTTTCTATTTCTCTGTATACTTGATACCAAGTACCATTAAAGTCCCACACATCTCCCTGGTTCAACCAGGTTTTCTATACAATTTCCTTATAGGGATGTAGGTGCTATATATAAAAAATTATTTTTTAAGTGCTTGCTCTATATATACTTTATCTATGTTGTATAGGCTCCTCTACTGTACTGAAGTTGCTTACTGTTATTTTACTTCACACTGTAAGCTGAGTAGGATAGAGCCCGTCACATTTCCTGGCTACATTTAGCCCTTTCCCCTTAGTTTTACTGTCCCATGTCTGCCCCTTTCATTCATTGGATTTTACTTCTTTAATTCACTGAGGCTCAGCATCAGATATGGATGTTACCTAGGCCAGTCTGCATGCAAATATCATCTGTCAAGGAACACCCACTCCAGACTGTGATGTTTTTAGAAAGCTACCGTATGTACAGCACTCTGCCAGCCTCCCACACCAGCCATGACCTGTCAGAATTGCATAGAAAAGCACAGAGACCTAGCGATTCAGGTCTAAAATAAGGTATGCAATGAAAACAGGATTTAATAATTTCATTAGCATGTTTATACAAGGGAAAAAATAGGAACCAGCGAAGACAAAAGATAAGTAGAATAAACGTTAGCTGTAGTTACAGAAGTTATATAGTTGCCTAATGTCTCAGTTATGTTTAAGCTATTCACAAAGAATTACCTTAATTCATATATTCGTGTAAACACAACAGCATATCTTAAGCCTCGTACACACGGTACGATTGTTGGACAACTGAGCGTCTGATTTTTGTGCCAGGATCTTGTCTTGCATACTAACGGTACACAATTGTTGTGCCACAAACACGAATGTAGTGACGTACTACGAGGAATTTCAGCTCTTGAGCGCCACCCTTTGGGTCCCTTCTGCTAATTTCATGTTTGGTGAGCATTGATTTTGAGTATGCGTGTTTGTACTTTCGACTTTTGTGTGACGGATTTGTGTACTGACCATCTGAAAATCTGACGTGGAGCTATCATTTGACAAAAAAATTTCTAGCCTGTCATGTTGGCCGAAAATTGGAAAACAATTGTTAAAAGGAGCGTAGTAACGGTAAGAACTTCGGACAGCAGCCTGTTAAACGACAATACCCTTATGATTTTTGTACCGTGTGTACGAGGCTTTAGGCTGGCCATACATTATACAAATTTTCTTTTAGATTTACCAAAACCACATATTATGAGGTCTAACCTAAACACTTAAAATTTATATGCAATCAGGCAGGCCCTTGCACTAAACAGTTGAAGGTAAATCCAAATGAAATTGAATAAGAAAATTGTATAATGTACGGCCAGCTTGCTTTAGACAACAATGCTGTGATAGACATTTAATAGTAAATACAACTATATGCAAGAATACCTGCAAGAAAAGCATTTATTTGCACATGGATAGTTAGACAGATAATACAGACTGTAGATACTCCTTGACCATGATGCAAAATATAAGCCAGGGCCCTGGAGCTGAATCCTGTACCTCCATGACTCTCCTTGCAGATAATACCCAGCAGCACATTCATTACCTCTAGTACTTTGAATACCCAAATATCATAGCCCCTTCTCTGCACCTAATCTTGCTCATCTATAACAATCCCTTAAACCTTGTACAGCATGTCCCCTCACCGTTCAGGAGAAGTTATTTGGATGCACAGTTACTAACGTTGACAGTGGTGAATAAGTCTTTTGGATTTACTTACCTTACCTTACAGGCACAAAGATATTATTATGCATGAATAAAGGCAAACTGTTCACCTTTTTTATTACCGTACTTTTAATTAGACTTATGATAGGAACATTTTCTGTCCCCTGGGATATTTGCTTGGGCGGCTATAAGTGTACAGGAAGCCATATTTCAGCATTTGATTGGCTTGTGCTAGGACTATTTTTCCATTCTCATAATGAAGTTCCTTTATGCAACATCTGGGCAGGCTTGCTTAGATAGGGAGTTATGTTAGTTCCTTGACTGTCAAAGCTTTGTAAGTCAATGAAGTGGAATAATTATCGAGATAGTGAATTCTGACACATTTCTGAAACGAATTGAAAGCATGTTTGTTCTAGATCAGTGTCTTAAATGTATTGAAGCCATACACAGCCAAGCAACTAGCATTCTCGGCAGGAGGCCAGCAGTGGTAGTATTATACATCTCTTTGACAGGTGTACATAATAAAAGTATATAATAAATTTAAACAGGGGACAATTCCTCCAAATGATTACAGTACTGCCATTTAACGTGTTATTTCAGCAACAGTGCCAAGAAGATTATCAACGACAACCTGGAATCGACACACGTCCGTATAGTTTTGCACTAGTATAGTTTTGCATAAGCAATGTTATTTGATATATCAAACGTATTCTCCTAGTCACTGGATCTATTTGATGTAAGCTTGTGGTTCTTCTCTTGTTTAAAGGGTCAATCCCACCACATTTCATTTTACATGTGGTGAGATTGTAGAATGGGTCACCCTCTGACATGTTATACTGTAGGTCTGGGGAAGTCTGAGGGAGATTTCTGTGCCACAGCTTTTGGCTTGATGACCACCCACTCTGGAGGGCAGGTAGTGCTCATCCACCTTTCCCACTTCTCCTGTTGAATCCTCCATAAACAAAAATAAATTAAAACTCCAATGGGGCAGTAGGATCCAATTGTAATGGCTACAGCAGACCTGGGGAAGTGCCGATATCTGACCACCAGAGTTGCCCAATGATGCAAGAAACTTACAAAAGTTATTAAAATTATATTATATTTATATATTATAGATATAATTATAATAGAACCTGTTATGAGAATTTTGGATGGTCTGACCCCTAAATAACAGCCCATATTTATATATTTTTTTAAGTAGAACTAAATTCAAAACTTTTTTTTTTCATTTTAGATAGAATAAAGGAGGGTTATAAACCCCTTTCATTTTTTTTGCAATCGGTGTCCCATTGAGGAGATTTCCCTTAGTTTTACAGCCAATATAGGAAGTGAAAGAAAGTCCCTCCAAAGTGTCACTAGAACTAGTGTCACCATTGAAAAATTCCCCTCTATTAAGCCCCGTACACACGATCGGTTTGACTGATGAAAACCGTCCGATGGATGGTTTTCATCAGACCAACCGATCGTGTATGGTACCCATCGGTCTTTTTTCCATCGGTTGTAAAAAATAGAACTTGTTTTAAAATTTTCCGATGGATAAAAAACCGATGGGAATTTCCGATCGTCTATGGGCAAGTCCATCGGTTAAAAAACCCACGCATGCTCAGAATCAAGTCGACGCATGCACAGAAGCATTAAACTTCATTTTTCTCGGCTCATCGGAGTGTTTTACATCACCGCGTTTGGAACGGTCGGTTTTTTGACTGATGGTGTGTGGCCAAGACTGATGAAAAACAGTTTCATCGGATTTCCGATGGACAAATCCATCGGACGAAAATCCATAGGTTATCCGATCGTGTGTACGGGGCTTGACTGTTCAAGAGACAACCAAAAACTTGGGATTTTCTTTCGCTTTCAGTGATAACAGAAAATAGAACAAATAGAAAGGGTGAATCTTCTTAACGGTAATGTAGACAGCAATAAAAAACTGACTGGTGTTCTAATCCCTCTCCATCTACCCAAAAAAAAATGTCTTTAATTATTCCTTAAGTACACTATGATTTGGGTCAGCTTGTCTCATTTTCCTTATTCAATGCATCCATTTATTGTCTGTTCCATTTAAACATATATGAATGATCAGCAAACAAATCCTTTTTTTTTTAACTAAATAGTCTTTCTCATGTCAGCATTAAATATGATAGTAGTCTGAACACATGTTTTCAATAAAAAAAAAAAAGTACCCTGTGATCCATTAAAAACTGTTTCCTGAGACACTGGTTGAGAAACTGGAATGTAAGCAATAAAACTTGCTAATTTAAGGTGTGGTCAAACAAACATCTGCTGTTTTATCTGCAAAACAAAATCCTTTGTGCATTATTATGTTGATATAATTTATTACAGGTATGTCTTATTTATTATTGTGCATTAAAAAAAGCTACCAAAAGATTCATGTATACTGTTGTGCGAGACCCGGATTTGTCCCACATTGGGGGTTATGTTGCACAGGGGTTGCAATCCTTTTCAATATACCTCTATATGGGGTACTATATCCGATGTTTACATCTGAAGCATTTTTTGGGACATGCCTGCTAGCCGTTGGTGGGTGTTGTCTGCTATTCAAGTGGAAGTTAGTGATACGCCCTGTGAGTCACTTTCCATTACAAGTTTTTTTTAAGTAAGGACTGCATTACATGAGATCTGTGATTGAGGTTGCTCCCAGTTTTGTGCTGCTTTTTCTCCCCATGATGTGGGTTATCTTTTGGTCTCCCCTCAAACTTGACGATTCCTGGATGGCTATAAGACTTTGAGCGAGTTACAGAACAAACAAGCCCTGAAGAAGCGGATATAGATGCAAACTGTGAAACATGTTGGCTTTTCTATTGTAATATCCTTGTTCGATATGTTGTATATACATCCTTGTTCTTATTATTAGAGGGCTGGTTTATCATCTTTTTGTCTGTTTTATGTCTATTTGTCGTTTTTCTATTTTTGAATAAATATATTTTATACATACTTCTATTGTTGCCAGGAGACCAGTTAATGCCCTTAATCTATACCCTTTTCCTTTCCAAAAGATTACTGTCATATTACATTTCCACATACATCAGTAAAGCTTATACAAATTTTATGGCCGGTTCACACTAGAATCGCACAGATGAATCATCTGAATGGGCTGCAAATCGCTCCAAAACAAACAAACAGTGCATTCACTAATTCATTACATACACTACTTTTAAAAAAATGCATTGCACCAAATTGCATGGTACTGCGGCATCATCCTATCTGGTGCCTGCAAACACGATCTGCATTTGGGATGCCATTAACATTGTATTGGCGCCCGCAGAAGATCGCGTTTTGAACTCAGTGTGGGAAACATGCACAGAACTTGCCACGTTCTGTTGTGAACCGGTCCTTAAAGTCCATTCTAATGCTGTGATTGATTGTTTTTTTGCCATACGATTACGTTATTGTACAATCACATCCATTTGGTATGCAGCCTTTGTTGACCAGATATCAATACTTGAAAGAGGAGCCTGACATAAAAGTTTGCGACTGTGCCTGTACCTTCTGCCCACTCGCAGTATATTTATTGTGAGCGGTCGGTGCGTGGTTAAGTTATTGCAATAAATAGCCTGAGTTTAGGTATGTAAGGTAAGTGAAACCCATCATAAACCAAAGATAAAAGTATGTGCAGTTGCGACACGCTATCTCCCTGACCTATCAGATACTGCTAGTTCAATCTCCGGACTCTCGACCTCCCTATATTACCAAATGGGAGCAGGATCTGGGAGTGCAATTCACAGAGAAACAAATTGATCACCTTTTTATTTTTTCCCACAAAACATCTATCTGTGCCGGACACCAGGAAACGGGCTCTAAAATACTGTCC
Organism: Rana muscosa; assembly: GCA_029206835.1. Lineage (NCBI taxonomy): Eukaryota > Metazoa > Chordata > Amphibia > Anura > Ranidae > Rana > Rana muscosa. Next base: position 294,587,453 of record CM055116.1, read on the forward strand.
CGGTGGTATTACACCCCGGAGAAAATCCACAAGATGTTCCCTCAGAGTACGGATCTTTGCTGGAGATGTGGGGAGGAAAATGGTTTGCTCCTTCACATCTTTTGGTCCTGTCGCATCCTCCAGCCATTTTGGACAGAAGTGCATCGCATATTGAAAAAATTTACTGGCCGAGAGGTGCCAGCTACCACAGAGTTCTTCCTCCTACACCACCATGGGATTCCTAGTAAGATCTATAGGAGATCCATTCTGCCTCTCCTGCTCACTTTGGCGAAAACCTGCTCTGGAGGCAGACTCAGCCCCCGTCGGTGGCCGTCTGGCTGAAAAAAGTTACGGAGCTCAAAGCAATGGAGGACTTGGTAGCCACGGAAAGAGGCCTCAGTGAGCAATTCTCAAAAAAATTGTACTATTGGCATGAATTCGCCTACTCCGATGAATATAGCGAGCTGATGGCTTAGCTCCCCGATGGTACGACGAATCTGAACGCTCCCCGGATGGGGATGGCAGGACTGGCTGGAGGTATTTGTCCTCCTTACCCCCCTCCCCCCTTTGGGGTCATTGAGGTTGTTGTCTTATTCTTCTTCTTTTCCTTAATATACAACGGTGTTTGCCGTAGAAAATTGGTCGTAAGGGGTGCAGAACCTCCTTTATCCTCTGTGGATTGCTCCTACATTGCAGTGATGTTTATATTCTTGATTGCACTTGGGGGTGCGCAATGTTACTTCTATATGTATTATTGGGATTATCTGTATCTCTGCATGTTCTTCTTCTTAAATAAAAAAATGATAATAATAAAAAAAAAAAAATCTGCAGCTGCAGGCTTATTTTCACATGTTTACCAAGCAATACAAGGCATTCAGTGGACTGTGTCTTCTCTCAGCCAACTCCCCCCTTTCTCAACAAATTATACTAACTCAACAATGTGCTCTTGCTGCCACCCCAATAGAACCTTCACTCCATTTCTATAAAATAAGTGGGGATTCCTGGTTTGGAATGTGGGAAAGAGGGGGAGGGGGTTACATCTAACACCAAAGTTTTCCCCCGTGTGGACTTCCGCAGCTTGGAGATTAGGGATGAGCTTCGAGTTCGAATCAAACTCATGTTCGACTCGAACATTGCCTGTTCGCCCGTTGGCCGAACAGCGAACAAATTGGGATGATCGCGGCAAATTCGAAAAATCTATGGGAGAAATCTAAAGTGCTAATTATAAAGGCTTATATGCAAGTTATTGTCCTAAAAAGTGTTTGGGGACCCGGGTCCTGCCCCAGGGGACATGTATCAATGCAAAAAGAAGTTTTAAAAACGGCCGTTTTTTCGGGAGCAGTGATTTTAATAATGCTTAAAATGAAAAAATAAAAGTGAAATATTCCTTTAAATTTCGTACCTGGGGGGTGTGTATGATATGCATGTAAAGTGGCACATGTTTCCCGTGCTTAGAACTGTCCCTGCAAAAAATGTCATTTTTGAAAGAAAAAAAGTCATTTAAAACTCACTTGCGGCAATTAATGAATTGTCGGCTCCCGGCAATACATACAAAAGTCATTGATAAAAAAAAAAAAAAAAGCGTGGGGGTTCCCCAGAATTCAATTACCAGGCCCTTCAGGTCTGGAATGGATATTAAGGGGAACCCCGCCGCAAATTTAAAAAAAATTGACGTGGGGTTCCCCCAAATATCCATTCCAGACCCCTTATCCGAGCACGCAACCTGGCCGGCCGCAGGGGAAAAGGGGGGGACGAGAGAGCGCCCCCCCTCCCTCCTGAACTGTACCAGGCTACATGCCCTCAACATGGGGAGGATGTCCCCATGTTGATGGGGACAAGGGCCTCATCCCCACAACCCTTGCCCGGTGGTTGTGGGGGTCTGCGGGCGGGGGGCTTATCGGAATCTGGAAGACCCCTTTAACAAAGGGGACCCCCAGATCCCGCCCCCCCCTATGTGAATTGGTAAGGGGTACATTGTACCCCTACCATTTCACGAAGAAAGCGTAAAAAAATGTTTAAAAAAACACACAAACACCTTGAAAAAGTCCTTTATTTAAAAAAAAAACCAAAACATTCCAGCGGTGAAATCCAGTGTCCCGCGGCGATCCCGATGTCCAGTGCTGTCCTTCATTGGTTGTGCCTGAGCGGACCTGATGGGGAACTCCCTCTCAGTATTTTAAATGTATAGACCCGCCCCTTCTAAAGTTCCCCATCAGGTCCGCTCAGCGGACCAGATGCGGAACATGAGAAGGGGCGGGTCTATACATGTATTACCAAAGTGAGAGCAGTTCCCCATCAGGTCCGCCCCCTCGGTATGTCGGACCCGCCTACGTCATTGGCTTGAGCGGGGAACTTCCTTCACTGTGTAATTTAAATTTACATAGTGAAGGAAGTTCCCCGCTCAAGCCAATGACGTAGGCGGGTCCGACATACCGAGGGGGCGGACCTGATGGGGAACTTCTCTCACTTTGGTAATACATGTATAGACCCGCCCCTTCTCATGTTCCGCATCTGGTCCGCTGAGCGGACCTGATGGGGAACTTTAGAAGGGGCGGGTCTATACATTTAAAACACTGAGAGGGAGTTCCCCATCAGGTCCGCTCAGGCACAACCAATGAAGGACAGCGCTGGACATCGGGATCGCCGCGGGACACTGGATTTCACCGCTGGAATGTTTTTTTTTTTTTTTTTTTTAATAAAGGACTTTTTCAAGGTGTTTGTGTGTTTTTTTTAAACATTTTTTTACGCTTTCTTCGTGAAATGGTAGGGGTACAATGTACCCCTTACCAATTCACATAGGGGGGCGGCCGGGATCTGGGGGTCCCCTTTGTTAAAGGGGTCTTCCAGATTCCGATAAGCCCCCCGCCCGCAGACCCCCACAACCACCGGGCAAGGGTTGTGGGGATGAGGCCCTTGTCCCCATCAACATGGGGACATCCTCCCCATGTTGAGGGCATGTGGCCTGGTACGGTTCAGGAGGGAGGGGGGGCTGCTCTCTCGTCCCCCCCTTTTCCCCTGCGGCCGGCCAGGTTGCGTGCTCGGATAAGGGGTCTGGTATGGATTTTTAGGGGGACTCCACGCCATTTTTTTTTACATTTGGGGTGGAGTTCCCCTTAAAATCCATGCCAGATCTGAAGGGCCTGGAATGGATATTTGGGGGAACCCCACATCAATTTTTTTTAAAATTTGTGGCGGGGTTCCCCTTAATATCCATTCCAGACCTGAAGGGCCTGGTAATTGAATTCTGGGGAACCCCCACGCTTTTTTTTTTTTTTAATCAATGACTTTTGTATGTATTGCCGGGAGCCGACAATTCATTAATAGCCGCAAGTGAGTTTTAAATGACTTTTTTTCTTTCAAAAATGACATTTTTTGCAGGGACAGTTCTAAGCACGGGAAACATGCGTGACTTTACATGCATATCATACACACCCCCCAGGTACGAAATTTAAAGGAATATTTCACTTTTATTTTTTCATTTTAAGCATTATTAAAATCACCGCTCCCGTAAAAACGTCTATTTTTTAAACCTTTTTTTGCATTGATACATGTCCCCTGGGGCAGGACCCAGGTCCCCAAACACTTTTTAGGACAATAACTTGCATATTAGCCTTTATAATTAACACTTTAGATTTCGAACGTTCGAGTCCATTGTATTTAATAGGGTTCTAAAGTTCACACGAACATTTTGTCTGTTCGCAGGTTCTGGTGCGAACCAAACAGGGGGGTGTTCGGCTCATCCCTGTTGGAGATGATGAGGGAGTGTGGATTGGTGAGCATACCTGTCTGAAGGGTGGCCTCTCAGAAGGCACCCTGACTTTGCCCTCAGTGTGCAGGTGACATTCCCTACTTAAGTGTGTGTACATAGCTCAAGCTAAAATTTATACTCACAACTTAATGCACAGAACAGAACAGTGGCTCATTTCTCTTTCCCTCCTTCTGTGTATGAAATTCTCTGTTAAATAAAAAGTCTGAAGGTAAACAGCCTCTGCTATTTAGAACACACAATGCCCTGAAGAATCATGAGTGCTTCCTGTACGTAATGCCTTTTTGAAAAAACTATTTTATATACATAGTAAGAAAAAATATTAGTATAAATCCCATCTCCAAGATAAAATTCCCCCCCCCCTGGTGTCCACTTCACTGCCTGCGTGGTTTGAACACTTTCTATTGGCTGTCCTGCAGCAGGGTCCTCTCAGAATTCATATGAGGTATAGCTTCACTGCAAGGGGACCAGTCAGTGGGGGATTATTTGTAGAGCTAGATTAGCACCCCCCGCACCTGAAAATAGCAGGGACAGGGGACGTGGAAGTATAACTTTCTTTATAAAGTAAGGAAAAATAAAAGCCTTGCAGAACGGATTAGAGGGGGCTGACAGGGAAGGGTGGAGGGGGGGTGACAGGGATGGGTGGAGGGGGTCATATTAATAGGATGATGTGGAAAATATTTGAACTATGGGCTCCTCATAGCTAACAGGTCATACAGAATCCCAGATCTCGCAGTGTGTCTGCTCAGCTTGGGACACCCTCTGCAAAAGCTTTAATGCATGCAGTTTTGCTGGTGCGCATTGCATTGCAGAATTTTTTTTTGTTAGAAATACAAAATAAAAAACTGAAAGTTATGAAAATACTATTTGCATTTCATTTTGGGGGTGATCTGACCCACAAATCATTTCAAGTAACACAAATTGTATTGATAAGATACATAAAGTGTATTTTGTTGCACTTATGAGCAAGGGAGATGAGAACATTTATTTCAATGTATCAAGAATGGTTCTGGTTATAATTTCCTCAGTTGTTTATGCATATACGTTTGTAAGAGCTGCCGTGTCAGACAGATACCATCATTTATTTATTGTTTTCTTGTTCTGCTGAAAATGATTTACCTGACATCCCTGTGAATTTTTCTTCAGATTAAACATTTAAAATGACCTATTTCTCCACAAGAGGACAGTATCATCTCACATTCTCTTTTCTTACTAAACATTGGGAGCCAAACTCACTTTTCCTGGACTCCTCTCTACATATGGCCACACAATTAAATAGTATTATCAACCAATAATGAATTCTTACAAAGAATGAACTAAGAGTATGTGTACATACAGTATGCATACTACAAGACTCCACAGACTATCACTTGACCTGAGTAGACTCATTGTGAAAGCTTGAAAAAAAGCAAGTGTGAAGTTTGGTAATTCATTGTACTGAACACAAAGGTTTAATTTAATAACCTGACATTACTTTATGCACTGCTTTACACTGAGCTCCAACAACAAATACACTTTGACCCCCTTCACACTGGGTCGTTTTGCAGGCACTATTGCGCTAAAAATAGCGCCTGCAAACTGACCTAAAACAGCCGTTGCTGTGTCTCCAGTGTGAAAGCCCAGACTGGTGCGCTAGCAGGATGGTAAAAAAAGTCTTGCTAGCAGCATCTTTGGAGCGGTGAAGGAGCGGTGTGTATACCGCTCCTCCACCACTCCTGCCCATTGAAATCAATGGGGCACCGCGGCTATACCGTCGGCAAAGCGCCTCTGCAGAGGCGCTTTGCAGTGGTTTATAACCCTTTCTCGGCCGCTAGCGGGGGGTAAAACCACCCCGATAGTGGCCGAATAGCGGCACAAATCCGACGGTAAAGCGCCGCTAAAAATACCAGCGCTTTACCGCCAATGTACCTCCGGCCCCAGTGTGAAAGGGGCCTTCATCTACAATGGTCACAATGGTCGCATAACATAATCTAATTATATATGTAAAAATGCTACAACCATAGGCGTGCACACGGGGTGTGCCAGGTGTGCCTGGGCCCTGACTGTATGAGTGTCTGGAGCCACAATGACGTCACTCCCGCGCATGCAGAGAGCATTTGAGAGGTGGTGAGGAGACATTGTATCGGCTTCACACAACCTGCTTTAACCCTTTGAAATTCATGCTGCACACAGTTGTAGGTTGCTTACAGCGTGCCGCCTTTCACTTGAATGGGTCACAGTCAGTGGGTGCTATACCTGCTGAAAGCAACAGGTGGTATAATTGCAGCCGTGGCATGTGAACAAGCCCAGCTGCTGCCTCTACAGCTAAAAGATGGTAGTGGTTAAGGGGCAGTAAAAGCACAGCTCAACAGCGGGGTTTTACTGCACCTCAACCGCTAGTGTGAACAATTAAATGTTTTAATAAATGTAAAAAAAAAAAAATTCTTTTTTTTTTTCTACATTGATAAGTGTTTATTTAATTAAAACATAATACATTTTAAAATGTTTGTTTACATTTATTTTTAAAAGCGCGCATGTGTGTGTGTATGTATGTATGTATGTATATGTGTATGTGTATATATATATATATATATATATTTATATTTATGGTCGGAGCCCTCTGTCCCCGGAGAGATATGAATCACATAAACACGTCACAAGACTGACAACATAAAGTAGACCTGAAGTGTGCCCAGGTCTGCTGGACGGTATACCAATAGAAGGGGGCATACCCTAAAATAAGTAATGTATGATTTTGTAGAGAAATTCTTCCAAGAGAAGTGACCTAAAAAAGGGGAATGGGTGGGTGGGTACCGTGCACTGGAACCGACACAGACCATCCTCTGCTGGTGGCATGACAGGTGGCATCTGCATAGTATCTGGCACCTGGGGCTGGTGACAGTGAATTTGCTGGGGCATAAGAAACCGTAGAAGGCCAGGTAAATGGCTGCTTGAATGACCAGGCTGGGCAATAACCCAAAGGGGGAACGTGACAGCATGGAAGACATGTCTCGGAATATGGCGCTGGTCACTGCCAGTCGTTTAGTACTGGTCTGAAGTTGTTGCTTGTGAATACCGCGCAGAATAGTTTTGACCGCATGAGCGGCAAATAGGGATGGTTTTGTAGGATCTTGTAAGGGTATGAAATGCTGACCGCCAGCTAGGTAGAGTCTAATGGTAATGTGTGACAGCGCCAACTGTGTGTGGCAGTATGAAATGAAGGCCAGGATGTGGTTGAAATCTGCTGAGACTGCCCCGGGGGAGGAGGCTAGGAACCTGTCATAGGTTGTCCAGACGGTACGGTAGGCCTTCAGGGTGTTGGGAGATAAGGATAGATTGATGAGGCAGGTAGCATCATGGAGGTGTAGTTTTAATCCAGGGTTAGCTGCAACCAATGTGGGATAAGAGACATGGTCGGGTCGGCTCCAGGCTCCTGTGAAAAGAATGTAGCAAAGTTAAAACGGGATAGTGCGTCAGCCGAGGTATTACATTTACCTGGGATGTAGATACAGAGGACATTGAATTGATGTTGTAGAGATAGTTGCACCAGCTTGCGCAGGAAGGACATGATGGCCAGCGACTTGGACCTGCCTTTGTTTATGATAGTGGCTGTGGCCTGGTTGTCTGTGGCAAATGTCACCGTTTGTCCTGCCCAGGTGCTGCCCCAGACTTGGGCCGCTGCGACAATGGGGTAGATCTCAAATAAAGAGGAGGACTGACTGAACCCAGGAATGAGGAGAATCTCTGGCGGCCATGGCCCTGCAAACTAGTGATGGCCAAGAATTGCCGCAAAGCCTGTGAAGGCTGCGATGTCTGTGACTATCTGTGGTGAAGAGGGAGATGCTGATGGAATGAACATGGATATCCCGTTCCAGTTGTGAGAAATTCGTCCCACATGGCCAGATCCGCTATCGCTGCCGCATCTAACTTGAGTATTTGGTCAGGGTCTTGTGCCTGGGAAAGGAACAATAAGAGGCGTGAGATAAAAGATCGCCCCTGTCATGATCAGTGTCATTGCCTGGGTCACCTGCTGGTGGTGCTATTGCTTTCAGCACCAAAGGGTGCAGTTCTGGTGGCCACCAGCGGGTGTCTCCCATTTGTCTGGAGCCGAAATCATCTCCTGCAATCAGGCGTCACCTGAGACTGATTGCAGGAGGTGTGTATAAATACCCAGCAGACACTAAAGCATTTGCTCTGGTATTGTCTTGGAACCCAGACCTGTATGCCTGAACCTGAACCTGAACCTGAACCTGAACCTGAACCTTGTGACCTGTTATCTGTTACCTTGTATCCTGTGTTCCTGAACCCTGCATCCATCCCTGGACCCCTGCCTCTGTACCTTGTATCCTGTGTTCCTGAACCCTACATCCATCCCTGGACCCCTGCCTCTGTACCTTGTATCCTGTGTTCCTGAACCCTGCATCCATCCCTGGACCCCTGTCTTGCAGACTCATCCCTTCCTCCTGTTGTCCCTTCCAGCTCCCTGTTCAATCGGACTGATCTCTCGTGTATGACCCTGGCTTGATTACATTTACGCTTTAATCTCTAAACTGTATTCACGTTGGTGTAGGGAGTTGTTTTGTGTGTCACTGTGGTTGTTTGCTGGTTGCCTTTATTGTTTTAGGAATTATCCTTTCAATAAACTCATATATATATTTACTTACCTTGTGCCTAGTTCCTTTAGCGCAGCCCACTGATCTGCGTACCCTGTGCTGGATGCCGTGTTAGGCATCCGTGACAGAATACCAGAGCCATTCAAGCAGATCGGCTGCACTTGGGAATTGGGTCTGGGCACTGCTATTGCTTTAAAAATGCAGCTTGACGATATTCTGTATTTTTCGCTACTAGCAACAGAGGACAGGGAGTTTTGTTCTCAAACATTAAGTGAACACACTAGAGAGCAGTTGTTGGAATGCATCCGCATAGCCCATGTTTTTGTGGATCTGGGCAGTTTTGTGTTTGAGGATGTGCAAGATCTGATCTGTATCTGTACAGAGTTGGCCCTGTCTGATGCCTCCAGTGGAGACGATGACTATACACCCCCTTTTAGTGCAGCTCAGGTAGAGTCCTTGGTGTGGCTGTTGGAAGATGACTCCGTCTTTTTCCTTGAGCAGTACTCAACTTGTCCTACACAGGCGCTTGCAGCATGTATTGAGTCAGTGCAGTCTCTGGTCAGACAAGCAGTATGCAAACCTAACTTTGTGCAATCATTACTACAGGCCTGGTCAAGTTTATTGTACTCAGCCCCTGTCGGTTCCCTGCCACCCATTCCTGTGTCTAGACACCAGCCTGCTGGGATGTCTGCGTCTCCTTTACTCCCAACTACCACAGTGGCCAACCAATACACCCTCCTACCAATGAAGTACCAGTACCCTGTTTCCCCCTGCTGCACTTACCCTGCCTTTAACCCTCCTGCTTCGTCTCGGCTGCCTCCATCAGTTCCCCTAAGACCCCCTTCAAAATCCGCACCCTCTGCTTCACCATCCTTCCGCTCTTCGCCTCTACCAGCTGCATCCACCACCTACAGCCCTGTATACATATACAAATCTTCGGTGGCTAAACCAAAGAAAAAACGGAAGTTCTTTCCAACTCACACGATCCTGCCAGTAACCCAGCCTGTTTCCACACCAGCCGACCTGTTGCAGCCTTTCTCCGCACCAGCCGACCTGTTGCAGCCTGTCTCCGCACCAGCCGACCTGTTGCAGCCTGTCTCCGCACCAGCCGACCTGTTGCAGCCTGTCTCCGCACCAGCCGACCTGTTGCAGCCTGTCTCCGCACCAGCCGACCTGTTGCAGCCTGTCTCCGCACCAGCCGACCTGTTTCAGCCTGTCTCCGCACCAGCCGACCTGTTGCAACCTGTCTCCGCACCAGCCGACCTGTTGCAGCCTGTCTCCGCACCAGCCGACCTGTTGCAACCTGTCTCCGCACCAGCCGACCTGTTGCAACCTGTCTCCGCACCAGCCGACCTGTTGCAGCCTGTGTCCGCACCAAGCGACCTGTTGCAGCCTGTTTCCAAACCAAGCGACCTGTTGCAGCCTGTTTCCAAACCAAGCGACCTGTTGCAGCCTGTTTCCAAACCAAGCGACCTGTTGCAGCCTGTTTCCAAACCAAGCGACCTGTTGCAGCCTGTTTCCAAACCAAGCGACCTGTTGCAGCCTGTTTCCAAACCAAGCGACCTGTTGCAGCCTGTTTCCAAACCAAGTGACCTGTTGCAGCCTGTTTCCAAACCAAGCGACCCGTTGCAGCCTGTTTCCAAACCAAGCGACCCGTTGCAGCCTGTTTCCACACCAGCCGATCCGCTCCAGCCTGTTTCCACACCAGCCGATCCGCTCCAGCCTGCTTCTACACCAGCCGATCCGCTCCAGCCTGCTTCTACACCAGCCGATCCGCTCCAGCCTGCTTCTACACCAGCCGATCCGCTCCAGCCTGCTTCTACACCAGCCGATCCGCTCCAGCCTGCTTCCACACCAGCCGATCCGCTCCAGCCTGCTTCTACACCAGCCGATCCGCTCCAGCCTGCTTCCACACCAGCCGATCCGCTCCAGCCTGCTTCCACACCAGCCGATCCGCTCCAGCCTGCTTCCACACCAGCCGATCCGCTCCAGCCTGTTTCCACACCAGCCAACCTGTTCCAGCCTGTTTCCACACCAACCAACCTGTTCCAGCCTGTTTCCACACCAGCCAACCTGTTCCAGCCTGTTTCCACACCAACCAACCTGTTCCAGCCTGTTTCCACACCAGCCAACCTGTTCCAGCCTGTTTCCACACCAGCCAACCTGTTCCAGCCTGTTTCCACACCAGCCAACCTGTTCCAGCCTGTTTCCACACCAGCCAACCTTTTCCAGCCTGTTTCCACACCAGCCAACCTTTTCCAGCCTGTTTCCACACCAGCCAACCTGTTCCAGCCTGTTTCCACACCAGCCAACCTGTTCCAGCCTGTTTCCACACCAGCCAACCTGTTCCAGCCTGTTTCCACACCAGCCAACCTGTTCCAGCCTGTTTCCACACCAGCCAACGTGTTCCAGCCTGTTTCCACACCAGCCAACCTGTTCCAGCCTGGATTTTCGGTGCCCGTCACCCAGCCTGACGTTTTGGTGCCCATCTTTCAGCCCGCTGAACCAGTGCCTGCCATCTGGCTTGCTGAACCTCTGCCCGGTGGCCAGTTTGAAGTGCCTCTGCCCGGTGGCCAGCTTGAAGACCCAGCGCCATTTGCCCAGCACGCTGACATGGTGCCTGCTAAACCAGTTCTCGATGCCCGGCTTGCCGCTGATTTTGCCCTGCTTGATTCCCAGCCTGACTGTGATGCCCTTGTGTTGTTCGCCTCCGTTAGGTTCATGCACATTGCCCTGCCTGTTTTCATTTCCAGATCCCAACTTCCAGACCCTGGTGGTGGGGTGTGTGTTCCATTGCCGGACTCAGGTGCCACGCCTCCCAGTAAGTTTAAGGACTCTGGCCGGAGGAGCACAAGTAGTCCGCAGACACAGGGGAGACTTTTTGGGACCTTTCCGCACCTACCAGCACTGCCAGATCAAGGGCAGAATGGAGCGTCCGGAGGCCACTCCTTGGGAGGGGGAACTGTCATGATCAGTGTCATTGCCTGGGTCACCTGCTGGTGGTGCTATTGCTTTCAGCACCAAAGGGTGCAGTTCTGGTGGCCACCAGCGGGTGTCTCCCATTTGTCTGGAGCCGAAATCATCTCCTGCAATCAGGTGTCACCTGAGACTGATTGCAGGAGGTGTGTATAAATACCCAGCAGACACTAAAGCATTTGCTCTGGTATTGTCTTGGAACCCAGACCTGTATGCCTGAACCTGAACCTGAACCTTGTGACCTGTTATCTGTTACCTTGTATCCTGTGTTCCTGAACCCTGCATCCATCCCTGGACCCCTGCCTCTGTACCTTGTATCCTGTGTTCCTGAACCCTGCATCCATCCCTGGACCCCTGCCTCTGTACCTTGTATCCTGTGTTCCTGAACCCTGCATCCATCCCTGGACCCCTGTCTTGCAGACTCATCCCTTCCTCCTGTTGTCCCTTCCGGCTCCCTGTTCAATCGGACTGATCTCTCGTGTATGACCCTGGCTTGATTACATTTACGCTTTAATCTCTAAACTGTATTCACGTTGGTGTAGGGAGTTGTTTTGTGTGTCACTGTGGTTGTTTGCTGGTTGCCTTTATTGTTTTAGGAATTATCCTTTCAATAAACTCATATATATATTTACTTAGCTTGTGCCTAGTTCCTTTAGTGCAGCCCACTGATCTGCGTACCCTGTGCTGGATGCCGTGTTAGGCATCCGTGACAGCCCCTGAGGGATGATCCTCATGGCAAAGTTGAGCATGCCCAGTAAGGATTGTAGCTGCCTCTTAGTGCATCCTTGCGTGATAGTAGAGGTATGGACTACCGTCCTGATGCGGGTCAATTTGTCAGGAGGCAGGCTAGAAGGCTAGCATGCATGGCGCGTGTATCGAGTGGGATGCCCAGGAAAGTGATGCACTGTGCCAGGCCTTCCACTTTTTTCTCGGCTATGGGCACGTTGAGATTGTTAAAGACCTCTCTCAGTTTAAATCTACTGGGGGTTTACTAGGTGTCTCAATGAGCAAGAAGTCATCTAGATAATGGATCACTCTCTGACAGCGTGTGTGATGTTACAGGATCCAGGAAAGGGACTGGGCGAATGTGTCAAACAGAAAAGGGGTGCTTTTGGCGCCGAAAGTCAGCTTAGTGGCGAAATAGTACAAGCCTTTCCACTTGATTCCATGCCATCGCCAGAGGTACGGTCGATCGGTAGCAACTTGAAGGCGTCCACGATGTCCGCTTTCAACAGCCAAGCACCTACACCTATGCTAATGATTGCTTGAATGGCTAAATCTACTGAGGAGTACTTAAGAGAGAATTCCTCTGAAGGTATAGGAGAGTTTAAACTGGGTATGTGAGAACAATGAGGCGTGGACAAATCATAGACTAAACAAAGTTTATTTGAAAACTTGCCCTTGACAAGCCCGATAGGGCTGACTCTCCATACAGTGAAAGGTGATTGTAAAAAGGGGCCGATTATGTACCCCCGGTCTAGTTCCATCTGCAACAAGGTCCTCGTCGGTGGCTGCTGAGAGCAGGTTTTTGCACTCATGTGTTGTGTTGGGAAGTGTGATGAGTCTGGTGTGGAACCCTGTTGTGAACCCCTGCACAAGGAAGGCTGCTAGTGAGGGAGTTGGGTGTGAGGACAGGTAGCAGCTGAGCCATCCTACGGGTATGAGGCCCAGTCACGAGGCATTAAGCTGCATGACCCCGCAGGTGCTTCTGGGGTGAGCTTTCTGGCACTTGAGGCAGATGTGCAGGAGTTTGCAGTGGGGGAAGTTGCAACCCGCGAAGTTGAAGTTGTTACAGATGGCTGCGCCCCCCAGTGCGCGGATTGGTCGTCCAAATTTGTCCGCCTGGGATGGCTGTGTAAATGCTGGTGAATTTTGTGCGGCATAAGAGGTGGAAGGAAAGCTGGGGAGGCGTCTGCCACTGAACTCAGAGCACTAGTTAGCCATGTGGGTGGCAGACTGGCAGTTGGCACAGAGTGGGAAGCGAAGGCCGGCAAAATGGCGACAGAAGAGCTCTGTGTCCATGGTGCTCCAGTTGGTGGTAACCTGGAACTGCGAAAGTCTGGCTGCCGCTTTGGCTGAGGCACATCCTCCGTATTTATGACCTAGGTCCACTACTGCATGGAGGTACAGATCCAGTTCTTCCCTCCTGTTGGGGTTGACCGTGCATTGGACGTCTCTGACCATGCCGAAGGCCAGCACAAACTCTGTAACAGTGAGCTTGCGATTAAGCCTAGGGTCTTTGGCCTTTAGGACAACTGAGACGTCCCCCCAGGAATATGACTTGTTCTCGGCCAAGTCATGGACCGATATGAGTAGGGATGCTAAGTTGACGTCCTTGCCATCCAGGATGTCCTTCCTGATGCCTGCTGGGACAAGATGCGCAGGGAAGACTGTGGTGCAGATGTCGAGCGTACCTGTAGGTGAAGGCACAGGAACAACGGTGGTGATGGGAGGTCGTAGGGGCGCAGCTGGGCGTACCTCCAGGGCTCCCACTCTGGCCTGGACATCAGTGACTGCTGTTGATAGCGTGGTCACCAAGAAGTGTAGATGGGTGATAGCTGAAGAAATGGACTGCAGTGATGCCTGGGTGTCTGGTAGAGCTGCCGCTGGTGGTGGAAACAGTAGCCTGAAAATCTCAGCTTTCCTGGCTGTGGCAGGGTAGGGAATACTCCTGCTCCACAGTTCTGCTATGAGCCTGGGGATGGTCCAAGCTCTGGGAGACTGCGAACCGCCTTTTGCTGAACCCGCCATGGGTGACAGCGAGGCGGAGGCAAAGTCATCGCTGCCGGCCTGCAACATGGCGTCAGCTGAAAACAAGGGGGGAAATGCATATGTTTTAAGGTGAGTTTGCAAAGGTAGGAGGGGATAGATGGGTTTGGGTAGATAAGATGGAAGGCAGAAGGAAGACAGGATGGACAGGATAAAGAACGATAGGCATGGTGACAGTTAGTTTGCGTGTGAGTGCTGTTGAGTGTAGTTTTAGAAAACTCGAAAGAATGCGTGGTAACCGAGGTGAGACAGGAGGTGACTGGCTAGGTAACCAAACCTCGGGTGCCTGTCTGTGCTCGGCACAGACTGGGGCGAGTAGCTGATGTCTGGTATTCTAAGTAGGAATGTTGCGATCTGTAGTTTATTGACGTGTGCTCGGTCTGCTAACGCTTGCACTGCCAGCAAGCTGGACGTTAAGCGACCTTGTCTGTGTGGTGAAGGATCTCAGATCGCTCTTTGAAAACAGTGTGAAGTGCGCAGAAGTATGTGACAGTTACTAACGCCTCGGGAGCAAATCAAATTGTGTATGTGAAGTAAAATATGTTGTGAAAGAGTGTTTAAGAGAAAAGAAAGGTGGGATCTCTTCGAACTTACGCACCTGAGTTGATGCCCTAGTGGTGAAGTCTTGGTTGAGGTCGAGAACTGGGTCGACCGAGAACCTGTAGTAAGGTGACATAGGAGAACTGTTTAACAGGGTGGGTTGCAAAGAGCTGTATGGGGCAGAAACTGGCCCCCTGGTGAAGATGCGAGCCCTCGACAAAACATTTATTTATTTTTTTACCTGAGAGAAATACTGTTCGAACCTGGTGCAGGATGGACCAACTGGAACTCTACTGACCTGAAAGGGGAAAGTGACAGAGAAAATGGTGAGCAGCCGTGTTGCTACTGGAGATGATGAGTGGCTGGTTTGAACCACTTGCAGAAATGCTTGCAGCGATTGCAAGGATGCAGCCTTATTTGAAAGGCGAAAACACAGTTAGTAGAATTATAAGTATGTAGGAATGACCGTGCGCAACAGTGAAGAAATAAATGCAGTAAGAGGTTTATGTTTAGGCTTGATAAAACACGGGGATGGGGAACTGAATCGTAAGTTCCACTGTATTCGTTATGCTGATGCGACTAATTTGAACCAGCCTGGGGTGTGCGCCCCGGTGAGGTTTGTTTGTGAAGGATCCGAATCGTGAGCCGGTACTACGACTGGACTGGGATCAGTTGGTGAAGTTGTATTGCCGAGGATCCGAATCTTTGAGCCAGTGCTGCGACTGGACTCGGATCGGTCGGTGAAGTTTGCATTGCAGAGGATCCAAATCGTTCAGCTGGTGCTGCGACTGGACTCCGATCAGTCGGTGGAGTTTGTCTTGCCGAGGATCCAAATTGTTGAGCCGGTGCTGCGACTGGACTCGGATCAGTTGGTGAAGTTTTGGGTACCAGAGGATCCGAATCGCTATGCCGATGATGCAACTGGATTTGGTTCGGATGAAAATGTTTAGGTGACAATGGGGCTTGTGTGCCGGATCCGAATCGTTGCGCCGAAGTGGCTTAAGTGCTATTCGTACTGTTGGTGCCGGGTAGCCGGTAGGATACAATTAGGGAATAGAGGTAGGCAGTAAGTATAATGCATGGGAATGAGCGAGTAAGACCTACGAAGCCGTGGCGGAATTACGAAGGGGAACATAAAGCAACGATTCATCCGTAAGATGGTAACAACAAGTCCTACCTGCGACAGCGAGCGTGGACCGATCAACGAAAACCTACGAGCGATCTCGAAAGCACAAGCACAACTTCACAGACACGCAGTGAGTTGGCAGAGTCGGACTGGTGACGTAATACCGTGCACTGGAACCCAAAGGCCAGTT
Source organism: Rana muscosa (assembly GCA_029206835.1). Taxonomy (NCBI): domain Eukaryota; kingdom Metazoa; phylum Chordata; class Amphibia; order Anura; family Ranidae; genus Rana; species Rana muscosa. Next base: position 294,603,391 of record CM055116.1, read on the forward strand.
TCCTCCCCAGTTTCCTCCCCTAATTTCAGGCCACCACACCCTAATGTAATAGGCTGTGCACGCCTATGGCTACAACCCTATTTGTGACAAGAATATTTAGGCAACAACTTACCAACATCTGGATTGTAAAGAGACCAGTGGAGGCCCGCCCCCCCTATCCATGCGTTCCACCCCCTTATCTACATGCAGGGCACCAGACGTATGGATTACAAAGGGGGGGGGTTGAAGCACGTGATTAGAGCCAGAGGCACTGCGCTTTGAGTCCACCCAGTTATGTGATAATAGCGAATGAATATTCGCTATTGTCACACTGATCCTCCTCCTAACCAATCAGAAAGTGGGCCCTGAGACCCGTCACCCGATTGGCTGAAAGGACTGGATTGGCCACCAGGAGGAGGAGAGAGGAGACGCTGGGGATACCGGAGAGAAGCCGCCGCCGCTCATAGGCGAGGGGACAGGTGATCAGATCTCGTTGTCTGTATGGTGCCCGGGGAGCTGCCTCCCTTCCTCTGCCTCCACACAGGTGGCTCCACCTCCAGCTCTATACACCGCCGCCCAGAGCGCTGCCTGTGAGATGGGGTAAGTGGTAAGCCCCCCCAAAAAAAAACATCAGCCGCCACTGAAAGAGACCTAAGGAATTGCACTGAGGACAGGTCTCAGCACCTATATGAATGAGCCCTTAGGGTTGATAAGGTGTATTTAGTGATTACAGAATCTCCTTATAGAACAGAAGTCAACTTTCCCTTTCCCTGATTAAAGCATATCAATGCTACTTGCTTGTAGGCAGTGACAGACTTAGAAGAGGGGAAAAAAAGGCAATTCAGGCCCCCTGCCTGAAGAGCCTCCCTATATAAAAATCTAATAATAAAAAAGTGTTTATTAAGTTAGGATTTATTATTCTCAAGAGAGGAATGTTGATTTGGATCATTTCATGTACCCATATTTATCGGCGTATAACACGCACAGGTGTATAACACGCACCCTAACTTTAAGAGGGAAGTTTCAGGAAAAAAACTTTCCACAGCCCCCTGCGTATAACACGCAGGCACAGTTTACCCTTTATTTTCAGGGTAAAAAAGTGAGTGTTATACGCCAATAAATACAGTAATTTTAGAGCAGTGATCTGTTGCCTTATGAGAACACAGGCTAGTGTAACAATTTATGGCAGGTTCAAAGTCGTAGTCAACTTACAGTGCCTTGAGAAAGTATTCATACCCGTTGAGATTTTCCACATTTTGTCATGTTATAACCAAATTCGTAAATGTTTTTTATTGGAATTTTATGTGATAGACCAACACAAAGTGGCACATAATTGTGAAGTGGAAGGAAAATGATAAATGGTTTTCAATTTCTTTTACAAATAAATATCTGAAAAGTGTGGCGTGCATTTGAATTCAGCCCCCTTTATCTGTGATACCTCTAACTAAAATCTAGTGGAACTGATTGCCTTCAGAAGTCACCTAATTAGTAAATAGAATCCACCTGTGTGTAATTTAATCTCAGTATAAACACAACTGTTCTGTGAAGCCCTCAGAGGTATGTTAGAAAACCTTAGTGAACAAACAGCATCATGAAGGTCAGGTCCGAAATAAAGCTGTGGAGAAGTTTAAAGCAGGGTTGGGTTATAAAAAAATATCCCAAGCTTTGAACATCAAACGGAGCACTGTTCAATCCAGCATCCAAAAATGGAAAGAGTATGGCACAAGTTCAAATCTACCAAGACATGGCCGTCCACCTAAACTGACAGGCCTGGCAAGGAGAGAATTTATCAGAGAAGCAGCCAAGAGATCCACAACTCAGATGGGATAATCTGTCTACATGACAACTATTAGTTGTGCACTCCACAAATCTGGCCTTTATGGAAGAGTGGCTAGAAAAAAGCCATTGTTGAAAGGAAGCCATAAGAAGTCCCCTTTGCAGTTGGTGAGAAGCCATGTAGGGGATACAACAAACATGTGGAAGAAAGTGCTCTGGTCAGATGAGACCAAAATTTTACTTTTTGGGCCTAAAAGCAAAACACTATGGTATGGGGGTGATTTAATTAAGGCAAATAGTACAGTAGCACTCTGCAAGTGCAGGTGCTCCAGAGCTTAGTAAATGAGGGAGCTCTGCTGACTTCTATCTATCAATTGTGTGCAAGAAAAAATGCTGTTTTTTTATTTTTCTAAGCTCTGCAGCAACTGCACTTGTAGAGTGCAATTGCATTTTTAAAAGTGCACAGTCTATTTGCCTTTAGTAAATCAACCCCTATGTGTGGTGGAAAAGTAACATTGCACATCACCCTGAACGCAGCATCCCCACCGTGAAATATGGTGGTGGCAGCATCATGCTGTGAGGATGCTTTTCTTCAGCAGGGATAGGGAAGCTGGTCAAAGTTGATGGGAAGATGGATGGAGCCAAATACAGGGCAATCTTAGAATAAAACCTGTTACAGTCTACAAAAGACTTGAGACTGGGGTTTAGGTTCATCTTCCAGCAGGACAACGACCCTAAAAATACAGCCAGAGCTACAATGGAATGGTTTCGATCAAGGCATATTTATGTGTTAGTATGGCCCAGTCAAAGTCCACACTAGGGATGAGCTTCGAGTTCGAGTCCAACTCATGTTCGACTCGAACATTGCCTGTTCGCCCGTTCGCCGAACAGCGAACAAATTGGGGTGTTCGCGGCAAATTCGAAAAATCTATGGGAGAAATCTAAAGTGCTAATTATAAAGGCTTATATGCAAGTTATTGTCCTAAAAAGTGTTTGGGGACCCGGGTCCTGCCCCAGGGGACATGTATCAATGCAAAAAGAAGTTTTAAAAACGGCCGTTTTTTCGGGAGCAGTGATTTTAATAATGCTTAAAATGAAAAAATAAAAGTGAAATATTCCTTTAAATTTCATACCTGGGGGTGTGTATGATATGCATGTAAAGTGGCGCATGTTTCCCGTGCTTAGAACTGTCCCTGCAAAAAATGTCATTTTTGAAAGAAAAAAATGCATTTAAAACTGACTCGCGGCTATTAATGAATTGTCGGCTCCCGGCAATACATACAAAAGTCATTGATGAAAAAAAAAAAAAAAAAAGCGTGGGGGTTCCCCAGAATTCAATTACCAGGCCCTTCAGGTCTGGAATGGATATTAAGGGGAACCCCGCCGCAAATCAAAAAAAAATTGACGTGGGGATCCCCCAAATATCCATTCCAGGCCCTTCAGATCTGGCATGGATTTTAAGGGGAACTCCACCCCAAATTAAAAAAAAAATGCCGTGGAGCCCTTATCCGAGCACGCAACCTGGCCGGCCGCAGGGGAAAAGGGGGGGACGAGAGAGTGCCCCCCCCTCCCTCCTGAACCGTACCAAGCCACATGCCCTCAACATGGGGAGGATGTCCCCATGTTGATGGGGACAAGGGCCTCATCCCCACAACCCTTGCCCGGTGGTTGTGGGGGTCTGTGGGCGGGGGGCTTATCGGAATCTGGAAGACCCCTTTAACAAAGGGGACCCCCAGATCCTGCCCCCCCTATGTGAATTGGTAAGGGGTACATTGTACCCCTACCATTTCACGAAGAAAGCGTAAAAAAATGTTTAAAAAAACACACAAACACCTTGAAAAAGTCCTTTATTTAAAAAAAAAAAAAACATTCCAGCGGTGAAATCCAGTGTCCCGCGGCGATCCCGATGTCCAGCGCTGTCCTTCATTGGTTGTGCCTGAGCGGACCTGATGGGGAACTCCCTCTCAGTATTTTAAATGTATAGACCAGCCCCTTCTAAAGTTCCCCATCAGGTCCGCTCAGCGGACCAGATGCGGAACATGAGAAGGGGCGGGTCTATACATGTATTACCACAGTGAGAGAAGTTCCCCATCAGGTCCGCCCCCTCGGTATGTCGGACCCGCCTACGTCATTGGCTTGAGCGGGGAACTTCCTTCACTGTGTAATTTAAATTTACATAGTGAAGGAAGTTCCCCGCTCAAGCCAATGACGTAGGCGGGTCCGACATACCGAGGGGGCGGACCTGATGGGAAACTGCTCTCACTTTGGTAATACATGTATAGACCCGCCCCTTCTCATGTTCCGCATCTGGTCCGCTGAGCAGACCTGATGGGGAACTTTAGAAGGGGCGGGTCTATACATTTAAAATACTGAGAGGGAGTTCCCCATCAGGTCCGCTCAGGCACAACCAATGAAGGACAGCGCTGGACATCGGGATCGCCGCGGGACACTGGATTTCACCGCTGGAATGGTTTTTTTTTTTTTTTTTAATAAAGGACTTTTTCAAGGTGTTTGTGTTTTTTTTAAACATTTTTTTACGCTTTCTTCGTGAAATGGTAGGGGTACAATGTACCCCTTACCAATTCACATGGGGGGGGCGGGATCTGGGGGTCCCCTTTGTTAAAGGGGTCTTCCAGATTCCGATAAGCCCCCCCGCCCGCAGACCCCCACAACCACCGGGCAAGGGTTGTGGGGATGAGGCCCTTGTCCCCATCAACATGGGGACATCCTCCCCCATGTTGAGGGCATGTGGCTTGGTACGGTTCAGGAGGGAGGGGGGGCCGCTCTCTCGTCCCCCCCTTTTCCCCTGCGGCCGGCCAGGTTGCGTGCTCGGATAAGGGGTCTAGTATGGATTTTTAGGGGGACTCCACGCCATTTTTTTTTTAAATTTGGGGTGGAGTTCCCCTTAAAATCCATGCCAGATCTGAAGGGCCTGGTAATTGAATTCTGGGGAACCCCCACGCTTTTTTTTTTTTTTTATCAATGACTTTTGTATGTATTGCCGGGAGCCGACAATTCATTAATAGCCGCGAGTCAGTTTTAAATGCATTTGTTTCTTTCAAAAATGACATTTTTTGCAGGGACAGTTCTAAGCACGGGAAACAAGCGCCACTTTACATGCATATCATACACACCCCCCAGGTACGAAATTTAAAGGAATATTTCACTTTTATTTTTTCATTTTAAGCATTATTAAAATCACTGCTCCCGAAAAAACGGACGTTTTTAAAACTTCTTTTTGCATTGATACATGTCCCCTGGGGCAGGACCCAGGTCCCCAAACACTTTTTAGGACAATAACTTGCATATTAGCCTTTATAATTAACACTTTAGATTTCGAACGTTCGAGTCCATTGTATTTAATAGGGTTCTAAAGTTTACACGAACATTTTGTCTGTTCGCAGGTTCTGGTGCGAACCGAACAGGGGGGTGTTCGGCTCATCCCTGGTCCAGACCTAAATCTAATTGAGAATCTGTGGCAAGACTTGAAAATTGCTGTTCACAGATGCTCTCCATCCAATCTGATAGAGCTTGAGCTATTTTTCAAAGAAGAATGGGCAAAAAATGTCACTCTCTAGATCAGCAAGGCCGGTAGAGACATCCCCAAAAAGATTTGCAGCAAAAAGTGGTTCTACAAAATATTGACTCAGGGGGGCTGAATACAAATGCACGCCACACTTTTAAGATATTTATTTGTAAAACATTTTGAAAACTAGTTATTATTTTCCTTCCACTACACAATTATGTACCACTTTGGGTTGGTTTATCACATAAAGATGTCCATTTATGAAACTGAACTAATCTGAGGCGAACATGTTCTCCGCCGATCATCTCCGTACACAGAGAAGCTTTAATTGACTGACACAGAAACGGCCAGTTTATGAAGGTGCAATCTCAGCACTTTAATGGCGATCTGTGTCAGAAATCACCCTCCCAGTTTCACCAGCTCAGAGGTGGTGAATTGGGGAGAGAAGAGAGAATCCTGGGGGAACCGAGGGGGTAGGAGGAAGATTATTGACTTCCTTCTACCTTGATCAGACCCCCCCAAGACAGTAAACATGTCCCTCTGCCATGTTATATATATATTTATATATATATTGTGAGGGGGTTAACTCGGTAGCGGGTGTGTGTGACCCCCTGGTTGGGCTCCCCACACAAAAACAGGGCCAGCAGACGGAGGTTGTGGTTTTCAAAATCAAAAGGTGCGGTTTATTTCTCTATGTACAGTGACAAAAACACAGCAAAGCCAAAAAGAAACAAACAAAATAAATCCTGGTCAGTTTGACCTCTGACTAAACATGCAGGTTTCCTAAACTAACAACTGGGATCAGCCTGGTGCTGTCCTAGTCCCTAAGTCCCTGGTTTAGTAAAAGTCCAAACAAATAGCCACACAGGCTTTGCCTCACCGCACAGGGGTTCACTCTCCCTAGTAGGGATGAGCTTCGTGTTCGAGTCGAACATACGTTCGACTCGAACATTGGCTGTTCGATCGTTCGACGAAGATCGAACGATTTGGGCCGTTCGCGCCAAATTCGAGTGACGCGAACGGCCCACAATGCACTACGCCATCGCAGTGTCATCCAGGCGCTGTGATTGGCCAAGCATGCACTGTGACCCCGCATGCTTGGCCAATCACAGCGCCGGCAGCGAGGAGAGCAATGATTGGCCACAGGCAGGATGCCTGTGGCCAATTATTGCTGAGGGTGTTTAGTACACGCCCCACACTATAAAAGGCCGCCAGCACGGCGGCCTAGTGTAGTGTGTTCCGGAGCAGGGATAGAGTAGCATAGGCAGGGACAGTGACTGTTATTTCTTTCTTGCTTAACCTGGATTCCTTTAGTTTAGGGAAAGAGAAGGATAGGTAGGGAGAGTGTCAGTGTGTTTTGTGCTTCTGCTATAGTGTGCTTAAAAAAAACATTTATTCTAGGGACAGAAAACTCTAGGTAGGGACAGTGTCAGTTTCTTTCACTCTGCAAGTCCTTGTTTCCAGGGACCTGTAAGGACAGTGAGTTAATTGTCCTTGTGCTATATTGTGCTTAAAAAAAACATTTATTCTAGGGACAGAAAACTCTAGGTAGGGACAGTGTCAGTTTCTTTCACTCTGCAAGTCCTTGTTTCCAGGGACCTGTAAGGACAGTGAGTTAATTGTCCTTGTGCTATATTGTGATTAAAAAAAACATTTATTCTAGGGACAGAAAACTCTAGGTAGGGACAGTGTCAGTTTCTTTCACTCTGCAAGTCCTTGTTTCCAGGGACCTGTAAGGACAGTGAGTTAATTTTCCTTGTGCTATATTGTGATTAAAAAAAACATTTATTCTAGGGACAGAAAACTCTAGGTAGGGACAGTGTCAGTTTCTTTCACTCTGCAAGTCCTTGTTTCCAGGGACCTGTAAGGACAGTGAGTTAATTGTCCTTGTGCTATATTGTGCTTAAAAAAAACATTTATTCTAGGGACAGAAAACTCTAGGTAGGGACAGTGTCAGTTTCTTTCACTCTGCAAGTCCTTGTTTCCAGGGACCTGTAAGGACAGTGAGTTAATTGTCCTTGTGCTATATTGTGATTAAAAAAAACATTTATTCTAGGGACAGAAAACTCTAGGTAGGGACAGTGTCAGTTTCTTTCACTCTGCAAGTCCTTGTTTCCAGGGACCTGTAAGGACAGTGAGTTAATTTTCCTTGTGCTATATTGTGATTAAAAAAAACATTTATTCTAGGGACAGAAAACTCTAGGTAGGGACAGTGTCAGTTTCTTTCACTCTGCAAGTCCTTGTTTCCAGGGACCTGTAAGGACAGTGAGTTAATTGTCCTTGTGCTATATTGTGCTTAAAAAAAACATTTATTCTAGGGACAGAAAACTCTAGGTAGGGACAGTGTCAGTTTCTTTCACTCTGCAAGTCCTTGTTTCCAGGGACCTGTAAGGACAGTGAGTTAATTTTCCTTGTGCTATATTGTGATTAAAAAAAACATTTATTCTAGGGACAGAAAACTCTAGGTAGGGACAGTGTCAGTTTCTTTCACTCTGCAAGTCCTTGTTTCCAGGGACCTGTAAGGACAGTGAGTTAATTTTCCTTGTGCTATATTGTGATTAAAAAAAACATTTTTTCTAGGGACAGAAAACTGTAGGTAGGGAGAGTGTTTTTTTTCTTTCACTCTGCAAGTCCTTGTTTCCAGGGACCTGTAAGGACAGTGAGTTAATTGTCCTTGTGCTATATTGTGCTTAAAAAAAACATTTATTCTAGGGACAGAAAACTCTAGGTAGGGACAGTGTCAGTTTCTTTCACTCTGCAAGTCCTTGTTTCCAGGGACCTGTAAGGACAGTGAGTTAATTTTCCTTGTGCTATATTGTGATTAAAAAAAACATTTATTCTAGGGACAGAAAACTCTAGGTAGGGACAGTGTCAGTTTCTTTCACTCTGCAAGTCCTTGTTTCCAGGGACCTGTAAGGACAGTGAGTTAATTTTCCTTGTGCTATATTGTGATTAAAAAAAACATTTTTTCTAGGGACAGAAAACTGTAGGTAGGGAGAGTGTTTTTTTTCTTTCACTCTGCAAGTCCTTGTTTCCAGGGACCTGTAAGGACAGTGAGTTAATTGTCCTTGTGCTATATTGTGCTTAAAAAAAACATTTATTCTAGGGACAGAAAACTCTAGGTAGGGACAGTGTCAGTTTCTTTCACTCTGCAAGTCCTTGTTTCCAGGGACCTGGAGAGACATTGAGTGAATTGTCCTTGTGCTATATTGTGATTAAAAAAAACATTTATTCTAGGGACAGAAAACTCTAGGTAGGGACAGTGTCAGTTTCTTTCACTCTGCAAGTCCTTGTTTCCAGGGACCTGTAAGGACAGTGAGTTAATTTTCCTTGTGCTATATTGTGATTAAAAAAAACATTTTTTCTAGGGACAGAAAACTGTAGGTAGGGAGAGTGTTTTTTTTCTTTCACTCTGCAAGTCCTTGTTTCCAGGGACCTGTAAGGACAGTGAGTTAATTTTCCTTGTGCTATATTGTGATTAAAAAAAACATTTATTCTAGGGACAGAAAACTCTAGGTAGGGACAGTGTCAGTTTCTTTCACTCTGCAAGTCCTTGTTTCCAGGGACCTGTAAGGACAGTGAGTTAATTTTCCTTGTGCTATATTGTGATTAAAAAAAACATTTTTTCTAGGGACAGAAAACTGTAGGTAGGGAGAGTGTTTTTTTTCTTTCACTCTGCAAGTCCTTGTTTCCAGGGACCTGTAAGGACAGTGAGTTAATTGTCCTTGTGCTATATTGTGATTAAAAAAAACATTTTTTCTAGGGACAGAAAACTCTAGGTAGGGAGAGTGTTTTTTTTTTTTCACTCTGCAAGTCCTTGTTTCCAGGGACCTGTAAGGACAGTGAGTTAATTGTCCTTGTGCTATATTGTGCTTAAAAAAAACATTTATTCTAGGGACAGAAAACTCTAGGTAGGGACAGTGTCAGTTTCTTTCACTCTGCAAGTCCTTGTTTCCAGGGACCTGTAAGGACAGTGAGTTAATTTTCCTTGTGCTATATTGTGCTTAAAAAAAACATTTATTCTAGGGACAGAAAACTCTAGGTAGGGACAGTGTCAGTTTCTTTCACTCTGCAAGTCCTTGTTTCCAGGGACCTGGAGAGACATTGAGTGAATTGTCCTTGTGCTATATTGTGATTAAAAAAAACATTTATTCTAGGGATAGAAAACTCTAGGTAGGGACAGTGTCAGTTTCTTTCACTGTGAAAGTCCTTGTTTCAAGGGACAGAGAAGGACACCTGAAGGTAGCCCTTATTGCTTTTTTCCCATCTCCCTGCAGGCCATCTATTAGAATGTCTGGAAGGCAAACAAGGAGAGGCAGACAGTCAGGAGGCAATAAAAGAGGGCAAGCAGGCTCTGTGTCTGGGGGCAACAGTGCTGGTCGTGGACGCGGTGCATTGTCATCAGCACATGGCCATGGGACACGCTTGTCCTTCTTTTCGGCAGCTGGACATGTTGAGCCACATCATGCCGAAGACTTGGTAGAGTGGATGACCAAGCCCTCCTCCTCCTCCTCATCCTCTCTCACCCAGGCTCAGGGTACTGGAAAAGCAGCTGCCAAAGCGTCGTCTTCCCTGGTATCAATGTCAGACAAATCATCAGTCACTCCTTCCCTAGACCCACCATGTCCTCCTCCTGAGGAGTCCCCCGAACTGTTTCAGCACAGTGTTGGGTACATGCTCCAGGAGGATGCCCAGCGTTTCGAAGGGTCTGATGATGAAACCCAGCTAGAGGAAGGCAGTAGCGTGAGAGCAGACAGAGGGGATGCTCAAGAAGGACACCAATCTGGCAGTCATGTTCCAGCAGCTGCAGCATACTGCCAGATTGGCTCCAGTGATGAGGAGGGAGGGGATGATGAGGTCAATGACTCCACGTGGGTGCCTAATAGGAGAGAGGAGGAGGAGGAGGATGAGGAGGAGGCACATCTCCAACGAGGCAGGATGCCCTTTGGTGGCCAGCGTAAGGGCAGTACACCGACGGAATCACACCGCAGAGCTCCGCCTGTGCAGGGCGCTGCCTCTGCCCGTCATTCAAAAAGTTCTTTGGTGTGGGCCTTTTTTGAGGCTAGTGCATCAGATCGCACAGCTGCTGTTTGCAACATATGTCTCAAGCGTATATCGCGTGGCCAAAACATCAGCCGCTTGGGTACCACATGCCTGACCAGACATATGTTGACCTGCCATGCAGCTCGTTGGCAAGCCTACCTCAAAGACCCACACCAAAGAACAAAGCGGACCTCTCCTTGCACCGCATCAGCTGGGATCTCCAACCCCACTATAACTTCAGTCCTCTCTGAAACATGCACTGAGAGGAATGAAGGTGTAGAATTAGGTGTGTCACAGCCAAGTACTTGCGCCCACTCTGCTAGCAGTACACCGACGTCCGATTCTAGCAGGCAAATTTCCCTGCCCCAGCTGCTGGACCGTCGAAAGAAGTTCACTCCCAGCCATCCACATGCCCAGCGGTTGAATGCTAGCTTGGCTAAATTGCTAGCGCTTCAACTGCTGCCTTTTCAGTTGGTAGACTCGGCCCCCTTCCGTGAGTTTGTGCAATGTGCGGTTCCTCAGTGGCAGGTTCCCAAACGCCACTTTTTCTCACGGAAGGCTATTCCGGCTCTCTACCGGCATGTGGAAGGCAATGTCTTGGCCTCGCTGGACAGGGCGGTCAGCGGTAAGGTGCATATTACCGCTGACTCATGGTCCAGCAGGCATGGACAGGGACGTTACCTTTCTTTCACGGCCCATTGGGTCACTCTTTTGGCAGCTGGGAAGGATTCAGGACAAGGTGCAGTAGTGTTGGAGGTTGTCCCACCGCCACGCCTCCAAAATGCTACTACTGGTTGTGACACACCTCTCTCCTCCACCCCCTCCTCTTCTTCTTCCTCCATGGCCTCTTCCTGTGGTTTGTCCTATGAACCAGCGGTGCTCCGTAGCCGTTCACGGGGCTACGCAAGTACGCAGGCAAAAAGATGCCATGCCGTGCTTGCGCTGGTGTGTTTGGGGGACAGAAGCCACACTGGGGCAGAGGTCCTGTCTGCTCTGCAGGGCCAGGCCGAGAGGTGGTTGACGCCACGCCAGCTTAAGCCAGGAATGGTGGTTTGCGACAATGGCACCAACCTCCTCTCCGCCCTCCGACAGGGACAACTGACCCATGTGCCCTGTGTGGCTCACGTCCTTAACCTGGTGGTGCAGCGGTTCTTGGGCAGGTACCCGGGCTTACAGGATGTCCTGAGGCAGGCCAGGAAAGTCTGTGTGCATTTCCGCAGATCTTATAATGCCAGTGCTCGCCTGGCTGAGCTGCAAAAGGAGTTGAACCTGCCCAAGAACCGCCTTATATGTGACATGCCCACCAGGTGGAACTCAACGTTGGCCATGCTGCAGCGGCTGCACACGCAGCAGAGGGCCATCAATGAGTACCTGTGCGACTACGGCACCAGGACAGGGTCAGGGGAGCTTGTTTTTTTTTCTCCACGCCAGTGGGGCATGATCAGGGATGCATGCACTGTCCTGGCACCATTTGAGGAGGCCACGAGGATGGTGAGCAGTGACAGTGCATGCATCAGTGACACTGTACCTCTTGTCCACCTGTTGGAGCACACGCTGCGTGGAATAATGGACAGGGCACTTGAGGCAGAACAGAGGCAGGAAGAGGAGGACTTCCTTGCCTCTCAAGGCCCCCTTTACCCAGACAGTGTTCCTTCTGTCCCACCCATCGCACAGGAAGAGGAGGAGGAGGAGGAGGAGGAGGAGGAGGAGGATTGTGTCAGCATGGAGGTGGAGGCTGGCACTCAGCATCATCAGCAGCAGTCTTTTAGGGATGATTTACAGTCCCAAGAAACCAGTGGACTTGTACGTGGCTGGGAGGAGGTGGCTGCGGATCATGTCGTCCTTAGTGACCCAGAGGACTCCGGAGCGAATGCCTCAGCAAACCTACGCTGCATGGCCTCCCTGATCCTGCAAAGTCTGCGGAAGGATCCTCGTATTCTTCGGATCAAGGAGAGGGACCATTACTGGCTGGCCACTCTCCTTGATCCACGGTACAAGGGTAAGGTTGCGGACCTTATGTTACCGTCGCAGAGGGAGCAGAGGATGAGACAACTCCGGGAGGCCTTGCAGAAAGGTCTGTGCAACGCGTTCCCAGAGACTGGGAGGTTGCAAACTCCTGGTCCTGGACAACGAGTTGCTGAGGCTTCGGCCAGTCAAAGAAGGAGCGGTGGGGAAGGTGGCCGTCTGACCGATGCGTTCAGACAATTCTTTAGTCCGCAGCCCCAAAGTATGATCGGTTCCAGCAACCATCGCCAGCGTCTGATAAACATGGTGCAGGAATATCTAGGGGCAAGGTCAGACTTGGACACCTTCCCCACCGAAAATCCTCTGGCTTACTGGGTCTTGAGGATGGATCACTGGCCAGAGCTTGCACAGTATGCAATTGAGCTACTGGCCTGTCCTGCATCCAGCGTTCTTTCGGAACGCACATTCAGTGCTGCTGGAGGATTTGTCACGGATCACAGGGTGCGCCTGTCCACCGACTCGGTTGATCGACTGACTTTCATCAAGATGAACCAGTCTTGGATCACCACCAGCTACCACACACCTGATGCTGATATAACAGACTAATTGATTTTAAAATGTCACATCCCTTCAAGACTGATGCTGATGCTGAGTGCCTGTGCTGTTATGTTGACTGGCTATCCTCCTCCTCCGAGTCCTCAATGATACGATTGATGATGATAGCTTGGAAGATCATTTTTGTTTATGGGTGCCGCCACCAGTGCCTAACGCCCAATTTTTCAGCCCCTGTTTAACAGTGGCGTGTAATTACAATTTTTGAAGCAATACTTTGCAACAGGGCTCATTGCTGTGCTCCAAGTACAGTATCTGTGAGGAGTTGCAGTGTTGTGCCACCAGTGCCTAAGGCCCAATTTTTCAGCCCCTGTTTAACAGGGGCGTGTCATTACAATTTTTGAAGCAATACTTTGCAACAGGGCTCATTGCTGTGCTCCAAGTACAGTATCTGTGAAGGGTTGCAGTGTTGTGCCACCAGTGCCTAAGGCCCAATTTTTCAGCCCCTGTTCAACAGGGGCATGTAATTACAATTCTTGATCTAATAATTCACAGCAGGGCCCATTGCTGCACCCACCAAGAGTAACTGTCAGGGCTTACAGTGTTGTGGCACCAGCACCACCATCAAAGGCCCAATTTTTACTACCACTGTTCAACAATTATATGTAATTAAAATTCCTGATATAATAGTTGACAGCAGGGCGTTCCAGCACCAACCAAGAGTAACTGTGAGTGCTTACAGTGTTGTGCCAACACCAACAACTAAGGGGCCTATTTCTGCAGAGTATATACGGCAGGTCCCTACTTTCAAACATCCAACTTACAAACGACTCCTACTTGCAAACGCAAGAAGACAACAGGAAGTGAGAGGAAATCTACCACTAGGAAGGAAAATTCTCTCCTGTAAGAATAAATATGGGAGAAAGGTGTCTCCTCTGTACTGATGCTTTATCAGCAATCCTTGTTTCAAGAAAAACACCACATTTCAAAAACAGTTGTCATTAGGACGGAAAGTGAGGTGAAATGTTCTGAACAGGGGCACAGACAGCAAAACAAATGTTACAGGGGTGATAACCCTTACCTATGTTTTCCAAAAAGTTTAAAAATAGATTTTTGGTCTGGAGCTACACTTCAACAATGTACCTGTTCAAAATTACAAACAGATTCTACATAAGAACAAACCTACAGTCCCTGTCTTGTATGCACCGCCTGTATACGGCTGTTCAGAGTATATAGGGCCTTTTTTATTTTATGTGCGGGGTTCCCCTTAATATCCATACAAGACCCAAAGGGGCTGGTAATGGGCTGGGGTAGGGGGGGGGGTCATGGGGTAGCTATGCCATTTTTCTTAAAGATTTTCATCCATATTACCGGGACCAGACATTACATTAAAGCCGCAAGCAGTTTTAAATGGCTTTTTTTTCCTTTAGAAGTGTCATTTTGTGCAGGGACAGTTCTAAACACGGGAAACACGTGGCACTTCACAGGCATACTTTAGACACCCCCCAGGTACGATATTTAAAGGAATATTTGACTTTTTTTTTTTTCACTTTATGCATCATTAAAATGACTGCTCCCGGAAAACGACCGTTTTTAAAACTTATTTTTGCATTGATACATGTCCCCTGGTGCAGAACCCGGGTTCCCAAACCCTTTTTAGGACAATAACATGCATAATAGTTGTTATAATTAGCACTTTAGAATTCGAACGTTCGCATCCATTGTATTTAATAGGGTTCTAATGTTCGTTCGAACTTTCGGTCCGTTCGCGGGTTCTGGTGCGAACCGAACCCGGGGGTGTTCGGCTCATCACTACTCCCTAGACAGTCCACACAGGTCTGGTTCCAGGCATGAGCTAACACCTAATGAATCTGGGAGTTCTTATAGAGGCCTAAATGAGCTGACAAGCTTCAGCTGGCCTCATCAACTCCCTGTCTGTACGACGCCCCACACTCTCCCTAGAGGTATGAGTCATCCATGAGCCTACTAGCCTCAGCTGGGCTTATACAACTCTCCACCCTAGTTGTATAAGTCAGCATAAAGCCTGAATCTGGGAGAAATATATCTACCCCCCTGGATGCAACCAGGTGACTTTACCTTCCTGCTGTCACATACCCCCCCCTCTTGTTTTAACCTTGGGGTTGGAACACCAGCAATCAGGCATTCATGTACTCGAGACAAAGCATCCACATTCCCCATTTGAACGCCAGGGCGATGCTTTACTGTGAAGTTGAATTCCTGTAGGGCCAGGAACCACCTATTCACTCTTCTATTTGTCTCCTTGTTTTGAGCCATCCACTTTAACGGAGCGTGATCCGTAACCATGTCAAAGTGCCTACCTAGCAGATAGTACCGAAGGGAATCTAGAGCCCACTTCACCGCTAAACACTCCTTTTCAACCGTGGCGTAATTTACCTCATGGGACTTCAACTTCCTGCTGAGGTAAATGACTGGGTGCTCTTCCCCGTTCCAGACCTGGGACAATACTGCTCCTAACCCCACATCTGACGCATCACTTTGTACGACAAAGTCTTTAGAGAAGTCGGGTGAGTACAACACTGGCTGGCTACATAAGGCTTGTCTCAAGAATTGGAATGCTGCCTCAGCCTCGGGGGTCCATTTAATCATGACCGACCCTTTCCCTTTCGTCAGGTTGGTTAGGGGCACAGCCTTAGAAGCAAAGTGGGGAATGAAGCGCCGATAATAACCCGCGATTCCCAGAAAGGCCCGTACCTGCTTCTTGCTGTTGGGACGTGGCCAACTCTGGATGGCCTCGACTTTGTTGAGTTGGGGTTTTATCACTCCCCTGCCAATGGTGTACCCAAGATATTTGGCCTCCTCCTGCCCAATGGTACACTTCTTGGGGTTAGCCGTAAACCCCGCTTCCCGGATAGAGTCTAGGACTGCTTGCACTTTTGGCAGATGTGAGGCCCAATCTGTGCTATGGACAATTACGTCATCCAGGTAAGCCGCAGCATACTTCCGATGGGGCCTCAGTATCTGGTCCATTTTCCGCTGGAATGTGGCCGGCGCATTCTGTAACCCGAACGGCATTCTCTTATATTGGAACGCCCCGTCTGGGGTTACAAATGCGGTTTTCTCTTTGGCCGACTTGGCCAGGGGAATTTGCCAATACCCTTTTGTGAGGTCAAGAGTCGTCATGTATCGGGCTGTTCCCAGCCGGTCGATCAACTCATCTATACGTGGCATGGGGTAGGTGTCAAATTTTGTAACTTTGTTCAACTGACGAAAATCGTTACAAAATCGCCAGCTCCCATCCGGTTTAGGCACCAACACAATGGGACTAGACCAATCACTTTGGGACTCCTCTATCACCCCTAAGTTCAGCATTTTCTGTACTTCCTCCCGTATTGCCTCCCGTCGGGCCTCTGGGATCCGATGGGGTTTTAACTTCACCCTTTCACCGGGCGGGGTAATAATATCATGCTCTACCCCAGATGTTTGTCCCGGCAGCTCAGAGAACACCTCCTTGTTGCGAAGCACAAACTCCTTAACCTCCTGTTGTTGGGGTTGTGACAAGGTGGCTGCTATTCCAACCTCCGGAATCACGCAACCAGTTTGAGCTGGTGACCAAGTTTCTGCGACTAGGGACTCTCTATCCCTCCAGGCTTTCAACAGATTAACGTGATATATCTGTTCGGGCTTTCGCCTTCCTGGTTGTCTGACCTTGTAATTCACTTCGCTCACTTTTTCCATTATCTCGTAGGGGCCTTGCCATTTGGCAAGGAATTTACTTTCAACCGTAGGGACAAGTACCAATATCCTATCCCCCGGGGAAAAGGTACGGGTCTTTGCTCCACGGTTGTACACTCTCTGCTGTGCCAACTGCGCTTGGGCCAAATGTTCCTTCACGATGGGCATTACCTGTGCAATTCGATCTTGCATCAGGGCGACATGCTCAATCACACTCCTGTGGGGAGAACTCTCACTTTCCCAAGTTTCCTTGGCAATATCCAACAGCCCTCTTGGGTGTCTCCCATACAGTAACTCAAAGGGGGAGAATCCCGTAGAGGATTGGGGCACCTCCCTAATAGCAAACATCAAATAAGGAAGTAGACAGTCCCAATCCTTTCCATCTCTATCCACCACTTTCTTCAACATTTGTTTTAGGGTTTTGTTGAATCTTTCAACCAGCCCATCGGTTTGGGGGTGATACACAGATGTACGCAATTGCGTCACTTTGAGCAATTTACACAGCTCTTTCATAACCCGGGACATAAAGGGTGTACCTTGGTCCGTAAGCAGTTCTTTACAAATACCCACCCGGCTAAAAACAAGAGATAGCTCTTTGGCTATGGTTTTGGCCGAGGTATTTCTGAGAGGGATCGCTTCTGGATAACGGGTGGCATAGTCCATTATAACCAATATGTACTGGTGCCCCCTAGCGGACTTGATTATAGGACCTACCAAATCCATTGCGATTCTCTCAAACGGGACCTCAATGATGGGTAGAGGGACCAGCGGGCTACGGAAATGTGGCATCGGGGCCGACCTCTGACACACAGGGCAGGAGGAACAATAATTTTCTATGTCCTTCATCACCCCAGGCCAATAGAATCTCTGTAATACCCTCTCTCTGGTTTTCTCTGTCCCCAGATGACCTCCAAGAATGTGCCCATGGGCCAACTCCAACACCAACTTCCTGTAAGGTTTGGGCACCACCAGCTGCTCAACGGTTTCTTCTGCCCTTTTTGCCACCCGATACAGTAGGTCCTTCTCTACGCTGAAGTATGGGTAAGTGCAGGTATTATCTGGGTTCACTAACTCGCCATCTATTTCCACTACGTTTTCCCGTGCCTTTATTAGGGCGGGGTCTTTTAACTGTTCTGTGGCAAAATTTTCCCTGTGAACCTCCAGATCAGAAAACTCCACAGACGGTAGGTTTTCGTCTGAGGAGGTGGGCTCCTCTCCAGTTTCTTGAGTCTCCCCTGCAAATACTGACAAGGGAAATTCTGGAGAGTCCTCACCACTCTCAGAGGAGTTCTGGCTATCACATTCCTGGTACATAGGGGCACCAGTGGGGGGCTCAGGATCATCCCACAGTTCCCAGAACTTCGGAAAATCCCTTCCCACAATGGCGTCATGCGGTAACTGAGATACTAAGCCCACTGGATGAGAGAGGGTACCTTTGGGGGTCTCGAAACACACTGTAGTCACTGGATACTCTCGGGTGTCCCCATGCACACAAATAACAGCTACCTTGCTATTCCCAGAGACCTCTGTTTTAACTAATTCAGCCTTTATCAGGGTCACAAGGCTACCTGAATCCAGTAATACCACAACATTTCTACCATTAATACACATTTTGCATAAATGTTTCTCAGTTCCTCGAATGGCAGTGCATGCGACTGTCGCACACAGCGACTGACGTCTGCCCGTCAGAAAGTCACACTGCATGGGTTCCTCCACAACCGGGCAATTGGCTGCAATATGTCCCGCTTGCCGGCAGCGGTAGCAAACGATCCTTCTTGCGGCCTCTTGAGCCGCTGATTTCCCAGGCTGTTCTCGCCAAACTTGGGGTAGAGCTCCCACCCTCTCACTCTCTCCACCCTCACCCCTTGGAATCCTCTTATCCGCCCCTGGGGATGGTCTGGTCTTAGGGTGGAAAGTCCGAGTGTCTCTGGAAGAGGCCGTCAGGTTCTCTGTAGCCAAGTATTTCTCTACACGATCCACAAGACCACCGGCCGTCTCTGGGTCTCCATGGCTTACCCACTTTTGGATGGCAGTAGGAAGAGCTCTCAAAAACCGATCCATTACAACACGTTCCACAATCTCTGGTGCGGACAAAGTCTCTGGCTGTAGCCACTTCCTGCTCAGGTGAATGAGATCATACATTTGAGACCTGGGGGGTTTTCCAAGCTGGAAAGTCCAGTTATGCACACGCTGAGCCCGGACAGCCAGGGTGACACCCAGCCTTGCCAATATTTCAGCTTTTAGCATCACATAGTCTTTTGCTTGGTCAGGCTCTAGGTCATAGTAAGCCTTCTGCGATTCACCAGTTAACAGAGGAGCCACCAGTCCAGCCCACTGCTCCTCAGGCCACTTTTCTCTTTCAGCAGTCCTTTCAAATGTGGTCAAAAATACCTCTGGATCATCCTCTCCAGTCATTTTTGTCAATAAACGACTCACCCCAAAGGACGCGGTATTAGTGGGACGGCTTTCCTCACTGGTCTGCGGACGTTGCTGCATTACTGCTTCCATTTGTTGTAGTCTCTGCTCTTGCTTCTGTAACAGGTCTATGAAGCGGGCCTCAGATTGCTGCTGGGCTTGTTGATGAGCTTGCTGCTGGGCTGCAAGGCTCCTTTGCAAACCTGCATTTGTCTGCTGTTGATTGGCATTTGCTAGAGCCAGCTGTTTCAGTATCTCCTCCATGCTGGCTTAAAAAAACCTGCCCGCATTCTCCACCAACTGTGAGGGGGTTAACTCGGTAGCGGGTGTGTGTGACCCCCTGGTTGGGCTCCCCACACAAAAACAGGGCCAGCAGACGGAGGTTGTGGTTTTCAAAATCAAAAGGTGCGGTTTATTTCTCTATGTACAGTGACAAAAACACAGCAAAGCCAAAAAGAAACAAACAAAATAAATCCTGGTCAGTTTGACCTCTGACTAAACATGCAGGTTTCCTAAACTAACAACTGGGATCAGCCTGGTGCTGTCCTAGTCCCTAAGTCCCTGGTTTAGTAAAAGTCCAAACAAATAGCCACACAGGCTTTGCCTCACCGCACAGGGGTTCACTCTCCCTAGACAGTCCACACAGGTCTGGTTCCAGGCATGAGCTAACACCTAATGAATCTGGGAGTTCTTATAGAGGCCTAAATGAGCTGACAAGCTTCAGCTGGCCTCATCAACTCCCTGTCTGTACGACGCCCCACACTCTCCCTAGAGGTATGAGTCATCCATGAGCCTACTAGCCTCAGCTGGGCTTATACAACTCTCCACCCTAGTTGTATAAGTCAGCATAAAGCCTGAATCTGGGAGAAATATATCTACCCCCCTGGATGCAACCAGGTGACTTTACCTTCCTGCTGTCACAATATATATATATATATATATATATATATTGTAGCCTGGGGGACAGGTAGTCGGTACAAAAGCTCCCTGGGATGAGCAGGCACAGATACCAAGTCCATTGGATCAGTGAAAACACAGTGTTATTTATTGGTGCTATATACAAAGTCAATGACAGGTGCTGTACAGTGCTGAAAACAAACAGAAGAAAAACTAACTAAACAAAAGCCTAGCCGTGTCTCGGCTCTAACTATACAGTATTTACAAGCCCTCCCTACCAGGCTGGACAAGCCTAGCGCTTGTCAGCTTCCACATTCACAGAGTCACAAGTTTTACAAACCTTCTTGCTCTCACAGACCAATGCTGTCTGTGTTTCCCAGGCAGAGCAAAGGCTGTCTGCTCAGGTGAGCTTTTAATTAACCTGTGGGAGAGAACCAACACTTGAACTGGATCCTGGCTCAGAGATCCCTGAATGTATATGAGAGGAGCCTGGGAGATGTATAAACCCCGAATAGGACTTTCCCAGGCTCTCTCTGGGATGCTCTGTCACAATATATATATATATATATATATATATATATATATATATATTATATATACATACACAGTATCTCACAAAAGTGAGTACACCCCTCACATTTCTGTAAATATTTTATTATATCTTTTCATGTGACAACACTGAAGAAATTACACTTTGCTACAACGTAAATTAGTGTACAGCTTGTATAACAGTGTAAATTTGCTGTCCCCCCTTTTTCAGCACTGCCTTAACCCTCTTGGGCATGGAGTTCACAGAATTGTTGACATTTTTGCAGATTTATTAAAAAAGGAAAACTGAAATATCACATGGTCCTAAGTATTCAGACCCGTTGCTCAGTATTTAGTAGAAGCACCCTTTTGATCTAATACAGCCATGAGTCTTTTTGGGAAAGATGCAACAAGTTTTTCACACCTGGATTTGGGGATCCTCTGCCATTCCTCCTTGCAGATCCTCTCCAGTTCTGTTAGGTTGGATGATAAACGTTGGTGGACAGACATTTTTAGGTCTCTTATCCAGAGATAATCAATTGGGTTTAAGTCAGGGGTCTGGCTGGGCCATTCAAGAACAGTCACGGAGTTGTTGTGAAGCCACTCCTTCGTTATTTTAGCTGTGTGCTTAGGGTCATTGTCTTGTTGGAAGGTAAACCTTCGGCCCAGTCTGAGGTCCTGAGCACTCTGGAGAAGGTTTTCGTCCAGGATATCCCTGTACTTGGCCACATTCATCTTTCCCTCGATTGCAACCAGTCGTCCTGTCCCTACAGCTGAAAAACACCCCCACAGCATGATGCTGCCACCACCATGCTTCACTATTGGGACTGTATTGGACAGGTGATGAGCAGTGCCTGGTTTTCTCCACACATACCGCTTAGAATTAAGGCCAAAAAGTTCTATCTTGGTCTCATCAGACCAGAGAATCTTATTTCTCACCATCTTGGAGTCCTTCAGGTGTTTTTTAGCAAACTCCATGCAGGCTTTCATGTGTCTTGCACTGAGGAGAGGCTTCCGTCAGGCCTCTCTGCCATGAAGCCCCGACTGGTGGAGGGCTGCAGTGATGGTTGACTTTCTACAACTTTCTCCCATCTCCCGACTGCATCTCTGGAGCTCAGCCACAGTGATCTTTGGGTTCTTCTTTACCTCTCTCACCAAGTCTCTTCTCCCCCAATAGCTCAGTTTGGCCGGACGGCCTGCTCTAGGAAGGGTTCTGGTCGTCCCAAACGTCTTCCATTTAAGGATTATGGAGGCCACTGTGCTCTTAGGAACTTTAAGTGCAGCAGAATTTTTTTTTGTAACCTTGGCCAGATCTGTGCCTTGCCACAATTCTGTCTCTGAGCTCTTCAGGCAGTTCCTTTGACCTCATGATTCTCATTTGCTCTGACATGCACTGTGAGCTGTAAAGTCTTATATAGACAGGTGTGTGGCTTTCCTAATCAAGTCCAATCAGTATAATCAAACACAGCTGGATTCAAATGAAGGTGTAGAACCATCTCAAGGATGATCAGAAGAAATGGACAGCACCTGAGTTAAATATATGAGTGTCACAGCAAAGGGTCTGAATACTTAAGACCATGTGATATTTCAGTTTTTCTTTTTTAATAAATCTGCAAAAATTTCAACAATTCTGTGTTTTTCTGTCAATATGAGGTGCTGTGTGTACATTAATGAGGAAAAAAATGAACTTAAATGATTTTAGCAAATGGCTGCAATATAACAAAGAGTAAAAAATTTAAGGGGGTCTGAATACTTTCCGTACCCACTGTGTATATATATATATATATATATATATATATATATATATATATATATATATATAATAAACATGACAGAGGGACATGTTTACTGTCTTGGGGGGTCTGATCGAAGTAGAAGGAAGTCAATAATCTTCCTCCTTCCTCCTCAGTTCCCTAGGATGTGTGTTTATATATATATCATTCCTTGAAAAGTATTCATCCGCCTTGAAATTTTCCATATTTTGTCATGTTACAACCAAAAACGGAAATGTATTTTATTGGGATTTTATGTGATAGACCAACACAAAGTGGCACATAATTGTGAAGTGGAAGTGATAAATGGTTTTAATTTTTTTTTACAAATAAATATCTGAAAAGGGTGGTGTGCATTTGTATTCAACACCCCTGAGTCAATACTTTGCAGAACCACCTTTCGCTGCAATTACTGCTGCAAGTCTATTTGGGTATGTCTCTATCAGCTTTGCACATCTAGACAGTGAAGTTTTTGGCCATTCTTTGCAAAATAGCTCAAGCTCTGTCAGATTGGATGGAGAGTGTCTGTGAACAGCAGTCTTTCCACAGATTCTCAATTTGATTTAGGCCTGGACTTTGACTGGGCCATTCTAACACATAACTAGGCTTTGATCTAAACCATTCCATTGCAGCTCTGGCTGTATGTTTAGGGTCGTTGTCCTGCTGAAAGGTGAACCTCCGCCCCAGTCTCAAGTCTTTTGCAGACTCTAACAGGTTTTGTTCTAAGATTGTCCTGTATTTGGCTCCATGCATCTTCCCATCAACTCTGACCATCTGAAGAAAAGCATCCCCACAACATGATGCTGCCACCACCATGTTTCACGGTGGGGATGGTGTGTTCAGGAGGATGTGCAGTGTCAGTTTTCCGCCACACATAATGTTTTGCTTCTAGGCGAAAAAGTAAAATTTTGGTCTCATGTGTCTCGCACCTTCTTCCATGTGTTCAGACAGATTCTCCCACCTGAGCTGTGAATCTCTGCAGCTCCTCCAGAGTTACCATGAGCCTCTTGGCTGCTTCTCTGATTAATGCTTTCCTTGCTCGGCCTGTCAGTTTAGGTGGACGGCCATGTCTTAGTAGGTTTGCAGTTGTGCCATACTCTTTCCATTTTTGGATGATGGATTGAACAGTGAGACGTTCAAAGCTTGGGATATTTGTTTATAACCTAACCTGCTTTAAACTTCTCCACAACTTTATCCCTGACCTGTCTGATGTGTTCCTTGGCCTTCAAGATGCGGTTTGTTCACTAAGGTTCTCTAACAAACCTCTGAGGGCTTCACAGAACAGTTGTATTTATACTGAGATAAAATTACTCACCAGGTGGACTCTATTTACTAATTAGGTGACTTCTGAATGCAATTGGTTCCACTAGATTTTAGTTAAAGGTATCAGAGTAATGGGGGCTGAATACGAATGCACGCCACACTTTTCATATTTTTATTTGTGAAAAATGTTGAAAAACATTTATCATTTTCCTTCCACTTCACAATTATGTGCCACTTTGTGTTGATCTATCACATAAATTCCCAATAAAATACATTTACGTTTTTGGTTGTAACAACAAAATGTGGAAAATGTCAAGAGGTATGAATACTTTTTCAAGGCACTGTATGTATATATAAAAGTGTGTGTGTATTTGGACATTTTCACTTAGGGATGTACTCACTTTTGTTGTTAGCGGTTTAGACATGAACGGCTGTGTGTTGAGTTATTTTGAGGGGACAGCACATTTACACTGTTATACAAGCTGTACCCTCACTACTTTACATTGTAACAAAGTGTCATTTCTTCAGTGTTGTCACATGAAAAGATATAATAAAATATTTACAAAACTTTGAGGTGTGTACTCACTTTTGTGAGATACTGTGTGTATATATATATATATTGTGTAGGGGACTAAAAAATGTATTGACATGAGGTGGGCGGTCTCTTCGGAGAATGCCCGTGTACTGAGCAGTGAGCACTGATAATTTACTGCTGCTTAATAAAAAGGCACCTCTGTGTTTTAGTGAATTTCTGGTACTGTAATCTCGCTATGTCTGATGAGATTACAGAACCAGGGGGTGTTCTCCACTGTTCGAAGCGTTTCTCAAAAAGAGAAGCGATCTACACTGCTTCATAAACAGGCACTCAGAGGGGAGAGATCTCCTCTGTGAATGCCGGAGAACGCAGCAGCGGATATTTTCCACTGCTTCATAAACGGACACCAAAATCTCAATAAAACACATTCACGTTTTTGATTGTAACATGACAAAATGTTGAAAATTTCAAGGAGTATGAATACTTTTTTTAAGGCACTGTATGCTGTCTACCTGATGCAGAGACAAGAAATGAAGCTGAGAAATGTATCACTGCATTCCCCTGTGATTTCAGTAAGGTGTTCAGTTTACAGCATTCGCCAAGTTTAGGTTATATCGTACTCTACCTGAACAGGTGGTTTTACTCCATAACGAAGGACTCTGGGGGGGATGATTTACTAAAGGCAAATAGACTGTGCACTTTGCAAAGTGCAGTTGCTCTAGAGCTTAGTTAATGAGTGATAGGTTCACTATGCAAAGAATACCCAACATTTAAAAACTATTTTTGCTTGCACATAATTGGATGATGGAAGTCAGCAAGGGTTCTGCTCTGTTGCGAAGCTCTGGAGCAACTTTGCAAAGTGCACAGTCTCTTTTCCTTTAGTAAATCAACACCACTGATACCTTTCCAAGTGTTCATTTAGTTCTTAGAATACAATGGGGGTTATTTACTAAAGGCAAATCCACTTTGCACTACAAGTGCAAAGTGCACTTGGAAGTGCAGTCGCTGTAGATCCGAGGGGGACATGCAAGGAAAATAAAAAAACAGCATTTTAGCTTGCACGTGATTGGATGATAAAATCAGCAGAGCTTCTCCTCATTTGAGATCTACCCCTCAGATTTACAGCGACTGCACTTCCAAGTGCACTTTCAGTGCAATTTGAAGTGCACTTTGCACTTGTAGTTTGTACTTGTAGTGCAAAGTGGATTTGCCTTTCGTAAATAACCCCCATTATATTTGAGCATGATAGTCACAAGTTGTGCAGGAAAGAGATCATTCACAAAATTGGCACTGATAAAGAATTATCTGAGAACCACGATGACCCAAGAAAGACTAAGTTCTCTGTGCCTACTGGATGGAAAGAGCAGGGTGCTAAATATTTTCTGACTCCAAGTGTAGAAAGACTTTTTGTAGATATTGTGAGGCAAAATGTGTTTGGAATTGAAGCTACATTACGCAATATACAACAATTTGGGGTTGATTTACTAAAGGCAAATGCACTCTGCACTACAAGTGCACTTGAAATTGCACTGAAAGTACACTTGGAAGTGCAGTCGCTGTAGATCTGAGGGAAAGCTCTGAAATGAGGGGAAGCTCCGCTGAATTTATCATCCAATCATGTGCAAGCTAAAATGCTGTTTTTTATTTTCCTTGCATGTCCCCCTCAGATCTACAGCGACTGCACTTCCAAGTGCTGTGCACTTGTGCAAAGTGTATTTGCCTTTAGTAAATGTAGCACTTTGTGAACCTACTTAGTGTGATTGGAAGCACTGATTGATATGAATGGCTACTCACATCAATCAGTGCTTTCAATCACATTGAGTAGTATTTTGTGGAATCCTCCCACTACTGAGCGGTGTTTGCTGTTATAGATATAGTGCCACCTTGAACTAGGACCGCTGTTTTAAAGTCCCAGGTGCAATTCCGTCTAGTGCAGCTGCCAGGCAAACAGCATCTTTCCACACTAATGCCTCATACACACGACCGGTTTTCCCATCAGGAAAACTGCCATTAAAGCTTTTGGCTGGGAAAACCGTCCGTGTGTATGCTCCATCGCAGTTTTCCTGACAGGAAAACTACGGGGGAAGAAAAAAAGAGAACCAGCTCTCTTTTTTCCCATCAGGAAAAAATCCTGCCGAGGAAACTGGTCGTCTGTATGCTTTCCCGAGGGGAAAAAAAATGTGCATGCTCGTAAACACTTTGACGCATGCGCGGAAGCATAGAACGTCATTTTGTCGGCTCATCGTAGTCTTTGACGTCACGCGTTCTTGGCAGTCAAAAATTCAGCGGTCTTTTGTGTGCCCGCGTGTATGCAAGGCTGGCTTGAGAGGAATCCCGTCGGGAAAAGCGTTGTTTTTTTTCCTGCCGGGAAAACCGGTCGTGTGTACAAGGCATGACTCAGAAATAATGTCCATGAGGGTAGCATTTATTGCTGTAGTAACTTGGATAAGGTTCAGGGAGCTGCAGGACTCTGCACATTACTAACTGGAACAACTGAGGATATTCTTCCTTTCCCTTCCTTTCAGAGGTGGGACACTAAAGTGGGCAAAAAAACATTAGCTGATTATGTACATTTTCCTGCCAGCTTATTTAAAAAAAAAAAAAAAAAAAAGGATATAGGACCTTCCCCCTTCATCTCTCGTCTCTTCATTTCATACAAAGAAAAACAAGCTGCCAGGGAAATGTCATTTTCACGCAATTTAGATTTTTTTCTTTGTAAATGTCATGTGTGCAGTAGTACACTGTATACAATTTAAAGGCGCACCACTTTCACAGGCTAGATTAAACTCCCATCAACTTTAATAGAGTTTGGATCATCCCTACTTAAACAAAAATTGATGAGCACTAGCTCCAAAACAAACTGATTCAAAATCAGAAAAAAAAGAGGAGTCATACGTACACTGCTGTTTTCTGAAATATTATTTTAACCACATCCCACCCGGCCTATAGCAGAATGACGGCTGTGCGGGGGATCAGTTATTCTGACTGGGCGTCATATGACGTCCAGCAGAATAATCCGCACTCTGCACGCCCCCGGGGGTGTGCAGAGTGGCGATCGGTGGTGTGCGCATCTCCCATTTTGGTAAAGAGCCTATGATGCAGGCTCTTTACCACGTGATCAGCTATGACCAATCACAGCTGATCACAGCGGTAACCAGGAAGTGCCGGTAATCGGCTTTCCTCAGCTCGCGCTGACAAGGCGCGAGCAGAGGAGAACTGATCAGCGGCTCTCCTGACAGGGGGGGCTGCACCGATAATCAGCGCACTGAATATCAGCGCAGCCCCTATCAGAGGTGCCCACCACAGATGCCAATCAGTGCCCATAACAAATGCCAATCAGTGCCCATCACAAATGCCAAGCAGTGCTGTCACAAATGCCAATAAGAGCCCATCAGAAATGCCTCCCATTCATTCCAGTGTGACTTGTCACACTCGTGCGGTGCGCTTGCGGAATGTTCCAAAAAGTCCTGCAAGCAGCATCTTTGGGGCAGGTTGGGAGCGCTGTAGTTAGCCCATTAGAATGAATGGGTAGCGCTTTCAAAGCGATTGAAAAGCGCTTAGAAAGCACTGCAAAACTGGAGTTTTTAACCATTTTTTGGGGTTAAAAGCGTCCCGCTAGCGCCCAAAAAGCGGCACAAAAGCGCTGCTTAGATAGTGCTAAAGCAATGCTAAAATGAGCAGCGCTTTAGCGCTAAGGGCCGGCGCTTTCAGTGTGAAAGCAGTCTAAAAGAGCAGATAGATCTGTTTCAGGTCTATCTGTGCCACCTGTACCAGTTTCTATTTCAGAGTGAAATAGAAACTAGCTCAGGTCTGCAGAGGGAATACAACAATGATGATGATAGAAAACTGACACAGATTCCCACCAGTTATAACATCATTATACGGGATGTTAGCAGTCAGCAGACAGCTCACAACCCCCTCTCTGCTTGTGCAGTGATTTCACTACACAAGCAGAGCCTGTAGGGTTACCAACCCTTCTCCCCCCTTCCACTCTGAGCTGAGTGGGAGCAAAGGTGGCAGAGAGTTTAAAGCATACAGCTGCAGCTCTCCAGTTCTTGGTGCTGTGTCTGTCAGAGCTACAGAACATAGATGCCCCTAATTAACAAAGGGACATGCACCCTTTTTGTTAATTAGGAGCAGCATCTGCTCCTATTTATAAGTATCGTGCAAGCACAACTCTTTGCTAAATACCCCCAATGTCTACAGATACTTACCCCAAGCAATTTTCTTTTTTTTTTAATTTGAGGTACATATATAGTGCTGACAATTTATGCATTGCTTTAACCACTTCTGCCGGTAGAATTTACCCCCATCCTGACCAGAGCACTTTTTGTGATACGACACTGCGTCGCTTTAACTGACAATTGTGCGGTCGTGCGATGTTGCACCCACAAATAAAGCTATAAACAAAAAAAGAGCGACAATTTTGAAAAAAAAAATATATATTTTTGACTTTTTGCTATAATAAATATCCCCAAAAAATATATAAAAAAACAAATTTTTCCTCAGTTTAGGCCGATATGTATTCTTCTACATATTTTTGGTAAAAAAAAATGCAATAAGCCTATATTGATTGGTTTGCACAAAAGATATAGCGTCTACAAAATAGGTCATAGATTTATGTCATTTTTATTAATAATTTTATATTTACTAGCAATGGCGGCGATCTACGATTTTTATCGAGACTGAGACATTATGGCGGACACATCGGACACTTTTGACACTATTTTGCGACCATTGTCATTTATACAGCGGTCAGTGCTATAAAAATGCACTGATTACGTTGTGTAAATGACACTGGCAGGGAAGGGGTTAAATACTAGGGGGGCAATCAAGGGGAGTGATTCTAATTGTGGGGAGATGGGTTACCACTGACATGACAGCGATCACTGCTCCGATGACAGGGAGCAGTAGATCCCTGTCATGTCACTAGGCAGAACAGGGAAATGCCTTGTTCTGCCTGTTCAGCCTCTCAGTGTCACGATCGCGGGCCATCGGCGAACATCGAGTTTGCGGGGCCCGCGGGCATGGTCACGGAGAACGCGGCGGGCGCGCTCCTGCTGCATGGCAAATTAAAGGGGATGTACCTGTACACCCATTTGCCTGCCCGTGCCATTCTGTCAACGTATGTTGGCGTGCGGCGGTCAGCAACTGGTTAAACTCACATTCATATACACATGCTAGGGACAATTAAGACATGAGCCAATTCATCTACCAGCATGTCTTTGAAGTATGAGAGGAAACCAGAATACCCAGAGGAAACCTACGCAGGCACAGGGAGAACATGCAAAATCCGTGCAGGTAGCATCGTGGTTGGGATTCAAACAGACTACCGTATATACTCGAGTATAAGCCGAGTTTTTCAGCACATTTTTTTGTGCTGAAAATGCCCCCCTCAGCTTATACTCGAGTCACCTTTTTGCGCCTGATCTCCCGGACTTTGGGGACCCAGTACCAGCCGGCCGTAACTTTGCACAAATGTAGCCCCACTCTTCCTCTACAAGTTTGTTGTCCAGGGGACCTACGGCCGGGGAGCACCGATTTTTCAAAGCCGGGACCTCCTTCCATAGACTCCCATGTTAAATGGTAATTTCTCTGGTGATTTGGGGACCCGGTACCAGCCGGTCGTAGGTCCCCTGGACCAGAAACTTGGCACACATGTGGCCCCATTTCTTCTCTATAAGTGTGCAAAGTTTGTTGTCTGGGGGAGCACCGATTTTTCAAAGCCGGGCACCCCTTCCATAGACTCCCATGTTAAACGTCAGTCTAGTCATGGACACAGTGAGGCATGGGCACAGTGAGGCATGGGCACAGTGAGACATGCACATGGACACAGTGAGGCATGCACATGGGCACAGTGAGGCACGCACATGGACACAGTGAGGCAAAGTGAGGCACAGTGAGGCATGCAGATGGACACCCTAGGCTTATACTCAAGTCAATACGTTTTCCCATTTTTTTGTGGTAAAATGAGGTGCCTCGGCTTATATTCGGGTCGGCTTATACTCGAGTATATACAGTATTTTAGTGCTGTCAGGCAAAGGTGCTAACCACTAAGCTGTGCTTCTTGGCACTATCTCTTTAAATGGATATTCTCCTTTTTATTTGGTAAGAATACATTTTTAATTAATATGTTGTAACCCAAAGTGTTAACCTAAATCAGTGGTTCTCAACTCCAGTCCTCAAGGCGCACCAACAGGTCATGTTTTCAGGATTTCTCTCAGATAAAACAGCTGTGGTAATTACTAAGGCAGTAAAACAGATCAAATCACCTGTGCAAAATAATGGAAATCCTGAAAACATGACCTGTTGGTGCCCCTTGAGGACTGGAGTTGAGAAACACTGACCTAAATAATGCAACTAAACCTTGAAAAAAGAACTTCCCACCTTCACCCTGAACCACCTATTCATGGTCTAGTCAGGGGAAATTGGTGATCTCATCGAATATAGGAATTCCTATTCAGATATGCATCCTCTGAGAAGTCACACAGGATTGTGCTGTGTACTCTCCCCTACACATTCTCTTGGTTTTTGGATATTTATGACACAACAAACAAAATAAGTAAAATGAGAAAAAAGAATAAAGGAACCTCCAATATAGCTAATGTAAGCAAAGCACGGTGGTCCCTGTAAATCTATATCCAGGCTTCTTATAATGTGTAACTATGAGCTGGAAATACATTGAAGTTGAATTGTCATATTTAAGGAGACTGGGTTCCTGGCCAATTAGTTTCCTAAGCTCTAATTAGATTTGCATGCTTCAGAAACCTTGCCAAACCACTGATCCATGGGAAGATAGTCACCTGCAGGTAATTTCTTCATGCACAGCAGGTTTCTTGAATAAAGCAAACATGACTTATTCTATAAACTTGGCTCAAGCACGGGCCAACAACAGAGCTGCATTGTTGCAAGACAAGCCTAGACTGTGCAGCAAAAAAAGGGCCTTCCTTAAAAATCACCACTTGTTCTGCCCCTTTGTTCAGCTCAACAAAAAGGAAGGAAAAAATAAGCTGCAATGAAAATGGAAAAAAGTATAAAAAAAAAGTATAAGCTTTTAATTATACATCTTTTTAATGCTTGTTCATTTATTCTGGTTTTGGCACAAAGTCAGAAAGTTTTTCTGTGAAGTGAGTTGGTGCTTGAGGGATTGATAATCACAGAATAATCACAGGAGTAAAGCAAGTAGGTCTGTAAATGGGGTTCATAGTTTGACCAGAAAGTTTACACTGAATGCAGCTAGGGAGAAATCCCTGGCAGTATCATTTCCATCTTTACCAAAATCCTTGTAGAATTGGTTTTTAGGTTTACCACGAGTGGGGGGGGGGGGGCTCAGGATGCAGATAAAATGTTTTTTTTTTGTTTTTTGTTTTTTATAATAGTTTGAATAGAATCCCTGACGGGTCTTTATTGCCGTCTGTGTTCCCCTTAGGATGTTTCATCCTCTCCATCTGATCTGGTGACCACTAGGGATGAGCTTCGTGTTCGAGTCGAACATACGTTCGACTCGAACATCGGCTGTTCGATCGTTCGACGAAGATCGAACGATTTGGGCCGTTCGCGCCAAATTCGAGTGACGCGAACGGCCCACAATGCACTACGCCATCGCAGTGTCATCCAGGCGCTGTGATTGGCCAAGCATGCACTGTGACCCCGCATGCTTGGCCAATCACAGCGCCGGCAGCGAGGAGAGCAATGATTGGCCACAGGCAGGATGCCTGTGGCCAATTATTGCTGAGGGTGTTTAGTACACGCCCCACACTATAAAAGGCCGCCAGCACGGCGGCCTAGTGTAGTGTGTTCCGGAGCAGGGAAAGAGAAGCATAGGCAGGGACAGTGACATTTATTTTTTTCTTGCTTAACCTGGATTCCTTTAGTTTAGGGAAAGAGAAGGATAGGTAGGGAGAGTGTCAGTGTGTTTTACTGTGCGAATCCTTGTTTCTAGGGACAGGGAAGGACAGTGAGGGAATTCTCCTTGTGCTATAGTGTGCTTTAAAAAAACATTTTTTCTAGGGACAGAAAACTATAGGTAGGGAGAGTGTCAGTGTGTTTTACTGTGCGAATCCTTGTTTCTAGGGACAGGGAAGGACAGTGAGGGAATTCTCCTTGTGCTATAGTGTGCTTTAAAAAAACATTTTTTCTAGGGACAGAAAACTATAGGTAGGGAGAGTGTCAGTGTGTTTTACTGTGCGAATCCTTGTTTCTAGGGACAGGGAAGGACAGTGAGGGAATTCTCCTTGTGCTATAGTGTGCTTTAAAAAAACATTTTTTCTAGGGACAGAAAACTATAGGTAGGGAGAGTGTCAGTTTCTTTCACTGTGATAATCCTTGTTTCTAGGGACAGGGAAGGACAGTGAGGGAATTCTCCTTGTGCTATAGTGTGCTTTAAAAAACCATTTTTTCTAGGGACAGAAAACTATAGGTAGGGAGAGTGTCAGTGTGTTTTACTGTGCGAATCCTTGTTTCTAGGGACAGGGAAGGACAGTGAGGGAATTCTCCTTGTGCTATAGTGTGCTTTAAAAAAACATTTTTTCTAGGGACAGAAAACTATAGGTAGGGAGAGTGTCAGTGTGTTTTACTGTGTGAATCCTTGTTTCTAGGGACAGGGAAGGACAGTGCTTTAAAAAAACATTTTTTCTAGGGACAGAAAACTATAGGTAGGAAGAGTGTCAGTTTCTTTCACTGTGATAATCCTTGTTTCTAGGGACAAAGAAGGAAAGTGAGGGAAATTCTCCTTGTGCTATAGTGTGCTTTAAAAAAACATTTTTTCTAGGGACAGAAAACTATAGGTAGGGAGAGTGTCAGTGTGTTTTACTGTGCGAATCCTTGTTTCTAGGGACAGGGAAGGACAGTGAGGGAATTCTCCTTGTGCTATAGTGTGCTTTAAAAAAACATTTTTTCTAGGGACAGAAAACTATAGGTAGGAAGAGTGTCAGTTTCTTTCACTGTGATAATCCTTGTTTCTAGGGACAAAGAAGGAAAGTGAGGGAAATTCTCCTTGTGCTATAGTGTGCTTTAAAAAAACATTTTTTCTAGGGACAGAAAACTATAGGTAGGGAGAGTGTCAGTGTGTTTTACTGTGCGAATCCTTGTTTCTAGGGACAGGGAAGGACAGTGAGGGAATTCTCCTTGTGCTATAGTGTGCTTTAAAAAAACATTTTTTCTAGGGACAGAAAACTATAGGTAGGAAGAGTGTCAGTTTCTTTCACTGTGATAATCCTTGTTTCTAGGGACAAAGAAGGAAAGTGAGGGAAATTCTCCTTGTGCTATAGTGTGCTTTAAAAAAACATTTTTTCTAGGGACAGAAAACTATAGGTAGGGAGAGTGTCAGTGTCTTTTACTGTGCGAATCCTTGTTTCTAGGGACAGGGAAGGACAGTGAGGGAATTCTCCTTGTGCTATAGTGTGCTTTAAAAAAACATTTTTTCTAGGGACAGAAAACTATAGGTAGGGAGAGTGTCAGTGTGTTTTACTGTGCGAATCCTTGTTTCTAGGGACAGGGAAGGACAGTGAGGGAATTCTCCTTGTGCTATAGTGTGCTTTAAAAAAACATTTTTTCTAGGGACAGAAAACTATAGGTAGGAAGAGTGTCAGTTTCTTTCACTGTGATAATCCTTGTTTCTAGGGACAAAGAAGGAAAGTGAGGGAAATTCTCCTTGTGCTATAGTGTGCTTTAAAAAAACATTTTTTCTAGGGACAGAAAACTATAGGTAGGGAAAGTGTCAGTGTCTTTTACTGTGCGAATCCTTGTTTCTAGGGACAGGGAAGGACAGTGAGGGAATTCTCCTTGTGCTATAGTGTGCTTTAAAAAAAAAATTTTCTAGGGACAGAAAACTATAGGTAGGGAGAGTGTCAGTGTGTTTTACTGTGCGAATCCTTGTTTCTAGGGACAGGGAAGGACAGTGAGGGAATTCTCCTTGTGCTATAGTGTGCTTTAAAAAAACATTTTTTCTAGGGACAGAAAACTATAGGTAGGAAGAGTGTCAGTTTCTTTCACTGTGATAATCCTTGTTTCTAGGGACAAAGAAGGAAAGTGAGGGAAATTCTCCTTGTGCTATAGTGTGCTTTAAAAAACATTTTTTCTAGGGACAGAAAACTATAGGTAGGAAGAGTGTCAGTTTCCTTCACTGTGATAATCCTTGTTTCTAGGGACAGGGAAGGACAGTGAGGAAAATTCTCCTTGTGCTATAGTGTGCTTTAAAAAAACATTTTTTCTAGGGACAGAAAACTATAGGTAGGGAGAGTGTCAGTTTCTTTCACTGTGATAATCCTTGTTTCTAGGGACAGGGAAGGACAGTGAGGAAAATTCTCCTTGTGCTATAGTGTGCTTTAAAAAAACATTTTTTCTAGGGACAGAAAACTATAGGTAGGGAGAGTGTCAGTGTGTTTTACTGTGCAAATCCTTGTTTCTAGGGACAGGGAAGGACAGTGAGGGAATTCTCCTTGTGCTATAGTGTGCTTTAAAAAAACATTTTTTCTAGGGACAGAAAACTATAGGTAGGGAGAGTGTCAGTGTGTTTTACTGTGCGAATCCTTGTTTCTAGGGACAGGGAAGGACAGTGAGGGAATTCTCCTTGTGCTATAGTGTGCTTTAAAAAAACATTTTTTCTAGGGACAGAGAACTATAGGTAGGAAGAGTGTCAGTTTCTTTCACTGTGATAATCCTTGTTTCTAGGGACAAAGAAGGAAAGTGAGGGAAATTCTCCTTGTGCTATAGTGTGCTTTAAAAAAACATTTTTTCTAGGGACAGAAAACTATAGGTAGGGAGAGTGTCAGTGTGTTTTACTGTGCGAATCCTTGTTTCTAGGGACAGGGAAGGACAGTGAGGGAATTCTCCTTGTGCTATAGTGTGCTTTAAAAAAACATTTTTTCTAGGGACAGAAAACTATAGGTAGGAAGAGTGTCAGTTTCTTTCACTGTGATAATCCTTGTTTCTAGGGACAAAGAAGGAAAGTGAGGGAAATTCTCCTTGTGCTATAGTGTGCTTTAAAAAAAAATTTTTTCTAGGGACAGAAAACTATAGGTAGGGAGAGTGTCAGTGTCTTTTACTGTGCGAATCCTTGTTTCTAGGGACAGGGAAGGACAGTGAGGGAATTCTCCTTGTGCTATAGTGTGCTTTAAAAAAACATTTTTTCTAGGGACAGAAAACTATAGGTAGGAAGGGTGTCAGTTTCTTTCAATGTGATAATCCTTGTTTCTAGGGACAAAGAAGGAAAGTGAGGGAAATTCTCCTTGTGCTATAGTGTGCTTTAAAAAAACATTTTTTCTAGGGACAGAAAACTATAGGTAGGGAGAGTGTCAGTGTGTTTTACTGTGCGAATCCTTGTTTCTAGGGACAGGGAAGGACAGTGAGGGAATTCTCCTTGTGCTATAGTGTGCTTTAAAAAAACATTTTTTCTAGGGACAGAAAACTATAGGTAGGAAGAGTGTCAGTTTCTTTCACTGTGATAATCCTTGTTTCTAGGGACAAAGAAGGAAAGTGAGGGAAATTCTCCTTGTGCTATAGTGTGCTTTAAAAAAACATTTTTTCTAGGGACAGAAAACTATAGGTAGGGAGAGTGTCAGTGTGTTTTACTGTGCGAATCCTTGTTTCTAGGGACAGGGAAGGACAGTGAGGGAATTCTCCTTGTGCTATAGTGTGCTTTAAAAAAACATTTTTTCTAGGGACAGAAAACTATAGGTAGGAAGAGTGTCAGTTTCTTTCACTGTGATAATCCTTGTTTCTAGGGACAGGGAAGGACAGTGAGGAAAATTCTCCTTGTGCTATAGTGTGCTTTAAAAAAACATTTTTTCTAGGGACAGAAAACTATAGGTAGGGAGAGTGTCAGTGTGTTTTACTGTGCGAATCCTTGTTTCTAGGGACAGGGAAGGACAGTGAGGGAATTCTCCTTGTGCTATAGTGTGCTTTAAAAAAAAAAATTTCTAGGGACAGAAAACTATAGGTAGGAAGAGTGTCAGTTTCTTTCACTGTGATAATCCTTGTTTCTAGGGACAGGGAAGGACAGTGAGGGAATTCTCCTTGTGCTATAGTGTGCTTTAAAAAAACATTTTTTCTAGGGACAGAAAACTATAGGTAGGAAGAGTGTCAGTTTCTTTCACTGTGATAATCCTTGTTTCTAGGGACAGGGAAGGACAGTGAGGGAAATTC
Source organism: Rana muscosa (assembly GCA_029206835.1). Taxonomy (NCBI): domain Eukaryota; kingdom Metazoa; phylum Chordata; class Amphibia; order Anura; family Ranidae; genus Rana; species Rana muscosa. The sequence continues at coordinate 294,639,500 of CM055116.1, forward strand.
TCCTTGTGCTATAGTGTGCTAAAGCATTCCTCATCAACCATCTTTGAAATCCTTGTTTTTTTGGACAGTCAGGGAAATTGTCGTTGTGCTATTCTGTGCAAAAGCAATCATCCTCAACCATATTTAGAAATCCTTAAGTAAAGGGACAGAGAAGGACACCTGAAGGTAGCCCTTATTGCTTTTTTCCCATCTCCCTGCAGGCCATCTATTAGAATGTCTGGAAGGCAAACAAGGAGAGGCAGACAGTCAGGAGGCAATAAAAGAGGGCAAGCAGGCTCTGTGTCTGGGGGCAACAGTGCTGGTCGTGGACGCGGTGCATTGTCATCAGCACATGGCCATGGGACACGCTTGTCCTTCTTTTCGGCAGCTGGACATGTTGAGCCACATCATGCCGAAGACTTGGTAGAGTGGATGACCAAACCCTCCTCCTCCTCCTCATCCTCTCTCACCCAGGCTCAGGGTACTGGAAAAGCAGCTGCCAAAGTGTCCTCTTCCCTGGTATCAATGTCAGACTCATCATCAGTCACTCCTTCCCTAGACCCACCATGTCCTCCTCCTGAGGAGTCCCCCGAACTGTTTGAGCACAGTGTTGGGTACATGCTCCAGGAGGATGCCCAGCGTTTCGAAGGGTCTGATGATGAAACCCAGCTACAGGAAGGCAGTAGCGTGAGAGCAGACAGAGGGGATGCTCAAGAAGGACACCAATCTGGCAGTCATGTTCCAGCAGCTGCAGCATACTGCCAGATTGGCTCCAGTGATGAGGAGGGAGGGGATGATGAGGTCACTGACTCCACGTGGGTGCCTAATAGGAGAGAGGAGGAGGAGGAGGATGAGGAGGAGGCACATCTCCAACGAGGCAGGATGCCCTTTGGTGGCCAGCGTAAGGGCAGTACACCGACGGAATCACACCGCAGAGCTCCGCCTGTGCAGGGCGCTGCCTCTGCCCGTCATTCAAAAAGTTCTTTGGTGTGGGCCTTTTTTGAGGCTAGTGCATCAGATCGCACAGCTGCTGTTTGCAACATATGTCTCAAGCGTATATCGCGTGGCCAAAACATCAGCCGCTTGGGTACCACATGCCTGACCAGACATATGTTGACCTGCCATGCAGCTCGTTGGCAAGCCTACCTCAAAGACCCACACCAAAGAACAAAGCGGACCTCTCCTTGCACCACATCAGCTGGGATCTCCAACCCCACTATAACTTCAGTCCTCTCTGAAACATGCACTGAGAGGAATGAAGGTGTAGAATTAGGTGTGTCACAGCCAAGTACTTGCGGCCACTCTGCTAGCAGTACACCGACGTCCGATTCTAGCAGGCAAATTTCCCTGCCCCAGCTGCTGGACCGTCGAAAGAAGTTCACTCCCAGCCATCCACATGCCCAGCGGTTGAATGCTAGCTTGGCTAAATTGCTAGCGCTTCAACTGCTGCCTTTTCAGTTGGTAGACTTGGCCCCCTTCCGTGAGTTTGTGCAATGTGCGGTTCCTCAGTGGCAGGTTCCCAAACGCCACTTTTTCTCACGGAAGGCTATTCCGGCTCTCTACCGGCATGTGGAAGGCAATGTCTTGGCCTCGCTGGACAGGGCGGTCAGCGGTAAGGTGCATATTACCGCTGACTCATGGTCCAGCAGGCATGGACAGGGACGTTAACTTTCTTTCACGGCCCATTGGGTCACTCTTTTGGCAGCTGGGAAGGATGCAGGACAAGGTGCAGTAGTGTTGGAGGTTGTTCCACCACCACGCCTCCAAAATGCTACTACTGGTTGTGACACACCTCTCTCCTCCACCCCCTCCTCTTCTTCTTCCTCCATGGCCTCTTCCTGTGGTTTGTCCTCGGAACCAGCGGTGCTCCGTAGCCGTTCAAGGGGCTACGCAAGTACGCAGGCAAAAAGATGCCATGCCGTGCTTGCGCTGTTGTGTTTGGGGGACAGAAGCCACACTGGGGCAGAGGTCCTGTCTGCTCTGCAGGGCCAGGCCGAGAGGTGGTTGACGCCACGCCAGCTTAAGCCAGGAATGGTGGTTTGCGACAATGGCACCAACCTCCTCTCCGCCCTCCGACAGGGACAACTGACCCATGTGCCCTGTGTGGCTCACGTCCTTAACCTGGTGGTGCAGCGGTTCTTGGGCAGGTACCCGGGCTTACAGGATGTCCTGAGGCAGGCCAGGAAAGTCTGTGTGCATTTCCGCAGATCTTATAATGCCAGTGCTCGCCTGGCTGAGCTGCAAAAGGAGTTGAACCTGCCCGAGAACCGCCTTATATGTGACATGCCCACCAGGTGGAACTCAACGTTGGCCATGCTGCAGCGGCTGCACACGCAGCAGAGGGCCATCAATGAGTACCTGTGCGACTACGGCACCAGGACAGGGTCAGGGGAGCTTGGTTTTTTTTCTCCACGCCAGTGGGGCATGATCAGGGATGCATGCACTGTCCTGGCACCATTTGAGGAGGCCACGAGGATGGTGAGCAGTGACAGTGCATGCATCAGTGACACTGTACCTCTTGTCCACCTGTTGGAGCACACGCTGCGTGGAATAATGGACAGGGCACTTGAGGCAGAACAGAGGCAGGAAGAGGAGGACTTCCTTGCCTCTCAAGGCCCCCTTTACCCAGACAGTGTTCCTTCTGTCCCACCCATCGCACAGGAAGAGGAGGAGGAGGAGGAGGAGGAGGAGGAGGATTGTGTCAGCATGGAGGTGGAGGCTGGCACTCAGCATCATCAGCAGCAGTCTTTTAGGGGTGATTTACAGTCCCAAGAAACCAGTGGACTTGTACGTGGCTGGGAGGAGGTGGCTGCGGATCATGTCGTCCTTAGTGACCCAGAGGACTCCGGAGCGAATGCCTCAGCAAACCTACGCTGCATGGCCTTCCTGATCCTGCAAAGTCTGCGGAAGGATCCTCGTATTCTTCGGATCAAGGAGAGGGACCATTACTGGCTGGCCACTCTCCTTGATCCACGGTACAAGGGTAAGGTTGCGGACCTTATGTTACCGTCGCAGAGGGAGCAGAGGATGAGACAACTCCGGGAGGCCTTGCAGAAAGGTCTGTGCAACGCGTTCCCAGAGACTGGGAGGTTACAAACTCCTGGTCCTGGACAACGAGTTGCTGAGGCTTCGGCCAGTCAAAGAAGGAGCGGTGGGGAAGGTGGCCGTCTGACCGATGCGTTCAGACAATTCTTTAGTCCGCAGCCCCAAAGTATGATCGGTTCCAGCAACCATCGCCAGCGTCTGATAAACATGGTGCAGGAATATCTAGGGGCAAGGTCAGACTTGGACACCTTCCCCACCGAAAATCCTCTGGCTTACTGGGTCTTGAGGATGGATCACTGGCCAGAGCTTGCACAGTATGCAATTGAGCTACTGGCCTGTCCTGCATCCAGCGTTCTTTCGGAACGCACATTCAGTGCTGCTGGAGGATTTGTCACGGATCACAGGGTGCGCCTGTCCACCGACTCGGTTGATCGACTGACTTTCATCAAGATGAACCAGTCTTGGATCACCACCAGCTACCACACACCTGATGCTGATATAACAGACTAATTGATTTTAACATGTCACATCCCTTCAAGACTGATGCTGATGCTGAGTGCCTGTGCTGTTATGTTGACTGGCTATCCTCCTCCTCCGAGTCCTCAATGATACGATTGATGATGATAGCTTGGAAGATCATTTTTGTTTATGGGTGCCGCCACCAGTGGCTAAGGCCCAATTTTTCAGCCCCTGTTTTACAGGGGCGTGTAATTACAATTTTTTTAGCAATAATTTGCCATAGGGCTCATTGCTGTGCTCCAAGTACAGTATCTGTGAGGGGTTGGAGTGTTGTGGCACCAGTGCCTAAGGCCCAATTTTTCAGCCCCTGTTTAACAGGGGCGTGTCATTACAATTTTTGAAGCAATACTTTGCAACAGGGCTCATTGCTGTGCTCCAAGTACAGTATCTGTGAGGGGTTGTAGTGTTGTGCCACCAGTGCCTAAGGCCCAATTTTTCAGCCCCTGTTCAACAGGGGCATGCAATTACAATTCTTGATCTAATAATTCACAGCAGGGCCCATTGCTGCACCCACCAAGAGTAACTCTGAGGGCTTACAGTGTTGTGGCAACGCCACCACCACCACCACCACCACGAAAGGCCCAATTTTTCAGTCCCTGTTCAAAAGGGGCATGTAATTACAATTCTTGATCTAATAATTCACAGCAGGGCCCATTGCTGCACCCACCAAGAGTAACTCTGAGGGCTTACAGTGTTGTGGCAACGCCACCACCACGAAAGGCCCAATTTTGCAGCCCCTGTTCAAAAGGGGCATGTAATTACAATTCTTGATCTAATAATTCACAGCAGGGCCCATTGCTGCACCCACCAAGAGTAACTCTGAGGGCTTACAGTGTTGTGGCAACACCACCACCACCACCACCACCACGAAAGGCCCAATTTTTCAGCCCCTGTTCAACAGGGGCATGCAATTACAATTCTTGATCTAATAATTCACAGCAGGGCCCATTGCTGCACCCACCAAGAGTAACTCTGAGGGCTTACAGTGTTGTGGCAACGCCACCACCACCACCACCACGAAAGGCCCAATTTTTCAGCCCCTGTTCAAAAGGGGCATGTAATTACAATTCTTGATCTAATAATTCACAGCAGGGCCCATTCCTGCACCCACCAAGAGTAACTCTGAGGGCTTACAGTGTTGTGGCAACACCACCACCACCACCACCACCACGAAAGGCCCAATTTTTCAGCCCCTGTTCAACAGGGGCATGCAATTACAATTCTTGATCTAATAATTCACAGCAGGGCCCATTCCTGCACCCACCAAGAGTAACTCTGAGGGCTTACAGTGTTGTGGCAACACCACCACCACCACCACCACCACGAAAGGCCCAATTTTTCAGCCCCTGTTCAACAGGGGCATGCAATTACAATTCTTGATCTAATAATTCACAGCAGGGCCCATTCCTGCACCCACCAAGAGTAACTCTGAGGGCTTACAGTGTTGTGGCAACACCACCACCACCACCACCACCACGAAAGGCCCAATTTTTCAGCCCCTGTTCAACAGGGGCATGCAATTACAATTCTTGATCTAATAATTCACAGCAGGGCCCATTCCTGCATCCACCAAGAGTAACTCTGAGGGCTTACAGTGTTGTGGCAACACCACCACCACCACCACCACCACGAAAGGCCCAATTTTTCAGCCCCTGTTCAACAGAGGCATGCAATTACAATTCTTGATCTAATAATTCACAGCAGGGTCCATTGCTGCACCCACCAAGAGTAACTGTCAGGGCTTACAGTGTTGTGGCACCAGCACCACCATCAAAGGCCCAATTTTTACTACCACTGTTCAACAATTATATGTAATTAAAATTCCTGATATAATAGTTGACAGCAGGGCGTTCCAGCACCCACCAAGAGTAACTGTGAGTGCTTACAGTGTTGTGCCAACACCAACAACTAAGGGGCCTATTTCTGCAGAGTATATACGGCAGGTCCCTACTTTCAAACATCCAACTTACAAACGACTCCTACTTGCAAACGCAAGAAGACAACAGGAAGTGAGAGGAAATCTACCACTAGGAAGGAAAATTCTCTCCTGTAAGAATAAATATGGGAGAAAGGTGTCTCCTCTGTACTGATGCTTTATCAGCAATCCTTGTTTCAAGAAAAACACCACATTTCAAGAAAAACACCACATTTAAACAAAAAGTTTAAAAATAGATTTTTGGGCTGGAGCTACACTTCAACAATGTACCTGTTCAAAATTACAAACAGATTCTACATAAGAACAAACCTACAGTCCCTGTCTTGTATGCACCGCCTGTATACGGCTGTTCAGAGTATATAGGGCCTTTTTTATTTTATGTGCGGGGTTCCCCTTAATATCCATACAAGACCCAAAGGGGCTGGTAATGGGCTGGGGTAGGGGGGGGGGTCATGGGGTAGCTATGCCATTTTTCTTAAAGATTTTCATCCATATTACCGGGACCAGACATTACATTAAAGCCGCAAGCAGTTTTAAATGGCTTTTTTTTCCTTTAGAAGTGTCATTTTGTGCAGGGACAGTTCTAAACACGGGAAACACGTGGCACTTCACAGGCATACTTTAGACACCCCCCAGGTACGATATTTAAAGGAATATTTGACTTTTTTTTTTCACTTTATGCATCATTAAAATGACTGCTCCCGAAAAACGACCGTTTTTAAAACTTCTTTTTGCATTGATACATGTCCCCTGGTGCACAACCCGGGTTCCCAAACCCTTTTTAGGACAATAACATGCATAATAGTTGTTATAATTAGCACTTTAGGATTCGAACGTTCGCATCCATTGTATTTAATAGGGTTCTAATGTTCGTACGAACTTTCGGTCCGTTCGCGGGTTCTGGTGCGAACCGAACCCGGGGGTGTTCGGCTCATCACTAGTGACCACTGTTACCGGGAAATCCAAAAACAGACTTTGGCCCCTTTCACACGGGCTTACTGATCAGGTCTGCCTGTCAGTTTTTCAGGCAGACCTGATCGGATTCTGCATTCATCCCTATGGAATGTCAGCGGTGACATGTCTGCTGCCACCCACTGCTATCCGATCCAATCCTGTCTGAAATCCAGACGGATGGTGACCCTATTTTCCATTCATCTGGCGGGTAGGATGGGATCGGATGAAGACGGACAGGCGGTCCGTTTTCATCCGATCTCTCTATAGAGGAAAGAGGGGCTCTGACAGGTCTGTCTCAGCAAAGTGAGCGGAGAGGGACTTTTCATCCGCCTGCTCAGCGGGGAACAGTGGAGCGATCCCCCGCTAAGCAAAGTGGAATTCCTTGGGCAGAGCCCCTGTGTGAAATGACCCATAGAGAAATCTTCTAATGGGGGCACTTCGGTGACACCTGTCTACAAGGGGATTTAGCTCCCTTTGGAGTTTTTCTCACTTTCTGTTATGTCTACAGGATATGATTAGGATGTGAAGGAAAATCTCTCAAATGGAACACACATTTTATATATATATTGCCTATAATTTTCAGTCATATACAGTACATATATATCTATATTTATATAGATAGATATATATCTACAGTCATAGCCGAAATTGTTGGCACCCCAGAAATTTTTCCAGAAAATCAAGTATTTCTCACAGAAAAGTATTGCAGTAACATGTTTTATTATACACATGTTTATTCCCTTTGTGTGTATTGGAACAAAACAAAAAAAGGGAGCAAAAAAAAAGCAAATTGGACATAATGTCACACAAAACTCCAAAAATGGGCTGGTCAAAATTCTTGGCACCCTTAACTTAATATTTGGTTGCACACTCTTTGGAAAAAATAACTGAAATCAGTCGCTTCCTATAACCATCAATAAGCTTCTTACACCTCTCACCCGGAATTTTGAACCACTCTTCCTTTGCAAACGGATCCAGGTCTCTCCACAGGTGTTCAATGGGATTTAGATCTGGACTCATTGCTGGCCACTTTAGAACACTCCAGCGTTTTGTCGCCATCCGTTTCTGGGTGCTTTTTGACGTATGTTTGGGGTCATTGTCCTGCTGGAAGACCCAAGATCTCGGACGCAAACCCAGCTTTCTGACACTGGGCTCTATAATGCGACTCAAAATCCTTTGGTAATCCTCAGATTTCATGATGCCTTGCACACATTCAAGGCACCCAGTGCCAGAGGCAGCAAAACAACCCCAAAACATCATTGAACCTCCATCATATTTTACTGTAGGTACTGTGTTCTTTTCTTTGTAGGCCTCATTCCGTTTTCGGTAAACAGTAGAATGATGTGTTTTACCAAAAAGCTCTATGTTGGTCTCATCTGTCCACAAGACATTTTCCCAGAAGGATTTTGGCTTACTAAAATTTGTACTTGATATTTATGTTCAACCCCTTGAATTAAAGCTGAAAGTCTGCACTTCAAATTCATTTGGATTGTTTCATTTAAACTTTATTCTGGGTGCAAACAGAGACAAAAGTATGAAAATTGTGCCTGTGTCCAAATATATATGGACCTAACTGTACATGTATATACTATATATATATATATATATATATATATATATATATACTGTGAGGGGGTTAGCTCGGCAGCGGGTGTGTGTGACCCCCGGGATGGGCTCCCCACACAAAACAGGCCCAGCAAACGGAGGTTGTGGTTTTCAAAATCAAAAAGGTGTGGTTTATTTTCTATTTACAGTGACAAAACACAGCAAAGCAAAAGAAACATAACCAAAATAAATCCTGGTCAAGTTGACCTCTGACTAAACATACAGGTTTCCTAACTAACAACTGGGATCAGCCTAGTGCTGTCCTAGTCCCTAAGTCCCTGGTTTTAAATGTCCAAGCAAATAGCCACACAGGCTTTGTCTCACCGCACAGGGGTTCACTCTCCCTAGACAGTCCACACAGGTCTGGTTCCAGGCATGAGCTAACATCTAATGAAGCTGGGAGTTCTTATAGAGGCCTAAATGAGCTGACAAGCTTCAGCTGGTCTCATCAACTCCCTGTCTGCACGACGCCCAGCCCTCTCCCTAGAGGTATGAGTCATCCATGAGCCCACTAGCCTTATACAACTCTCCACCTAGTTGTATAAGTCGGCGTAAAGCCTGAATCAGGGCGAAATATATCTACCCCCCTGGATGCAACCAGGTGACTTTACCTTCCTGCTGTCACAATACACATATATACATATATATATAGTATATACAAATACCCTTTTTCTCATAAGTGATCCCATACCCTCTGGTCTAAGCTGCATAAGGAGGTCAGAGAGCTGGGGAAGGAGAAACAGTAGCACACTGGTTTTCCCAGTGAATGGCTGGGGGGGGCATGTCAGGCCAAGTCTAATCCTTGAAAGAGTTTGCAGCACAGCTAGAGACCATGCTGTGCTCATATGCCCAGTGTGGACAGTTTTTGATTGAAAGCCAAGGGACTGGCAGGAACACCAGGGATTTCACGCAAAGAAATCAATACAATGTGAACAGGATACATTTCGTTCAAGTACCTGGTACAGAAGGCCATATCAGGAATATGAAATGTTGGGTGTACATATACTTTAAAAAAAAAATATAGTATTTTTGTACTTACCGTAAAATCAGTTTCTCTGACGTCCATGGACTGACATAGCTGGATACTGTAAACGTGTGGGTATATGTCCCTGCTCGCAGTAGAAGATCTAGGCAGAATGTTAGATGTTAGAAACATACATTCTAGAACAAACCAGAGCTGAACAGCCCCGCCCAGGGGGGCGGTACCTCCGGACATTACCCTCCCACCTGCAGCTAGCAGCCTCAGTTCGTAACAAAGCAGTACAAACCTTAAAAGGAAGGGTGGGTGCTGTGTCAGTCCATGGACGTCAGAGAAACGGATTTTACGGTGAGTACAAAAATCCTATTTTCTCTTATCATCCATGGACTGACACAGCTGGATACTGTAAACGTGTGGGACGTCCCAAAGCGGTATCAGAAGGGTAGGAGCAGTAGTAAAGGAACAACCAAAACTTCACTCCAAACAAGCAGAGCTCCTCAACGGAGGAGTTGCAACATTAAACAGCGGCCTGCAATGCTTTGCGGCCGAAGGAAGCATCCGAAGATGCAGCCACATCAACCTTATAAAATTTTGAAAAGGTATGAACGGACGACCAGGTCGCCGCCTTGCACACTTGTGCAGCCGACGCTTGATGTCGGAAAGCCCAGGAAGCACCAATTGCCTTGGTGGAATGCGCCGCCACCGGAAAGGGAGGCACCCGCCCCTTAAGGGCATAGGCCTGTATGATGGTCTGCCTGATCCACCTAGAGACGGTGGCAGACGACACCGCTCGACCCTGTTTTGGACCAGAGACAGACACAAACAGTGAGTCAGACTTCTGAATGGAAACAGTAGCAGACAGGTACACCCGTAAGGCTTGTACCCATCTTAATGTATGAAGCGCAAACTCTCAGGGATGCGATGGGTGAGGACACAAGGATGGAAGAACAATGTCCTCCTTAAGGTGAAAGGCCGAGACCATCTTTTGAAAAGAAGGACGGTCGTGGGCGCAACACCGCCTTATCCTTATGGAGGACCAAGTAAGGCGACTTGCAGGACAAGGCCGCCAACTCAGACACCCGTCTAACCGAAGTAATGGCCACTAATAAGGCCACCTTCTGGGACAAGGTCAAGAGAGGAATCTCTGATATTCTCAAAGGAATGTTCTTGGAGAACCGAGATGCATCAAATTCAGATCCCAAGTAGGGAGAGGAGGCTTGACAGTGGGGATCACATGGCGAACCCCCTGCACAAAAGGTGCTAATCAAGGAATGGCCCGGTAGTGGTCGTTGAAAAAGACAGCCCGGGCCGAAATCCGACCCTCAAAGGTATGCAAGGCCAGCTTTTGGGTCACACCACGCTGTAAGAACAGCAAAATCCTGGGAACGGAATACGTCCGAGGACGCCACTCAAGTACCTCGCACATAGCGATGTAAGCCTTCCAGGTACGGTGATATATCTTTCTGGAGGAAGATTCCCGTGCAAACAATATAGAAGAGATGACCGAATCCGAGAGAACTCGGTCCTTCAGCACCTGGCTTTAAACAGCCATGCCATTAAAGCCAGGGACTGTAAAGCAGGATGAAGTATGGGATCATGAGACAGAAGGTCCACCCCAATAGGCAGTCGCAAAGGAACGTCTGCGACTAGCCGAAGTAGATCGGCGTACCAATGTCGCCGTTCCGGAGCAATGAGGATCACCGGAATGGCCTCAGCCCCTACTCTGCGAAGCAGGCGAGGCAACAACAGTAGCGGAGGGTAAGCATATATCGGGCGATACTGCCCCCACGGGCTTCCAACGCGTCTGACGTGTCTGCCCAGGGGTCCCTGGACCTGGCCACGATCTTGCCACCTTGCGAGTGAGTCGTGAGTCCACATCCGGTGCCCCACCTCCGGTAAAGGAGGTGGAACACCTCCGGATGCAAGGACCCTTCCCCTGCAATTCACATGGCCGTCAGGACCGTCTTGCAGCGAGATGTATGAAAATCCCAAAGAGACTCCGCAATGTATCGGAGAAGAGAGGTCCCGGTGTACAGGGTGCCTCAACTGTTGGCCAATAAAGGCAACTTGACAGAGCTTCCCTAGAAACTCGGTCAGAGGACCAGTACCACAGCCACTACAGGTGGCGCAAACCCACCCCGGGCACAGAGACCCTGAAGGCTAAAGCAGTTGCAGTGCACCTGCTAGTCGACTGATAGATGAAGCAGAGGCTTTTGTCCAGTCATTGAGCTACAGAAACGCCAGAGACGCAGCCACTAATGGGTGTAACAGTCCAAGCCAGCGCTTCTGATCACCACTGAAAGCAGGTGGAAAATGGTACCCCTTAAAAACCAGGGATCCTTATGACAATGCTCCATCCAGCAGCTACCCATAGATAAGTGCTGATTGTACAAACATATAGTTTATACTATGTATTGCGTCAAACCCGCAAATAGTGTGGGAGGAAACCTACCCAGCCACAAACAGCATAATATAACCACATACGGCGTATGTAGTTTAGTATGTGTGGATAAACCTATTAAACACGTTTATAATGTGCCAGCGACGAAGGCGCGCACATCATCGGGGCTTGGACTTAAACCAGCCACACAGATTGCGTACACAACCGTGTAGGTATGTTAGCCTGCGAATAAACAAATTGCACATGTTTATACTGTGCATAGCACTGAAAATGCGCACACCATTGGAGCGCAGGGGAGAAACCGGACCACCCGGATGAAACCCACGCAGACTGCATACGCATACCATGTAGGTATTATAGTATGTGTGCTAAACATTTTGCACAAGCCTATGTGTGCATAACACCGAAGGCGCGCACACCGTTGGCGTGTGGGAGGAACCAAAGTACCCCACGCATACCCAGAGGATGCAATACCTACAACTACTGTGAATGTATTTAGCGTTGTGTATAAACATAATGTGTATGTTTACACCGTGTATTGCATCAAAGGCACGCATGTCATGTAGCGTGGGCGGAAACCCAGAGGAAACCCACGCAGACTGCACAGACATACCGGGTAGGTATGTTAGTATGTGGATATCAAATCGCACAAATTTAGGCTGTGCATAGCGCCGAAGCGCCCATACCAATGGGGTGTGGGAGGGTACCGGAGTACCCGGAGGAAACCCACACAGACTGCATACACATACCGTGTAGGTATTATAGCATGCGTGATAAACATTGAACATGTTTAACTGTGCAGAGGGCCAAAGGCGCACATACCGTCAGCGCGTGGGAGGAAACCGGAACACCCGGAAAAACCCCACGCAGACAGCACACAGATACCTTGTAGGAATGATAGCATGTGAATAAACATATTGCACATGTTAATGCTGTACATTTCCATTGGAGCATGGGGGGAAACCGGAGTACCCGGAGGAACCCCACGCAAAGAGTATACCTATACTGTAAATATGTATAGTATGTGCAATAAACATATTGAACATGTCTATACTGTGCAGAGAGCCGAAGCGCACATACCATGAGAGCGCGGGAGGACACCGGAGCCCCCGGCGGAAACCCGCGCCGACCCAGAGAGTATAATACATACATATACTGTGAATGTATCTAGAGTCGTGCATAAACATATTTTGTACGTTTATATCACAGCATCGGAACGTGGGGGGACACCCACGCAGACACAGAGACCAATAACACATACATACACTGTGAATGTATGCAGTGTAGAGGTATGGGATGAGTTTAAATTATGGCGATGAGGGGCATAATCTTCTCTGTATCATTCCAACCTGCTTGACTGTGCTGCCGAAGCAGCATGCAGGTAACAGGTAACCTCTGATCCTCAGACCATGTGTCTATCAGAGCTCAGAGCGTTCCCCAGGAAATGGCGGGAAACCACAGGTGCAGAGACCCTGTTGTTGCCTCAGGACATCACACAGAGGGCTCACAGGGACTAGAGACATAAATGAATAAAGTCCCCCCCCCACCATGCTGCACCGACCAGGGGGAGGGAAACACTGTGTACCACTGTATCATCCATGCTGCTCTCGACGCAGCGTGTGAGGAAAACAGTGAGGAAGATGTGTAAAAGAAAGGCCTGAAGGAACCAAGGGAAACAGCGTCCACCTGAAGTACCACAGCCACAGCACCCAGCTTGAGGGCGTTCCTCACATCATCAATGAGTTCACTTACAAGCGCCCTGTCATTCACTGACACAGAACTGGAGTCTTCCTCACAAGGGAATGTCCTGTTCATAAACATTAAAATATTCAGGGCTAGGGTCCTGAGCACAGTAACTAGGCCCATATCTGAATCAGAGCACTCCTTCACTAAAGATTTTTGTGGGGAGAGGGGGCTTATAGCTCCCTTCGCTCGCACACCACTTCCATTCTGACAAGGAATGATTCCAGGACTGCCGACAACTGGTCCATAAGGACCGCAGGTGCAGGAAACATATGAACATGTTTAACTGTGCAGCACTGCCAGTTGCCCCAGGCAAGTGTGGAGAAGCAGGTGTATCAGACTCCATATCGCCACCCTCTGAGACCTTATACACTACTACAGTGAATATACAGTCCACCCACTGGCTACGCTGAGGCTGAGGAGGGGATACCCGGAGGACTCACCAACCCTTAAGGACCGCTCAGTCCTGCTGAAGAAACCACGCTGAGAGCCTGAGGAGAGTGAAGAATCTGTGAGGAGATTGTGAGGAGACTCGTGCCGCAGCGCCGCCGCTAGAGGCCGAAATCGAAAGTAAATGCGTGGCGGCTATAAGAAAATGGCCGCCGGCCGCAGCTATAACTGCGCCATTGAACCACACCAAGATGGCCGCCGAGCACGAAATTCAAAGGCAAACAGCGCTAATGCGTGCGCTAATGGCGCACGCAATAATCACCTCACACACCAGGAAAACTGCCCCTCACCCCAGAGCCCACTACAGACATGAGCGCCCAGCCAGGACAGAGTGACCCCCAAGCACCCCCGCAGCACAGCACAGGGTGCAGAGAGCAGCATAACAGGGGGGAGACAGGGAGAAGCCCCCCATATAAAGAAACACAGCCAGCATGTACTCACCTGCAGTAGGAGAGACTACTTACCCGTCCCTTTCAGGGACCCACTGGCTTGTTTCAGACAGACCTATCATAGAGCAGTACTGCGTAGCTGTCGGCCCGGTCCACCGCGAGAGATACAGTCAGTCAGGTACTGTTAAATCTTGAGAGGACCGCGGGAGCTAAAAAGCAACCCGGCCACCCCTGGAGTCATGGGGCATGTCGTGACCTGAGTCTCACGCACACAAGGCGAGGATCAGCACGCTCGATGTTTGGACAGGGAAGACTACGAGGATACCAGTGTACCCAACCTGTTGCCCAGCCGACAGTTGATTGAAAGTCTCAAAAATAAAATAATAAAATTCCCAAAGGAATAAAATTTAAAAGTAAAATCTTCCAGGAGACTGGCTCCTGAGAGAGCCACGTCTTTCCCTTCTGCTAGGCAGAAAAAAACTGAGGCTGCTAGCTGCAGGTGGGAGGGTAATGTCCGGAGGGACCGCCGCCCCCCTGGGCGGGGCTGTTCAGCTCTGGTTTGTTCTAGAATGTATGTTTCTAACATCTAACATTCTGTCTAGATCTTCTCCTGCGAGCAGGGACATATACCCACACGTTTACAGTATCCATCTGTGTCAGTCCATGGACGATAAGAGAAATATCCATTATCAGTTTCCATTCTTCTTTTAAAGGGGGAGGAGTACAAAGTAGAACACTCAATTTTAATCAGATATGTTATACTTTTTTGTGTCTGTACCCTCCGAATTAAATTATTCATGTTTACGGAGTGAAGATTATGTAGTGCAAAATTCTAGCTCCTATTACATCATGAAGGATCAGTTTCTTTTTTTATTTTATTTATTCAGACCATCCAAAGCTGAGGGTAGAAGTACGGTCACATGTATTGAATTCTTCTACATACTGTATGTCTGAAAGAGGGACAAGGGATAAGGACCCGCCTCATAGTTTACTTTTGTACAATTGTATTATTGTAGTATTCTGTAGTCCATTTGGTTCTTGGACTCCCTCGTGCTGTGTTAGGATTGATGGACCACCAGTGAGAGTCTGGAATAGGGGGGCTGGCTTCCTTTTTGAAAATGCGTACACATGTAAGTTTTGTATTTGTTTAATTAGGTGCCAACATTTGGCGCTGAAACATGTAATTTACAATGCAGACCTTTATGTCCACTGATTTACGGTCTGCAATGATGTCATGCTATGTTCATATCACTGATGATGTATTTTGCATTTCTAAAAATGCTGCTATCCCTGAAGAAGATTATTTTGTAAACTCATATATTCAAAACGCGTCTGATTTAGCAGCTTGGCAACCTCCAGGATTCAACTTCTGGGGTCCTGCATACAGTCATTTTCATTGTGATTGTTACCATCATGCACTATATTTTTCTATACTTCTTTCATTTTTCATATACTTTTTGTATATATTTTCATTGCCCTTAAAATCCTGTTTTCCTTTGAGGTAAATCCTTTTGTAAAAGTCTATAGGCAACTGGCTAGAGGAATATGAGAGCATTAGCAAGAAGTGTGGAGGTGCTACTAAGAATTAATGGCACCACCAAGCATTATCCATTTCAGGAAAGAGCACAATTTTGAGTGAGTTCCGACAATGCATTGGTATGAGCCAATCCTAAGAAAAATGTGGTTGCTCCTTTTTATTGGATTTTCTGGTAATATAAGTAAAGTAAAGGCTCTCTGAGTTATTATTCATAGCCTACTTAGTTAAACTGCTGCTAATGTTAAAGTGTAGTCAACTCAAAGGTAGTCAGTCACCTTTGTAAAGCAACGCAATATCAATGAATACAGACTGCGGTGATGTGCAAATATTAACCACCTTCCTGGACTATGGGTCTGACCCTCCCATTTCTTTTTGCTGCACCTCACTATTGTCCCATCATTGTGCAGCTACATAAATAATAATGCATTGAAGGAGGTTCAGGCCAAAGCCACTGACTGCAAAAGATGGTTGAATGTTTAAATATCAGAGCACCCCTATATTCAAGGCTCCTGGACTGCTTTATTCAGTACATAATATAATTCAAGCACTCGGAAGACTCTGCTATTTAATGCAAATAGCAGTTTGAACTGTGCAGTGTGGAGGTTTAGGAGGATTAAAACACTCTCTTCATAAACACTATACATGGCTCTGTGTGAAGTTGTACATTAGAAAGAAAGAGTGAACAGTAACTTCTGGAGTTTCTTAGAAAGCCCAGTATTGTCTGCAAACATTGTATCATAGAAGCACCATAGTAAATAATTTAAAATACAGTTTACTGTATAAACATTGAAATAATTTTTCAAAAAACACTTACCAAAACCATATAATATGTGACACATTAATGTCCCCCCCCCCCCTCCTTTTCCCAAAATAAACACATTTTAAATAAGAACAATACAAAGCAATAATAAAGAATGACATACGATGGGCAGAGATATTGCTTCTTCTTCCCCTTCCCTTTTTTTGATGACTTCTCTTTAGAATGCACTCCATCCAGCCAAAGAGAAAACAGAAGGAATGGCAAGATTCCCAAAACGAACTTCATCTCGATGCATTAATTTCAGCACGACTGACCTACAAAACAAAATAGTTGATACATTTGTATATAAAATGGATGTGTCTATGATGTTCAGTTTACAAGTACTCTTGAAACAGTACAGTAAGTAAGATGGTAAGTAGGTTGTTACATAGTTCTAGACTGTAAGCTCTAACGAGCAGGGCCCTCTGATCCCTTTGTATTGAATTGTATTGTGACTGTACTGTCTTCCCTGATGTTGTAAAGCGCTGCGCAAACTGTTGGCGCTATATAAATCCTGTATAATAAAAATAATAATGATAGTTGTTTCAGAATTACAGCTTGAGTTTTTAGAAAGACTATAATAAATGGAAACCTTGCATTTGAGATCCTTGAGTTCCACCTAAGTTCCTTCATGTGCAATTTTGTCCCACTCTAACCTGCATTTGACTTCCCAAGCTGCACCTTGCTGCTTCATGTCACCTTTGCATTCTCACTGACTTACATAGAGAGCCTGTGTACACAAGTCATATGTAGGAATAGTTGTTTTGGGTATGGGAGATTTAGCACACAATATTTTGGTATGATTAAGCAATATGTAAGTATGCTTTTAAAATTGTAATTCAAAAAATATTTGACCAGTCCTTAACTGTCAACCCAATACTAAATGCCAGCCTATCCATTACATTGTGCTAGTCTTTAAGGTGACCCTATCATTATAGTAAAATGTTCCAGCAAAGCATAACCCGTGAACGAAGAATGTATATACTTACCTCTCCTCCAGTTTGCATTGCCAAACACAGCTGCTTTCCTAAGAAATGGTTCTCTGAAGTTCACTGGGATACTGATCCCCAGGGGTTTTTTCATCTGGAACTTGGTGGAACTCAGTTCCACCACCTGTGGCTCAGGCCCTCCTCTCCCTGCTCACCAGTATCACTTGTAAACACAGAAGTCCAGCTGCTGTGTTTACAAGTGACAGCTTGTCTCCCAACGGCTCTCACAGATCTGATCTCCTCAGCGGGTTCCACTGCGTTCAGGATGGGGACAAGGGAGATGCAGGTGCTCAGGTTAGAGTGTGGATGCCGACATCCCCACTGGATTATCTCCCAGCAAGTAAGAGAAGTGGAGCTACCTACAGTGTGCGTGGAGGTACTAGAGCTGGCTGGGTGCTTCAGCTTAATACAGCAACAAAAGTAGGACATGTGTAAGATGGTGGAGCTTTTAACGAGAGGGGGGGAGATGGGGGCAGTGGAGGGGGGTTGCATGCAGAGGTCAGAGCTGAGAAGGCGTGAAAGTGAGATGTGGATGGAGTTAGGCAGCTGTGGAAGTAGGCTAAACTCTGCACTTTGCTCACCCCTGAACTTTGAACTCTGTGCTCTGTATGCAGCACACACCGGAACTCTGCACTCTGTGTGTACTTTTACATGTGTACTACTCTGTACCTTCATTCCAGCACTGCAGCCTCCATAAGCTTCTTCAGTATTCAACACTTTTGGGAGTGGACGATGCTTGTTTCCCCTGTCACGTGTCATGGTTCTAGCCTGTAAGCCATATGTCATCACTGAGATCTGTAGTGATGTAGGGGTCAGAAGATGGAACCACACACCTCGAAAAACATCAAATGCTGAAGGGACTTACAGATGTTGCAGCTCTAGTTTGGAGTGAAGGTAGGAGTCATTGGCTGCCAGGAGGTGATTATAAATGCACTTCTATTGAACCACTTGCCGACCAGCCGCTGCAGTTGTACTGCGGCTGGTTGGCTCGGCTGCGTGAATCACCATCTTTGTACATCGGGAGCGTAAACGGCGATCTGTGGGCACGTATGCCCATTCGCTAGCGGGGGAGCCAATCAATGGATCCAGCAGACTCGATGTCCGCCGGCCACCCACGATCGATCCACAGAGAGGCAGAACTGGGATCTGCCAATGTAAACAAACAGATCCTCGTTCTGACAGGGGAGTAGCGTGAGATTGTCTATTCCTAGTGATTAGGAACAGCGATCTCTCTCTACTCCCTGTCAGTCCACTCCCCCCACAGTTAGAAACACCTCCCAGGGAACACAGTTAACCCCTTGATCACCCCTAGTGTTAACCCCTTCCCTGCCAGTGTAATTTATACAGTAATCAGTGCATTTTTATAGCCCTGATCGCTGTATAAATGTCACTGGTCCCAAAAAAAGTCTCAAAAGTGTCCGATCTGTTTGCTGCAATGTCGCAGTCCCACTAAAAATCACTGATCAACTCCATTACTGGTAAAAAAAAAAAAAATGCCATAAATCTATTCCCTATTTTGTTGATGCTATAACTTTTGTGCAAACCAATCAATATACGCTTATTGCGTTTTTTTTGTTTTACCAAAAATGTGTAGTAGAATACATATTGGTCGTTTTTTTACATTTTTTGGGGGAGATTTATTATAGCAAAAAGTAAAAAATATTGTTTTTTTTTCAAAATTGGCGGTCTTTTTTTTGTTTATAGCGCAAAAAAATAAAAACCGCAGAGGTGATTCAATACCACCAAAACAAATCTCTATTTGTGGGGAAAAAAGGACATCAATTCTGTTTGGGTGCAATGTCGCAGGACCGCGCAATTGTCAGTTAAAGGGACGCTGTGCTGTATCACAAAAAATGGCCTGGTCATTAAGGGGGCAAATCCTTCCAGTCTTTAAGTGGTTAAAGCGGAGGTCCACACAAAAAGTGAACCTCCGCTTTTCAGAACCCTCCCCCCCTCCGGCGTCACATTTGGCACCTTTCAGGGGGGTGCAGATACCTGTATAATACAGATATTTGCACCCACTTCCCGGCATAGACTCCTGCGGGAGTCACGCCCCTTCCCGCCCCCGCTGTGTTCTGGGAAACACAGTTCCCAGAACACAGCAGGGACTAGTGAGGAAATGCAGCGCGACCCACGCATGCGCAGTAGGGAACCGGGCATTGAAGCCGCAATGCTTCACTTCCTGATTCCCTCACCGAGGATGGCGGTGGGGGCAGCCGTGAGACGAGCGATTGCTTGTCTTCTGCTGCCAACATCACGGGCACCCTGGACAGGTAAGTGTCCATTTATTAAAAGTCAGCAGCTGCAGTATTTGTAGCTGCTGGCTTTTAATATTTTTTTTTTAGGTGGACCTTCGCTTTAAGGAACCTTAACCCAGATTTTAAACCTAACAGGGTCACTTTTTTGTTTTAGTGCCTTTCCTGCCTACTCTTCACACTCCAGCTCTGAACTCCTTGTCCTCCTTCGGTCCTAGCAATCTCATTTCACAGCTCCAAAAGAATTTACATATACTAAACATTTTTTAAATGTTGTGGGGTGGGAGGCTGTGTGATGATAATGAGGTCCGGTGACCCCAAACCACGTGGAGAATGGGAACTTTGTGGTACACACAGTGCCACCCTCATTTCACCGAAATTCGCAAATGAATGGGAAAAAAAAGTCACATTTAAATCTTATGTCTGTAGTGGACAGCCAGAGAGGGTGACACACTTCATAAAACAGCACACTAAAATCATACCTCGCAACTGGCACGGATTGTGCGGGTTTTACCCGCAGAGGCTCCTCCTTCCCGCACTCCCGCGAGACTATCATGTTTCCCGCACAGCAGGAAACATGAAGAGAAGAAGAGGAGCAGCAGCAGCAGGTAAGAGCCCCCTCCCCCCGCGATCGGCGCACTAGTATGCCCCCCCTCCGATCGGTGGCCCCCCGCCGCGCCACGCTTAAAATATTTATTTTTATTTTTTTGCAAGTGCGTTTTTTTTTTGCCAATGTCCCCCCCCCCCCCCCCGCTCACCAACTCCTGTTGGCAGGGGAGAGGGGACATCAGAATGTCCCGCAAAGGGACTTTACAAAGTTGGGAGGTATGCTAAAATGCAGATCAGATTAAGATCTGAAACAGGGAATATTATACAGAATGACAAATAGATGAGCCCCGCCATAAAATTTCCATGTCATAAGTAATCTAGCAGTGCAGTTTAAAGCAATACATATTCTGAGTCTGTTATTTTCTAACTACCAGAGCCAAAATATATTCAGATTTCATATTTTGTGATGGGGCTATTTTCATTAAAAATGCTACACTAATGTCTAATAAAATAACAATCAGTTACACACCACATAAGCCTATATCACAAGAAGCAAAAGGTTAATGGAATCCATTAAATCTCCTAAGCAATATAAGCATTTCATTTATTTTATATACAGTATCTCACAAAAGTGAGTACACCCCTCACATTTTTTAAACTATTTTATTAGATCTTTTCATGTGACAACACTGAAGAAATGACACATTGCTACAAGTAGTGAGTGTACAGCTTGTATAACAGTGTAAATTTACTGTCCCCTCAAAATAACTCAACACACAGCCATTAATGTCAGTATTGTTTAGCTGATAGTAAGAAGATAGTAATGGGGAAGCAAACAACGGTAGAACAGGAATTCCAAAGAAGACACGTTCCAGATGGTGCAGGCCTTAGTCTGCCAGGTCTATATCTCATATTTCTCTTCTGGGCTCTCTTCAGTAAAATATCTAAAAAATGCACAACAAATACAGAAGCCTTTTTTTCTACTAATTGCTTTTTATGTATTCTAACACTAAAATAAGGTCATATTATCAGACGGTAAATAAAACCAAATTGCTTTGTTTGCCAATTTTACAAAATACAGCATCTGAAAAGCTTTAGAATCAGATTTATTGTGTTATGTTATGTATCCCGAGTATTCCTGATTTTCTTTGCTCTGTATTTGTCCAGCACAACAGTAGGGCATATAAATCGTTCTTAGAATGGCAAAACCTTCTAGCACTGGCATTGTAAAGTAATAAATATACAACTGTCACACACTATTTCAAAACCAGCCGAAAGCAACACATAAAACTCTGTTTAGAAACAATACAAGTGATCTTAATAATGCAACGTATTCCTTGTTCAAGTGTTCACTCATCAGATTTTTATTTTGTGAATAAAACATGTAATTTTGTCTATTTAAATAACATATAACTAGAAAGGATAGTGGAATTTAAATAACATAACTAGAAAGGATAGTGGATATCTTTATAGTGTTAACTACCCATGCCATCTTGTTGTCCTTTCCAAGTTAAGGTTTTCCAAAAATGGTGTAGAGTGCACAGTGTTACCATTAGCTTAATGCTTCAAGTCCAAGCACTTTCTGCTTAGCAACTCTATGGGAACACTACTTATAAGCAGGGGTTAATACCCCTTTTATGGAGACCCCTGCCCTGGGTGGATACTTTGGGTGAGGCTAGCTTGGTCCCTTTATATTCTAGAGACGGAAGAGCTTCATGCAAAAGTTGATGGAAGAGACTACCTTCAGTATACTACTATGTAAGCTTGAAACCCCAGGAAGTAAACTAATTGGGATAGGCCTGGTATGAGATCCACTGGAGAACCCACCTCAGTGTCGAATTTGTGTTTCGGCAAAGAACTGTACATTCTGCTTCTTCTACAGTAAAACATTAAAAAGGCTGAACGTGTGCATTTTTGCAGATGGGACTTGGACCAGGAGAGTGTTGAGTAATCAAGATGGCGGAGTTCCTCCATGTTCAAGTTTATGTGGTGCCCTATTTCATTCCTATCTTATCCATATGCTTTTAGAGTGGGCAATGGAACTAGTTAGATAATGAATACAAAATCACAAAGATAAAACACATGATAACCTGGAAACCAAACCCATGAGTATAGTGTTGCAATGCACTAAGTTAGTTCAGTGCCATATTTTATTGTAATTAGAGGAGATAGAACCGCGCCAATATCTTGTGTTAAGATATTACATTGCTGCTGTCCTATTGAGATGAAACTCAACCTACATTTTATATCTACAGGGTGACAGCGCTGTGAGAAAACTTTTGGTCTGATTGAAAATGTTGTAGTGCACAATGATTATAAATAAATAAACATTTGTAAAAAACATGTTGGTGTGCAAAAATAAGAATCACTCATAAAAATCAATATTCAAGTCCCAAATAATTGACACATTTCATAAATAGTTACATAGTTACATAGTTGCTAAGTCTGTCCAGTTCAACCTGTGGTTTGTGATGCCGCGTACACATGGTCAGATTTTCCGACAAGAAAAGTCCGATGTGAGCTTTTGGTCGGAAATTCCGACCGTGTGTAGGCTCCATCTGACTTTTCCTGTCGGAATTTCTGCCAACAAAAATTTGAGAGCTGGTTCTCAAATTTTCCGACAAAAATTCAGATCGGAAATTCCGATCGTCTGTAGTAATTATGACGCACAAAATTCAGATACATGATCGGAAACAATTCGACGCATGCTCGGAAGCATTGAACTTAATTTTCTCGGCTCGTCGTAGTGTTGTACGTCACCGCGTTCTTGACGGTCAAAAATTCAGAGAACTTTTGTGTGACCGTGTGTATGCAAGCCAAGCTTGAGCGGAATTCCGTCGGAAAAACCATCCAAGGTTTTTCCGACGGAAAATCTGATTGTGTGTACACGGCATGAGTGTGCTTGTGTTTATGTCTATAGTACATTGTATATCTCTGTATGTTGTGATCATTAAGATGCCCATCTAATAGTTTTTCAAAACTATCAACGCTCCCTGCTGATACCACTGCCTGCGGAAGATAATTCCACACTCTCACAGCTCTGATAGTAAAGAACCCTCTACACAGTTTACAGTTAAAACGCTTCTCTTCTAATCTCAGTGAATGGCCACGTGTCTTTTTAAATTCCCTTCCACCGAAAAGTTTTTTTCCCTATGCTAGTGTCACCAGTACAGTATTTGTACATTGATATCATATCCCCTCTCATGGTTCTCTTCTCCAGAGAGAATAAGTTCAAAGCTTGTAGTCTTTCCCCATAGCTGAGATCCTCCAGCCCCTTTATTAGCCTTGTTGCTCTTCTCTGGACTCTCTCCAGTTCCAGCACATCCTTCTTGAGGACTGATACCCAGAACTGGATGGCATAATCAAGATGCGGCCGGACCAAAGTCTTGTAGAGTGGGAGAATTATCGTTTTATTCCTGGAGTCAATCCCCTTTTTAATACATGCCAATATTTTGTTGGCTTTGCTTGCAGCAGCTTGGCATTGCATGCCATTGCTGAGCCTGTCATCTACTAGCACCCCCAGGTCCTTTTCCATCCTGGATTCCCCCAGAGGTTTTCCCCCTAGCGAGTAACTTGTGTTCATATTTTTAGCACCCAAATGCATTACCTTACATTTTTCAACGTTAAACCTCATTTGCCATGTAGTTGCCCACTGCCTTATTTTATTTAGGTCTTCTTTTAAAGTTTCCACATCCCACTCAGAAGTTATTGCCCTGCTTAACTTTGTATCATCTGCAAACACTGATATAGAGCTGGTTATCCCATCCTCTATATCGTTTATTAATATACTGTACATGAAACAGAATTGGTCCCAGGACAGACGCTTGGGGGACCCCA
Source organism: Rana muscosa (assembly GCA_029206835.1). NCBI lineage: Eukaryota > Metazoa > Chordata > Amphibia > Anura > Ranidae > Rana > Rana muscosa. Next base: position 294,663,466 of record CM055116.1, read on the forward strand.
CTTACCACACCGGACCATTCCGAGTACTTACTATTTATCACCACTCTTTGGATCCTCCCCTGCAGCCAGTTTTCAATCCATTTACTCACCCTATGGTCCATGCTGACAGATCTCAGTTTTTACAGTAAACGTTTGTGGGGAACTGTATCAAATGCCTTTGCAAAATCCACATACACCACATCTACAGGCCTTCTCTTATTCAAATGGCAGCTCATCTTCTCATAGAAGGTTAATAGATCAGTCTGGCAAGAACAATTCTGCATGAATCCATGCTGATTACCACTAATCATACCGTTTTCATTGCTAAAAGCTTGGCTATAGTCCCTTATGCAGGCTACCTAAATATTGGTACCACGTTGGCTTTTCTCCAATTAGCCAGTACCATTCCAGTCAGTAAACTATCCATAAAATTAGAACCAAAACTGTATAGCTATCAAACGACTGAGTTCTTTAAGGACCCACGGGTGTAAGCCATCTGGTCCTGGTGACTTATTTATGTTAAGTTTTTCAAGTCTATTTTGGATATTGTCTTCTGGATATTGTCTTCTGTTAGCCATGAGAGTACATTCTGTGACGTTTTATTATCATTACAGTCATGGTTACTATATCCCCCTGTTTCCTTTGTGAAAACTGATGAGAAGAATGCATTTAAAACTTTTGCCTTCTCTTTGTCTTTTTTAACCAAATTCCCTTTGTCATCCTTTATGGGGCCAATATGTTCTGGTCTCACTTTCTTACTGCTTATGTATTTAAAGAAATTCTTTTTTTATTATTTTACTCTCCGATACGTGCATTTTGTGGTCTATTTTATCCACCCTGATTGCATTCGCCAATCTTTTTGCATTCTTTGTAATTTTGGAATGCTAACAATGACCCCCACAGCCTTGTATTTATTAAAGGCCTTTTCTTTTGCTTTTATATGCATTTTTACGCTAGAGTTTAGTTTAGCCACCCAGGATTAATTTTAGCCCTTTCTAAACGTATTTCTCGTTGGAATGTACTGGCCAATACCTTTATTTAGTATGCTCTAAAAGCACTCCCATTTTTCCTCCGTGTTCTTAGTTCCTAGGATTTTATCCCATTTAATATCGTCTAGCAAGGAGCACAATTTAGGGAAGTTGTCTCTTTTGAAATTCAGTGTCCTTGTATTACCCTTGTGCTTCTTATTTCTGTGATTTATACTGAAACAAATTAACCTGTGGTCGCTGTTTCCTAAGTTGCCCTGTATTTCCACATCCGTGTTCAGGTCTGTAGTGTTAGTAATCGGTAGGTCTAGTAATGCGTTATCGCTTGTTGGTGCATTCACCAGCTGACCCATGAAATTATCCTGCAACACATTTAGGAAATGGCGAGCCTTAGACGATTGCACGGTTCCTTCTGCCCAGTCTATATTTGGATAATTAAAATCCCCCATTATTATAACATTTCCCAGTCTTAACGCCATTCCAAGCTGTGATAAAAGGTCAGACTCCCCTCCTTCCTCAGGTTAGGGGGCCTGTAGCATACGCCCACTATTACTTTCTTATTATTTTACTCTTTTTGGAGCTCCACCCACAAGGATTCCACCTCCTCCCTTGCTCCATTTGTGATGTCGTCCCTCACGTTCACTTGCACATCATTCTTGATATACAGGTATAACCCTCCCCCTTTCCTACCCTCCCTCTCCTGAATAGTTGACAGCCAATCTTGAGAGCTGTCAAACCAAGTCTCTGAAATTCCCACAAAATCTATATCCTCCTCGTAGAGTAGCAGCTCCGGTTCTCCCATTTTGTTAGCTAGACTTCTAGCATTGGTGTAAAAGCCTTGTAAGTTTGTCTGGTCGCATATTACTTCTTTGTTAGTTGTTACGAGGCTGCAATTTGGATTTGCCAACTTGCTTACCTTGGGTTTTGGGATTCTAGTCACCCTGCCACTAATGCCCCGAATATCACCCACTGAACCTTGATTAATGCTGGCTAGCTCTACATTTGGACCCCCCCCCCCAACACCTAGTTTAAAAGCCCCTCTAACTTTTAGCATCTAAAATAAATGATAAAAATAAAATTGAAAGCGCTCATGTGCCACTGCGTGAAATATTATCACTCCAAAAACAATATCAAAGCCCCAAATAGTTGTCTTGATTTTCGTGTGCAGTTAAATATTACAATCCAAAAACTGTATCTGCAATGTGCTCTTCTTATAAAACTTTCACCACACCTTAATGAAAAATCCACCCAACTTTCCCAACCTGTAGGAATTTCAATTAACTGCACTGTGTAAATGAGTAGAGCTCAGATTAAATGATTTCTTACAGCCATACTACTGCCTAAAAATAAATAGCATACATATTTATGCAAAAGATATTGGGGTTGGTTTCCTAAAACTGCAGTGTGCAAAATCTGGCACAGATCTGTATAGAAACCAAACAGATTCCATTTTTTTTTTTTTTTTTTATCAAAGCTTAATTGAACAAGCTGAAGTTAGAAGCTGATTGCCTACCATGCATAGTTGCACCAGATTTTGCACACTCCAATTTTAGGAAATTAACCCAATTGTTACAAATGTACATTGAGTGAAACACAATAAAAATGAATTTGCTTGAAAGGAAAAAGAAAAGGCAAAATGAGGGCCTGGTCACGTGAACCTCCCTAAGTCACATGACTAGCTCTCCTTCAGTTACAGCAGAGAGAACTCTGTGAAGTATCACAAGCTCAATATCTGTGGTTAGAAATGATCCACATAATGCAGGTCGCAGTACTGAGCAATGCTACAGTGTATAATTGAGACTGGATAGCAATATATGCTGTCAATTAAAAACCATTGTAATATGCAAGCTGTATAATTACTTAAATTTGTTTTAGTATTAGCCTCTTGCAAAGTTCTGTACAGCAAAGCTCCGACTGGGAAGCAGTGCAACAACTTGTGCTACAGCGCTCATGTGCTAACTTTAATGTATGTATGTGCCCAAGACCAGTGCACCTGTGGTTTACTTTCTTTACTTTAGTTTGTAGGGTTGATATCCTCCCATGGCATTAACTAAAAGCACCTTGTCGTATCCAATAATTTAAGTATTAATGAGACTTGTTTCTTGAATACTGTAGACTGATTAAAGCCAATACCAGTTTGAGGTTTAATTTAATAAATTTGTATTGTTTTTTCTATCCCAATGACATGAAAACAGTTTTAGAAAAAAATATATTTTTTAGAAAAAAAATATAGGCAGTTTTGGAACTTTGAATGAGGATAGACTGGGCCGTTCAGTCCCCTCCTCCATTCCTGAATAGTAATTAAAAAGGAGAAGCATGGGGCGGGAGTTTGCATGAAGCACACGGAAGCAGGATAGACATGTTGGATAAACACAAACTTTAATTGGTTCAAATTGTCATAGTTGCATTTTTGAATATTATGCATTTTGCTATAAATCAAAATTACTTTGGACAGAGAGGTAGAACCTAATAACATATAGTAGAAATTGATTATTTGTTCCAACAAGGACTCCATATATATACAGATACATGCAATAATAATCATGTTAAAATACAATGCATATGATGTATATAAAAGTAGATAGCCATAAAAACAATGGAAAATATTGCTAGGTATAAATTGATAATAGGAACGTTCGTAACATCTGAATAAGTAGGTACACTTTACGGCAGTTGTAAACTCTACGCGTTTCAGGGCTTTAATGCCCCTCATCAGGAGTAAACCGTGGTAACCATCTAGGAATAGAAAGGGGAATATCAATAATCTGAAAGTAAGAAGAGGTGGGGAAGAAAATGGAAAAAATGGTGCAGACAAGGGGTGGTCACTTCCCCGAGTGTGCACTTAGCCCAAGAACTTACATATTCAGACGCGCCGTGGCAGTACGGCCATGAAAGTGTCAGACCCAACAACAAAGTCGCAGACGGGAGCTGAGGGGGCATGGTAGGGCGGCAGCGGCCAAAGCAGACGACCAACCTCAAGAGGGGTCAAGGTGTATGAATTGCCAAATCAGAATGTGATGGAGGGAACCCCACCGAGGGGAACCTAGTGTAAAAAAACATACAAAAAGGAAAAATAATGAAAATGAAACCACAATGAATAACTAGTGTAAAAAGGGGGAAAAAGAGAAAGAAAGGGGATTTTAAAGTGTGATGGTGAGAGTGAGGCTATGTGAAAAGGTGCTTAAAGAAATGGAAAGAAAGAAGAAAGAAAAAGATTGAGATGAATAAGTGAAGTGATAGCTTAAGTGTAGGAAAGATGCAGGTGGAGCAAGAAAGGAGCGATAACCCAAGGTAACACGAAATGAAAAAGTGGGAGTGAGGAAATTACCTGTTGCAGATAGAACAGAGCAAATGCGTGATGTGTGTTGTTCCTAGTTGGGGAGTGATATGAAAGACCCAGTGAGGGAGGAAGTCATTATATAGCCGCTGCCCCCATGTACACACCCCCTACGAGATGCCGTGGCGCCAATGGGGGAGGAGGGGAGGGACCGACGCCGCCGGGCAGGAGGCGAATCACCCCGACGAGAGGCGCCAACCACAGTCCTCCCAGTGCGGAAGCTGATGTATATCACTCCGCCGGGTGAGGCGTCCCTGCATGGACGCCGCACTCAGGCGTGGTAGGCAAACCCGTTGATGCGCGGTGGTGACTCCCCGCCCACCCTGTGTCAGATCAGGGCGGGACAGAGGTCAACAGCGCGCGTCACAGCTCCCGAACGCGGCAAGTCAAGTGAGGCCCAACGATCAAGCACGGCCATGACCGCCAGTGCGCATGTGTCAGCAAGCATTAAAGGGACTTCATTAGATGTGGAACAACAGGGCGAACCAGCCAAATTGGGGAAATGGCCAAATAATGACTAAAAAAGGGACTAGTCATTATTTGGCCATTTCCCCAATTTGGCTGGTTTGCCCTGTTGTTCCACATCTAATGAAGTCCCTTTAATGCTTGCTGACACATGCGCACTGGCGGTCATGGCCGTGCTTGATCGTTGGGCCTCACTTGACTTGCCACGTTCGGGAGCTGTGACGCGCGCTGTTGACCTCTATCCTGCCCTGATCTGACACAGGGTGGGCGGGGAGTCACCACCGCGCATCAACGGGTTTGCCTACCACGCCTGAGTGCGGCGTCCATGCTGGACGCCTCACCCGGCGGAGTGATATACATCAGCTGGCGCACTGGGACGACTGTGGTTGGCGCCTCTCGTCAGGGTGATTCGCCTCCTGGCCGGCGGCGTCGGCCCCACCCCATCTCCCCCATTGGCGCCACGGCATCTCGTAGGGGGTGTGTACATGGGGGCAGCGGCTATATAATGACTTCCTCCCTCACTGGGTCTTTCATATCACTCCCCAACTAGGAACAACACACATCACGCATTTGCTCTGTTCTATCTGCAACAGGTAATTTCCTCGCTCCCACTTTTTCATTTCGTGTTACCTTGGGTTATCGCTCCTTTCTTGCTCCACCTGCATATTTCCTACACTTAAGCTATCACTTCACTTATTCATCTCAATCTTTTTCTTTCTTCTTTCTTTCCATTTCTTTAAGCACCTTTTCATATAGCCTCACTCTCACCATCACACTTTAAAATCCCCTTTCTTTCTCTTTTTCCCCCTTTTTACACTAGTTATTCATTGTGGTTTCATTTTCATTATTTTTCCTTTTTGTATGTTTTTTTACACTAGGCTCCCCTCGGTGGGGTTCCCTCCATCACATTCTGATTTGGCAATTCATACACCTTGACCCCTCTTGAGGTTGGTCGTCTGCTTTGGCCGCTGCCGCCCTACCATGCCCCCTCAGCTCCCGTCTGCGACTTTGTTGTTGGGTCTGACACTTTCATGGCCGTACTGCCACGGCGCGTCTGAATATGTAAGTTCTTGGGCTAAGTGCACACTCGGGGAAGTGACCACCCCTTGTCTGCACTTGTCCATTTTTCCATTTTCTTCCCCACCTCTTCTTACTGTCAGATTATTGATATTCCCCTTTCTATTCCTAGATGGTTACCACGGTTTACTCCTGATGAGGGGCATTAAAGCCCTGAAACGCGTAGAGTTTACAACTGCCGTAAAGTGTACCTACTTATTCAGATGTTACGAACGTTCCTATTATCAATTTATACCTAGCAATATTTTCCATTGTTTTTATGGCTATATACTTTTACATACATCATATGCATTCTATTTTAACATGATTATTATCGCATGTATCTGTATATATATGGAGTCCTTGTTGGAACAAATAATCAATTTCTACTATATGTTATTAGGTTCTACCTCTCTGTCCAACGTAATTTTGATTTATAGCAAAATGCATAATATTCAAAAATGCAACTATGACAATTTGAACCAATTAAAGTTTGTGTTTATCCAACATGTCTATCCTGCTTCCGTGTGCTTCATGCAAACTCCCGCCCCATGCTTCTCCTTTTTAATGAAAACAGTTTAGTACAGGCAAAGATAAGATTCATTGTTAACGACCGCCCACGGCACTTTAAAGATGGATATCTCAGTAATGGCAGCAGCTGCTGCCATAACCAAGGTATCCATCTTTTCAGCGGGTGGTCCAGTTTACGATAATGGTGGTCTCTGCAGTGGATTCGCCGCAAGATCACCAATATCGGCAGCGGGAGAGGCCCCCCCCCTCCAGCCACTCTCCCGCGCCCTCCGATGCTTTTGGAGCCGTCGGTAGCGGCGGAGGCGATCGGGTCCTTCTCCTTCTTGATGGCCCCACCCGTCTCCATACCATAGCAGGGCGAAAGCGACGTCAAAACGTCACTTCCACCCATAGCTCTTAAAGGGCCATTTTATTTTTGTCATTTTTTCAAATGACAAAGTTTTTTTTTTTATTGCATTTAAGTCCAAATATGAGATCTGAGGTCTTTTTGACCCCAGGTCTCATATTTAAGAGGACCTGTCATGCTTTTTTCTATTACAAGGGATGTTTACATTCCTTGTAAAAGGAATAAAAGTGACCCAAATGTTTTTTGTTTTTTTTTTAACTGTTTTAAAATCAATAAAATAAAGTAAAATAAATATTAAAAAATAAAAAAAAATTTAAAGCGCCTCATCCCGACGAGCTCATGCACAGAAGCGAACGCATACGTGAGCAGAGCCCGCATATGAAAACGGTGTTCAAACCACACATGTGAGGTATAGCCACGATCATTAGAGCGAGAGCAATAATTCTAGCCCTAGACCTCCTCTAACTCAAAACATGCAACCTGTATAATTTTTTAAACGTCGCCTATGGAGATTTTTAAGGGTAAAAGTTTTAACGCCATTCCACGAGCGGGTGCAATTTTGAAGCGTGACATGTTGGGTATCAATTTACTTGGTGTAACATTATCTTTCACAATATAAAAAAAATTGGGCTAACTTTACTGTTGTCTTATTTTTTAATTCAAAAAAGTGTTTTTTTTCCCCAAAAAAATGCGCTTGTAAGACCGCTGCGCAAATACAGTGTGACAAAAAATATTGCAATGACCGCTATTTTATTCTCTAGGGTGTTAGAAAAAAAATTATAATGTTTGGGGGTTCTACATAATTTTCTAGCAAAAATTTTTTTTTTTAACTTGTAAACACCGAATCTGAAAAACAGGCTCGGTCCTTAAGTGGTTAAGGTATAACTTATTCATGGTAGATACAATGTTCAAGTAATTAGACATGTGCAAAAGGAAAAAATTTGTTTCGTTTCGTTTTAATTAGTTAATTAATTAATTTTGTTTAGTTCGATTCGTTACATTCATTTTCGGATTTCGTTCCGTTTTCGACCGAATTCGTAAAATCGGTTGCATTCGAAAATATTTCAACCGAATTCGAAAATATTTCTACCGGATTCGAAATTATTTCAACCGCATTCGAAAAAATTACAACCGGATTCGATCATCTTTCAGACTTTCAACTGGATTCGATAATATTTCAACCGGATTCGAAATTATTTCAACATGATTCGAAATTATTTCAACATGATTCGAAATTATTTCAACCGCATTAGAAACTATTTCAACAGAATTCGAAAATATTTCTACAGGATTCGAAATTATTTCAACCGAATAGAAAAGATTATAATAAATTAGAAAAACAGAGAATAGACTATTTCTAGTCTATTTTCTATTTCTATTCTAATCTTTTATAATTGGAATTAGAATTAATTCTATACAAAATTTGAATGTCAGAACATGGTTTATTATAATCTTTTCTATTCGGTTGGAATAATTTCGAATACGGTTGAAATATTATTGAATTTGGTTGAAATATTAACGAATGCGGATGAAATATTATCGAATGCGGTAAAAATATTTTCGAATTTGGTTGAAATATTTTCGAATGCGACCGATTTTTCTAATTCCAATTACAAAAGATTAGAATAGAAATAGAAAATAGACTAGAAAAAAATAGAACAGAATAGAATAAAATAGAATATATATATATTGTATTTTATTCTATTCTGTTCTATTGTTTTTCTATTAGATTCTTTCCAATATTTTCAATTCTATTCTAATTCTTTTCAAATTCGATTTAAATAGAATTTTTTTCGAATTCGATTCGAATTTCGTCCGTGATTTTTCGATTCGAAATGTTATTTCGGATTCGGTCGAATTCGTTAGCATTTGTAATTCGGTAATTCGGATGCATCCGAATGTCCGAATAATGAAAATTAGTTCGAATTTCGATTCGCAACGAAAGGAAATGCACATGTCTACAAGTAATACAAAACAGGTAAAATTACATAGAGTGCCTAAACAACAGAACAGTTTAGTCCCAACCTAGAAGGATGGAGGTTTTGCGAAAAGCATGCAGATCTATATTGTACCAAAGGTTTCTATACACAGCAGGATAATATAGCTAAATGCACCCCCAAGTAGTTTTCAGAATTGATGAAATCGGTGTTTGCAAAAAGGTGCAGCAAGAAAAAGGTATATGTAAAGGGAGGGAAGGAGACAGTAGAGGGATGATTGAGGGAAGGCATAGAGGAAAGGAATAGTTGAGATCGGTTGGTAAAAGGGGTGGTGGGGGAAATAGATGGCACTGAGGGCTGAAACAAGTCAAAGTTTCAATCTTGGAGGACAACACCCATAAATCTCTGTTTTCAGAGTGACCAAGGGTACTTGAAAAAAGGTAGAAGGAAGGTAGGACTCGAACCATGGTTCTCCAATCTTTTGGATTTTTTTTTTCATGGTTTTGGTCCATGTATCCTTGAGTTTTTCATAAAACATATGTAGCACCCTCTACCTTAGGTAGGTTGCTAGAGGTAGTTTTTTTTTTTTGTTTCAGCCAGTGCAGGTAAATTTAGGCAGGCCTAGCTGAAAGCTAGACCTGTTTGTTTTTGATCTGGGGGCTGGGAGTGGTTTAAGAGCAGCAGCTGACTGACATGTGGCTTCATCTCTCTGGCGCTTCCCTCTGGTTTCCAGAAGGTTCTGGAAAAGAGGTGGGGAGAGAGGATTGGAGTGGCATGGGGTGTATCTGGGAGCCCTGATCAATCCCTAACTAGGATTGGCAGGGGGCAAGCCTCCTATATATACCCATGGTCAGCCTGCTGGGGGAGGAGTTGTCGCGTGGAAGAGCTGAGTGATGGCGTGTTAGGCTGTCAGGGCTTTGGAGGGAGCCCCCCCATCTGTGGGGGAGGGGTGACCTTGGGTCGGGGCTCGGAGAGCTGGGAATGAACCCCTCCATACAACCCAAACGAGGGGTGTCCTGAACAGAAGCAGGAGAGTACAGCAGGGAACACTGACGGTAAAATCATCAGGAGGGATCCATATGTGGTTCGGTGAGTGACAGGCACAGTCGGAACATCTGGGAGAGACATGCCAGGAGTGGATGTAGAGCCAGAGGAAGAGACTGTGATGTTGCTGGCGTTAGAGGCAGGCTGCTGCAGCCAGGAGGGTTGGCAGAGTCAGCACAGGACTGACTGGGACCAGTAATCCACCTAAAACACAGCTAGCACAAAAAGACTATTTTCAGTTGCTATTGGTTTCTACACCAAAGGGGACTGCGGACCCCTGCCAGCAAATGGCGTATCCTTAAAGGATCAGTAAAGGATTTTTTTTTTTTAAAACAAACATGTTATACTTACCTCCACTGTGCAGCTCGTTTTGCACACAGTGGCCCAGATCCTGGTCTTCTGGGGTCCCTCGGCGACTGTCTTGGCTCCTCCCCGCAAGGACTCCACACCTTCATGCGAGCGAGCGAGCATGGTGTGGAGTTATTGCAGGCGCGCTCCTGTGATAAAGCAGCGGCCATAGCCGCCGACTGTATCACTCGGCCCCGCCCACCGGCGCGCCGCGTCATTGGATGTGATTGACAGCAGCGCCAGCCAATGGCTGTGCTGCTTTCAATCCATCCAGTGTAGCCAATCGACGGCCAGGCTGAGAACCGAGGAGGATGACGGGGACGAGCGCGGGACTTTCAAGGGGTAAGGTAAGTAAAACGGGGGCTCGGGGGGCGGTACTGTCGGATGTTTTTTCACCTTAATGCATAGGATGCATTAAGGTGAAAAAACATTTACCTTTACAACCCCTTTAACTGTTAAGGACCTTATTCAGAGTGGGGCCTAACATAACCATGTACTAGCTGTGCCAGGAATCAAGCATTGTGCAGTAGAGGAAGCAGGGTTTACTCATAAGTAGGGATGAGCCGAACGGATAGTTTGCGCGAACTTTCAAACCCAGTTAAAGTCTATGGGATTCGAACGTGAGAAATCAAAAGTGCGAATTTTAAAGGCGAATATGCAAATTATTGTCCTAAAAAGGGTTTGAGGACCCGGGTCCTGCCCCAGGGTACATGTATTAATGCAAAAAAAAGTTTTAAAAACTGCAGTTTTTTCAGGAGCAGTGATTTTAACCACTTGCCGCCCGCCCTATAGCGGACTGACGTCGGCAAAGTGGTTCTAAAATCCTGACTGGACGTCATATGACGTCTTCAGGATTTTAAGCCGCTGAACGCCCCCGGGAGCGCGCATCGCGGCGATCGTTGTTGCAGAGTGTCAGTCTGACACCCCCCAACTCCGATCTAGGTAAAGAGTCTCCGTCGGAGACTCTTTACCACGTGATCAGCCGTGTCCAATCACGGCTGATCACAGTGTAAACAGGAAAAGCCATTCATCGGCTTTTCCTCACTCGCGTCTGTCAGACGCGAGTAGAGGAGAGCCGATCGGCTGCTCCTCTGACAGGGGGGGGTTAGTGCTGATAGATTATCAGCACAGCTCCCCCAAGGATGCCCACTGGACCACCAGGGATGCCACTAGACCACCAGGGAAGCCACTAGACCACCAGGGAAGCCCACCATTAATGGTATGCCACCCTAGACCACCAGGGATAATGGATGCCAATCAGTGCCACAATGGATGCCAATCAGTGCCCACAATGGGCACCACTGATTGGCAGGCATTATTGTTTGGCACTGATTGGCATCCATTAGTACAGTACAGTGCCACCTATCAGTGCCCACCCATGCCACCTATCAGTGCCCATCCATGCCCATCCGTGCCACCTATCAGTGCCCATCCATGCCGCCTATCCGTGCCCATCAGTGCCCACCCGTGCTGCCTATCTGTGCCCACCCGTGTCGCCTATCTGTGCCCACCCGTGCCGCCTATCTGTGCCCACCCATGCCGCTTATCTGTGCCCACCCGTGCCGCCGATCGTTACCCACCCGTACCGCCAATCGTTGCCCATCCGTGCCACCTCATCGGTGCCCATCCGTGCCACCTTATCCGTGCCCGTCAGTGCAGCCCCATCAGTGCCCATCAGTGAAGGAGAAAACTAACTTATTTACAAAGTTTTGTAACTGAAACAAAAAAAAAAATTTTTTTTCAAAATTTTCGGTCTTTTTTTTATTTTTTAGCAGAAAAAAAAAATCCCAGAGGTGATCAAATACCACCTAAAGAAAGCTCTATTTGTGGGGGAAAAATGATAAAAATTTAGTTTGGGTACAGTGTAGCATGACCGCGCAATTGTCATTCAAAGTGCAACAGCACAGAAAGCTGAAAATTGGTCTGGGCAGGAAGGTGTATAAGTGCCCTGTATGGTTAATGATGCTTAAAGTGAAAAAATAAATGTGAAATATTCCTTTAAATATCATGCCTGGGGGTTGTCTATAGTATGCCTGTAAAGTGGCGCGTGTTTCCCGTGTTTTGTCCCTGCACAAAATGAAATTTCTAAAGGAATAAAAGTAATTTAAAACTGCTTGTGGCTTTAATGTAATGTCTGGTCCCGGCAATATGGATGAAAATCATTGAGAAAAACGGCATGGGTACCCCCCCCACACCCATTACCAGGCCCTTTGGGTCTTGTATGGGTATTAAGGGGAACCCCGCACCCAAATTAAAAAAAGGAACGGCGTGGGGTCCCCAGGCCCTATATACTCTGAACAGCAGTATACAGGCATTGCAAACAAGACAGGGACTCTAAGTAGGTTTGTTCTTAAGTAGAATCTGTTTGTAATTTTGAACTGGTACATCTTTAAAGTGTAGCTCCAGCCAAAAAATGTATTTTTAAGCTTTTTGGAAAACATAGGGAAGGGTTATCACCCATGTACAATTTGTTTTGCTGTCTGTGCACCTGTTCGAAAGATTTCACCTCACTTTCTGTCCCAATGACAATTGGATTTAGAAAATTTGGGGTTTTTAGGGAAACAAGGATTGGTGATAAAGCTTCAGTGGAGAGGAGACACCTTTTTTCCCTTATTAGCTCTTACAGGAGAGAATTTCCCTTCCTATGGGTAGATTTCCTCTCACTTCCTGTTGTCTCCCTCCGTTTGTATGTAGGAGTCGTTTGAAAGTCGGATGTTTGAAAGTAGGGGCCTGCCCTATGTACTCTGCAGAAATTTGGGCCTTAGGTGTTGATGTTGCTACAACACTGTAAGCCCTCACAACTACTCTTGGTGGGCGCTGGAACACCCTGCTGTGAACTATTATATCAAGAATTGTAATTACATGCCATTGTTGAACAGTGGCAGAAAAATTGGGCCTTTGGTGGTGGTGCTGGTGCCACAACACTGTAAATCCTCACAGTTACTCTTGGTGGGCGCTGGAACGGGCCCTGCTGTGAAATATTATATCAAGAATTGTAATTACATGCACCTGTTGAACAGGGGCAGAAAAATTGGGCCTTTGGTGGTGGTGCTGGTGCCACAACACTGTAAATCCTCACAGTTACTCTTGGTGGGCGCTGGAACGGGCCCTGCTGTGCAATATTATATCAAGAATTGTAATTACATGCACCTGTTGAACAGGGGCAGAAAAATTGGGCCTTTGGTGGTGGTGTAGCTACAACACTGTAAGCCCTCACAGTTACTCTTGGTGGGCGCAGGAATGGGCCCTGCTGTGAAATATTAGATCAATAATTGTAATTACATGCCCCTGTTGAACAGGGGCAGAAAAATTGGGCCTTTGGTGGTGGTGGTGGTGTAGCTACAACACTGTAAGCCCTCACAGTTACTCTTGGTGGGCGCAGGAATGGGCCCTGCTGTGAAATATTAGATCAATAATTGTAATTACATGCCCCTGTTGAACAGGGGCAGAAAAATTGGGCCTTAGGCACTGGTGCTGGTGCCACAACACTGCAACCCCTCACAGATACTCTAGTTGGAGCACAGGAATGAGCCCTGCTGCAAAGTATTACAGCAAAAATTTTAATTACACGCCCCTGTTAACCACTTCAATACAGGGCACTTTCACCCCCTTCCTGCCCAAGCCATTTTTCAGCTTTCAGCACTGTCACACTTTGAATGACAATTGCGCGGTCATGCAACACTGTATCCAAATAAAATTTTCATCATTTTTGTCCAACAAATAGAGCTTTCTTTTGATGGTATTTAATTACCTCTGCGGTTTTTATTTTTTGCGCTATAAACAAAAGAAGAGGGACAAGTTTGAAAAAAACACAATATTTTTTTCTTTTTGCTATAATAAATATCCAATTTCTTTTTTTTTAAACAAATTTTTTACGCAGTTTAGGCCGATATGTATTCTTCTACATATTTTTGGTAAAAAAAAATTGCAATAAGCGTATATTGATTGGTTTGTGCAAAAGTTATAGCAGCTAAAATATAGGGGATAGATTTCTAGCATTTTTATTATTATTTTTTTTTACTAGTAATGGCGGCGATCATCGATTTTTATCATGACTGCGATATTGCGGCGGACACATCGGACACTTTTGACACATTTTTGGGACCATTCACATTTATACAGCGATCGCTGCTATAAAAATGCATTGATTGCTGTATAAATATGACTGGCAGGGAAGGGGTTAACACTAGGGGGCGATCAAGGGGTTAAATGTGTTCCCTAGGAGTAATTCTTACTGTGGGGGAGGGGACTGACTGGGGGAGGTGACCGATGGTTGTCCCTATGTACAAGGGTCACACCATCGGTCTCCTCTCCCTGACAGGACATGGATCTCTGTGTTTACACACAGAGATACGCGGTCCTGCTCAGTTACTGGGCAATCGCAGGTGCCCTGCGGCCATTGCGGCCGCCGGGCACGCGCATCGTGTCCCCAGTAACACGTCATATGACATCCGCCCAGAACAAGAGAGTATTCCGCCCGCCGTCATATGACGGCTGGCGGTGGACAACTGGTTAAACAGGGGCAGAAAAATTGGGCCTTAGGCACTGGTGCTGGTGCCACAACACTGCAACCCCTCACAGATACTGTAGTTGAAGCGCAGGAATGAGCCCTGCTGCAAAGTATTACAGCAAAAATTTTAATTACACGCCCCTGTTAAACAGGGGCAGAAAAATTGGGCCTTAGCTACTGGTGGCGGTGCCCAGAACCAAAAATTTTCTTACAAGCTATCAACATTAGGGATGAGCTCGGTGTTTGAGTCGAACATAAGTTCGACTCGAACATCGGCTGTTCGACCGTTCAGCGAACATTGAACGATTTGGGCCGTTCTCGCCAAATTCGAGTGACGCAAATGGCCCACAATACACTGCGCCATCGCAGTGCAATCCCGGCGCTGTGATTGGCCAAGCATGCACTGTGACCCCGCATGCTTGGGCAATCACAGCGCCGCAGCTAGGAGAGCCATAATTGGCCACAGGCAGGTTGCCTGTGGCCAATTATAGCTCAGAGGGTTTAGCACACGCCCCACACTATAAATGGCCGCCAGCGCGGCGGCCTTGTGTAGTGTGTTCCGGCGCAGGGAAAAAGAAGGATAGGCAGGGACAGTGTTGATATTCTTTGTGCTATTCTTGTGTGCAGGGAGAGAGAAGGATAGGCAGGGAGAGTGTCAGTGTCATATTCTTTGCTAAACCTTGTGTGCAGGGAGAGAGAAGGATAGGCAGGGGACAGTGTCAGTGTCATATTCTTTGCTAAACCTTGTGTGCAGGGAGAGAGAAGGATAGACAGGGAGAGTGTCAGTGTCATATTCTTTGCTAAACCTTGTGTGCAGGGAGAGAGAAGGATAGGCAGGGGACAGTGTCAGTGTCATATTCTTTGCTAAACCTTGTGTGCAGGGACAGAGAAGGATAGGCAGGGGACAGTGTCAGTGTCATATTCGTTACTAAACCTTGTGTGCAGGGAGAGAGAAGGATAGGCAGGGAGAGTGTTAGTGTCATATTCTTTGCTAAACCTTGTGTGCAGGGAGAGAGAAGGATAGGCAGGGGACAGTGTCAGTGTCATATTCTTTGCTAAACCTTGTGTGCAGGGAGAGAGAAGGATAGGCAGGGGACAGTGTCAGTGTCATATTCTTTACTAAACCTTGTGTGCAGGGAGAGAGAAGGATAGGCAGGGGACAGTGTCAGTGTCATTGTTGCTAAGCCTCCTGCACATTATACACCTGAAGTTAGCCCGTATTGCTGTGTTTTCCTGGTGTGTTACACCAACAGGCATTTGCAGCACTTACAGCGGGCGGAGTGTGCCTCCTGCACATTATACACCTGAAGTTAGCCCGTATTGCTGTGTTTTCCTGGTGTGTTACACCAACAGGCATTTGCAGCACTTACAGCGGGCGGAGTGTGCCTCCTGCACATTATACACCTGAAGTTAGCCGTATTGCTGTGTTTTCCTGGTGTGTTACACCAACAGGCATTTGCAGCACTTACAGCGGGCGGAGTGTGCCTCCTGCACATTATACACCTGAAGTTAGCCCGTATTGCTGTGTTTTCTTGGTGTGTTACACCAACAGGCATTTGCAGCACTTACAGCGGGCGGAGTGTGCCTCCTGCACATTATACACCTGAAGTTAGCCCGTATTGCTGTGTTTTCCTGGTGTGTTACACCAACAGGCATTTGCAGCACTTACAGTGGGCGGAGTGTGCCTCCTGCACATTATACACCTGAAGTTAGCCCGTATTGCTGTGTTTTCCTGGTGTGTTACACCAACAGGCATTTGCAGCACTTACAGCGGGCGGAGTGTGCCTCCTGATCATATTACACCTGAAGTTAGCCCGTATTGCTGTGTTTTCCTGGTGTGTTACACCAACAGGCATTTGCAGCACTTACAGCGGGCGGAGTGTGCCTCCTGCACATTATACACCTGAAGTGAGCCTGTATTGCTGTGTTTTTCTGGTGTGTTACACCAACAGGCATTTGCAGCATTTACAGCGGGCGGAGTGTGCCTCCTGATCATATTACACCTGAAGTTAGCCCGTATTGCTGTGTTTTCCTGGTGTGTTACACCAACAGGCATTTGCAGCACTTACAGCGGGTGGAGTGTGCCTCCTGCACATTATACACCTGAAGTTAGCCCGTATTGCTGTGTTTTCCTGGTGTGTTACACCAACAGGCATTTGCAGCAATAACAGCGGGCGGAGTGTGCCTCCTGCACATTATACACCTGAAGTTAGCCTGTATTGCTGTGTTTTCATGGTGTGTTACACCAACAGGCATTTGCAGCACTTACAGCGGGCGGAGTGTGCCTCCTGATCATATTACACCTGAAGTTAGCCCGTATTCCTGTGTTTTCCTGGTGTGTTACACCAACAGGCATTTGCAGCACTTACAGCGGGCGGAGTGTGCCTCCTGCACATTATACACCTGAAGTTAGCCCGTATTGCTGTGTTTTCCTGGTGTGTTACACCAACAGGCATTTGCAGCACTTACAGCAGGCGTAGTGTGATTCCTGCAAAATATACTCCTGAAGCTAGGCCTTATTGCTGGTTTTCCCATCTCCCTGCAGGCCATTAGAATGTCTGGAAGGCAAACAAGGAGAGGCAGACAGTCAGGAGCCAATAAAAGAGGGCAAGCAGGCTCTGTCTAGAGACAACAGTGCTGGTCGTGGACGCGGTGCATCGCCATCAGCACGTGGCCATGGGACACGCTTGTCCTTCTTTTCGGCAGCTGGACGTGTTGAGCCGCATCATGCCGAAGACTTGGTAGAGTGGATGACCAAGCCCTCCTCATCCTCCTCATCCTCTCTCACCCAGGCTCAGGGTACTGGCAAAGCAGCTGCCAAAGCGTCCTCTTCCCTGGTATCAATGTCATCATCAGTCACTCCTTCCCTAGACCAACCATGTCCTCCTGAGGAGTCCCCCGAACTGTTTGAGCACAGTGTTGGGTACATGCTCGAGGAGGATGCCCAGCGTTTCGAAGGGTCTGATGATGATACCCAGCTAGAGGAAGGCAATAACTTGAGAGCAGAAAGAGGGGATGCTCAAGAAGGACACCAATCTGGCAGTCATGTTCCAGCAGCTGCAGCATACTGCCAGATTGGCTCCAGTGATGAGGAGGGAGGGGATGATGAGGTCACTGACTCCACGTGGGAGCCTAATAGGAGAGAGGAGGAGGAGGATGAGGAGGAGGCACATCTCCAACGAGGCAGGATGCCCTCGGGGGGCAGCGTAAGGGCAGCACACCGACGGAATCATACCGCAGAGCTCCGCCTGTGCAGGGCGCTGCCTCTGCCCGTTATTCAAAAACTTCTTTGGTGTGGGCCTTTTTTGAGTCGAGTGCATCAGATCGCACAGCTGCTGTTTGCAACATATGTCTCAAGCGTATATCGCGTGGCCAAAACATCACCCGCTTGGGCACCACATGCTTGACCAGACATATGTTGACCTGCCATGCAGCTCGTTGGCAAGCCTACCTTAAAGACCCACACCAAAGAACAAAGCGGACCTCTCCTTGCACTGCATCAGCTGGGATCTCCAACCCCACTATACCTTCAGTCCTCTCTGAAACCTGCACTGAGAGGAATGAAGGTGTAGAATTAGGTGTGTCACAGCCAAGTACTTGCGGGCACTCTGCTAGCAGTACACCGACGTCCGATTCTAGCAGGCAAATTTCCCTGCCCCAGCTGCTGGACCGTCGAAAGAAGTTCACTCCCAGCCATCCACATGCCCAGCGGTTGAATGCTAGCTTGGCTAAATTGCTAGCGCTTCAACTGCTGCCTTTTCAGTTGGTAGACTCGGCCCCCTCCGTGAGTTTGTGCAATGTGCAGTTCCTCAGTGGCAGGTTCCCAAATGCCACTTCTTCTCACGGAAGGCGATTCCGGCTCTCTACCGGCATGTGGAAGGCAATGTCTTGGCCTCGCTGGACAGGGCGGTCAGCGGTAAGGTGCATATTACCGCTGACTCATGGTCCAGCAGGCATGGACAGGGACATTACCTTTCTTTCACGGCTCATTGGGTCACTCTTTTGGCAGCTGGGAAGGATGAAGGACAAGGTGCAGTAGTGTTGGAGGTTGTTCCGCCGCCACGCCTCCAAAATGCTACTACTGGTTGTGACACACCTCTCTCCTCCACCCCCTCCTCTTCTTCTTCCTCCATGGCCTCTTCCTGTGCTTTGTCCTCAGAACCAGCGGTGCTCCGTAAGCGTTCAAGGGGCTACGCAAGTACGCAGGCAAAAAGATGCCATGCCGTGCTTGCGCTGGTGTGTTTGGGGGACAGGAGCCACACTGGGGCAGAGGATCTGTCTGCACTGCAGGGGCAGGCCGAGAGGTGGTTGACGCCACGCCAGCTTAAGCCAGGAATGGTGGTTTGCGACAATGGCACCAACCTCCTCTCTGCCCTCCGACAGGGACAACTGACCCATGTGCCCTGTGTGGCTCACGTCCTTAACCTGGTGGTGCAGCGGTTCTTGGGCAGGTACCCGGGCTTACAGGATGTCCTGAGGCAGGCCAGGAAAGTCTGTGTGCATTTCCGCAGATCTTATAATGCCAGTGCTCGCCTGGCTGAGCTGCAAAAGGAGTTGAACCTGCCCAAGAACCGTCTTATATGTGACATGCCCACCAGGTGGAACTCAACGTTGGCCATGCTGCAGCGGCTGCACACGCAGCAGAGGGCCATCAATGAGTACCTGTGTGACTACGGCACCAGGACAGGGTCAGGGGAGCTCGGTTTTTTTTCACCACGCCAGTGGGGCATGATCAGGGATGCATGCACTGTCCTGGCACCATTTGAGGAGGCCACGAGGATGGTGAGCAGTGACAGTGCATGCATCAGTGACACTGTACCTCTTGTCCACCTGTTGGAACATACGCTGCGTGGAATAATGGACAGGGCACTTGAGGCAGAACAGAGGCAGGAAGAGGAGGACTTCCTTGCCTCTCAAGGCCCCCTTTACCCAGACAGTGTTCCTTCTGTCCCACCCATCGCACAGGAAGAGGAGGAGGAGGAGGAGGAGGATTGTGTCAGCATGGAGGTGGAGCCTGGCACTCAGCATCATCAGCAGCAGCCTTTTAGGGATGATTTACAGTCCCAAGAAACCAGTGGACTTGTACGTGGCTGGAAGGAGGTGGCTGCGGATCATGTCGTCCTTAGTGACTCAGAGGACTCCGGACCGAATGCCTCAGCTAACCTACGCTGCATGGCTTCCCTGATCCTGCAAAGTCTGCGGAAGGATCCTCGTATTCTTCGGATCAAGGAGAGGGACCATTACTGGCTGGCCACTCTCCTTGATCCACGGTACAAGGGTAAGGTTGCGGACCTTATCTTACCGTCGCAGAGGGAGCAGAGGATGAGACAACTCCGGGAGGCCTTGCAGAAAGGTCTGTGCAACACGTTCCCAGAGACTGGGAGGTTACAAACTCCTGGTCCTGGAAAACGAGTTGCTGAGGCTTCGGTCAGTCAAAGAAGGAGCGGTGGGGAAGGTGGCCGTCTGAACGATGCGTTCAGACAATTCTTTAGTCCGCAGCCCCAAGGTATGATCGGTTCCAGCAACCATCGCCAGCGTCTGATATACATGGTGCAGGAATACCTAGGGGCAAGGTCAGACTTGGACACCTTCCCCACCGAAAATCCTCTGGATTACTGGGTCTTGAGGATGGATCACTGGCCAGAGCTTGCACAGTATGCAATTGAGCTACTGGCCTGTCCTGCATCCAGCGTTCTTTCAGAACGCACATTCAGTGCTTCTGGAGGATTTGTCACAGATCACAGGGTGCGCCTGTCCACCGACTTGGTTGATCGACTAACCTTCATAAAGATGAACCAGTCTTGGATCACCACCAGCTACCAAACACCTGAAGCTGATATAACAGAATAATTTATTTTCAAATGTCACATCCCTTCAAAACTGATGCTGAGAGACTGTCCTGTTATGTTGACTGACTATCCTCCTCCTCCTCAATGATCCGATTGATGATGATAGCTTGGAAGAACATTTTTGTTTCTGGGTGCCGCCACCAGTGGCTAAGGCCCAATTTTTCAGCCCCTGTTTAACAGGGGCATGTAATTACAATTTTTTATGCAATGCTTTGCAGCAGGGCTCATTCCTGCACTCCAACTAGAGTATCTGGGAGAGGTTGCAGTGTTGTGGCACCAGCACCAGTGGCTAAGGCCCAATTTTTCAGCCCCTGTTTAACAGGGGCGTGTTATTACAATTTTTTATGCAATGCTTTGCAGCAGGGCTAATTTCTGCACTCCAACTAGAGTATCTGGGAGAGGTTGCAGTGTCGTGGCACCAGCACCAGTGCCTAAGGCCCAATTTTTCAGCCCCTGTTTAACAGGGGCGTGTAATTACAATTTTTGATGCAATACTTTGCAACAGGGCTCATTGCTGTGCTCCAAGTACATTATCTGTGAGGGGTTGCAGTGTTGTGGCACCAGTGCCTAAGGCCCATTTTTTCTGCCCCTGTTTAACAGGGGCATGTAATTACAATTCTTGATCTAATAATTCACAGCAGGGCCCATTCATGCGCCCACCAAGACTAACTGTGAGGCCTTACAGTGTTGTGGCAACACCACCACCACCACCACCACCAAAGGCCCAATTTTTCAGCCCCTGTTCAACAGGGGCATGCAATTACAATTCTTGATCTAATAATTCACAGCAGGGCCCATTCATGCGCCCACCAAGACTAACTGTGAGGGCTCACAGTGTTGTGGCAACACCAACATGTAAGGGGCAAATTTCAGCTGAGTATATACGGCAGGCCCCTACTTTCAAACATCCAACTTACAAACGACTCCTCCTTGCAAACGGAAGGATACAACAGGAAGTGAGAGGAAATCTACCCCTAGGAAGGCAAATTCTCTCCTGTAAGAGTTAATATGGGAAAAAAAGTGTCTCCTCTCCACTGATGCTTTGTCACCAATTCTTGTTTCAATAAAAACCCCAAATTTTCAAAAAACATTTGTCATTAGGACAGAAAGTGAGGTGAACTGTTCTGAACAGGTGCAAACTGCACAGACAGCAAAACAAATGTTACAGGGGTGATAACCCTTCCCTATGTTTTCCAAAAAGCTTAAAAATAGATTTTTTGGCTGGAGCTACACTTAAACAATGTATCTGTTCAAAATTACAAACAGATTCTACATAAGAACAAACCTACAGTCCCTGTCTTGTATGCACCGCCTGTATACAGCTGTTCAGAGTATATAGGGCCTTTTTTATTTTGTGTGCGGGGTTCCCCTTAATATCCATACAAGACCCAAAGGGGCTGGTAATGGGCTGGGGTAGGGGGGGGGGGTGTGATGGGGTAGCTATGCCATTTTTCTTAAAGATTTTCATCCATATTACCGGGACCAGACATTACATTAAAGCCGCAAGCAGTTTTAAATGGCTTTTTTGCCTTTAGAAATGTAATTTTGTGCAGGGACAGTTCTAAACACGGGAAATACGTGGCACTTCACAGGCATACTTTAGACACCCCCCAGGTACGATATTTAAAGGAATATTACATTTTTTTTTCACTTTATGCATCATTAAAATGACTGCTCCTGAAAAACGACCGTTTTTAAAACTTATTTTTGCATTGATACATGTCCCCTGGTGCAGAACCCGGGTTCCCAAACCTTTTTTAGGACAATAACATGCATAATAGTCGTTATAATTAGCACTTTAGATTTCGAACGTTCGCATCCATTGTATTTAATAGGGTTCTAAAGTTTGTGCGAACTTTCGGTCCGTTCGCGGGTTCTGGTGCGAACCGAACCCGGGGTGTTCGGCTCATTACTAATCAACATGAACATTGAGGAGGAAGAGGATAGTCACTCAGCATAACAGGATAGTCACTCAGCATCAGCATAGGCAGTCTTGAAGGGATCTCACATTCAAAAAAAAATTATTCGGTTACATCAGCATCAGGTGCTTGGTAGCTGGTGATCCAAGACTGATTCATTTTTATGAAGGTCAGCCGATCGACCAAGCCGGTGGACAGGCGCACCCTGTGATCGGTTACAATGCCTCCAGCAGCACTGAATGTGCGTTCCGAAAGAACAGTGGATGCAGGACAGGCCAGTAGCTCAATTGCATACTGTGGAAGCTCTGACCAGTGATCCATCCTCAAGACCCTGTAACCCAGAGGATTTTCAGTGGGAAAGGTGTCCAAGTCTGATCTTGCCCCTAGGTATTCCTGCACCATGTGAATCAGACGCTGGCGATGGTTGCTGGAACGGATCATACCTTGGGGCTGCGGACTAAAAAATTGTCTGAACGCATCAGTCAGACGGCCACCTTCTCCAGCGCTCCTTCTGTGACTGACCGAAGCCTCAGCAACACGTTGTCCAGGACCAGGAATTTGTAACCTCCCAGGCTCTGGAAACGCATTGCAAAAACCTTTCTGCAAAGCCTCCCGAAGATGTTTCATCCTCTGCTCCCTCTGCGACAGCTGGATAAGGTCCGCAACCTTACCCTTGTAACGTGGATCAAGGAGGGTTGCCAGCCAGTAATGATCCCTCTCCTTGATACCACGAATACGAGGATGCTTTCGCAGGCTTTGCAGGATCAGGGAGGCCATGCAGCGTAGGTTTGTTGAAGGATTCGGTCCAGAGTCCTCTGGGTCACTAAGGACGACATGATCCGCAGCCACCTCCTCCCAGCAACGTACAAGTCCATGGGTTTCTTGGGACTGTAAATGATCCCTTGAAGACTGCTGCTGATGCTGAGAGCTAGGCTCCACTCCATGCTGACACAATCCTCCTCCTCCTCCTCCTCATCCTCTTCCTGTGTGATTGGCGGGCCAGCAGGAACACTGTCTGGATAAAGGGGGCCTTGAGAGGTAAAGAAGTCCTCCTATTCCTCCCTCTGTTCTGCTTCAAGTGCCCTGTCCATTATTCCATGCAGCGTGTGTTCCAACAGGTGGACAAGAGGGACAGTGTCACTGATGCATGCACTGTCACTGCTCACCATCCTCGTGGCCTCCTAAAATGGTGACAGGACAGTGCATGCATCCCTGATCATGACCCACTGGCGTGTCAAAAAAAAACAAGCTCCCCTGACCCTGTCCTGGTGCCATAGTCGCACAGGTACTCATTGATGGCCCTCTGCTGCATGTGCAGCTGCTGCAGCATGGCCAACGTTGAGTTCCACCTGGTGGGCATGTCACAGATTAGGCGGTTCTTGGGCAGGTTGTATTCCATTTGGAGGTCAGCCAGCCAAGCACTGCCATTATATGACCGGCGGAAATGCACACAGACTTACCTGGCCTGCCTCAGGACATCCTGTAAGCCCGGGTACCTGCCCAAGAACCACTGCACTACCAAGTTAAGGATGTGAGCCAAACAGGGCACATGGGTCAGCTGTCCCTGTCGGAGAGGAGGTTGGTGCCATTGTCACAAACCACCATTCCTGGCTTAAGCTGGCGTGGCGTCAACCACCTCTGAGCCTGCCCCTGCAGAGCTGACAGAATCTCTGCCCCAGTGTGGCTCCTGTCCCCCAAGCACACCAGCTTAAGCACCGCATGGCATCTTTGTGTCTGCGTACTTGCGTAGCCCCTTGAACGCCTACGGAGCACCGCTGGTTCCGAGGACAAATCAGCACAGGAAGAGGCCCTGGAGGAAGAAGAAGAGGAGGGGGTGGAGGAGAGAGGTGTGTCAGAATCACCACTAGTAGCATTTTGGAAGCGTGGTGGCGGGACAACTACCAACACTACTGCACCCTGTCCTGCATCCTTCCCGGCTTCCAGCAGAGTCACCCAGTGGGCCGTTATAGATAGGTAATGTCCCTGTATATGCCTGCTGGACCATGAGTCAGCGGTAATATGCACCTTACCGCTGACCACCCTGTCCAGTGAGGCCAAGACATTTCCTTCCACATGCCGGTAGAGAGCCGGAATCGGCTTCCGTGAAAAAAGTGGCGTTTGGGATCCTGCCACTGAGGAACCGCACATTGCACAAACTCACGGAAGGGGGCCGAGTCTACCAACTGAAAAGGCAGCAGTTGAAGCGCTAGCAATTTAGCCAAGCTAGCATTCAACCGCTGGGCATGTGGAGGGCTGGGAGCTAATTTCTTTTGGTGGGGCAGGGAAATTTGCCTGGTACAATCGGACGTTGGTGTACCGATAGCAGATTGCCCGCAAGTACTTGGCAGTGACACACCTAATTCTACACCTTCATTCCTCTCAGTGCATGTTTCTGAGAGGACTGAAGGTATAGTGGGGTTGAAGATCCCAGCTGATGAGGAGCAAGGAGAGGTCCGCTTTGTTCTTTGGTGTGGGTCTTTTATGTAGGCTTGCCAACGGACTGCATGGCAGGTCGACATATGTCTGGTCAAGCATGTGGTGCCCAAGCGGCTGATGTTTTGGCCACGCGAGATACGCTTCAGACATATGTTGCAAATAGCAATGGTGCGATCTGCTGCACATGGCTGAAAAAAGGCCCACACCAAAGAACTTTTGGAATAACGCACAGAGACAGCAGCGGCCTGCACATGCGGAGCTCTGCGGTGTGATGCAGTCGGTTGGATGCCCTTAAAGGGGTTGTAAAGGAAAACGTTTTTTCACCTTAATGCATCCTATGCATTAAGGTGAAAAAACATCCGACAATACCGCCCCCCCGAGCCCCCGTTTTACTTACCTGACCCCTCGAAGTCCCGCGCTCGCCCCCGTCATCCTTCTCGTTCCTGACCCTGGCCGTTGATTGGCTACAGTGGATGGATTGAAAGCAGCGCAGCCATTGGCTGGCACTGCTGTCAATCACATCCAATGACGCGGCGCGCCGGGGGGGCGGGCCGAGTGATATAGTCGGCGGCTACGACCGCCGCTGTATGACGGGAGCGCACCCGCAATAACTCCACACCATGCGAAGGGGGGGGAGCTGAGACAGCCGCCGAGGGGCCCCAGAAGGCCAGGACCGGGGCCACTGTGTTCAAAACGAGCTGCACAGTGGAGGTAAGTATAACATGTTTGTTATTTTTTTTTTTAAACGGGAACCTTTAGTGTCCCTTTAAACTGGCCCCTGGATGTGCCTCCTCCTCCTCCTCCTCTCTCCTATCAGGCACCCACGTAGAGTCAGTGACCTCATCATCCCCTCCGTCCACGTCACTGGAGCAAACCTGGCAGTATGCTGCAGCTGGGGGAACATGACTGCCAGTTTGCTGTCCTTCTTGGGCACCCCCTCTCTCTGGGCTCACGTTACTGTCTTCCTCAAGCTGGGTACCATCATCGGAGCCTTCAAAATGCTGCCCATCCTCCTGCAGCATGTACCCAACACTGTGGTCAAACAGTTCGGGGGACTCCTCAAGAGGACATGGTGGGGCTAGGGAAGGAGTGACTGATGCCATTGAGCCGAGGGAAGAGGCCGCTTTGGTAGCTGATTTGGCAGACAAAGTACCCGGAACCTGGGTGAGAGAGGATGAGGAGGATGAGGACGGCTTGGTCATCCACTCTACCAACTCTTCGGCATGTTGCTGCTCAACGCAGTCAGATGCTGAAAAAAAGGACAAGCGCGCCCCACGGCCACGTGCTGATGAGGATGCACCGTGTCTATGACCAGCACTGTTGCCTCTAGACACAGAGCCTGCTTGCCCTCTTTTATTGGCCTGTGAGTGTCTGCCTCTCCTTGTTGGCCTTCGAGACATACTGTATTTGATGTATTGGAATAGGTACACAAGGAATTGTCTGCAGTCAGCTTTACGTGCACACTGTGGCCAGTATACAGTACACTGACTTAATATAATGCAGGTTAGCTCAATCAACTGCCTGTATTATCAGTAATAGAAAAGCAATAGTCTGCAGTCAGCTTTACGTGCACACTGTGGCCAGTATACAGTACACTGACTTAATATACTGCAGGTTAGCTCAATCAACTGCCTGTATTATCAGTAATAGAAAAGGAATAGTCTGCAGTCAGCTTTACGTGCACACTGTGGCCAGTATACAGTACACTGACTTAATATACTGCAGGTTAGCTCAATCAACTGCCTGTATTATCAGTAATAGAAAAGCAATAGTCTGCAGTCAGCTTTACGTGCACACTGTTGCCAGTATACAGTACACTGACTTAATATACTGCAGGTTAGCTCAATCAACTGCCTGTATTATCAGTAATAGAAAAGCATACAACTCCTGGGATGCATATATATTAGAGCTTGGCAATTTTGGCCCAAAAAAAATCTGCGATTTGTTTTAAAAAAACTTGATTCACGATTCGAATCAAGTTTTTTTTTTCTGATGGACACCGCGCCGGGCAGGAGTTTTTAGGCGAGGTGCCGCTTTGGCCTAGTCCGCCGCGATCCTGGGAAAAGGCTGCGGACTAGGCCGAAGATGCGGCCTCGCCTAAAAAATCCTGCCCGCAGCTCACGGCGATCCTGGGAAAAGGCCGCGAGGCCACGGCTTCGGCCTAGTCCGCGGAGTCTGGCCTCGCGCCCCTTTTCCCAGGATCGCGGCGAGCACGAAGCTCATCCCTACTCATAAGTGATGTGCTGGAGGAGTATGGAGCTTTAGAGACTGCAAATACAGATTCCAATCTACATTTCATTTGTTTAAAGTCAATTATCTGGGCATCCCATGTTCTCTTACCCCATCCAAGTTTAATTTCCTCAATAAAACAACAAAAACAAGCTGATGGATTGTTCATTGTCAATGAGGAGTAGGGATGAGCTTCGTGTTCGAGTCGAACATACGTTCGACTCGAACATCGGCTGTTCGATCGTTCGACGAAGATCGAACGATTTGGGCCGTTCGCGCCAAATTCGAGTGACGCGAACGGCCCACAATGCACTACGCCATCGCAGTGTCATCCAGGCGCTGTGATTGGCCAAGCATGCACTGTGACCCCGCATGCTTGGCCAATCACAGCGCCGGCAGCGAGGAGAGCAATGATTGGCCACAGGCAGGATGCCTGTGGCCAATTATTGCTGAGGGTGTTTAGTACACGCCCCACACTATAAAAGGCCGCCAGCACGGCGGCCTAGTGTAGTGTGTTCCGGAGCAGGGATAGAGCAGCATAGGCAGGGACAGTGACTGTTATTTCTTTCTTGCTTAACCTGGATTCCTTTAGTTTAGGGAAAGAGAAGGATAGGTAGGGAGAGTGTCAGTGTGTTTTGTGCTTGTGCTATAGTGTGCTTAAAAAAAACATTTATTCTAGGGACAGAAAACTGTAGGTAGGGACAGTGTCAGTTTCTTTCACTCTGCAAGTCCTTGTTTCCAGGGACCTGGAAGGACAGTGAGTGAATTGTCCTTGTGCTATATTGTGCTTAAAAAAACATTTATTCTAGGGACAGAAAACTGTAGGTAGGGAGAGTGTCAGTTTCTTTCACTCTGCAAGTCCTTGTTTCCAGGGACCTGTAAGGACAGTGAGTGAATTGTCCTTGTGCTATATTGTGCTTAAAAAAAACATTTATTCTAGGGACAGAAAACTGTAGGTAGGGAGAGTGTCAGTTTATTTCACTCTGCAAGTCCTTGTTTCCAGGGACCTGGAAGGACAGTGAGTGAATTCTCCTTGTGCTATATTGTGCTTAAAAAAAACATTTATTCTAGGGACAGAAAACTGTAGGTAGGGACAGTGTCAGTTTCTTTCACTCTGCAAGTCCTTGTTTCCAGGGACCTGTAAGGACAGTGAGTGAATTGTCCTTGTGCTATATTGTGATTAAAAAAAACATTTTTTCTAGGGACAGAAAACTGTAGGTAGGGAGAGTGTTTTTTTTCTTTCACTCTGCAAGTCCTTGTTTCCAGGGACCTGTAAGGACAGTGAGTGAATTGTCCTTGTGCTATATTGTGCTTAAAAAAAACATTTATTCTAGGGACAGAAAACTGTAGGTAGGGAGAGTGTCAGTTTATTTCACTCTGCAAGTCCTTGTTTCCAGGGACCTGGAAGGACAGTGAGTGAATTGTCCTTGTGCTATATTGTGATTAAAAAAAACATTTATTCTAGGGACAGAAAACTGTAGGTAGGGAGAGTGTCAGTTTATTTCACTCTGCAAGTCCTTGTTTCCAGGGACCTGTAAGGACAGTGAGTGAATTGTCCTTGTGCTATATTGTGATTAAAAAAAACATTTTTTCTAGGGACAGAAAACTGTAGGTAGGGAGAGTGTTTTTTTTCTTTCACTCTGCAAGTCCTTGTTTCCAGGGACCTGGAAGGACAGTGAGTGAATTGTCCTTGTGCTATATTGTGCTTAAAAAAAACATTTATTCTAGGGACAGAAAACTGTAGGTAGGGAGAGTGTCAGTTTATTTCACTCTGCAAGTCCTTGTTTCCAGGGACCTGGAAGGACAGTGAGTGAATTGTCCTTGTGCTATATTGTGATTAAAAAAAACATTTTTTCTAGGGACAGAAAACTGTAGGTAGGGAGAGTGTTTTTTTTCTTTCACTCTGCAAGTCCTTGTTTCCAGGGACCTGTAAGGACAGTGAGTGAATTGTCCTTGTGCTATATTGTGCTTAAAAAAAACATTTTTTCTAGGGAAAGAAAACTGTAGGTAGGGAGAGTGTTTTTTTTCTTTCACTCTGCAAGTCCTTGTTTCCAGGGACCTGTAAGGACAGTGAGTGAATTGTCCTTGTGCTATATTGTGCTTAAAAAAAACATTTATTCTAGGGACAGAAAACTGTAGGTAGGGAGAGTGTCAGTTTATTTCACTCTGCAAGTCCTTGTTTCCAGGGACCTGGAAGGACAGTGAGTGAATTGTCCTTGTGCTATATTGTGATTAAAAAAAACATTTATTCTAGGGACAGAAAACTGTAGGTAGGGAGAGTGTCAGTTTATTTCACTCTGCAAGTCCTTGTTTCCAGGGACCTGTAAGGACAGTGAGTGAATTGTCCTTGTGCTATATTGTGATTAAAAAAAACATTTTTTCTAGGGACAGAAAACTGTAGGTAGGGAGAGTGTTTTTTTTCTTTCACTCTGCAAGTCCTTGTTTCCAGGGACCTGTAAGGACAGTGAGTGAATTGTCCTTGTGCTATATTGTGCTTAAAAAAAACATTTATTCTAGGGACAGAAAACTGTAGGTAGGGAGAGTGTCAGTTTATTTCA
This sequence comes from Rana muscosa, assembly GCA_029206835.1. Taxonomy (NCBI): domain Eukaryota; kingdom Metazoa; phylum Chordata; class Amphibia; order Anura; family Ranidae; genus Rana; species Rana muscosa. The sequence goes on from CM055116.1 coordinate 294,692,996, forward strand.
CTCTGCAAGTCCTTGTTTCCAGGGACCTGGAAGGACAGTGAGTGAATTGTCCTTGTGTTATATTGTGATTAAAAAAAACATTTTTTCTAGGGACAGAAAACTGTAGGTAGGGAGAGTGTTTTTTTTCTTTCACTCTGCAAGTCCTTGTTTCCAGGGACCTGTAAGGACAGTGAGTGAATTGTCCTTGTGCTATATTGTGATTAAAAAAAACATTTTTTCTAGGGACAGAAAACTGTAGGTAGGGAGAGTGTTTTTTTTCTTTCACTCTGCAAGTCCTTGTTTCCAGGGACCTGTAAGGACAGTGAGTGAATTGTCCTTGTGCTATATTGTGCTTAAAAAAAACATTTATTCTAGGGACAGAAAACTGTAGGTAGGGAGAGTGTCAGTTTATTTCACTCTGCAAGTCCTTGTTTCCAGGGACCTGGAAGGACAGTGAGTGAATTGTCCTTGTGTTATATTGTGATTAAAAAAAACATTTTTTCTAGGGACAGAAAACTGTAGGTAGGGAGAGTGTTTTTTTTCTTTCACTCTGCAAGTCCTTGTTTCCAGGGACCTGTAAGGACAGTGAGTGAATTGTCCTTGTGCTATATTGTGCTTAAAAAAAACATTTATTCTAGGGACAGAAAACTGTAGGTAGGGAGAGTGTCAGTTTATTTCACTCTGCAAGTCCTTGTTTCCAGGGACCTGTAAGGACAGTGAGTGAATTGTCCTTGTGCTATATTGTGATTAAAAAAAACATTTTTTCTAGGGACAGAAAACTGTAGGTAGGGAGAGTGTTTTTTTTCTTTCACTCTGCAAGTCCTTGTTTCCAGGGACCTGTAAGGACAGTGAGTGAATTGTCCTTGTGCTATAGTGTGCTTAAAAAAAACATTTATTCTAGGGACAGAAAACTGTAGGTAGGGAGAGTGTCAGTTTATTTCACTCTGCAAGTCCTTGTTTCCAGGGACCTGTAAGGACAGTGAGTGAATTGTCCTTGTGCTATATTGTGATTAAAAAAAACATTTTTTCTAGGGACAGAAAACTGTAGGTAGGGAGAGTGTTTTTTTTCTTTCACTCTGCAAGTCCTTGTTTCCAGGGACCTGTAAGGACAGTGAGTGAATTGTCCTTGTGCTATATTGTGCTTAAAAAAAACATTTATTCTAGGGACAGAAAACTGTAGGTAGGGAGAGTGTCAGTTTATTTCACTCTGCAAGTCCTTGTTTCCAGGGACCTGTAAGGACAGTGAGTGAATTGTCCTTGTGCTATATTGTGATTAAAAAAAACATTTTTTCTAGGGACAGAAAACTGTAGGTAGGGAGAGTGTTTTTTTTCTTTCACTCTGCAAGTCCTTGTTTCCAGGGACCTGTAAGGACAGTGAGTGAATTGTCCTTGTGCTATAGTGTGCTTAAAAAAAACATTTATTCTAGGGACAGAAAACTGTAGGTAGGGAGAGTGTCAGTTTATTTCACTCTGCAAGTCCTTGTTTCCAGGGACCTGTAAGGACAGTGAGTGAATTGTCCTTGTGCTATATTGTGATTAAAAAAAACATTTTTTCTAGGGACAGAAAACTGTAGGTAGGGAGAGTGTTTTTTTTCTTTCACTCTGCAAGTCCTTGTTTCCAGGGACCTGTAAGGACAGTGAGTGAATTGTCCTTGTGCTATATTGTGCTTAAAAAAAACATTTATTCTAGGGACAGAAAACTGTAGGTAGGGAGAGTGTCAGTTTATTTCACTCTGCAAGTCCTTGTTTCCAGGGACCTGTAAGGACAGTGAGTGAATTGTCCTTGTGCTATATTGTGATTAAAAAAAACATTTTTTCTAGGGACAGAAAACTGTAGGTAGGGAGAGTGTTTTTTTTCTTTCACTCTGCAAGTCCTTGTTTCCAGGGACCTGTAAGGACAGTGAGTGAATTGTCCTTGTGCTATATTGTGCTTAAAAAAAACATTTATTCTAGGGACAGAAAACTGTAGGTAGGGAGAGTGTCAGTTTATTTCACTCTGCAAGTCCTTGTTTCCAGGGACCTGTAAGGACAGTGAGTGAATTGTCCTTGTGCTATATTGTGATTAAAAAAAACATTTTTTCTAGGGACAGAAAACTGTAGGTAGGGAGAGTGTCAGTTTCTTTCACTGTGAAAGTCCTTGTTTCAAGGGACAGAGAAGGACACCTGAAGGTAGCCCTTATTGCTTTTTTCCCATCTCCCTGCAGGCCATCTATTAGAATGTCTGGAAGGCAAACAAGGAGAGGCAGACAGTCAGGAGGCAATAAAAGAGGGCAAGCAGGCTCTGTGTCTGGGGGCAACAGTGCTGGTCGTGGACGCGGTGCATTGTCATCAGCACATGGCCATGGGACACGCTTGTCCTTCTTTTCGGCAGCTGGACATGTTGAGCCACATCATGCCGAAGACTTGGTAGAGTGGATGACCAAGCCCTCCTCCTCCTCCTCATCCTCTCTCACCCAGGCTCAGGGTACTGGAAAAGCAGCTGCCAAAGCGTCGTCTTCCCTGGTATCAATGTCAGACAAATCATCAGTCACTCCTTCCCTAGACCCACCATGTCCTCCTCCTGAGGAGTCCCCCGAACTGTTTCAGCACAGTGTTGGGTACATGCTCCAGGAGGATGCCCAGCGTTTCGAAGGGTCTGATGATGAAACCCAGCTAGAGGAAGGCAGTAGCGTGAGAGCAGACAGAGGGGATGCTCAAGAAGGACACCAATCTGGCAGTCATGTTCCAGCAGCTGCAGCATACTGCCAGATTGGCTCCAGTGATGAGGAGGGAGGGGATGATGAGGTCACTGACTCCACGTGGGTGCCTAATAGGAGAGAGGAGGAGGAGGAGGATGAGGAGGAGGCACATCTCCAACGAGGCAGGATGCCCTTTGGTGGCCAGCGTAAGGGCAGTACACCGACGGAATCACACCGCAGAGCTCCGCCTGTGCAGGGCGCTGCCTCTGCCCGTCATTCAAAAAGTTCTTTGGTGTGGGCCTTTTTTGAGGCTAGTGCATCAGATCGCACAGCTGCTGTTTGCAACATATGTCTCAAGCGTATATCGCGTGGCCAAAACATCAGCCGCTTGGGTACCACATGCCTGACCAGACATATGTTGACCTGCCATGCAGCTCGTTGGCAAGCCTACCTCAAAGACCCACACCAAAGAACAAAGCGGACCTCTCCTTGCACCGCATCAGCTGGGATCTCCAACCCCACTATAACTTCAGTCCTCTCTGAAACATGCACTGAGAGGAATGAAGGTGTAGAATTAGGTGTGTCACAGCCAAGTACTTGCGCCCACTCTGCTAGCAGTACACCGACGTCCGATTCTAGCAGGCAAATTTCCCTGCCCCAGCTGCTGGACCGTCGAAAGAAGTTCACTCCCAGCCATCCACATGCCCAGCGGTTGAATGCTAGCTTGGCTAAATTGCTAGCGCTTCAACTGCTGCCTTTTCAGTTGGTAGACTCGGCCCCCTTCCGTGAGTTTGTGCAATGTGCAGTTCCTCAGTGGCAGGTTCCCAAACGCCACTTTTTCTCACGGAAGGCTATTCCGGCTCTCTGCCGGCATGTGGAAGGCAATGTCTTGGCCTCGCTGGACAGGGCGGTCAGCGGTAAGGTGCATATTACCGCTGACTCATGGTCCAGCAGGCATGGACAGGGACGTTACCTTTCTTTCACGGCCCATTGGGTCACTCTTTTGGCAGCTGGGAAGGATTCAGGACAAGGTGCAGTAGTGTTGGAGGTTGTCCCACCGCCACGCCTCCAAAATGCTACTACTGGTTGTGACACACCTCTCTCCTCCACCCCCTCCTCTTCTTCTTCCTCCATGGCCTCTTCCTGTGGTTTGTCCTATGAACCAGCGGTGCTCCGTAGCCGTTCACGGGGCTACGCAAGTACGCAGGCAAAAAGATGCCATGCCGTGCTTGCGCTGGTGTGTTTGGGGGACAGAAGCCACACTGGGGCAGAGGTCCTGTCTGCTCTGCAGGGCCAGGCCGAGAGGTGGTTGACGCCACGCCAGCTTAAGCCAGGAATGGTGGTTTGCGACAATGGCACCAACCTCCTCTCCGCCCTCCGACAGGGACAACTGACCCATGTGCCCTGTGTGGCTCACGTCCTTAACCTGGTGGTGCAGCGCTTCTTGGGCAGGTACCCGGGCTTACAGGATGTCCTGAGGCAGGCCAGGAAAGTCTGTGTGCATTTCCGCAGATCTTATAATGCCAGTGCTCGCCTGGCTGAGCTGCAAAAGGAGTTGAACCTGCCCAAGAACCGCCTTATATGTGACATGCCCACCAGGTGGAACTCAACGTTGGCCATGCTGCAGCGGCTGCACACGCAGCAGAGGGCCATCAATGAGTACCTGTGCGACTACGGCACCAGGACAGGGTCAGGGGAGCTTGGTTTTTTTTCTCCACGCCAGTGGGGCATGATCAGGGATGCATGCACTGTCCTGGCACCATTTGAGGAGGCCACGAGGATGGTGAGCAGTGACAGTGCATGCATCAGTGACACTGTACCTCTTGTCCACCTGTTGGAGCACACGCTGCGTGGAATAATGGACAGGGCACTTGAGGCAGAACAGAGGCAGGAAGAGGAGGACTTCCTTGCCTCTCAAGGCCCCCTTTACCCAGACAGTGTTCCTTCTGTCCCACCCATCGCACAGGAGGAGGAGGAGGAGGAGGAGGAGGAGGAGGATTGTGTCAGCATGGAGGTGGAGGCTGGCACTCAGCATCATCAGCAGCAGTCTTTTAGGGATGATTTACAGTCCCAAGAAACCAGTGGACTTGTACGTGGCTGGGAGGAGGTGGCTGCGGATCATGTCGTCCTTAGTGACCCAGAGGACTCCGGAGCGAATGCCTCAGCAAACCTACGCTGCATGGCCTCCCTGATCCTGCAAAGTCTGCGGAAGGATCCTCGTATTCTTCGGATCAAGGAGAGGGACCATTACTGGCTGGCCACTCTCCTTGATCCACGGTACAAGGGTAAGGTTGCGGACCTTATGTTACCGTCGCAGAGGGAGCAGAGGATGAGACAACTCCGGGAGGCCTTGCAGAAAGGTCTGTGCAACGCGTTCCCAGAGACTGGGAGGTTGCAAACTCCTGGTCCTGGACAACGAGTTGCTGAGGCTTCGGCCAGTCAAAGAAGGAGCGGTGGGGAAGGTGGCCGTCTGACCGATGCGTTCAGACAATTCTTTAGTCCGCAGCCCCAAAGTATGATCGGTTCCAGCAACCATCGCCAGCGTCTGATAAACATGGTGCAGGAATATCTAGGGGCAAGGTCAGACTTGGACACCTTCCCCACCGAAAATCCTCTGGCTTACTGGGTCTTGAGGATGGATCACTGGCCAGAGCTTGCACAGTATGCAATTGAGCTACTGGCCTGTCCTGCATCCAGCGTTCTTTCGGAACGCACATTCAGTGCTGCTGGAGGATTTGTCACGGATCACAGGGTGCGCCTGTCCACCGACTCGGTTGATCGACTGACTTTCATCAAGATGAACCAGTCTTGGATCACCACCAGCTACCACACACCTGATGCTGATATAACAGACTAATTGATTTTAACATGTCACATCCCTTCAAGACTGATGCTGATGCTGAGTGCCTGTGCTGTTATGTTGACTGGCTATCCTCCTCCTCCGAGTCCTCAATGATACGATTGATGATGATAGCTTGTAAGATCATTTTTGTTTATGGGTGCCGCCACCAGTGCCTAACGCCCAATTTTTCAGCCCCTGTTTAACAGGGGCGTGTAATTACAATTTTTGAAGCAATACTTTGCAACAGGGCTCATTGCTGTGCTCCAAGTACAGTATCTGTGAGGAGTTGCAGTGTTGTGCCACCAGTGCCTAAGGCCCAATTTTTCAGCCCCTGTTTAACAGGGGCGTGTCATTACAATTTTTGAAGCAATACTTTGCAACAGGGCTCATTGGTGTGCTCCAAGTACAGTATCTGTGAGGAGTTGCAGTGTTGTGCCACCAGTGCCTAAGGCCCAATTTTTCAGCCCCTGTTTAACAGGGGCGTGTCATTACAATTTTTGAAGCAATACTTTGCAACAGGGCTCATTGCTGTGCTCCAAGTACAGTATCTGTGAGGAGTTGCAGTGTTGTGCCACCAGTGCCTAAGGCCCAATTTTTCAGCCCCTGTTTAACAGGGGCGTGTCATTACAATTTTTGAAGCAATACTTTGCAACAGGGCTCATTGGTGTGCTCCAAGTACAGTATCTGTGAGGAGTTGCAGTGTTGTGCCACCAGTGCCTAAGGCCCAATTTTTCAGCCCCTGTTTAACAGGGGCGTGTCATTACAATTTTTGAAGCAATACTTTGCAACAGGGCTCATTGCTGTGCTCCAAGTACAGTATCTGTGAGGGGTTGCAGTGTTGTGCCACCAGTGCCTAAGGCCCAATTTTTCAGCCCCTGTTCAACAGGGGCATGTAATTACAATTCTTGATCTAATAATTCACAGCAGGGCCCATTGCTGCACCCACCAAGAGTAACTGTCAGGGCTTACAGTGTTGTGGCACCAGCACCACCATCAAAGGCCCAATTTTTACTACCACTGTTCAACAATTATATGTAATTAAAATTCCTGATATAATAGTTGACAGCAGGGCGTTCCAGCACCAACCAAGAGTAACTGTGAGTGCTTACAGTGTTGTGCCAACACCAACAACTAATGGGCCTATTTCTGCAGAGTATATACGGCAGGTCCCTACTTTCAAACATCCAACTTACAAACGACTCCTACTTGCAAACGCAAGAAGACAACAGGAAGTGAGAGGAAATCTACCACTAGGAAGGAAAATTCTCTCCTGTAAGAATAAATATGGGAGAAAGGTGTCTCCTCTGTACTGATGCTTTATCAGCAATCCTTGTTTCAAGAAAAACACCACATTTCAAAAACAGTTGTCATTGGGACGGAAAGTGAGGTGAAATGTTCTGAACAGGGGCACAGACAGCAAAACAAATGTTACAGGGGTGATAACCCTTACCTATGTTTTCCAAAAAGTTTAAAAATAGATTTTTGGTCTGGAGCTACACTTCAACAATGTACCTGTTCAAAATTACAAACAGACTCTACATAAGAACAAACCTACAGTCCCTGTCTTGTATGCACCGCCTGTATAGGGCTGTTCAGAGTATATAGGGCCTTTTTTATTTTATGTGCGGGGTTCCCCTTAATATCCATACAAGACCCAAAGGGGCTGGTAATGGGCTGGGGTAGGGGGGGGGGTCATGGGGTAGCTATGCCATTTTTCTTAAAGAATTTCATCCATATTACCGGGACCAGACATTACATTAAAGCCGCAAGCAGTTTTAAATGGCTTTTTTTTCCTTTAGAAGTGTCATTTTGTGCAGGGACAGTTCTAAACACGGGAAACACGTGGCACTTCACAGGCATACTTTAGACACCCCCCAGGTACGATATTTAAAGGAATATTTGACTTTTTTTTTTCACTTTATGCATCATTAAAATGACTGCTCCCGAAAAACGACCGTTTTTAAAACTTCTTTTTGCATTGATACATGTCCCCTGGTGCAGAACCCGGGTTCCCAAACCCTTTTTAGGACAATAACATGCATAATAGTTGTTATAATTAGCACTTTAGAATTCGAACGTTCGCATCCATTGTATTTAATAGGGTTCTAATGTTCGTTCGAACTTTCGGTCCGTTCGCGGGTTCTGGTGCGAACCGAACCCGGGGGTGTTCGGCTCATCACTAATGAGGAGTGACTGGAAGTGAATGTCAGGCTGAGCAGGTGGAAAAACTACACTCAGCGACCCCACGGAGGCACCGCTACACATAACCTGAGAAACCTGGTGCTTGACATCTGCAAGGGTAATGTGGGGGACTTCCAAGCTCTTGAATTTTTTTTACATTCAACCTGTCAGCACTTTGTACTGCTTTTGCACTAACTGCAAACAAGGAGCTAAGCCAGGTACACACATTGTTTTTTTTTTTGTTCATCCAGTGTGTTGAATGAAAAAAACTGACAGATCCCCACATCAATGCAAGTGATGTTGATAAATTGATCCCTGGATCTCTCCTACTGAGACAGCTGTACACACATTGGCCACAGTGTTGGGCAGTTCCTGCTAAACCGGACGATTTTCGTCTCGAACGTACTGGACTTAAAGGAGTAGTAAAGTTACATTTTTTTTTACTTGTAAGCAATGTCTGTTGCTTACTGATAAAGAATATTGCATTAATTATTATTAAAAAACATTATTTCCCATAAAATTTTTACCTTGAATATCCTCCTCCTGCCTTCCTTTCTTCTTGCTGTCCTATATTTCCGGGTTTGCGGTGCGCATTCATAATGGCCTAATGGGAACTAAATTTCCCATTAGGCTTAGCGGCATCGCGCATGCGCAGTGCGTTTTTTTTTTTTAACACAGAACGAGAACGAGCAAAGTTGAAAGATGAAGACGGGAGAAATAGTGATGAGTGAGCAAGGGATGGAATGGAGATGTGAGGAAAAAGAAATAATGATGCGTGAGTGAGGGATGGGAAGGAGGGATGGACAAGAAAAATATGTGAAGTATAAGAAGTGTGTACAAGAAATGAGACAGAGGGATGGATGAGCATGAAATGGGTTTGAGGGATAGAAAAGGGAGAAATGTGAAGGCAGCAATGGGGGTGGAGTCCAGGCAGGGCAGTGAAGCTTAGTAAATGAAACTAAGCCAAGGGGGGCGGTGCTGCAGCGATGTAGACACACCCACTAACCCACAGCTATTTTCTCTATCTTCAACATAGAGAACGTCCTCACGCTCTCCTGTAGACCAAGAGAGGGAGCGAGCACGACACTCCACACCAGGGAGAAAGGCTCCCATTATGGTGTGGAGTTCCAGACAGAAGAACAGGAAGTGAGGATTTCTCAGAAGAAATAAAGACATTTACAAGCAAAATCGAAGGATAAGGTAAGTGAAGGAGGACTGCACTAAGGTAAAGGAAGCTACTTATGGAAAAAAAAAATGTAACTTTACTACTCCTTTAAGAACAAAGAAGACTTCTACTTTACATATATGTTTGATTTGAATTCTTTGCCAAGAGTCATAATAAGCAATATCTATGCTGAAATGCACTCATGTCATCCTTTGTTTAGCTACATTGTAGAAAGCACATTTCCAAACCAGGAGTTTTACCAAGGAAGGCTTTAGATGTGCATTCTGTTTTCCATGATTGGCTGTCTGGAATCACATGGCTTGGGCAAGGCGTAGATAAATGTTTGCAGGTGTTATTTCCTAACTCAGTTTGGTCTGTTTTTCCGAAATTACATGAGTACAGTGTATTAACCACTTAAGCCCCGGACCATTTGGTAGCTAAAGGACCAGAGGTGATTTCAGAATTTTGCACTGCGCTGCTTTAACTGTAAATTGTGCGGACATGCAATGTTGTACCCAAACGAAATTTGCGTCCTTTTCTTCCCACAAATAGAGCTTTCTTTTAATGGTATTTGATTGCCTCTGCAATTTTTATTTTTTGCGATATAAACGGAAAAAGACCGAAAATTTTGAAAAAAAATGATATTTTCTACTTTTTGTTATAAGAAAAATCGAATAAACTCAATTTTAGTCATACATTTAGGCCAAAATGTATTCAGCCACATGTCTTTAGTAAAAAAAATGTCAATAAGCGTATATTTATTGGTTTGCGCAAAAGTTATAGCGTCTACAAACTAGGGTACATTTTCTGGAATTTACACAGCTTTTAATTTATGACTGCCTATCTCATTTCTTGAGGTGCTAAAATGGCAGGGCAGTACAAAACCGCCCCCAAATGACCCCATTTTGGAAAGTAGACACCCCAAGGAAATTGCTGAGAGGCATGTTGAGCCCATTGAATATATTTTTTTTTGTCTCAAGTGATTGAATAATGACAAAAAATAAATAAATTACAAAAAGTTGTCACTAAATGATATATTGCTCACACATGCCATGGTTATATGTGGAATTACACCCCAAAATACATTTTGCTGCTTCTCCTGAGTACGGGGATACCACATGTGTGGGACTTTTTAGGAGCCTAGCCGTGTCCTCACTACCTATCACAGTTTCGAAGGCCATAAAATGCCAAAATAGCACAAAACCCCCCCAAATGACCCCATTTTGGAAAGTAGACACCCCAAGTTATTTGCTGAGAGGCATGGTGAATATTTTACAGCTCTCATTTGTTTTTGAAAATCAAGAAAGAAAATATATATATATTTTTTTTCAATTTTCAAAACTTTGTGACAAAAAGCGAGATCTGCAAAATACTCACAATACCTCTCAGCAAATAGCTTGGGGTGTCTACATTCCAAAATGGGGTCATTTGGGGGGGGGGGTTTGTGCCATCTGGGCATTCCATGGCCTCCAAAACTGTGATAGGCAGTGAGAAGTGAAATCAAAAATTTACACCCTTAGAAAGCCTGAAGGCGGTGCTTGGTTTTTGGGGTCCCGTACGCGGCTAGGCTCCCAAAACGTCTCACACATGTGGTATCCCCGTACTCAGGAGAAGCAACAGAATGTATTTTGGGGTGTAATTCCACATATGCCCATGGCATGTTTGAGCAATATATCATTTAGTGACAACTTTGTGCAAAAAAAAAAAAAAATTTTATTTTTTCCGCAACTTGTGTCAACATATAAAATATTCCATGGACTCGACATGCCTCTCAGCATATAGCTTGGGGTGTCTACTTTCCAAAATAGGGTCATTTGGGGGGGTTTTGAACTGTTCTGGCATTTTATACACAACATTAGGAAGCTTACATCCACTCTTCTAACCACTTGAAGACAAAGCCCTTTTTGACACTTTTTGTTTACATGAAAACATATTTATTTTTTGCAAGAAAATTATGTTGAACCCCCAAACATTATATATATTTTTAAAGGAAAGGCCCTACAGATTAAAATGGTGGGTGTTGCATTTTTTTTTTCTACACAGTATTTGCACAGCGATTTTTCAAACGCATTTTTGGGGAAAAAATACACTTTTTTAAATTTTAATGCACTAAAACACACTATATTGCCCAAATGTTTGATGAAATAAAAAAGATGATCTTAGGCCGAGTACATAGATACCAAACACGACATGCTTTAAAATTTTGCACAAACGCGCATTGGCGACAAACTACATACATTTTTAAAAGCCTTTAAAAGCCTTTACAGGTTACCTCGTTAGATTTACAGAGGAGGTCTACTGCTAAAATTACTGCCCTCGATCTGACCTTCACGGTGATTGCTGTTTACATATGACGCCAGACCGACGCTTGCGTTCACCATTGGGCAAGAGCAGGGCAGGACAGGGGTGCTTTTTTTTTTTTTATTATTAATTTTGCTTTTTTATTTTATTTTTAAATTGTTCCTTCCATATTTATTTATTTTTTATAATTTTTATTGTTATCTCAGGGAATGTAAATATCCCCTATGATAGCAATAGGTAGTGACAGGTACTCTTTTTTTGAAAAAAATGGGGTCTTCTAGAGCCTAGATCTTTCCTCTGCCCTCAAAGCATCTGACCACACCAAGATCGGTGTGATAAAATGCTTTCCCAATTTCCCTATGGCGCTTTTTATATCCGGGGGGGGGGTACATTCCCTCCCACTGCTTGTAAAAGCAGTCCAGAGGCTAATTAGCCACTAGGATTGCTTTTACATGAAAGCCGGCCGCTGGCTGAAAAGAATGATACCAAGATGATACCTAAACCCGCAGGCATCATTCTGGTATAAACATTCAAAGTCCAGCAACATACCAGTACGTTGCTGGTCCTTGTTGGACATGTATTGTAATCTTTTTTTTTCATGCAGCCAGTTGGCTGAACGAAAAAAGAGATTGATCGGTGGGTATGCCCACCATTAGAATACCGCCCTTCATCCACCCACTTCTAATGATGGGCATACATGCACCATTTATATATGCCGAAGCATGGGGGCATCCTCCCGCAAAAAAGTTATGCCGCACACACATGGTCGGACTTTTCCACGGGCAAGCCTCCGTCGGAATTTCGACCGTATGTACGCGGCATTAGGAGCAAAATCGCTCCTCCGCCCCTGCTGCCCCAATGCTTCGGCATATATGCTTTTTTTTTAACTGTGGTGGTGAAATCACCTCCTACAGCACTGGAGTCGCAGGGATCAGGCCTGTCTCTGCGAACGCTGCAGTTATGTGTGTTGTGTTTTGTAAGTGACAGTGATCGATCGATACTGCACTTGGGTGGCCTGGGCTGGACGGAGGGGCAAAACGCAGATGCTAGCAGGTATCTGGGCTGATCCCGCTAACACTGCGTTTTTGGGAACCCTAAACTGCTGGGGACGCTAGTATAGATCTGATCAGATCAGATATTGATCTGTTCAGATACTATACCACTAAGGGAGGTGTATGCTTCACGTGTGGGTGTTAGCGTTACTGGCACTAACCTGACGCTGCCTGGGGTGTGACGCAGACCCTCTCTGACGCTAAAACCTAATTGATATCACCCGCCGGGCGATCAGGGGGTTAAACCTTTATTGGGTTATATATACGGCGGGTGCCCTGACACTATAAAAAGCAAACTAACTAACCAGCGTCACCCGTAACACTTATATGGTGATCACTGGTGAAAGGGTTAACTAGGGGCAATTAGGGGGTTAAAACCTTTATTAGATAATATATGGGGGTACCTGACGCTATAAAAAACCTGCGGCGAACCTAAAAAAAAATACTGGCTACCGATCGGCATCACCGACACTAAGACAGCGATCAGAAAAACGATCGCTTAGCGACAGTGGTGATAGGGGGTGAAAGGGTTACCTGGGGGGGCAATCAAGGGGGTTAAACCTTTATTAGATAATATATGGGGATACCTGACGCTATAAAAACCTCCGGCGAACCTAAAAAAAAATACTGGCTACCGATCTGCATCACTGACGCTAAGACAGCGATCAGAAAAATGATCGCTTAGCGACGGCGGTGCTAGGGGGTGAAAGGGTTATCTGGGGGTGATCAGGGGGTTAAACCTTTATTAGGTAATATATGGGGGTACCTGACGCTATAAAAACCTGCGGCAAACCTAAAAAAAAATACTGGCTACCGATCTGCATCACAGACGCTAAGACAGCGATCAGAAAAATGATCGCTTAGCGACAGTGGTGATAGGGGGTGAGAGGGTTACCTGGGGGGCGATCAAGGGGGTTAAACCTTTATTAGATAATTTATGGGGGTACCCGACGCTATAAAAACCTGCGGCAAACCTAAAAAAAATTACTGGCTACCGATCTGCATCACCGACGCTAAGACAGCGATCAGAAAAATGATTGCTTAGCGACGGCGGTGCTAGGGGGTAAAAGGGTTATCTGGGGGGTGATCAGGGGGTTAAACCTTTATTAGGGTGGGGTTAGGGGGCTACACTGGACCTAAAACTAACTTTAGTGACACTTTTACAGTCACAAATGTCACTGATTGCAGTGATCAGTAAATAAATGGTCACTGCAATCAGTGACACTGTGACTGGGGGCTGGGGGGTGAATTGGGGGGGCCTGGGGGGGCGATTTGTGTGCTTATGTGTCCTGGTGTCAGTGTGCTGTTTGTGCACTAACCTGTATGTCTTCTCTTGTACGGCGCTCGGTATATGTGAGTGCCGCATGAGAGATGACATCACTTCCTCCTGCTTCCTCTGCCTGTGTTTACATTACAGGACAGAGGAAGCATTTTCATTCGCCGGGAGCGATCGCGAGGGGGTGGCCGGAATCGAACGGCCGTCCCCTCATCTCGGATCGCTCCCCAACGAATACCGACTGCTCACTGTATAGGAGGGGGGTCCGATCGGACCCCCCAACTGTACAAATGCAATCACGTACACTGTACGTGATTGTGCCTGTCCGTGCCATTCTGCCGACGTACATATACAGTGAGCGGTCGTTAAGTGGTTAAAGATGTCATTATCTATGGCTGCTGGCACTATATATTAATTAACAGGTAACTACTCTCAACACTGTCCAAAAAAGAAGCTGGCAACACTGTAAATGCTGCTAAAAGAACACCCATTTATTAGTAAACAAGAAAATAAAAATCCAGCCAAAGAACCTAACGCATTTCAGCTTGTTAGGCCTTAATCAAGCTATGATTAAGGCCTAACGGGGTGAAACACATTAGCTTTCTTGTCTGGATTTGTATCTCCTTGTTTACTAACAAATGGATGTTCTTTTCGTGGCATTTACCATGTTTCCAGGTTCTTTTTTTAGACTGTGGATATTGAGAGCCTACAAAAGTTCAAAGCCAGAGCACCAGTGATTCATATTCCTCGTATTGGGGTTTGGAGGTAGTAGCGCAGCTTGTTGTTTTATTATACTCTCTACACTGTACTGTTGTTCAGGGTAGATTTAACACAAACTGAACATAAAAAAAACAAATTGTACACTGGTCTGGCACTTTATTGACAGCTCTCAAAATCCAAGTGTTAGGATCATGCCCTAAGCATAAAATCCATCGGTTAAAAAACCATAGGAAATCCGATTGTGTGTACAGGGCTTTAGTCTACAAAAGACTCGAGACTAGGGTGGAGGTTCACCTTCCAGCAGGACAACGACCCTAAACATACAGCCAGAGCTACAATGGAATGGTTTAGATCAAAGCATATTCATGTGTTAGAATGACCCAGTCAAAGTCCAGACCTAAATCCAATTGAGAATCTGTGGCAAGACTTAAAAATTACTGTTCACAGATCTGACAGCAGCAATTCTGTGAGTTATGTTGTATTTGTATCTGCTAATAGTTTTATTGTATTTTTAGCAAAATATAGCTTTAGTATTTTCTTGGGGGGGGGGGCTATCAGTTAGTCTGTAAGGGGCCCCACGATTTCTATCAGCAGCCCTGGTCCTGCTCATAAGAAAATCAGGGTAAGTGTAACTGGAATGTGATTACCTGGATTGGAGCACTAAGGGTGCAACTTAATCTACTGAAGAGTTGTCTGAAAGAGCTAGATAGAAGCTGTGGACATTGCATGAAGTTCTAGTGACTTGTCAAAGAAGTGAATGTGCTAACTTGAAGCTGCTTTACAATCTGAATAATACAAAGTGCTGGTCTGGCTTTACGAATCCTTTACTATATTGACTGTGAGTAGAGATACTGAGTCTGTTTTTTTTTTGCCTTTTAGAGGTATCCTTCTCCCCAATCCCTCTCTCTCTGAGTTTGTTGGTCATGGCTCTGTTAAACTTTCTTAAAGTGACAGCCACCCAATGTCTTCAAGCCCGCAAAGAGTCAAGGATTCCGCTCTGAGATGAAATGCTAGCCCACCAAGCCACCTGAGGGTCCCTACTGACCTTCATTTGGTAAAGGGGTTCTACACAATGAAAGAAATAGCAGATGTTATATTTACAAAGTTTTTAATGTCCCTGGATTTATTAAAAGAGCTACTTTCCCTGGTAATATTAGCTAAAGAGTTTTAAAAATATGGTTAGGGCAATGAAGATACTCCAGTAAACAGATGACACCCTGATTACAGGAAAAACTTACAGCCATGCAAAACTAAATTTGTCAAACAGCTTGATTTAAATAATCAAATTTTTTCCCTCAAACTTTGTGTTAGAAATGCGTTCTTAGCAATAGCTAAGCAACAATATATTGTGTAAACAGCTTGCTTCACCTCATGACAGCTTATAAGCAACCCACCACTGAGGACATCCCACTGCTTAATTACCTATGATTTCTTTACATAGTAATAACCTTAATTCATTATAGCACATCTTACTTACAAGTATAATTTTACAGATGAACCCAAGTCTCTTATAATGCTCATTACTGTTCTGATTTAGGCTTCTTCAAGAGACCTTCAGAAGTAGAAAAATAGTCCCTTAACGTTACATATACTAAACAGGGGAACCTCGGATTGCGAGTAACGCGGTTAACGAGCGTTTCGCAATACGAGCACTGTATTTTAAAATATCCTAACTCGGTTTGCGAGTGTTGTCTCGCAAAACAAGCAGGATTCAGGCCAAAGAGGTGTGCAGTACCGCGTTTGGCCTGAGGTGGGGAGCGCCGGAGCCGAACGGTGACGATTGCAGCTGATCGGCGGCATTTGGAAATGCACGGAAAGGCCTGAAGACAGCTCGGCTGACTTCGGCAAACCTCAGAAAGGCTCAGGAACAGAGTCTTTCCGGGGTTTGCCGAGGTCAGCCAAACTGTCCTCGGGCCTTTCCGCCCGTTTCCGAGGCTCTCCGGCGCCCCCCCCCCGCCTGTGGCCGCATGCGGTACTGCATGCCATTGAAGTCAATGCAGAACAAATTATTTTCGTTACCATTTACTTCAATGGGGAAACTCGCTTTGATATTCGAGTACTTTGGATTACGAGCATTCTCCTGGAACGGATTATGCTTATAATCCGAGGTTCCACTGTAATTTTGTTGAGGTATAGCATCACGACAGTTCATCTGAAATTATCTGAAAGGACAAACACGAAAATTTTTCTCGCATAATACCAGATTATACAATTTTCATATAATCAGTACAGTATTCCTCTGAAAAAAAATCGGAAGAGCGAGACCACTCATGCTCGGAAATGAAAGAATACATTACAATACAACACATCACTTCAAAAGTTGTATTCTGTCATATGAGAATTCATCTAATATTCTCATTGTGTGTACGAGGCTTAAGCCTCGTACACACGGGCCAAATGATGGATGACAATGGCCGATTTAATAGAAACCGGCTGCCATTCGGCCCATGTGCACTGCAGTCGGTCTGACAGAAGTCGGCGGGCTTCTGTCAAAGGTGCATGATCGAAAAAGGCCTGCCGATTGGCTCCTGATCAGCACTCTCAGCCAATGGCTGAAAGCACTGACTGGAGTGTTTTGGTGAGGGGACCATCCCCCTGTCAGAACACCATAGAAGAGCAAACTGCTGTTTGGTAGTTAGTACAGTGGCTCCTCCTGAACTGTCAGTTTTTTTTTCATTTAGACCTGCTGGGTTGAACGAAAAAAAAAACTACTAGTGTGTACCAGGCTTTAAGGGGCTCTTCCACTGACCGCTAAATGCCAGAGAGTATTTATACAATAACTACCAATGGATGGAGACATTTCTCCAACTGTCCACAAATACAATGAGGACATTGTTTACTGACCTTCAATGTAAGGAGGTAATTTTTCACAGTAAATTGTTTATTGTCTGTGCATTTTCGGACACTATTATTCCAAGATTATTACTGAAATACATTTTGTGATATAGAGTATGAAAGTGTTAAAAAAGATCTCCTTGGCAGAAGAAAAAAGTAAATGATCACGAATGGAGGAAGGCAGATGGATGTGATTGTGGACAGGAGATAGAAAAGGTTGGGTGTGAGCTGATCATGGACCATTGGGAGAGTAGGAAACTGGTGAAACTTGCTGAACATGTTTGGGGGACAAAGGATAAGAAGATTGTGCTTGAAGGAAGGGAGGTTGAGCAGAAGATCAGGGAAGAGAGGCAAAAGCTAATCTTAAAGCGGAGGTCCGCCAATTTATTTATTTTTTTAAAGTCAGCAGCTACAAATACTGCAGCTGCTGACTTTTAAAATAAGGACACTTACCTGTCCAGGGCACCCCCGATGTTGGCACCCGAAGCCGATCTATCGCTCGGCTCTCGGGTGCTGCCGCCGCCATCTTCGGTAAGGGAATCAGGAAGTGAAGCCTTGCGGCATGGCATGATGTATAAGTATCTTCCTGTATGTCTCAGCATTAGGGACACCATTGATACCAAATCTCCAACTCCAACCCCAACTTGCAAAGAACCTCCACCATGCTTCACTGTTGCCTGGAGACATTCATTACTGTACCGCTCTCCAGCCCTTCGGCAAACAAACTGCCTTTTTCTACAGCTAAATGGTTTGAGATACATCACTTCAGAATTTTTTCCACCATTAATGTGAGCTATAATATGTGCAATTAAATTAAAAACAAAATTAAATCTTTAAATGGGGGGGGTAAAAAAAACATACAATAATATGGGTGCATCGGCAGGTAACTCCAGCAGAGGAGCGGGTAAGTATACCATGTGTTTTATTTTAGAAAAAAAAAAAATACTTTACTACCGCCTTAAGCGTCAGTCTCAGGCAAAATTAACTAAAATAAGGGGGAAATAAACGTTGCTTTCGTTTTTTAGTTGTTTTTTTTTTTTTTGCATTTTAGTCACATTGCCATTGAACTGTAAAGATGCAGTAAGCAGGACATTTTTGAAACACACTGCACATAAAAAACAGAGGTGTAAACGGGATCTAAAACTATATATTCAGACTATTGCAAAAGCACAGTGATGACTGGTTCCCTTTAATGGATGCCCTTCCCCTGTCCTCATCACCTATACACCATACTAATTGCACTTAAAAGGGTTGTCACAGTATTTTTTTTATAAAAATTGCATTTTTGCCAATGTGTTAAGAGGAAATCGATCATAATGCTAATATTTTAGAAAAAGGTGGAAGCTTTAGTGCTTAAAACCGAATCCGGGAATTAAGCCACTTTGTAAAAAGTGAAGGCCCATTATCAGTTAAGTCCAAGGAGCTGCATGATATCTCCTGGGCTTAGCCCTATTATTTATATCTGGCAGTTTTTTTTTGCTCTGCCGGGAATTACATTCTAGACACTCCAGTCAGTGGGAGAGGAGAAAGGCACACAAAGCAGCTATACCCACCATCCCCTCTGTTGCCCATTCGGAGAAGCCTTTGAATTTTGTGAATGGGTTCACATAAAGGAATGTAAGAGGACACGGGGCCACACAATGAGGTTGGAGGAGAAGCGGTTTAACCTTCAACTGCGCAGGGGGGTTTTCACTTTCAGGGCAATAGAGATTTGGAACTCTCTTCCACAATTTGTGGTGGCAGCGGGGAGTGTGGATATTTTTAGGAGACTCTTGGATGTGCATCTTAATGAACACAACATACAGGGATATAGGAAATTATAGACACTCTCACACGTACACCTACACAGGTTGAACTGGATAGACTATTGTCTTTATTCAACCTTACTTACTATGTAATTATGTAACTATAATACAAAGGCTTCTGTGAATAGACAGGAGGAGGGGAGGGGCGGGCATAGCAGCTGCAGTGGCTCTTCTGTTCAAGATGCATAGTTCAGAGGGATCAGCGTTGCTCTCTCAAAACTACAGTGACAGCTGTCTGCCAGGAGTACTATGAAGCTGTCAGATATAAATAATAGAGCAAAGCCCAGGAGGTGTCATGCACCTCACTGGACTTAACCCATAGTGTGCCTTCATTTTTTACAAATGAGCTGAAATCCTGGAATTCAGCTTTAAAGCTGAACTCGGGGGGGGGGGGGGGGAATTAAAAAAAATACCCCTGCAGTGGGGCTCTTTCCACACTGCATGGGTTAAATGCTTATTACTCTTTCGTTCATGGACCGACACAGCTTCTCTATTGACATAGTGGGTATTATCCGTTAATTAGGAGTGACTAGGCAGAAAACTTGTAAAAAGTGTTGCATCACACCTTCTACAGTACCGCCCAGGGGGCGGACCCTCTGGGTATATCCCCTCAGTCTGCGTCTCGCAGATTCGTTTTTTTCTGTCTAGCAAAGAGTAGGACATGGCTCCCTTCGGGCCCATTGGTCCAGGGGAAAAAGATATTTTGCTACATTTTTTGTTTCCTGTGATCTTCGATCAACTGACGACTGGGTGACAGGCTGGATCCTCGATTCTTGTAGTCTCCCCAGTTTCGGCCATCGAGCGTGTGCCGACCCTAGCTACGCGCTGGTTTTTCCACGACATGCCTGTCGCTCCATGGGTGGCCGGTGAGCCTATGCTCCAGGGCTTGCAGCGGACCGCTCAGCTTCGGCTGACCTTACGGCCGAGTCGCAGCAGCCTGGCCGGTGAGCTTATGCTCCAAGGCTTGCATCGGACCGCTCAGCTTCGGCTGACCTCACAGCCGAGTCGCAGTAGCCTGTCCGGTGAGCGTCGCGCTCCAGGGCATACATATGATCGTCCCCTAGGGTCCAATCACAGTATGCCTGGCCAACAGTCACCTTCCGTGCGTGGACGATGATCTGTTTGGAATGTCTTCCAGCATGATACATGCAGGATAGGTAAGTAAACTCCCCTGCCTCGGCTGGGTGATTTGGCTGGACATTCCTGGAGAGACCAAATAAGTGGTTGTGGCCCCTTTCTTCCCTCTCTCCTTGCCCTTCCCTCCTCCCTGGGCTTCTAGCTAAGGTTGCTGGGTGCTGGGGGTCACCTAGGGGGTTCCACTGGAGCGGGGCTGGCTGTAACTAACATTTAAAAAATGGCATTTCTGCTTACCTGTGTGTGTGCTTCTTCCCCCTCCATGCTGTCGGCGGCCATTTTGCAGTGGTCCATGCCTGTTTCGGCCTCTAGTGACTACCCGGCGGCCATTTTCCTGTAGTTTCGCATCTATAGTTATAAATCGCTGCTCTGCGCCATTTTCTTGTAGTTCACACCCACTGGCCTCTATCGACTGATCGGCGGCCATGTTTGTTATGATTCACGCTGTATGTATATACCGCCGTACGGCGGCCATCTTTTTGTGGTCTACGGCTGCTTTGGCCTCTATCTTCGGCTCGGCAGCCATTTTTTTGGAGCCCAGATTATCTTCCATACAGCCGTTTGGCGGCCATTTTGCGAGAGTCTCCGGCCTCTAGGGTGCATTACACTGGCGCGAGAAATTCACATAGGAAGCGCTAATAAAATAAGCAGACTGACACAGCAGCGGTGGGACAGCAGCACACGGCAGCATAGCGGTACCGATCCAAGGGTGCTGAGTCCTCTGGGTGACCCAGCATCTCTGCAGCACAGGAGGGTGGCCTATTGATATCTTGCCTGGAGCCCTGTGGGTGTCAGCGCGTGGTCAGCATGGCATCTGAGCCAGATGTCTTCTCCCCTGAAACACCAGATTTAGCAGCTGGTGCCCCTGAGGTGTCTATGGACGCTATGTCGGCAATCCTAGAGGCGTTTGCTGCCAGGGTGGAAGCAGCACACAGGAATACAGGGGGTAGTAAACGCACCCATCCTCTGCAATCTTCTGGGGATATTTCTGAGGCAGAACCAGGTCCAGCTACGGCTCATGGCCCAGATTCTGTCGCATCAGAGACTACAGACCGTGACCGATCGGACAGTGAGGATGACTCCAAGTCCAGGTCAGTACGTGACACGGCTTTGGTATCTGACTTTATTACTGCAGTGCGGGATACGCTAAAGTTGGAAAATACTGCAGAAGCAGCAGAGACTCCGGTCCCCTTTGGGTTTCGTATACCTGCCCGCACTGCTAAGGTGTTCCCTTGTGTGTCTTATTTTAATAAACTCTTATACAAGGAATGGGAGAACCTACTGAGGGTCTTTACAGCCCCAAAGAGGTTAGCGGTACGGTACCCCTTTGAGGAGAGTTTTCTGAAGAAATGGACCTCTCCCCCTATAGTGGACCCTCCAGTGTCCAGACTTAATAGAGCTACCACAATTCCAGTAGAAGGGGCTCCTGTTTTCAAGGACCCTGTGGATAAGAAGGCTGAAGCACTCGCTCGCTACCTATACTCAGTGGTAGGCTCGGCAGTACGCCCGGCATTGGCGGGGGCAATAGTGTCTCAGACACTTACTGAATGGGCAAAATTGCTACTCCAGGGGTTAAAGGAGCGAGATGCTCCTCCTGATGAGATAACTTTGGCCGACCAGTTGGTCCAGGGCCTTAGGTTTGTCTGCGAGTCAGACATGGATACTATTCCCCTGCTGTCAAACGCTTTGGTTTATGCAGTGGCAATACGACGCCTGATCTGGCTAAAGGGCTGGTCTGCGGACCAGACTTCCAAGAAAGCCCTGTTGGATCTGCCTTTTAAGGGCGACAGACTTTTTGGGGCCTCTCTGGATGACATCATCAAGGATGCCACAGGAGGTAAAAGCACTTTGCTTCCTCAAACTAGCAAGGGTAAGGGGCCACGCCAAGGGCAAAGGCCCTCCTTTACTGCACACAACCGTTTTTTTTTTCGGCCCCCTAGGGCGACAGGGAAAAGACCCCAGGCTGACAAGGCGCCTGCCCAAGGACAAAAGCGTCCTTGATCCCGCAAAACCAACAAGCCTGCTGACAAATCTGCGTCCGCATGAAGGTCCGCCCCCACCCAGCTCTCGGGTGGGGGGACGTCTTCGCAAATTCTCGACTCAGTGGACAGCTCTAGTCTCCGACAGGTGGGTTTGCGAAGTAATCTCCTCAGGCTACAAGATAGAATTTCTCTCTTGTCCACCGGACAGATTTGTCACCTCCAATATCCAGCTACTACCGACTCGTCGGGAGGCCCTGTATGGGGCGGTCCAGGGTCTGCTGGAACTCAGGGTATTTATTCCAGTTCCAGAACAGGAACGGGGTCAGGGTTTTTACTCAAATCTGTTCATTGTCCCGAAGAAGGATGGGGTTCATCCAATCTTGGATCTCAGGGCCCTCAATTGCTTTGTGAAGGTACAAAGATTTTGGATGGAGTCGATTCGATCTGTAGTCACGGCTCTCCATCCGGGGGACTTTCTGGCCTCCTTGGACATAAAGGACGCATACCTGCATGTCCCCATATACTCCAGACACCAGAGGTTTCTGCGATTTGCAATCGGGAAGAACCACTATCAGTTTGTGGCCCTCCCGTTTTGCCTTGCTTCAGCACCCAGGATGTTCACCAAGGTGCTCGCTCCGATTCTGGCACTTCTAAGACAGCGGGGTATCGCTATCGTGGGCTACTTGAACGACCTTCTTCTGAAGGCCCCTTCCAGCTCAGAATTAGAGGTAAGGGTGTCCATTACCTGTCATTACCTGTCAGACTCTTCGAGACTGTGGTTGGAACTAAACACGCAAAAGTCAGTATTGGTGCCCACTCAACGCCTAGTGTACCTGGGGTTGATTCTGGATTCCTCAGAGGCAAAGGTATTCCTCCCTGTGGAGAAGTTGCAGACCCTTCGGGCTGCAGTACGGCAGCTGACTTCCAGGAATTGGTCATCACTCCGTTTTTGCATGCGAGTGTTAGGCCTCATGGTAGCCTCCTTCGAGGCGGTCCCATATGCTCAATACCACACTCGAGTGTTACAGAAGGAAGTTTTGTCCGGATGGAACAGATGCCCATCAGCTCTGGATTATCAAATCCGAGTGAGTCACCTAGTCAGGAGATCCCTGGTATGGTGGCTGACAGCACCGGCTGTTCTGGCCGGGAAGTAATTTCTTCCGGTTTACTGGATAGTGATCCAGTAAACATACACTATATACATATATATATATATATATACATACACTAGAACATACACTAGAACATACAGTGACTCACAGCAGGAGTCCGGTGCGTCTTCATTCACCATTTTAGGTCTGATTTCAGACCGAATTTTGGGCTATATTCGGACCTGAAATGGACCAAAAGACGCACAGGCCTCCTGTGCAATTCACACCTGAGTCACTGCGGAGATGTGTGAACCGGCTCCATAGAGACCCGGTCACAATCACCTGCTATGCAAATTGGATGCGGGCAAACCCTTCAATAATTTATGTTGTAGGTTAGCTGATGGCTTCCTCACTTGCACTGCTGGTCCTGCATTGTACATGAATAATCAGAGTGCAAACGTACAACGGATCACCGAAGAGAAGCGGTTTCAGAGAACTGGTCACATGGAAAGAAGATAGATTAAAAGGGCTTTTTAATGGTATTCTATATGAGCATTTAACCTTTGCAGGGAAAGGGAGGGGGCATTTGCTTTGGCTCGTACACACTATAAGAAAGTCAGGTGAGAATTTTCGTCCAAAGGACTTCCATACAATTTTCGTATATTTCTACAGTCAATTCAGACCTTCTGAACGAAAATTTTGGAAGGGCCAAGCTCTAAAAAAAAAATTTGTACAGGGACAGAACCAACAATTTACGCTTAATGTGTACCGCTTTGGTACAAGAAAAATCAGAAACGAAAGACTCCACATGATTAGAAAAAATAAACAACAAATAAAAAGACTTTGTCATACGAGAATTTACGTACAAATTTTCTTTCACCGGTTCCGATTTGCTGTTAAACAACGAAGAAAATCGGACAATCATTTGCCCGATTTTCTTATAGTGTGTATCCCACATAATGCTGAGGTGAGGCTGATGATACCTTGATGTAATATTGTTACAAATGATTTAATTTGAAGCTTACCAGCACCTGCATATTTTTGGATTTGACAATTGAAGTTGAATTAAACTAAACTGCATAAAAAGCCAATCTATATACTTGTGGGGGTGAGTAAGATACCTAATAGTGAATTACATATAATATAAAATTACTACTAAGTATATTAAAAAAAATGTATTTATTATTTTGTCTTAAAAGGTGAACCTTTCCTTTAAACATAAAGGCCAACTAGATATGCTGAAATTTTGGGTAATAGAGAAAGACAAATTTTGGGAATATGACAAAAGACTATTACAAAGAGAGAGTAGATGGATTTGGGGACTTGAAGAAACATACCCACCTAGTTTAATTGAAAGTCCTTGCTTTAGTTTATTTTTGTGATTCTTGTAAACACAGTACGATTTGATAAGATCAGAGCTGGGTCTGTATTAGGTGTATATTCCCCAATGGTCCACACTGAGGTACGATATGATGACATGTAATTATACGGGAAATACTAAATATATTCTGTATTTGCAACATTTATCTGGTATCATACACGTGGCCCAGTGTGGTTTTTATTGATAAATGAAGAGTATAATGCATAAACAGCATGTATGGGTAGTATTGATATTTCTTGAGCTTTATGGGCAAGAATATAGTGGGTACAGTTTTTCATTAATTTTGTTGTAAATGTATAGTGGTAGTCTCCCTGGGGTAAGGTAGGCAGATACACCTCTTTATTTACTTTGTTCCCATATGTCTTTGGCAACCATAGGTCATACCTAATTTTAGCGCTGTAGTGTAATAGGCTGTATAGGCACGGTGTACAGGGTTACAAGGAAGAGCACGTGGAAATCATGTGGGAGCACCTTATAGTTTGAGAAGATGTGAAAGATTTCATTTTCTACCTATGATTCTTAGGAACACTTTGGGAAGTGGGTAGCTAGCTCTGATGCAGTGTTGTTTGCAGTCCACACTTTGCCCTGGCTTGGCATTCGTTCTCATCAGTTTCACATCAGGCATCGTCTCTGGACAAAGCTAATGCCATGGATTCTGTAAGCATCTTCCATTAGACATAGTAAACTATTATTAAGCACAAATTATGTGTCCATGTATGCAATAAAATGCATTTTTTTGGGGATTTGGAATGTGATCTTTCCTGATCAAATGACCGAGCCTGTGCATTTAACAGCGGCTCCCGTAGTGCATGTGTGGGAGTGACGTCATCGCAGCTCCGGCCAATCATAACGCCGGAGCCTGCGAACCTGGAAGAATCTCCAGGAAAGATGTCGGCTGTAACAGCGGTGTGTGGGGACCACTGCAACAGCTTCGATCTAAGGTAAGTGTAGCACGACCCCCTTGAGGACTGCTTGGATTTGCCTGCTCATCTGCACTGCCATGACCTTGTGAACATTCCATCCCACCTGACACTCTGGGTTTAGACATCATTTCACCACCTTAAAGTAATAAGTCAAACAACTCAGTATGTTTATATTCTATTAACGTTTACTGAAATAACTCAAAGAGAATATTGTTACACAGAGGAGGTAATAGATCCACTGAGCTTTGGGTAACAGTCCTAGCTCAGCAGAGGAATTCCTCTACAATAACACAAGTTAAAATAATTTGGAATGTAACAGTATATTATACAGACATATGTACAAAGGAATACCACTGGAATACCACTACTTAATTACCACATGCATTTAATTATTTGTTTCATTCTGTAAATTGACTTTAACCCCTTTCCATGTGGTATTTACTGCCCGTTTTAGGCATTTTGAGGTAAATACCGCAAAACTGTATAGTGATTTGACAGTTGCAGGATTTCATGCGATATTTAGGGAAAATGTGTCCGGACACCTACATACCGCATGCAATCTGGTTCTGTGAATGGATCCCTATATCACCCTGGATCGGGTGCAGTTGCCACACTGCGGTTGCTCCTGGGGATGAATGCCCAGGATGCAAGCAGTCCTCATTTGGCTTTGGGTTGATTAAAAGGTTTAGTGCAGTTTAACACTTTTGATAGGCTCCTATACATCATACCAAACAAGAGGGACAAATGAGGAGGGAAGTAGAACAGAGTAATTTGTCCAAGAGAAGGCCAGCCCCCCAAATAATGAGATGGTTAGAAACTATGAAATAGAACCTAGCCCTAGACTCCACGTGACAATGACCAAGCCTGCTTAAGCTGAGCTTGGACACAAGGCATAGTGGGGGGAGATTCTGTGTGCACCAATTTTAGTAAATCTCCCCCAGTATGTGGGAAAGAGGGATTTAATCTCCACTTTGAAGAGGTGGGCAAATTGCAGGAGTCCCAAGCCAGTTCGGATGTGAAACTTTCTGTGCTAAAAGCTTCTGTTGCTAACTACCTGATGCTGCTGTTAGCTTTGTTATTTTGCTGTGGTCACAGGTTTGCTTGGGAAAAACTCCCACTTTCCCCAGTCAGGTCTCTTTTAGACCTACCTCACTGACCCACTTACACTCACCTTGCTCATGCTTCATTGCTGTGCAGTCCTAACGTGCTCTGTGTCAGATGATATCGAAGATTACACAGGGTAGATGACTTTAACCTCCTGGTCAGGTGACAGTGCTTGGGCACGGCAATTGGAAATTCAAGCCCAAGCACCAAATACTCAGAGGAAGTTACAAAGTTCTCCATAAAAAGAAGTTCCACATATTAATAGTAGCAGGGGGACATGGCTAAGAATAAGATAAGTGGGTCTGGGGGTGGACTAATGGGCATAGTGACAGATTTTCTTTAGAAATCTTAGTACACAATTCCAAGACAAAATCTAATGCTGATCATAGACTAGGTACCGTATATACTCGAGTAAAAGCCGAGTTTTTCAACACTTTTTTGTGCTGAAAATGCCCCCCTCGGCTTATACTCGAGTCACCTTTTTGCGCCTCCCGGACTTTGGGGACCCGGTAACTGATCTCCCAAACTTGGCTCACATGTAGCCTCACTTTTCCTCTACAAGTGTGCAAAGTGTTTTGTCCGGGGGACCTACGGCCTGGGAGAATCGATTTTTCAAACTCGGGCACCCCTTTCATAGACTCTTATGTTACGGCCGGTCGTAGGTCCCCTGGACCCGAAACTTGTCACATATGTAGCCTCATTTCTCCTCTATAAGTGTGCAAAGTTTTTGTCTGGGGGACCTACGGCCGGTGAGCACCGATTTTTCAAAGCCGGGCACCCCTTCCATAGACTCCCATGTTAAACATCAGTCTAGTCATGGACACAGTGAGGCATGGACAAAGTGAGGCATGCAGATGGACACCCTAGGCTTATACTCGAGTCAATAAGTTTTCCCAGTTTTTTGTGGTAAAATTAGGTGCCTCGTCTTATATTCGGGTCGGCTTATACTCAAGTATATACGGTAATTGTTCTTCCCATTTAAAGCTTTGATGAATGTTCATGGGTTTTTAACATGTACATAAACAATTACAAGCAATAGAAAAACCCACAAATACTGAACAAATTGGACAAATTGACTAATGAGAAATGTTATGAAAGTGAATGATCCTTACAGTTGCTAGCTTTACTAGGAAAAAATTGCAGCTATTAGCATGTCTTGCGGTGGGAGTGTTGTTTATATTCCCATCGCACATGTTCCTGGAAAAAAAAGGCTCCTTTGTAGTTGCATTGTGAATTGTGGTCTGAAAGCTTATATGCACAATCGCCGTTAAATCACTTTTACAATCAACACACTCTGGTTAATCAAAGTGGGCCTGACCTTGTAAAGTATTTTTTAGAGAACATCTTGAAATTATGACAGTGCCTATGCAGTACCCTGAAAGATTTAACTTAAATTTCTCCTGAAAGTTCCATTACACTTCCTGTGCCTTGAGCCCTAAAACGATATATCTGCATACCTGGGAACTTTCTGACTTTTTGCCAGAGACTTTAGCTAACAGGAGTGATTACCAGAACTCCGACATGGCTGCTCTAATTTTTGGCACTTCAGCTGATCAAGAGAAGTAACAGTAACATCACTCCCTTATTAACCAGAACTGTCAGAAAAATGCACAGCATGGAGCTTCACCTGCCCCAAAGTCCTCTCACTTCTCTCCTCCTATTCTCCACCTGCAGAGAGACAAACTAAAGGACACACAAATGCTATGTGCTATGAGCGAGGAGTTCAGGCTGTGCAGATACTGCAGGGAATGCAAGCAAACATAGTTTTATTATCCCCTGATTGACTGATCCCTGCTCTGAATTGCCATTAGTGTCAGTAGTATATACAGTATTCCATTAGCTGATTGATTTCGCTCTGTTTTTATCAGCAAGGCGAAGCAAACAGCCAGCTGGTGTAAAATGGCAGCTCTCTATAGAGCCTCTTTAAAAGTTTACAGGTCCTTTATAGAAGGAATGGGAGTTTTAAATAGGTGATGATCTTGGCGAAATACAGAGAGCAGTATTGATATGGGGATACAACTCTCATCGGGACAGAGTGCCAGAACCTGTATGACAGCTGTGCATTAAATCTTTTAAGCACACAGGCCAGGTGGTAAATTAAAGGGTCCCACAGTTTGGAAAGTATAAGCATGTATAATTATACATTACAGCATAGCATAGGAGTGTATAATATTTGAACCAACGGCTTTTCCAGTTCCTAGAACTGGCCCCCTGAGGACACCATCAATGCAATGCCTGTCATCAGGCTTCTGTAAGGATATCAATGAGAGGTTCCTAGGCACTGTCACAAGTGTGGAAATACTTTGCTGGTTCTAATCAGGAATTATATGCTAAAACAGGGGTGTCCAATCTTTTACCTTCCAGGCCCACATTGGAAGAAGAGGAAATGTCTTGGGCCACACAGAAAATACACTAACAATAAGTATAGTTGATGAGCAGAAAAAGTCGGGCAGATCCCAAGTTATCAATCTCTGATATAGATTATGTACCTATCTGAGTAATAAAACAATTTTTTTGTATTTTTTTTTTATTATAAACGTAAAAGAAGGCAACATAAAACTAGTGCAATATTTTACATTGATTTTGATAAACTAAGGCATCAATATCAGGTTCAATGGATGTAGTGTAATACTTAATGAATTTCCAAGGTGCTCATCAGACATTTTAGTATTAATTTTGCCCTTCGAGTGTTTCATCCTTGAAAATAATTGCTCACAAATATAGGTGCTGCCGAAAACCGATGACATGACTAAGGCATGATTGTGAAGAGTGGGAAATTTTTCTTTGGGAAAATAAAACTTATTGAAAGTATTTGCTAAATGTCAGCCTGTTTTAAAAAATTATTTGATGTGAAAATATACTCTATATTGTATACATTTAAAAGTCCTGTGTACAAGCAGACAGCGCAGGAGGCTTGTTATTACCTTTATTGGTCAGAAATTTTTTTTGATTGAGGCTGGGTTCACACTAGTACGACAAACGCTCCGACATTGGGAGCTCATGTCGCATGACGTGTGAAAATTAATGTTTCCCTATGGGAGCCATCTTAACTGGTCCGACACATGTCGGTCCGACTTTGAAAATGCTCCCTGTACTACTTTGGTCCAACTTTGATATCACTGAAGTCGGATCAAAGTCGGATCCCCGTCTTGGCATGCGACTTGTGCTCTGATGATCTTGAGGGGGAACTCCACGCCAAATTTTAAATAAAAAAACGGCATGGGTTCCCCCTCCAAGTGCATGCCAGGCCCTTCAGGCTGGTATAGATTTTAAGGAGAACCCCTATGCTGAAAAAACAGCGTGAGGGTCCCCCCAAAATCCGTACCAGACCCTTATCTGGGCACGCAGTCCGGTCGGTCAGGAAAGGGGGCGGGAACAAGCGAGCGCCCCCCCCTCCTGAACCGTACCAGGCCGCATGACCTCATTATGGGGGGGTGGGTGCTTTGGGGAACCGGACAGCGGGAGAAGAACCGAAGAGCGCGGAGAAGAGGCCGGAGAGAGCGAAGAAGTCGAAAGAGACCCCCAAAGTCGAAAGAGACCCCCGGAGCTGCCTAAAAAATTACTTTTAAAACCTTTGCAGTGTGTTTTTTTCATTGACACTTTGTGCCCCTACACATTCACCTGGGGGAAAAAATGTACCCCATACTCATTCACATAAGGTGGGGGGCTCCCGGATTCCAATAAGCCCCCGCCCACAGACCCCGACAACCAATGGCCAGGGTTGTCGGTAAGAGGCCCTTGCCCCAAAGCACCCACCCCCCCATGTTGAGGGCATGCGGCCTGGTAGGGTTCAGGAGGGGGGGGGGCGCTTGCACGTCCCCACCCCTTTTCCTGAGCGGCCGGGCTGCGTGCCCGGATAAGGGTCTGGTATGGATTTTGGGGGGACCCTCGCAACGTTTTTTCGGCGTAGGGGGTTCCCCTTAAAATCCATACCAGACCGAAGGGCCTGGTATGCTTTTGGAGGGGAAACCCATGACGGTTTTTTATTTCAAATTTGGCGTGGAGTTCCCCCTCAAGATCATCAGAGCACAAGTCGCATGCCGGATCATGCAAGACGGCGATCCGACTTTGATCCAACTTCAGTGATATTCAATGGGCTGAAGTAGGATCAAAGTCCGTCCAAAGTAGTGCAGGAAGCATTTTCAAAGTCGGACCGACTTGTGTCGGTCCAGTTAAGACGGCTCCCATAGGGAAACATTGATTTTCACACATCATGCGACATGAGCTCCCAATGTTGGAGCGTTTGTCGCACTAGTGTGAACCTGGCCTAAGCCCTGCTTACTGACATGACATTCCTTGTGAAAAGAGAGTGATTTAGTGCACAGTAGGGCATTGGACATTTTTTTTTTTTTTTTGGGTGTCTGCTCTTGGGCACAGAAACATATTAACAAAAGGCAATTTATGTATTACTTGTATACATTTAAACCTTTAGGAAACTTGCATCCACTGGCATCCAGTGAGCTGAGATAATTAATCCATCTTGACATTATATAAAAAAAAATGATATGTGAGGCTAGGTCATGGAAAGTTATAAGGCAATAATGAAATGTAACAAAGTGGTAGATAGTACACAGTTGGGGAAAAAAATGTAATGCAGAGAAAAATAAAAAAATATATACACTTTTAGAGAAAAACATGTTCAAACTTCCGCCTACTGAAAACAAAATGCTTATGGAGTGTGCTTTGTTAGTGAAATGTATAGCGAAAAAGTGGCCAAAAGTACTTATCAATTGGCAAATTCTATCAGCAAAATAGCTTTCATTGCATTATTTTCACCTTAGCCAAAAAACAGCAAAGAAGAGGAGGAATTGGCAGGAGAGCTTTTGTAAACAAGCAATACTTTCTGAATCTGTTTCCAGAATAAAAGGTAAACCAACAATGCTCAGGCTCATAGGTTTTAAAGTGATACTAAAGTCTATTTTTTTATTTGTTTAAAAATAACAAAAGTGTTATATTTATCTGCTCTGTGCAGTGGTGTTGCACAGAGCAGCCCAGATCCTCACTTTCTTAGGCCCCTCGCCGGCGCTCCTGGCCCCTCCCTCCTGCCGAGTTCCCCCACAGCAAGCAGCTTGCTATGGGGGCATCCGAGCCAAGCTCCTGCTCTGTGTGTCCATTCAGACACAGAGCCGCGGCTCGGCCCTGCCCTTTCTCTCTCCTCATTGGCTCACTGACTTTGATTGACAGCAGCAGAAGCCAATGGCACCCCGTTGCTGTCTCAGCCATTTCGGAGGGAGAGTCCCCAACAGCTGAGACTCTCGTGCAACATCGCTGGATCAGGGTGGGGCTCTGGTAAGTATTAGGGGGGCTGAGGGTGACTGCTGCACACAAAAGGTTTTTTATCTTAAAGGATAAGTCCACCCTAACACTAAAATCCCTGCATCTACAGATAACCACGATCTAACACTAACCTATCTAGCCCTGTAAAGAAGAAATCAGTATAAATACCTTTTCTGCAGACGATCGACCCGATCCTACGCTGAGCTGTCATCTGTGGCTTTGCTGTGGAGGCGAGTGCAGAGGACACATCCAACAACGGAAGCCCCATAGTAAGTCTATGGGTGACGTCACTCCCCATTCATTTCACAGCCGTGTCCTTTGCAGAGATTTCCGCCGCTGGAGATCAGATCAGATTGGCTTCAGAAAAGGTATGTATACTGGGTTCTACTTTACTTGGCTAGATAGGTTAGTGTTACAATGTGGATGTCTGTAAAAGAAGGGATTTTAGTTTTAGGGTGGACTTATGCCCTGTACACACGATCGGTTTTACCGATGAAAACAGTCCGATGGACTTTTTTCATCGGACAAACCGATCGTGTATGGGCCCCATCGGTCTTTTTTCCATCGGTGAGAAAAAATAGAACATGTTTTAAATTTATCCGATGGAAAAAAAAAAATGATAGCAAATTCCGATCGTCTGTGTGGAACTCCATCGGAGAAAAAACCCACGCATGCTCAGAATCAAGTCGACGCATGCTCAGAAGCATTGAACTTAATTTTTCTCGGCTCGTCGGAGTGTTTTACGTCACAGCGTTTGGGACGGTCGGATTTTTGACTGATGGTGTGTAGGCAAGACTGATGGAAGTCAGCTTCATCGGAATTCCGATGAAAAAAAACATTGGATTTGAATCCATAGGAAATCCGATCATTTGTACAGGGCTTTACACTTTAATGCATAGAATGCATTATGATAAAAAAACTTTCTGGCTTTAGAACCACTTTAACAAGAAAGCCAAACTCCAGAGGGCTTCTGGCGCTCTGTTTAAATAAAAAAAGTTTTTGTGCACTACACACCCTCGAGATCCTACAAAACTGCCCTCAACATACTCCATACTCCTTTGCTATTTGTCACCACCCTGGTAGTAGAAAGCAGTCAGAGCGGCAAATTAAAGGGGTTGTAAAGGTTTGTTTTTTATTTTCTAAATAGGTTCCTTTAAGCTAGTGCATTGTTGGTTCACTTACCTTTTCCATAGATTTCCCTTCTAAATGTTTTTTTTTTTTTTTCTTTGTCTGAACTTCTCACTTCCTGTTCCTCCTCAGTAAGCTGTTCAGTAAGCTGTTCTGGCTGACTCCACACCACTCGGATGATGGTGTGAAGTTTAGTGAGGAGAAACAGGAAGTGAGAAATTCAGACAAAGAAAGGAAAAAGGTAAGTGAACCAACAATGCACTAGCTTAAAGGAACCTATTTAGAAAATAAAAAACAAACCTTTGCAATCCCTTTAAGTGTGCTGCTACTGGCCTTTTACCTTGCCACATCCTTACTAAGCCTCAATCTGAGAACGCTATATCAAAATACACTCACCGGACACTTTATTCGGAACAACTGTTTAATTGAAACAAAAAATATACTGTATATATACTACCGTGCTATTGCAATAATGTATCCATCTGAACGAATACAATAAGATACATAAGTGAAAACAAATCTGTCAAACCTCAATGAACTGACTGCGAACCATGCGACTCCTATAAATATTAATACTGTGAGCTCCACCAGTATACTGAATGTGTACACATCTTACTGTAACACAAAAAAAATATATCTAGAACAATTGAATGTATATATGTATATAAAAAAATACAGAATAAATTCTGTTTATGAAAGTTCTTTCGTGCAGCTCTGTGAATAAACAAAAAATGTCCTCAAGAGCTCTCCAACGTGTTCAAACTAAATTGTGTTTTATCTCCAAAGGAAAAACAAAACGAAAACCAAATAACAGCAAACGATACAAAAAAATGAAAATCCTCTTGTATTGAATTCACTGCACCTTTGTGACAATCCACCACTACTTATGTCTGAAATCACTCACCAGATATCAGGCTGGTGTGACCAACACACAGCGCATTTTCTTTTACAAAGCAATCCTCTGCAGAGACCATGCATATACGATCCTCTTTAGATGCAACAATTCTGTCAGATCCTCAGGTCCCAAATTTGAAATGGAAGAGAGAAGACCTTGCATAGCGTAAAAACTTTTAAACATCTTGAAATATATTTAAAAAGTTGCACTCACATGAAAAAGTGTTCTCTTGACACAGGTATTCAAGCATAAAATTGAAGCTGGTTGTGCTCTGACAGTCCTATTGCCGTGAGCACAAACCCAGTACAGCGTGACAGCACAACATATCCCCGCCCTATGCATGTTTCGTCGTTTGACGTCTTCCCGTCTGCCCCAGTAGGTAGGGTCAGAACTTGGCATAAACAACATGAAAGCATGGATCCTTCCTGCCTTGTATCAACATTTCAGGCATATGGTGGTGGTGTAATGGTGTGGGGGATATTTTTTTGGCACACTTTGGGCCCCTTAGTACCAATTGAGCACGGCCTACCTGAGTATTGTTGCTGACCATGTCCATCTCTTTATGACTACAGTGTACACATCTTCTGAGGGCTACTTCCAGCAGGATAATGCACCATGTCACAAAGCTCAAATCATCTCAAATTGGTTTCTTGAACATGACAATGAGTTCACTGTACTCCAAATGCCTCCATTATTAACAGATCTCATTCCAATGGAGCACCTTTGGGATGTGGTGGAACGGGAGATGTTCATGGATGTGCAACTGACAAATCTGCAGTAACTGTGTGATGCTATCATGTCAAAATGTACCAAAATCTCTGAGGAATGTTTCCAACACCTTGTTGAATCTATGCCACAAAGAATTAAGGCAGATCTGAAGGCAAAAGGGGACCAACCCGGCACTAGCAAGGTGTACCTAATAAAGTGGCTGGTGAGTGTATATAGAGAGCCCTATAACATCTTTATTATCTTGCATTTTGCACCCCTTATAATAGCCAAAATCACCAGCTGCATTTAAAAATGGGCAAATTCACCATGGGTAATCACACTTTTCCAAAAAGACTTGCCTTTTACTGCAAAGGTTTTTCTCTTCATACATTTGCATCAATGTGTGGAAAAGCAACCCACAACCCACAACTCTTCAGTTCTCTAACCAGCATGGCGGTTCAGGGCACACTGAGGGTGTCTATTCCCAGACTTCCCATGTGGTTCATGTGAGGTTTTTGTGACATGACCAGAAACAGGATGTGGATAGATTTCTCCACTCTCGTGTATGGGCACCATGCTGGTCAGTGATCTGATACTGGTGCCGAGTGCTGGATCGGGCATTCCAGCATCAGGACATGGGGTGGGTCTGTGGTATCTTAGGATTTAGTTCAAATCCTGGGACAGTGCCACAGAAATTGGCATGGTTGGAAAATATGTGTTTTGTGTATGTGCAAAAATGGGGGAGCAACAAGATATGTTAAAATCAATAATAAACCTCAACGTTTTAATGGTGGTATTTCCATACCAGTGAAAACATGAATGGATGTATACTAAAGTTTGATGTTTCTGGTTATATTGTTTTGGCTGATCAGGATATGAGCACAGTCTGAAACAATGTCATCCCTCTGTCCGCCCAATCTTACATCCATCCTGATGAGAAAAAACGATGGCAATTCAACAAATCCAGTTAGGTATAGCTCTAAAAGGGCTCAGGAATGCGGAAGGTGGTGTACTGTACATGCCTGAGCTTGAGATATTGTCCCGCACCACTGCCTGTGTGGTGATGTCACCACCGAAACTTTGCACATAGTGTTGGCCAAGTTTTCCACTTGGTGGTAAGTGAATAGTCTGGAGCTTAAAGTGACACTACAGGTTTGAATATTTTGTTTTTAAAATAACAAACATGTAATACTTACCTCCACAGTGCAGCTCGTTTTGCACAGAGTGGCCCCAATCCTCGTCTTCTGGGGTCCCTCGGCGGCTCTCTCGACTCCTCCCTGCTTCTGATAACCCCCTCTGGGAAGCGCTCTCCCAAGGGGGTTACCTTGCGGGCACGCTCCTGAGTCCTGTAGTCAGTGTCCATAGCCGCCGACTACAGGAATCGGCCCTGCCCCTCCCGGCCCTCGTGTCATTAGAGTTGATTGGCAGCAGGGCGAGCCAATGGCTGCGCTGCTATCAATCTATCCAATGAAGAGCCAAAAAGACAGAGCAAAGGAATATCGCGTTTGCGAAGTGGGACTTTCCAGGGCTCAGGTAAGTAAAACGGGGGGGCTGGGGGGCCAGTGATCGTGAGACGTTTTTTCACCTTAATGCATATGATGCATTTAGGTGAAAAAACATGAACCTTTACAACCCCTTTAAAGCTGTAATGAGAGTTTCAATGCTGGGCTGGGCCAGATCTGACACCATGGGCCCAGATCTAGGTTACACCAGGATTATACTTTAATCCTAGGACAGTCCCCTAGAATCTGGGATGGATGAGAGGTATACCAGTGAACCTTTGAACGAAGCAAGAGGATACATGATTTTTTTTTTTGTTAATACCAGGGGAAGAATCAGGCAATAGAGGGCTCAAAATGCATAGTGAGGGAGATCGATGGGAGGTCCACAGTCAGGAAGAAGCAAAAGTCCAGCATGTGAACCGATTGGATTTTTTGGCCGGTTCACACCATAGAGACGCAGTCCGTATAAATTCATGCATGCGTGTTTTTGATGCTTTCCAGTGCATTTTTTCCCCTCTTTTTTTCTTCACCTTAAAGCAGAGGTCCGCCCACCGCTGCAAAAATGAAAAGCCAGCAGCTACACATACTGCAGCTGCTGACTTTTAATAATCAGACACTTCCCTGTCCTGGAGTCCAGCGACGTCAGCACCGCAGTTGATGTTTCCATCAGCTGTCGGGTGCATGCCCCCTCCATTGCGAGTAAGGGAACCTGGCTGTGAGGCCTTACGGCTTCAAGCCGGGAACCCTACCGTGCATGCGCGAGGCTCCGCTTCTCTCTCCTACTGGCCTGATGGCCGGGGAAGGAGGAGGGCGCCTGGGCGGTGACATCAATACCCGCGGCTGAGGCTACCGAAAGTGAGAACAGGATACCTGTGAAAGACTTTAGCTCACTGACTTAATTAATACATTGCTTGGAATTGGTCTAAAGGTGTGAAACATATAGGGTGCCATTGCTCACTTTCCACTGAAAAGTTGTCTGGCTCCCTGTGACTTCAGTAGTTTATGAGTTCTGGCAGAGAACAATGATCAAGCCAAAGTTGGATGGGACCTGCATAATTGGTTTGGGCCAGATGTTCAGAAAACATTGAAACCACCTGATCAGCATGACATACAGACAAAGATCAGATTTCATTTTTCTGTGCCAGGGTAAGCTATAGATTAGAAGCAAAAAGTTTTGGCACCTTGCCTTAGGATACACCGTAGAGAGAAAGGAATCTGAGTGTGTTTTTATTTATGATACATATTGTACATCATGTGATTATGTAAAGTGATGCAGACTTTGTTGGAGGTATCAGAATCACAGCCCGTTCTCCTCTAAAACCCCATACACACTATTAGTTTTTCTGCAGATTTTTGTCCTCAGATTTACGAAAAACATGTAGTGCAAGGGCCTGCCTGATTGCATACAAATTGAAACTCTTAAAGTCATTGTAAAGGATGGTTTTTGTATTTTTTTTTTTAAATAACAAACATGTTATACTCAGACTCCATTCACACAGGGGCAACACGACTTCTAGCGCGACTTTGGGAGGCAACTTGGACACGACTTGAGTATGAATCACAGCGCGACCTGGAGCTACTTACAAGGCAACTTCAAGTTGCCTCCAGGACAGGAGACTTTCCAGTGGCCAATCAAACAAGAATCAGCTCTGTGGGAGGAAGGGGGAGGGGTTTGCCTGAGAAATGTATGTTTTCTTCCTGGAAAGTTGCTTCTATTAAGACAGGGAATCCGACTTCTGAGCGACTTCCATTGAAATCAATGGGTACAGGTCATCTAGCAGTTGCCTAGAAGTTGGATTGAAGTAGTACAGGAAGCGACTGCAGTAGTGTGCATTAAGACGGCTCCATTCACTTACATTGATTTTCACCATGCAGCGCAACTTGAGGCGACTAGGGGCGGCCTGGGGCGACTTGAAGTCGGATCCAAAGTTGCCCCTGTGTGAATGGGCTCTTACCTCCACTGTGCAGCTCGTTTTGCACAGAGTGACCCCGAACATCCTCTTCTGGGGTCTCTCTGCATCTCTCGCGGCTCCTCCCCGCATTAGCTAACCCCCTAGAAGAAGCGCTCTCCTGAGGGGGTTACCTTGCGGGCGCGCTCCCGAGTCCAGCATTTGACCATGGACACAAATACCGGACTCGGCCCAACCCCCCCCAGTCATTAAATTTGATTGACAGCAGCGAGAGCCAATGGCTGCACTGCTATCAATCTATCCAATCAAGAGCCAGGACCCCGTGAAGAGAAGGATGGCACGTCCCCGCCAAGGAAATGAAGGGGCTCCAGTAAGTAAAACGGGGGGCTGGGGGGCCCGTGACTGCCAGGTGTTTTTCACCTTAATGCATAGGATGCATTAAGGTGAAAAAACACGAACCTTTACAACCTCTTTAAGGTTTGACCTTATATTATATGGTTTTGGTAAATCCTAAAGGGGTTGTAAAGCTTTGTGTTTTTTCACCTTAATGCATCCTATGCATTAAGGTGAAAAAAACACCTTGCAGTCACCGGCCCCCCCGAGCCCCCGTTTTACTTACCTGAGACCCGAATCTCATTGGGCGCGATCACGCGTTTCTTTTCCCAAGCTCTAGTCGGCTCTTCATTGGATGATTGATAGCAGCGCAGCCATTGGCTCCCGCTGCTGTCAATCAAATCAATGACGCGGCACGCTGGGGCCGAGTCATACACTTGGCGCTGATCTCCCTGCTGAGCAGGCGGATGACAGGTCCGTGTCCGCTCTGCTATGCAGAGCGGGCACGTACATAGCCCTGCTGTTCTCTATGGGGCTGTCAGATAAAAGCGGACCGCTTGTCCATTTTCATCCGACTGTCATCCGACCTGTTGTTTTTGGTGGACAGAATCGGATATTGCCAGGTGTCAGCAGACACATGTCCACTGACATCTGCCACTCCATAGAGAGCTATGGATGGTCTGAACAGGTCTGCCTGAAAAACTGAAAGGCGGGCCTGATCAGACAGCCCGTGTGAAATCAGCCATAAACTATCAAAATACAGTGGAACCTCGGATTGCGAGTAACGCGGTTAACGAGCATTTCGCAATACGAGCACCGTATTTCTAAAAATCCTAACTCGGTTTGCAAGTGTTGTCTCGCAAAACAGGCAGGATTCAGGTCAAAGCGGTGTGCAGTACCGCTTTTGGCCTGAGGTGGGGGGCGCCGGAGCCGAATGGCGCAGATCGCATCCGATCGGAAATGCACGGAAAGGCCCGAGGAGAGTTCGGCTGACCTCGGCAAACCTCGGAAAGGCTTGTGAACGGAGTCTTTCCGAGGTTTGCTGAGGTCAGCCGAACTGTCCTCGGACCTTTCCGTCCATTTCCGAGGCTCTCCGGCGCCCCCCGCCTCTGGCCGCATGCGGTATTGGATGCCATTGAAGTCAATGCGGAATGAATTATTTTCGTTTCCATTGACTTCAATGGGGAAACTCATTTTGATATGCGAGTACTTTGGATTACAAGCATTCTCCTGGAACGGATTATGCCCGTAATCCAAGGTTCCACTGTAAACCCAATAAAATATTCCATAAGTAAAAGACCCAACAACTGGATAAACTCACCACACTTAAGCTGATCATACAATCTCTGTACAATCAACTTTAGAATTACCAAAAGTATGTAATACCAGGACCTATCTGATCAATCTCTATCCAACCAAGGAGACCCTTGCACTACATGGTAGATCTACAGGAGGTTGTACAATGCAATTGCAGTGTGTGTGTGGTAAGCCTGATATAGATGGCATTAGATTAAATGTCCTAGCAATTTCTGTTTTCTGAAAAAAAAAATTTAACTATACTTTGATACAACATTGCTGTCTGGTACATGTACACAGCCAGGACAGTCTTCTCTACAGGCATGTGATTGCAAGTATATGTCCATGGGTCAATAGCTGAGCCTACAGAAACACAAAGATCAGCATAATGCACTGCAAAACATACATTAGGCAGGTCATATATTATAAAATTTTCTTGCACAATTTTCCTTTAGATTTAACAAAGCCAGGGTGGATAAAAATCAATGATTTAAAAAAAAACAATTCTAAAATATCTGCTTTTTATTATTTAAATCAGAGTTTTTTTTGATTTTTATCAAATTTATTTTACGGTAATAAAATCCTTTTGGAGTAAAAATCTATCGAAAGATAGTTTTCTATTTAAGATACATTAATAATTTTGTTTATTCAGCATGAAATGGAGCTGCAAGCTGAGATAACATGCACTGCATTGATGCATTTACACAATTTCACAGTAACTATGAGATAAAACAAAGTTCAGAAATATTTATTTATCCCATTGTTTTGCAAATCTATGTACACTACAAACTGTATGATTGAATATGTTCTGATATCGCAGTTTTACTAACCTGACAGCTTATTATTCTGAATAGGAAACCTCCATTTTGTTTGCAAATATTAAAGATTCTAACTAGCAGCAAGAATACGTCCAATGTGAGGTCAAACCTAAACACTTTAGCCTCGTACACACGGCCGAGAATCTCGTCAGGAAAAAACACGTCGTTTTTCCTGACGAGATTCTTGACAAGAATCTTGTCCCGGCCGAGTGTACACATGCTCGATTCAAAAGAACTGCCGTTCTTTTGAATGGAACGAACGCGGTGACGTCATCGACTACGACGAGCGTGCGCTCGTCACATTCGATGCCGTCGCCGCCATCTTGCTACACCCTACCTATGCCTAGGAAGCTACCGCGCATGCGTCAAAGTCATTTTGAGCATGCGTGGGTTTCCATGGCGACAGGTAAGTATACATACGCTCTGGTTTCTCGTCGGGAAACAGGCCGACGAGAAAATAGAGAGCAGGTTCTCTATTTTTTCTCGTCGAGATTCTGGCCAGTTTTCTTAACGAGAAACCTGAAAGCCTCGTAGACACGGACGGTTTTCTCGGCAAGAAAGCTCTCCCAACAGTTTTCTTGTCGTTTCTTGACGAGAAAACCGGCCGTGTGTACGAGGCTTTTCAGTTTGTATGTAGTCAGGCCGGCCCTAACACTACATAGCTGAGGGTAAATCTAAAGGAAATTGAACAAGAAAATTGTTTAATGTATGGCTAGCTTTAACAATAAACCAACAGTGCTCTACCAAACATATACAATTTTATATGATAGATGTTTGTTACTGTTAAAGCGGAGGTGCCGCGGAAAAAAAAAAATATTAAAAGCCAGCAGCTGCAAATACAGCAGCTGCGGACTTTTAATATATGGACACTTACCTGTCCTGGAGTCCAGCGACGTCCGCAGCAGAAGACGAGCAATCGCTTGTCACTCTGCTGACCTCACTGCCATCCTCGGTGAGGGAAACAGGAAGTGAAGCCTTGCGGCTTCATGCCCGGTTCCCTACGGCGCATGAGCGAGTCGCGCTGCGCCGTTCTGAATGGTCCCCTGTGTTCTGGGAGCAGAGTGTCTCCTAGAACACAATGGGGAATCTGCGGGAAGTGACGTGCTTCCCGCAGATTTCCCGCAGAGAGGACTCTCGGAAGTGGGTGCAAATACCTGTCTTAGACAGGTATCTGCACCCCCCTCCCCCCTGAAAGGTGTCAATTGTGACACCGGAGGGGGGAGGGTTCCGATCAGCGGAAGTTCCACTTTAGGGTGGAGCTCGGCTTTAAGCCACGTTCACATGATCGGTTTTACTGATGAAAACAGTCCGATGGATTTTTTTCATCGGACAAACCGATCGTGTATGGGCCCCATTGGTCTTTTTTCCATCGGTGTCAAAAAATAGAACATGTTTTAAATTTTTCCGATGGATAAAAAACCGATAGCAAATTCCGATCGCTATGGGCAAGTCCATCGGTTAAAAAACCCACGCATGCTCAGAATCAAGTCGACGCATGCTCAGAAGCATTGAACTTCATTTTTCTCGGCTCATCGGAGTGTTTTACGTCACAACGTTTGGGACGGTCGGTTTTATGACTGATGGTGTGTAGGCAAGACTGATGGAAGTCAGCTTCATATCCATCGGTTTAAAAACCATAGGAAAATCTGATCGTGTGTACAGGGCTTTAGTTAACTACCGGTACTACTCCATATACTTCCACAAAGCAAGCCTTTAATGTGATTTACCCATGATGCCATGCGATACTTAATTCCCACCAGAAATATAATGCACAGTGCTCTCTCTCTGTATTGCAGCACTGTCATTAAGCAGACCTTTCAATTTTCACTGAATTTCAGTAAATCACATTGATTTGCCGTCATTCTCAATTATTTACGGCATCTCTGCTACCATAAATTGTGAAGTGGCCTTACTTACCTAAGTCATGTGTATTAAATAAAAAAAAAAAAAGAAGGTGCTTTGGTCCATGGTGACGCATGGTCAGCATTGCTGCCGTTCTCTAATCATTTGTTCCTAAGGTCATTGTACACAACATGCTGTATTATTTATTTGTTTGCCCAAAGAGCATAAATAGATCAAAGCAATAAATAAACAAGTTTCCCATTCAGATACATCGGGATGCTGTTATAACAATGTCCAGTAGCGAAATCGGGGATATCTCCGGAGATGTGATCATTTAAGGGTTAGGCTCCATGTACACTGAAGCTGATAAACTGCAGTTTATTGGCGTTTTGGCATTTTTTTAAAAAGCCCATTAACTGCACTCTATGTTAGCCTATGTGTTCATGTACACATAGCGTTTTTTTTAGCGTTAATGAGCAGTGGAGTTAATAGGCTTTTTTCTGAACGCAAGAAATTTGCGCTCAAAGTGCTGTTTGTCGGCAGGAAAAAATGCAAAAAAAACGCAAAACGCTAATAAACGCTAGTAAAAAACGCTGATAAAAGCTATAGTTTAAAGCAGCTTTTTCTGCCAGAAATCTGGCGTTCAAAACGACCGTTTTTGAGCTTCTGTGTACATGGAGCCTTATACTGAAGATGCCGTTTAATTGGTTCAACATCATTATTTAGAGGAAACCACATTTAATCAACAAGCATCCTACTGTGACATCCAGCCTGTCCATCAAGGACTACAAATCCCAGCAGTACTTGCGGTACATCTTCAGCACTGGAAAACTTTATTGAGTCTCCTGGACAATGACAGTAGCCTCCAGGCTACCTCTCCCCCCTCCTCCACCTCCCCTGCTGCGTCTTGCAGCTATAGCCTGGCTAGAAACAGACACCGCAACCCCAATCTCAAGAGAGGCGTTACTGTACCAACGTGTTCAATAAGCCATACATGTACTCCAATACGACCCAATGACAAGAAAGGGGGAATTAATAGCAACACTCACCCTCAGGTTTACTCAAAGCTTTTCCCTCAGACACAAACGGCAGTTCTGTAAATATCCATCATTTTTCAGGGATCCACAAAAAAAAAAAAAAAAAAAAGTCAAGGTCCCTTTAGATGTGCATGATGGAGACTGTGTCCTTAGGGGAAACGCTGAGCTCCGGACTGCTTGCTAGCCCATATATCGCGCCGGGGGACGCTGGCTCTTCGTTCAGTAAATAGGAATGGGATTTTTCCGTAGCCTTCCCAGCTGCAGCGATGGAAGCGAGATAAATAAGGCGCCAAGATTGGCTGCTTTATTTATTAAAAGGCTGTGTCCTGGTCCCTGCATTTGCAGGAAGCATAAGATGGAGGAGCAGTGTGTACCTGCAGCATGCGCAGTAAAGGCCCCAGAGCAGTGCAATTAATCATTAGCTGCATAGCAAGTGCAGCAGCAGCATCAGCAGCATCATCCCTCTCTCTCATCCCTCTGCCACTGGAAGCACAGCGGAGGCATCACACCATTCTCTCCTCTTCTGCTGCACACAATGAAGATGTCTGCCTTGTGTGAGGAGATGTGAATGTACAGAGTAGTCACGCTCCCCTTATTGTGTGTGAGCCCTGTGCAGACAGCTGTGTGTGAGCCCTGTGCAGACAGCTGTTAGTGCTCTGGAGGAGGGGGGTGGGGAGGGAATGCTGGAGATGTCCATAGACAGACCGGTGAGGGAGAAGAAGGCTTAATAAAAAAATAGCAGCATCCTTTCCCTTCATTATTTTATGGATGATTATCCATTGCAGGACGGATAGACACCGCTGTGTGCTCTATGTAGCCATGCATTCCTATTGCTATCCATGTCAGAGGGAAGCCAAGAACTATTCCATGTATATCTAGGTGGACACACTTCCTCTATAAAGGATTAGGATACCTCCCTTATTAAAGTCAGTTCCATTTGT
The DNA here is from genome assembly GCA_029206835.1 of Rana muscosa. Classification (NCBI taxonomy): domain Eukaryota; kingdom Metazoa; phylum Chordata; class Amphibia; order Anura; family Ranidae; genus Rana; species Rana muscosa. Next base: position 294,737,132 of record CM055116.1, read on the forward strand.
AATTAGAAAGTTGCATCATTTCCTAATATTCAATTATATCATCAGCAATTTTTTCTATGCCTAGAAATTGATTGATTTATATTATTATATATTGATATCATAGGTGTGTGCAGCCTTTGGCATTAGGGTGTGCACCCCAAAGCTCAAACACACACACATATATATATATATATATATATATATATATATATATAGGGCAGTAGGGCAATGTGGGCAGGGACTGTTGTCAGAAGTTTTTTTTTTTTTTTTTTTTTTTATTATTACATTTTACAATTTTTTATTTTATTATTTTTTAAATAATTATTTACAATAATTTTTTATTATTTTCTTATACAATTTTTTAGGCGCACCATTGGAGGGCTTTGGTGAGATATCAGGGGCCTAAACAGACCCCTGATATCTCACTTTTGAGACAGAGAAAGGGGTTGAGGACAGAGATTCCAGAGTCCCTTTCTCTGCAGCCAAGCAGCAAGGGGAATCTGTGCAGCACAGGGTGATTAGGGTGTGCCTGGGCACACCCTGTGCGCACGCCTATGATTGATATGCAGTATAATATATATATATATATATATATATATATATATATATATATATATATATCTACAGGGGGATTGAAAAGTAACTCCTTATTTTAAAAATCTTATCATTTATTTTTTAACCACTTCAGCCCCGGACCATTTGGTTGGCCAAAGACCAAGGTCACTTTATGGGATTCGGCACTGCGTCGCTTTAACTGACAATTGCGCGGTCGTGCAACGTGGCTCCCAAACAAAATTGACGTCCTCTTTTTCCCACAAATAGAGCTTTCTTTTGGTGGTATTCGATCACCTCTGCGGTTTTTATTTTTACCGCTATAAACAAAAATGGAGCGACAATTTTGAAAAAAAAAGCAATATTTTTTAGTTATTTGCTATAATAAATAACCCCGAAAAATATATAAAAATAAGATTTTTTTCATCAGTTTAGGCCGATACGTATTCTACATATTTTTGGTAAAAAAAAATCGCAATAAGCATTTATTGATTGGTTTGCGCAAAAGTTATAGCATCTACAAAATATGGAATTTTTATTATTTTTTTTTTACTAGTAATGGCAGCGATCAGCGATTTTATATCGTGACTGCGACTTTATGGCGGACACATCGGACACTTTTGACCATTGTCATTTTTACAGCGACCAGTGCCATAAAAATGCACTGATTACTGTAAAAATGACACTGGCAGTGAAGGGGTTAACCAGGAGGGGGCGCTGAAGGGGTTAAGTGTGTCCTAGGGAGTGATTCTAATTGTAGGGGGCATGGCTACGCATGACACGACACTGATCACCGCTCCCGATCACAGGGAGCTGTGATCAGTGTCCTGTCACTAGGAAGAATGGGGAAATGCTTGTTTACAGTGGTTCAAAAAAGTATTTAGTCAGCCACCAATTGTGCAAGTTCTCCGACTTAAAAAGATGAGAGAGGCCTGTAATTGTCATCATAGAGAGACAACTATGAGAGACAAAATGTGGAAACAAATCCAGACAATCACATTGTCTGATTTGGAAAGAAATTATTTGCAAATTATGGTGGAAAATAAGTATTTGGTCAATATCAAAAGTTCATCTCAATACTTTGTTGTATATCCTTTGTTGGCAATGACAGAGGTCAAACGTTTTCTGTAAGTCTTCACAAGGTTGTCACACACTGTTGCTGGTATGTTGGCGCATTCCTCCATGCAGATCTCCTCTAGAGCAGTGATGTTTTGGGGCTGTCGCTGGGCAACACGGACTTTCAACTCCCTCCAAAGGTTTTGTTTGGGGTTGAGATCTGGAGACTGGCTAGGCCACTCCTGGACCTTGAAATGCTTCTTACGAAGCCACTCCTTCATTGCCCGGGCGGTGTGTTTGGGATCATTGTCATGCTGAAAGACCCAGCCACGTTTCATCTTCAATGCCCTTGCCGATGGGAGGAGGTTTGCACTCAAAATCTCACGATACATGGCCCCATTCATTCTTTCATGTACACAGATCAGTCGTCCTGTTCCCTTTGCAGAGAAACAGCCCCAAAGCATGATGTTGCCACCCCCATGCTTCACAGTAGGTATGGTGTTCTTTGGTTGCAACTCAACATTCTCTCTCCTCCAAACACGACGAGTTGTGTTTCTACAAAACAGTTCTACTTTGGTTTCATCTGACCATATGACATTCTCCCAATCCTCTTCTGGATCATCCAAATGCTCTCTAGCAAACCTCAGACGGGCCCGGACATGTACTGTCTTAAGCAGGGGGACACGTCTGGCACTGCAGGATCTGAGTCCCTGGCGGTGTAGTGTGTTACTGATGGTAGACTTTGTTACGTTGGTCCCCGCTCTCTGCAGGTCATTCACTAGGTCCCCTCGTGTGGTTCTGGGATTTTTGCTCACCGCTCTTGTGATCATTTTGACCCCACGGGGTGAGATCTTGCGTGGAGCCCCAGATCGAGGGAGATTATCAGTGGTCTTGTATGTCTTCCATTTTCTAATTATTGCTCCCACAGTTGATTTCTTCACACCAAGCTGCTTGCCTATTGCAGATTCAGTCTTCCCAGCCTGGTGCAGGTCTACAATTTTGTTTCTGGTGTCCTTCGACAGCTCTTTGGTCTTCACCATAGTGGAGTTTGGAGTGTGACTGTTTGAGTTGTGGACAGGTGTCTTTTATACTGATAACAAGTTCAAACAGGTGCCATTAATACAGGTAATGAGTGGAGGACAGAGGAGCCTCTTAAAGAAGAAGATACAGGTATGTGAGAGCCAGAAATCTTGCTTGTTTGATATTGACCAAATACTTATTTTCCACCATAATTTGCAAATAAATTCTTTCCAAATCAGACAGTGTGATTGTCTGGATTTGTTTCCACATTTTGTCTCTCATAGTTGAGGTATACCTATGATGACAATTACAGGCCTCTCTCATCTTTTTAAGTGGGAGAAATTGCACATTTGGTGGCTGGCTAAATACTTTTTTGCCCCACTGTACATCAGCATTTCCCCGTTCTTCCTCTCCATGAGATGATCGAGACATCGAGTCTGCGGGACCCGCGATCACACTCACGGAGCTCACGGTGGGCGTGCGCGCACCCACAATGCCGCGTCTTAAAGGCGACGTACAGGTACGTTAATCTGCCTGTATGTGCCATTCTGCTGACGTATATCGGCGTGAGCCGGTCGTTAAGCAATAAATCATTATTTTTACAAAAAAATTATATGAGAAGAACACACAACCAACCCCAAAGAAAAAAGTCGCAGGGTGTTAAATCAGGACTTCTGGCCCGCCACTCATGCGGACCACGTCGACCCAACCATCTCCCAGGAAAATGTTCATTCAGCCATTCATGAACAATAATAGCAAAATGTGGAGGAGCACCGTCTTGCATAAAAATCAATCAATAGTCAATATTCTCCCAGGTATTGACAACTGGCCAGACTTCATCTTGCAGCATAGTGAGATACCTTTCGGCATTAATGGTATCGCGAAAGATAAAAGGACCCACAATCCTATCTGAAGTCATGTCATAGATTAAGGAACATACATTAAAGAATTGGGAAAAAAGTAACTTCATATAAAAAAATTAGGGCTGTTACTGATTAAAATTTTCGTGTTCGATTAATCGTTTTTTTTTTAAATCGATTAATCAACTAATTTCGATTAATTATAACGCACATAGATCCAACTACTTTTAGCTGATCTCCTTGCAGGCCGATTCCCAGTGCAGCTACCAACCACTGGAAAAATGGATAGCAGGATACAAAAAACACACAAAGGCATCACTCGATGGGAATAGCATTAAAACTTTTATAGCCTTCAAGTAGGTAACAAAATAAATATTGCACCGGAGATAAAATCAAAGTAGCTACATAAACTGTAAAAATGGTGCGAGTAATACCAAACGGTAGCAAAAGCAGTCATAAAAACATGTAGCTAAGTATGATACTGGTATAAAAATGTGTACAACGATACCACTGCTGAATCCAGATGAGAAGGAGCTAACATCAGTCCGTCGGCATGTAGATGTCTCGTGAAGGGAACTATCACAACTCCCAGTGGATGGCTGTAGAATCCCAGGTTGATAGAGGGAAGTGATAGAGGGAAGTGTAACAGCCCTTGTGTGTGGCAGATAGTAAGGTCCCGCCGGCATGCAGATATGAAGGCACAGCAAAGGAGCCCTTCAGATGGACACGGCAAGCCCAAAGAATTTTGATCGATCAAAAGAATTTTGATCGATCAAAAGAATTTTGATCGATCAAAACAATTAATCGATTAATCGAGGAATTAATAGTTAATTTCCACAGCCTTAAATTTTTTTTATAAATAGTTTAAAATAGGGAGTTACTTTTCAATCACACTGTATATAGATATATATATATATAGATAGAATATAAAAGTATTGGGACACCTACCTCTACACGCACATGATCTTTAATGGCATCCCAGTCTTAGTCCGTAGGGTTCAATATTGAGTTGGCCCACCCTTTGCAGCTATAACAGCTTCAACTCTTCTGGGAAGGCTGTCCACAAGGTTTAGGAGTGTGTCTAAGGGAATGTTTCACCGTTCTTCCAAAAGCGCATTTGTGAGGTCAGGCACTGATATGAATGAGAAGGCCTGGCTCACAGTCTCCGCTCTAATTCATCCCAAATTGATCAGGTTGAGGTCAGGACTCTGTGCAGGCCAGTTAATTTCCTCCACCCCAAACTCGCTCATCCATGTCTTTATGGACCTTGTTTTGTGCACTGGTCCGTAGTCATGTTGGAACAGGAAGGGGCCATCCCCAAACTGTTCCCACAAAGCTGGGGGCATGAAATTGTCCAAAATGTCTTGGTATGCTGACTCCTTAAAAGTTCCCTTCACTGGAACTAAGGGGCTAAGCCCAACCCCTGATAAACAACCCCACACCATAATCCCCCCTCCACCAAATGGTTTGGACCAGTGCATAACGCAAGATCCATATAGACATGGATGAGCGAGTTTAGGGTGGAGGAACTTGACTGGCCTGCACAGAGTCCTGACCTCAAAACGATTGAACACCTTTGGGATGAATTAGAGCGGAGACTGCGAGCCAGGCCTTCTCATCGAACATCAGTGCCTGACCTCACAAATGCGCTTCTGGAAGAATGGTCAAACATTCCCATAGACACACTCCTAAACCTTGTGAACAGCCTTCCCAGAAGAGTTGAAGCTGTTATAGCTGAAAAGGGTGGGCCAACTCAATATTGATCCCTATGGACTAAGACTGGGATGCCATTAAAGTTCACGTGCGTGTAAAGTCAGGCTTCCCAATACTTTTGGTAATATAGTATATATATATTTTGATGTATCAAGTGAAACTAAACTCTCTTTAAAAAATAAATAAATATTCTGGTATGTCTTATCAAAAAGTACCTTCTATTGCTCTGAGCTGCCTTCACGTCTACAATTTCATAATTTTTTTTTGGTCCTGTGTCCTGCTTGCTCCCAAAATGGGATATGTAGTGTACATAGAGCAGCGCACATGACCACAACTAGCAGGCACTGCTGTTTCCAAACAGAGGTGAGAGGGAAAAGAAGAGGTTCAGAATATCACAGAGATCATTACAAGGAGGCAGAAAACACAGTAAAAAAATATTTTATGAAAAATAGATTACAGGCAATATAAAGTAGTTCTTTAGTCACAGCACACACATTCATCTTATAACATTAGCATTGTAATAGCATCACAAACAATAGTTATTTTTGACAATCCAATATAAACTTACCTGAAAAGTCTCCTTTCATGCTGTGAGTGCTGCCTGACTGCTGGCCATCTCTTTTCACAGCTTCCTAGATTCCCAGCATGCTTTGCAGCTTCTCCTCTGCATTTACTTTCAGTTTCTAAGGACTATATATCCCATAGTACTTTGCTGTTTGCAAGCAGTGATTCCTGTACTGACTCCGCCTCCTGAAACTCCTTCTCTCTGCACCTTTGTAGATCAGAAGGCAGGCTCTGTGAAATGTGTGACACACAGTGTCTGTCTATCAATAGGTCATAGGGATTATGTATTGCAGAATTCAAGGAAGTAAATGAGTGAGGAGTTTTACAAACTTCAAAATTGTTCAGATTAATAGTAGTAGGCTAGAAATAATTAAAATTAAAATACAATGTAGAAATGTATGACTTTTAAATTTTGACATACAGTAGACATAGCTCCCAACTGTCCCTGATTTCGAGGGAATGTCCCTGGTTGGAACAAAGTCCCTCTGTCCCTCTTTCCTCCTCATTTGTCCCTCATTTTGGTCTGATCTATATATTTGTATATATAAAATATATATACTCTTGGTAATTGGTGAGGGGATATACTGGGTACCTTCACTGCCATTGTGCTATTGCTATTGTACCTTTAAGGGTCCTTTCACACTGATACGTTCTTTCTGCATTTTTTCCTTGCAAGAAAAATGTTTCCCTTTAAATCCTATGGGACTTTTTCACACTACTACTTAACCAGTGGAGTGCGTTTTTAAAAAGTCCTGCATGCCGCACTTTTGGTGCGTTTTTGCAAACCTGCACCAAAAACACAGCTTCCCATTGAAATGAATGGAAATCATAGCAAGTTCACAGAAAAAAAAATATATATTTTGCATTTTTTGGTGCGTTTTTGAGTCACATGTCTATTTTTCGCAGGTGCAGGTAAATGCACCAGAAATGCACAGTAAACGCATCTGAAACACAGCAAAATTGCGATAAAAACACACTGCTACAGAGCAGTGTGAAAGTACCCAAAAGAGGGGTGGACTGCCTTCAGACAAACCTGTCCATAGGGTACTTTCACACTGTTCTGTAGCAAATTTGCAGCTTCCTATTGAAATGAATGGAAATCGCGGTAAAAACGCACCATGATTTTGAGTTTTTGATGCATTTTTGAGTCACATTTCCATGTTTCACAGGTGCATATGCGTTTTTACCGCAATTTTGCTGTGTTTCAGAAGCGTTTGCTGTGCGTTTTTGGGTTACCTGACTCAAAAACGTGTCAAAAATGCAAAATCATAGTGCGTTTTTACCGCAATTTTACCAAGATTTTGGAGCAATTTCCATTCATTTCAATGGGAAGCTGCATTTTTGATGTGGGTTTCAAAAGCACACCAAAGATGCAGCATGCAGGACTTTTCAAAACGCACTGCACAGGTAATGCAGTGGTGTGAAAAGTCCCATAGATTTAAGCCAAATTCACAGCGAATTGGCTGCAGATTCCGCACTGCAGCAAAATTGCAACCTGTTCATGCAAACTGATTGCGGAGTGTATGTTAAGTTAACGACACTCTGAAATCGGTTCGCAAAACAAAGTGTGATTTGGAGAATCGGATTGCATGGGTGTGAACACCCATGCGATCCGATTCTTGTGCGGACAAAAAAAGGGTCCTGCACGAGTTTCATGCGAATATGGTGCAATTTGGACCATGCAAATCCATGGCTCAAATCGCACCCCGGAGACACCGCATGTAATTCACACATGAATGTGCTATGATTCCTGTGTGAATTACATGCGGTGTCCCGCACCGCATCAGTGTGAACCCGGGCTTTAAGGGAAACATTTTTCTTCCGTTGTTCTTGCAAGGAAAAAACTGCAGGAAAAACGTATCAGTGTGAAAGGACCCTAAAGCCCTGTACACACGATCGGATTTCCAATGGTTTTTTAACCGATGGATTTTTCCATCGGAAAACCGATGAAGCTGACTTTCATCAGTCTTGCCTACACACCATCAGTCAAAAAACCGACCGTAACAAACGCGGTGACGTAAAACACTCCGATGAGCCGAGAAAAATGAAGTTCAATGCTTCTGAGCATGCGTCGACTTGATTCTGAGCATGCGTGGGTTTTTTATCCGATGGAGTTCCCCACAGACGATAGTAATTTTCTATCGGTTTTTTAACCATCGGATAAATTTAAAACATGTTCTATTTTTAAACACCGATGGAAAAAAGACCAATGGGGCCCATACACGATCGGTTTGTCCGATGAAAAAAGTCCATCGGACTGTTTTCATCGGTAAAACCGATCGTGTGTACAGGGCTTTAGGCCCCTTTCACACGGGACATATCCGTGAAGATCCGCCCCGTGAACCCCCGCTTGCTCAGTGGGGATCGCTCCATTGATCCCCGCTGAGCCGGTGGATGACAGGGCGGTCCCTGCACACTGTGCAGGGACTGCCCTGTCAGATCTCCGCTCTCCCCTATGGGGGGATCGAATGAACATGGACCGTCTGTCCGTGTTCATCCGATCCGCTCTGCAGACGGATAGAAAAATAGGATTTTCCTCCGTCTGCAGAATCGGAGGATTGCGGACCCGGATGAGATCGGGTGTCAGCGGATTTTCAGCCGCTGACACCCGCAATCTCATAGGGACCAATGTATGTCCCTTTTTCATCCGTAAACGGACGGATGAAAAAGCGGACATATGGTCCGCTGGTGTGAAAGGGGCCTTAATCTATCTATTATTCTATATGTGCACCAACTCCATAGAGACTATCAAAATTATAGAGTTAGGACTGCAGTACACTGGGGTGCTGTGACACTCTGCAGCTTTCGCATGTATTTGCAAATGTGTGCAAACTAGGAAAATAATAGACTCATTCAGGTAGGCGTGTGAATTGCCATCATCCCTGAATAGATTAAAGATATGAAACCTCTTAGGCCCCTTTCACACTGGGGCGGGCAGGTGTGGTGGCGGTATAGCGCCGCTATTTTTAGCGGCGCTATACCGTCAGAATTGCGGAGGTATTCGGCCGCTAGCGGTGCGGTTTTAATCCCTGCTAGCGGCCGAAAAAAGGGTTAATACCACCCGCGGTGTCCCATTCATTTCAATGGGAAGGAGTGGTAAAGGAGCGGTATACACCCCGCTCCTTCACCGCTCCAAAGATGCGGCTTGCAGGAGATTTTTTCTCCTCCCGCCAGCGCATCGCCTCAGTGTGAAAGCCCTCAGGCTTTCACATTGAGCATACTGGGGCAGCAGTTTTTCAGGCGTTATTTATGTGCTATTTTTAGTGCAAAACGCCTGAAAAACTCCTCAGTGTGAAAGGGGCCTTTTAAAGGCAATTTTGGAAATATAATAAAGAAAAAAATTGTTATAAAAAAATATATATAATAATTTTATTATTACAACATTAACATGATAAAAAGATTCCCATAGGTGGAACCATAAGGAAAAACATGTACAGGCTGTCCCCTTTTTACAAAAACCTGACTTACAAACGACTCCTACTTACAAATGGAGGGAGACAACAGGAAGTGAGAAGAAATCTACCCCTAGAAGGGAAATTCTCTCCTGTAAAGCCCTGTACACACGATCGAATTTCCTATGGATTCTAATCTATGGATTTTTCCATCGGAAATCTGATGAAGCTGACTTCCATCAGTCTTGCCTACACACCATCAGTCAAAAATCCGACCGTCCCAAACGCGGTGACGTAAGCCGAGAAAAATTAAGTTCAATGCTTCTGAGCATGTGTCGACTTGATTCTGAGCATGCGTGGGTTTTTTCTCTGATGGAGCTCCACACAGACGATCGGAATTTGCTATCGTTTTTTTCCCATCGAATAAATTTAAAACATGTTCTATTTTTTCTCGCCGATGGAAAAAAGACCGATGGGGCCCATACACGATCGGTTTGTCTGATGAGAAAAGTCCATCAGACTGTTTTCATTGGTAAAACCGATCGTGTGTACACGGCATAAGAGTTAATATAGGAAAAAGGTGTCTCCTCTCCACTGATGCTTTATCACCAATCCTTGTTTCCCTAAAAACCCCAGATTTTCAAAATCCAATTGTCATTCGTCCAGAAAGTGAGGTGATATCTTCTGAACAGGGGCACAGACAGCAAAACAAATGTTACAGGGGTGATAACCCTTCCCTATGTTTTCCAAAATGCTTAAAAATTGATTTTTTTCCTGGAGCTACACTTACAAAATGTACCTGTTCCAACTTACAAACAGATTCAACTTAAGAACAAATCTACAGTCCCTGTCTGGTGTGTAACCCGGGGACAGGTACATGCATCATAAATATTGTACAGAAGTTAACAGAAGTGGTATAACCCTACTACATGCTTAAGAACCATCCATACAAACTGATGTTGATGGTGAGTAGTGGTAAAGCCCAACGCGTTTCGAAAAGTGCATAAATTATAATCTTCTTCAGGGACTGATACCACCTCTGAAATTGTAAGATTCCGTATAAATGCATTTGAAATACATCATTACATGAAAAACAGCTGTCAGCAAAGTTATCAAGCTTACATGTCAAACAGATTAATTTGGAGAAAGTATTCCCTCAACATCAAAAACCATCCTGGAAGTCTGTAACAGCCTTTCATCACACAAAGGGGCCGCAGTGTTGAAACTCAAAAAGGGCGCCAAAGAAGGAATAAGGAAGGGGATCCATCAACAGTCTTAGCCAAAGAGTTGGGAAGACCTACAAAAGCATTTTTAATTTAATATAAATATAAAAATTGATTAAATTATTATAGTATATCTCTCAAGGGATTACAAACGGTCCCCCCGATAGGAAAAGACCCCCCGGAGATTTCAGCATATCCACCAACGAGGAAGCTACACCCCTGGGGAGAACCCCATCCTGATGGGGCCGAGTCACCCCCATGACGAGATAGACACCTCCAAAAAACGAAAATCAATAAATATGGGCAAACTTACTGGATAAGGTTTTAAGGTTCCTTAGCCCAAGGATAGGAACTGAATACCCCCAAAAGATGGGTAGGACAAAAAGAAGTGTCCCCTTCTGGAAGGACCTGGCTTCCCTGGATGTTATCCAAACAACGAATGGTGTGGAGAACGAAATGACGCCTATACCACCCCCGGTGTCTTCCTTTTATATCCCCTGTAGGTGGCCAATTGGCCCGTGAGAGGCGCCAGGGGATGACACCTCGCGGAGCATAGGCCGCGACGTCTCACCCTCATGTGGCAACCAAACAAACAGCCGGGTGGCGGGAAGGCATCCCCCAACGTGCAGCCGCAAAACAGAGACCGGGCATAACGTCTTGACGTCGTCTACGCCACCCCTAGGGGCAGACAACGTCATTTGTTGAAAGGAAGTCCCGGAAGTGGCACGGCGCAGCCCTCCGCAAACAGAGGCGGAGTAACAGCTCAGGCACACACGTCATCAAGCCGAGATCACCCATCAATGCAACTGCATGCCGTCCAAGGGGGGCATCAAGACGCCGACTGACGTGCCGCACTGACGTCACCCGCATGTAAACATGGAATGACGTCACACGGATATTTGAATGGTACTGGCAAAAAAAAAAACACATTGAGTGCATGAGACATAGAGGAGGAGGGTCCCCCAATGCCTGAGGCACCACAATGGGGGGAAAAAATGGTGCTTGGGAAAACCTGAAAAACCAGGGGAAACCCCCTAATCTCAAACAGAGTAATGCACATGTCAGATTAGGAAAAGTGATCCCAAAGGAAGCCTAAAGCCCCAGACACAAGAAAACTTCTATTCATCCATGAGGTGGCGCTGAAAGCACCATAGTTCATGAATTGCAGAAGAAAAAGTGGCCCCCGAACATGGATCTGTAAGGTGGCCCGGGTGTGCCGGGTGTGTGATGATGGCTACAGACAAAGATAGATAAATTGATGTGGGGGACTTATACTGCAATATTCAAAGGCACCCTTTTTGAGTTTCAACTCTGCGGCCCCTTTGTGTGATGAAAGGCTGTTACAGACTTCCAGGGTGGCTTTTGATGTTGAGGGAATACTTTCTCCAAATAAATCTGTTTGACATGTACGCTTGATGACTTTGCTGACAGCTGTTTTACATGTAATGATGTATTTCAAATGCATTTATACTGTATCTTACAATTTAAGAGGTGGTATCAGTCCCTGAAGAAGATTATAATGAATGCACTTTTCGAAACGCGTTGGACTTTTCCCACTACTCACCATTAACAGCAGTTTGTATGGATGGTTCTTAAGCATGTAGTAGGGTTATACCATTTCTGTTAACTTTTGTACAATATTTATGATGCATGTACATGTGTTTTTCCTTATGGTTCCACCTATGGGAATCTTTTTATCATGTTAATGTTGTAATAATAAAATTATATATTTTTTATAAAAAAAAAAATCTTTATAATATTTCCAAAATTGCCTTTAAAATCCCACTAAGAGGTTTCATATCTTTAATGTGTGCAAACTAGACCCCTGTTTTTAACGTGGTCAATTCGGCTTGTTGCAGGCTGGCTGGTAAGTGAGCTGGGAATTATTGTTTGTTGTTTTCTAACCCCTTATTAAACATTATTTTGCCCCAAATTCACCCCTTCTCTGTTATTAAATCAAATCCCTAATTTACCCTGACTAGCATCTTCTTTATTGTTCTTTCCTTAATGCGTATACAAACCCAAGAAGAAAAATTGATAGTATATCATCTTGGATACGGTGGCTGCATTTTGTTTTCACACTTTCTTTCCTCTGTTTTAAACACTTCCCGCCCGACCTATAGCAAAATGACGGTCGGGAAGTGGTTCAGTTATCCTGACTGGGCGTCATATGACGTCTAGTAGGATAAGCCGTGGGGGCGCGCAGTGCGGCGATCGGTGATGCAGTGTTTCAATCTGACACACCGCAACTCCTCTGACAGGGCTCTTTACCACGTGATCAGCTGTGTCCAATCACAGCTGATCACAGTGTAAACAGGAAAAGCCGTGTATCTAAAGGACGCAACTAGAGAAGAGCCGATCGGCTGCTCTCCTGACAGAGGGGGGTCTGCGCTGATTGATTATCAGCGCAGCCCCCCGAGGATGCCCACCCAGGACCACCAGGGATGCCCACCAATGATGATTACCAGGTATGCCACCCATGATCATCAGGGTTGCCAAACAGTGCCCATAATATATGCCAATCAATGACCATAAATTATGCAAATTAGTGCCCATCAGTAATGCCTGCCAGTACCTCCTTATCAGTGATGCCTATCAGTGCCATCTATCAATGTCCTTTTAGTGCCACCCATCAGTGTCCATCAGTGCCACCTATCAGTGCCCATCAGTGCCACCCATAAGTGCCCATCAGTGCCACCCATAAGTGCCCATCAGTGTTGCCTATCAGTGCCCCATATGAGTGCCCATCAGTGCCACCTATCAATGCCCATCAGTGCTGCATATCAGTGCCACCTATCAGTACCGCCTATCAGTGCCCATCAGTGATGCATATTAGTGCCCATCATCAGTGCCCATCAGTGCCACCTCATCAGTGCCACCTCATTGGTGCCACCTTATCAGTGCCCATCAGTACCGCCTCATCAGTGCCCATCAGTGAAGGAGAAAACATACTTTTTAACTAATAGCTAATTTTATAACAGAAACAAAGAAAGAAAAAAAAATCAAAAATTTGGGCCTTTTTTTATTTGTTTAGGAAAAAAATTAAAACCCCAGTGTTGATCAAATAACACCAAAAGAAATCTCTATTTGTGGGAACAAAATGATAAAATTTGTGTTTGGGTACAGTGTTGCATGACCGCGCAATTGTCATTCAAAGTGCGACAGCGCTGAAAGCTGAATATTGTCCTGGGCAGGAAGGGGGGAAAGTGCCCTGAATTGAACTGGTTAACCTGGTAATCCTGCCATTAACACTCTTCCCATTTTAGGGTGACAATCATACTGACTACATAACACCTCCTCCTCCTCTCCATAACAGGGGGGATGTGTTTTGTAGTCCACAGAGCTAGCAGGGAACAGTGCCAACTGATAATTCAAGGGCAATGAGTAAAGGGAGTTATCGGCTCACAAGATATCTGATTGGATGAATGGCTATTTATTTTTTTTGGCACTCAAACCACAAAATAATTTCAATGGTTTAGTTAAGAAACCAAAAAGGGAGCAAATAGGAGCAGTTTATTATTAGAAATGACATACACTTAAAGATAGCCATACATGGCTCAATTTTCTCTCATTCAGCATAAATTGATTCCCACATCCATGCTAAACAGTGTGGATGGAGGAATCTCCACTGCAAACCATCATGTTCAGCAGCTGCGACACCCGCAACTTCCTGAATACAGGGGCCCCGCTGAGCATTGACTGCTACTGATAAGATGCTATTGTTGTTAGGCTGATATTTTTCCATTTGACTTAGTTGATCTTTAAATCTAATTTTGATTGAGCTAGGTGCTTCATGCAGAGCCACTCACGGCTGGAATTTCAGTTGATTCAGCTGGAAATGGGCTTATTCGAGCTGTCTATGGCCAGCTTTGACTAGGATTTTTACCCATTAACCCCTTATCTTCTAAATAACATCTTCCCTTTCCTCCTTAACCGCTTGCCGACCGCTGCACGATGATATACGTTGGCAGAATGGCACGGCTGCGCAAAAGGATGCACCTGTACGTTCCCTTTAAATCGCGGCATCGTGGGAATGCACGCGCCGCTGCACGCTCCGTGAGTGTGACCGCGGCTCCCGCGGACTCGATATCCGCCGGGTGCCTGCGATCGTGTCACGAAGCTGTCAAGGCATTTCCCTGTTCTGCCTAGTGACAGGACAGTGATCTACTGCTCCCTGTCATCGGGAGCAGTGATCACTGTCGTGCCACTTGTAGCCCAGCCCCCCCACAGTTACTGTGTGCGTGCCCCTCTCCTCTATTCTCCTCCCTGTGTAATAATATTTCCTGCAGCTACTCCAGTGCTTGTAAAGAAAGAAACATGTATTAATTATTTTGATCCTCCCTGCTGTGCAGTCATTTGACCTCCCTCTGTCAGCTTGCATTCATCAGAGGGGAATCTCTGCCCCTCCCACTGTACTGCAGAGGGAGGTCACATGACAGCACAGCAGGGCTCTGCAAAGAAGGTAATTAGCATTATAATTTTAGGAAAACACACACACTGTACTGAACAGGGATCTAAAACAGAGAGAATCAAAGTAATTAATACATGTGACTTTACAACCACTTTAACCACTTGGTGACTGTCTCACATACATTTACGTCGGCAGAATGGCACGGGCAGGCAAAGCAACATACCCACCGCGAGCTCCGTGACCGTGCCAACGGAAACCGTGGACTCGATGTCTACCGGTGTCCCGCGATCGTGTCACAGAGCGGCAGAACGGGGAGATGCTTATGTAAACAAGGCATTTCCCTGTTCTGCCTAGTGACAGGACAGCAATATACTGCTTCCTGTCATCGGGAGCAGTGATCACTGTCGTGCCACTTGTAGACCAGCCCCCCACAGTTAGAATTACTCCCTAGGACACACTTAACCCCTTCATCGCCCCCTAGTGGTTAACCCCATCTCTGTCAGTGTCATTTACACAGTAATCAGTGCATTTTTATAGCACTGATTGCTGTATAAATTATAATGGTCCCAAAATAGCGTCAAAAGTGTCCGATGTGTCCGCCATAATGTCGCAGTCACAATAAAAATCGCAGATCGCGGCCATTACTAATAATTTTTTTTTTTTTTTTTAAATGCCATAGACGCTATAACGGCAATGCAGTAGACGCTATAACTTTTGCGCAAACCAATCAATATACGCTTATTGTGATTTTTTTTTAACAAAAATATGTAGAAGAATACATATAGGCCTAAACTGAGGATACAATTTGTGTTTTTATATATTTTTTGGGGATATTTATTGTAGCAAAAAGTAAAAAATATAGCTTTTTTTTTCAAAATTGTCGCTCTTTTTTTAACACTTTTGACTGGCCTATTCCTGACAATCCTCTCCAGGCTGCGGTCATCCCTGCTGTTTGTGCACCTTTTTCTTCCACACTTTTCCCTTCCACATAACTTTCTATTAATGTGCTTTGATACAGCACTTTGGGAACATGCAACTTCTTTTGCAATTACCTTTTGAGGCTTTCCCTCCTTATGGAGGGTGTCAATGATGGTTTTCTTTACAACTGTCAGGTCAGCAGTCTTTCCCATGATTGTGATTCCTACTGAACCAGACTGAGAGACCATTTAAAGGCTCAGGAACCCTTTACAGGTCTTATGGCTTAATTAGCTGATTAGAGTGGGACACTTTTGAGCCTAGAATATTGCACCTTTTCACAATATTCAAATTTTCTGAGATTGTGGATTTGGGGTTTTCATTAGGGATGAGCTTCGTGTTCGAGTCGAACCCATGTTCGACTCGAACATCGGCTGTTCGATCGATCAACGAAGATCGAACATTATGGGCCAAATTCGAGTGGCGTGTCACGGCCCATAATTCAGTGCGGCATCGCAGTGCATTGCTGGCTGATGATTGGCCAAGCATGCACTATGACCTGCATGCTTGGCCAATCACAGTGCAGAAAAAACAGAGAGCTATAATTAGCCAAAGCCAGGGTGGCTTTGGCCAATTATGGCTCAGGGGGTTTTGTACACGCCCCACACTATATAAGGCCGCCGGCTCGGCGGCCTTGTGTAGTGTGTTAGAGTTGTGAAACGGGAGTTTACAGAGACAGACAGTGTCATTTATATTGAGTTAGATAGAGCAGGCAGGCGAGTCAGTTAGCTGTAGTTACAGTGTGTAGAGGATATATATGCATCCTAGGTGTTGTATATATATTTATACACTGTATTGAGTTTATTTAGATTCATTCCTGTTAGTCTCTATACTGTGACAGGCAGGCAGGTGATTGTGCTAGCTGCAGACAGTCAGTGTTTCACTTAGTGTACTGTGTGCTTTGCATAGCATTCACCTAAAGCGTAACCTGAATACAGTTAGTCTCTATACTGTGACAGGCAGGCCGGTTATTGCGCTAGCTGCAGACAGTCAGTGTTTCACTTAAGTGTACTACTGTGTGCTTTGCATAGCATTCACCTAAGGCTCACCTGAATACAGTTGGTGACTATTATAGTGGTGTTCTCATAATAAAACCACAAGCAGAGAGCTGCAAGTATTTTCAGTGTACTGTGTCCTCTGCACAGTTTTCACCTAAAACTAACTGAAAACAATTGCTGCTTTTCCCATACTAACACCACAGTAGGCCATTAGTATGTCTGGAAGGCAAACAATGAGAGGCAGACAGTCACGAGGCAATAAAAGAGGGCAAGCAGGCTCCGTGTCTAGAGGCAACAGTGCTGCTGGTCATGGACACGGTGCATCCTCATCAGCGAGTGGCCGTGGGAAACGCTTGTCCTTCTTTTCGACAGCTGGCCATGTTGAGCCGCAACATGCCCAAGACTTGGTAGAGTGGATGACCAAGCCGTCCTCCTCCTCCTCATCCTCTCTTACCCAGGCTCAGGGTACTTTGTCTGGCAAAGCAGCTGCCAAAGCGGCCTCTTCCCTCAGCTCAATGGCATCAGTCACTCCTTCCCTAGCCCCACCATGTCCTCCTGAGGAGTCCCCCGAACTGTTTGACCACAGTGTTGGGTACATGCTCCAGGAGGATGCCCAGCTTTTTGAAGGCTCCGATGATGGAACCCAGCTGGAGGAAGGCAGTAACGTGAGCTCAGAGAGAGGGGGTAGTAACGTGAGCCCAGAGAGAGGGGGTGCCCAACAAGGTCAGCTATCTGGCAGTCATGTTCCCCTAGCTGCAGCATACTGCCAGATTGGCTCCAGTGATGAGGAGGAAGGGGATGATGAGGTCACTGACTCCACATGGGTGCCTGATAGGAGAGAGGAGGAGGAGGAGGAGGCGGAGGAGGCACATCTCCAACGAGGCAGGATGCCCCCCAGGGGCCAGCTTAAGGGCAGCACACCGACTGCATCACACCGCAGAGCTCCGCATGTGCAGGGCGCTGCTGTCTGCACGTTATTCCAAAAGTTCTTTGGTGTGGGCCTTTTTTTCAGACGTGTGAAGCAGATCGCACCATTGCCATTTGCAACATATGTCTAAAGCGTATCTCGCGTGGCCAAAACATCAGCTGCTTGGGCACCACGTGCTTGACCAGACATATGTCAACCTGCCATGCAGTCCGTTGGCAAGCACACCTAAAAGACCCACACCAAAGAACAAGGCGGACCTCTCCTTGCTCCTCATCAGCTGGGATCTCCAACCCCACTATACCTTCAGTCCTCTCTGAAACCTGCACAGAGAGGAATGAAGGTGTAGAATCAGGTGTGTCACAGCCAAGTACTTGCGGGTAATCTGCTATCGGTACACTGACATCCGATTGTACCAGGCAAATTTCCCTGCCCCAGCTGCTGCACCGCCGAAAGAAGTTCGCTCCCAGCAATCCACATGCCCAGCGGTTGAATGCTAGCTTGGCTAAATTGCTAGCACTTCAACTGCTGCCTTTTCAGTTGGTAGACTCTGCCCCCTTCCGTGAGTTTGTGGAATGTGCGGTTCCTCAGTGGCAGGTTCCCAAACGCCACTTTTTCTCACGGAAGGCGATTCCGGCTCTCTTCCGGCATGTGGAAGGCAATGTCTTGGCCTTGCTGGACGGAGCGGTCAGTGGTAAGGTGCATATTACCGCTGACTCATGGTCCAGCAGGCATGGACAGGGACGTTACCTATCTTTCACGGCGCATTGGGTGACTCTGCTGGCAGCTGGGAAGGATGCAGGACAAGGTGCAGTAGTGTTGGAGGTTGTTCCGCCACCACGCCTCCAAAATGTTACTACTGGTGATTCTGACACACCTCTCTCCTCCACACCCTCCTCTCCTTCCTCCATGGCCTCTTCCTGTGCTGATTTGTCCTTGGAACCAGCGGTGCTCCGTAGGCGTTCAAGGGGCTACGCCAGTACGCAGGCAAAAAGATGCCATGCGGTGTTTGAGCTGGTGTGCTTGGGGGACAGGAGCCACACTGGGGCAGAGATTCTGTCAGCTCTGCAGGGGCAGGCTCAGAGGTGGTTGACGCCACGCCAGCTTAAGCCAGGAAAGGTGGTTTCCGACAATGGCACCAACCTCCTCTCTGCCCTCCGACAGGGACAACTGACCCATGTGCCCTGTTTGGCTCATGTCCTTAACTTGGTGGTGCAGCGGTTCTTGGGCAGGTACCTGGGCTTACAGGAGGCCCTGAAGCAGGCCAGGAAACTCTGTGGGCATTTCCGCCGGTCATATAATGCCAGTGCTCGGCTGGCTGAGGTGCAAAAGGATTACAACCTGCCCAAGAACCGCCTAATCTGTGACATGCCCACCAGGTGGAACTCTACGTTGGCCATGCTGCAGCGGCTGCACACGCAGCATAGGGCCATCAATGAGTATCTGTTGCAATATGGAACCAGGACAGGGTCAGGGGAGCTTGGATTTTTTCCCCACGCCAGTGGGCCATGATCAGGGATGCATGCACTGTCCTGGCACCATTTGAGGAGGCCACGTGAATGGTGAGCAGTGACAGTGCATGCATCAGTGACACTGTCCCTCTTGTCCACCTGTTGGAGCACACGCTGCATGGAATAATGGACAGGGCACTTGAGGCAGAACAGAGGCAGGAAGAGGAGGACTTCCTTACCTCTCAAGGCCCCCTTTATCCAGACAGTGTTCCTGCTGGCCCGGCTATCACACAGGAAGAGGAGGAGGAGGAGGAGGAGGAGGGTTGTGTCAGCATGGAGGTGGAGACTAGAACTCAGCATCAGCAGCAGTCATCAAGGGATCAATTACAGTCCCAAGACACCCATGGACTTGTACGTGGCTGGGAGGAGGTGGCTGCAGATCATGTCGTCCTCAGTGACCCAGAGGACTCCACACCTAATGTCTCAGCAAACCTACGCTGCATGGCCTCCCTGATCCTGCAAAGCCTGCGTAAGGATCCTCATATTCGTGTGATCAAGGAGAGGGATCATTACTGGCTGGCAACCCTCCTTGATCCACGTTAGAAGGGTAAGGTTGCGGACCTTATCTTGCCATCGCAGAGGGAGCAGAGGATGAGGCATCTTCGGGAAGCCTTGCAGAAAGATCTGTGCAACGCGTTCCCAGAGACTGGGAGGTTACAAATTCCTGGTCCTAGAACGTGTTACTGAGGCTTCGGTCAGACAAAGAAGGAGCGGTGGAGAAGGTGGCCATCTGACCGATGCGTTCAGACAATTTTTTAGTCCGCAGCCCCAAGGTATGATCGGTTCCAGCAACCATCGCCAGCGTCTGGTTTACATGGTGCAGGAATACCTAGGGGCAAGATCAGACTTGGACACCTTTCCCGCCGAAAATCCTTTGGGTTACTGAGTCTTGAGGATGGATCACTGGCCAGAGCTTTCACAGTATGCAATTGAGATACTGGCCTGTCCTGCATCCAGCGTTCTTTCGGAACGCACATTCAGTGCTGCTGGAGGCTTTGTAACTGATCACAGGGTGCGCCTGTCAACCGACTTGGTCGATCGACTGACCTTCATAAAAATGAATCAGTCTTGGATCACCACCAGCTACCAAGCACCTGATGCTGATGTAACAGAATAATTTTCTTTGAAATGTCAGATCCCTTCAAGACTGCCTATGCTGATGCAGAGTGACTATCCTGTTATGCTGAGTGACTATCCTCTTCCTCCTCAATAATCATGCTGATAGCTTGAAAGAACATTTTTGGTTCTGGGCACCGCCACCAGTGGCTAAGGCCCAATTTTTCAGCCCCTGTTTAACAGGGGCGTGTATTTACAATTTTTGATGCAATGCTTTGCAGCAGGGCTCATTGCTGCGCTCCAAGTACAGTATCTGTGAGGGGTTGCAGTGTTGTGGCACCAGCACCAGTGCCTAATGCCCCATACACACGATCGTTTTTCATGCCCTTAAAAATGCCATTTTTAAAAATGGGCATTAAAACCGATCGTGTGTATGCTCCAGAGCATTTTTAACGACGTGAAAAACGGCCATTAAAAATTTCGAACATGCTCTATTTTTTCACGTCGTTTTTCATGTCGTTTTTTTTAACGACGTGAAAAACGATAGTGTGCATGCTTTTACGAGGTGAAAAAAAACGTGTATGCTCAGAATCAAGTATGAGACGGGAGCGCTCGTTCTGGTAAAACTAGCATTCGTAATGGAGATAGCACATTCGTCACGCTGTAACGGACTGAAAAGCACGAGGCTGAAAAGCGCGAATCGTCGCTCAACAAACTTTACTAACATGAAGGGTAGCGCCATCCGAACGGAACTTCCCCTTTATAGTGCTGTCGTACGTGTTGTACGACACTGCGCTTTGCTTGAACGTTTTTTAAAATGATCGTGTGTACGCAAGACAGGCTTGAGAGGAAACATGAAAAAAAAACTACGAGGAAAACGTTGGTTATAAAAAATGGCATGAAAACCGATCGTGTGTACGCCGCATTAGGCCCAATTTTTCAGCCCCTGTTTAACAGGGGCGTGTAATTACAATTTTTGATTAAATACTTTGCAACAGGGCTCATTGCTGCGCTCCAAGTACAGTATCTGTGAGGGGTTGCAGTGTTGTGGCACCAGTGCCTAAGGCCCAATTTTTCTGCCCCTGTTTAACAGGGACATTTAATTACAATTCTTGATCTAATACTTTGCAACAGGGCTCATTGCTGCGCTCCAAGTACAGTATCTGTGAGGGATTGCAGTGTTGTGGCACCAGCACCAGTGCCTAAGGCCCAATTTTTCTGCCCCTGTTCAAAAGGGGCATGTAATTACAATTCCTGATCTAATATTTCACAGCTGGGCCCATTCCTGCGCCCACCAAGAGTAACTGTGAGGACTTACAGTGTTGTTGCACCAGCACCACCGCCACCACCAAAAAAAGCCAAATTTTTCAGCCCCGGTTCAACAGGGGCATGCAAGTACAATTCTTGATCTAATAATTCACAGCAGGGCCCATTCCTGCGCCCACCAAGAGTAACTGTGAGGGCTTACAATGTTGTGGCAACACCACCACCACCACTAAAGGCCCAATTTTTCTGCCCCTGTTCAACAGGGGCATGTAATTACAATTCTTGATCTAATATTTCACAGCTGGGCCCATTCCTGTGCCCACCAAGAGTAACTGTGAGGACTTACAGTCTTGTGGCACCAGCACCACCACCACCACCAAAGGCCCAATTTTTCTGCCCCTGTTCAACAGGGGCATGTAATTACAATTCTTGATCTAATATTTCACAGCTGGGCCCATTCCTGTGCCCACCAAGAGTAACTGTGAGGACTTACAGTCTTGTGGCACCAGCACCACCGCCACCACCAAAGGCCCAATTTTTCCTACCACTGTTCAACAATGGCATGTAATTACAATTCTTGATATAATAGTTCACAGCTGGGCCCATTCCTGTGCCCACCAAGAGTAACTGTGAGGACTTACAGTGTTGTTGCACCAGCACCACCGCCACCACCAAATAAAGACCAATTTTTCAGCCCCTGTTCAACAGGGGCATGCAAGTACAATTCTTGATCTAATAATTCACAGCAGGGCCCATTCCTGCACCCACCAAGAGTAACTGTGAGGGCTTACAATGTTGTGGCAACACCACCACCACCACCAAAGGCCCAATTTTTCTGCCCCTGTTCAACAGGGGCATGTAATTACAATTCTTGATCTAATATTTCACAGCTGGGCCCATTCCAGCGCCCACCAAGAGTAACTTTGAGGGCTTACAGTGTTGTGGCAACACCAACACCTAAGGGCCAAATTTCTTAAGAGTATATACGGCAGGCCCCTACTTTCAAACATCCAACTTACAAACGACTCCTACTTGCAAACAGAAGGAGACAACAGGAAGTGAGAGGAAATCTACCCCTAGGAAGGGAAATTCTCTCCTGCAAGAGTTAATATGGGAAAAAGGTGTCTCCTCTCCACTGATGCTTTATCACCAATCCTTGTTTCAATAAAAAACCCAAATTTTCAAAAAACATTTGTCATTGGGACGGAAAGTGAGCTGCAATGTTTTGAACAGGTGCACAGACAGCAAAACAAATGTTACAGGGGTGATAACCCTTCCCTATGTTTTCCAAAAAGCTTAAAAATGTATTTTTTTGGCTGGAGCTACATTTAAAAAATGTACCTGTTCCAAATTATAAACAGATTCTACTTAAGAACAAACCTACTGTACAGTCCCTGTCTTGTTTGCACCGCCTGTATACTGCTGTTCAGAGTATATAGGGCCTTTTTTAAATTTGGGTGCGGGGTGCCCCTTAATATCCATACAAGACCCAAAGGGGCTGGTAGGGGGCTGGGGGGGGGGGGGTACCCATGCCATTTTTCTCAATGATTTTCATCCATATTGCAGAGACCAGACATTACATTAAAGCCGCAAGCAGTTTTAAATGACTTTTTTTCCTTTAGAAATGTCATTTTGTGCAGGGACAGTTCTAAACACAGGAAACACGTGCCACTTCACAGGCATACTTTAGACACCCCCCAGGTACGATATTTAAAGGAATATTTCACTTTTTTTTTTTCACTTTATGCATCATTAAAATCACTGCTCCCGAAAAAACTAATGTTTTTAAAACCTGTTTTTGCATTGAAACATGTCCCCTGGGGCAGGACCCGGGTCCACAAACCCTTTTTAGGACAATAACATGCATATTAACCGTTATAATTAGCACTTTAGATTTCGAACGTTCACATCCATTGTATTTAATAGGGTTCTAAAGTTTGCACAAACTTTCGGTCCGTTCGCAGGTTCTGGTGCGAACCGAACCGGGGGGGGGTGTTTGGCTCATCCCTAGTTTTTATGAGCTGTAAGCCATAATCATCACAATTATGACAAATCACAGCTTGAACTATCTTGCTTTGCATGTAATGAGTCTATGTCATATATTAGTTTCACCTTTTAAGTTGCATTAGTGAAATAAATGAACTTTTGCACGATATTCACATTTTTTGAGTTTCAGTATATTTGAATTGTGTGAACCTCTTGGAAATAACTGATATTCTGCAGTAATTTGCCATAAAATGTGAACTGATCCTCATCTAGATCACAACATTAGACAAGCACAAGCCAGCATTGTGGAGGAATGCAGTAATGATGATTATATGCCTATAGGATGCAATGACATTGACGGAGTGCTCCTCCAGGTATGAATCAGCAGATAAGGGGGCCACAGACTGCTCAGATGGCTGGGCTGATAAATCCTTTAGCATCAAACCTGTTATAAGGAGTGACACATTTCTGTGAATAATAGGCTTTCAGTTTGGACAGCCTAGAACTGGAAGACAGGTACAACACAATGCAATTATACTGCTGCAAGAGGTGACAGCCAGTCTGAGAATGTGGGGTTGTCAACACACAGGGCCTGGGGAGACAACAGTCATAGCTCCCAACTGTCCCTGATTTCGAGGGACTCTTCCTGATTTGGAACAATGTCCCTCTGTCCCTCTTTCCTCCTCATTTGTCCCTCATTTTGGTCTGATCTATATAGTTGTATATAAAATGCACTACCTATCTAACAATAAGTGTTTTCTAGCGCTAAACCTTTCATCCAATTTCTAAATTGTTGCATTTGTAAATTCCGAAAGCCAATATAAAGGAACAGTAGAGGTAAAAAAAGCACTTGTGGGTTTAACTAATAACTTGTTTGTACAATTCTCCTTTAAGGGGCGTGGCAGAGGGTGTGTCCTATGCCTACGTAATTTTGCTAATAAGTGTCCCTCATTCCCATCTCAGAAAGTTTGGAGGTATGAAAAGTGGTTAGCGTGGTATAGTAAAAAATGTCCAATGAAAATTCTTATGCCGTGTACACACGGTTGGAATTTCCAACAGGACTTTTTCTGTCGGAATTTCCGACTGACTTAGATAGAGAGCAGGTTCTCTATTTTTCCCTCGGAATTTCCGACGGAGGTTTTCCTGTTGGAAAGTCCGGCCGTGTGTACGCGGCATTAGGCTTAAGTTTTAGGAAAAAGTACAACAATTCTCAGACATTCAAATGTCTTTAGAAAGTTTGTGTTTGCTTTTTATAGATGTTACGAAATGAAAACCAAATACACTGTTAGAAATTCATTAATGCAAGAAAAATTTTCTATCCCGCTCGTTCGGATTTTATCATCACTGTGGTCGAAAAGGAACGTCAATTTGACCTACTAATGATTAGAAAAATCAACAAACTTTCCTGAAACATTTTTTTCCTAAGAATTTTCATTCCAAATTCTACCCATCTGTGGCCAGCTGAAGGCAGGAAAAAAGGTTACTTCGGTAGAAGGAGATACTCTATGAATTTTTTTTTACCCAAGTGGTTTTAACAGAACGGATAATCAGCCGAATGATCAGACAAAAAGTAATTGGAACTTGCATTTTACGAAACAGGTGCAAAGGTAGAAGCAATAATGCAAAACGAGGCCAGGATGGCAAAGTGCGTGCATGTATACACTGCTGAGTGATACAAAACAGATTATGAACATGGACTCTTCGCAGCAATGTCTCTATGACTCAATCATCTGGCTGCATAGCATTGTCTCTAAAAGTCTCTATAGCAACAGAGAGTGTAACTAAGAATTACCCAAAAAACTACCACGCCACAGATTAAACCATAATAAAAGTGTGTGTAAAAGTGAAGAAATATATATGAAAAATGGAAAACCACTCAAAATCACTGCTGCTACCTTGTTCTTATAACATCTATATTAAAACAAAAAGAATATCTATAGATATTAGGTAGCACTGTGAATAATATCTATAAGTTACAATTCTCATAAATTACATTTTTGGATCATGAAAACAAATAAAATCACATAAAAATAGTGTCCATTTAGCACCCAAAGTCCAATAGCTACAGTGACATGTGCACAGGATATTCCACACCACACTTCATTTTGTATCTGTATGTAGCACCCTGGAGTTTAGGCAAGGTTGCTCCTCACAAATTTACTTGCCAGGAATAGTTATTCTGATTGGTTGATTGATAGAGATCTATTGATTTCTCCCTAAGTTTGGCCTTGTTGCACTTTTCTATTCTACCACTAGGTGGCCAGGAACTTGGTGGCACTAGATATGAGAAGGGTAACGCAAGGTCAGATTATGGGTATATGGGTTATCTCAGCCAATGGGCAGGGGTTTTCTTGGATACCTTGGCCTGCTGGGAAAGCCTATATATTTGGGTGGAGTCAGGTGATCAATGTTCTGTGCCACCTGGATGGCTGTCTGGGTGGATGTGTGTTGTATTGCCCGGGCTGCTAGGCCGGAGATTGGGTCTATCCCAGGCACATCTGGCTGCTAGGCTGTCTAAGGGGCTATCCAGTAAGAGAGCAGCGCAGGGTTGGGACTGCGGCTTGCAATCCAACCAGAAGTGATGGTTCTGCCGGCCGGAGAACCTGTCATGGTCAGAGGTAGAGGGGAAGCTGTCGCCACTAAGGGACCAACCACCTTATTACCAGGGAACACAGTGAGTAACTGAAGCAAGTACCGGAGCAGCATTCTCACCAACCGGGGACGGTGAAGAATCGGGAAACTTCAGTGGGTATCAAGCCAGGGACCCAACCAGCGGAGGTGACGCTTGCAGAGCAGCCATGTGTGTCAAGCCAGGGACCGAGCGGGCTAGTGGGGTGAAGCTTGAGAGGTATCTTGAGTGCCAAGCTAGGGACCCAGCAGAGAGGAGGGGGTGATGCTTGAGGAAGATACCACAGTAAAGATTGGAAAAGCTCAAGAGAGTAAGTGGCAGTTGAATCAGCAGTTTTAGTGAGAGACTGGTAGCTCAGTGGGCTGAAGAACTACAAGAAGTGATTGTAGTGAAGGGGAAGAGGAACCATTAAGATTTGGGTTAGGAACTGTTAAAGACTGTTGCCATAGGAGACAGCATTCTTTCACATGCAGATGTGGCGTCTTGCTGGATGCCTTTCCCTGCATGGCTGTCCTGTTGAAGTTTCGGAGTCTGACAATTGAACTTGCAACTACTTAAGGGTATCCTGGCCCTTAACCCTCTTTCCCCCAAAAGTTTGTTAAGAGAAATAAAATCTCTTTTGCATTCAAGAAGTGTCTGGCGCCCAATGACTTTAATCACCTTGCACCCACCATGCCTCACAACCCACTACATACAGAAGGATGTCAGCTATCTCTGGCCCTGGAGGTTCTCATTAGACCAAAGGAGGCCTGGGACCTTGCTGCATGTATATATTGCTTCTTTGTGAATCAAATCTTTCAATCCACCATGGGAAAAAAAAGTGTTCCATCTGTCCCAACATCCAATCTCACTCACCAGAACAAATTGCCTTTCATAATTAAATAATCAGCAAATAAAGCTCATAAGATGTCAAACTAATAGGGATGGAATGTTAGGGTCAGACGGCACAGCAACTGGCAGTGACATACTGGAGTCAGAATGCAGGGTGAGACACCGACTGTTGGGTACGGTAATGGGAATGAGAGCTTGAGGAAAGGAAGATATTGTACAAACTGTGATTGGATGAGGGTAATGCACTATTGGAGTCTTCCTTCTTTTGGATGCAAACTGCTTGGGGACCCCTTAAAGGGGACTGGGCCGGGAAGAACCTATGACTGAATGGAGATGACATCTTATGAGCTTTATTTGCAGATCATTTAATTATGAACAGCAATTTTATCTGGTGAGCGATATTGGATGTTGGGAGAGGTGGAACACTTTTGGATTGGAAGATTTGATTAACAAAGAAGCAATATATACACATACCAATTGAATAGTGGTATGGTATATTCATTGCACATGTCACTGGTGCTATTGGACTTTGGGTGCTAAATGGACATTATTCTTATGCAATTTAATTTTTTTCTCATGATATATGTGTAGCGACCTCACCCCTCTCACCCCTTCTCATTCTCGGCTTGTTTGACTTGTCTAGGGGGTTAGTACTGGGGGAGGGATGCGATACACCACGGCCCATGTCCTCCAGAGAGACTGGAGGTGAAAGCCAGAACTATCGGGTTTTGTGTGTGTGTCCCAGAGTCAAATCCTTTCCTCGAAATGACTCCCTTTGCTCCTAGTAACCAGAGTTCCACACACTGAAAAGGTCCAACTCGTATTTATTGTCTTCCAGCAATAAATAGTCATACAGCACAGACAGGTTGAGACCCATAGAACACTTCAGTATTTGTGGGGAGTAGGTCAAGGCACAATCCTTTAAGTAGAGCTAACCACTGTGGTGTCACCAATGGTTATGATGTATAGTCACTGCCACCGACTATATAGAACAAGAGCATGAATTACCTTCGCTATCACAGCCCCTGTCAGAGGGAAGACATCCGTCCAAGAGAGTTACCAGAGGCCTCTCCGTCACCAGCAAATGCTGCGCCAGACTTTCCGGAGAAGTTCGGCTCACCGGCCTCCTCAATCTCAGACACGGCACCCAAGGCATTAGGGCCCCCTCGGATTCCTCCACCCTCGCGGAACCCAGTCGAAGGTACTGAGGTAACCCAGGCTTCCGCATTAGTACCTCACCCCAGGCTAAAGGTGCCTGGGATGGACTCCATCTCCCGCTCCGGCCAGGTCAAGGGCACCCAGGCTGAAGGTGCTTGGGCGCAGCTGTGTCCTCCGACTCTGAACCCCAAGGTCAGGGCGTCCGCCCCTTTTATCTCCTCTCCCTTTGCGTTACAGCAGGTTCCCCGCCCCGCTGTACCAGCGCCAGGAAAGGACAAAAAGGGATGCAGTCTTGCGGTGAGTGTTCAGCTCCGGCCCAGGATTACAGCGCCACCTGCAGGCCGCAGGGAACCTCACACCACCAGAGTCCTCCAAGAACCACAAAAGGGTCTCAGATTCCCTAACAATCAGTGCATCTGGGTTACACTACCACCCAGATGCCTCCCCTAAATTCAAATACCCGCTACATATGTAATATATGAGAATTGTAACTTTTAGATAGTGCTGTGAAAACTATCTGATATCTATAGATATTATTTTTGTTTTGATATAGATATATTATAATAAATTTTATGTAACTATAAATTACTATTTTAGTAAAACAGCATCAAACATAAGCAGCTACTTGAGCTTATCCTCATAAACAGCATGCCTCACAGTGAGGTCCAAGGTATTTCTGATAACACAGGCAAACTGGAGAGATTCAACGCCCAAGCACAAGGGGCTACTGAAACTGGAGTACTCTGGTTGACATTTGGGAGGTGCTTCCCAGAGTATCTAGGAGAAGTTGTGTGCTATAAGGCTGGGGCCTGGCTGCCTGCACTCTGGATCTGACAGTGGAGGGCCTCTCACCTGGCTGCAGATCACTTGCACAGCTACCTCTGCCACATCAGGTATAGCCTTTCTGAGTGGCTAAAGGAGGGAAGCAGAGAAAAATATCTTCCTTAGGCGTGTCCAGGAACCCAGGGAGTTGTGGGAGATGCATTTAAAGAGCCTGTGCCTTCATCTGTGCATGAGCAAATGGGCACTTTGCTACATGGTCACCTCCAAACATGCAAATGTTCCTGCTTTTACAGCAAATAGTGGCAAAACAGTAAATACAGAAAATCTAAAGTGATTATTTCCACCTTATAAGACTAAAGCACACTACAGTTTTTTTTTTTTTTTTTTGTGCAATCCAGCAGAGCCACTGTACAAACCGCTGTACTAAACAGTGAGGTTAGTTCAGCAAACTCCCCGCCATTGGCTGAGAGCGCTGATTGGGAGTCGGTCGACTGGTGGTTTTCCAGCATGCACGTCTGACAGAAGCGGTCTGAACGGCCAGCTGCTGTCAGACACACTGACATACACGCGGGCAGAATGTCAGATGTTTTTTTTAAAAAACAGTAAAGGTCTCCCAACATTCTGGCTGTATGTATGTGGCTTTAGGGGGTCTATTTATAAATGTTTTCACACATGATTCTCAGAACTTTCACACATTTTTCTAATTGGATTCACTTTGGAAAATGTGCAAATCCTGGGAGAAGTTTGTATGAAAACATTTATAGATACTGTAGTAAGTCATTTATGAAATATTTGATTGAGAATATTCATTTGATTGAATGTAATATCAAACAATGATTGTTACCAATCCTACCTTAACCTATCTTACCTTACATCAAAATTATATCTTCCTGACTTTAAACTAGATCTAAACCAAATCCCATAAATCCCATATGAGCTTAAATATGTTAAGGTCATTTCAAAAGCCGTTTTATTTTTATTTTTAATCTGGAGCTTTTGATAAAATAATACCTGGTAATCTTTGTCCTTGCTAAGGCACCTTTCATTCACCAGTTGAGTTCCTGTGTTGTCACTCTGTCGCATATGTGTGTTGTTGGCACAGAGGAACTGCATGCCATCCAACTAAAATGTATGTTTGTAATAATGATCTCCGGCGCTCCAAATAACAAAGAAAAATGACAACCAATGCTGCTACTTACAACCATAAATATCAAAGCCAGTGAAAATGAAATATATATACCAAAGTGCATATACAGTGTAGCAAAATTCACAGTAGCGCAACAATAACACCTAATTAATTCAGTGTTCAATACAAAAATGTAATGATCGAATATATATAATATTCCATGCGCAAAGAAAATATAAAACAATTTAAAAGATAATAAAATGAAAATGTCATAAAAATAAATAAAACAAGAGTCCAATAGCAGTCCTCTTTATACAACAACAAAAAATTTGATGATTTTACAAGTAATGTCCTAATTAAGAAAATACACCTTAAAGTATCCACCACCGTAGTGCGCATCAGACCCGCTCCCATCAGGTGGAGACTCACCAAATATATTTCGGGTATGTGTTAATTGGGGGCGCTAGATCAATGGACTAAGTTACATACAATAGTTACATTCATATACAAATAAAGTGCATTAGTGCTCAGTGTATAAAAGATATTACAGTGTCCAGAGATGATTAATCAAATAAACAAAGTGCAAAATTATACAAAAACAGAGACAAGTGTGACCAATTTGAAAAAAGTCCATAGGGTCCTATTATGAGATGACTCAGGGCTTACACCATCACCATTGCCAACAGCTACAAAGACATCACCCGGTGAATAAGGTAGGAATGCCTACTCACCAGACCACCGTGACCCCTTTAACTAAAATGAAAGGTCAGGTGGAGCTTTATATGGTTATGGATCTGCTTCCGTTCACTGGTAACACCAATAGAAAGAGCCTGGGATCTGGTTATTACTCCACCATAATGTTGTTGAGAGAAAAAATGAAAAAAGCAGGACCATAGCGTAATTCTGTTAATTAACCACTTAAGCCCCAGACCAATACGCAGCATAAAGACCAGAGGTGATTTTACAATTTGGCACTGCGCTGCTTTAACTGGAAATTGTGCGGACATGCAATGTTGTGCCCAAACAACATTTGCGTCCTTTTCTTCCCACAAATAGAGCTTTCTTTTAATGGTATTTGATTGCCTCTGCGATTATTATTTTTTTGCGATATAAACGGGAAAAGACCGAAAATGTAAAAAAAAAAATTATATTTTCTATATTTGTTATAAAAAAAATCGAATAAACTAAATTTTAGTCATACATTTAGGCCAAAATGTATTCAGCCACATGTCTTTAGTAAAAAAAATGTCAATAAGCGTATATTTATTAGTTTGCGCAAAAGTTATAGCGTCTACAAACTAGGGTACATTTTCTGGAATCTACACAGCTTTTAATTTATGACTGTCTATCTAATTTCTTGAGGTGCTAAAATGGCAGGGCAGTACAAAACCCCCCCAAATGACCCCATTTTGGAAAGTAGACACCCCAAGGAAATTGCTGAGAGGCATGTTGAGCCCATTGAATATATATTTTTTTGTCCCAAGTGATTGAATAATGACAAAAAAATGAAAAATAAATTACAAAAAGTTGTTATTAAATGATATATTGCTCACACATGCCATGGTTATATGTGGAATTGCACCCCAAAATACATTTGGCTGCTTCTGCTGAGTATGGGGATACCACATGTGTGGGACTTTTTAGGAGCCCCGAAAACCAAGCACCGCCTTCAGGATTTCTAAGGGCGCAAATTTTTGATTTCACTCCTCACTACCTATCACAGTTTTGAAGGCCATAAAATGCCGAAATAGCACAAAACCCCCCCAAATGACCCCATTTTGGAAAGTAGACACCCCAAGATATTTGCTGAGAGGCATGGTGAGTATTTTACAGCTCTCATTTGTTTTGGAAAATGAAGAAAGTAAATAATTTTTTTTTATTTTTTTTTAATTTTCAAAACTTTGTGACAAAAAGCGAGATCTGCAAAATACTCACCATACCTCTCAGCAAATAGCTTGGGGTGTCTACTTTCCAAAATGGGGTAATTTGGGGGGGGGTTTGTGCTAATTTGGCATTTTATGGCCTTCGAAACAAAAAATTTACACCCTAAAGCCCTGTACACACGATCGGATATCCTATGGATTTTCTTCCGATGGATTCTTTTCATCAGACAAACCGATCGTGTATGGGACCCATTGGTCTTTTTTCCATTGGTTTTTTTAAAAAAAACATGTTTTAAATTTTTCCGATGGATAAAAAACCGATCGAAAACTCCGATCGTCTATGAGCAAGTCCATCGGATCAAAAACCCACGCATGCTCAGAATCAAGTCGACGCATGCTCAGAAGCATTGAACTTTATTTTTCTCGGCTCATCGGAGTGTTTTACGTCACCGCGTTTGGAACGGTCGGTTTTTTGACTGATGGTGTGTGGACAAGACTGATGGAAAACAGTTTCATCGGATATCTGATGGACAAATCCATCGGACAAAAATCCATAGGATATCCGATCGTGTGTACAGGGCTTTAGAAAGCCTGAAGGCGGTGCTTGGTTTTTGGGGTCCCGTACGCGGCTCCCAAAAAGTCCCACACATGTGGTATCCCGTACTCAGGAGAAGCAACAGAATGTATTTTGGGGTGTAATTCCACATATGCCCATGGCATGTTTGAGCAATATATCATTTAGTAAAAACTTTGTGCAAAAAAAATAAAAATAAAAAATAAATTGTCTTTTTTCCGCAACTTGTGTTAACATATAAAATATTCCATGGACTTGACATGCCTCTCAGCAAAAAGCTTGCGGTGTCTACTTTCCAAAATGGGGTAATTTGGGGGGGGGGGGTTGGGCATTTTATGCACAACATTAAGCTTATGTCACACATCATCCACTCTTCTAACCACTTGAAGACAAAGCCATTTCTGACACTTTTTGTTTACATGAAAACATATTTATTTTTTTGCAAGAAAATTACGTTGAACCCCCAAACATTATATATTTTTTTTAAAGCAAAGGCCCTACAGATTAAAATGGTGGGTGTTGCATTTTTTTTTCACACAGTATTTGCGCAGCGATTTTTTAAATGCATTTTTTTGGGAAAAAATACACTTTTTTAAATTTTAATGCACTAAAACACACTATATTGCCCAAATGTTTGATGAAATAAAAAAGATGATCTTAGGCCAAGTACATGGATATGAAACACGACATGCTTTAAAATTTCAGACAAACGCGCAGTGGTGACAAACTACATACATTTTTAAAAGCATTTAAAAGCCTTTACAGGTTACCACATTAGATTTACAGAGGAGGTCTACTGCTAAAATTACTGCCCTCAATCTGACCTTCACGGTGATACCTCACATTCATGGTGCAATTGCTGTTTACATATGACGCCAGACCGACGCTTGCGTTCGCCTTTGCGCAAGAGCAGGGCGGGACAGGGGTGCTTTTTTTTTTTTTTAATTATTAATTTTGCTTTTTTATTTTATTTTTAAACTGTTCCTTCCATATTATTTTTTTTTTATCATTTTTGTTATCTCAGGGAATGTAAATATCCCCTATGATAGCAATAGGTAGTGACAGGTACTCTTTTTTTGAAAAAACTGGGGTATCCGGGGGGGGGGGGGACATTCCCTCCCACTGCTTGTAAAAGCAATCCAGAGGCTAATTAGCCACTAGGATTTCTTTTACATGAAAGCCGGCCGCTGGCTGAAAAGAATGATACCAAGATGATACCTAAACCCGCAGGCATCATTCTGGTATAACCATTCAAAGTCCAGCAACATACCAGTACGTTGCTGGTCTTTGTTGGACATGTATTGTAATCTTTTTTTTCATGCAGCCTGTTGGCTGAACGAAAAAAAGAGATTGATCGGTGGGTATGCCCACCATTGGAATACCTCCCTTCATTCACCCACTTCTAATGATGGGCATACATGCACCATTTATATATGCCGAAGCATGGGGGCATCCTCCCGCAAAAGTTATGCCGCGTACACACGGCAAGCCCTGTCGGAATTTTGACCGTATGTACACGTCATTAGGAGCAAAATCGCTCCTCCGCCCCTGCTGCCCCCATGCTTCGGTATATATGCTCTTTTTTTTAACTGTGGTGGTGAAATCACCTCCTACAGCACTGGAGTCGCAGGGATCAGGCCTGTCTTTGCGAACGCTGTGTGTTGTGTTTTGTAAGTGACATTGATCGATCGATACTGCACTTGGGTGGCCTGGGCTGGACGGAGGGGCAAAACGCAGGTGCTAGCAGGTATCTGGGCTGATCCCGCTAACACTGCATTTTTGGGAACCCTAAACTGCTGGGGACGCTAGTATAGATCTGATCAGATCAGATCAGATATTGATCTGTTCAGATACTATACTACTAAGGGAGGTGTATGCTTCACGCGTAGGGCCGTTCGCGCCAAATTCGAGTGACGCGAACGGCCCACAATACACTGCGCCATCGCAGTGCAATCCCGGCGCTGTGATTGGCCAAGCATGCACTGTGACCCCGCATGCTTGGCCAATCACAGCGCCGGCAACTAGGAGAGCCATAATTGGCCACAGGCAGGTTGCCTGTGGCCAATTATAGCTCAGGGGGTTTAGCACACGCCCCACACTATAAAAGGCCGCCAGCGCGGCGGCCTTGTGTAGTGTATTCCGGCGCAGGGAAAGAGTTACATAGGCAGGGACAGTGTCAGTGCTATTTGTACCTCAAACTTGTGTGTAGGGAGAGAGAAGGATAGGCAGGGAGAGTGTCAGTGTCATATTCTTTGCTAAACCTTGTGTGCAGGGAGAGAGAAGGATAGGCAGGGGACAGTGTCAGTGTCACATTCTTTGCTAAACCTTGTGTGCAGGGAGAGAGAAGGATAGGCAGGGAGAGTGTCAGTGTCATATTCTTTAATAAACCTTGTGTGCAGGGAGAGAAAAGGATAGGCAGGGGACAGTGTCAGTGTCATTGTTGCTAAGCCTCCTGCACATTATACACCTGAAGTTAGCCCGTATTGCTGTGTTTTCCTGGTGTGTTACACCAACAGGCATTTGCAGCACTTACAGCGGGCGCAGTGTGCCTCCTGCACATTATACACCTGAAGTTAGCCCGTATTGCTGTGTTTTCCTGGTTTGTTACACCAACAGGCATTTGCAGCACTTACAGCGGGCGGAGTGTGCCTCCTGCACATTATACACCTGAAGTTAGCCTGTATTGCTGTGTTTTCCTGGTGTGTTACACCAACAGGCATTTGCAGCACTTACAGGGGGCGGAGTGTGCCTCCTGATCATATTACACCTGAAATTAGCCCACATTGCTGTGTTTTTCTGGTGTGTTACACCAACAGGCATTTGCAGCACTTACAGCGGGCGCAGTGTGCCTCCTGCACATTATACACCTGAAGTTAGCCCGTATTGCTGTGTTTTCCTGGTGTGTTACACCAACAGGCATTTGCAGCACTTACAGCGGGCGGAGTGTGCCTCCTGCACATTATACACCTGAAGTTAGCCTGTATTGCTGTGTTTTCCTGGTGTGTTACACCAACAGGCATTTGCAGCACTTACAGGGGGCGGAGTGTGCCTCCTGATCATATTACACCTGAAGTTAGCCCACATTGCTGTGTTTTTCTGGTGTGTTACACCAACAGGCATTTGCAGCACTTACAGCGGGCGGAGTGTGCCTCCTGCACATTATACACCTGAAGTTAGCCTGTATTGCTGTGTTTTCCTGGTGTGTTACACCAACAGGCATTTGCAGCACTTACAGCGGGCGGAGTGTGCCTCCTGATCATATTACACCTGAAGTTAGCCTGTATTGCTGCGTTTTCCTGGTGTGTTACACCAACAGGCATTTGCAGCACTTACAGCGGGTGAAGTGTGCCTCCTGATCATATTACACCTGAAGTTAGCCCGTATTGCTGTGTTTTCCTGGTGTGTTACACCAACAGGCATTTGCAGCACTTACAGCGGGCGGAGTGTGCCTCCTGCACATTATACACCTGAAGTTAGCCTGTATTGCTGTGTTTTCCTGGTGTGTTACACCAACAGGCATTTGCAGCACTTACAGCGGGCGGAGTGTGCCTCCTGATCATATTACACCTCAAGTTAGCCTGTATTGCTGCGTTTTCCTGGTGTGTTACACCAACAGGCATTTGCAGCACTTACAGCGGGCGGAGTGTGCCTCCTGATCATATTACACCTGAAGTTAGCCCGTATTGCTGTGTTTTCCTGGTGTGTTACACCAACAGGCATTTGCAGCACTTACAGCAGGCGGAGTGTGCCTCCTGCACATTATACACCTGAAGTTAGCCTGTATTGCTGTGTTTTCCTGGTGTGTTACACCAACAGGCATTTGCAGCACTTACAGCGGGCGGAGTGTGCCTCCTGATCATATTACACCTGAAGTTAGCCTGTATTGCTGCGTTTTCCTGGTGTGTTACACCAACAGGCATTTGCAGCACTTACAGGGGGCGGAGTGTGCCTCCTGATCATATTACACCTGAAGTTATCCTGTATTGCTGTGTTTTCCTGGTGTGTTACACCAACAGGCATTTGCAGCACTTACAGCGGGCGGAGTGTGCCTCCTGATCATATTACACCTGAAGTTAGCCTGTATTGCTGCGTTTTCCTGGTGTGTTACACCAACAGGCATTTGCAGCACTTACAGCGGGCCGAGTGTGCCTCCTGATCATATTACACCTGAGAGTTAGCCCGTATTGCTGTGTTTTCATGGTGTGTTACATCAACAGGCATTTGCAGCACTTACAGCGTGCGGAGTGTGCCTCCTGCACATTATACACCTGAAGTTAGCCTGTATTGCTGTGTTTTCCTGGTGTGTTACACCAACAGGCATTTGCAGCACTTACAGCGTGCGGAGTGTGCCTCCTGCACATTATACACCTGAAGTTAGCCTGTATTGCTGTGTTTTCCTGGTGTGTTACACCAACAGGCATTTGCAGCACTTACAGCGGGCGGAGTGTGCCTCCTGATCATATTACACCTGAAGTTAGCCTGTATTGCTGCGTTTTCCTGGTGTGTTACACCAACAGGCATTTGCAGCACTTACAGCGTGCGGAGTGTGCCTCCTGATCATATTACACCTGAAGTTAGCCCGTATTGCTGTGTTTTCCTGGTGTGTTACACCAACAGGCATTTGCAGCACTTACAGCAGGCGTAGTGTGATTCATGCAAAATATACTCCTGAAGCTAGGCCTTATTGCTGGTTTTCCCATCTCCCTGCAGGCCATTAGAATGTCTGGAAGGCAAACAAGGAGAGGCAGACAGTCAGGAGCCAATAAAAGAGGGCTAGCAGGCTCTGTGTCTAGAGACAACAGTGCTGGTCGTGGATGCGGTGCATCGCCATCAGCACGTGGCCATGGGACACGCTTGTCCTTCTTTTCGGCAGCTGGACGTGTTGAGCCGCATCATGCCGAAGACTTGGTATAGTGGATGACCAAGCCCTCCTCATCCTCCTCATCCTCTCTCACCCAGGCTCAGGGTACTGGCAAAGCAGCTGCCAAAGCGTCCTCTTCCCTGGTATCAAGGAAGCACATCTCCAACGAGGCAGGATGCCCTCGGGGGGCCAGCGTAAGGGCAGCACAGCAACGGAATCACACCGCAGAGCTCCGCCTGTGCAGGGCGCTGCCTCTGCCCGTTATTCAAAAAGTTCTTTGGTGTGGGCCTTTTTTGAGTCGAGTGCATCAGATCGCACAGCTGCTGTTTGCAACATATGTCTCAAGCGTATATCGCGTGGCCAAAACATCACCCGCTTGGGCACCACATGCTTGACCAGACATATGTTGACCTGCCATGCAGCTCGTTGGCAAGCCTACCTTAAAGACCCACACCAAAGAACAAAGCGGACCCCTACTTGCACCGCATCAGCTGGGATCTCCAACCCCACTATACCTTCAGTCCTCTCTGAAACCTGCACTGAGAGGAATGAAGGTGTAGAATTAGGTGTGTCACAGCCAAGTACTTGCGGGCACTCTGCTAGCAGTACACCAACGTCCGATTCTAGCAGGCAAATTTCCCTGCCCCAGCTGCTGGACCGTCGAAAGAAGTTCACTCCCAGCCATCCACATGCCCAGCGGTTGAATGCTAGCTTGGCTAAATTGCTAGCGCTTCAACTGCTGCCTTTTCAGTTGGTAGACTCGGCCCCCTTCCGTGAGTTTGTGCAATGTGCGGTTCCTCAGTGGCAGGTTCCCAAACGCCACTTTTTCTCACAGAAGGCGATTCCGGCTCTCTACCGGCATGTGGAAGGCAATGTCTTGGCCTCGCTGGACAGGGCGGTCAGCGGTAAGGTGCATATTACCGCTGACTCATGGTCCAGCAGGCATGGACAGGGACGTTACCTTTCTTTCACGGCCCATTGGGTCACTCTTTTGGCAGCTGGGAAGGATGCAGGACAAAGTGCAGTAGTGTTGGAGGTTGTTCCGCCGCCACGCCTCCAAAATGCTACTACTGGTTGTGACACACCTCTCTCCTCCACCCCCTCCTCTTCTTCTTCCTCCATGGCCTCTTCCTGTGCTTTGTCCTCGGAACCAGCGGTGCTCCGTAGGCGTTCAAGGGGCTACGCAAGTACGCAGGCAAAAAGATGCCATGCCATGCTTGCGCTGGTGTGTTTGGGGGACAGGAGCCACACTGGGGCAGAGGTTCTGTCAGCTCTGCAGGGGCAGGCCGAGAGGTGGTTGACGCCACGCCAGCTTAAGCCAGGAATGGTGGTTTGCGACAATGGCACCAACCTTCTCCCCGCCCTCCGACAGGGACAACTGACCCATGTGCCCTGTGTGGCTCACGTCCTTAACCTGGTGGTGCAGCGGTTCTTGGGCAGGTACCCGGGCTTACAGGATGTCCTGAGGCAGGCCAGGAAAGTCTGTGTGCATTTCCGCAGATCTTATAATGCCAGTGCTCGCCTGGCTGAGCTGCAAAAGGAGTTGAACCTGCCCAAGACCTGCCTTATATGTGACATGCCCACCAGGTGGAACTCAACGTTGGCCATGCTGCAGCGGCTGCACAAGCAGCAGAGGGCCATCAATGAGTACCTGTGCGACTACGTCACCAGGACAGGGTCAGGGGAGCTCAGGTTTTTTTCACCACGCCAGTGGGGCATGATCAGGGATGCATGCACTGTCCTGGCACCATTTGAGGAGGCCACGAGGATGGTGAGCAGTGACAGTGCATGCATCAGTGACACTGTACCTCTTGTTCACCTGTTGGAACATACGCTGCGTGGAATAATGGACAGGGCATTTGAGGCAGAACAGAGGCAGTAAGAGGAGGACTTCCTTGCCTCTCAAGGCCCCCTTTACCCAGACAGTGTTCCTTCTGTCCCACCCATCGCACAGGAAGAGTAGGAGGATGAGGATTGTGTCAGCATGGAGGTGGAGCCTGGCACTCAGCATCATCAGCAGCAGTCTTTTAGGGATGATTTACAGTCCCAAGAAACCAGTGGACTTGTACGTGGCTGGGAGGAGGTGGCTGCGGATCATGTCGTCCTTAGTGACCCAGAGGACTTCGGACCGAATGCCTCAGCTAACCTACGCTGCATGGCCTCCCTGATCCTGCAAAGTCTGCGGAAGGATCCTCGTATTCTTCGGATCAAGGAGAGGGACCATTACTGGCTGGCCACTCTCCTTGATCCACGGTACAAGGGTAAGGTTGTGGACCTTATCTTACCGTCGCAAAGGGAGCAGAGGATGAGACAACTCCGGGAGGCCTTGCAGAAAGGTCTGTGCAACACGTTCCCAGAGACTGGGAGGTTACAAACTCCTGGTCCTGGTCAACGAGTTGCTGAGGCTTCGGTCAGTCAAAGAAGGAGCGGTGGGGAAGGTGGCCGTCTGACCGATGCGTTCAGACAATTCTTTAGTCCGCAGCCCCAAGGTATGATCGGTTCCAGCAACCATCGCCAGCGTCTGATATACATGGTGCAGGAATACCTAGGGGCAAGGTCAGACTTGGACACCTTCCCCACCGAAAATCCTCTGGCTTACTGGGTCTTGAGGATGGATCACTGGCCAGAGCTTGCACAGTATGCAATTGAGCTACTGGCCTGTCCTGCATCCAGCGTTCTTTCAGAACGCACATTCAGTGCTGCTGGAGGATTTGTCATGGATCACAGGGTGCGCCTGTCCACTAACTCGGTTGATCGACTGACCTTCATAAAGATGAACCAGTCTTGGATCACCACCAGATACCAAACACCTGAAGCTGATATAACAGATTAATTTATTTTCAAATGTCACATCCCTTCAAGACTGATGCTGATGCTGAGAGACTGTCCTGTTATGTTGACTGACTATCCTCCTCCTCCTCAATGATCCGATTGATGATGATAGCTTGGAAGAACATTTTTGTTTCTGGGTGCCGCCACCAGTGGCTAAGGCCCAATTTTTCAGCCCCTGTTTAACAGGGGCATGTAATTACAATTTTTTATGCAATGCTTTGCAGCAGGGCTCATTCCTGCACTCCAACTAGAGTATCTGGGAGAGGTTGCAGTGTCGTGGCACCAGCACCAGTGGCTAAGGCCCAATTTTTCAGCCCCTGTTTAACAGGGGCGTGTAATTACAATTTTTGATGCAATACTTTGCAACAGGGCTCATTGCTGTGCTCCAAGTACAGTATTTGTAAGGGGTTGCAGTGTTGTGGCACCAGTGCCTAAGGCCCAATTTTTCTGCCCCTGTTTAACAGGGGCATGTAATTACAATTCTTGATCTAATAATTCACAGCAGGGCCCATTCCTGCACCCACCAAGAGTAACTGTGAGGCCTTACAGTGTTGTGTCAACACCACCACCACCACCTAAGGCCCAATTTTTTAGCCCCTGTTCAACAGGGGCATGCAATTACAATTCTTGATCTAATAATTCACAGCAGGGCCCATTCCTGTGCCCACCAAGAGTAACTGTGAGGGCTCACAGTGTCGTGGCAACACCAACATGTAAGGGGCTAATTTTAGCTGAGTATATACGGCAGGCCCCTACTTTCAAACATCCAACTTACAAACGACTCCTCCTTGCAAACGGAAGGATACAACAGGAAGTGAGAGGAAATCTACCCCTAGGAAGGCAAATTCTCTCCTGTAAGAGTTAATATGGGAAAAAAAGTGTCTCCTCTCCACTGATGCTTTATCACCAATTCTTGTTTCAATAAAAACCCCAAATTTTCAAAAAACATTTGTCATTAGGGCGGAAAGTGAGGTGAAATGTTCTGAACAGGTGCACACTGCACAGACAGCAAAACAAATGTTACAGGGGTGATAACCCTTCCCTATGTTTTCCAAAAAGCTTAAAAATAGATTTTTTGGCTGGAGCTACACTTAAACAATGTACCTGTTCAAAATTACAAACAGATTCTACATAAGAACAAACCTACAGTCCCTGTCTTGTATGCACCGCCTGTATACGGCTGTTCAGAGTATATAGGGCCTTTTTTATTTTGTGTGCGGGGTTCCCCTTAATATCCATACAAGACCCAAAGGGGCTAGTAATGGGCTGGGGTAGGGGGGGGGGCTGTGATGGGGTATCTATGCCATTTTTCTTAAAGATTTTCATCCATATTACCGGGACCAGACATTACATTAAAGCCGCAAGCAGTTTTAAATGGCTTTGCAGGAGAACGTCATTCAAGTCTGCTGAGAATGGGGCAGGTCTTAGACAGTGATGTGGGAGGGGGAAAAATAATTCTGAAAAAAAAATTATGCTGTTATGTCTTTGAATGTTTACACCTGTGTGTGTTTGTTTGTTGTCCCTTCTAGTGTTGAGCGAACCCGAACTGTAAAGTTCGGGTCCGTACCGAACTTTAGGTTTTTCCCGAACCCGAACCCGGACTTTGCGCAAAAGTCCGGGTTCGGGTTCGGGTTCGGCAATCTAATTACGCATTTAGAAATGCTTCAGGGGCCAGCCAATCACCTTTTGATTAGCTGGTGTGCCCTTAGAGGCCATCATAGCCATGCCTACTAATGGCATGGCTGTGATTGGTCAGTGCAACATGTGACCCAGCTTCTATATAAGCTAGAGGCACACAGCACACACGTCACTCTGCTTCTGAATAGATAGGGAGAGGATCTTGGCTGCTGCTGTTGCTAATAGGGAGAGATTGTAAAATACATGAGGTAGTCCTGATTCTGCAATCTGAGGGAAAAGATAGAGAGATAGTGTAGTGTAGGGCCAGGTTCCTGTTGGTGCTTTCAGGGAGAGAGAACATTATATAGGAGTCCAGATTCAGAGATTAAAATCAGCGATCTGCATAGGTTTACCTGTTTGTGTTGCAGTGCACAGTCTTTTTACACTGCCATGAGCCCAGTGTCAGAGAAAATCTAAATTTTAGGGGAAAAAAAAAGGCACTTTATTGTGCTCTTTTCCAAAAGACCCATAGGGCAAAAAAAAAAAAAAACGTTTAGGGCAAAAAAAGATCCGTTTAGGGCAAAAAAAAAAAAATTTGCACTTTAATGTACGCTTGCAAAAAGAGCCATTCAGGGCCACAAAAAATATTTTGCAGTGTGTTATACATATGTGGAGGTGTGTGAAATATAAACAATTTCTATATAGTTTTCTCCTACTGTGCTATACTAAAAAAACAAAATTTTTTTTGAATAGCATTTTCTGCAGTTCTATAGCTGTGCGATTCAGCGGTTACGTACTGTGGGTGTGTTCTGCTCTTCCAAAAAACGCAGTTTGGGGGCACAAAAAATAGTTTGCAGTGTGTTATACATATTTGGAGGTGTGTGAAATAAACAATTTCTATATAGTTTTCTCCTACTGTGCTATACTAAAAAAACAACATTTTTTTTGAATAGCATTTTCTGCAGTTCTGTAGCTGTGCGATTCAGCGGTTATGTACTGTGGGTGTGTTCTGCTCTTCCAAAAAACGCTGTTTAGGGGCACAAAAAATAGTTTGCAGTGTGTTATACATATTTGGAGGTGTGTGAAATAAACAATTTCTATATAGTTTTCTCCTACTGTGCTATACTAAAAAAACAAATTTTTTTTTGAATAGCATTTTCTGCAGTTCTGTAGCTGTGCGATTTAGCGGTTACGTACTGTGGGTGTGTTCTGCTCTTCCAAAAAACGCCGTTTAGGGGCACAAAAAATAGTTTGCAGTGTGTTATACATATTTGGAGGTGTGTGAAATAAACAATTTCTATATAGTTTTCTCCTACTGTGCTATACTAAAAACACAAACATTTTTTTGAATAGCATTTTCTGCAGTTCTGTAGCTGTGCGATTCAGCGGTTACGTACTGTGGGTGTGTTCTGCTCTTCCAAAAAACGCCGTTTAGGGGCACAAAAAATAGTTTGCAGTGTGTTATACATATTTGGAGGTGTGTGAAATAAACAATTTCTATATAGTTTTCTCCTACTGTGCTATACTAAAAAAACAACATTTTTTTTGAATAGCATTTTCTGCAGTTCTGTAGCTGTGCGATTCAGCGGTTACGTACTGTGGGTGTGTTCTGCTCTTCCAAAAAACGCCGTTTAGGGGCACAAAAAATAGTTTGCAGTGTGTTATACATATTTGGAGGTGTGTTAAATAAACAATTTCAATATAGTTTTCTCCTACTGTGCTATACTAAAAAAACAACATTTTTTTTGAATAGCATTTTCTGCAGTTCTGTAGCTGTGCGATTCAGCGGTTACGTACTGTGGGTGTGTTCTGCTCTTCCAAAAAACGCCGTTTAGTGGCACAAAAAATAGTTTGCAGTGTGTTATGCATATTTGGAGGTGTGTGAAATAAACAATTTCTATATAGTTTTCTCCTACTGTGCTATACTAAAAAAACAACATTTTTTTTGAATAGCATTTTCTGCAGTTCTGTAGCTGTGCGATTCAGCGGTTACGTACTGTGGGTGTGTTCTGCTCTTCCAAAAAACGCCGTTTAGGGGCACAAAAAATAGTTTGCAGTGTGTTATACATATTTGGAGGTGTGTGAAATAAACAATTTCTATATAGTTTTCTCCTACTGTGCTATACTAAAAAAACAACATTTTTTTTGAAT
This sequence comes from Rana muscosa, assembly GCA_029206835.1. NCBI lineage: Eukaryota > Metazoa > Chordata > Amphibia > Anura > Ranidae > Rana > Rana muscosa. The sequence continues at coordinate 294,781,064 of CM055116.1, forward strand.
AGCATTTTCTGCAGTTCTATAGCTGTGCGATTCAGCGGTTACGTACTGTGGGTGTGTTCTGCTCTTCCAAAAAACGCAGTTTAGGGGCACAAAAAATAGTTTGCAGTGTTTTATACATATTTGGAGGTGTGTGAAATAAACAATTTCTATATAGTTTTCTCCTACTGTGCTATACTAAAAAAAACAACATTTTTTTTGAATAGCATTTTCTGCAGTTCTGTAGCTGTGCGATTCAGCGGTTACGTACTGTGGGTGTGTTCTGCTCTTCCAAAAAACGCCGTTTAGGGGCACAAAAAATAGTTTGCAGTGTGTTATACATATTTGGAGGTGTGTGAAATAAACAATTGCTATATAGTTTTCTCCTACTGTGCTATACTAAAAAAAACATTTTTTTTGAATAGCATTTTCTGCAGTTCTGTAGCTGTGCGATTTAGCGGTTACGTACTGTGGGTGTGTTCTGCTCTTCCAAAAAACGCCGTTTAGGGGCACAAAAAATAGTTTGCAGTGTGTTATACATATTTGGAGGTGTGTGAAATAAACAATTTCTATATAGTTTTCTCCTACTGTGCTATACTAAAAACACAAAATTTTTTTTGAATAGCATTTTCTGCAGTTCTGTAGCTGTGCGATTCAGCGGTTACGTACTGTGGGTGTGTTCTGCTCTTCCAAAAAACGCAGTTTAGGGGCACAAAAAATAGTTTGCAGTGTGTTATACATATTTGGAGGTGTGTGAAATAAACAATTTCTATATAGTTTTCTCCTACTGTGCTATACTAAAAAAACAACATTTTTTTTTGAATAGCATTTTCTGCAGTTCTGTAGCTGTGCGATTCAGCGGTTACGTACTGTGGGTGTGTTCTGCTCTTCCAAAAAACGCCGCTTAGGGGCACAAAAAATTGTTTGCAGTGTGTTATACATATTTGGAGGTGTGTGAAATAAACAAATTCTATATAGTTTTCTCCTACTGTGCTATACTAAAAAAACAAAATTTTTTTTGAATAGCATTTTCTGCAGTTCTGTAGCTGTGCGATTCAGCGGTTACGTACTGTGGGTGTGTTCTGCTCTTCCAAAAAACGCAGTTTAGGGGCACAAAAAATAGTTTGCAGTGTGTTATACATATTTGGAGGTGTGTGAAATAAACAATTTCTATATAGTTTTCTCCTACTGTGCTATACTAAAAAAACAACATTTTTTTTGAATAGCATTTTCTGCAGTTCTGTAGCTGTGCGATTCAGCGGTTACGTACTGTGGGTGTGTTCTGCTCTTCCAAAAAACGCCGTTTAGGGGCACAAAAAATAGTTTGCAGTGTGTTATACATATTTGGAGGTGTGTGAAATAAACAATTTCTATATAGTTTTCTCCTACTGTGCTATACTAAAAAAACAACATTTTTTTTGAATAGCATTTTCTACAGTTCTGTAGCTGTGCGATTCAGCGGTTACGTACTGTGGGTGTGTTCTGCTCTTCCAAAAAACGCCGTTTAGTGGCACAAAAAATAGTTTGCAGTGTGTTATACATATTTGGAGGTGTGTGAAATAAACAATTTCTATATAGTTTTCTCCTACTGTGCTATACTAAAAAAACAAATTTTTTTTTGAATAGCATTTTCTGCAGTTCTGTAGCTGTGCGATTCAGCGGTTACGTACTGTGGGTGTGTTCTGCTCTTCCAAAAAACGCCGTTTAGGGGCACAAAAAATAGTTTGCAGTGTGTTATACATATTTGGAGGTGTGTGAAATAAACAATTTCTATATAGTTTTCTCCTACTGTGCTATACTAAAAAAACAATATTTTTTTTGAATAGCATTTTCTGCAGTTCTGTAGCTGTGCGATTCAGCAGTTACGTACTGTGGGTGTGTTCTGCTCTTCCAAAAACACCCATTTAGGGCAACATCCTAAATTTGGAAAATATGAGGAGAAGGTCAAAGGGACGTGGTGGCCCCGGTCGTGGTGCTGCTGGTGGAGCTCCTGTTGCAGGGAGAGGACGTGGTGGATCTGTGCCAGATACACGCACAAGTGAAACACCTTCCTCAGGTGCGAGTAGGCGACCGAGCCTGCGGCGGTATTTTGTCGCGCCTAATGAGGCTGTACGAATGTTTAGGCCAGGACAAGTACAGGCGATAGTAGATTGGGTTGCTGACAGTGCCTCGGGTTCCTTCACATTGTCTCCCACCCACTCTTCTGATGAAAGATCAGAGTTGGCACCTGAAACCCATGTCCATCAGTCTTTCACCTCACCCCCTTGCAAATCAGCCAAGCAGTCTGAGCCCCAAATCATGCAGCAGTCTCTTCTGCTTTTCGATGACTCTGTTAGCAGGGTTTCCCAGGGCCATCCACCTAGCCCTGCCCCAGAAGTGGAAGAGATTGAGTGCACCGATGCCCAACCACTTATGTTTCATGATGAGTACATGGGAGGACCATCGCAGTACGTCTCGGATGATGACGAAACACAGGTGCCAACTGCTGCTGCTTTCGCAATTGTGCAGACAGACAAGGAGGGCAGGGGTGAAGACTGGGTGGAAGATGATGTGGAGGACGATGAGGTCCTCGACCCCACATGGAATCAACGTTATGCAGGTGACCAGTGTAGTTTGGAGGAAGAGGCGGTGGTCGCACAGAGCCACCAGCACAGCAGAAGAGGGAGCAGGGTGCAAAAGCGGAGCGTCCATCCCCTAGACAGTATGTCTGCTACTGCCCAACGCAGCAAGGGACCGAGGACACCAAAGCCAGGTCCAAGGAGTTCCCTAGCGTGGCAGTTCTTCACACAATGTGCTGATGACAAGACACGAGTGGTTTGCACGCTGTGCAATCAGAGCCTGAAGCGAGGCATAAACATTCTCAACCTGAGCACAACCTGCATGACCAGGCATCTAAGTGCAAAGCACGAGCTGCAGTGGAGTAGACACCTCAAAAACCAAGAAAGGTCTCTGGCTCCTCCTGCTTCCTCTTCTGCTGCAGTCTCTGCCTCTTCATCCACCTCTGTAGTGACAGTGGCACCTGCCACCCCGCAAACAGAGGATCTGCCAGCAACACTACCACCTGGGTCACCAACCATCTCCAGAATGTCCCATGGAAGCGTTCAGCTCTCTATCTCCCAAACATTGGAGCGGAAGAGGAAGTACCGCCCTAGCCACCCGCGATCCCTGGCCCTGAATGCCAGCATTTCAAAACTCCTGGCCTTTGAAATGCTGTCATTCCGTATGGTGGAGACGCAGAGTTTTAAAAGCCTGATGGCATTGGCTGTCCCACAGTACGTCGTGCCCAGCCGCCACTATTTTTCCAGACGAGCCATCCCTTCCCTGCACAACCAAGTGGGGGACAAAATCAGGTGTGCACTGCGCAACACCATCTGTGGCAAGGTCCACCTAACTACAGATGCGTGGACCAGTAAGCACGGTCAGGGACGTTATATCTCCCTAACAGCACACTGGGTAAATGCAGTGGTGGCTGGGCCTGAGGCAGATAGCAGTTTGGCGCATGTCCTTCCACCACCGAGGATTGCAGGGCGCTTCAGTTTGCCTCCTGTTGCTAACTCCTCCTACTCTGCTTCCTCATCCTCTACCGCCTCCTCATCCGGTCAGCGTAACACCTTCACCACCAACTTCAGCACAGCCAGGGGTAAACGACAGCAGGCAGTTTTAAAACTTTCCTGTTTGGGGAAAAAACCCCACACTGCGCAGGAGTTGTGGAGGGACATGGAACAACAGACCAATGAGTGGTTGCTGTCAGTGAGCCTCAAGCCCGGCCTGGTGGTGTGCGATAATGGGCGAAATCTCGTAGCAGCTCTGGGCCTAGCCGGTTTGACGCACATCCCTTGCCTGGCGCATGTGCTGAACTTGGTGGTCCAGAGGTTCCTTAAAAATTACCCCAATATGCCAGAGCTGCTGCAGAAAGTGCGGGCTGTGTGTGCGCACTTTCGGCGTTCTCACCCTGCTGCTGCTCGCCTGTCAGCGCTGCAGCGTAACTTCGGCCTTCCCGCTCACCGCCTCATATGTGACGTGCCCACAAGGTGGAACTCCACCTTGCACATGCTGGCCAGACTGTGCGAGCAGCAGCAGGCGATAGTGGAGTTTCAGCTGCAGCAATCACGCGTGAGTCGCTCTGTGGAACAGCACCACTTCACCACCAATAACTGGGCCTCCATGCGAGACCTGTGTGCCTTGTTGCGCTGTTTCGAGTACTCCACCAACATGTCCAGTGCCAATGACACCGTTCTTAGCGTTACTATCCCAGTTCTATGCCTCCTTGAAAAAACGCTTCGGGCGATGATGGAAGAGGATGTGGCACAGGAGGATGAGGAGGAGGAGGAGGAAGCGGGATCATTTCAAAGGCTTTCAGGGCAGTCTTTCACAAGTGGCTACGAGGGTGGGTTCCTGCACCAACAAACGCCAGGTACACAATTGTCCGGCAGAAAGGGCACAGTTCTGGAGGATGACGAGGTGGAGGAGGAGATGGAGGAGGAGGAGGAGGAGGAGGAGGAGCCATTTTCACAGCAGGGTGGCACCCAGACCAGCTCGTTGCCATCACTGGTGCGTGGCTGGGGGGATACAGAGGACACAGACGATACACCTCCCACAGAGGACAGCTTTTCTTTGCCTCTGGGCAGCCTGGCACACATGAGCGATTACATGCTGCAGTGTTTCCGCAATGACCGCCGAGTTGCCCACATTTTAACTGGTGCTGATTACTGGGTGGCCACCCTGCTGGATCCCCGTTACAAGGACAACGTACCATCCTTAATTCCCTCACTGGAGCGGGATCGTAAGATGCGCGAGTACAAGCGCACGCTGGTAGACGCGCTGCTGGTGGCATTCCCACCTGACAGCGGGCGTACGGTGGAAGCACAAAGCGAAGGCAGAGGAGGAGGAAGATGTCGCCAACGCAGCCGGGACACCGCCAGCACCTCAGAAGGCAGGGTTAGCATGGCTGAAATGTGGAAAAGCTTTGTCAGCACGCCACAACAACCAGCACCACCAGCTGAGATGGAACATCTTAGCAGGAGGCAGCATTTCACCAACATGGTTGAGCAGTATGTGTCCACAGGCCTACACGTACTGGATGACGGGTCTGCCCCCTTTAACTTCTGGGTCTCCAAATTGGGCACATGGCCTGAGCTTGCCCTTTATGCCTTGGAGGTGCTGGCCTGCCCTGCAGCCAGTGTATTATCTGAACGTGTATTTAGCACGGCAGGGGGCGTTATCACAGACAAGCGCAGCCGTCTGTCCAGAGCCAATGTGGACAAGCTCACGTTCATTAAAATGAACCAGGCATGGATCCCACAGGACTTGTCCGTACCTTGTGCAGAATAGACATGTATACCGGTGTTGTAACAAAAACTGTTTGGCCATCGGATTGTGTCCGGCCCATACTGCGAAGGCGCAGCGCTTGCGCAGTACAGAGGACAAGGAGATTCACAAAATCTCCGAAGATGAACGGCGCCTGCGCTGTGAGTGCAGGTTCAAGCCCCACCATCCAAGTGGACATACGGTAGCACATAGTAACAGGGCCCCTCACGGGCTCGGTTCGATCGCCACGCTTCGGGCATGGCCTCACTTGGCTCGGCTTGAACCATGGATGGTGTGGCCTTCACCTGAACTCACCACGCAGGCGCCGTTCGTCTTGGGAGACTTTCTAAATCCCCTTGTCCTACATACTGAGCAAGCGCAGTACAGGGTGGACACTATTTGACGGGGGACAGAATTCGACACATCACCGGCCTTACCCAGCCATTGTTGTATTTTTGAACCAGTGTTGGCTACCTCGTCCTCCTCCACCGCCGCTTCCACCTACACAGCCACATCCACCGCCACCTCAACCTCCTACTCCATATGGACCTCGTCCTCCTAGGTCAAGATTATAATTTTTATTTTATTTTTTTGTAGCGCACAGATCCTTTCCCCCTTACCTGCCTTTATGTTGTTGGCTCCTCGCAGGAGGGAGAAAGGCACACCACACTACCAGCCCGTACCCTCCTATATAAAGAGGTTGAGCGGTGTACTTGACGGGCCGTGTCCACAGCCGGAGTCAAAACTCCTCCAGAGGATGATTCTCACTTCTACTGTAGGTAGAGGCAAGTCCTTTAATTCCCAGTAAAGTCAATGTCCACACCAGCTGAAATTACAACTCTTATTCTCTCATGGCAAAATTAACTCTACTCGGATAGAAAAGGTTAGAGCAAAGAAACAGGACAGCTTAAGGTGTGGAGGAGGTCCAGGCACAAACGTAGCACATTCACTTCACTGCTTAGGTTTCTCAAACAGTTTTAGGAGCGCGGTCTCTGCCACAGACCTTGAGGTTGGTCTCTGCCACAGACCGGGTGTACAAGGCCCCTGCCACGGACCTGGAGAACTTTGGTCTCTGCCACAGACCAGGGTGTATAAGGCCCCTGCCACGGGCCGGGTGAATAAGGCCTCTGATACAGTCAAGATGACCTTGAGCTTCTCCTTCTACGAACCTAGCCCATATCAAGGGGAAGACATCTCTCCAGGGAGTCAACAGACCCTTCCTTCACCGTGACTCCCGCATTGGTCCATCAGAATGATCCTCCCTTCCCTGGAACATGGTCCCCTACACGAGGCGGCACCCTAAGACTCCTCGACCCTTAGCGGACTCCAGACGAAGGCTCTGGACTCCAGGCTTTACTCCCGCACCTAGGCCTCCATACTCAGGGCAGCAGGAACTCCAGGATAGTACCTCACCCCGGGCTAAAGGTACCCGAGATGGAACAGGAACACATGCACCCAGGCCGAAGGCACCTGGGCGTGGACCCCACTGGACATCAGCCCCCAGGCCAAAGGTCTGCCCCTTTTATATGCTCTCCCGGCATGCACAGAAGGTTCCCCGCCCCGCTGTACTACTGCCAAGAGGGGACACAAAAGGCACAGCACTGTATCGGCGGTTCAACCCTAGCCTACCATGGCAGTGCCACCTGTAGGCCGCAGGGAACTGCACACCAATACTGTCCCCCGAGGACAAAAATGGTCCATGAATCCTACAGAATTAGGGTGTTTGAGCCTATTTACCACTCAAACACTTCCCTTAAATTTAGCACCCCGCTACATTTTTATTTCAAAGTATTTTATTTTCCCGCTAGCTTATCCATTAAATTGAATAATTTATTCCAGAAAGGGCGTATTCTGGGGCATTCCCACCATATGTGTGGCATCGTGCCGTTGAGTTTCTGAGGTTCTTAATGACTTCCCGTACCTCTTCTGCTGAAAAGGGGGCCTTCAGCATATTTTTTTTTTTTTTTTATGTTATTTTAAGTTATTTCCCTATCCACATTTGTCTGCAGAGCACTTGCCATGCTCTTAACAACATTTTGCTGCCATTTGCAGCCCTCTAGCCCTTTCCATTACTTTTTTAGAGCCTTTTTAGTCCTTAGAAGTCCGGGTCCCCATTGACTTCAATGGGGTTCGGGTTCGGGTTCGGGTTAAAGTTCGGTCCCGAACCCGAACTTTTTTCCGAAGTTCGGCCGAACCCGTCGAACCCGAACATCCAGGTGTCCGCTCAACTCTAGTCCCTTCCTTTCCCTCCTTCCTTTTCCCCTTGGTTCAGGCACAGGTGAAACAATTTTTTAAATTGCCATTTTTTTTGTCTTTTTGAATAGGTTTGTTTCTGGATCAGATTTATGCGGACTCACATTTGAGGGCATAAATTGGTTCCAGACACTGGGACCCAGTGTCAAATTACTGGGGGGGGGGGGGTGTAGCGGGTGGTTACATTTAGGGGAGGCATCTGAGTGATAAATGGCTCAGATGCAGCAATTGTTAGGGTTCAATGGACCAATTTATGCCAGTGGAGGATACAAGGGTGTCCAGTTCCCTGCGGCCTGTCGCCATAGGCTGGGGTTGAGCCACCATTGTAAGTCTGTACCCTTTTTGTCTTCTCGCAGCAGTAGTACAGCGGGCGGGGAACCTGCTGTGCATGCTGGGAGAGGGGATAAAAGGGGCGGACATCTTCCACTCGGGGTCCACGCCCAGGCACCTTCAGCCTGGGTGTGCGTGCCGGTGAGTTCCGGGCGCCCTCGGCACAGGGACGGAGCTGCGATTCCACCCCAGACATCTCACGCTGTATTCGGCTTCCAAAAACTCCTCCCAGGTACGCACGGGGGTGCGTTCCTTGGAAAAGACTGTGTGGAGGTTTCAGCCAATCAGGTTCACCGGATCTGGTTACCGGTAACCTGATTGGCTGAAGCGACATCGAGGGCGGGAGAACACATCGAGGACGGCGCGGACCGAGGAAGGTAAGTGCAGGGCTGGGGGGGACAAACTGGCTGCATTTGGGGGACAAACTGGCTGCATTTGGGGGGAACTGGCTGTATATGGGGGACACGCTGGCTGAATATGGGGGAACTGGCTGTATATGGGGGACAAACTGGCTGAATATGGGGGGAACTGGCTGTATATGGGGGACACGCTGGCTGCATTTGGGGGGAACAGGCTGTATATGGGCGACACGCTGGCTGCATTTGGGGGGAACAGGCTGTATATGGGGGACAAACTGGCTGAATATGGGGGGAACTGGCTGTATATGGGGGACAAACTGGCTGAATATGGGGGGAACTGGCTGTATATGGGGGACACGCTGGCTGCATTTGGGGGGAACTGGCTGTATATGGGGGACAAACTGGCTGAATATGGGGGGAACTGGCTGTATATGGGGGATACACTGGCTGCATTTGGGGGGAACTGGCTGTATATGGGGGGCAAACTGGCTGAATATGGAGGGAACTGGCTGTATATGGGGGACATGCTGGCTGCATTTGGGGGGAACTGGCTGTATATGGTGGACAAACTGGCTGCATTTGGGGGGAACTGGCTGTATATGGGGGACAAACTGGCTGAATATGGGGGGAACTGGCTGTATATGGGGGCACACTGGCTATATATATGGGGACAAACTGGCTGTATATGGGGACAAACTGGCTGTATATGGGGGCACACTGGCTGTATATGGGGGCACACTGGCTATATATATGGGGACAAACTGGCTGTATATGGGGGCACACTGGCTATATATATGGGGGCACACTGGCTATATATGGGGACAAACTGGCTGTATATGGGAGCACACTGGCTGTATATGGGGGCACACTGGCTGTATATGGGGGGCACACTGGCTGTATATATGGGGGCACACTGGCTGTATATATGGGGGCACACTGGTTATATATATATGGGGGCACATTGGCTGTATATGGGGACAAACTGGCTGTATATGGAAACAAACTGGCTGTATATGGAAACAAACTGGCTGTATTTGAGGGGGCAAACTGGTGGCGTTTGGGCACAGTGGCTGCGTTTAATGGGCACAGTGGCGGCAATTGATTTTATTTTTTTTCAGTTTGTTTGCGCCCCCCCAAAAATTTTGAGCACCAGCCGCCACTGCCACTAAGGAGAGGCAGACACTTACAGGCCACTAAAAGAGGGCAAGAAACCTCTGTATTTGCAGTCAACAGTGCTGGTCGTGGACATGGGGCACCCTCTGCAGGTGGCCGTGGGGCAAGCTTGTCCTTTTTTTCTGCTGCTGGCCGTATTATTGAGCCAGAACATGCAGAAGAGTTGGTGGAGTGGATAACAAAGCCGTCCTCATCCTCCTCATCCTCTGTCACCCAGGCTCAGAGTAGTGCCAGAGTAGTTCCAGTGCAGCTGCCTATTCCACCAGCTCCTTGTCCACAGTCACTCCTTCCATAGCCCCACCTTCATCCATGGAGGAGTTCCCAGAATTATTCACCCACAGTGTCGGGTACATGCTGCTGGAGGATGCGCAGCGATTTGAAGGCTCCGGTGTTGCCCCTGTTTAGCAGGGGCATGTAATTACAATTCTTGATATAATATTTCACAGCAGGGCCCGTTCCTGCACCCAACAAGAGTAACTGTGAGTGCTTACAGTGTTGTGACACCACCACCACCACAGGCCCAAAGTAAGCGGGATAGTGGGTGCGCGCATGCACCCGCTGCACAGCGGGGGTGCCAATGCTCCTGACCGGTGGTCGCGATGACCGCCGGCCACGAGTGATCGCGGGCATGAGAGGCAGAACAGGGACGTGTGTGTGTAAACACAATAACAACCAAAAATCACCAGCGCTAAAATGGGTGGATGGGTATAGAAATACTCAAAATGTCAAGAGGTGCAGAAAAATCAAAAAAGGGGGGGGGGGGATGTGAGTCCAGAGCAGCAGGAAAAATTTACCCAGAAGTATAAAATATACTTAAATCCAGCGCTCATGGAACATCCACAATGACACATGTATACTCTTTGTTGAGATGTATACTCTTTTTGTCCCTCGTGTTGGAGGGCCCTCCACATGTTGGCTTGTATGTTTCATACTTGAAAGTCATCTCAAGGTATGTTCACCCCACATATATGCTACAGGATCACTAAGCCACACTTTGAATTTTTAATCCCTCCTTGCTCTACGGATCGTGGGTAATATTATTGAAGGTTTGACTATTGTGAATATCACATTTATTTCCTCCCTTTTGTTCATCCATCTGAGATTGGATTATTTATTTTTTTATTGAAATTCTGAATAATAAATGGACAAAGTTCTTCATCTCAACAAAGAGTATACATGTGTCATTGTGAATGTTCCATGAGCGCTGGATTTTAGTGTTTGAATGTGTGTAAACACACAAAGCCCTTTCTGTTCTGAGAGGAGATGCAGATCATGAGTTCCTATAAGCCTGGAACCACGATCTGTCATCTTCTATAGTGAGTCCCCTCCCCCTACAGTTAGAACACACAGTCAGGGAACACAAATAACCCCTTGATCGCCCCCTAGTGTTAACCCCTTCCCTGCCAGTGACATTTACACAGTAATCAGTGCTTTTTTTTTAGCACTAATCGCTGTATAAATGCCAATGGTTCCAAAATGTGTCAAAAGTGTTCGATGTGTCCGCCATAATGTCGCAGTACCGATTATAATCGCAGATCGCTGCCATTACTAGTAAAAAAAATAATAATAAAAATGCCATAAATCTATCCCCTATTTTGTAGAAAGTATAACTTTTGCGCAAACCAATCAATATACGCTTATTGTGATTTTTATTACCAAAAATATGTATAAGAATACATATCGGCCTAAATTGAGAAAAAAATTGCTTTTTTGAAAAAAAAATGGGGATATTTATTATAGCAAAAATTACAAAATATTGTGTTTTTTTCAAAATAGTCGCTATTTTTTGTTTATAGCGCAAAAAATAAAAACCGTGGAGATAATCAAATACCACTAAAAGAAAGCTCTATTTGTGGGAAAAAAGGGACATCAATTTTGTTTGGATGCAACGTCGCACAACCGCGCAATTGTCAGTTAAAGCAACGCAGTGCCGTATCACAAAAAATGGCGTGGTCATTGAGCAGCCAAACCTTCCGCGGCTGAAGTGGTTAAAATGCACAGTTTTTTTTATGAATACAATTGGGATTAACAACCACAATTCTGAAAGGGAATCCCAAGCACCAAGCCATTGATACATTTTTAGGTAGTCAAATACAGCAATTGGTGATTAGATGCTATGGCTTCTCCTGGCTAAAACTATTCAGAACAAAGTTCCCAGGGCATTATGGTAGAATGTAGATGATAAACCTTTCAACAAGTTGCTGTGTGTGAAAAAGAAATAACAGATATACATACAGGAGAAGTGTAATATTGTCTTTTATCAAACCAAATATGTCGATTGATCTAATGGTTATCTGTTATGTTCACTGCATCTCTTCTTGTATTGTATTTTGTTATGGAACATATTTTTATCCTTTTTCTATAAAATATATATTTTTTATATACCATTGAAGTGATTGATGCCCTCTTTTTATTTGGTTCATAAATTAGGGATGTGGGCTTCTCACTTTTTCCCTTAATGACAGAATTTTCACTTAACCACTTCCCGACCGCACCATGTACAAAAGACGTCCACAGCGCGGTCGAGTTATCCTGAGTGGACGTCCCAGGGACGTCCTCACAGAATCTTGCTCCCGCGCGCCCCCAGGGGCGCGCTCCAGGATATGTCCGTGACCGCCGGGTCCGGAAGACCCGGCGCATTACGGATCACGGTAGATGGCCGCTAATCGCGGCCGTTTACCACGTGATCGCTCCGTCAAATGACGGAGCGATCACTTGTAAACAGACCGGCGTCATTTGATGACGCCGGTTCCTCCCTCCCCTCTCTGTACCGATCGGTACAGTGTGAGAGGAGAGGGGAGGGAGCGGATCATGTCCGCTCCCTCCCCCATGTCAGCTGTGGGCTGGATCTGTGACAATTGCAGTCACAGATCCAGCAATCCATCCATCCCTGCTCAGCCATCCCTGTGCAATACTCTGCCAATACTCTGCAATACACCCTGTGCAATACTCTGCAATACACCCTGTGCAATACTCTGCAATACACCCTGTGCAATACTCTGCAATACACCCTGTGCAATACTCTGCAATACACCCTGTGCAATACTCTGCAATACCCTGTGCAATACTCTGCAATACCCTGTGCAATACTCTGCAATACACCCTGTCAATACTCTGCAATACCCTGTGCAATACTCTGCAATACACCCTGCCAATACTCTGCAATACCCTGTGCAATACTCTGCAATACACCCTGCCAATACTCTGCAATACCCTGTGCAATACTCTGCAATACACCCTGCCAATACTCTGCAATACCCTGTGCAATACTCTGCAATACACCCTGCCAATACTCTGCAATACACCCTGCCAATACTCTGCAATACACCCTGTGCAATACTCTGCAATACACCCTGTGCAATACCCTGCCCATACTCTGCAATACCCTGTGCAATACCCTGCCCATACTGTGCAATACCCTGCCCATACCCTGCCATACTCCACAATACCCAGCAATACTCCACAATACCCGGCAATACTCCACAATACCCAGCAATACTCCACAATACCCGGCAATACTCCACAATACCCGGCAATACCCGGCAATACTCCACAATACCCGGCAATACTCCACAATACCCGGCAATACTCCACAATACCCGGCAATACTCCACAATACCCAGCAATACTCCACAATACCCTGCAATACTCCACAATACCCTGCAATACTCCACAATACCCTGCAATACTCGTCAATACCCGGCAATACTCGTCAATACTCCTCAATACCCGGCAATACTCTGCAATAACCACTTCCCGCCCGCCCGCCGGCCGTCATATGACGTCCTTGACTTTGTGCGGAGATATCTGAATGATGGGAGCAGCTACAGGCATCATTCAGATATTCGCTTTTTCAGCTGGCGATTCCCTACACCATAAGAACAATCATAGCGGCTGTTCCACCGCTTGATCGCTCTTACGGAAGGTGAGAGGGGATGCCCCCCCCCTCCCGCTGCCCTCCGGTGCTTCTACCGACTCACCGCTACGATCAAAGCCAAGATTGTTTTTTTTTTTGTTTTTTTTTTAGGCTTCCCAGCCTAGAGGTGAGATGTGGGGTCTTATTGACACCCCCCCCCCATATCTCACTGTAAAGAGGACCTGTCATGCCATATTCCTATTACAAGGGATGTTTACATTCCTTGTAATAGGGATAAAAGTGCTAAAAAAAAAAATTTGGGGCGGAAAAACATGTCAAACTAAAATAAATAAAGTAAAATGAACAATAAAATATATATATTTTTTTTAAAGCGCCCCTGCCCCCGCGAGCTCGCATGCAGAAGTGAACGCATACGTAAGCCCCGCCCACATATGAAAACGGTGTTCAAGCCACACATGTGAGGTATCGTTGCGAACGTTAGAGCGAGAGCAATCATTTTGGCCCTAGACCTCCTCTGTAACTCAAAACATATAACCAGTAAAAATATTTAAAGCATTGCCTATGGGGATTTTTAAGTAGCGAAGTTTGGCGCCATTCCACGAGTGTGTGCAATTTTGAATGGTGACATGTTAGGTATCTATTTACTTGGCGTAACTTCATCTTTCACATTATGCAAAAACACTGGGCTAACTTTACTGGTTTTTTTTTCTTTTAGGCACAAAACAGTTTTTTTCCGTAAAAAACGCGTTAGAAAAATTTCTGTGCAAATACCGTGCAAGATAAAAAGTTGCAATGACCACCATTATATTCTTTAAGGTCTTTGCTAAAAAAACATATATAATGTTTGGGGGTTCTATGTAATTTTATAGCAAATAAATGATGATTTTTACATGTAGGAGAGAAATGTCAGAATTGGCCTGGGTGCTCCAGAACGCCTGAAGGTGCTCCCTGCATGTTGGGCCTCTCTATGTGGCCACGCTGTGTAAAAGTCTCACACATGTGGTATTGCCATACTCGGGAGGAATAGCAGAATGTGTTTTGGGGTGTAATTTGTGGTATGCATATGCTGTGTGTGAGAAATAACCTGCTAATATGACAATTTTGTGGAAAAAAAAAAAAAGAAAAAAAAATCTTGATTTTTGCAAAGAATTGTGGGAAAAAATGACAACTTCAAAAAACTCACAATGACTCTTTCTAAATACCTTGGAATGTCTTCTTTCCAAAAAGGGGTCATTTGGGGGGTATTTGTACTTTTCTGGCATGTTAGGGTCTCAAGAATTGAGATAGGCCGTCAGTACTTCAGGTGTGATCAATTTTCAGATATTGGCACCATAGCTTGTGGACTCTATAACTTTCACAAAGACCAAAAAATATCCACCAATTTGTACTTATTTTTACCAAAGATATGTAGCAGTATAAATTTTGGCCAAAATGTATGAAGAAAAAATACTAATTTGCTAAATTTTATAACGGAAACAAAGAAAAATTCATTTTTTTACAAAATTTTCAGTCTTTTTTCTCTTATAGCGCAAAAAATAAAAAACCCAACAGTGATTAAATACCACCAAAAGAAAGCTCTATTTGTGTGAAAAAAAGGACAAAAATTTCATATGGGTACAGTGTTGTATGACTGAGTAATTGTCATTCAAAATGTGAGAGCACCGAAAGCTGAAAATTCGTCTGGTTAGGAAGGGGGTTTAAGTGCCCAGTTGTCAAGTGGTTAAATAATATGCAGGTTAGGAGACTGTAACTTGTAGGTATTCAGAGATATTACTACTTATAGAAAACTTTTCTTGGGATATAGTCATAAACACAGTGACATCCCAGGGCCACTCCTCAGCTGCATAATTGGTCATATGGTCCCTGTCAACACCCCCTTGATACCAAAGAAAAGTGGACTGCAACCACATTGTTGGAGCTCTCGTGTAACATCAAACCAAGGAACATCTGTCAAGTCGTAGGAGAGCCAATGTACCATATTGCTCATTAATTGGACTGAAAAAAGGACTTGCAAGTATTTCCATTTTCAACTCCTTTTTATTTCTCTGTTGCATTGTTGTCACTTTGTTTCTTTGTAATATCCTTTTTCTGTAAATATTTTATTTTGCACCATTTTTTACCTTTTCATTATTAAACCATATTTTGAAAAGTGTTAAAACTGTCACTGTTGCTCAAACGCAAACGTAAAAAATCCTTGTCTCTTGAAGAGTGCTACTGTAGTATACAATTTTGAATATACTTGTCTGTGATGACAGTGGGTTAAACATCTATTTTAAAATTATAATTGTACTGCTAATCTTGTGAACATTTACGACCTCTACGGTAAAGGTCAGTGGTGGCAGTTTAAAGGGTTAATAGTGTAGTTAACTACACCCAGTGACAATCACTCTCAGTCTGTTGCCACTTGGATTGTGGTCCCCAAGCTAGAAAATCTTTGTGCAGAGGAGGCTGAGAGTGGTTGGGTATCAGTGACAGTGTGGTGTGAGGTTGACCAAAGTTGGGTCTGACACCACGTTCGTCACATTTTTGGACCTTAAAATCTTAGAGTTACCCCAAAATTCAATGCTGGAATTTCAGTAAAACCAGGTTAGACGAATTGCTCTTACTGGAGTTCTTTTTTAAGGATTTTGCTTATGGACTTTATATGATGATGATAAACTGGCCTAAAGTATACCAAGCTCTTTCTTAAGGCTTTGAGGAATTGTATAAATGACTCGTATTAAAAACAATATTTTAAATTACTGTCTTGAGTACTTTAGTATTATTTATGAAAGATTATAAATAGTATTCCACCTACTGCAATCAGGTATGATAAATTATGTAAATAAAGCCATACTATGAAATAAATAAACAGTAGCAAGGGATACTATAAATTACTGTATTTATTGGCGTACACTCGCTTTTTTACCCTGAAAATAGAGGGTAAATTGTGCCTGCGTGTTATACGCAGGGGGCTGTGTAAAGTTTTTTTTCCTGAACACAGCGCAAGCGGGACGGCTGGTTCTCATCCCGAGTGGATAACAGATGCTGTATTCCTCCAGTGCTGAGGCAAGGCACATTTTAAAGTAAGCGGACACTTGGCTCATGTTTTAAGTTACATAGTTACATAGTTACATAGTTAGTCAGGTTGAAAAAAGACCATCCAGTTCAACCATAAAAAAATAAAATAATAATATCATACAATCCCATATACCTAATTCTATACCCACAGTTGATCCAGAGGAAGGCGAAAAACCCCAGCAGAGCATGATCCAATTTGCTACAGCAGGGGAAAAATTCCTTCCTGATCCCCCGAGTGGCAATCGGATATTCCCCGGATCAACTTTACCTATAAATGTTAGTACTCAGTTATATTATGTGTGTAGCGGCCGGTTACATTTAGGGGAGGCATCTGAGTGATAAATGGCTCAGATGCAGCAATTGTTAGGGTTCAATGGACCAATTTATGCCAGTGGAGGATACAAGGGTGTCCAGTTCCCTGCGGCCTGTAGATGGCGCTGTCACCATAGGCCGGGGTTGAACCACCATTGTAAGTCTGTACCCTTTTTGTCCTCTCGCAACAGTAGTACAGTGGGGCGGGGAACCTGCTGTGCATGCTGCGAGAGGGAATAAAAGGGGCGGACATCTTCCGCTCGGGGTCCACTCCCAGGCACCTTCAGCCTGGGTGTGCATGCTGGTGAGCTCCGGGCGCCCTCGTCCCAGGGACTGAGCTGCGATTCCACCCCAGACACCTTTAGTCTGGGGTGAGGTACTCTCTGGAGGCCTGGGGCCCAGTACCTTCGACTGGATCCCGCGAGGGATGGAGGATTCCTAGAGTGTCCACCGGTATTGGACACCCGAATCTAGGGTGAGGGGGACCAGAGAAGTGACCATCCCGGAGATCCAGCGCAGCATTGGCTGGTGACGGTGGAGGCCTCTGGTGACCGTCCAGATGGATGACTCCCCTGACAGGGGCCACATCTCAAGAAGGTAGTCCACGTTCTCATGGTCGGTGGCAGCGACCCAACTGAAACCCAGGTCGGTGGCAGAGACCTCAAGTCCAATTCACCCGGTCGGTGGCAGCGACCACCCTCACGGTCGGTGGCAGCGACCGTGCGCCAAGCCTGTTTGCGCATACTGAAACAGGAGAGTAACAAGTTCATGTTTGTGCCTGGACCTTCCTCACCACCTTGTCTGTTCATTGTCTAACAAGTCTGCTCGAAAAGGACTATTTATTGCTCTAAAATAATAAATAAGTGTTGGACTTTCAAAGGTGTGGAACTTGGCTTTCTGGGAGTTAAAGGATCATCCTCAAAGGGATCTTTGGCTCTGGACAGGGGCACAGACCCGAAGGTAATTGGGTATAGCTCACACCTTTACACACTGGAGGATGTAAGTTGGTGGTGCGTCACACTCTCCTCCCTGGTCCCCTAGACGAGAGCCATTGCCATTGACAGAGAAGGAGGGAGTGAGAGGTGAGGTCGCTACACTTGGGGGCTCTGGGTCCGCAATTTGTGTTCGTGTAACGGAGCTGAGGCCTTCGGGAGTTTGAACTTTGCTTTGAGTTCCGAGGAGGTCGGCCATTTTGGCCAACGCGCCACAAGGCACACCCTCCCTGCACAGTTCGTGGGCGTGCCAAGGAGAAAGCCTGCGAACTGGTGTGGAAAAGGGGAGGAGTCTGGCCATGTGCGGGGATGCACGTGGGGACTTGGCGCCAGTTATTCAGTGCGTGATGGAGCAGCAAGCGGTCAGTGTGTCCACCAATGCCTCCTGGGTTCCAGTTCCTACCAATACCAGGATGACCCCAATTGCTGCTTCGGTTACGAATACGGGAATCAGGCTCAAGCCCCGGGTGTGATTCGCCCTGTATGTATGCAAGGACGTTGAGGCCCTCGGTGTGATTTGTCACGGCTGTTCGGGACTGGTGGTTCCAAGTTACACCCACCGCCGGCCACCGCTCTAATTCATATGGCCGGCGCTCACCAGGAGGCCGGCCATATGAATAGTGGGCAGCGCGGCAGCGGTGACAATACACAGATTCATGCAATGCATGAATCTGTGTATTGTCTTTCAGTGGCGGTGCGGGAGCGAGAGGGGGCGGCGCTCCAGCGCCCTCTATGGACGCACCGCCACTGCTTGGTGGCCTTCCGGACATGATGTATATTTTGTTTTGCAACACCACACTACACTGTATTAGATACTGTGTACACCACCAGAAGTGTAGTAGAAACTGTACACACTGTATTGGATACTGTGTACACCGCCTGCACTGTATTAGCAACTGTACTATAGGGATGAGCCGAACACCCCCCCGGTTCGGTTCGCACCAGAACATGCGAACAGGCAAAAAATTAGTTTGAACACGCGAACACCGTTAAAGTCTATGGGACACGAAAATGAAAAATCAAAAGTGCTAATTTTAAAGGTTAATATGCAAGTTATTGTCATAAAAAGTGTTTGGGGACCTGGGTCCTGCCCCAGGGGACATGTATCAATGCAAAGAAAGTTTTAAAAAATGCAGTTTTTTCGAGAGCAGTGATTTTAATAATGCTTAAAGTGAAACAATAAAAGGGAAATATTCCTTTAAATTTCGTACCTGGGGGTGTGTATAGTATTCCTGTAAAGTAGTGCATGTTTCCCGTGTTTAGAACTGTCCCTGCACAAAATGTAATTTCTAAAGGAAAAAAAGTCATTTAAAACTACTCGCGGCTATTAATGAATTGTCGGTCCCGGCAATACAGATCAAACTCATTGAAAAAAACGTCAGGGGTTCCCCTCCCAGTCCATTACCAGGCCCTTTGGGTCTGGTATGAATATTAAGGGGAACCCCAAACCAAAAAAAAGCGTGGGGGTCCCCCCCAAATTTCCATATCAGGCCCTTCAGGTCTGGTATGGATTTTAAGGGGATTCCCCCCAAAAATCCATACCAGACCCTTATCTGAACATGCAACCTGGCAGGCCGCAGAAAAAGAGGGGGGGACGAGAGAGCGCCTCCCCCTCCTGAACCGTACCAGGCCATATTCCCTCAACATGGGGAGGATGTCCCCATGTTGATGGGGACAAGGGCCTCATCCTCACAACCCTTGCCCAGTGGTTGTGGGAGTCTGTGGGCGGGGGGCCTATCGGAATCTGGAAGCCCCCTTTAACAAAGGGGACCCCCAGATCCCGGCCCCCCCTATGTGAATTGGTAATTTCACAAAGAAAGTGTAAAAAAATGTAAAAAAACACACAGACACAGTTGGGAAAGTCCTTTATTAAAAAAATAAAAACAAAAACCCATTCCAGCGATGTAATCCAGTGTCCCGCGGTGATCCAATGTCCAGCGCTGCAGTCTCCACTCCACACAAAACGTCGTTGGCTGAGCGGACCTGATGCGGAACTTCCTTCGCAGTGTAATAAATGAATAGACCCCGCCCCGGCTTACCCCTATGATCTGACGGGTGACCCCGCCCCCTCGTAACTCAGACACCGCCTACGTTATTGACTGAGCGGACCTGATAGGGAACTTCCTCCGCAGTGTAATAAATTAATAGACCCGCCCCTTCTCACGTTCCCCATCAGGTCCGCTCAGCCTTACACCCAGTGAAAGTGACCCCGCCCCCTACGTCATTGGCTGAGGGAACCTTATGGGGAATGTGAGAATGGGCGGGGTCTATTAATTTATTAATTTATTATTATTATTATTATTTATAAGTTTGGTAGACGGTGTGGGACAAGTCTTTTATTAAAAATAAAAAAATAAAAAATAAATTCCAGCAATGTAATCCAGTCTCTCGATGTCCAACGATGATCCATTCTCCAGCAATGCTCCAGTCTCCACTCATTCTCCAGCGAGAAACGAAACCCCCATGACGCGTAAGAGGGGGCGGGGTCACCCGTCCACGTCATTGGGTAACCCCCGGCTTTCTCCTTTTTGGGGGGGACCCCCCAAAGGACCTGGTAATGGACTAAGGGGGAACCCCTGCGGTTTTTTTTTCCTTTAGAAATGACATTTTGTGCAGGGACAGTTCTAAACACAGGAAACATGCACTACTTTACAGGCATATTATACACACCCCCCAGGTACAAAATTTAAAGGAATATTTTACTTTTATTGTTTCACTTTAAGTATTATTAAAATCACTGCTCCCGAAAAAACAGCCGTTTTTAAAACATTTTTTTTTGCATTGATACATATCCCCTGGGGCAGGACCCAGGTCCCCAAACACTTTTTATGACAATAACTTGCATATTAACCTTTAAAATTAACACTTTTGATTTCTCCCATAGACTTTTAAAGGGTGTTCCGCCACTTTTTGAATTTGCAGCGAACACCCCAAATTGTTTGCTGTTCGCCGAACGGGCGAACAGCCAATGTTCGAGTCAAACTCATGTTTGACTCAAACATAAAGCTCATCCCTACTGTACTACGGCTGCACTGTATTGTGTACTGTGTAGACCACCAGAAGTGTAGTAGAAACTGTACACACTAGATTAGATACTGTGTACACCTCCTGCACTGTATCAGCAACTGTACTACGGCTACACTGTATTGTGTACTGTGTACACCACCAGAAGTGCAAATATCTTAACTCTTGTAGTAAAACCCCAGCTTGTGTTTTTTTGTCTCTGGTAAATGGTAAATGTTGTGTAGCCTTGCCAAATTGTCATGCTACTGGCTGATGTTACACTGTTGTTTTATTTGGGATTTCTAAATTCTTAGTAGGAACTTGACAGAAATTGGTCAGCTGCAGGACAGTTTTGCTTCAGTGAGAACAGGGACAGACACAGCAAAACACTGGCCAAATTTTCTCTGCCAGTCAAAGCTTGCCTAATACTGTTTAATAAAACCCAGCTTCCCATGTCTTTTATGACAGTAGTTTGCTTTTTAGGCCTAAAAATAACGAGAAATTAAAAAGATTTGTCTTCCAACCCACCCCACCAATAGACCTCAATGTATACTTCCCAACTGTCCTTCAATTGGAGAGACTGTTCCTCATTTGCAACCAAATCCCTCTATACCTCTTTCCTCCTCAATTGTCCGTCTTTTTGGTCTGATGTACAGACCCCTATGAAAATGTACTATACAATTACTAAAAGTGCTATTCTGCACTAAATCTTCCTCCTATCTCTTAATTATTTTGTTTACCATTTTGAAAAGCCAGTACAAGAGGTGGAAAAGGCCTGAGACCCTCTGGGTTTTGGGTAGAGCATACCTGTCCCCTCAACGGACTACACCTGTCTCCTAATGGGAACCCTGACCTTCTGTACGGCCTTTGAATATACGGGCTGTGCACACCTGCACACACCCTGCCAGTCTCTGGCAAGACCTGGAAACTGAGTTAAATGCTTCATCCCACCCAAGACCTTTTGAAACCTTTGGACTCCGGATTCCAATCCCGGAATTATATAACCCAAAGAAAACTGAAAAGCCAGTCTTCTCTGCTCAAAATCGATATTCCGGAGCATTTGGAGCTCTGCATTCGGGTGAACCCCATGTCACTTTTGCCTACTTTTACACAGTGGCAGGGCCTCGCACTGTCATAATGATTATCTTTGTCCATTTTGTGTGTGTGCCTGTTAAAGAACTTTTTACACATTGGGGTATATTTATAAAGCAGTGAATATAACATTTACCAAATTTTCAGTGAAGGGTAATCTTGCCAGTGCATGCATTTTAAATTACAAGTAATTGGAATGATTTACTAGCCGTAAATGTTTGGTGAATGTCATATTTACTTGTTAATGTAGAGTTTTTGATTGCCCAAGCAGACAGAGTCTTGACCGCTGCAAATTAATAACGGCTGAGTAATATTTTCACATCCCTTTCATGCAGTTCCCATGGGTAGTGTTCTACATGATAAGACCAACCAAAACTAAAGCTGCTCAAAAAACTTTTAGGTGTTCCTGTAATAATATCTCCCTTTTAGAGTTTGCATTCTCATTCCAACAAAGACTGCTGCCCTCACACTTACTGAGAACTCTGGAACTCTAGCAAAAGCATCTTCCCTTTAGAAATTTAAAGCAGCCTGCTTACCCTGTAAGTTACCAAAAGTACTGAGAAAACACACCATACTTTTTTGAGAAATTTAATTTCAAAAACTATGCATTCCAAAGTGTATGAGATGCCAATGAAGTCCTCATAGGTCCTTTCCCACAATATTCCTCACCACAGGCTAAAACTTAATATAACAAAAAAACATCCCTGTAAATTAATTGGCAATGCTGAGCATTATTTATTGCAACGTTGGTTGGAGTAATGGAGTGTTTTTTAATGTTTTGTGGTCCCATCCATGATGTGCTATTGTAAGTCAAAAGGCCATGTAAAAACAACTTATTTTTGTAAATTGTCCAAGGGCTCATTTATACCAGTAGTGCTTTAGTGAAGTTTGGGGCAATAAGGTGGCAGTGCAGAGTGAGCAACCCCCTGTGGTTATTATGAAGAATTGTAGCTTTTTGGTACTGGACCCAGAAGAAGTCACTGTAACTACTACAGTGAATTGCAGTTTATATGAGGATCAGTCAGGTAAGAAATATGCATACTTACATCAGTAAGCTGTACCAGTTATCAGTGGTGGCTGGTGCTCCATCGGTCAGGGGGAAGCAGACGCTCCAGCCCACCAGCCCACACCATACCCCCCTCCCAGCAGTCGCCGGCTCACTTATCCTGTGCTGGTCACCGCTCAGCAGACACACACAGGGAGGGTGTGAGGAGCGGAGGGCACAATTGTACAGTGAGAAGCTCACTCTGCTCCTTTGTCTATGGATGAACAAAGCAGGCTAGGCCCCTATCTCCGGATGACACTGCCTTTACCTGCAGGCTCTGGGCTCCCCTCCTCCTGTTCAGCTCCTCATCTCCAGAGCAGGCGGGTGCTGTGCTGGGCTTACGGCAGATGGCTCCACACTCTGTCCCCGGACTGACATGTTAGAGGGTGCCCACTATTCCTGCACTGTGAGGTCAACCGCTGTGCGATCCCTCCCTTCTCCTCCTCTCACCACCATGGTCTATGCTCTTCTGACAGAATGTTGCTCAGCACATGGAAATGCCTGCTGCTGGCGGAGAATGAATGGAGCTGGGTAGAGCAGGGAGGAGAAGAGCGGAGGGAGGACTCTATTGTTGCCACATCTTTTGCACAAAGCGCTTGTTTATCAACTTAAATGTAAATGTTCTTGCTACATTAAAATCTTGATACTTAAACCAGAGTTACGCTATGTGGCCACTTTTTTCTTCCTATCCATGATATATACCCTTCCATACTGACCTGTGATTTCCTGGACCATCATGTTCTGCGAGATCACCTGTTAATTGGCCATCTTCTTCTGTGGCATATTCCATCCTGCTGGCGTTTGGTCACTCTCGATACAGCAATTGGAGAAACACACAGGATTGTCCTGGTTCCATCGTGGTTCCACCACATAAAGCCCATTTGACCCATTCAAGCGTATGCTTTCCTCAAACATTCTGGTAAGCCCCTTACCTATCGGTGGTGTTTTTTTTTACTTCAAGTAACTTCAATAATTGTTCACTTTCAGCACTTCAATTCATCACTAAGTTTTTGGATTGTGTCAATCTTCTACATATGGACATTTAATTTGCATTTATGTGGACATTCATTCATTCATCATTTTTCCTTTGTCACATTTGAGATTTGAGCACTATATTAATTTAAGGTTTCTGGTATTCATTTATTTTGATTAGCGCTACACTTTCTGTTCCCAGGAGAAGAGCGGCTCTCCCCCCCATGTTTGAATCCATCGGCGGCGGCTTCCCCCCTCTGTCTCCTCCGTGTCCCGGTCTCTGTGTCCCCCCTCTGTCTTCTCCTCCCAGCAAATCGGGTCTTTAGACTTCCGGCCAATGGGGTCTCAGGAGCCGCTTCCTGATTATCCAGGAGTAGAAACAGGAAGACATTAGCAAATATTAATTTGCTAATGCCACACAAATTGGTGGGCTTGAAGCGCATTGCTCTGTGCCCCGAGCCCACCCTTTTTTGAAGCCAATTAGAGCCTCAGACTCTAATCATGTGCTTCTAAATAAAAAAAACCCTATTGAAATCCATGCGTCCGGCGCCCTGCATGTAGATTAGGGGCCGAACGCAAGGAACGGGCCGACACTGCCAGTTATACTATGCAATAAAACCTATACCTAAACTTCAGCTTTAAAGCTGAAGTTTATTCTGCTTATATTTTTCCTTCCATGCTTCCTCTCTTTTCATTTTTAAATAAAACCTTTTCATTTCCAATAGATACCTTATATTTGGAGGGGTCGGTAGGGGGCTACATGTAGCATCCTGAAAATGTTATATCCTACCTCATTATGCTTTAAAGAGCCCTCTGCCCCAATGCAGTTAGTGGGTTGGCCCTTGGTAGGAGCTATGCAAAACATTTAAATGCTTTGGTGGTTGGATGTCAGTCTGGAGCCGTGGGTGTTCCTAGGCCAACTGCATTTGCATGCAGACCACCCTATGAGTAAAAGGGTAAGGACAATAACATTATGAAAGGAAGAGCTAGATGATGCTGAAAGTCCATCACCCAGGAAATGTCTTTCTGACTTTTTTCATTTTCTGTTGAAAAGCTCACAGTGTGCAGTGAAATCAGAGTAAGTAATTTCAGTACAGGTAAGGCTGGAGTTCAGCTTTAAAATTATTGTAAAGGGTATTATTTTTTTTTTTAAATAATAAACATGTTATACTTACCTGCTCTGTGCAAAGGTTTTGCACAGAGCAGCCTAGATCCTCTTTTTCTATGGTCCACTGCCGGCACTCTGGTACCTTCTGTTCTCGGTGTGCCACCATAGGAAGTTGCTACCAATTGTGGAACACCTGCGACCTTGAACCAGAGCTGTTCTGCCTGTGTCCATAGACACAGACAGTGTGGCTCGGCCCCGCCCCAGCTCCTTTTTCACAGGATTTGATTTACAGTAGCAGGAGCCAATGGCTCTGCTGCTATCAATCTGCCCTGTGAGGAGGGAGAGAGCACAAAGAGCCGCTGCTGTTGGGCACAATGATGGATGGAGGGCTCAGGTAAGTATAAGGGGAGGCTGGTGGGGGAGTTGCACACAGAGGGGTTTTTACTTTAATGCAGAGAATGTATTAAGGTAAAATACCTTCTGCCTTTAGAGCCATTTGAAGCCTTTTTTCTATGTAGATGGGAAAATGTACAAAAAAGTTTTGCCCAGTGTGCAATAGAGTGGATAATGTGCACAGTTCCTGAATTTAAACACATTATTAAAAAAAAAAAATATATATATATATAGATATATATGTAGCGGGGTCCCCTTTAAGACTTCCAGGACTACCTTACCCAGAACCCCTTTCGGCGATGTTTCCACCCCAGAGACTCATGGGAGGGGTTATAAAAGGAGGAGGGGAGGCTGGGCTCGGTCTCTTTGGGACACGAGACTTCAGTGACTGATCCTCCTGTGCGGATGTGCTGGTGTGCAAGGCCTGAAGCCTGAGGCCTTGCGCAGCTACCAAAGAGCCTTCCACCCCGCTGCGAGCCTGGGTGGCATCTGACTTCGCTTATCCACAGCCTTGGTTGGATCGGGGACCCAATCGCTGGAGACACTGTGTGTGAAGACACAGTCGGTGGAAGTTCCCGGACTGGGATCGCGTCCGGAAGGGTGAGCGAGCGTATGCTCAGACCATATACTGTTTATTACTGATGTGCCTATAGACTGCCGTGGCCCACTAGTTTATATCTGATACTCTCACTGGAGGTGTCCTAGCAGAACTGAGTCAGAGGATCCTCAGTAAACAGTTTTGTTCCTGTTACAACTTCCCACTGGATTACAAATGTTATTCTGTTATGTGCACCACCTTTAAAGACTTGCCGGTGAAGAAACCATCATCCCCTAGAGACTGAGTCTTAGTATCTGAGCCAGGCCTGGCCAGCTATATAGTTCATTTAGTTGCTGCGCCACAGGGTGCCTAGTTAACGGTCGCCCACACGGCGCGCCTTTACTGTTCCATTAATATATAGTGTGTTTATTGCTGCAGGGCTCTGCAATCCATTTCATGTAAACTGTTACCACTGTTGATTCTTTTACCACAATATAAAGTAAATCAGATATTCCTTTATTATTGCCTTGGTGTCTGAGTTTGATCATAAAGCATAAGAAATATATTGTTACCCTAGACTAACTGTGCCAGAAGGGGGTCGAGTAAATTGCCGGGGGTTGGCGGAGCTGTTTTCAGGGCCCAAACTAATCTGCGGCCCTCTTAAGTGAAGGTAACGCTACACGTGGGGGTTCTCGTCCGGGATGGACCCACAAGCAATAGAAGAGTGGTGCAAAGCCGTTAGGGCAGAGCCAAACAACTCGATAGTCATCAGCCTCCCAGGGGAGGAATGGAAGACTGAGATGGTAGAGGAGTTAATGAAGTTAGTGTCTCCAGATCACACACCATGGGTGATAGATATAAAGTCAGACCCAGACACTTCATATCAGCATGCACTGGTGGAATATGGAGACGGGATACCAGAGGCTTGCAAGCGCAAGTGTGTAAAGACACCAGACAATAGAACCTATAGGTTGGCGCCTGCTTTAACTGTAAAGAAGAAATATAAATGGAAGTTTGGGACTTTGAGTGAGACTGTAGACATGGTGTAGGTAAAAAAGGTACATGTTTATTCAGAATAAAACGCATGAACATCTTCAAACAGAAATCACATAGAAGGAAAAACATTCTGGTTGATGTGATTCCCTAGAGTTACACACACATAAGTATGGGTATGCACAATATAAGCAACAAGGTACATCAGTGTGTGACCAGGTGCCACACAGTGATCCGTATGGATAATGGAATACATTTTGTGAATAACATATGTACAGATATCACATGGCAACAAGCGCTAAAAACCTGAAAAAATGAGCATATAAAACCAGTAAGAGCATAAGTAAATGATTATGTTGTCAACTGAGTTGATGCGTTTTCTGATTGCCCGATGCGTTTCGTGTATAAGTTACACTCTTCAGGGGCTAATGCTCAGGACATCTAAAAAATATAATACAGTGTAAATAACTAAATCTGGTTGCTGGTCAAAGGAAATAGGTGATGGAACACAAAAGCCCATCTTGGGTACTTACATGGAATCTGGTACAATGGGTGTGGTACATATGGAGACCTGACCAAAGATAAGTCCGTCATGGGAGCTGAGGTGATATATAGCCGCACTTAGGCAGGGTGTACTATTGCAGCCCTCCCAAGAACACCGGAACATGCAGTGTTGATGTTAATAATAAAAATTTAACCAGAGGTGGCTACCAAGGGCAATCTAAAAAAATGACACAAAAAATAAAAATGTCAAAACAGGAAGAGTTTGGCCAATTGGAAAAGGTGACAGAGATGGTCTACCAATTTGAACATACTTTCCAACAACCAAGGGAGAAACTTTCAGAGTATGTTAGGAGACTGAACAGGTTGCTGTGCAAGATTGTGTTGAACGAAGGGAATGCAGCCCCAAGATACAGATGCGGCAAGAATGAAGCAAGTCTTAAAGGGAGCGCTACGCTCGGATCCAGTCTGGCTGCACCTGAAAACCTCGGGAGGAGGAACGTTACTGACTTATGCTGACTTGATAAAAATCATCAGAGATGAGGAGGCGCTACAACAGGACCATCAAATGATTAAAACAAATGTTGTTCCCGCACAGGTGCTAGTTAATCCAGTGATGACCCCTGAAAGAGACTCGGAGGTAGACACTTTAAAAGCACAAATGTCCAAGGTGTTAGAAATGTTGACCTTTCTGATGGCAAAAGACCCAGAGGGTCCCAGGAGAGAAGTACCACGGAAGGAACTATTCCCAATTGCCTCGGCACCCGCATCTTTACAAGAATGGGGAGATATAGTTTGCTTTAACTGTGGAGGAATTGGCCATATTGCAGCTACATGTTCCTGTCCCAAGAAGAAGAAAACGGACAACCGCAAGCCGGCGGGAAACTCCAGAGGGCCCCGGTGAAGGAGTCAACCGGGTGCCCATCACCTTCAGTGAGCTCCAAGCTGAATGCGAAGCAGAAGAAAAGAGGAGATAAAACGCCTCCGAGGAAACACAACATTCCTCAACAGAGATACACCCCAGAGAAAGGGGGCAAGACCCCTCAGAAGAGGCACAGCACTCCCCAGAGGGGGTGCATACCTAAGAAAAATAATCATATCCCTCAGCGGGTCTGTACACCCATTGAAAGGAGGGAAATTAATGCATACCAGGCTCAAGAAAGATTAAAGTCTAAAGGGAGTTGGACAAGAGAGAGTCCGAAGGGAAAGGGCCAGAAGAAGGCGACCCCTGCCGGGCCATATCCGGAGAAGCTGGTAGGCCCATCTCCTATAGTGCCCATCCAAGTGGAGGGAGTCTACACCAGAGCCATCTTGGATACTGGGGCACAAGTGACCTTACTGTATCGAGATTTCTACGATAAGCACTTGAGTCACCTACCTATCCAGAAGATAGAGGAGCTGGAAATATGTTGGATTGGAACCCAGAATTTCCCCTACGATGGCTATCTACTCGTCAAAATGACCTTTGACCCACCCGTGGCTGGGAAGGCTGAAGAGTTTGACACCCTGGCCGTTGTGTGCCCTCGGCCGCCAGGAGCCAACAAAAGTTCCCTTATAATAGGGAAGAACACGGACTTGGTCCGAAGACTCCTAACCCCTCTAATGAAAGAGAAGGGGCCAGCGGCCACCAAGATCCACCCCATGTTGAAGACGGCCTACCAACGGCTGGTCCTAGAGCAGAAGGCCCCTGGAGAGGGGATAGGTAAGGTGTGGAGACTTGGAAGAGAAGGGGTAGTGTTGCAGCCCGGCGAAGTAGCCTGTCTCAGAGCCACTGTGAAGCTTACTAGGGAGCAACCGGGATCCTTTGTCATGCTGGAGTCCGACCCAAGGGAAGAGACCTCCAGTCTGGAGGTGATACCAGAAGTGATTCCACTGAAGGCCCTAAAGAAGGCCCATTGTAGAGTTCCGGTGAGCGTTAGGAACACTACGGGTGGCCCCATGGAAATCCCAGCCAGGATGCTGTTGGGCCAGGTGAGCCCTGTTGCCCCGGTTACCCTGTCAGAAGTCAAGGGGACGGGTGAAGGAGGAGACGTTTGGGAGAAGCTGTCCATGGAAAACCCGAATCTGCCCAGGGCTTGGAAAGAGAGAGCCAAGGCCCAGTTGACCAGATGGGAGAAGATCTTCTCAAAAGATGAGTTCGATGTGGGGTATGCAAGGAGTGCCACCCATCGAATCCGCCTCCAAGAAGACAAGCCCTTCAGAGGGAGGGTCAGGCGGGTCCAACTAGCAGATCTGGAGGATCTAAGGGAACAACTCGCAGAACTTAAGAGGACTGGTGTGATCTGGGAGTCTAGAAGCCCCTATGCCTCCCCGATAGTGGTGGTCAGGAAGAAGAATGGGTCGTTGAGGCTCTGTATCGACTACAGGACTCTTAACAGGAGAACCATCCCCGACCAGTACACCACTCCGAGGATAGAGGACGCCTTACAGAGTTTGTCTGGAGCCAAGTGGTTCAGCGTTATGGATCTAAAGAGTGGATACTACCAGATCCCTATGCATCCAGAAGACAAGGAGAAGACAGCCTTCATAACCCCAGTGGGGTTCTTTGAGTTTGATCGAATGCCTCAGGGACTGTCTGGAGCTCCTGCTACCTTCCAACGTCTCATGGAGAAGACTGTAGGAGACATGAACCTTATTGAAGTCCTTGTATACCTGGACAATATCATTGTCTTTGGGAGAACCCTGGAAGAACACGAAGAGAGGCTGGAAAAAGTGTTGAGAAGACTCAGTGAGGAGGGACTCAAGCTTTCGCCTGAGAAGTGTTGGTTCTACCAGTCTTCTGTGAACTATCTGGGGCACATAGTGTCTGAAGAAGGGGTGGCCACAGACCCTGAGAAATTGGAGGCAGTTACCTCCTGGCCATGGCCCACCACAGTAACGGAACTCAGATCCTTCTTATGGTTCTGCTCCTATTACAGGAGGTTTGTGGAAGGATTCGCCTGAATTGCTAGACCATTGAATGAACTGCTCAAGACTGAGGGGGAAGAGGACGACTCAGAGCCCAGGAAGCCGGGAGAGTCAGTTAGAGATCAGTCGAACCAGAAGTGTGAAGAGGCCTTCCAGGCATTGAAGAAGAGCCTAACCACTGCCCCAGTCTTGGCCTACGCCGACCCAACCAAACCCTATGAACTACACGTAGATGCTAGTCACGACGGTCTGGGAGGAGTACTTTACCAAGAACACGAGGGATAACTACGGCCTGTTGCTTACGTGAGCCGGAGCCTGGCCCCCTCTGAGAAAAACTATCCCACTCACAAGCTGGAGTTCCTGGCCCTTAAGTGGGTGGTAGTAGGCAAGCTCAAAGACTACCTGTATGGGGCGGAGTTCACTGTGAAGACCGACAACAACCCCCTTACCTACCTTTTCACTACAGCAAAGCTGGACGCCACTGGACACAGGTGGCTGGCCGCATTGTCTGGATTCAATTTCAGCCTAAAATACAGGCCAGGGATTGGGAATCGAGACGCAGACGCTCTGTCCAGGAGATCTCATGGTCCCAGCAATGACATGGAAGACTGGACTCAAGTGGCACCTGACTGGGTGCGAGCCCTTTGTCAAGGGGCTGAATTACAAGCCAGAGGGGGCTCAAGGGCGGAAGAGATAGGAGTTACCATGGTAGGAGTGCCCAAACAATACTGTGGAGTAACTCAGCTGGAGGAAGACCATCTGCCAAAGTTGTCCAAGAAGGAACTAAGATGCGACCAATTAGAAGATCCCATGAGGAAATTCGTTCTGGAAGCCCTGGAGAATCAGGATCCAAACAAACTCCTGAGTCACTCCTCAAAGGAAGCTCGCTTGTAACAGATAGTTCATTTAGTTGCTGCACCACAGGGTGCCTAGTTAACGGTCGCCCACACGGCGCGCCTTTACTGTTCCATTAATATATAGTGTGTTTATTGCTGCAGGGCTCTGCAATCCATTTCATGTAAACTGTTACCACTGTTGATTCTTTTACCACAATATAAAGTAAATCAGATATTCCTTTATTATTGCCTTGGTGTCTGAGTTTGATCATAAAGCATAAGAAATATATTGTTACCCTAGACTAACTGTGCCAGAAGGGGGTCGAGTAAATTGCCGGGGGTTGGCGGAGCTGTTTTCAGGGCCCAAACTAATCTGCGGCCCTCTTAAGTGAAGGTAACGCTACATATACATATATCTATATATATATATATATATATATATATATATATATATATATATCTATATATATATATATATATAGATATATATATATGTAGCGATACCTTCAACTAAGAAGGCCGCAAGTTTAGTTTGGGCCCTGAAAACAGCTCCGCCAACCCCCGGCAATGTACTCGATCCCCCACTGGCACAGTTAGTATTGGCAGCAATATATATATTCTTAGACTGTATGAGTAAACCCAGACACCAAGACAATAATGAAAAGGGTATCAAATTTACTTTTAGCTTTTGGTAAGAAAAGTTAACAGTGGTAACGGTTCACAGATAATAAATTGCAGAGCCCTGCAGCAATAACACACTATGCATTTAAAATGAACAGTAAAGGTGCGCCGCGTGGGCGACCGTTAACTAGGCGCCCTGTGGCGCAGTGACTAAATGAACTAACTAGCTGGCCAGGCCTGGCTCAGATATCTACAACTCAGTCTATAGGGGATGATGGTTTTCTTCACCGGCAAGTCTTTAAAGGTGGTGCACATTAACAGAATACCATTTGTAATCCAATGGGAAGGTAGAGATGAAATAAACACTTTGCTATGTGAACTCTGAGTTCAGCTCTGATAAGGTTCTTCAGTCAGAGTATCAGAAATAACTTGTGGGCCACGGCAGTCTATAGGCACATTAGCAACAACAGTATATGGTCTGGGCATACGCCCTCTCACCCATCCGGACGCGGTCCCAGTCCGGGAACTTCCACCGACTGTGTCACACACACACACAGTGTCTCCAGCGATCGGGTCCCCGATCCAACCAAGGCTGTAGGTAAGCGACGTCAGATGTCACCCAGGCTCGCAGTGGGGTGGAAGGCTCTTTGGTGCTGCGCAAGGCCTCAGGCTTCAGGCCCTGCACTCCGGCACATCCGCACAGGAGGATTAGTCACAGAAGTCTCGTGTCCCAAAGAGGCCGAGCCCAGCCTCGCCTCCTCCTTTTATAACCCCTCCCATGAGTCTCTGTGGTGGAAACATTGCCGAATGGGGTTCTGGGTAATGTAGTCTCTCTCCTCTGCTTTCACTTCCAGTAATGTCTCTTCTCTACTTCCTCCCGACTCACCTCTCACCTGGAACTTCTTGTCTCTCTACATTAAAGGGGAACACCCCGCTACATATATATAGATATATATATATATATCTATATATATACTGTATATATAAATAAAAATCGATATATATATATATATATTTTACACAAATTTGAAGTAAACTATACTGTAAAACTCATGAGCAATTTAAAAGTGTGCAGGAAATTATGTTAAAACAATATAAATTGCATTAGGCAGCACTCAATCCAAAAAACTTCCCTGGTGCTCCCCAGTGCTGAATATAGTAGGTACTCTCAGAACTTTTATTATATATATCTTTGTAATAAGAAAACCCCGAACTGGCAAAGAGTAAAGTTTCTCACTGCAGACATTAATGCTTCCACTCAGACACTAGGTACCGTATATACTCGAGTATAAGCCGAGTTTTTCAGCACATTTTTTTTGTGCTGAAAATGCCCCCCTCAAGCCGAGTCACCTTTTTGCGCCTGATCTCCCAGAATTTGGAGACCCGGTACTGGCCGGCCCTAGGTCCCCTGGACCCCAATCTTGGCGCACCTGTAGCCATACTCTTCCTCTACAAGTGTGCAAAGTTTGTTGTCCGGGGTACCTACGGCCGGGGAGCACCGATTTTTCAAAGTCGGGCCCCCCTTCCATAGACTCCTATGTTAAACGGTAATTTCTCTGGTAAATTTGGGGACCCGGTACTGGCCGGCCAGAGGTCCTCTGGACCCCAATTTTGGCACACATGTAGCCCCATTTCTCCTCTACAAATGTGCAAAGTTTGTTGTCCAGGGGACCTACGGCCGGGAAGCACCGCCTTTTCAAAATTTGGGCCCCCCTTCCATAGACTCCAATGTTAAACGGTAATTTCTCCGGTGATTTTTGGGACCCGGTACCGGCTGGTCGTAGGTCCGCTGGACCCGAATATTGGCAAACATGTAGCCCCACTCTTCCTCTATAAGTGTACAAAGTTTGTTGTCTGGGGGACCAACGGCCGGGGAGCACCGATTTTTCAAACCCGGGCACCCCTTCCATAGACTCCCATGTTAAACGTCAGTCTAGTCATGGGCACAGTGAGGCATGGACACAGTGAGGCAAAGTGAGGCACAGTGAGGCATGCAGATGGACACCCTAGGCTTATACTCGAGTCAATAAGTTTTCCCATTTTTTTGTGGTAAAATGAGATGCCTTGGCTTATATTCGGGTCGGCTTATACTCGAGTATATACGGTAAATGGTTCCGTTCCCACAAGACCAGTGAAAGCACTGGTGCATTTTGCTGCAACTGCATCATTGATTATGACTGTGGACTGTGGA
Source organism: Rana muscosa (assembly GCA_029206835.1). Taxonomy (NCBI): domain Eukaryota; kingdom Metazoa; phylum Chordata; class Amphibia; order Anura; family Ranidae; genus Rana; species Rana muscosa. The sequence goes on from CM055116.1 coordinate 294,814,903, forward strand.
TTAGGAGTCCTCGAACATTCTTCTGAACAGTGGACCTGCATGGAAGGACGCAGCCAGGGGTAGGTTATATTCATACATAAGACTCCATAAAGAGTTTTTCAGCTTTAAAGCCTTGTACACACGATCGGAATTCCGATGGAATCAAATCCGATGGATTTTTCCATCGGAATTCTGATGAAGCTGACTTCCATCAGTCTTGCCTACACACCATCAGACAACATTTCGACCGTCCCAAACGCCGTGATGTACAACACGTACGACGGCACTATAAATGGGAAGTTCAAATCCAATGGCGCCACCCTTTGGGCTGCTTTTGCTGATTTCGAGTTACCGCGTGTTAGTAAAGGTTTGGTGAGGGCCGATTCTCGCTTTTCAGTCTCCGTGCTTTTCAGTCCGTTACAGCATGACGAATGTGCTATCTACATTACAAACGCTAGTTTTACCAGAACGAGCGCTCCCGTCTCCTAATTCGGTCTGAGCATGCGTGAGTTTTTTCTCCGATGGAGTTCCACACAGACGATCGGAATTTGCTAATGTTTTTTTTTTTCCATCGGAAAAAATTAAAACATGTTCTATTATTTTTCACCAATGGAAATAAGTCCGATGGGGCCCACACACGATTGGTTTGTCCGATAAAAACAGTCCATCGGACTGTTTTCATCTGTAAAACCGATAATGTGTACAGGGCTTAACAGTTTTATAAAGGAGATCACTTTTTCTAATACAAAAATGATTTCTTTGCTGAACACGCTGCTCTCTCACAGCTAATTTATCTTTATGAGCTGTTCTTTAGATGCTTTTTGCAGTCACCAAGACCTTTATAGGCTATTGAAATATTAGAGCAGCACACTGTATATCTGAGCAATAAATGTATTCCTTCCCTTGGGTTTGGTGTAGTATTAACTGCGTTGTATGTGCGGGTATATTTTATTTTTAACATCTTGCAAACACGGTTAAGCTCTGATAATTTTGTATTTTATATACTGCTGAACTTCAACTTTGTTTTTTCCTCTTTATTGTTGCTGTCTGTTCTAAAAATAAATCCATAAATCACAAAAACACTAGCTCATCCTTCAATCAAAACCATCCACTTTGCCTAGCAAAACAACGTCACAAGCACTAGTGGAAAAATATTTAAAATTACTTACCAGATGGCAGTTCTATTCAGTACCCGTGATAGAAAAGTTTGCCTTGGAGTAGATGTCTGTGGGCTTGTTAGTAGATAAAGTAAGTTTGACGGCTATTGGTTCCACAGATGGCACCTGGTGGATTCACAAAGAAAGCTCCTAGTGGCAAGAGAAACTAGAAAACCTCAGTGCAAAAGGTAAACAAGCATGACCTTTAAAGCTGAGGACTAGTGAATACTCACCAAGTGCGTTGGTGACCAGCCAAGACTTGGGTAGACTTTGGCACAAAATATGGATAGAAATATGAGGCAGCACTTTTTCTTCCTCTGTACTCTATCCTAAACAAAAAAGTCCTAAAAATACTACAGTACTTAAAGCATCTCAGTGAAAATGTTACCACCATAAATATAATAAATCACTTATTAAAATAAATCGGTCACATATCCAGTTTTGGATATGCTCCACTTAAAGTGATTGTAAAGTCTTGTTTTAAAAAAAGCAAATAAATAACAAACATATTATACTTACCTGCTCTGTGCAGTGGTTTTGCACAGAGCAGCCCAGGTCCTCCTCTTCTTGGGTCCCTCTTTGCTGCTTCTGGTCCCTCCCTCCTGTTGAGTGCCCCCAAAACAAGCAGCTTGCTTCGGGGGAACCCAACCCAAACTGCAGACACGGAGCTTGCAGCTAACTGACTTTGCTTGACAGCCGCGGGGGGCCAATGACTCTGCTGCTGTGTCTCAGCAGCCAATCAGGAGGGAGAGTCCGGGACGGCCAATGGACTTGTGAACATCGCTGGACAGAGATGGGGCTCAGGTAAGTATGGGGGCTGCTACACACAGAATTCTTTTTATCTTAATGCATAGAATGCATTAAGATAAAAAACCTTCTGACTTAACAACCACTTTAAATAAAATCCTTAACTCATCCAATATTAGAAAAGCTAATAATAATGTGAATTTTCAACTTTGCTCCACCTAAAACTGAAGGTTCAATTGTGCTCCACCTTCATTCAATCTTTGCGTGTTATCCACAATTCCAAAAGGCGCAAATCTTTGTATTCAAAAAGTGACCCCCTTGGACAGGTGAATTCACCACAGTTGATGGACCTTTTTCTTATATAAAGGTCAAAAAGCGCTTAATGGTAAAATGGATCAATTCCTCTCTGTCACTTCATAGCTCTGCAATAATATATTTGTGCACAAAAACATAGATGGGGACTCATCATATAAAACTGCAAACAAAACTTTTATTTATTAAAACAAAGAGATACACTCACATTTCATGGTGCCCTCACTGAAAGTATTATAAAAGCATAAACATGGAAGGGTGATGCTATCACTCCTCTCTGCTGTCTCGGGGGCTGGCGTGCGTTCCACCCTGGTACCGACCGGACACACTGTAGCCAGATGTGACGTCACCACTGTGAGACACACCTCAATGCGTTTCGTCCAATGAACATTATCAGGAGGTGGATTCCTTCCATGTTTATGCTTTTATAGTAGTGCCAGTGAGGGTACCATGAAATGTGAGTGTATCTCTTTGTTTTAATAAATGAAGTTTGTTTGCAGTTTTATGCGATGAGTCTCTCCTCTATGTTTTTATACACAAATGGATTAGAGGAAAAAGTAACCTGGATGATTGTAAGAGTTACTGTCGGTGAAACTGGACATCCTAAGGGTAAGATGCTTTAAGCAGAGCAGCAAGTTTACTTCTCTTCCAGGCACTCACTTAACTCAAAATCAACACAGCAGCACTACTTTGCTCTTCTGCCCATTCCCCCTTCTTCCCTTTTCTCTACTTTCTGTACCTGCAAAGAATATTCCCTGTTCTGTCCTGCACAACAGCAATCTTCTACTCATTTTAGGCAAGCCTTCTTGCTGTCATACATAATAATCAAAATGGCACAGCCTCAGCCACATTCAGCTCCCAAATGGCATGTAGGGATGAGCTCGGTGTTCGAGTCGAACATACGTTCGACTCGAACATCGGCTGTTCGATCGTTCGCCGAACAACGAACGATTTGGGCCGTTCGCGCCTAATTCGCGGCCCACAATGCACTACGCCATCGCAGTGTCATCCAGGCGCTGTGATTGGCCAAGCATGCACTGTGACCCCGCATGCTTGGCCAATCACAGCGCCAGCAGCGAGGAGAGCAATGATTGGCCACAGGCAGGATGCCTGTGGCCAATTATTGCTGAGGGTGTTTAGTACACGCCCCACACTATAAAAGGCCGCCAGCACGGCGGCCTAGTGTAGTGTGTTCCGGAGCAGGGAAAGAGAAGCATAGGCAGGGACAGTGACATTTTTTTTCTTGCTTAACCTGGATTCCTTTAGTTTAGGGAAAGAGAAGGATAGGTAGGGAGAGTGTCAGTCTGTTTTACTGTGCTAAACCTTGTTTATAGGGACAGGGAAGGACAGTGAGGGAAATTCTCATTGTGCTATACTGTGCTAAAGCATTCCTCATCAACCATCTTTAAAAAAAAATTTTTATAGGGACAGAAAACTATAGGTAGGGAGAGTGTCAGTGTGTTTTACTGTGCTAAACCTTGTTTGTAGGGACAGGGAAGGACAGTGAGGGAAATTCTCATTGTGCTATACTGTGCTAAAGCATTCCTCATCAACCATCTTTAAAAAAAAAAATTTATAGGGACAGAAAACTATAGGTAGGGAGAGTGTCAGTGTGTTTTACTGTGCTAAACCTTGTTTGTAGGGACAGGGAAGGACAGTGAGGGAAATTCTCATTGTGCTATACTGTGCTAAAGCATTCCTCATCAACCATCTTTAAAAAAAAAAAAATTATAGGGACAGAAAACTATAGGTAGGGAGAGTGTCAGTGTGTTTTACTGTGCTAAACCTTGTTTGTAGGGACAGGGAAGGACAGTGAGGGAAATTCTCATTGTGCTATACTGTGCTAAAGCATTCCTCATCAACCATCTTTAAAAAAAAAAAATTATAGGGACAGAAAACTATAGGTAGGGAGAGTGTCAGTGTGTTTTACTGTGCTAAACCTTGTTTGTAGGGACAGGGAAGGACAGTGAGGGAAATTCTCATTGTGCTATACTGTGCTAAAGCATTCCTCATCAACCATCTTTAAAAAAAAAAAAATATAGGGACAGAAAACTATAGGTAGGGAGAGTGTCAGTGTGTTTTACTGTGCTAAACCTTGTTTGTAGGGACAGGGAAGGACAGTGAGGGAAATTCTCATTGTGCTATACTGTACTAAAGCATTCCTCATCAACCATCTTTAAAAAAAAATTTTTTTAAAGGGACAGAAAACTATAGGTAGGGAGAGTGTCAGTGTTTTTTACTGTGCTAAACCTTGTTTGTAGGGACAGGGAAGGACAGTGAGGGAAATTCTCATTGTGCTATACTGTGCTAAAGCATTCCTCATCAACCATCTTTAAAAAAACATTTTTTATAGGGACAGAAAACTATAGGTAGGGAGAGTGTCAGTGTGTTTTACTGTGCTAAACCTTGTTTGTAGGGACAGGGAAGGACAGATGTGACGTCACCACTGTGAGACACACCTCAATGCGTTTCGTCCAATGAACATTATCAGGAGGTGGATTCCTTCCATGTTTATGCTTTTATAGTAGTGCCAGTGAGGGTACCATGAAATGTGAGTGTATCTCTTTGTTTTAATAAATGAAGTTTGTTTGCAGTTTTATGCGATGAGTCTCTCCTCTATGTTTTTATACACAAATGGATTAGAGGAAAAAGTAACCTGGATGATTGTAAGAGTTACTGTCAGTGAAACTGGACATCCTAAGGGTAAGATGCTTTAAGCAGAGCAGCAAGTTTACTTCTCTTCCAGGCACTCACTTAACTCAAAATCAACACAGCAGCACTACTTTGCTCTTCTGCCCATTCCCCCTTCTTCCCCTTTCTCTACTTTCTGTACCTGCAGAGAATATTCCCTGTTCTGTCCTGCACAACAGCAATCTTCTACTCATTTTAGGCAAGCCTTCTTGCTGTCATACATAATAATCAAAATGGCACAGCCTCAGCCACATTCAGCTCCCAAATGGCATGTAGGGATGAGCTCGGTGTTCGAGTCGAACATACGTTCGACTCGAACATCGGCTGTTCGATCGTTCGCCGAACAACGAACGATTTGGGCCGTTCGCGCCTAATTCGCGGCCCACAATGCACTACGCCATCGCAGTGTCATCCAGGCGCTGTGATTGGCCAAGCATGCACTGTGACCCCGCATGCTTGGCCAATCACAGCGCCAGCAGCGAGGAGAGCAATGATTGGCCACAGGTAGGATGCCTGTGGCCAATTATTGCTGAGGGTGTTTAGTACACGCCCCACACTATAAAAGGCCGCCAGCACGGCGGCCTAGTGTAGTGTGTTCCGGAGCAGGGAAAGAGAAGCATAGGCAGGGACAGTGACATTTTTTTTCTTGCTTAACCTGGATTCCTTTAGTTTAGGGAAAGAGAAGGATAGGTAGGGAGAGTGTCAGTCTGTTTTACTGTGCTAAACCTTGTTTATAGGGACAGGGAAGGACAGTGAGGGAAATTCTCATTGTGCTATACTGTGCTAAAGCATTCCTCATCAACCATCTTTAAAAAAAATTTTTTATAGGGACAGAAAACTATAGGTAGGGAGAGTGTCAGTGTGTTTTACTGTGCTAAACCTTGTTTGTAGGGACAGGGAAGGACAGTGAGGGAAATTCTCATTGTGCTATACTGTGCTAAAGCATTCCTCATCAACCATCTTTAAAAAAAAAAATTTATAGGGACAGAAAACTATAGGTAGGGAGAGTGTCAGTGTGTTTTACTGTGCTAAACCTTGTTTGTAGGGACAGGGAAGGACAGTGAGGGAAATTCTCATTGTGCTATACTGTGCTAAAGCATTCCTCATCAACCATCTTTAAAAAAAAAAATTTATAGGGACAGAAAACTATAGGTAGGGAGAGTGTCAGTGTGTTTTACTGTGCTAAACCTTGTTTGTAGGGACAGGGAAGGACAGTGAGGGAAATTCTCATTGTGCTATACTGTGCTAAAGCATTCCTCATCAACCATCTTTAAAAAAAAAAAAAATATAGGGACAGAAAACTATAGGTAGGGAGAGTGTCAGTGTGTTTTACTGTGCTAAACCTTGTTTGTAGGGACAGGGAAGGACAGTGAGGGAAATTCTCATTGTGCTATACTGTGCTAAAGCATTCCTCATCAACCATCTTTAAAAAAAATTTTTTTTAAAGGGACAGAAAACTATAGGTAGGGAGAGTGTCAGTGTGTTTTACTGTGCTAAACCTTGTTTGTAGGGACAGGGAAGGACAGTGAGGGAAATTCTCATTGTGCTATACTGTGCTAAAGCATTCCTCATCAACCATCTTTAAAAAAACATTTTTTATAGGGACAGAAAACTATAGGTAGGGAGAGTGTCAGTGTGTTTTACTGTGCTAAACCTTGTTTGTAGGGACAGGGAAGGACAGTGAGGGAAATTCTCATTGTGCTATACTGTGCTAAAGCATTCCTCATCAACCATCTTTAAAAAAAAAAAATTTATAGGGACAGAAAACTATAGGTAGGGAGAGTGTCAGTGTGTTTTACTGTGCTAAACCTTGTTTGTATGGACAGGGAAGGACAGTGAGGGAAATTCTCATTGTGCTATACTGTGCTAAAGCATTCCTCATCAACCATCTTTAAAAAAAGAAAAATTATAGGGACAGAAAACTATAGGTAGGGAGAGTGTCAGTGTGTTTTACTGTGCTAAACCTTGTTTGTAGGGACAGGGAAGGACAGTGAGGGAAATTCTCATTGTGCTATACTGTGCTAAAGTATTCCTCATCAACCATCTTTAAAAAAAAAAAAATTTTATAGGGACAGAAAACTATAGGTAGGGAGAGTGTCAGTGTGTTTTACTGTGCTAAACCTTGTTTGTAGGGACAGGGAAGGACAGTGAGGGAAATTCTCATTGTGCTATACTGTGCTAAAGCATTCCTCATCAACCATCTTTAAAAAAAAAATTTTTTATAGGGACAGAAAACTATAGGTAGGGAGAGTGTCAGTGTGTTTTACTGTGCTAAACCTTGTTTGTAGGGACAGGGAAGGACAGTGAGGGAAATTCTCATTGTGCTATACTGTGCTAAAGCATTCCTCATCAACCATCTTTAAAAAAAAAAAATTTTATAGGGACAGAAAACTATAGGTAGGGAGAGTGTCAGTGTGTTTTACTGTGCTAAACCTTGTTTGTAGGGACAGGGAAGGACAGTGAGGGAAATTCTCATTGTGCTATACTGTGCTAAAGCATTCCTCATCAACCATCTTTAAAAAAAAAATTTTTTATAGGGACAGAAAACTATAGGTAGGGAGAGTGTCAGTGTGTTTTACTGTGCTAAACCTTGTTTGTAGGGACAGGGAAGGACAGTGAGGGAAATTGTCATTGTGCTATACTGTGCTAAAGCATTCCTCATCAACCATCTTTAAAAAAAAAATTTTTTATAGGGACAGAAAACTATAGGTAGGGAGAGTGTCAGTGTGTTTTACTGTGCTAAACCTTGTTTGTAGGGACAGGGAAGGACAGTGAGGGAAATTCTCATTGTGCTATACTGTGCTAAAGCATTCCTCATCAACCATCTTTAAAAAAACATTTTTTATAGGGACAGAAAACTATAGGTAGGGAGAGTGTCAGTGTGTTTTACTGTGCTAAACCTTGTTTGTAGGGACAGGGAAGGACAGTGAGGGAAATTCTCATTGTGCTATACTGTGCTAAAGCATTCCTAATCAACCATCTTTAAAAAAAAATTTTTTATAGGGACAGAAAACTATAGGTAGGGAGAGTGTCAGTGTGTTTTACTGTGCTAAACCTTGTTTGTAGGGACAGGGAAGGACAGTGAGGGAAATTCTCATTGTGCTATACTGTGCTAAAGCATTCCTCATCAACCATCTTTAAAAAAAAAAATATATAGGGACAGAAAACTATAGGTAGGGAGAGTGTCAGTGTGTTTTACTGTGCTAAACCTTGTTTGTAGGGACAGGGAAGGACAGTGAGGGAAATTCTCATTGTGCTATACTGTGCTAAAGCATTCCTCATCAACCATCTTTAAAAAAAAATTTTTTATAGGGACAGAAAACTATAGGTAGGAAGAGTGTCAGTGTGTTTTACTGTGCTAAATCTTGTTTGTAGGGACAGGGAAGGACAGAGAGGGAAATTCTCATTGTGCTATACTGTGCTAAAGCATTCCTCATCAACCATCTTTAAAAAAAAAAATTTTTATAGGGACAGAAAACTATAGGTAGGGAGAGTGTCAGTGTGTTTTACTGTGCTAAACCTTGTTTGTAGGGACAGGGAAGGACAGTGAGGGAAATTCTCATTGTGCTATACTGTGCTAAAGCATTCCTCATCAACCATCTTTAAAAAAAAAAAATTATAGGGACAGAAAACTATAGATAGGGAGAGTGTCAGTGTGTTTTACTGTGCTAAACCTTGTTTGTAGGGACAGGGAAGGACAGTGAGGGAAATTCTCATTGTGCTATACTGTGCTAAAGCATTCCTCATCAACCATCTTTAAAAAAATATTTTTTTATAGGGACAGAAAACTATAGGTAGGGAGAGTGTCAGTGTGTTTTACTGTGCTAAACCTTGTTTGTAGGGACAGGGAAGGACAGTGAGGGAAAATCTCATTGTGCTATACTGTGCTAAAGCATTCCTCATCAACCATCTTTAAAAAAAAAATTTTTTATAGGGACAGAAAACTATAGGTAGGGAGAGTGTCAGTGTGTTTTACTGTGCTAAACCTTGTTTGTAGGGACAGGGAAGGACAGTGAGGGAAATTCTCATTGTGCTATACTGTGCTAAAGCATTCCTCATCAACCATCTTTAAAAAAAAAAAATTATAGGGACAGAAAACTATAGGTAGGGAGAGTGTCAGTGTGTTTTACTGTGCTAAACCTTGTTTGTAGGGACAGGGAAGGACAGTGAGGGAAATTCTCATTGTGCTATACTGTGCTAAAGCATTCCTCATCAACCATCTTAAAAAAAAAAATTTTTTATAGGGACAGAAAACTATAGGTAGGGAGAGTGTCAGTGTGTTTTACTGTGCTAAACCTTGTTTGTAGGGACAGGGAAGGACAGTGAGGGAAATTCTCATTGTGCTATACTGTGCTAAAGCATTCCTCATCAACCATCTTTAAAAAAACATTTTTTATAGGGACAGAAAACTATAGGTAGGGAGAGTGTCAGTGTGTTTTACTGTGCTAAACCTTGTTTGTAGGGACAGGGAAGGACAGTGAGGGAAATTCTCATTGTGCTATACTGTGCTAAAGCATTCCTCATCAACCATCTTTAAAAAAAACAATTTTTATAGGGACAGAAAACTATAGGTAGGGAGAGTGTCAGTGTGTTTTACTGTGCTAAACCTTGTTTGTAGGGACAGGGAAGGACAGTGAGGGAAATTCTCATTGTGCTATACTGTGCTAAAGCATTCCTCATCAACCATCTTTAAAAAAAAAAATTTTTATAGGGACAGAAAACTATAGGTAGGGAGAGTGTCAGTGTGTTTTACTGTGCTAAACCTTGTTTGTAGGGACAGGGAAGGACAGTGAGGGAAATTCTCATTGTGCTATACTGTGCTAAAGCATTCCTCATCAACCATCTTTAAAAAAATTTTTTTTATAGGGACAGAAAACTATAGGTAGGGAGAGTGTCAGTGTGTTTTACTGTGCTAAACCTTGTTTGTAGGGACAGGGAAGGACAGGGAGGGAAATTCTCATTGTGCTATACTGTGCTAAAGCATTCCTCATCAACCATCTTTAAAAAAAAAAAATTATAGGGACAGAAAACTATAGGTAGGGAGAGTGTCAGTGTGTTTTACTGTGCTAAACCTTGTTTGTAGGGACAGGGAAGGACAGTGAGGGAAATCCTCATTGTGCTATACTGTGCTAAAGCATTCCTCATCAACCATCTTTAAAAAAAAAATTTTTATAGGGACAGAAAACTATAGGTAGGGAGAGTGTCAGTGTGTTTTACTGTGCTAAACCTTGTTTGTAGGGACAGGGAAGGACAGTGAGGGAAATTCTCATTGTGCTATACTGTGCTAAAGCATTCCTCATCAACCATCTTTAAAAAAAAAAATTTTTATAGGGACAGAAAACTATAGGTAGGGAGAGTGTCAGTGTGTTTTACTGTGCTAAACCTTGTTTGTAGGGACAGGGAAGGACAGTGAGGGAAATTCTCATTGTGCTATACTGTGCTAAAGCATTCCTCATCAACCATCTTTAAAAAAAAATTTTTTATAGGGACAGAAAACTATAGGTAGGGAGAGTGTCAGTGTGTTTTACTGTGCTAAACCTTGTTTGTAGGGACAGGGAAGGACAGTGAGGGAAATTCTCATTGTGCTATACTGTGCTAAAGCATTCCTCATCAACCATCTTTAAAAAAAAATTTTTTATAGGGACAGAAAACTATAGGTAGGGAGAGTGTCAGTGTGTTTTACTGTGCTAAACCTTGTTTGTAGGGACAGGGAAGGACAGTGAGGGAAATTCTCATTGTGCTATACTGTGCTAAAGCATTCCTCATCAACCATCTTTAAAAAAAATTTTTTTTATAGGGACAGAAAACTATAGGTAGGGAGAGTGTCAGTGTGTTTTACTGTGCTAAACCTTGTTTGTAGGGACAGGGAAGGACAGTGAGGGAAATTCTCATTGTGCTATACTGTGCTAAAGCATTCCTCATCAACCATCTTTAAAAAAAAAATTTTTTATAGGGACAGAAAACTATAGGTAGGGAGAGTGTCAGTGTGTTTTACTGTGCTAAACCTTGTTTGTAGGGACAGGGAAGGACAGTGAGGGAACTTCTCCATGTGCTATACTGTGCTAAAGCATTCCTCATCAACCATCTTTAAAAAAACATTTTTTATAGGGACAGAAAACTATAGGTAGGGAGAGTGTCAGTGTGTTTTACTGTGCTAAACCTTGTTTGTAGGGACAGGGAAGGACAGTGAGGGAAATTCTCATTGTGCTATACTGTGCTAAAGCATTCCTCATCAACCATCTTTAAAAAAAATTTTTTTATAGGGACAGAAAACTATAGGTAGGGAGAGTGTCAGTGTGTTTTACTGTGCTAAACCTTGTTTGTAGGGACAGGGAAGGACAGTGAGGGAAATTCTCATTGTGCTATACTGTGCTAAAGCATTCCTCATCAACCATCTTTAAAAAAAAAATATATATAGGGACAGAAAACTATAGGTAGGGAGAGTGTCAGTGTGTTTTACTGTGCTAAACCTTGTTTGTAGGGACAGGGAAGGACAGTGAGGGAAATTCTCATTGTGCTATACTGTGCTAAAGCATTCCTCATCAACCATCTTTAAAAAAACATTTTTTATAGGGACAGAAAACTATAGGTAGGGAGAGTGTCAGTGTGTTTTACTGTGCTAAACCTTGTTTGTAGGGACAGGGAAGGACAGTGAGGGAAATTCTCATTGTGCTATACTGTGCTAAAGCATTCCTCATCAACCATCTTTAAAAAAAAAATTTTTATAGGGACAGAAAACTATAGGTAGGGAGAGTGTCAGTGTGTTTTACTGTGCTAAACCTTGTTTGTAGGGACAGGGAAGGACAGTGAGGGGAATTCTCATTGTGCTATACTGTGCTAAAGCATTCCTCATCAACCATCTTTAAAAAAAAAAAAATTATAGGGACAGAAAACTATAGGTAGGGAGAGTGTCAGTGTGTTTTACTGTGCTAAACCTTGTTTGTAGGGACTAGGGATGAGCTTCGTGTTCGAGTCGAACATACGTTCGACTCGAACATTGGCTGTTCGATCGTTCGACGAAGATCGAACGATTTGGGCCGTTCGCGCCAAATTCGAGTGACGCGAACGGCCCACAATGCACTACGCCATCGCAGTGTCATCCAGGCGCTGTGATTGGCCAAGCATGCACTGTGACCCCGCATGCTTGGCCAATCACAGCGCCGGCAGCGAGGAGAGCAATGATTGGCCACAGGCAGGATGCCTGTGGCCAATTATTGCTGAGGGTGTTTAGTACACGCCCCACACTATAAAAGGCCGCCAGCACGGCGGCCTAGTGTAGTGTGTTCCGGAGCAGGGATAGAGTAGCATAGGCAGGGACAGTGACTGTTATTTCTTTCTTGCTTAACCTGGATTCCTTTAGTTTAGGGAAAGAGAAGGATAGGTAGGGAGAGTGTCAGTGTGTTTTGTGCTTCTGCTATAGTGTGCTTAAAAAAAACATTTATTCTAGGGACAGAAAACTCTAGGTAGGGACAGTGTCAGTTTCTTTCACTCTGCAAGTCCTTGTTTCCAGGGACCTGTAAGGACAGTGAGTTAATTGTCCTTGTGCTATATTGTGCTTAAAAAAAACATTTATTCTAGGGACAGAAAACTCTAGGTAGGGACAGTGTCAGTTTCTTTCACTCTGCAAGTCCTTGTTTCCAGGGACCTGTAAGGACAGTGAGTTAATTGTCCTTGTGCTATATTGTGATTAAAAAAAACATTTATTCTAGGGACAGAAAACTCTAGGTAGGGACAGTGTCAGTTTCTTTCACTCTGCAAGTCCTTGTTTCCAGGGACCTGTAAGGACAGTGAGTTAATTTTCCTTGTGCTATATTGTGATTAAAAAAAACATTTATTCTAGGGACAGAAAACTCTAGGTAGGGACAGTGTCAGTTTCTTTCACTCTGCAAGTCCTTGTTTCCAGGGACCTGTAAGGACAGTGAGTTAATTGTCCTTGTGCTATATTGTGCTTAAAAAAAACATTTATTCTAGGGACAGAAAACTCTAGGTAGGGACAGTGTCAGTTTCTTTCACTCTGCAAGTCCTTGTTTCCAGGGACCTGTAAGGACAGTGAGTTAATTGTCCTTGTGCTATATTGTGATTAAAAAAAACATTTATTCTAGGGACAGAAAACTCTAGGTAGGGACAGTGTCAGTTTCTTTCACTCTGCAAGTCCTTGTTTCCAGGGACCTGTAAGGACAGTGAGTTAATTTTCCTTGTGCTATATTGTGATTAAAAAAAACATTTATTCTAGGGACAGAAAACTCTAGGTAGGGACAGTGTCAGTTTCTTTCACTCTGCAAGTCCTTGTTTCCAGGGACCTGTAAGGACAGTGAGTTAATTGTCCTTGTGCTATATTGTGCTTAAAAAAAACATTTATTCTAGGGACAGAAAACTCTAGGTAGGGACAGTGTCAGTTTCTTTCACTCTGCAAGTCCTTGTTTCCAGGGACCTGGAGAGACATTGAGTGAATTGTCCTTGTGCTATATTGTGATTAAAAAAAACATTTATTCTAGGGACAGAAAACTCTAGGTAGGGACAGTGTCAGTTTCTTTCACTCTGCAAGTCCTTGTTTCCAGGGACCTGTAAGGACAGTGAGTTAATTTTCCTTGTGCTATATTGTGATTAAAAAAAACATTTTTTCTAGGGACAGAAAACTGTAGGTAGGGAGAGTGTTTTTTTTCTTTCACTCTGCAAGTCCTTGTTTCCAGGGACCTGTAAGGACAGTGAGTTAATTTTCCTTGTGCTATATTGTGATTAAAAAAAACATTTATTCTAGGGACAGAAAACTCTAGGTAGGGACAGTGTCAGTTTCTTTCACTCTGCAAGTCCTTGTTTCCAGGGACCTGTAAGGACAGTGAGTTAATTTTCCTTGTGCTATATTGTGATTAAAAAAAACATTTTTTCTAGGGACAGAAAACTGTAGGTAGGGAGAGTGTTTTTTTTCTTTCACTCTGCAAGTCCTTGTTTCCAGGGACCTGTAAGGACAGTGAGTTAATTGTCCTTGTGCTATATTGTGATTAAAAAAAACATTTTTTCTAGGGACAGAAAACTCTAGGTAGGGAGAGTTTTTTTTTTTTTTCACTCTGCAAGTCCTTGTTTCCAGGGACCTGTAAGGACAGTGAGTTAATTGTCCTTGTGCTATATTGTGCTTAAAAAAAACATTTATTCTAGGGACAGAAAACTCTAGGTAGGGACAGTGTCAGTTTCTTTCACTCTGCAAGTCCTTGTTTCCAGGGACCTGGAGAGACATTGAGTGAATTGTCCTTGTGCTATATTGTGATTAAAAAAAACATTTATTCTAGGGACAGAAAACTCTAGGTAGGGACAGTGTCAGTTTCTTTCACTCTGCAAGTCCTTGTTTCCAGGGACCTGTAAGGACAGTGAGTTAATTTTCCTTGTGCTATATTGTGATTAAAAAAAACATTTTTTCTAGGGACAGAAAACTGTAGGTAGGGAGAGTGTTTTTTTTCTTTCACTCTGCAAGTCCTTGTTTCCAGGGACCTGTAAGGACAGTGAGTTAATTTTCCTTGTGCTATATTGTGATTAAAAAAAACATTTTTTCTAGGGACAGAAAACTGTAGGTAGGGAGAGTGTTTTTTTTCTTTCACTCTGCAAGTCCTTGTTTCCAGGGACCTGTAAGGACAGTGAGTTAATTGTCCTTGTGCTATATTGTGCTTAAAAAAAACCTTTATTCTAGGGACAGAAAACTCTAGGTAGGGACAGTGTCAGTTTCTTTCACTCTGCAAGTCCTTGTTTCCAGGGACCTGGAGAGACATTGAGTGAATTGTCCTTGTGCTATATTGTGATTAAAAAAAACATTTATTCTAGGGACAGAAAACTCTAGGTAGGGACAGTGTCAGTTTCTTTCACTCTGCAAGTCCTTGTTTCCAGGGACCTGTAAGGACAGTGAGTTAATTTTCCTTGTGCTATATTGTGATTAAAAAAAACATTTTTTCTAGGGACAGAAAACTGTAGGTAGGGAGAGTGTTTTTTTTCTTTCACTCTGCAAGTCCTTGTTTCCAGGGACCTGTAAGGACAGTGAGTTAATTTTCCTTGTGCTATATTGTGATTAAAAAAAACATTTATTCTAGGGACAGAAAACTCTAGGTAGGGACAGTGTCAGTTTCTTTCACTCTGCAAGTCCTTGTTTCCAGGGACCTGTAAGGACAGTGAGTTAATTTTCCTTGTGCTATATTGTGATTAAAAAAAACATTTTTTCTAGGGACAGAAAACTGTAGGTAGGGAGAGTGTTTTTTTTCTTTCACTCTGCAAGTCCTTGTTTCCAGGGACCTGTAAGGACAGTGAGTTAATTGTCCTTGTGCTATATTGTGATTAAAAAAAACATTTTTTCTAGGGACAGAAAACTCTAGGTAGGGAGAGTTTTTTTTTTTTTTCACTCTGCAAGTCCTTGTTTCCAGGGACCTGTAAGGACAGTGAGTTAATTGTCCTTGTGCTATATTGTGCTTAAAAAAAACATTTATTCTAGGGACAGAAAACTCTAGGTAGGGACAGTGTCAGTTTCTTTCACTCTGCAAGTCCTTGTTTCCAGGGACCTGGAGAGACATTGAGTGAATTGTCCTTGTGCTATATTGTGATTAAAAAAAACATTTATTCTAGGGACAGAAAACTCTAGGTAGGGACAGTGTCAGTTTCTTTCACTCTGCAAGTCCTTGTTTCCAGGGACCTGTAAGGACAGTGAGTTAATTTTCCTTGTGCTATATTGTGATTAAAAAAAACATTTTTTCTAGGGACAGAAAACTGTAGGTAGGGAGAGTGTTTTTTTTCTTTCACTCTGCAAGTCCTTGTTTCCAGGGACCTGTAAGGACAGTGAGTTAATTGTCCTTGTGCTATATTGTGCTTAAAAAAAACATTTATTCTAGGGACAGAAAACTCTAGGTAGGGACAGTGTCAGTTTCTTTCACTCTGCAAGTCCTTGTTTCCAGGGACCTGTAAGGACAGTGAGTTAATTTTCCTTGTGCTATATTGTGATTAAAAAAAACATTTATTCTAGGGACAGAAAACTCTAGGTAGGGACAGTGTCAGTTTCTTTCACTCTGCAAGTCCTTGTTTCCAGGGACCTGTAAGGACAGTGAGTTAATTGTCCTTGTGCTATATTGTGATTAAAAAAAACATTTTTTCTAGGGACAGAAAACTCTAGGTAGGGAGAGTTTTTTTTTTTTTTCACTCTGCAAGTCCTTGTTTCCAGGGACCTGTAAGGACAGTGAGTTAATTGTCCTTGTGCTATATTGTGCTTAAAAAAAACATTTATTCTAGGGACAGAAAACTCTAGGTAGGGACAGTGTCAGTTTCTTTCACTCTGCAAGTCCTTGTTTCCAGGGACCTGGAGAGACATTGAGTGAATTGTCCTTGTGCTATATTGTGATTAAAAAAAACATTTATTCTAGGGACAGAAAACTCTAGGTAGGGACAGTGTCAGTTTCTTTCACTCTGCAAGTCCTTGTTTCCAGGGACCTGTAAGGACAGTGAGTTAATTTTCCTTGTGCTATATTGTGATTAAAAAAAACATTTTTTCTAGGGACAGAAAACTGTAGGTAGGGAGAGTGTTTTTTTTCTTTCACTCTGCAAGTCCTTGTTTCCAGGGACCTGTAAGGACAGTGAGTTAATTTTCCTTGTGCTATATTGTGATTAAAAAAAACATTTTTTCTAGGGACAGAAAACTGTAGGTAGGGAGAGTGTTTTTTTTCTTTCACTCTGCAAGTCCTTGTTTCCAGGGACCTGTAAGGACAGTGAGTTAATTGTCCTTGTGCTATATTGTGCTTAAAAAAAACATTTATTCTAGGGACAGAAAACTCTAGGTAGGGACAGTGTCAGTTTCTTTCACTCTGCAAGTCCTTGTTTCCAGGGACCTGGAGAGACATTGAGTGAATTGTCCTTGTGCTATATTGTGATTAAAAAAAACATTTATTCTAGGGACAGAAAACTCTAGGTAGGGACAGTGTCAGTTTCTTTCACTCTGCAAGTCCTTGTTTCCAGGGACCTGTAAGGACAGTGAGTTAATTTTCCTTGTGCTATATTGTGATTAAAAAAAACATTTTTTCTAGGGACAGAAAACTGTAGGTAGGGAGAGTGTTTTTTTTCTTTCACTCTGCAAGTCCTTGTTTCCAGGGACCTGTAAGGACAGTGAGTTAATTTTCCTTGTGCTATATTGTGATTAAAAAAAACATTTATTCTAGGGACAGAAAACTCTAGGTAGGGACAGTGTCAGTTTCTTTCACTCTGCAAGTCCTTGTTTCCAGGGACCTGTAAGGACAGTGAGTTAATTTTCCTTGTGCTATATTGTGATTAAAAAAAACATTTTTTCTAGGGACAGAAAACTGTAGGTAGGGAGAGTGTTTTTTTTCTTTCACTCTGCAAGTCCTTGTTTCCAGGGACCTGTAAGGACAGTGAGTTAATTGTCCTTGTGCTATATTGTGATTAAAAAAAACATTTTTTCTAGGGACAGAAAACTCTAGGTAGGGAGAGTTTTTTTTTTTTTCACTCTGCAAGTCCTTGTTTCCAGGGACCTGTAAGGACAGTGAGTTAATTGTCCTTGTGCTATATTGTGCTTAAAAAAAACATTTATTCTAGGGACAGAAAACTCTAGGTAGGGACAGTGTCAGTTTCTTTCACTCTGCAAGTCCTTGTTTCCAGGGACCTGGAGAGACATTGAGTGAATTGTCCTTGTGCTATATTGTGATTAAAAAAAACATTTATTCTAGGGACAGAAAACTCTAGGTAGGGACAGTGTCAGTTTCTTTCACTCTGCAAGTCCTTGTTTCCAGGGACCTGTAAGGACAGTGAGTTAATTTTCCTTGTGCTATATTGTGATTAAAAAAAACATTTTTTCTAGGGACAGAAAACTGTAGGTAGGGAGAGTGTTTTTTTTCTTTCACTCTGCAAGTCCTTGTTTCCAGGGACCTGTAAGGACAGTGAGTTAATTGTCCTTGTGCTATATTGTGCTTAAAAAAAACATTTATTCTAGGGACAGAAAACTCTAGGTAGGGACAGTGTCAGTTTCTTTCACTCTGCAAGTCCTTGTTTCCAGGGACCTGTAAGGACAGTGAGTTAATTTTCCTTGTGCTATATTGTGATTAAAAAAAACATTTATTCTAGGGACAGAAAACTCTAGGTAGGGACAGTGTCAGTTTCTTTCACTCTGCAAGTCCTTGTTTCCAGGGACCTGTAAGGACAGTGAGTTAATTTTCCTTGTGCTATATTGTGATTAAAAAAAACATTTTTTCTAGGGACAGAAAACTGTAGGTAGGGAGAGTGTTTTTTTTCTTTCACTCTGCAAGTCCTTGTTTCCAGGGACCTGTAAGGACAGTGAGTTAATTGTCCTTGTGCTATATTGTGCTTAAAAAAAACATTTATTCTAGGGACAGAAAACTCTAGGTAGGGACAGTGTCAGTTTCTTTCACTCTGCAAGTCCTTGTTTCCAGGGACCTGGAGAGACATTGAGTGAATTGTCCTTGTGCTATATTGTGATTAAAAAAAACATTTATTCTAGGGACAGAAAACTCTAGGTAGGGACAGTGTCAGTTTCTTTCACTCTGCAAGTCCTTGTTTCCAGGGACCTGTAAGGACAGTGAGTTAATTTTCCTTGTGCTATATTGTGATTAAAAAAAACATTTTTTCTAGGGACAGAAAACTGTAGGTAGGGAGAGTGTTTTTTTTCTTTCACTCTGCAAGTCCTTGTTTCCAGGGACCTGTAAGGACAGTGAGTTAATTTTCCTTGTGCTATATTGTGATTAAAAAAAACATTTATTCTAGGGACAGAAAACTCTAGGTAGGGACAGTGTCAGTTTCTTTCACTCTGCAAGTCCTTGTTTCCAGGGACCTGTAAGGACAGTGAGTTAATTTTCCTTGTGCTATATTGTGATTAAAAAAAACATTTTTTCTAGGGACAGAAAACTGTAGGTAGGGAGAGTGTTTTTTTTCTTTCACTCTGCAAGTCCTTGTTTCCAGGGACCTGTAAGGACAGTGAGTTAATTGTCCTTGTGCTATATTGTGATTAAAAAAAACATTTTTTCTAGGGACAGAAAACTCTAGGTAGGGAGAGTTTTTTTTTTTTTTCACTCTGCAAGTCCTTGTTTCCAGGGACCTGTAAGGACAGTGAGTTAATTGTCCTTGTGCTATATTGTGCTTAAAAAAAACATTTATTCTAGGGACAGAAAACTCTAGGTAGGGACAGTGTCAGTTTCTTTCACTCTGCAAGTCCTTGTTTCCAGGGACCTGGAGAGACATTGAGTGAATTGTCCTTGTGCTATATTGTGATTAAAAAAAACATTTATTCTAGGGACAGAAAACTCTAGGTAGGGACAGTGTCAGTTTCTTTCACTCTGCAAGTCCTTGTTTCCAGGGACCTGTAAGGACAGTGAGTTAATTTTCCTTGTGCTATATTGTGATTAAAAAAAACATTTTTTCTAGGGACAGAAAACTGTAGGTAGGGAGAGTGTTTTTTTTCTTTCACTCTGCAAGTCCTTGTTTCCAGGGACCTGTAAGGACAGTGAGTTAATTTTCCTTGTGCTATATTGTGATTAAAAAAAACATTTTTTCTAGGGACAGAAAACTGTAGGTAGGGAGAGTGTTTTTTTTCTTTCACTCTGCAAGTCCTTGTTTCCAGGGACCTGTAAGGACAGTGAGTTAATTGTCCTTGTGCTATATTGTGCTTAAAAAAAACATTTTTTCTAGGGACAGAAAACTCTAGGTAGGGAGAGTGTTTTTTTTTTTTCACTCTGCAAGTCCTTGTTTCCAGGGACCTGTAAGGACAGTGAGTTAATTGTCCTTGTGCTATATTGTGCTTAAAAAAAACATTTATTCTAGGGACAGAAAACTCTAGGTAGGGACAGTGTCAGTTTCTTTCACTCTGCAAGTCCTTGTTTCCAGGGACCTGTAAGGACAGTGAGTTAATTTTCCTTGTGCTATATTGTGCTTAAAAAAAACATTTATTCTAGGGACAGAAAACTCTAGGTAGGGACAGTGTCAGTTTCTTTCACTCTGCAAGTCCTTGTTTCCAGGGACCTGGAGAGACATTGAGTGAATTGTCCTTGTGCTATATTGTGATTAAAAAAAACATTTATTCTAGGGATAGAAAACTCTAGGTAGGGACAGTGTCAGTTTCTTTCACTGTGAAAGTCCTTGTTTCAAGGGACAGAGAAGGACACCTGAAGGTAGCCCTTATTGCTTTTTTCCCATCTCCCTGCAGGCCATCTATTAGAATGTCTGGAAGGCAAACAAGGAGAGGCAGACAGTCAGGAGGCAATAAAAGAGGGCAAGCAGGCTCTGTGTCTGGGGGCAACAGTGCTGGTCGTGGACGCGGTGCATTGTCATCAGCACATGGCCATGGGACACGCTTGTCCTTCTTTTCGGCAGCTGGACATGTTGAGCCACATCATGCCGAAGACTTGGTAGAGTGGATGACCAAGCCCTCCTCCTCCTCCTCATCCTCTCTCACCCAGGCTCAGGGTACTGGAAAAGCAGCTGCCAAAGCGTCGTCTTCCCTGGTATCAATGTCAGACAAATCATCAGTCACTCCTTCCCTAGACCCACCATGTCCTCCTCCTGAGGAGTCCCCCGAACTGTTTCAGCACAGTGTTGGGTACATGCTCCAGGAGGATGCCCAGCGTTTCGAAGGGTCTGATGATGAAACCCAGCTAGAGGAAGGCAGTAGCGTGAGAGCAGACAGAGGGGATGCTCAAGAAGGACACCAATCTGGCAGTCATGTTCCAGCAGCTGCAGCATACTGCCAGATTGGCTCCAGTGATGAGGAGGATGAGGAGGAGGCACATCTCCAACGAGGCAGGATGCCCTTTGGTGGCCAGCGTAAGGGCAGTACACCGACGGAATCACACCGCAGAGCTCCGCCTGTGCAGGGCGCTGCCTCTGCCCGTCATTCAAAAAGTTCTTTGGTGTGGGCCTTTTTTGAGGCTAGTGCATCAGATCGCACAGCTGCTGTTTGCAACATATGTCTCAAGCGTATATCGCGTGGCCAAAACATCAGCCGCTTGGGTACCACATGCCTGACCAGACATATGTTGACCTGCCATGCAGCTCGTTGGCAAGCCTACCTCAAAGACCCACACCAAAGAACAAAGCGGACCTCTCCTTGCACCGCATCAGCTGGGATCTCCAACCCCACTATAACTTCAGTCCTCTCTGAAACATGCACTGAGAGGAATGAAGGTGTAGAACTAGGTGTGTCACAGCCAAGTACTTGCGCCCACTCTGCTAGCAGTACACCGACGTCCGATTCTAGCAGGCAAATTTCCCTGCCCCAGCTGCTGGACCGTCGAAAGAAGTTCACTCCCAGCCATCCACATGCCCAGCGGTTGAATGCTAGCTTGGCTAAATTGCTAGCGCTTCAACTGCTGCCTTTTCAGTTGGTAGACTCGGCCCCCTTCCGTGAGTTTGTGCAATGTGCGGTTCCTCAGTGGCAGGTTCCCAAACGCCACTTTTTCTCACGGAAGGCTATTCCGGCTCTCTACCGGCATGTGGAAGGCAATGTCTTGGCCTCGCTGGACAGGGCGGTCAGCGGTAAGGTGCATATTACCGCTGACTCATGGTCCAGCAGGCATGGACAGGGACGTTACCTTTCTTTCACGGCCCATTGGGTCACTCTTTTGGCAGCTGGGAAGGATTCAGGACAAGGTGCAGTAGTGTTGGAGGTTGTCCCACCGCCACGCCTCCAAAATGCTACTACTGGTTGTGACACACCTCTCTCCTCCACCCCCTCCTCTTCTTCTTCCTCCATGGCCTCTTCCTGTGGTTTGTCCTATGAACCAGCGGTGCTCCGTAGCCGTTCACGGGGCTACGCAAGTACGCAGGCAAAAAGATGCCATGCCGTGCTTGCGCTGGTGTGTTTGGGGGACAGAAGCCACACTGGGGCAGAGGTCCTGTCTGCTCTGCAGGGCCAGGCCGAGAGGTGGTTGACGCCACGCCAGCTTAAGCCAGGAATGGTGGTTTGCGACAATGGCACCAACCTCCTCTCCGCCCTCCGACAGGGACAACTGACCCATGTGCCCTGTGTGGCTCACGTCCTTAACCTGGTGGTGCAGCGGTTCTTGGGCAGGTACCCGGGCTTACAGGATGTCCTGAGGCAGGCCAGGAAAGTCTGTGTGCATTTCCGCAGATCTTATAATGCCAGTGCTCGCCTGGCTGAGCTGCAAAAGGAGTTGAACCTGCCCAAGAACCGCCTTATATGTGACATGCCCACCAGGTGGAACTCAACGTTGGCCATGCTGCAGCGGCTGCACACGCAGCAGAGGGCCATCAATGAGTACCTGTGCGACTACGGCACCAGGACAGGGTCAGGGGAGCTTGTTTTTTTTTCTCCACGCCAGTGGGGCATGATCAGGGATGCATGCACTGTCCTGGCACCATTTGAGGAGGCCACGAGGATGGTGAGCAGTGACAGTGCATGCATCAGTGACACTGTACCTCTTGTCCACCTGTTGGAGCACACGCTGCGTGGAATAATGGACAGGGCACTTGAGGCAGAACAGAGGCAGGAAGAGGAGGACTTCCTTGCCTCTCAAGGCCCCCTTTACCCAGACAGTGTTCCTTCTGTCCCACCCATCGCACAGGAAGAGGAGGAGGAGGAGGAGGAGGAGGAGGAGGAGGATTGTGTCAGCATGGAGGTGGAGGCTGGCACTCAGCATCATCAGCAGCAGTCTTTTAGGGATGATTTACAGTCCCAAGAAACCAGTGGACTTGTACGTGGCTGGGAGGAGGTGGCTGCGGATCATGTCGTCCTTAGTGACCCAGAGGACTCCGGAGCGAATGCCTCAGCAAACCTACGCTGCATGGCCTCCCTGATCCTGCAAAGTCTGCGGAAGGATCCTCGTATTCTTCGGATCAAGGAGAGGGACCATTACTGGCTGGCCACTCTCCTTGATCCACGGTACAAGGGTAAGGTTGCGGACCTTATGTTACCGTCGCAGAGGGAGCAGAGGATGAGACAACTCCGGGAGGCCTTGCAGAAAGGTCTGTGCAACGCGTTCCCAGAGACTGGGAGGTTGCAAACTCCTGGTCCTGGACAACGAGTTGCTGAGGCTTCGGCCAGTCAAAGAAGGAGCGGTGGGGAAGGTGGCCGTCTGACCGATGCGTTCAGACAATTCTTTAGTCCGCAGCCCCAAAGTATGATCGGTTCCAGCAACCATCGCCAGCGTCTGATAAACATGGTGCAGGAATATCTAGGGGCAAGGTCAGACTTGGACACCTTCCCCACCGAAAATCCTCTGGCTTACTGGGTCTTGAGGATGGATCACTGGCCAGAGCTTGCACAGTATGCAATTGAGCTACTGGCCTGTCCTGCATCCAGCGTTCTTTCGGAACGCACATTCAGTGCTGCTGGAGGATTTGTCACGGATCACAGGGTGCGCCTGTCCACCGACTCGGTTGATCGACTGACTTTCATCAAGATGAACCAGTCTTGGATCACCACCAGCTACCACACACCTGATGCTGATATAACAGACTAATTGATTTTAAAATGTCACATCCCTTCAAGACTGATGCTGATGCTGAGTGCCTGTGCTGTTATGTTGACTGGCTATCCTCCTCCTCCGAGTCCTCAATGATACGATTGATGATGATAGCTTGGAAGATCATTTTTGTTTATGGGTGCCGCCACCAGTGCCTAACGCCCAATTTTTCAGCCCCTGTTTAACAGTGGCGTGTAATTACAATTTTTGAAGCAATACTTTGCAACAGGGCTCATTGCTGTGCTCCAAGTACAGTATCTGTGAGGAGTTGCAGTGTTGTGCCACCAGTGCCTAAGGCCCAATTTTTCAGCCCCTGTTTAACAGGGGCGTGTCATTACAATTTTTGAAGCAATACTTTGCAACAGGGCTCATTGCTGTGCTCCAAGTACAGTATCTGTGAAGGGTTGCAGTGTTGTGCCACCAGTGCCTAAGGCCCAATTTTTCAGCCCCTGTTCAACAGGGGCATGTAATTACAATTCTTGATCTAATAATTCACAGCAGGGCCCATTGCTGCACCCACCAAGAGTAACTGTCAGGGCTTACAGTGTTGTGGCACCAGCACCACCATCAAAGGCCCAATTTTTACTACCACTGTTCAACAATTATATGTAATTAAAATTCCTGATATAATAGTTGACAGCAGGGCGTTCCAGCACCAACCAAGAGTAACTGTGAGTGCTTACAGTGTTGTGCCAACACCAACAACTAAGGGGCCTATTTCTGCAGAGTATATACGGCAGGTCCCTACTTTCAAACATCCAACTTACAAACGACTCCTACTTGCAAACGCAAGAAGACAACAGGAAGTGAGAGGAAATCTACCACTAGGAAGGAAAATTCTCTCCTGTAAGAATAAATATGGGAGAAAGGTGTCTCCTCTGTACTGATGCTTTATCAGCAATCCTTGTTTCAAGAAAAACACCACATTTCAAAAACAGTTGTCATTAGGACGGAAAGTGAGGTGAAATGTTCTGAACAGGGGCACAGACAGCAAAACAAATGTTACAGGGGTGATAACCCTTACCTATGTTTTCCAAAAAGTTTAAAAATAGATTTTTGGTCTGGAGCTACACTTCAACAATGTACCTGTTCAAAATTACAAACAGATTCTACATAAGAACAAACCTACAGTCCCTGTCTTGTATGCACTGCCTGTATACGGCTGTTCAGAGTATATAGGGCCTTTTTTATTTTATGTGCGGGGTTCCCCTTAATATCCATACAAGACCCAAAGGGGCTGGTAATGGGCTGGGGTAGGGGGGGGGGTCATGGGGTAGCTATGCCATTTTTCTTAAAGATTTTCATCCATATTACCGGGACCAGACATTACATTAAAGCCGCAAGCAGTTTTAAATGGCTTTTTTTTCCTTTAGAAGTGTCATTTTGTGCAGGGACAGTTCTAAACACGGGAAACACGTGGCACTTCACAGGCATACTTTAGACACCCCCCAGGTACGATATTTAAAGGAATATTTGACTTTTTTTTTTTCACTTTATGCATCATTAAAATGACTGCTCCCGGAAAACGACCGTTTTTAAAACTTATTTTTGCATTGATACATGTCCCCTGGTGCAGAACCCGGGTTCCCAAACCCTTTTTAGGACAATAACATGCATAATAGTTGTTATAATTAGCACTTTAGAATTCGAACGTTCGCATCCATTGTATTTAATAGGGTTCTAATGTTCGTTCGAACTTTCGGTCCGTTCGCGGGTTCTGGTGCGAACCGAACCCGGGGGTGTTCGGCTCATCACTAGTAGGGACAGGGAAGGACAGTGAGGGAAATTCTCATTGTGCTATACTGTGCTAAAGCATTCCTCATCAACCATCTTTAAAAACAAATTTTTTTATAGGGACAGAAAACTATAGGTAGGGAGAGTGTCAGTGTGTTTTACTGTGCTAAACCTTGTTTGTAGGGACAGGGAAGGACAGTGAGGGAAATTCTCATTGTGCTATACTGTGCTAAAGCATTCCTCATCAACCATCTTTGAAATCCTTGTTTTTTGGACAGTCAGGGAAATTATCATTGTGCTATTCTGTGCGAAAGCAATCATCCTCAACCATATTTAGAAATCCTTAAGTAAAGGGACAGAGAAGGACACCTGAAGGTAGCCCTTATTGCTTTTTTTCCCATCTCCCTGCAGGCCATCCATTAGAATGTCTGGAAGGCAAACAAGGAGAGGCAGACAGTCAGGAGGCAATAAAAGAGGGCAAGCAGGCTCTGTGTCTGGGGGCAACAGTGCTGGTCGTGGACGCGGTGCATTGTCATCAGCACATGGCCATGGGACACGCTTGTCCTTCTTTTCGGCAGCTGGACATGTTGAGCCACATCATGCCGAAGACTTGGTAGAGTGGATGACCAAGCCCTCCTCCTCCTCCTCATCCTCTCTCACCCAGGCTCAGGGTACTGGCAACGCAGCTGCCAAAGCATCCTCTTCCCTGGTATCAATGTCAGACTCATCATCAGTCACTCCTTCCCTAGACCCACCATGTCCTCCTCCTGAGGAGTCCCCCGAACTGTTTGAGCACAGTGTTGGGTACATGCTCCAGGAGGATGCCCAGCGTTTCGAAGGGTCTGATGATGAAACCCAGCTAGAGGAAGGCAGTAGCGTGAGAGCAGACAGAGGGGATGCTCAAGAAGGACACCAATCTGGCAGTCATGTTCCAGCAGCTGCAGCATACTGCCAGATTGGCTCCAGTGATGAGGAGGGAGGGGATGATGAGGTCACTGACTCCACGTGGGTGCCTAATAGGAGAGAGGAGGAGGAGGAGGATGAGGAGGAGGCACATCTCCAACGAGGCAGGATGCCCTTTGGTGGCCAGCGTAAGGGCAGTACACCGACGGAATCACACCGCAGAGCTCCGCCTGTGCAGGGCGCTGCCTCTGCCCGTCATTCAAAAAGTTCTTTGGTGTGGGCCTTTTTTGAGGCTAGTGCATCAGATCGCACAGCTGCTGTTTGCAACATATGTCTCAAGCGTATATCGCGTGGCCAAAACATCAGCCGCTTGGGTACCACATGCCTGACCAGACATATGTTGACCTGCCATGCAGCTCGTTGGCAAGCCTACCTCAAAGACCCACACCAAAGAACAAAGCGGACCTCTCCTTGCACCGCATCAGCTGGGATCTCCAACCCCACTATAACTTCAGTCCTCTCTGAAACATGCACTGAGAGGAATGAAGGTGTAGAATTAGGTGTGTCACAGCCAAGTACTTGCGGCCACTCTGCTAGCAGTACACCGACGTCCGATTCTAGCAGGCAAATTTCCCTGCCCCAGCTGCTGGACCGTCGAAAGAAGTTCACTCCCAGCCATCCACATGCCCAGCGGTTGAATGCTAGCTTGGCTAAATTGCTAGCGCTTCAACTGCTGCCTTTTCAGTTGGTAGACTCGGCCCCCTTCCGTGAGTTTGTGCAATGTGCGGTTCCTCAGTGGCAGGTTCCCAAACGCCACTTTTTCTCACGGAAGGCTATTCCGGCTCTCTACCGGCATGTGGAAGGCAATGTCTTGGCCTTGCTGGACAGGGCGGTAAGCGGTAAGGTGCATATTACCGCTGACTCATGGTCCAGCAGGCATGGACAGGGACGTTACCTTTCTTTCACGGCCCATTGGGTCACTCTTTTGGCAGCTGGGAAGGATGCAGGACAAGGTGCAGTAGTGTTGGAGGTTGTTCCATCGCCACGCCTCCAAAATGCTACTACTGGTTGTGACACACCTCTCTCCTCCACCCCCTCCTCTTCTTCTTCCTCCATGGCCTCTTCCTGTACTTTGTCCTCTGAACCAGCGGTGCTCCGTAGGCGTTCAAGGGGCTACGCAAGTACGCAGGCAAAAAGATGGTCATGCCGTGCTTGCGCTGGTGTGTTTGGGGGACAGAAGCCACACTGGGGCAGAGGTCCTGTCTGCTCTGCAGGGCCAGGCCGAGAGGTGGTTGACGCCACGCCAGCTTAAGCCAGGAATGGTGGTTTGCGACAATGGCACCAACCTCCTCTCCGCCCTCCGACAGGGACAACTGACCCATGTGCCCTGTGTGGCTCACGTCCTTAACCTGGTGGTGCAGCGGTTCTTGGGCAGGTACCCGGGCTTACAGGATGTCCTGAGGCAGGCCAGGAAAGTCTGTGTGCATTTCCGCAGATCTTATAATGCCAGTGCTCGCCTGGCTGAGCTGCAAAAGGAGTTGAACCTGCCCAAGAACCGCCTTATATGTGACATGCCCACCAGGTGGAACTCAACGTTGGCCATGCTGCAGCGGCTGCACACGCAGCAGAGGGCCATCAATGAGTACCTGTGCGACTACGGCACCAGGACAGGGTCAGGGGAGCTTGGTTTTTTTTCTCCACGCCAGTGGGGCATGATCAGGGATGCATGCACTGTCCTGGCACCATTTGAGGAGGCCACGAGGATGGTGAGCAGTGACAGTGCATGCATCAGTGACACTGTACCTCTTGTCCACCTGTTGGAGCACACGCTGCGTGGAATAATGGACAGGGCACTTGAGGCAGAACAGAGGCAGGAAGAGGAGGACTTCCTTGCCTCTCAAGGCCCCCTTTACCCAGACAGTGTTCCTTCTGTCCCACCCATCGCACAGGAAGAGGACGAGGAGGAGGAGGAGGAGGAGGAGGAGGATTGTGTCAGCATGGAGGTGGAGGCTGGCACTCAGCATCATCAGCAGCAGTCTTTTAGGGATGATTTACAGTCACAAGAAACCAGTGGACTTGTACGTGGCTGGGAGGAGGTGGCTGCGGATCATGTCGTCCTTAGTGACCCAGAGGACTCCGGACCGAATGCCTCAGCTAACCTACGTTGCATGGCCTCCCTGATCCTGCAAAGTCTGCGGAAGGATCCTCGTATTCTTCGGATCAAGGAGAGGGACCATTACTGGCTGGCCACTCTCCTTGATCCACGGTACAAGGGTAAGGTTGCGGACCTTATGTTACCGTCGCAGAGGGAGCAGAGGATGAGACAACTCCGGGAGGCCTTGCAGAAAGGTCTGTGCAACGCGTTCCCAGAGACTGGGAGGTTACAAACTCCTGGTCCTGGACAACGAGTTGCTGAGGCTTCGGCCAGTCAAAGAAGGAGCGGTGGGGAAGGTGGCCGTCTGACCGATGCGTTCAGACAATTCTTTAGTCCGCAGCCCCAAAGTATGATCGGTTCCAGCAACCATCGCCAGCGTCTGATAAACATGGTGCAGGAATATCTAGGGGCAAGGTCAGACTTGGACACCTTCCCCACCGAAAATCCTCTGGCTTACTGGGTCTTGAGGATGGATCACTGGCCAGAGCTTGCACAGTATGCAATTGAGCTACTGGCCTGTCCTGCATCCAGCGTTCTTTCGGAACGCACATTCAGTGCTGCTGGAGGATTTGTCACGGATCACAGGGTGCGCCTGTCCACCGACTCGGTTGATCGACTGACTTTCATCAAGATGAACCAGTCTTGGATCACCACCAGCTACCACACACCTGATGCTGATATAACAGACTAATTGATTTTAACATGTCACATCCCTTCAAGACTGATGCTGATGCTGAGTGCCTGTGCTGTTATGTTGACTGGCTATCCTCCTCCTCCGAGTCCTCAATGATACGATTGATGATGATAGCTTGGAAGATCATTTTTGTTTATGGGTGCCGCCACCAGTGCCTAACGCCCAATTTTTCAGCCCCTGTTTAACAGGGGCGTGTAATTACAATTTTTGAAGCAATACTTTGCAACAGGGCTCATTGCTGTGCTCCAAGTACAGTATCTGTGAGGGGTTGCAGTGTTGTGCCACCAGTGCCTAAGGCCCAATTTTTCAGCCCCTGTTCAACAGGGGCATGTAATTACAATTCTTGATCTAATAATTCACAGCAGGGCCCATTGCTGCACCCACCAAGAGTAACTCTGAGGGCTTACAGTGTTGTGGCAACGCCACCACCACCACCACCACGAAAGGCCCAATTTTTCAGCCCCTGTTCAAAAGGGGCATGTAATTACAATTCTTGATCTAATAATTCACAGCAGGGCCCATTCCTGCACCCACCAAGAGTAACTCTGAGGTCTTACAGTGTTGTGGCAACACCACCACCACCACCACCACCACCACGAAAGGCCCAATTTTTCAGCCCCTGTTCAACAGGGGCATGCAATTACAATTCTTGATCTAATAATTCACAGCAGGGCCCATTGCTGCACCCACCAAGAGTAACTGTCAGGGCTTACAGTGTTGTGGCACCAGCACCACCATCAAAGGCCCAATTTTTACTACCACTGTTCAACAATTATATGTAATTACAATTCCTGATATAATAGTTGACAGCAGGGCGTTCCAGCACCAACCAAGAGTAACTGTGAGTGCTTACAGTGTTGTGCCAACACCAACAACTAAGGGGCCTATTTCTGCAGAGTATATACGGCAGGTCCCTACTTTCAAACATCCAACTTACAAACGACTCCTACTTGCAAACGCAAGAAGACAACAGGAAGTGAGAGGAAATCTACCCCTAGGAAGGAAAATTCTCTCCTGTAAGAATTAATATGGGAGAAAGGTGTCTCCTCTGTACTGATGCTTTATCACCAATCCTTGTTTCAAGAAAAACACCACATTTCAAAAACAGTTGTCATTGGGACGGAAAGTGAGGTGAAATGTTCTGAACAGGGGCACAGACAGCAAAACAAATGTTACAGGGGTGATAACCCTTACCTATGTTTTCCAAAAAGTTTAAAAATAGATTTTTGGGCTGGAGCTACACTTAAACAATGTACCTGTTCAAAATTACAAACAGATTCTACATAAGAACAAACCTACAGTCCCTGTCTTGTATGCACCGCCTGTATACGGCTGTTCAGAGTATATAGGGCCTTTTTTATTTTATGTGCAGGGTTCCCCTTAATATCCATACAAGACCCAAAGGATCTGGTAATGGGCTGGGGTGGGGGGGGGGGGGGTCATGGGGTAGCTATGCCATTTTTCTTAAAGATTTTCATCCATATTACCGGGACCAGACATTACATTAAAGCCGCAAGCAGTTTTAAATGGCTTTTTTTTTCCTTTAGAAGTGTCATTTTGTGCAGGGACAGTTCTAAACACGGGAAACACGTGGCACTTCACAGGCATACTTTAGACACCCCCCAGGTACGATATTTAAAGGAATATTTGACTTTTTTTTTCACTTTATACATCATTAAAATGACTGCTCCCGAAAAACGACCGTTTTTAAAACTTCTTTTTGCATTGATACATGTCCCCTGGTGCAGAACCCGGGTTCCCAAACCCTTTTTAGGACAATAACATGCATAATAGTCGTTATAATTAGCACTTTAGAATTCGAACGTTCGCATCCATTGTATTTAATAGGGTTCTAATGTTCGTACGAACTTTCGGTCCGTTCGCGGGTTCTGGTGCGAACCGAACCCGGGGGTGTTCGGCTCATCACTAATGGCATGTGTGCTCCGTTCCCTTCCTTTCCTGTGTATAAAAAAAATTCTGCCTTGTCCAAGTTGTGCTGCAGTGCTATGTAGGGTGACCACATTTCCAAACTGCCATTCAGGGACACCCCCCTCCCCCCCCCCCCAAAATGATGATTTAAAAAAAAAAGCAGATTTTTGGGGCAGGGGCGTATCATGAAATCAGCGGGCCCGTGTGCAAGATCAAAATTGGTCCCTAGGCATCAAGAAGAACAACAATATGGCACGCAAAGCGCATCGTGGTGAACGGTGGACATGTCTTAAATTGCGCTAAATATTGTCTTAAAGGGGGTGTTGTTAAAGAGTCTGAGATGACTTATATAGTGCAGAATGTGATAATGTTAAATAGGGAATGCAGAGTATATGGTGGTGAATAGTATGTACAGGAGAGGACGTTATATATATTTTTTGCAATTCACTTTAGCACTTTATTGCACTTTGCAATTAGCCGTCTCACTTGTGCACAGTTCATTGTACTGCTATTTGCAGATTTCTTAGTTCATGCACTTTTTAGCATATTTGCACAGCAGTGTTCACTGTCATATTTATTGAAGTTTTTATGTATTCTTCATGCACTTTGCACTTTTAATTTATTTATTTGATTGTTTTATGGTTCTAGTACATATTCATTACCTTAATCCATCATTATCATTTTAGATTGTGTATTGATTTTATTCATATTTTTTATTATATTGTATTCTATATATTGGTTCAAGTTAGCCACTGTGCACCTTATATATCTTCACCAATACATGTTCATACCAGAAACAGCGCAACACCACCCCCCCTCTTCATCTATGTACAGGAGAGGAGTGCAAAGTGTATGGCGGGGGGTAATATGTACAGGAGAGGAGTGCGGAGTGTATGGCGGGGGGTAATATGTACAGGAGAAGAGTGCAGAGTGTATGGCGGGGGGTAATATGTACAGGAGAGGAGTGCGGAGTGTATGGCGGGGGGGGTAATATGTACAGGAGAGGAGTTCGGAGTGTATGGTGGTGAGTAATATGTACAGGAGAGGAGTGCAGAGTATGGCGGTGAGTAGTATGTATATGAGAGGAGTGCGGAGTGTATGGCGGGGGTAGTTAGTGGAGAGAGGAGGAAGAGGAGTGAAATACCACCTCCTGATAGTCTGTCAGCCACTGCTATACCACCTTGGTGTTTGGGCACTCCGAAGGATGTAAGGGGGCACTCTGGAGGCACTAAGGGGGCACCCTGGAGGTTGTAAGGGGGGGATGTAAGGGGGCACTCTGGCGGTACTTAGTCAGAGCCCCCTTACATCCTCCGGGGGGCCCCCTTAGTGCCTCCTTACATTCTCCTCCAGAGTGCCCCCTTACATTCTCCAGAGTGCCCCCTTACATTCTACTCCAGAGTGTCCCCTTACATTCTACTCCAGAGTGCCCCTTAGTACTATGGTACTAAGGGGCACTCTGGAGGAAGTAAGGGGGCACTCTGGAGAAAGTAAAGGGGAGGTAGGGAGCACTCTGGAGGAAGTAAAGGGAGGTTAGGGAGAGCACTCTGGACTCTGGAGTGTGACAAGGGGGGTCATAGAAACATTTGGGGGAGACAGTGTGACAAGGGGGGTCATAGAAACATTGGGGGGGAGACAGTGTGACAAGGGGGGGTCAGTGTGACAAGGGGGGGTCATAGAAACATTGGGGGGAGACAGTGTGACAAGGGGGGGTCAGTGTGACAAGGGGGGTCATGGAAACATTGGGGGGGGACAGTGTGACAAGGGGGTCATAGAAACATTGGGGGGGAGACAGTGTGACAAGGGGGGTCATAGAAACATTGGGGGAGACAGTGTGACAAGGGGGGGAGACAGTGTGACAAGGGGGGTCATAGAAACATTGGGGGGAGACAGTGTGACAAGGGGGGGTCATAGAAACATTGGGGGGGAGACAGTGTGACAAGGGGGGGTCATAGAAACATTGGGGGAGACAGTGTGACAAGGGGGGTCATAGAAACATTGGGGGGAGACAGTGTGACAAGGGGGGTCATAGAAACATTGGGAGGGGAGACAGTGTGACAAGGGGGGGGTCATAGAAACATTGGGGGGGAGACAGTGTGACAAGGGGGGGAGACAGTGTGACAAGTGGAGGACATGTGGAGTGGACACTATTCTCCCTGATGTGCAGGGTACTGTCTTATGCTGGCGCCAGCCCTGACTGACAAAATCATCTCACACTACACAGATCAGAGAATCCTCAGAGAATCCTCAGAACCCCCCCCCCCTTCTCCTCCTCAGGTTGGCGTTTCTCTTACTGTGGCTGGTGGTCTCCTGCAGCATCTGTTCCTGGTCGGCTGTGTGGACAAAAGACATGCTGCTCAGCCAATCATCCCCGATCCAGCACTGATGTCCCTTCATTTTGCAGTTCCGCGCCAACACTATGCAGACTGCCATGTGACACACGGTGCCTCTGAATGGGGAGGGGGCGGGGCTGGAAGGAGAGGAGAGCCAGACAGGCTTCAGCTGACGTCACTGGTTGCTAGACGCGGAGCGGCCCCTAGCCTAGCAACCAGACTGTATCATCAAGTGTGAGATGCCTTAAACTTTCTAAGGTGGTGGCGGCGGGTGGGCAGAGTTGGCGGAGCGGACTGGTGTGGTCTGGTCACTGTGGTTTTTGTTCATTCCGGGACTTCTGTATTGTCCCGGAATGAAATGGCCGGGACACGAGACAAAAATCACCAATCAGGGACTGTCCCGGGCAATCCGGGATACGTGGGCACCCTAGTGCTATGCTGTCAGTGTAACTGTATTTGCTCCCCTGTCCTCCTGGTGGAAATTCTATTCAGTCCCCGTGATGCCAAATTTAGTTTTAAAGCGGATGTCTGTGGTCTTGTCAGCAGTAGAGTTGAGCGGACACCTGGATGTTCGGGTTCGACGGGTTCGGCCGAATTTCGGAAAAAAGTTTGAGTTCGGGACCGAACTTGACCCGAACTTGACCCCGAACCCGAACCCCATTGAAGTCAATGGGGACCCGAACTTCTGAGGACTAAAATAGCTCTAAAAAGGTAATGGAAAGGGCTAGAGGGCTGCAAATGGCAGCAAAATATTGTTAAGAGCGTGGGAAGTGCTCTGCAAACAAATGTGGATAGGGAAATAACTTAAAATAACATTAAAAAAAAATGCTGGAGGCCCCCTTCTCAGCAGAAGAGGTACAGGAAGACATTAAGAACCTCAGAAACTCAACGGCACGATGCCACACATATGGTGGGAATGCCCCAGAATACGCCCTTTCTGGAAAAAAAAAATCAATTTAATGGATAAGCTAGTGGGAAAATAAAATACTTTAAAATTAAAAAAAATAAAAATTATAATCTTGACCTAGGAGGACGAGGTCCATATGGAGTAGGAGGTGGAGGTGACGGTGGATGTGGCTGTGTAGGTGGAAGCGGTGGTGGAGGAGGACGAGGTAGCCAACACTGGTTCAAAAATACAACAATGGCTGGGTAAGGCCGGTGATGTGTCGAATTCTGTCCCCCGTCGGATAGTGTCCGCCCTGTACTGTGCTTGCTCAGTACGTAGGACAAGGGGGTTTCGAAAATCTCCGAAGACGAATGGCGCCTGCGTGGTGAGTCCAGGTTCAAGCCACACCATCCGAGGTTCAAGCCGAGCCAAGCGAGGCCTTGCCCGAAGCGTGGCGAGCAAAGCAAGCCAGTGAGGGGCCCTGTTACTATGTGCTACCGTATGTGCACTTGGATGGTGGGGCTTGAACCTGCACTCACTGCGCAGGCCCCGTTCATCTACGGAGATTTTGTGAATCTCCTTGTCCTCCGTACTGCGCAAGCGCTACGCCTGCGCAGTACGGGCCGGACACTATCCAATGGCCGGACAGTTTTTGTCAGAACACCGGTATACATGTCTATTCTGCACAAGGTACGGACAAGTCCTGTGGGATCCATGCCTAGTTCATTTTAATGAACGTGAGCTTGTCCACATTGGCTCTGGACAGGCGGCTGCGCTTTTCTGTGATAACGCCCCCTGCCGTGCTAAATACACGTTCAGATAATACACTGGCTGCAGGGCAGGCCAGCACCTCCAAGGCGTAAAGGGCAAGCTCAGGCCATGTGCCCAATTTGGAGACCCAGAAGTTGAAGGGGCCAGACACGTCATTCAGTACGTGTAGGCGTGTGCACACATACTGCTCCACCATGTTGGTGAAATGCTGCCTCCTGCTAAGACGTTACATCTCAGCTGGTGGTGCTGGTTGTTGTGGCGTGCTGACAAAGCTTTTCCACATTTCAGCCATGCTAACCCTGCCTTCTGAGGTGCTGGTGGTGCCCCGGCTGTGTTGGCGACCTCTTCCTCCCCCTCTGCCTTTGCCTTGTGCTTCCACCGTACGCTCGCTGTCAGGTGGGAATGCCACCAGCAGCACGTCTACCAGCGTGCGCTTGTACTCGCGCATCTTACGATCCCGCTCTAGTAAGGGAATTAAGGACGGTACGTTGTCCTTGTAACGGGGATCCAGCAGGGTGGCCACCCAGTAATCAGCACCAGTTAGAATGTGGGCAACTCGGCGGTCGTTGCGGAGACACTGCAGCATATAATCGCTCATGTGTGCCAGGCTGCCCAGAGGCAATGAAAATCTGTCCTCTGTGGGAGGTGTATCGTCTGTGTCCTCTGTATCCCCCCAGCCATGCACCAGTGATGGCCATGAGCTGGTCTGGGTGCCACTCTGCTGTGAACATGGTTCCTCCTCCTCCATCTCCTCCCCATCCTCCACCTCGTAATCCTCCAGAACTGTGCCCTTGCTGCCGGACAATTGTGTACCTGGCGTTGGTTGGTGCAGGAACCCACCCTCGTAGCCACTTGTGAAAGACTGCCCTGAAAGCCTTGGATATGATCCTGGTTCCTCCTCCTTCTCCTCCTCCTGTGCCACATCCTCTTCCATCATCGCCAGAAACGTTTTTTCAAGGAGGCATAGAACTGGGATAGTAACGCTGAGAACGGCGTCATCGGCACTGGCCATGTTGGTGGAGTACTCGAAACAGCGCAACAAGGCACACAGGTCTCGCATGGAGGCCCAGTTATTGGTGGTGAAGAGGTGCTGTTCCGCAGAGCGACTCACGCGTGATTGCTGCAGCTGAAACTCCACTATCGCCTGCTGCTGCTCGCACAGTCTGGCCAGCATGTGCAAGGTGGAGTTCCACCTTGTGGGCACGTCACATATCAGACGGTGAGCGGGAAGGCCGAAGTTACGCTGCAGCGCTGACAGGCGAGCAGCAGCAGGGTGAGAATGCCGAAAGTGCCCACAGACAGCCCGCACTTTCTGAAGCAGCTCTGGCATATTGGGGTAATTTTTCAGGAACCTCTGGACCACCAAGGTCAGCACATGCACCAGGCAAGGGATGTGCGTCAAACAGGCTAGGCCCAGAGCTGCTATGAGATTTCACCCATTATCGCAAACCACCAGGCTGGGCTTGAGGCTCACTGCCACCAACCACTCATCGGTTTGTTGTTCCATGTCCCTCCACAACTCCTGCGCGGTGTGGGGTTTTTCCCCCAAACAGGAAAGTTTTAAAACTGCCTGCTGTCATTTACCCCTGGCTGTGCTGTAGTTGGTGGTGAAGGTGTTACGCTGACCGGATGAGGAGGCGGTAGAGGATGAGGAAGCGGAGTAGGAGGGGTTAACAACAGGAGGCAAACTGAAGCGCCCTGCAATCCTTGGTGGTGGAAGGACATGCGTCAAACTGCTATCTGCCTCAGGCCCAGCCGTCACTGCATTTACCCAGTGTGCTGTTAGGGAGATATAATGTCCCTGACCGTGCTTACTGGTCCACGCATCCGTAGTTAGGTGGACCTTGCTACAGATGGCGTTGCGCAGTGCACACCTGATTTTGTCCCCCACTTGGTTGTGCAGGGAAGGGATGGCTCGCCTGGAAAAGTAGTGGCGGCTGGGCACGACGTACTGTGGGACAGCCAATGCCATCAGGCTTTTAAAACTCTGCGTCTCCACCAGATGGAATGACAGCATTTCAAAGGCGAGGAATTTTGAAATGCTGGCATTCAGGGCCAGGGATCGCGGGTGGCTAGGGGGGTACTTCCTCTTCCGCCCCAGTGTTTGGGAGATAGAGAGCTGAACGCTTGTGGAGATGGTTGGTGACCCAGGTGGTAGTGTTGCTGGCAGATGCTCTGTTTGCGGGTTGGCAGGTGCTACTGTCACTACAGAGGTGGATGAAGAGGCCGAGACTGCAGCAGAAGAGGAAGCAGGAGGAGCAAGAGACCTTTCTTGGTTTTTGAGGTGTCTACTCCACTGCAGCTCGTGCTTTGCACTTAGATGCCTGGTCATTCAGGTTGTGCTCAGGTTGAGAATGTTTATGCCTCGCTTCAGGCTCTGATTGCACAGCGTGCAAACCACTCGTGTCTTGTCATCAGCACATTGTCTGAAGAACTGCCACGCTAGGGAACTCCTTGGACCTGTCTTTGGTGTACTCGGTCCCTTGCTGCATTGGGCAGTAGCAGACGTACTGTCTAGGGGACGGACGCTCCGCTTTGGCACCCTGCTCCCTCTTCTGCTGTGCTGGTGGCTCTGTGCGACCACCGCCTCTCTCTCTGAACTACACTGGTCACCTGCATGAAGTTGATTCCATGTGGGGTCGTGGACCTCATCGTCCTCCACATCATCTTCTACCCAGTCTTCACCCCTGCCCTCCTTGTCGGTCTGCACAATTGCGAAAGCAGCAGCAGTTGGCACCTGTGTTTCGTCATCATCCAAGACGTGCTGCGATGGTCCTCCCATGTACTCATCATGAAACATAAGTGGTTGGGCATCGGTGCACTCAATCTCTTCCACTTCTGGGGCAGGGCTAGGTGGATGGCCCTGGGAAACCCTGCTAACAGAGTCATCGAAAAGCAGAAGAGACTGCTGCATGATTTGGGGCTGAGACTGCTTGGCTGATTTGCAAGGGGGTGAGGTGAAAGACTGATGGACATTGGCTGCAGGTGCCAACTCTGATCTTTCATCAGAAGACTGGGTGGGAGACAATGTGAAGGAACCGGAGGCACTGTCAGCAACCCAATCTACTATCGCCTGTACTTGTCCTGGCCTCAACATTCGTACAGCCTCATTAGGCGCGACAAAATACCGCTGCAGGCTCTGTCGCCTACTCGCACCTGAGGAAGGTGTTTCACTTGTGCGTGTAGCTGGCACAGATCGACCACGTCCTCTCCCTGGAACAGGTGCTCCACCAGCAGCACCACAACCGGGGCCACGTCCCTTTGACGTTCTCCTCATATTTTCCAAATTTAGGATCTTGCCCTAAATGGGTGTTTTTGGAAGAGCAGAACACACCCACAGTATGTAAACAGTGTATGTCACACCTACAGAACTGCAGAAAATGCTATTCAAAAAAAATGTTTTTATCCTAAAATAATTTTTTTAGTATAGCACAATAGAAGAAAAATAGATAAATTGTTTATCTCACACACCTCCAGATATGCAGAAAACACTGCAAAATATTTTTTGTGGCCCTAAATGGGTGTTTTTGGAAGAGCAGAACACACCCACAGTATGTAAACGGTGTATGTCACACCTACAGAACTGCAGAAAATGCTATTCAAAAAAAATGTTTTTATCCTAAGATTATTTTTTTAGTATAGCACAATAGAAGAAAAAGTAGGATTTTTAAAACAGCTTACCTGTAAAATCCTTTTCTTGGAGTACATCACGGGACACAGAGCGGCATAGTCATTACTATGTGGGTTATATAGAATTACCTTCAGGTGCTGGCACTGGCAACTTCCAAAACAGGAAGTACCCTCCCCTATATAAGCCCCTCCCATCCGGGAGCACCTCAGTTTTGTAGCAAAGCAATACGTGTCCCCAAAAGAGGGGTGGGAGCTCTGTGTCCCGTGATGTACTCCAAGAAAAGGATTTTACAGGTAAGCTGTTTTAAAAATCCTACTTTCTTGTTCATACATCACGGGACACAGAGCGGCATAGTCATTACTATGTGGGACGTCCCAAAGCAATGCCAAATGAGGGGGGGGGATACACCATACATAAGCTGGGCGCCATCAGGCATGAGGATCTTTTGCGGCCTGCAACACACTGCGCCCAGAGGCGACATCCTCCTGACTTCTAACGTCCACCTGGTAGAACCTAGTAAACGTGTGTACTGAAGACCATGTTGCGGCCTTACAAATTTGAGCCAGGGAGGCCTGGTGATGCACTGCCCATGAAGTTCCAACTGCTCTCGTGGAGTGCGCCCTAACTTTGAACGGAGGCGGTCTACTTCTCAAGCCATAGGCTTGTATTATGACCTGTCGAATCCACTTGGCTAAAGTAGATTTTGACGCTGCCTGACCCTTTCTGGGGCCTTCCGGCAGAACAAACAAAGAATCCGTTCTACGAATCTGAGCAGTGGCCTTTAGATAAGCTTTAACTGCTCTTACTACATTCAAAGAATGCAATAACTTTTCCTCTACCGAGCTCGGTTTGGGGAAAAAGAAGGAAGAACCACATCCTGGTTCAAGTGAAACCTCGATACCACCTTAGGAAGAAAGGCTGGGTGAGGACGTAATACTACTCTGTCCTCATGAATAACCAGACATGGCTCTTTACAGGACATGGCGGCTAATTCCGACACTCTTCTAGCCGAGCATATGGCTACTAAAAATATCAATTTTCTGGTGAGTAGAACCAAGGAAATGTGCCGCAAAGGTTCAAATGGCTGCTTCTGCAGAACCGACAGAACCAAATTTAGATCCCATGGACATATGGGAGCTTTAATCGGTGGAATAATACGAGTCACCCCTTGCATAAAGGATTTGACAAGTGAATGCATAGCCAGGGGCCTTTGAAATAGTATTGATAAGGCCGAAACCTGACCCTTGATTGTACTTAAGGCAAACTTCCTGTCTACAGCCCACTGTAGGAAGTCCAGAATTCTGCCTATAACGTACTTACGTGGATGCCACTTTCTGGCCTCGCACCAAGTGATGTACGCCTTCCAAACTCTATAGTAGATCTGCCTGGATACAGGCTTCCTGGCATTGATTATAGTTGATACCACAGAGTTAGAGAGACCTCTCTTCTTTAGGATGTGGGATTCAATAGCCAGGCCGTTAAACTTAGAGTTAGTAAGGAAGGGTGGTATATCGGCCCTTGCGAAAGCAGGTCCGGACGACGTGGAAGGGTCCAAGGACTCCCCACAGACATTTTGATGATCTCCGCGTACCAGGCCCTTCGGGGCCACGCTAGAGCCACCAAGATCACCGGCTTCTTTTCCAACCTGACTCTGCGAAGGAGTCGAGGCAACAATTGTAGCGGAGGGAATGCATATATCAGTCTGAACTGATCCCAAGGGAACACCAGAGCATCCGAGCCGCAAGTGAGGGGATCCCTTGTCCGGGAGACAAATCTGTCCACCTTTGCGTTGAATCTGGATGCTAGCAGATCTACATCCGGTGTTCCCCACCGCTGACATATTGCTCGGAAGACCTCGGGATGAAGGGACCATTCCCCTGGGCATAACTGTTGGCGACTAAGAAAGTCTGCCTTCCAATTCTCCACCCCTGGAATGAAGACAGCTGACATACATGGGACATGCTTTTCTGCCCATTCCAGGATGTGACTTACTTCCCTCTGGGCTGCACAACTCCTGGTGCTTCCCTGATGATTGATATATGCCACTGCTGTGGCATCGTCTGATTGAATTCTGACAGGGGACCCTTGGAGTCTGGATGCCCAGGCTACTAGGGCATACCGGGCTGCTCGTATCTGTAAGAGATTGATGGGCAGGGTTTTTACTACATTTGACCATCTGCCCTGGAGAGACCATTGCTCCAGTACTGCCCCCCAGCCTATAAGGCTGGCATCTGTAGTGACCACCTTCCAGGATATCGGACTGAAGGGTTTTCCCTTCTGGAGATTCTGGGGGATCAACCACCAGCAGAGACTCTTCCGAACGGAAGGGGACAAAGCCATCGGGAAGTCTAGAGCCTGAATTTTTCCGTTCCAGGCTGACAATATGGCCCTCTGTAAATTCCTTGAGTGGAATTGGGCGTATGGCACAGCTTCGAATGATGCTACCATCTTTCCTAGCAGCCTCATGCACAGGCGTATGGACGGCTGTCTTTTTGCACAAAGCAGACGGACCAAGCCCCTCAAAGAGGATACCTTGTCTAGAGGTAAGAAAATCTTCCTCTGGTCTGAATCCAGCCGTAGCCCTAGATATACCAGGTTTTTCACTGGCTGTAGGGCTGACTTGTCCAGGTTGATGACCCAACCGTGAGATTCTAGATACTTGATTGTATCGACAATTACCACTTCTAGCTTGGCAACTGAGTGGTCCATCAACAACAGGTCGTGTAGGTATGCCATTATCGTTACACCTCGTGTTCTTAGATCGGCCAACAGTGGGGCCAGAATTTTTGTGAACACTCGTGGTGCTGTGGCCAGACCGAATGGTAAGGCTCTGAACTGAAAATGGCGCCCTTCTACTGCAAAGCGTAGAAATTTTTGATGACCTGGAAAGATGGGAACATGCAAGTAAGCATCTTTGATGTCGATCGAGGCTAACCATTCCTCCCCCTGTAGGGCAGCGGTGACCGATCGGATCGACTCCATCCGGAAGGACCGGACGTTTAGAAATTTGTTTAGACTCTTTAGGTCCAATATGGGTCTTATGTCCCCGTTTGGTTTCGGGACTGTGAAAAGGTTTGAGTAGAAACTCAACCCCCACTCTTCCATAGGAACCTCCATAATTACTCCTTGGAGCAATAGTTGTTCTAACGCCACTAGGAGACACCTTCTTTTCAGAGGGTCTTTTGGCATGCCTGACCACATAAAATGGGAAGGAGGAGACTCTTTTAACTCCAACTTGTATCCCCGAGTTACTGCGGAGAGCACCCATCTGTCTTTGATCGTCTCCCGCCAGGTCTCTGTGAACAACTGAAGTCTTCCCCCCACCCGTTTGAGTGGGGGCAGCCCTTCATAGGCTTGACTTGGAGGCTGGTTTAGTACCTCTTCGGATCCAGGGCTTTTTATTACCCTGTGACTGTCCCTGATTTTTACCTCCTGAGTTTGACCGAGGAGGCCGTCGGAACTGCTTAGTAGCAGACGTCCCAGGGATAGGAGAGGTAGTCCTCTTAAAAGACGGACCCCTAGACCTCTTTTTAATTGGTAAGAGAGTACTTTTACCACTGGAAATCTTCTGGATATATTTATCCAGGTCTTCGCCAAAAAGGCGTTCTCCATGAAATGGGAAGCTAACTAAGAGCTTCTTACAGGGAGCCTCAGCAGACCAGTTCTTGAGCCACAGAAGCCTACGCATATGTACCAAAGACAGCGTGAGGCAGGAGGCCTGATGGATAGAATCCTTGATGGCGTCAACCGCAAAGCATAATGCTCTAGGCAGATCAGCCAGAGCCTGGGCCTGCTGGTCTGGCAAATCCCTCAGGACCATTTTCATTTGATCCTTTAAAGCTTGGCAGACCCCAATAGCTGCCACTGCTGGCTGTGTAACAGCCCCTGCTGTGGAAAAAGCAGATTTTAATAAAGATTCCAATTTTTTATCTACTGGATCTTTGAACATTTGAACATTATCTACTGGACATGTCAGTGATTTGTTCACAGAAGAAATGGCTGCGTCCACTGTAGGAACATTCCATCTCTGGGTGAATTTTTCCTCCATGGGATAGATCACCTGAAATTTCTTAGGTGGAACAAATAGTTTATCAGGATGTTCCCAGTCCTGGTATATAAGTCCTTCCAATAATGGATGAATTGGAAAGGAGCAATTAATCTGGGGAGCTTTTAGCGACCCCAACGAGGAGACAGCAGTAGTTAATGGTTCAACAAGAGGCAATTTAAATGCAGATCGAACCATGTCAGTTAGGGTCTGGACCCACAATCTTTCAGTCTGTGATGCTGAAAATGGTTCATCTACTGTCGATTCCTCAAAAACAGAGTTAACCTCCTCCTGATCCCCTTCAGGAAG
Source organism: Rana muscosa (assembly GCA_029206835.1). NCBI lineage: Eukaryota > Metazoa > Chordata > Amphibia > Anura > Ranidae > Rana > Rana muscosa. Next base: position 294,857,640 of record CM055116.1, read on the forward strand.
GTCAGTCCCTTCCTGGGACTGTTGCTCTGCCAACAGGCACTCTAATGGAGGGGATGGAGATCTGGCGCGCTTTCTTTCCTGTAGAGAAGAAGCGATCAATGCTGCCAATCTCTGCTCCAATCCCTCCAGAGTTGAGGCAAAAACCTCCTCTGTTATATATGCAGGAGCAGGTGGACTGAGGACAGCCGCAGTACCTGGCACTCCCGGGGGTTCCTTATGGGTATTAACCTCTGATTTCTCAGGGGAGGAAGGTGCAGATGACTGCTCCAGATCCTCAGAGCCCGATGGAGACCCCCTACACTTCCTGAGAGGTATATCTCGGAGTTTTTTAGGCGGCATATTCCTTAGTTCAAAGCTGAGGTATTCCAGCCGCAATACACCCCTTTACTGAAATAGTCTAATGCAATCTGCTGCTATGTACATCAGTGGGTGTCTACTAATGCGTCTTTCTGGGGATGCCTGTATCAACCGCCCGCTGTAAGCCCCTATACCATGCTACCAGCTCCTTTTCATGCTCTGTGTCCATAGCAAGCAGCGTGGACTGAGTCCTTTTATCTTGCTGGGACGCCCGCACATGCGCAGAAGCGCTGGGCGCACAGAGCGCGTCATCCGCCAGGCTCCGCCCCCTTTTTTGAAGCTAAATCTTATAAAAAGAAAGCGTGTGTGCGCGCGCGTGCACGTGTGCGCTCTTGGCGCCATGTAGGGAGAGGAGCCAGGGTCCCTGTTTCACCAGGACTCGGGGATGGAAGGAAACTACTTGGCAGCATGACAGAGGAATGCAGCTTCCCTGATAGAGAGCTCACTCATCTGCCTGGACTTTCACCATGGAAGGAATAGTCCCAAGAAAAAAAGACGTTCCACAGCGGCCTCTAGTGGACAAACACAGGTACCGCACTTTTGTCTTTTTTTTTTTTTTTTTTTAAAACCTCCTTTATGAAAAACATTTCTAGGTTTACAGTTTTTAAAACTTCCTTTATGAAAAGACATTTCTAGGATTTCTTAGGCATATACAGCTATTAGCGGGAATACCTTTAGGTAACAGGCAGAAAGACATATTAGGCTTGGGGGTCCCCTCAATAGAACCAAGTTCCTGAGGGGCCCCCACTTACCTTTTCCCCGCCGCAGGACTTTGTTTGGTCCACAGAAGCCCAAACTTCACCTCTCACGGCAGGCATTGTACTAGACCTTCAGGGACCGGGTTCCCAAGGATTCCACTCCCCTGGACCTGTATAGCACCCTGCACAGATAGCCTCTTGGTTTTGGGTATGACCAGAGCTCTGGATCCCAGGGTCCAGCCCTCCTAAGAGAGGCATTACAGGCAAAACCCTGCTCTTCTCTGCAAGGCCCGGGTACCGACCGTTTAGCTATGAAGCTTTTTTGGTCGGATCCGGAATAGCTTGCTAAGGCCCAGAGAACCTGTACACAAGCCCAGATGAATACATGTTAACCTTGGCCAACACCTTAGACACTGGCAAAAAACTGAGGTGCTCCCGGATGGGAGGGGCTTATATAGGGGAGGGTACTTCCTGTTTTGGAAGTTGCCAGTGCCAGCACCTGAAGGTAATTCTATATAACCCACATAGTAATGACTATGCCGCTCTGTGTCCCGTGATGTATGAACAAGAAATAGATAAATTGTTTATCTCACACACCTCCAGATATGCAGAAAACACTGCAAAATATTTTTTGTGGCCCTAAATGGGTGTTTTTGGAAGAGCAGAACTGCAGAAAATGCTATTCAAAAAAAATGTTTTTATCCTAAAATTATTTTTTTAGTATAGCACAATAGAAGAAAATAGTTAAATTGTAAATCTCACACCTGCATATATGCAGAAAACACAGCAATTTTTTTTTTTGCCCTAAATGGGTGTTTTTGGAAGAGCAGAATACACCCACAGTATGTAAACGGTGTATCTCACACCTACAGCAATGCAGAAAATGCTATTCCAAAAAAAAGTTTTTGCCCTAATTTTTTTTTTTTTTTAAATAGCACAATAGAAGAAAAATAGTTAAATTGTAAATCTCACACCTGCATATATGCAGAAAACACTGCAATTTTTTTTTTTTTTTTTTGCCCTAAATGAGTGTTTTGGAAGAGCAGAATACACCCACAGTATGTACAGGGTGTATCTCACAGTAACTTACATATGCAGTGCTGGTGCACTGAGCTTGCAGATAAAAGTTAGATTTTCTCTGGCACTGGGCTCATGGCAGTGTAAAAAAGACTGTGCACTGCAACCCAAGCAGGTAAATCTATTGCAGATCGCTGAGTTATTAGATCTCTGAATCTGGACTCCTATATAAATCTCTCTCCCTGAAAGCAACAACAGGAACCTTGCCCTACACTGTCTCTCTATCTTTTCTCTCAGATTGCAGAATCAGGACTAACTCCTAGTATTTCAATCTCTCCCTCACAGCAACAGCAGCCAGGAACCTTTCCCTATCCTGTCTAAAGCAGAGTGACGTGCTGTGCTGTGTGCCTCTAGCTCAGGGATATGCAATTAGCGGACCTCCAGCTGTTGCCAAACTACAAGTCCCATGAGGCATAGCGAGACTCTGACAGCAGCAAGCATGACGCCCAGAGGCAGAGGCATGATGGGACTTGTAGTTTTGCAACAGCTGGAGGTCCGCTAATTGCATATCCCTGCTCTAGCTTATATAGAGGCTGGGTCACATGCTGCACTGGCCAATCACAGCCATGCCATTAGTAGGCATGGCTGTGATGGCTTCTAAGGGCACACCAGTTAAACGAAAGGTGATTGGCTGCCCTGAAGCTTTTATAAATGCGCCATTACATCGCCGAACACCGGACCCGAACCCAAAAGTTCGGTACGGACCCGAACTTTACAGTTCGGGTTCGCTCAACCCTAGTCAGCAGATAAAGTAAAGTTGATGGCTATTGGCTACACAAATGGCACCTAGTGGATTCACAGAGAATGCTCTTAACTGCAAGAAAAATAAGAAAGCCAAAGAAGAAATCTGTGCTGCAGTGCTGTGTTGTTTGGATAACTGTATTTGCTCTCCTGCACTCCATTCTCAAGTTGCAACATATGCCAGCCATAGACAGTTCAAATCTCAGCCGGTTAAGCAAGAACCATGTATGGGCAGGCTGAGTGTACCAAGTTGATCGATTGGTCTACTTGGGTACAACCAGCCTGCCAGATTTCAGTTGCAATTATCGTTAGCGGCTATCACTGTCTTCTCCCGGAATGGGTGGCTTCACCTGAACCCCCCGCCGGGAGAAGACACTGGATCAATAGGAGGGATTCCCGCATCAATGCTTTCTGTGTTGATGGGAGACTCAAGCAAATTTCTTTCCTGCATGACCTGTGGCTGCAGGAAAGAAATTTGCACCGTGTGGCGTAACCAGCACCAACCCTTTACACTACTGTCACACATACCCTGGTCCATTAGTGGTGGGTGGGTACAGTCCCTGTCTGTCTTGACTCTGTCAACACAACAGCAGTACACAGCCTCACACCCTGGTCACAGGCCCCCTTTCTGCAGTGGCTGCAGAGCCATTGGTCATCGTAAAAATTATTTGTCCCTACTGTGTCCCTCTCAGCTTTCACATGCATTGGAAAGTCCAGCGACAGTAGGTCACACTTTGCAGCACTGCAGTTCAGTCCTGTCTAGTGCTGTTGCCATGCTGCACCTTTTTATGCAGCTACCTGGGTAGGAGGAGCTAAAGGGGGAGAGAGCAGAGCAGCCCTGCAATCCCCCTACTCTCCAGGCAGTGACAGAAAGCCAAAGTTTATGATGCCACTTCTGTACATTATGTGGTGTTAAAACTAGTAACCTCACTAAAGTCGGCAAGTTCCCAGATATGGTCATGGTTCATCAAACATGTAAAAAGTCATATAAATTTACTTTAAAGAAAACCTTACTAAATTTTAAAGTAAAGATCCTACTTAAGAGCACACACCGCTAGCTATTACCTTGGGTAAAAAAAAACCTCTTCTGTGCCCCTCTCTGATTTGGTTACTGGGGTCTGACTTTCCCTAACTTCATGGTTTAGGACCATTAGACACTGGAAAAGCTATGGGCAGGCCTTAGCCAGAAAATTAGACGGGCATCTTGTAGTGTCTGATATAAGGCAGAAGATTTACTTCAAAACTTTAAGCTGGAAAAGATTACAATAATCAAGCAAAATGTATATTTTCTGTAAATATGCTACAGTGATCCTCTTCCCTTGACGTACAGGGAAACTGTTTATTAATGGGTCAGGAATGAACAGCAGCCTGGTTCCATCACATGACACAAGGATAAATTGGTTATTGATTTATTGTTTCATTCTGCAGTGTTCATTTCTAATCACTAAATTGCACAAATTCATCACAGAGTGTGAATGAATAATGGAGAAAACTTGTATGCTGCCTCGTGCCTAATAAGTGTGATTTATTAATCACCGCTTAAAATTCTTGCATTAATAGATAAATTGGGCATTGGAGGTTTGATATGTTTGTCAAGAACAGCTATCAACCAGCAGTTTCGCAGCAACCTAGCTAAAACTAAATGATTTTTTAAATGTTTTATAAGCTTTACTATTAAATAACATTTTAAGAAGTGAAAAAACTATGCGCATGGCGCAGCTACCCAGAACAATTGTTGGATTTTGCACATTGAGTTTTCCCTCAGAATTTTTAAGGCTAGGGCCGAAGACCTTAACAAACATAGACAGGGCTTGTTTACACTGGGGGGGTTTGGAGGTCACTACTGCCTCTGAATACAGTCTATTCAAGTGAATAGGGCCACGCCACAACCACAATGCTGGATAGGGCCACGCCACAACAACAATGCTGAGCTTGTGGTTGTGGTGTGTAGGGATGAGCTTTGAGTTCGAGTCGAACATGAGTTTCACTCGAACATCGGCTGTTCGATTGTTCAACGAAGATCGAACATTATGGGCCCGTTCGCGCCAAATTTGAGCGGCGCGCCACGGCCCATAATTCACTGCGTCATTGCAGTGCATTGCTGGCTGACGATTGGCCAAGCATGCACTATGACCCGCATGCTTTGGCCAATCACAGCGCCGTTAACACAGAGTGACATAATTGGTCAAAGGCAGGGTGGGATTAAGTACACGCCCCACACTATAAAAGGCCGCCTGCAGTCGGCCTTGTGTAGTGTGTTGCAGCGTTGAGAGAGAGATAGAGAGAGAAACAGAGTGTCATTTAATTTCATTTAGATATGTAGCGCCTGCCCCTCTCCTCTCTCCATGCGGCTCGCACTGTCTCTCGTCTAGGGGTATCTGGTATTGTGGAGAGAGAGAGAGCGGGTGGGCTACGCCTAGCTTCCACCACGTGGGAATACCTGTGGTATCAGCAATGTCTCATTTACCTTCGGGTCTGTGTTGCGCACCCGGATCTTCCCTCCAAGAGTCACCGTGAACTTCGTCCGCCAGGAAGTGAGCCTCACACCATTAAAGTCCAACACTCCTTTATTAGAGCACACCATACAGGGACTTCCTTGATAGTTAGGACAGAAAAGGAGGTGTGAGTGTGAATAGGCCCAGACACAAATTCGCTCCTCCACTCTCCTCCTGAAGAGTGGACTATGGTCTCCGCACGAGGTGAAGGGGATCCTTCTGGACGGTCTCCGACAAGAGACTCACCCGTCACCGGCAGTCTGCTGCACCAGGTCTTCGAGTGAGGAGCTCTCCCCGGTCCATTGCGTCTTACTCAGATTCAGGCCTCCATCCCCGAAGTGCCTTAGGACCCTTCCCTCGCGGAACTCAGTGTTGGGCACTGAGCTCCGGACCTTCTTGCAAGTACCTCACCCCAGGGCTGAAGGTGCCTGGGGTGGAACACGATCTCCGGTGGTCCCCTAGGCCGAAGCCTCCTAGGGGACTAGCGCGAACCCACGTCTGCAAGCTGAAGGTGCTTGGGACGAAGACCCCGTGACCAAGATGGCCGGCCCCTTTATCCCCTCTCCCAGCAAGCATGGCGGGTTCCCCGCCCCACCATACCGCTACCGAGAGAGGACAAAAAGGAGGCTCAACACACAGTGAGATTCGTCCCTCCGGCCACGGTGACAGCGCCACCTGGTGGACCGCAGGGAACATAGCACTGATGTCACATCTAGATTCAAAAAAATGCACCCGGGAAAGTAAGTACCCGCTACAGATAGATTGAGCAGGCAGGCGATTCAGTTAGCTAGATTTAGCAGGCAGTTGATTCAGTTAGCTCCAGTATATTTAGTATATATATATACATTCCAGGCTTTGTACATATATATTTACTGTATACAGTTTAGCTAAATCTCACTGCAGAGCGTTCCTGTTGTTCTCTTCCTAATATACTACAGGCAGGCAGTTGATTCAGTTAGCTGCAGTATATTCAGTCAGTATACTGTATCTTGTGCCGCTAGATCGCACTTCAGACCATTCCTGTTGTGCTCTTCCTAATATACTACAAGTAGGCAGTTGATTGAGTTAGCTGCAGTATATTCATTCAGTATACTGTATCCTGTGCAGCTAGATCTCACTGCAGAGCGTTCCTGTTGTTCTCTTCCTAATATACTACAGGCAGGCAGTTGATTCAGTAAGCTGCAGTATATTCAGTCAGTATACTGTATCCTGTGCAGCTAGATCGCACTGCAGACCGTTCCTGTTGTGCTCTTCCTAATATATTACAGGCAGGCAGTTAATTCAGTTAGCTGCAGTATATTCAGTCAGTATATTGTATCCTGTGCAGGTAGATCTCACTGCAGACCGTTCCTGTTGTGCTCTTCCTAATATACTACAGGCAGGCAGTTGATTCAGTTAGCTGCAGTATATTCAGTCAGTGTACTGTATCCTGTGCAGCTAGATCCCACTGCAGACCGTTCCTGTTGTCCTTCTCCTAATATACTACAGGCAGGCAGTTGATTCAGTTAGCTGCAGTATATTTAGTCAGTATACTGTATCCTGTACAGCTAGATCTCACTGCAGACCGTTCCTGTTGTCCTTCTCCTAATATACTACAACCAGGCAGTTGATTCAGTTAGCTGCAGTATATTTAGTCAGTATACTGTATCCTGTACAGCTAGATCTCACTGCAGACCGTTCCTGTTGTGTTCTTCCTAATATACTACAGGCAGGCAGTTGATTCAGTTAGCTGCAGTATATTCAGTCAGTATACTGTATCCTGTGCATGTAGATCTCACTGCAGACCGTTCCTGTTGTTCTCTTCCTAATATAGTACAGACAGGCAGTTGATTCAGTTAGCTGCAGTATATTTAGTCAGTATACTGTATCCTGTACAGCTAGATCTCACTGCAGACCGTTCCTGTTGTGTTCTTCCTAATATACTACAGGCAGGCAGTTGATTCAGTTAGCTGCAGTATATTCAGTCAGTATACTGTATCCTGTGCAGCTAGATCTCACTGCAGACTGTTCCTGTTGTGCTCTTCCTAATATACTACAGGCAGGCAGTTGATTCAGTTAGTTGCAGTATATTCAGTATATATATACATCCCAGCTTTGTATATATATATATATATATATATATATATATATATACACACTGTATCCTGTGCAGCTAGATCCCACTGCAGGCCATTCCTGGTGTACCTATTCAAATACATTACAAATACATCAAATACAGTATGTCTGGAAGGCCAAAAAGGAGAGGCAGACACTCACAGGCCACTAAAAGAGAGCAAGCAGGCTCTGTGTCTAGAGCCAACAGTGCTGGTCGTGGACACGGTGCATCCTCAGCACGTGGCCGTGGGGCACGCTTGTCCTTTTTTTCGGCAGCTGGCCGCGTTGAGCCACAACATGCAGAAGAGTTGGTAGAGTAGATGACCAAGCCGTCCTCATCCTCCTCATCCTCTGTCACCCAGGCTCAGAGTACTTTGGCTGCCAATGCAGCTGCCAAAGCGGCCTATTCCATCAGGTCCAGGTCATCAGTTACTCCTTCCCTAGCCCACCATCATGCACGGAGGAGTCCCCCGAACTGTTCGACCACAGTGTTGGGTACATGCTGCAGGAGGATGCGCAGCGTTTTGAAGGCTCCGATGACGGTACCCAGCTTGAGGAAGGCAGTAACGTGAGCCCAGAGAGAGGGGGTGCCCAAGAAGAACAACAAACTGGCAGTCATGTTCCAGCTGCAGCATACTGCCAGGTTTGCTCCAGTGATAAGGAGGGAGGGGATGATGAGGTCACTGACTCTACGTGGGTGTCTGATAGGAGAGGGGAGAAGGAGGAGGAGGAGGCACATCTTCAATGAGACAGGATGCCCTCCAGGGGCCAGCTTAAGGGCAGCCAACCGATTGCATCACACCACAGAGCTCTGCATGTGCAGGGCGCTGCTGACTCTGCACGTTTTTCCAAAATTTCTTTGGTGTGGGCCTTTCTTGAAATGTGTGTAGCAGATCGCACCGTTGCTGTTTGCAACATATGTCTGAAGAGTATCAAGCGTGGCCAAAACAGCAGCCTCTTGGGCACCACATGCTTGAAGAGACATATGACGACCTGCCATGCAGTCCGTTGGCAAGCGTACCTAAAAGACCCACACCAAAGAACAAGGCGGACCTCTCCTTGCTCCTCATCAGCTGGGATCTCCAACCCCACTATACCTTCAGTCCTCTCAGAAACCTGCACTGAGAGGAATGAAGGTGTAGAATTAGGTGTGCCACTGCCAAGTACTTGCGGGCAATCTGCTATCGCTACACCAACGTCCGATTGTAGCAGGCAAATTTCCCTACCTCAGTTGCTAAACCAGCGAAAGAAATTCAGTCCCAGCCATCCACATGCCCAGCGGTTGAATGCTGGCTTGGCTAAATTGCTAGCACTCCAACTGCTGCCTTTTCAGTTGGTAGACTCTGCCCCCTTTCATGAATTTGTGGAATGTGCAGTACCTCAGTGGTAGGTTCCCAAATGCCACTTTTTTTTTTCACGGAAGGCGATTCCGGCTCTCTACCGGCACGTGGAAGGCAATGTCTTGGCTTTGCTGGACAGGGCAGTCAGCGGAAAGGTGCATATTACTGCTGACTCATGGTCCAGCAGGCATGGACAGGGACGTTACCTATCTTTCACAGCGCACTGGGTGACTCTGCTGGCAGCTGGGAAGGATGCAGGAAAGGGTGCAGTATTGTTGGAGCTTGTTCCACCACCATGCCTCCAAAATGCTACTAGTGGCGATTCTGACACACCTCTCTCCTCTACCCACTCCTCTTCTTCTTCCTCCATGGCCTCTTCCTCTATAGATTTGTCCTCTGAACCAGCTGTGCTCCGTAGGCATTCAAGGGGCTACGCAAGCACTCAGGCGAAAGATGCCATGCTGTGCTTGAGCTGGTGTTCTTAGGGGACAGGAGCCACACTGGGGCAGAGATTCTGTCCCAGCTCTGCAGGGGCAGGCTCAGAGGTGGTTGACGCCACGCCAGCTTCAGCCAGGAATGGTGGTTTGCCACAATGGCACCAACCTCCTCTCCACCCTCCGACAGGGACACCTGACCCATGTGCCCTGTTTGGCTCACGTCCTTAATTTGGTGGTGAAGCGGTTCTTTTGCAGGTACCCGGGCTTACAGGATCTCCTGAGGCAGGCCAGGAAAGTCTGTGTGCATTTCAGCCGGTCATATAATGCCATTGCTCGGCTGGCTGACCTCCAAAAGGAATACAACCTGCCCAAGAACCGCCTAATCTGTGACATGCCCACCAGATGGAACTCAACGTTGGCCATGCTGCAGCGGCTGCACACGCAGCAGAGGGCCATCAATGAGTACCTGTGCGACTATGGCACCAGGACATGGTCAGGGGAGCTTGGCTTCTTTTCGCCACGCCAGTGGCTCATGATCAAGGATGCATGCACTGTTCCGTCACCATTTGAGGAGGCCACGAGGATGGTGAGCACTGACAGTGCATGCATCAGTGATACTGTCCCTCTTGTCTACCTGTTGGAGCACACGCTGCGTGGAATAATTGACAGGGCACTTGAGGCAGAACAGAGGGAGGAAGAGGACTTCCTTACCTCTCAAGGCCCCCTTTATCCAGACAGTGTCCCTGCGGGCCCGCCAATCACACAGGAAGAGGAGGAGAAGGATTGTGTCAGCATGGAGGTAGAGCCTAGAACTCAGCATCAGCAGCAGTCTTCAAGGGATCGTTTACAGTCCCCAGAAACCCATTAACTTGTACGTGGCTAGGAGGAGGTGTTTGCGGATAATGTCGTCCTTAGTGACCCAGAGGACTCTGGACCGAATGCCTCAGCAAACCTACGCTACTTGGCCTCCCTGATCCTGCAAAGCTTGCAAAAGGACCCTCGGATTTGTGGTATCAAGGAGAGGGATCATTACTGCCTGGCAACCCTCCTTGATCCACGTTACAAGGGTAAGGTTGCAGAACTTATCCAGCCACCGCAGAGGGAGCAGAGGATGAAACATCTTTGGGAGGCCTTGCAGAAAGGTTTGTGCAACGCGTTTCCAGAGCCTGGGAGGTTACAAATTCCTGGTCCTGAACAACGTGTTGCTGAGGCTTCGGTCAGTCACAGGAGCGGTGGAGAAGGTGGCCGTCTGACCGATGCCTCCAGACAATTTTTTAGTCCGCAGCCCCAAGGTCTGATCGATTCCAGCAACCATCGCCAGTGTCTGATTTACATGGTGCAGAAATCACTAGGGGTAAGATCAGACTTGGAGACCTTTCCAACCAAAATTCCTCTGGGTTACTGGGTCTTGAGGATGGATCACTGGCCAGAGCTTGCACAGTATGCAATTGAGCTACTGGCCTGTCCTGCATCCAGCGTTCTTTCGGAACGCACATTCAGTGCTGCTGGAGGCTTTGTAACCAATCACAGAGTGCGCCTGTCCACCTTAATAAAAATGAATCAGTCTTGGATCACCACCAGCTTCCAAGCACCTGATGCTGATGTAACCGAATAATTTTTTTATGAATGTGAGATCCCTTCAAGACTGCCTAGACTGATGCTGAGTGAGTATCCTGTTATGCTGAGTGACTATCCTATTCCTCCTCAATGTTCATGTTGATAGCTTGTAAGAACATTTTTGGTTCTAGCCTTCTGGGCACCACCAGTGGCTAAGGCACAATTTTTCTGCCCCTGTCTAACAGGGGCGTGTAATTAAAATTTTTGCTGTATTATTTTGCAGCAGGGCTTGTTTCTGCGCTCCAACTAGAGTATCTGTGAAGGGTTGCAGTGTTGTGACACCAGCACCAGTGCCTAAAGCCCAATTTTTCTGCCCGTGTTCAACAGGGGCGTGCAATTACAATTTTTGCTGTAATATTTCACAGCAGGGCCTGTTCCTGCACCCACCATAGTAACTGTGAGGGCTTACAGTGTTGTGGCAACACCACCACACCACCGCCAAAGGCCCAATTTTTCTGCCCCTGTTTAACAGGGGCATGTAATTACAATTTTTGATCTAATATTTCACAGCAGGGCCCGTTCCTGCGCCCACCAAGAGTAACTGTGAGGGCTTACAGTGTTGTGGCAACACCACCACACCACCACCATAGGCCCAATTTTTCTGCCCCTGTTTAACAGGGGCATGTAATTAAAAATTTTGATCTAATATTTCACAGCAGGGCCTGTTCCTACGCCCACCAAGAGTAACTGTGAGGGCTTACAGTGTTGTGGCAACAGCACCACACCACCGCCAAAGGCCCAATTTTTCTGCCCCTGTTCCACAGGGGCGTGTAAATACAATTTTTTATCTAATATTTCACAGCAGGGCCCGTTCCTGCGCCCACCAAAAGTAACTGTGAGGGCTTACAGTGTTGTGGCAACACCACCAAAGGCCCAATTTTTCTCACCCTGTTCAACAGGGGCATTTTTTTTTCTCTCTCTTCCCTCTCTCTCTCATCGACCTCCCTAATAAATTCTGACGGCGTTGAGGGGGTGGAGTGAGATGTATGCCCCTGAATGGGAGAGAGGGAGTGGAGTCGTGCTGGGGTGGGGCGGGGAGGGGAGGGCTGGGAGGGGGGGGACAAGGAGTAGGGCACATAAAGGAGAAGAGGGCCTGGAAGTAATATTAGGATAGAGAGTGTATATGATCACTGCGAGGACATCACAATTTTGCATTTTTTATTCCCCTGGGGAATATGGGCTTGTCACTTAAAAGTGGGGGAAGAGTAGGTCGGGGGGAAGACCGCCTGAATGTAAACATGGGTGAAGATATCACAAGGTATAATTATTTATATTTAAACACTATGGCCATTAGTGGTCTCTTAAGAGGCACTGGTAGAAGGGAATCAATAGATAAACACTTTTTTTTTTTTCTCTTCTAAAGTTTGCTTGTTCTTTCTCAACCTTGGGAATTAGGCCAGGGAGGCCACTATACACAACTATGGGTAATTAATACCTAAATAAACACGAGGCACAGATAGATATATATATGTATATATACGTGTGTATGTGTAGGTGAATGTGTATGTATGTATGTGTGTATGTATGTGTGTGTGTGTATATATATATATATATGTATATGTAGATATGTATATATGTGTGTGTGTATGTATATATATATGTATGTATATAATTTCTTATTTTATCTTCTTCCCCCCCACATAAAAATAATAGACACCATGGCCATTAGTGGCCTCTTTGGAAGCAAGAGGGAGCACTGTTTAAGAGATAAATAAGGACACAGTAGGATAACACACAATATAAGTAGAAGGGAAGGAGTGAGTGGGGATAGAGCAGACACACTCCACTTCAACCAGGGATGGTGCTGAAGGAGGGGGGGAGGTAGAGGGAATTATATGTTTTCTTTTTTTTTTCTTTTTTTTTCTTTTTCTCCTCTTTCTCTCTCTTCTTTCCTTTCTCTTGGGGGGGGGGGGGGATATGATTATTATTATTCTGATAAGATAATTATGTACTTGGTTCTGCCTTGCAATGCTTATTGGCTTTTATGGAAATGTACAATGTTGAATGGAAATGTAAAATGTTTGAAGCTTACAATAAAATAAAAATAAAATAAAAATTTTGATTATAACAACAGGGGCATGTAATTACAATTCTTTATATAATATTTCACAGAAGGGCCCGTTCCAGCGCCCACCAAGAGTAACTGTGAGGGCTTACAGTGTTCTGGTACCACCAACACCTAAGGCCTACATTTCTGCAGAGTATATAGGGCAGGCCCCTACTTTCAAACATCCGACTTACAAACAACTCCTACTTACAAATGGAGAGAGACAACAGCAAGGAAGGGAAATTCTCTCCTGTAAGAGTTAATATGTGAAAAGGTGTCTCCTCCACTGATGCTTTATCACCAATCCTTGTTTCCCTAAAAATCTCAAATTTTCAAAATCCAATTGTCATTGGGACAGAAAGTGAGGTGAAATGTTCTGAACGGGGGCACAGACAGCAAAACAAATTTTACAGGGGTGATAACCCTTCCCTATGTTTTCCAAAAAGATTAAAAATAGATTTTTTTTGGCTGGAACTACACTTACATGTACCTGTACCAAATTACAAACAGATTCAACTTAAGAACAAACCTAGAGTCCCTGTCTTTCATTGAACCGCCTGTATATTGCTGTTCAGAGTATATAGGGCCTGGGGGCCCCCACGCTTTTTCTTTTTTTAATTTGGGTGCGGGGTTCCCCTTAATATCCATACAAGACCCAAAGGGCCTGGTAATGGGCTGGGGGGTTACCCATGCCGTTTTTCTCAATAATTTTCATCCATATTGCCTGGACCCGACATTACAGTCACAAGCAGTTTTAAATGACTTTTATTCCTTTAGAAATGTCATTTTGTGCAGGGACTGTTCTAAACACGGGAACCACGCCACTTTACAGGCATACTATAGACAACCCCCAGGTACGGTATTTAACCACTTGCCTACAGGGCACTTTCACCCCATTCCTGCCCAAGCCATTTTTCAGCTTTCAGCGCTGTCACACTTTGAATGACAACTGCGCAGTCAGGCAACACTGTACCCAAATGACATTTTTATCACAAATAGAACTTTCTTTTGGTGGTATTTGATCACCTCTGCAGTTTTTATTTTTTTTATTTATTTTTTTTTAAACCAATTTTTTCCTCTGTTTAGGCCGATACGTATTCTTCTACATATTTTTGGTAAAAAAAATCGCAATAAGCATATATTGATTGGTTTGTTCAAAAGTTATCGCAGCTACAAAATAGGGGATAGATTTATAGAATTTTTCAAAATGTATTTTTTTACTAGTAATGGTGGCGATCAGCGATTTTTATCGTGACTGTGATATTGCGGCGGACACATCGGACACTTTTGACACAATTTTGGGACCATTCACATTTATACAGCGATCCCTGCTATAAAAATGCATTGATTACTGAATAAATGTGACTGGCAGGGAAGGGGTTAACACTAGGGGGCGATCAAGGGGTTAAATGTGTTCCCTAGGGAGTGATTCTTACTGTGGGGGGAGGGGACTGACTGGGGCAGGTGACCGATGGTTGTCCCTATGTACAAGGGACACACCATCAGTCTCCTCTCCCTGACAGGATGTGGATCTGTGTGTTTACACACACAGATCCTTGGTCCTGCTCAGTTACTGGGCAATTGCGGGTGCCCGGCGGCCATCGCACATCGGGTCCCCAGTGACGCAGTGGGTGCGTGCCCCCTAGTGGCTTGGGAAGGCGCAACGTCATATGACGTCTGCCCAGAACAACAGGGTCTTCCTCCTGCCGTCATTTGACGGCGGGCGGTGGACAAGTAGTTAAAGGAATATTTCACTTTTATTTTTTCACTTTAAGCATCATTAAAATCACTGCTCCCGAAAAAACGTCTGTTTTTAAAACTTTTTTTGCATTGATACATGTCCCCTGGGGCAGGACCCGGGTCCCCAAACCCTTTTTAGGACAATAACTTGCATATTAGCCTTTAAAATTAGCATTTTTGATTTCTCACGTTCGAGTCCCAGAGACTTTAACGGTGTTCGAAAGTTTGCGCAAACTTTCGGTCCGTTCGCATGTTCTGGATGCGAACCGAACCGGGGGGTGTTTGGCTCATCCCTAGTGGTGTGGTATTGGCTGTCAAAAAATCCCCAAAAAGAGGCATTCAGAGGGCAGCAGTATCTCCTCCCGAAAGCCTATGATCCGCTCCTGTACCACAAATTTAAACTTGGCCAACAGTAGATATCATATTTATCGGCGTATAACACGCGCCGGGGTATAACACACACCCCAAGTTTAAGAGGGAATTTTAGGGAAAAAAAACTTTTGGGAGGGAAGTTTAAAAAAAATAAAAACTTACATTTAAATGCAGCCTTATCAGTGTCATTTGCAGCCTTGTCACAGTGCAGCCTTGCCCCAGTGTCCATTGCAGCCTTGTCAGTGTCCATTGCAGCCTTGTTCCAGTGCAGCCTTGCCCCCAGTGTCCATTGCAGCCTTCCCCCAGTGTTCATTGCAGCATTGGCGGAATTAAAATTTGGCGCCGCCGAGATCGCCGCAGAGATCGCCGCAGAGACAGGGCGGAGCGGGGCGAACGCCGCCGAGAACGCAGGGAACGCAGGGACTGGGCGGAGCCGAGATACACATAGCCGAGTGTACTCGGCTCTACTCGGCTCTGCTCACAGTCACACCGAGTCCCGCCCTATGATGGACATAACACGGGACTGGGCGTAACTGTGAGCGGAGCCTGAGAAAAGCCGAGTACACTCAGCTATGTGTATCTCGGCAGCGATCGCTCCGCTCACAGTCAGCGGAGATCGACGGGGATAGGTGGGTATCAGCGTATAACACGCACCCACGATTTTCCCCTGATTTTAAGGGGAAAAAAGTGTGTGTTATACACTGATAAATACGGTACTTCTTATTGTTTAATATTAATAAAGTGACCCTAGGCCTCCCTGCTCCTGTAATTTTTATATTTTTCTTGTGCAGCTAGGCTTTATTTACTCAGGCTGTACAGAGAAATTTATAGGAAGCTTCAGGTTTTCCTGAGCTCCTATTTCAATAATTTCTAACAACCATTGTTGAATTAATGCAGTAAGTTGTGCTATATATCTTGCTTGAAGGGATAATGAATATTTATTTTGCTGGCAAATCTATGATAGTTTCAATCTCGAGCACCTAAAGCAAAATAATTATTTGGTGTGCACATTGCAGCACAATTGTAAGAATGGGAGTCTGAAACCTGAGCCTGCCACTCTGTACATGAAAAACAAACAATTCCCAGCCAAAACCAAAATGACCCTGTCTAACAGTTTACGTTAAAGTGGTTGTAAGCCCTTACAGACCACTTTCACCTACAGGTAAGCCTAGATTAAGGCTTACCTGTAGGTGCTGGAAATATCTCCTAAACCTACACGGTTTAGGAGATATTTACAATTTCCCGTACGGCGATGTCTAATGCGCATGCACCGATGTATTCGGCGCATGTGCACTCTAGAAAGGGCACGCTGTGCCGTTTCAAGCTGGGGTCATGCCGTGACTGGCGGCTCCCGCGCGCATATGCGGGAGTGACGTCACGCGACAATCAGACAGTCACAGAGCCGGAGTTCGCGGCCTCGGAAGGAAGAGGGGTGAAGAATGGACGCTTCCTGCCAGCGAGTTTCGGCGAGTTTCGGTTTCAGGTAAGTGACACATAATGGGCTACTATGCGATGCATAGTAGCTCATTATGCTTTACCTTTGCAGGGAAACAAAGAGGAAGTAAAAGCCATCAGGGTTTACTTCCTCTTTAACAACAAGAGGTTTAGTCGCACAGATTTGCAAATATATACAGTATATACAGTATATATATATACAGTATATATGTAAATTGCAGTGGCCACGTCAAGGCACCCCAGTTTACTGGTAGTTCTTAAGGGAACTACTGCCAGAAAATTGTTGTTAGAACTATCTTAACTATTTAAAACCTTCATAATGTTCATCTTTTCTCTGTCCACCTCCACCACTCTGTAGCACGGATTCCTAAACTCTATCCCCACAAAGTCTCTCTTGCATTTTTCAGATGCGACATAAGCTTTATTATGTACATATTAATGATGTAAAGATGCATATTCTCCTCCTCCCTTGCCTGAATCAATTACAATTTTCTACTAAATCTAAACCCTGTGTACCCTTAAAAATATGTGGGATTGTAGGTCATGTGATCTTTTGTGTTCTTTTCTCCATCCAGAAATTTGGAGCTTGTGGGCAGAGATTATTTGTATATTGGGAAAAAACCTGCGCTAAACCAAATAATATTGAGAAAAATTAATAAATACTTGATCAAAGAAAACTGTGATGCTGCTACAAGTAAAAAGCTAAAAAATACTAAAGCTCAACAAACATATGCAAAAAGAAACAAGTGCGCAATCACCATGAATTAAAACAACAATCCTGCAAACAGGAAACATTTTTTTTTTTTTTTAAAACATCAAGTGAAAAATAAATATATATAGTGAAAAAAAGGGGTTAATGTAGAGAATCTTCTATTATAAGGAATCTCCAAACAATATTCATTTAACGAATGTGTATAAAAAGTGTCCCAAAAAAGAAGTTGTATATTTAAATGTTTTTAAATATTAAATAATCAGCTCCACCAATCTTCATATGGGTAAGGAATTATCCGATGTAGATCTTATTCCATATACATTCGACAGTAGGGAATAATATTAAAGCCGCTTACCAGATCGATGGGACCTCGGATTACAGAGGTCTCAAGAGCGTGTGCATCTGCCTGCCGGCACCGAGGATATCCACCTGCTCCTTATCCCAAGGGATCTCTCCTCGCTCCACCAGCTCGACCTTGGGTCACACTGATGTGCTTTTAGGACTTTTAAGGGTGAACTGGGTAAAGCTTATTGGCATTGCCAGGGTGGTCTATAAATGAAAGACCTGACATTCTTTAACACAAGTGCCCACACTGTAATGACACGCCTCTGGTGCTGAGAAACTACAGGAAGCCTGGACTGTGCAGAGCATCATGCAGATTGGGTTGGCTGCCATAGGATCAGGGTGCGATAATATTGTCTAAAGCAACATGGAAATAAAGAAGATTACCAGTCCATTTGGCTTGAGGATGCACTATGTTGCCACATGCTGTTTTTTGTGCTGCTCTACCCACCAATACACAAAAATGTAGTGGTGTGCTGCTGCCCTGACTGACCTTTGTATGAAAGCAGGGCCAACCGTGACGCCACTCACACACTCCACTAGGGAGTCCACTCTAGAACATGGCTGCCTAAAGCCTGTACACTCTGGCCACTCACAGTCCAGAGCCATAAGTTTTTCTGCAACTGGTGTGCATTTGGCAGGTTATAAACTTTTCACTCACCATACTCCTGGTCCCCTTAGCAGTGACCCACTGACAGCTGCTCCTTGTGCAAGGTCTTGTGTCTTCCCTTATGGTTACACGATAGGGCTCAGACATTCTGATGAACACCTGAGGCCCATGTGACATGAGGGCTCAGTTCACTTGCCACATGCTACATGGAGGGGTAGCCCCCATCTCCTATCCACCATCTTCCCCAATCCCATCAGGTTTGCATTAGAGCTGTCTCCTCAGGATCCCATTTCCTACAGTATGGTCTTTTTATGAGATGCACCCCTGTCAAGTACCTAACAATGTGCTGTCCCAACTCACACCTACAGTGATGGCGCCTGCAGTTAGTCTACCCCCCCAACCCCCACCCTGAGGGCTATGCTCCCTAACTTCCTTCCTTGCTGCAGCATCTCAGCCTATATAAGCTCAGGCAAGTTAGAGCTTAGACGGGGGAAGACCTCACGGCCCAGGTAACGTGGTGGAGGTCATGTGTGCCTGATACCAGAAACCTGTTAAATAGAACTCCGTCTGTGTGAGAGGCAGCATTTGAGCATGGCTCAATAAGAAGAAATCCCTGGGTTCTGAAAACACCCTGAGTCTGCCCTGAATGGGAAAATGAAAATTTTGACGTGGACATATTATCAAATCAAAATGATAGTTTTGTTAAAAAAGGTGACTCTTGTTTGCAATAAAAAATGCTGCTGGCCACAATCTTTAAATATACCTTTATATTTTTTATTTTAAAATAATTTACGGAATCTAAATGCAAATGTGAAGCATGTTATTAAATTGTCATTATATGATTTCTTTATATTTTTCAGCAGTCTGTGCAATAAAATCTTAACACAAAAACATTGAGATTTGACTTGCATTCATAATAAATTAATCAAGCACTAACTGAATTCCATAATTCGCTTTAAAAATAGATGTGCAGTTATTTTTCCTTCAGATATATTCTTGGTTTTCAAGCACTTTATTATTATTATTAATTTTCGTAGTTGAGCTGCTATTTGTCAGCTTGACATAAATCACCTGTGGAAGCATAATAAAAGTTTTGCATTTTTGCTTCCTCAGACAGCTTTATTCGTTTGTTGACCTTAAAAAGTGTTCCTTTTAATTTTTTTCTTTTTTTTCATCTTGGCTATATTTATCACTCTTAGATAACTGAAAATAAACTTTCTGCCTACCTGTTGCAGATATAGTGCTTTATCTAATCCAAAGTCTACATTAGGCTTTGTGATACCAGGACAGTTCAAACTAGGATAAATGTTTAATAAGGACACTATACCATTTTCATATAATAAACTGTTAAATAATACATATAAAAAAAATGTTGTCCACTACAGAAAAGCTTGAGGGCTTTACATCTCTATGGCATGGTAATGCATTTAACATGCATTACTGCATTGCAAAGCACTTAATTTTGAATGCCACACTCAGCCTCCCCCTGTGCATAGATTTATTTGCTCTGAGCTAACAACCTAAGCACCAGCAGACTAGGAGTGATCTTCACTGGGGCAGGTGAAACCCTACATACACACATGGAACTCACCACCATGTGTTTTAACTGAAACAGCCACAATTTATAGCATCTGCTTTTGCAATTCTGACCTTTTAAAAGAAATGTCTGTGTCACTCACTGCCACATCCAGACAGGAATGTAACAGATTTTACAATACAGTAGTTACCTACAGAGGTAACTGTTCTGTTAATTTATGATTAAAACATTCAGAGATTTTGCTTATCGATTTTTAAATATCATTGTACTGCAAGAAAATATTTACAAAAAAATTAAAATAAATACGACAATAGCAGGAGTAAAACAAAAATGTGCTTTTGGGGGCATCTGGTATTTTTCTTTTTACGCCTCTGAATGCAGATGCATGTTAGTTATGTGCTCACTGCTCAGACATTTAAACACATATTTGTGCGCAGCATTCAGGGACATAAAGAAATGCCTCAGATTCTCACAGAAATATATTTGCACTTTTTATTCTTAAAGAGGAGTTCCGCCTCCAAATACAAAGCCGATTTTCGGATCGGCTGTCGGGTGCTGCCGCTGCCATTCAAGGTGAGGGAAACCATCAGTAAAGCGGCCTTTTGGCTTCACAGCCGGTTCCCTACTGCTCATGTGCGAAGCGCACTGTGCTTTCTAACTGGCATGTCGGCGGAGGAAGGAGGAGGGGGGGCCTAACTTCCGAGGGAATTTCACCCAATCACACGTATCTGAGGGGTGTGTTGATGGAAGTGCTAGACAATTTTAATATGCTCAGCAGACCCATAATGATAGCAATTAGATTTCATAAGCCAACAACCTTAATATTATTTCACAGAATTAAACAAATATTATACACTGTAAAAATGACGTACGTCTCACTTATGGGAGCCAATGCTTTTTATTAGCCTCCTGGACCTTGTAATATAGATGTGTTTGGTGTCTTCCCATATCTTAGTGTAACCATTTTTTATGATAACTTCATTACAGAAGGAATTATGAACTATGGATAGTTTTTCTCTCTTAGTTAAAACAAAAACTTGAAATATGTATTGCTTTAGGCTGCTCTGTTACACTATTTATGATGGGGCAGTTTATGACATGACTTCATTAGGTGTCTTTGAAGACCTACTAGTAAAGGTTTTGTGATACCTACCCATTCCATCTAACGTTCTCTGCTTTATCAGACGCTTCATGTGTTCTGGATGCTAATTATATATGTGAGATTTAAATCTGACCATTTTTTGTCACTGATTCATGAATTTGGAAAAAGGAGAGAGGCGCTATTTCAAATACAACTTCCTCATTTTCTCCACTTGCCAGCCTGACAGCCCTCTAGCCAAAACTATCTGTGTAATGGAGAGGGACTAGAACACCTGACAGGTTTTCATTGCTGTTTGTGTCCCAGTTAAGAAATTGTACCTTCTCTTTTTGTCCTAGTGACTGTTGCAACAGGGAGTGGTCACTAGAACAGGAATAGATGGGAAATCTTCCAATCAGGACATTAATTATAGTTACCTGACAAATATCAGGAATTTGTCCCACCTTGACAGCTTTCCTCAAACTTCCTGTTGTGGCTATGGGACTAAAATGAGGAGACACCTCTCCAATGGGACACAGATGAGGACAAATGCCTTCAGTTCTACTTTATATAAACAACAGGTACTGTATGCTATTAGAAACTGAAACCCAACTTTGGAGTTTCTGTTTCAATCTTTGAGGATAAACTACTTGCACATACAGCTTGAGAGTACAGGGATGGCTTATTCCTGCTGGTTAGGAATAAGGGTGAACTGTAGATTGGCTTCTGACCTTTGCACTGTGCTACTCCAAGCTCTTTGGTGTGCATTATGCCATACATTAATTCTTGTGGCAATAAAGCAGCCCATTCAAAACCTCTGCACAACTCAACCTGGACCTCACTTTTTTTTAAAGCAATGCAGCACATCATGTATTGGATTGCAGAACATCAGGGTTTTTGTTGGTGTCAGGGGTTTGGTGTTGACCAGGCAAGTACAAGCACCTCAAGATGCTTTCTTCATAGACTCAGAGTTAGTTATGTATATGTTTGCTTTAAAATACAACAACCACTATGCAGTGTAAAAGGCCTCCCTAAATAATACCCTAAACAATTTTTGGTAAGTCAAGGTTTTCCAACTACCGGTAGATTGTAATGTGTCAAATCTAACAAAAACGTATCCAATATATCCGGTATTTCATAAAACCCAAATTTTATTAGTGCGTTTGGATCTTATTTGGAGCATATATTATATAAAAGCAAATCTAAGATTTCAGCTTAAAAAATCCATATTACAAAAAAAAAATGCAGAATTATTGCAATCAGCGTATCACATTAACCATAAGTACTGTATATAGATGCACATCAGAAATAATACAAGCTTTATTTTTTAGAAAAGATTAAGAATAGTACAGTGGAACCTTGGATTGCGAGTAACCCGGTTAACAGGCGTTTTGCAATACGAGCATTGCATTTTTAAAAATCGTAACACGGTTTGCGATGGTTGACTGGCAAAATGAGCACGATTCAGGCCAAAGCGCTGTGCAGTACTGCATTTGGCCTGAGGTAGGGGGCGCAGGAGCCGATCAGAGCTGAACGTCGCCAATCGCAGCCGATTGGCGCCGTTTGGAAATGCACAGAAAGGCCCGAGGACAGCACGGCTGACCTCGGCAAATCTTGGGAACGAAGTCTTTCGGAGGTTTTCCGAGGTCAGCCGAGGTGTCCTCGGGCCTTTTAGGCCTTTTCCGAGGCTCTCTGGCGCCCCCCGCCTCTGGCCGCATGCGGTATTGCATGCCATTGAAGTCAATGCGGAACAAATTACTTTTGTTTCCATTGACTTCAATGGGGAAGCTCGCTTTGATATGCGAGTACTTTGGATTACGAGCATTTTCCTGGAACGGATTATGCTTGTAATCCAAGGTTCCACTGTACATGCATTCAGTGTTCAAACAGCTACTGTATTATTGGCAAAGGACCCAAACAAGAGACCTGATGGAATTATGCACATATACCCAGATATATATAGTTATTAATAAAGATACTTCCAGGTGAATGTTGCAGCAAAGTCCAGTTGCAGGGGCTCCTAAGGGTGATTATGATGCAGCATTTTTCTTGGTGTCAGACATCTAAAAACAAGATCTGTGGTGATGAGGAGACCCCCCAGCCAATGTCCAACCAGCCTGGAACGAAGCTTTTCATCTGTGGAAACAATGGCGTGGCACTGGAATGCAGAGTCAGCCTATCTACTCTGGGCATAATACCTAGCGTAGCGCCTAATCTGTTATGCAACCAGACCTCTAACTACCAGAGGTGACTGTTGGATA
This sequence comes from Rana muscosa, assembly GCA_029206835.1. Classification (NCBI taxonomy): domain Eukaryota; kingdom Metazoa; phylum Chordata; class Amphibia; order Anura; family Ranidae; genus Rana; species Rana muscosa. Next base: position 294,880,650 of record CM055116.1, read on the forward strand.
CCTAACCATGGCTCTAGCCTATGCTGGTTATTGATCCCTGAATGAAAAATAGCTACATAATCCTAGACCAGAAGGGACAGGGTTAACTAGGCTAACAGAGGCTGAATATAAACTCAATAGTATCACAGACAAACTATCTTGTATAGCGCATGTGAGATACCAAGGGGGGCAGATATACTCTGTCACCAGTCTTTAAACATACAGTTATCCTAGCTATGGACACAATAGTAAATTATTTAAAATAGGAACACTTGCTTAATAATCCCTAGTTTTGGCCTGGGTTAGTAGCAGTCCAGTGCAGGACATGTGGTATTAGACTCTTTATATTTACTTCCTCCATTTGCATAGTTGCCAACAGTCACGGATTGGCCGGGACATTCCCGGGATTCAAACCCTTTTCCCGGATTTATTTTGTCCCGGACAATGTCCCGGCCAATCCGATTTTTCCCGTTTTCCCTGAATTTGGACGCCGCAGGCCGCCGCCGCTAGAGGTCCACGGCTGGCGGAGACAATGTCTCCGCCGGCCGCCATGTTCAAGAAGACCAAAACACCGATGTAGTACAATAGAAAATAAAGCCGCTGCGGCGCCGCCCACACCCCGCACCTCCCCGGGGGTGGGCGGCGCCGCAGCAGCTTTATCTTCTATTGTACTACATCTGTGTTTTGGCTGGCCGGCAGGCCACCCCCCCGCCCCGCCCCGCCCCGCTGCAGGTCTGTCTGTAATGGAAAGGGGTGGGGGTCGGCAGCGCCACAGCTTAATTTTTATTTTTTTTTCAGCCACACTGTCGGCTCCGCCTCTATTTTGTTCCCCTTCGGGGAAGGGGAAACAATAATGGCGGCCGAGACAGGAGACGCCTGTGGTTAAGGGGGGACTCCGCTGGGGATGCCTGTGGTAAGGGGGGACTCCGCTGGGAACGCCTGTGGTAAGGGAGGACTCCGCTGGGGACGGCTGAGGTAAGGGGGGACTCCGCTGGGGACGCCTGATGTAAGGGGGGACTCCGCTGGGGACGCCTGATGTAAGGGGGGACTCCGATGGGGACGCCTGATGTAAGGGGGGACTCCGCTGGGGACGCCTGAGGTAAGGGGGGACTCCGCTGGGGATGCCTGATGTAAGGGGGGACTCCGCTGGGGACGCCTGAGGTAAGGGGGGACTCCGCTGGGGACGCCTGAGGTAAGGGGGGACTCCGCTGGGGACGCCTGAGGTAAGGGGGGACTCCGCTGGGGACACTTGATGTAAGGGGGACTCCACTGGGGACGCCTGATGTAAGGGGGGACTCCGCTGGGGACGCCTGATGTATGGGGGGACTCCGCTGGGGACGCCTGATGTAAGGGGGGACTCCGCTGGGGACGCCTGATGTAAGGGGGGACTCCGCTGGGGACGCCTGATGTAAGGGGGGACTCTGCTGGGGACGCCTGATGTAAGGGGGACTCCTCTGGGTACACCTGATGTAAGGAAGGACTCCGCTGGGTACGCCTGAGGTAAGGAGGGACTCCTCTGGGGACGCCTGATGTAAGGAGGGACTCCGCTGGGGACGCCTGATGTAAGGAGGGACTCCTCTGGGGACACTTGATGTAAGGGGGGACTCCACTGGGGATGCCTGATGTAAGGGGGGACTCCACTGGGGACGCCTGCATAGTTACCAACAGTCCCGAATTTCCCGGGACAATCATGATTTTTGGACCCTTGTCCACAAGTGTGGAGGGGGCTCTGCTGGGGAGGCACCTGATGCAAGGACGGACTGCTGGGGAGGCACCTGATGCAAGGACGGACTGCTGGGGAGGCCATCTGGTGGCAGGCGACGTGACAGGTAACACGCTCAGGGCTTCCACTGATTCGGCATTATGGTGAGTTGAATGATTTCATTTTATATTACAATGTAAAAATAGAAATAATGCACTTCAATCATCCTGACACCGTAACAACCATGGTGCCGGGATGATTGAAGCGCCAACAGGTGTTTTGGAGTATCCTTATCTGCCAATTTTGTTACACATTACTATTGTGGTGTAGGATCTGGCTTCTTTATTTCTATTTCTTTCTCTCTCTTTCTCTCACCTCAGACTCTAGCCACACCCCTTTGAACCACGCCCATTTAAACCACACCCACTATCGTGCGTAAACCACGCCCATTTTTCGCCGCGGCGCGCTTCGCGCGCCACATTTTTCACTCCAGCGTGACACGCCTACAAACGAATGCCCCGCCCCCTGATTATAGCAAGGCTCCGCCTCAGTACAAAAAAAGGGTCCCAGATGTTTTTTTTGCAATGTTGGCAACTATGCATTTGGGGTTTCTTTCCCAGACACAGACACACACAGACAGGAAGTGATGTGCATAAAGAAGTCTGTGAATGATAAGCAGCACAGCCACCTAAAGATACTAGAGGGCAGCAGAGCTCTACAGCTGTTAAATAAAAAGCAGAAAATGTGAGGACACAAGCTGAAGTCGAATGGTTTAAATAGATGCAAAATACTCACTTCTTAAAGTACAGAGAGAGAAAGATAGAGGTAGAAGTTTATCTCATGTAGTTTAGGTTAAACAACTTCAGCCCTGGAAGGATTTGCCCCCTTCCTGACCAGGCCATTTTTTGCAATGCGGCACTGCTTCGCTTTAACTGATAATTGCGCGGTCATGCAATGTTGTACCCAAACAAAATTTTTGTCATTTTTTCCCCACAAATAGAGCTTTCCTTTGGTGGTATTTGATCAACTCTGCGGTGTTTATTTTTTGTGCTATAAACAAAAAAATGCAACAATTTTGAAAAAAAATACAATATTTTATACTTTTTGCTATAATAAACATATTTTGCTAAATTCCTACCGTCAAGAACACGGTGACGTACAACACGTACGACGAGCTGAGATCAATTAAGTTCAATAGGTAGTTCGGCTCTTCTGCTTGATTCTGAGTAGGGATGAGCTCGGTGTTCGAGTCGAACATACGTTCGACTCGAACATCGGCTGTTCGATCGTTCTCAGAACAACGAACGATTTGGGCCATTCGCGCCTAATTCGCGGCCCACAATGCACTACGCCATCGCAGTGTCATCCAGGCGCTGTGATTGGCCAAGCATGCACTGTGACCCCGCATGCTTGGCCAATCACAGCGCCGGCAGCGAGGAGAGCAATGATTGGCCACAGGCAGGATGCCTGTGGCCAATTATTGCTGAGGGTGTTTAGTACACGCCCCACACTATAAAAGGCCGCCAGCACGGCGGCCTAGTGTAGTGTGTTTCGGAGCAGGGAAAGAGAACCATAGGCAGGGACAGTGACATTTTTTTTTCTTGCTTAACCTGGATTCCTTTAGTTTAGGGAAAGAGAAGGATAGGTAGGGAGAGTGTCAGTCTGTTTTACTGTGCTAAACCTTGTTTGTAGGGACAGGGAAGGACAGTGAGGGAAATTCTCATTGTGCTATACTGTGCTAAAGCATTCCTCATCAACCATCTTTAAAAAAATTTTTTTATAGGGACAGAAAACTATAGGATAGGGAGAGTGTCAGTGTGTTTTACTGTGCTAAACCTTGTTTGTAGGGACAGGGAAGGACAGTGAGGGAAATTCTCATTGTGCTATACTGTGCTAAAGCATTCCTCATCAACCATCTTTAAAAAAAAAAAAAATTATAGGGACAGAAAACTATAGGTAGGGAGAGTGTCAGTGTGTTTTACTGTGCTAAACCTTGTTTGTAGGGACAGGGAAGGACAGTGAGGGAAATTCTCATTGTGCTATACTGTGCTAAAGCATTCCTCATCAACCATCTTTAAAAATAAAAATTTATAGGGACAGAAAACTATAGGTAGGGAGAGTGTCAGTGTGTTTTACTGTGCTAAACCTTGTTTGTAGGGACAGGGAAGGACAGTGAGGGAAATTCTCATTGTGCTATACTGTGCTAAAGCATTCCTCATCAACCATCTTTAAAAAAAAAAATTTATAGGGACAGAAAACTATAGGTAGGGAGAGTGTCAGTGTGTTTTACTGTGCTAAACCTTGTTTGTAGGGACAGGGAAGGACAGTGAGGGAAATTCTCATTGTGCTATACTGTGCTAAAGCATTCCTCATCAACCATCTTTAAAAAAAAAAATTATAGGGACAGAAAACTATAGGTAGGGAGAGTGTCAGTGTGTTTTACTGTGCTAAACCTTGTTTGTAGGGACAGGGAAGGACAGTGAGGGAAATTCTCATTGTGCTATACTGTGCTAAAGCATTCCTCATCAACCATCTTTAAAAAAAAAAAAAATTATTATAGGGACAGAAAACTATAGGTAGGGAGAGTGTCAGTGTGTTTTACTGTGCTAAACCTTGTTTGTAGGGACAGGGAAGGACAGTGAGGGAAATTCTCATTGTGCTATACTGTGCTAAAGCATTCCTCATCAACCATCTTTAAAAAAAAAAATTTATAGGGACAGAAAACTATAGGTAGGGAGAGTGTCAGTGTGTTTTACTGTGCTAAACCTTGTTTGTAGGGACAGGGAAGGACAGTGAGGGAAATTCTCATTGTGCTATACTGTGCTAAAGCATTCCTCATCAACCATCTTTAAAAAAAAAAAAATTATAGGGACAGAAAACTATAGGTAGGGAGAGTGTCAGTGTGTTTTACTGTGCTAAACCTTGTTTGTAGGGACAGGGAAGGACAGTGAGGGAAATTCTCATTGTGCTATACTGTGCTAAAGCATTCCTCATCAACCATCTTTAAAAAAAAAAAAATTATAGGGACAGAAAACTATAGGTAGGGAGAGTGTCAGTGTGTTTTACTGTGCTAAACCTTGTTTGTAGGGACAGGGAAGGACAGTGAGGGAAATTCTCATTGTGCTATACTGTGCTAAAGCATTCCTCATCAACCATCTTTAAAAAAAAAAAATTATAGGGACAGAAAACTATAGGTAGGGAGAGTGTCAGTGTGTTTTACTGTGCTAAACCTTGTTTGTAGGGACAGGGAAGGACAGTGAGGGAAATTCTCATTGTGCTATACTGTGCTAAAGCATTCCTCATCAACCATCTTTAAAAAAAAAAAATTATAGGGACAGAAAACTATAGGTAGGGTGAGTGTCAGTGTGTTTTACTGTGCTAAACCTTGTTTGTAGGGACAGGGAAGGACAGTGAGGGAAATTCTCATTGTGCTATACTGTGCTAAAGCATTCCTCATCAACCATCTTTAAAAAAAAAAAATATATAGGGACAGAAAACTATAGGTAGGGAGAGTGTCAGTGTGTTTTACTGTGCTAAACCTTGTTTGTAGGGACAGGGAAGGACAGTGAGGGAAATTCTCATTGTGCTATACTGTGCTAAAGCATTCCTCATCAACCATCTTTAAAAAAAAAAAATTATAGGGACAGAAAACTATAGGTAGGGAGAGTGTCAGTGTGTTTTACTGTGCTAAACCTTGTTTGTAGGGACAGGGAAGGACAGTGAGGGAAATTCTCATTGTGCTATACTGTGCTAAAGCATTCCTCATCAACCATCTTTAAAAAAAAAAAATTATAGGGACAGAAAACTATAGGTAGGGAGAGTGTCAGTGTGTTTTACTGTGCTAAACCTTGTTTGTAGGGACAGGGAAGGACAGTGAGGGAAATTCTCATTGTGCTATACTGTGCTAAAGCATTCCTCATCAACCATCTTTAAAAAAAAAAAAATTATAGGGACAGAAAACTATAGGTAGGGAGAGTGTCAGTGTGTTTTACTGTGCTAAACCTTGTTTGTAGGGACAGGGAAGGACAGTGAGGGAAATTCTCATTGTGCTATACTGTGCTAAAGCATTCCTCATCAACCATCTTTAAAAAAAAAAATTTATAGGGACAGAAAACTATAGGTAGGGAGAGTGTCAGTGTGTTTTACTGTGCTAAACCTTGTTTGTAGGGACAGGGAAGGACAGTGAGGGAAATTCTCATTGTGCTATACTGTGCTAAAGCATTCCTCATCAACCATCTTTAAAAAAAAAAAAAAAAATAGGGACAGAAAACTATAGGTAGGGAGAGTGTCAGTGTGTTTTACTGTGCTAAACCTTGTTTGTAGGGACAGGGAAGGACAGTGAGGGAAATTCTCATTGTGCTATACTGTGCTAAAGCATTCCTCATCAACCATCTTTAAATAAAAAAAATTATAGGGACAGAAAACTATAGGTAGGGAGAGTGTCAGTGTGTTTTACTGTGCTAAACCTTGTTTGTAGGGACAGGGAAGGACAGTGAGGGAAATTCTCATTGTGCTATACTGTGCTAAAGCATTCCTCATCAACCATCTTTAAAAAAAAAAAATTATAGGGACAGAAAACTATAGGTAGGGAGAGTGTCAGTGTGTTTTACTGTGCTAAACCTTGTTTGTAGGGACAGGGAAGGGCAGTGAGGGAAATTCTCATTGTGCTATACTGTGCTAAAGCATTCCTCATCAACCATCTTTGAAATCCTTGTTTTTTGGACAGTCAGGGAAATTGTCATTTTGCTATTAAATGCGAAAACAATCATCCTCAACCATATTTAGAAATCCTTATGTAAAGGGACAGAGAAGGACACCTGAAGGTAGCCCTTATTGCTTTTTTTCCCATCTCCCTGCAGGCCATCCATTAGAATGTCTGGAAGGCAAACAAGGAGAGGCAGACAGTCAGGAGGCAATAAAAGAGGGCAAGCAGGCTCTGTGTCTGGGGGCAACAGTGCTGGTTGTGGACGCGGTGCATTGTCATCAGCACATGGCCATGGGACACGCTTGTCCTTCTTTTCGGCAGCTGGACATGTTGAGCCACATCATGCCAAAGACTTGGTAGAGTGGATGACCAAGCCCTCCTCCTCCTCCTCATCCTCTCTCACCCAGGCTCAGGGTACTGGCAAAGCAGCTGCCAAAGCGTCCTCTTCCCTGGTATCAATGTCAGACTCATCATCAGTCACTCCTTCCCTAGACCCACCATGTCCTCCTCCTGAGGAGTCCCCCGAACTGTTTGAGCACAGTGTTGGGTACATGCTCCAGGAGGATGCCCAGCGTTTCAAAGGGTCTGATGATGAAACCCAGCTAGAGGAAGGCAGTAGCGTGAGAGCAGACAGAGGGGATGCTCAAGAAGGACACCAATCTGGCAGTCATGTTCCAGCAGCTGCAGCATACTGCCAGATTGGCTCCAGTGATGAGGAGGGAGGGGATGATGAGGTCACTGACTGCACGTGGGTGCCTAATAGGAGAGAGGAGGAGGAGGAGGATGAGGAGGAGGCACATCTCCAACGAGGCAGGATGCCCTTTGGTGGCCAGCGTAAGGGCAGTACACCGACGGAATCACACCGCAGAGCTCCGCCTGTGCAGGGCGCTGCCTCTGCCCGTCATTCAAAAAGTTCTTTGGTGTGGGCCTTTTTTGAGGCTAGTGCATCAGATCGCACAGCTGCTGTTTGCAACATATGTCTCAAGCGTATATCGCGTGGCCAAAACATCAGCCGCTTGGGTACCACATGCCTGACCAGACATATGTTGACCTGCCATGCAGCTCGTTGGCAAGCCTACCTCAAAGACCCACACCAAAGAACAAAGCGGACCTCTCCTTGCACCGCATCAGCTGGGATCTCCAACCCCACTATAACTTCAGTCCTCTCTGAAACATGCACTGAGAGGAATGAAGGTGTAGAATTAGGTGTGTCACAGCCAAGTACTTGCGGCCACTCTGCTAGCAGTACACCGACGTCCGATTCTAGCAGGCAAATTTCCCTGCCCCAGCTGCTGGACCGTCAAAAGAAGTTCACTCCCAGCCATCCACATGCCCAGCGGTTGAATGCTAGCTTGGCTAAATTGCTAGCGCTTCAACTGCTGCCTTTTCAGTTGGTAGACTCGGCCCCCTTCCGTGAGTTTGTGCAATGTGCGGTTCCTCAGTGGCAGGTTCCCAAACGCCACTTTTTCTCACGGAAGGCTATTCCGGCTCTCTACCGGCATGTGGAAGGCAATGTCTTGGCCTCGCTGGACAGGGCGGTCAGCGGTAAGGTGCATATTACCGCTGACTCATGGTCCAGCAGGCATGGACAGGGACGTTACCTTTCTTTCACGGCCCATTGGGTCACTCTTTTGGCAGCTGGGAAGGATGCAGGACAAGGTGCAGTAGTGTTGGAGGTTGTTCCACCGCCACGCCTCCAAAATGCTACTACTGGTTGTGACACACCTCTCTCCTCCACCCCCTCCTCTTCTTCTTCCTCCATGGCCTCTTCCTGTGCTTTGTTCTCTGAACCAGCGGTGCTCCGTAGGCGTTCAAGGGGCTACGCAAGTACGCAGGCAAAAAGATGGTCATGCCGTGCTTGCGCTGGTGTGTTTGGGGGACAGAAGCCACACTGGGGCAGAGGTCCTGTCTGCTCTGCAGGGCCAGGCCGAGAGGTGGTTGACGCCACGCCAGCTTAAGCCACGAATGGTGGTTTGCGACAATGGCACCAACCTCCTCTCCACCCTCCGACAGGGACAACTGACCCATGTGCCCTGTGTAGCTCACGTCCTTAACCTGGTGGTGCAGCGGTTCTTGGGCAGGTACCCGGGCTTACAGGATGTCCTGAGGCAGGCCAGGAAAGTCTGTGTGCATTTACGCAGATCTTATAATGCCAGTGCTCGCCTGGCTGAGCTGCAAAAGGAGTTGAACCTGCCCAAGAACCGCCTTATATGTGACATGCCCACCAGGTGGAACTCGACGTTGGCCATGCTGCAGCGGCTGCACACGCAGCAGAGGGCCATCAATGAGTACCTGTGCGACTACGGCACCAGGACAGGGTCAGGGGAGCTTGGTTTTTTTTCTCCACGCCAGTGGGGCATGATCAGGGATGCATGCACTGTCCTGGCACCATTTGAGGAGGCCACGAGGATGGTGAGCAGTGACAGTGCATGCATCAGTGACACTGTACCTCTTGTCCACCTGTTGGAGCACACGCTGCGTGGAATAATGGACAGGGCACTTGAGGCAGAACAGAGGCAGGAAGAGGAGGACTTCCTTGCCTCTCAAGGCCCCCTTTACCCAGACAGTGTTCCTTCTGTCCCACCCATCGCACAGGAAGAGGACGAGGAGGAGGAGGAGGAGGAGGATTGTGTCAGCATGGAGGTGGAGCCTGGCACTCAGCAGCATCAACATCAGCAGTCTTTTAGGGATGATTTACAGTCCCAAGAAACCCGTGGACTTGTACGTGGCTGGGAGGAGGTGGCTGCGGATCATGTCGTCCTTAGTGACCCAGAGGACTCCGGACCGAATGCCTCAGCTAACCTACGCTGCATGGCCTCCCTGATCCTGCAAAGTCTGCGGAAGGATCCTCGTATTCTTCGGATCAAGGAGAGGGACCATTACTGGCTGGCCACTCTCCTTGATCCACGGTACAAGGGTAAGGTTGCGGACCTTATGTTACCGTCGCAGAGGGAGCAGAGGATGAGACAACTCCGGGAGGCCTTGCAGAAAGGTCTGTGCAACGCGTTCCCAGAGCCTGGGAGGTTACAAACTCCTGGTCCTGGACAACGAGTTGCTGAGGCTTCGGCCAGTCAAAGAAGGAGCGGTGGGGAAGGTGGCCGTCTGACCGATGCATTCAGACAATTCTTTAGTCCGCAGCCCCAAAGTATGATCGGTTCCAGCAACCATCGCCAGCGTCTGATAAACATGGTGCAGGAATATCTAGGGGCAAGGTCAGACTTGGACACCTTCCCCACCGAAAATCCTCTGGCTTACTGGGTCTTGAGGATGGATCACTGGCCAGAGCTTGCACAGTATGCAATTGAGCTACTGGCCTGTCCTGCATCCAGCGTTCTTTCGGAACGCACATTCAGTGCTGCTGGAGGATTTGTCACGGATCACAGGGTGCGCCTGTCCACCGACTCGGTTGATCGACTGACTTTCATCAAGATGAACCAGTCTTGGATCACCACCAGCTACCACACACCTGATGCTGATATAACAGACTAATTGATTTTAACATGTCACATCCCTTCAAGACTGATGCTGATGCTGAGTGCCTGTGCTGTTATGTTGACTGGCTATCCTCCTCCTCCGAGTCCTCAATGATACGATTGATGATGATAACTTGGAAGATCATTTTGGTTTATGGGTGCCGCCACCAGTGCCTAACGCCCAATTTTTCAGCCCCTGTTTAACAGGGGCGTGTAATTACAATTTTTGAAGCAATACTTTGCAACAGGGCTCATTGCTGTGCTCCAAGTACAGTATCTGTGAGGGGTTGCAGTGTTGTGCCACCAGTGCCTAAGGCCCAATTTTTCAGCCCCTGTTTAACAGGGGCGTGTAATTACAATTTTTGAAGCAATACTTTGCAACAGGGCTCATTGCTGTGCTCCAAGTACAGTATCTGTGAGGGGTTGCAGTGTTGTGCCACCAGTGCCTAAGGCCCAATTTTTCAGCCCCTGTTCAACAGGGGCATGTAATTACAATTCTTGATCTAATAATTCACAGCAGGGCCCATTGCTGCACCCACCAAGAGTAACTCTGAGGGCTTACAGTGTTGTGGCAACGCCACCACCACCACCACCACGAAAGGCCCAATTTTTCAGCCCCTGTTCAAAAGGGGCATGTAATTACAATTCTTGATCTAATAATTCACAGCAGGGCCCATTCCTGCACCCACCAAGTGTAACTCTGAGGGCTTACAGTGTTGTGGCAACACCACCACCACCACCACCACCACGAAAGGCCCAATTTTTCAGCCCCTGTTCAACAGGGGCATGCAATTACAATTCTTGATCTAATAATTCACAGCAGGGCCCATTGCTGCACCCACCAAGAGTAACTGTCAGGGCTTACAGTGTTGTGGCACCAGCACCACCATCAAAGGCCCAATTTTTACTACCACTGTTCAACAATTATATGTAATTACAATTCCTGATATAATAGTTGACAGCAGGGCGTTCCAGCACCCACCAAGAGTAACTGTGAGTGCTTACAGTGTTGTGCCAACACCAACAACTAAGGGGCCTATTTCTGCAGAGTATATACGGCAGGTCCCTACTTTCAAACATCCAACTTACAAACGACTCCTACTTGCAAACGCAAGAAGACAACAGGAAGTGAGAGGAAATCTACCCCTAGGAAGGAAAATTCTCTCCTGTAAGAACTAATATGGGAGAAAGGTGTCTCCTCTGTACTGATGCTTTATCACCAATCCTTGTTTCAAGAAAAACACCACATTTCAAAAACAGTTGTCATTGGGACAGAAAGTGAGGTGAAATGTTCTGAACAGGGGCACAGACAGCAAAACAAATGTTACAGGGGTGATAACCCTTACCTATGTTTTCCAAAAAGTTTAAAAATAGATTTTTGGGCTGGAGCTACACTTAAACAATGTACCTGTTCAAAATTACAAACAGATTCTACATAAGAACAAACCTACAGTCCCTGTCTTGTATGCACCGCCTGTATACGGCTGTTCAGAGTATATAGGGCCTTTTTTATTTTATGTGCGGGGTTCCCCTTAATATCCATACAAGACCCAAAGGGGCTGGTAATGGGCTGGGGTAGGGGGGGGGGGGGGGTCATGGGGTAGCTATGCCATTTTTCTTAAAGATTTTCATCCATATTACCGGGACCAGACATTACATTAAAGCCGCAAGCAGTTTTAAATGGCTTTTTTTTCCTTTAGAAGTGTCATTTTGTGCAGGGACAGTTCTAAACACGGGAAACACGTGGCACTTCACAGGCATACTTTAGACACCCCCCAGGTACGATATTTAAAGGAATATTTGACTTTTTTTTTTTCACTTTATGCATCATTAAAATGACTGCTCCCAAAAAACGACCGTTTTTAAAACTTCTTTTTGCATTGATACATGTCCCATGGTGCAGAACCCGGGTTCCCAAACCCTTTTTAGGACAATAACATGCATAATAGTCGTTATAATTAGCACTTTAGAATTTGAACGTTCGCATCCATTGTATTTAATAGGGTTCTAATGTTCGTACGAACTTTCGGTCCGTTCGCGGGTTCTGGTGCGAACCGAACCCGGGGGTGTTCGGCTCATCACTAATTCTGAGCATGCGTGTTTTTTTGCGCATCGAAATTGCATACAGACGTTTGGAATTTCCGATGGGAACTTTCCCCGTCGGAAAATTTGAGATCCAAAACCAAATTAAAGTATAACCATCTGGAGTTAGTTCTTTCATGCCACCTTTGCATAATTAACTTTTTAAGAAATGTGCACACGTTTGCTAGTTCTGCAACAATAATCATGATTTTGGTTGTATATATATATATATATATATATATATATATATATATATGTGTGATGCACTGACATGAAGAGGTAATTCAAGAGATAGTGAATCTTATTTTGCATTTTTTTTTATAAGCCTCTTGCCTGGGAATGCATAATCGGTCATACATCCATCCAGTGGTGTATTTAGGTTTTGTGCTGCCTTAGGCCTGACTAAACTTGCGCACCCCCTAATTTAAATATGACCCACCCCTTCCTGTAAAAGCCACACCCCTTCCTTTTTAAGACCAGCCCTGTCATCTTCATGGGAGGAAGACAGAGGGACGCCGCGGGAAGAGGACAGAGGGACGCCGCAGGAGAAGGACAGAGGGACGCCGTGGGAGAAGGACAGAGGGACGCCCTGGGAAGAGGACAGAGGGTTGCCGTGGGTGAAGGACAGAGGGATGCCATGGGAAGAGGACAAAGGGACACCATGGGTGAACGACAGAGGGACGCCGTGGGAAGAGGACAGAGGGACGCCGTGGGAAGAGGACAGAGGGACGCTGTGGGAGAAGGACGCCATGGGTAGAGGACAGAGGGATGCTGTGGGAAGATGACAGAGGGATGCTGTGGGAAGAGGACAGAGGGACACAATGGGAAGAGGACAGAGGGACGCCATGGGAGTAGGACAGAGGGACGCCGTGGGAAGAGGACAGAGGGACGCCGTGGGAAGAGGACAGAGGGACTCCGTGGGAAGAGGCCAGAGAGGGATGTTGCGGCGGTCAATAAGGCCTAGAGAATAGCAGGCTAGGCACTTCCTAATGGCTCAGTCCCTGGGAATAGTAATGGATAATTGCCAACAGGCCCTCTTACCAGACCCAGCGAAATCGCAACAGTGATCCCTCTGGCTGGACGGGGTGACTCTAGTCAGTAGTGTAGCATGTCTGTATCCTGGCAGTGGCTCGGTCTTCTCTGGTGGTGCGGGTACAGCGTGGCTCTCTGGTGGTGTGGGTACAGCGTGGCTGTCTGGTGGTGCGGGTACAGCGTGGCTCTCTGGTGGTGTGGGTACAGCGTGGCTCTCTGGTGGTGTGGGTACAGTGTTGCTCTCTGGTGGTGCGGGCACAGTGTGGCTCTCTGATGGTGCGGGTACAGCGTGGCTCTCTGGTGGTGCGGGGTACAGCATGGCTCTCTGGTGGTGCGGGTACAGCGTGGCTCTCTGGTGGTGTGGGTACAGCGTGGCTCTCTGGTGGTGCGGGTACAGCGTGGCTCTCTGGTGGTGCGGGGTACAGCGTGGCTCTCTGGTGGTGCGGGTACAGGGGTACAGTGTGGCTCCCTCTCTGGTTTCCCCCAGCACAGTATTCTCTTTTGCTCCTCATCTAACACCCCCTCCCTCCCCTCCAGCAGAGTGCTTGCATGCTGGGGGCTGTAGCTTGGTGTCTATGGACACACTGGGGCTGACTACATTTCCCATGATGCCCCCAGAGTCTTCTGATTGGTCCTCTGCTGTGGCCAATCATGGGGAGGGTGCGGCGAATCCAATTAGAGCCGCTCTCTCTCTCTTCGGCTTACAGAAAGGGAAGGGGGCGGCAGGGGAGATACAGACAGCCCGCTGCTCTCCTCTCCCTGTCACAGCGCCGCTGCTCTATTTGCCAGAGAACTCGGCAGCGGCACTGTGACAGGGAGAGGAGAGCTGCGGACTGTCTGTATCTCCCTCGCCGTCCCCCTTCCCTTTCTGTAAGCTGAAGGGAGAAGAGAGAGACAGTGGCTCTAATTGGATTCGCCGCGCCGCCGCCCAGCTTCCTGCCCGCTGTTTCCCTCCCCATGATTGGCCACAGCAGAATCACGGCTGTAGGGGGGGGCGGCTTGACGGCTCCTATCTAAACTGCTTCCTGGCCTCCTCCGCACTAGGGTGACCACATGTCCTGGATTGGCCGGGACAGTCCCGCATTTTGCAGGTCTGTCCCGGGCACATTCATGCCAGGACAATACAGTGTACCGGAATGAAACTGACACAGCCTCCCCCCCGGGCCAATCTGATGCCCCCAAAAAAGGCCGCCACATCACTGCTTTACTCACTGACAGTACTTGTCCTGGTCGGGAATGCCTGGAGGAGCACAATCCCGCCCCCTGCTTGTGATTTGAGAAATCATAAATCCCGCCTCTTGTGTCTAATCACTGTGCTGTGATTCGTTACAGCACAAGCTGATTTTTGGGAAGGGAGGGTGTCCCCGAATGGTAGTTTGGAAATGTGGTCACCCCACTCCGCACCTGGCGCGAGCCACTGCACTGCTAAGCAGTACTCCCCTGATAGTGGCCCTGCATGCGAAAGTCGGGAGGAGGGCGCGGGTGGCATTTTCGTGGGGGGGGGGGGCGGCTGGGCAGCCCCCCACCGCAAAGTGCCGCCCTTTTTCTGGGCCTTGTCGGCCTAGGCGAGAACACAGCACTGCATACATCATCGTTGTCTTTCTTCTGGACCTTGGACTGTCTTATTACTGAAACAGGACAGCCATGAAAATGCACATATTCGGCGCGAAACTGGCAGGCAGCTAAACGAGGGAGCTCCGTGGGTACCGGAGACATTATCACTCCCCGAGGTGTTATATCGCCCGACAATCACAACTAGAACACCCTGAACCCCTAGAGGGACCAGTCGTGTATGCCGTCGTCTAAGAAAAATAAGCAGAAATCCGCCCAGCGGTCCTTAACGAACTATCTACTGCGGGTCCGTGACCAAACCAGGATGTCCCAAGATGGCGCTGACCATGAGCCGTCCATGCTGGAGGCCTCAGATCCCGCGGCTTCCCCTTCGGCGGCTTCGGAGCTGAGTGAGTACACTCCCCACCTCACGAAGGCTGACCTGGACCACAGTCTGACAACCATGTATGAAAAACTTGCCCGCAAGTTCCAGGCTGAGCTCCACAAATCCACCCACACCCTCTCCCAGGAGATCGCTACTCTCGGCGGGAGGACAGATGTGTTAGAGGTGAAGCATGATGAGCTCCAGCTCGCATACGTGGACCTCCGCAAAGACCATGAACTCCTCACAGATACGGTGGTCCAGCTACAGAATAGCTTGGAAGATTTAGATAACCGGAACAGGAGGAACAATATCAGAGTACGTGGCCTGCCTGAAACGGTCACAGATCTGCCTGAAGCCATTGAGAGATTGTTTCGCTCCCTCCTCCCTGAACAACCTGAGAATGCCTTCATATGTGACCGGCTCCATAGGGCCTTGAGACCCAAACCCCCCCCTGAGAAGCCCCTGAGGGATGTGGTGATGTGTCTGAAGGACTACTTGGTAAAGGAGGAGATCCTGCGTGCTTCTCGCAACACCCCAAGTTTACAGCTGGACGGGGTCACCATCCAGATATATCCGGACATCTCCCCGACAACACTGGAGAAGCGACGGCAGATGAAAGAGATCACCTCTGTCCTTCAAGCAGCGAGGATCCGCTATAGATGGGGCTTCCCATTCAAACTAACGGTCCCGCACAACGGATCTACATATACCGCCACCACTGTGCTGGAAGGTAAATCCATCCTGGTTAAACTGGGCCTCCTCGAACCACAACAAGCACCGAGGCACCCGTCCACCCCTCGCCCGTCTCCAATCTGGGCCACTCCACCTCCTCAGCGGGGATGCAGATCACACCGCAACCCCTAGATGCTGACAGCTGTGGAGGTCTTCCGGAGTTCCACTACGATCCCCCCGCAGGCTTGCGGTCAAGGTACTGTGTTCATTTACGGTTCCACCTAACCCCTTTTTTGACCACTGAGCCTCGTATTCTTTTATCCCCCTGGCCGGACTTGCTGGACCTGCCAATTGCCCGACCCTTAGGCCTCATTGTTCTGTTTGGGCCTCCATGTCTCCTGCCCTCGGGAACCTGCCGTTTTCCACCCGGAACTTTTACCCCCCAACCACGTTAGTGTTTAAGCCAAGACACATTTCTCTCCCACCATTCCCTTTTTTGTATCGGGAGAGAACTCGAACTGAACTCTTGCCACTCTCTCCCTCCCCCCTTCTGTATTGGGGGGGATTGAGTGCACGTGGAAGACTGTTTCTTTCAGTCATTTGAAATAGGTAATGCTGGCCTGGATGGCCTATCCATCCAGGCTCCTGTTAGTTTGGTTGTTTCTTTTTTCTCCCAAATGTTATTGTTACCAATTTTTTATTATTTGTTTTCCTGCTACACCTAACCTGCTGACTATGCCTTCAATGTCTGACCCAGGAATCTGGCTGTCCCCTTTGGTGCTGGGCCTGCGTGTTATGCAACAGAGATTCGCTCCTATCCCGACAGCTACAACCCAATCTAAAATCAATCACCCCATACTATGGGTTTAAAGGTTATTTCTCACAATGTCAGAGGCTTTAATTCCTCACAAAAGAGGAGGAAGGCCTTTCGAGATTATAAGCAATTGGGGGCGGACATTGTTCTCTTACAAGAGACTCATTTCTCGGCAGTGTCCCACCCCAATTTTTTTGACAAATCATTTAAGTTGCATTACTATACCACGTATGGGTCTAAGACCAGAGGGGTTGCCATATTTGTTCGAAATAATGTACATTTTGATGTCAAACATGTATACAAAGACCCGGACAGCAGAATATTGATACTCCAAGGCGAAGTCCAGGGCAAAGCCTTAACAGTTGCCAATGTGTATGCCCCCAATACTGCCCAGGGTTTCTTTTACAGGTCATTCTTTCAAATTTTGGATAGATATACCTCTCCTCACATGATAGTGGGAGGTGACTTTAATCTTGTTGCCCACTCTACGCTAGACAGAAGCAAGGTTACACACTCATCTAAGGCCTTCCCCAAGTCCCTGGTGAGGTCCCTTGAGACTTTCCAACTTATTGACACATGGAGGGCCCTAAATACAGGAGCTAGGGAATACACACATTATTCATCCCCTCATGAGAGTTACGCGAGGCTAGATTACATTTTCAGCTCCCCAATTTTACTAGCCAATTCCTCATCGGCCACTATACACCCATGCCCATGGTCAGGGCCGGATTTCCCACAAGGCCAACAAGGCCAGGCCTCGGGGCGGCACTGTGTGAATGGGCGGCGCCGTGGAGGAGACAAGTCCTCCTAAAATTCATTTACTGTGTCCCCGGCCGCCTGAAGCTCCGGCCGCCATTTTTCAAAGTCCGGCGCACTGTGATTGGGCCATGGGGGTCATGTGCGGTGTGGGCCTGGCCTGTCCATGATCCTGAACTCCCCCCTCTGCACATGACCTCCATACGCCCAATCGCAGTGCCCGGGACACTGAACAAACATGGCGGCCGCCTCCTCCTATCCTCCGGACCTATGTCCATGATGCAGGAAGAGCAGGTGAGGAGGAACACAGACTGGGGAGAGAGACGGAGGCAGAGACAGAGCGGCAGAGGCAAAGAGAGAGTGAGGCAGAGAGACAGAGGCACTGAGAGAGAGAGACAGAGGCACTGAGAGAGAGAGACAGAGGCACTGAGAGAGAGAGACAGAGGCACTGAGAGAGAGAGACAGAGGCACTGAGAGAGCGAGAGACAGAGGCAAAGGGAGAGCGAGAGACAGAGGCAAAGAGAGACCGAGAGAGGCAAAGAGAGAGCGAGAGAGGCAAAGAGAGAGCGAGAGAGGCAAAGAGAGAGCGAGAGAGGCAAAGAGAGAGCGAGAGAGAGGCAAAGAGCGAGGCAAAGAGCGAGAGAGAGGCAAAGAGCGCGAGAGAGGCAAAGAGCAAGACAGAGGCAGAGCGAGACAGAGGCAGAGCGAGACAGAGGCAGAGCGAGACAGAGGCAGAGCGAGGCAGAGCGAGACAGAGGCAGAGCGAGACAGAGGCAGAGCGAGACAGAGGCAGAGAGAGACAGGCAAAGAGAGAGACAGGCAAAGAGAGAGAGAGAGACAGAGGCAAAGAGAGAGAGAGAGAGAGGCAAAGAGAGAGAGAGAGGCAAAGAGAGAGAGAGAGACAGAGGCAAAGAGAGAGAGAGAGAGAGGCAAAGAGAGAGAGAGAGAGAGACAGAGGCAAAGAGAGAGAGAGAGACAGAGGCAAAGAGAGAGAGAAAGAGAGAGGCAAAGAGAAAAAGAGAGAGAGAAATAGACAGAGGCAAAGAGAGAGGCAGAGAGAGACAGAGGCAGATGGAGAGTGAGAGACGGGGGCAGAGAGTGCAAGTGACATTCCCATGTAGTGGCAGGCAGCGTGGTAAGTGACATTCCCATCTGGTGACAAGCGACGGTGGCAAGTGACACGCTCAGGGCTCCCACTCATTCTGCTTTATGGTGAGTTGAACTATTTATTTTTATATTACAATGTAATGATAGAAACAATGCATTTCATCCTGACACCATAACAACCATGGTGCCAGAATGATTGAAGCACCAACACCAGTCATTGTCTGCGAAAAATCGATTACCCCCCCTGCGCGTCGCCCCCCGCCCCCCCCCCCATGTGATGGTGGGGGGGGGGGGCGGCATTGAAGGACCCGGCCTTGGGGCGGCAAAGGGAGTAAATCCGGGCCTGCCCATGGTCAGACCACATGGTGGTTTCCTTTAAAACCTCACATGTGGGCCTTTCCCCCCTGACAGCCTCCTGGAGGCTTAATGACTCCCTCTTGACAGACCTAGACATAACTACGCAGGTAACAGACCAGTTGGAGGAGTACTTCAGGCTGAATGACGTAGAAGACATCTCCCCCCAATTCTCTGGGCGGCCCACAAAGCGGTCCTTCGCGGCCGTTTGATAAAATTGGCTACTATTAAGAAGAGACAGAAGTTAGCCAGAATGAAATCACTAACTGCAGACCTTACTAAACTATATCACATGCATGTACAATACCAAGCCCCGGACACTCTTAGGCAGATAGACCTGAAAAGGGTGGAATTGGATGCTATCCTTTCAGACCATACAGAGAAATCTATTAGATGGGCCAAAGCGAAGTTCCTATTACATTCAAACGCGGCCTCTGCTATGTTTTCACGTAAGCTGCACCACTCCATTCAACCCTCCCACATCTACAAGTTGCGAAACACCTCTGGCCAGCTAGTCTCCCACCCCAAGGAGGTGCTCAGCACTTTCTCCCTACTATCTGCCCCAGACTCCCCGCCCCCCTGCTGGAGTTGACGATTGGTTGAACTCCCTCCAACTTCCGACTCTGTCACACGAACAACTGACCAACTTGAATGCCCCATGCACTGAACTGGAAGTCATGGCGGTTATTAAGTCGCTTAAATCTTCAACAGCTCCTGGCCCAGATGGATATACCGCAGCTTACTATAAAAAAATTGCAGGTACACTGGCACCTAAACTGACTAAATTAATTAACCATGTTCTACAGGGTCATTCACTTCCTGAGGAAATGCTTGCAGCTAATATGACCCTAATCCCTAAACCCAACAAAGATCACTCCCTCCCCCAGAATTACAGACCAATTTCGGTTCTCAATAATGACATTAAAATCCTGGGCCGTGTGCTTGCGGATAGACTAGCCCCCATTATTTCAACTCTGATTGGCCCCGAACAGACCGGATTCATCCCCTCTAGGCAAATCACGGACAACATTCGCTTGGCGACAGACATTATCCAGGATACTGAACTATTCTCCCGCAAGGTCCTTCTGTTGGGTCTGGATATACACAAGGCCTTTGATAGTGTCCTGTGGCCATACATGGACGCGGTCTTGGCTAGATTTGGTTTTTCAGGGGAGTTTGTCCACGGATTTAAGGCACTGTATCACAATCCTCGCACGCGCATCAAGCTTCCAGGTTGCTCCTCGGATTACTTCCCCCTGGGCAGGGGGACACGTCAGGGCTGCCCTTTGTCCCCTCTGATGTTTGCCCTTGCCATAGAGCCTTTGGCGAGGGCGATCATCGCAGACCCTAACATTAGGGGGTACCAGAAGGGGGAGGGGGAGTATAAGGTGAGCCTATATGCGGATGATATCCTTATGTTCCCTCAGGATCCAGTTACTTCCCTCCCAAATTTAATCTCTACACTGCAATCCTTCCACACATTTTCGGGCCTTGGCGTCAATCTCTCCAAATGTTCGGCCCTCCCTATTAATATCCCTCCCAGAGTCGCCTCTGCTCTTAAGTCCTCTTTTGGCTTCTCCCTGTCGAATAAAACCCTTCAATACCTAGGTATACGTCTAGCCCCCAACCTTCGTGAGTTATATAACGCTAACTATCCACAAATCTTTGCCAAAGTCAGGCAATGGCTACGCCTATGGTCGTCATTTCACATCACCCTCCTAGGCAGAGTCACGGCCGTCAAAATGTCCATTTTACCGAAATTGCTTTACTTCTTTAGGGCTCTCCCCCTTTATATATCCCGACGAACAATAGTACAAATCCAACGTGAGATTAATGGGTTTATATGGAATAATAAGCACCCTAGGTATGGTGGTCTTATCACACACAGACCGTCTTCACAGGGTGGTTTGGGGCTTCCCAACATCTGGCTTTATTACTTGTCGGCCAGGTTAGCTCAGACGGCACAATGGCATGCCGCACCAGATAGCATCCCCTGGCTGCAGTTTGAAATGTCCTCAGTCAGCCCATACTACATTCCGGGACTCCTTTGGCAGACTGGCCTGAAACCCAGAGAGATAGGCACACTGAACATTATAGTGGGCCAGACAGTACACCTTTGGTCCCTGTATCACCACAAATTTAAACTTAGGTCATGCAGATCCCCCCTGACCTCCTTCCTGGGTTCGCCCAGTTTTCCCCCTGCTTTCCAATCCCCTGAGAGTGGGTGCAAAACTCCCTCTTGACATTAAAAGCATTGTCGCAAGACACGCAATTCTGTTCATTTACACAACTCCAAGAACAGTTCGACGCCCCGAGAACGGAATTCTTCAGATTTCTTCAAATTAGGCATTTTTTTGAATCCCTATTTACATTGAACGCTAGAACCAACTCATCCCCATATGAAGCAGTCTGCCAGAACCAAGCTAGAGACAAGGGAACGATCTCTACCATATATAGGTCACTGAATGATTCTCAGCTTCCTGTTAAGTCCTCTGCTATGTCTCATTGGGAATCAGACCTGGGCGAAACATTCTCCCCAGAGGATTGGAGTGACATGCTACAGAATATGCATAAATGTACCCGTTCCATAGCCACTAAGGAGACAGTACTGAAATTACATACGAGGTGGTACCTCACTCCAGACAGAGTACATAAGTTCTATCCTTTAGTTCAGGAGATGTGCTTTAGGGGCTGCCGGAGCCCCGGCACTCTACTACACACGTTTTGGAGCTCCCCTCACCTGCAGCACCTGTGGGGCTGGGTGGCTTCCAAAGTGGCGCAGATTACGGGCACCATCCTGGATTTGATGGCCCCTATGTGTTTGCTCTTCGCCACTATACCTGGTCTGCCTCCACCTACCCAGAAACTAGTGAATACCATGTTCTGTGCAGCCCATTGGGCCATAGCCTTGAATTGGCGGTCCCCATCGGTTCCATGGATGCAGGTACTCCAGCGGATGGAGTCTATTCGTCTTATGGAGAGGATCCATCACACCATTATGGACACCATGCAGATCTTCCATAATAAATGGGCTGCATGGCCTGCAGGTGGTGCTATACTATAACCAGCGCTTTG
This sequence comes from Rana muscosa, assembly GCA_029206835.1. Taxonomy (NCBI): domain Eukaryota; kingdom Metazoa; phylum Chordata; class Amphibia; order Anura; family Ranidae; genus Rana; species Rana muscosa. Next base: position 294,902,337 of record CM055116.1, read on the forward strand.
CTTCCTGAGACACCGACTCTGTATGGTCGGATGGGAACCCCGTATTCTTCCGTTTCCTGTGGTCTCTGGGCCTGGGGACACGAGGAGATGGCATTGACATCCGAAGGCAGTTTAACATTGAGTATATTAATTTTTTGTTTTTTTCTCTTTTAGTACTGGGTCAGTCGAGTTATTCTTACCCGAAGTAGCAGGTTAAAAGTTTATTTTTCAATATGTTGTTTTCCCTTTTTTTCCCCCTATGCCTATCTAAGCATTTATTTTCTCTAATCTCTCTTTCCCTTTCTTTTATCCTCCCATGGAGATTTCCTTTTTCCCCTTTAGTCCCGATTCTTTCTTGATCCTTCCTATGAATAAATATATATATTTTTTTCTCTTATTATTGGATCCTGGGTTGCACCCCGAAAAGCCAACATTGGGCCCGACCTGAAGTAACACATAGAGTCTCTGCCCCTTTGTTTTACCTCCCTATGCTTTTTATCTCTATGTATTATATTATGTGACAAAAAATTTCTATGTATGTGGGTTGCATCCCGATAAGATTTGTACTTTTTTCTTCTGCCTATACCTAATAAAAAAACGTTTGTATTCAAAAAAAGAAAATGCACATATTGGAATACTGCTCTCTATATTTGAATATTTTCTTTCTTGTTGGTTATGCTTCTCTGCAACTGTTATGCAGTGTGGAAAAACTAAGTGTCTGCATTGCATGTCTTCTTGCTTTCATTTCTGCTGTAGCATGCAAAGAGCAAAAATCTTGAATTTTGAATGAATTCTGAGCAGGCCTGGACAGGAAAACGAAAATGTCTTGCATTTCTAGGAAGCTCTGATGTGTTTGTGTGTTTCTGCACTGTGTGATAAGATCTGCTAAAAAGTATATTTCAGGTACATTTTGATTCTTCATTATGTACAGGCTCATTTTTTTAATTTTTTCAGTTAAATCTAACATAGTGCAACATATTGAATTTATAATGTGTGGCTCTTACAACTGTAGCACGGCCCTCTTGGGGACTGCTTAGATATACCTGCTCATCTGCATCGCAATGACCCTGTAAACATTCCAACACACCTGACACTCTGGGTTCAGACATCATTGCGTAATAAGACAACACTCAATATGTTTATATTCCGTTAGCGTTTACTGGAATACTTCAGATAAGATGTTGTACAAAAGAGGTAATGGTTCAACTGAGCCTTGGTTAACCGCACAAACTCAGTAGAATGATTTCCAGAATAAAAAAAGTTAGAACAGTTGACAACAACAGGATAATATATATATATATATATATATATATATATATATATATATATTAGGGATGAGCCGAACACCCCCCCGTTCGGTTCGCACCAGAACCTTTGAACGGACCGAAAGTTTGCGCGAACGTTAGAACCCTATTAAATACAATGGACGCGAATGTTCGAAATCTAAAGTGCTAATTATAACGACTAATATGCATGTTATTGTCCTAAAAAGGGTTTGGGGACCCGGGTTCTGCCCCAGGGAACATGTATCAATGCAAAACTAAGTTTTAAAAACGTCCGTTTTTCGGGAGTAGGGATGAGCTTCGTGTTCGAGTCGAACATACGTTCGACTCGAACATCGGCTGTTCGATCGTTCGACGAAGATCGAACGATTTGGGCCGTTCGCGACAAATTCGAGTGACGCGAACGGCCCACAATGCACTACGCCATCGCAGTGTCATCCAGGCGCTGTGATTGGCCAAGCATGCACTGTGACCCCGCATGCTTGGCCAATCACAGCGCCGGCAGCGAGGAGAGCAATGATTGGCCACAGGCAGGATGCCTGTGGCCAATTATTGCTGAGGGTGTTTAGTACACGCCCCACACTATAAAAGGCCGCCAGCACGGCGGCCTAGTGTAGTGTGTTCCGGAGCAGGGATAGAGCAGCATAGGCAGGGACAGTGACTTTTATTTCTTTCTTGCTTAACCTGGATTCCTTTAGTTTAGGGAAAGAGAAGGATAGGTAGGGAGAGTGTCAGTGTGTTTTGTGCTTGTGCTATATTGTGCTTAAAAAAAACATTTTTTCTAGGGACAGAAAACTGTAGGTAGGGAGAGTGTGTCAGTTTCTTTCACTGTCAAAGTCCTTGTTTCCAGGGACCTGGAAGGACAGTGAGTGAATTCTCCTTGTGCTAAATTGTGCTTAAAAAAAACATTTTTTCTAGGGACAGAAAACTGTAGGTAGGGAGAGTGTGTCAGTTTCTTTCACTGTCAAAGTCCTTGTTTCCAGGGACCTGGAAGGACAGTGAGTGAATTCTCCTTGTGCTAAATTGTGCTTAAAAAAAACATTTTTTCTAGGGACAGAAAACTGTAGGTAGGGAGAGTGTGTCAGTTTCTTTCACTGTCAAAGTCCTTGTTTCCAGGGACCTGGAAGGACAGTGAGTGAATTCTCCTTGTGCTAAATTGTGCTTAAAAAAAGCATTTTTTCTAGGGACAGAAAACTGTAGGTAGGGAGAGTGTGTCAGTTTCTTTCACTGTCAAAGTCCTTGTTTCCAGGGACCTGGAAGGACAGTGAGTGAATTCTCCTTGTGCTAAATTGTGCTTAAAAAAAACATTTTTTCTAGGGACAGAAAACTGTAGGTAGGGAGAGTGTGTCAGTTTCTTTCACTGTCAAAGTCCTTGTTTCCAGGGACCTGGAAGGACAGTGAGTGAATTCTCCTTGTGCTAAATTGTGCTTAAAAAAAACATTTTTTCTAGGGACAGAAAACTGTAGGTAGGGAGAGTGTGTCAGTTTCTTTCACTGTCAAAGTCCTTGTTTCCAGGGACCTGGAAGGACAGTGAGTGAATTCTCCTTGTGCTAAATTGTGCTTAAAAAAAACATTTTTTCTAGGGACAGAAAACTGTAGGTAGGGAGAGTGTGTCAGTTTCTTTCACTGTCAAAGTCCTTGTTTCCAGGGACCTGGAAGGACAGTGAGTGAATTCTCCTTGTGCTAAATTGTGCTTAAAAAAAACATTTTTTCTAGGGACAGAAAACTGTAGGTAGGGAGAGTGTGTCAGTTTCTTTCACTGTCAAAGTCCTTGTTTCCAGGGACCTGGAAGGACAGTGAGTGAATTCTCCTTGTGCTAAATTGTGCTTAAAAAAAACATTTTTTCTAGGGACAGAAAACTGTAGGTAGGGAGAGTGTGTCAGTTTCTGTCACTGTCAAAGTCCTTGTTTCCAGGAACCTGGAAGGACAGTGAGTGAATTCTCCTTGTGCTAAATTGTGCTTAAAAAAAACATTTTTTCTAGGGACAGAAAACTGTAGGTAGGGAGAGTGTGTCAGTTTCTTTCACTGTCAAAGTCCTTGTTTCCAGGGACCTGGAAGGACAGTGAGTGAATTCTCCTTGTGCTAAATTGTGCTTAAAAAAAACATTTTTTCTAGGGACAGAAAACTGTAGGTAGGGAGAGTGTGTCAGTTTCTTTCACTGTCAAAGTCCTTGTTTCCAGGGACCTGGAAGGACAGTGAGTGAATTCTCCTTGTGCTAAATTGTGCTTAAAAAAAACATTTTTTCTAGGGACAGAAAACTGTAGGTAGGGAGAGTGTGTCAGTTTCTTTCACTGTCAAAGTCCTTGTTTCCAGGGACCTAGAAGGACAGTGAGTGAATTCTCCTTGTGCTAAATTGTGCTTAAAAAAAACATTTTTTCTAGGGACAGAAAACTGTAGGTAGGGAGAGTGTGTCAGTTTCTTTCACTGTCAAAGTCCTTGTTTCCAGGGACCTGGAAGGACAGTGAGTGAATTCTCCTTGTGCTAAATTGTGCTTAAAAAAAAAAAAAATTCTAGGGACAGAAAACTGTAGGTAGGGAGAGTGTGTCAGTTTCTTTCACTGTCAAAGTCCTTGTTTCCAGGGACCTGGAAGGACAGTGAGTGAATTCTCCTTGTGCTAAATTGTGCTTAAAAAAAATTTTTTTCCTAGGGACAGAAAACTGTAGGTAGGGAGAGTGTGTCAGTTTCTTTCACTGTCAAAGTCCTTGTTTCCAGGGACCTGGAAGGACAGTGAGTGAATTCTCCTTGTGCTAAATTGTGCTTAAAAAAAACATTTTTTCTAGGGACAGAAAACTGTAGGTAGGGAGAGTGTGTCAGTTTCTTTCACTGTCAAAGTCCTTGTTTCCAGGGACCTGGAAGGACAGTGAGTGAATTCTCCTTGTGCTAAATTGTGCTTAAAAAAAACATTTTTTCTAGGGACAGAAAACTGTAGGTAGGGAGAGTGTGTCAGTTTCTTTCACTGTCAAAGTCCTTGTTTCCAGGGACCTGGAAGGACAGTGAGTGAATTCTCCTTGTGCTAAATTGTGCTTAAAAAAAACATTTTTTCTAGGGACAGAAAACTGTAGGTAGGGAGAGTGTGTCAGTTTCTTTCACTGTCAAAGTCCTTGTTTCCAGGGACCTGGAAGGACAGTGAGTGAATTCTCCTTGTGCTAAATTGTGCTTAAAAAAAACATTTTTTCTAGGGACAGAAAACTGTAGGTAGGGAGAGTGTGTCAGTTTCTTTCACTGTCAAAGTCCTTGTTTCCAGGGACCTGGAAGGACAGTGAGTGAATTCTCCTTGTGCTAAATTGTGCTTAAAAAAAACATTTTTTCTAGGGACAGAAAACTGTAGGTAGGGAGAGTGTGTCAGTTTCTTTCACTGTCAAAGTCCTTGTTTCCAGGGACCTGGAAGGACAGTGAGTGAATTCTCCTTGTGCTAAATTGTGCTTAAAAAAAACATTTTTTCTAGGGACAGAAAACTGTAGGTAGGGAGAGTGTGTCAGTTTCTTTCACTGTCAAAGTCCTTGTTTCCAGGGACCTGGAAGGACAGTGAGTGAATTCTCCTTGTGCTAAATTGTGCTTAAAAAAAACATTTTTTCTAGGGACAGAAAACTGTAGGTAGGGAGAGTGTGTCAGTTTCTTTCACTGTCAAAGTCCTTGTTTCCAGGGACCTGGAAGGACAGTGAGTGAATTCTCCTTGTGCTAAATTGTGCTTAAAAAAAACATTTTTTCTAGGGACAGAAAACTGTAGGTAGGGAGAGTGTGTCAGTTTCTTTCACTGTCAAAGTCCTTGTTTCCAGGGACCTGGAAGGACAGTGAGTGAATTCTCCTTGTGCTAAATTGTGCTTAAAAAAAACATTTTTTCTAGGGACAGAAAACTGTAGGTAGGGAGAGTGTGTCAGTTTCTTTCACTGTCAAAGTCCTTGTTTCCAGGGACCTGGAAGGACAGTGAGTGAATTCTCCTTGTGCTAAATTGTGCTTAAAAAAAACATTTTTTCTAGGGACAGAAAACTGTAGGTAGGGAGAGTGTGTCAGTTTCTTTCACTGTCAAAGTCCTTGTTTCCAGGGACCTGGAAGGACAGTGAGTGAATTCTCCTTGTGCTAAATTGTGCTTAAAAAAAACATTTTTTCTAGGGACAGAAAACTGTAGGTAGGGAGAGTGTGTCAGTTTCTTTCACTGTCAAAGTCCTTGTTTCCAGGGACCTGGAAGGACAGTGAGTGAATTCTCCTTGTGCTAAATTGTGCTTAAAAAAAACATTTTTTCTAGGGACAGAAAACTGTAGGTAGGGAGAGTGTGTCAGTTTCTTTCACTGTCAAAGTCCTTGTTTCCAGGGACAGAGAAGGACACCTGAAGGTAGCCCTTATTGCTTTTTTCCCATCTCCCTGCAGGCCATCTATTAGAATGTCTGGAAGGCAAACAAGGAGAGGCAGACAGTCAGGAGGCAATAAAAGAGGGCAAGCAGGCTCTGTGTCTGGGGGCAACAGTGCTGGTCGTGGACGCGGTGCATTGTCATCAGCACATGGCCATGGGACACGCTTGTCCTTCTTTTCGGCAGCTGGACATGTTGAGCCACATCATGCCGAAGACTTGGTAGAGTGGATGACCAAGCCCTCCTCCTCCTCCTCATCCTCTCTCACCCAGGCTCAGGGTACTGGAAAAGCAGCTGCCAAAGCGTCCTCTTCCCTGGTATCAATGTCAGACTCATCATCAGTCACTCCTTCCCTAGACCCACCATGTCCTCCTCCTGAGGAGTCCCCCGAACTGTTTCAGCACAGTGTTGGGTACATGCTCCAGGAGGATGCCCAGCGTTTCGAAGGGTCTGATGATGAAACCCAGCTAGAGGAAGGCAGTAGCGTGAGAGCAGACAGAGGGGATGCTCAAGAAGGACACCAATCTGGCAGTCATGTTCCAGCAGCTGCAGCATACTGCCAGATTGGCTCCAGTGATGAGGAGGGAGGTGATGATGAGGTCACTGACTCCACGTGGGTGCCTAATAGGAGAGAGGAGGAGGAGGAGGATGAGGAGGAGGCACATCTCCAACGAGGCAGGATGCCCTTTGGTGGCCAGCGTAAGGGCAGTACACCGACGGAATCACACCGCAGAGCTCCGCCTGTGCAGGGCGCTGCCTCTGCCCGTCATTCAAAAAGTTCTTTGGTGTGGGCCTTTTTTGAGGCTAGTGCATCAGATCGCACAGCTGCTGTTTGCAACATATGTCTCAAGCGTATATCGCGTGGCCAAAACATCAGCCGCTTGGGTACCACATGCCTGACCAGACATATGTTGACCTGCCATGCAGCTCGTTGGCAAGCCTACCTCAAAGACCCACACCAAAGAACAAAGCGGACCTCTCCTTGCACCGCATCAGCTGGGATCTCCAACCCCACTATAACTTCAGTCCTCTCTGAAACATGCACTGAGAGGAATGAAGGTGTAGAATTAGGTGTGTCACAGCCAAGTACTTGCGGCCACTCTGCTAGCAGTACACCGACGTCCGATTCTAGCAGGCAAATTTCCCTGCCCCAGCTGCTGGACCGTCGAAAGAAGTTCACTCCCAGCCATCCACATGCCCAGCGGTTGAATGCTAGCTTGGCTAAATTGCTAGCGCTTCAACTGCTGCCTTTTCAGTTGGTAGACTCGGCCCCCTTCCGTGAGTTTGTGCAATGTGCGGTTCCTCAGTGGCAGGTTCCCAAACGCCACTTTTTCTCACGGAAGGCTATTCCGGCTCTCTACCGGCATGTGGAAGGCAATGTCTTGGCCTCGCTGGACAGGGCGGTCAGCGGTAAGGTGCATATTACCGCTGACTCATGGTCCAGCAGGCATGGACAGGGACGTTACCTTTCTTTCACGGCCCATTGGGTCACTCTTTTGGCAGCTGGGAAGGATGCAGGACAAGGTGCAGTAGTGTTGGAGGTTGTCCCACCGCCACGCCTCCAAAATGCTACTACTGGTTGTGACACACCTCTCTCCTCCACCCCCTCCTCTTCTTCTTCCTCCATGGCCTCTTCCTGTGGTTTGTCCTATGAACCAGCGGTGCTCCGTAGCCGTTCACGGGGCTACGCAAGTACGCAGGCAAAAAGATGCCATGCCGTGCTTGCGCTGGTGTGTTTGGGGGACAGAAGCCACACTGGGGCAGAGGTCCTGTCTGCTCTGCAGGGCCAGGCCGAGAGGTGGTTGACGCCACGCCAGCTTAAGCCAGGAATGGTGGTTTGCGACAATGGCACCAACCTCCTCTCCGCCCTCCGACAGGGACAACTGACCCATGTGCCCTGTGTGGCTCACGTCCTTAACCTGGTGGTGCAGCGGTTCTTGGGCAGGTACCCGGGCTTACAGGATGTCCTGAGGCAGGCCAGGAAAGTCTGTGTGCATTTCCGCAGATCTTATAATGCCAGTGCTCGCCTGGCTGAGCTGCAAAAGGAGTTGAACCTGCCCAAGAACCGCCTTATATGTGACATGCCCACCAGGTGGAACTCAACGTTGGCCATGCTGCAGCGGCTGCACACGCAGCAGAGGGCCATCAATGAGTACCTGTGCGACTACGGCACCAGGACAGGGTCAGGGGAGCTTGGTTTTTTTTCTCCACGCCAGTGGGGCATGATCAGGGATGCATGCACTGTCCTGGCACCATTTGAGGAGGCCACGAGGATGGTGAGCAGTGACAGTGCATGCATCAGTGACACTGTACCTCTTGTCCACCTGTTGGAGCACACGCTGCGTGGAATAATGGACAGGGCACTTGAGGCAGAACAGAGGCAGGAAGAGGAGGACTTCCTTGCCTCTCAAGGCCCCCTTTACCCAGACAGTGTTCCTTCTGTCCCACCCATCGCACAGGAAGAGGAGGAGGAGGAGGAGGAGGAGGAGGATTGTGTCAGCATGGAGGTGGAGGCTGGCACTCAGCATCATCAGCAGCAGTCTTTTAGGGATGATTTACAGTCCCAAGAAACCAGTGGACTTGTACGTGGCTGGGAGGAGGTGGCTGCGGATCATGTCGTCCTTAGTGACCCAGAGGACTCCGGAGCGAATGCCTCAGCAAACCTACGCTGCATGGCCTCCCTGATCCTGCAAAGTCTGCGGAAGGATCCTCGTATTCTTCGGATCAAGGAGAGGGACCATTACTGGCTGGCCACTCTCCTTGATCCACGGTACAAGGGTAAGGTTGCGGACCTTATGTTACCGTCGCAGAGGGAGCAGAGGATGAGACAACTCCGGGAGGCCTTGCAGAAAGGTCTGTGCAACGCGTTCCCAGAGCCTGGGAGGTTACAAACTCCTGGTCCTGGACAACGAGTTGCTGAGGCTTCGGCCAGTCAAAGAAGGAGCGGTGGGGAAGGTGGCCGTCTGACCGATGCGTTCAGACAATTCTTTAGTCCGCAGCCCCAAAGTATGATCGGTTCCAGCAACCATCGCCAGCGTCTGATAAACATGGTGCAGGAATATCTAGGGGCAAGGTCAGACTTGGACACCTTCCCCACCGAAAATCCTCTGGCTTACTGGGTCTTGAGGATGGATCACTGGCCAGAGCTTGCACAGTATGCAATTGAGCTACTGGCCTGTCCTGCATCCAGCGTTCTTTCGGAACGCACATTCAGTGCTGCTGGAGGATTTGTCACGGATCACAGGGTGCGCCTGTCCACCGACTCGGTTGATCGACTGACTTTCATCAAGATGAACCAGTCTTGGATCACCACCAGCTACCACACACCTGATGCTGATATAACAGACTAATTGATTTTAACATGTCACATCCCTTCAAGACTGATGCTGATGCTGAGTGCCTGTGCTGTTATGTTGACTGGCTATCCTCCTCCTCCGAGTCCTCAATGATACGATTGATGATGATAGCTTGGAAGATCATTTTTGTTTATGGGTGCCGCCACCAGTGGCTAAGGCCCAATTTTTCAGCCCCTGTTTTACAGGGGCGTGTAATTACAATTTTTTTAGCAATAATTTGCCATAGGGCTCATTGCTGTGCTCCAAGTACAGTATCTGTGAGGGGTTGGAGTGTTGTGGCACCAGTGCCTAAGGCCCAATTTTTCAGCCCCTGTTTAACAGGGGCGTGTCATTAAAATTTTTGAAGCAATACTTTGCAACAGGGCTCATTGCTGTGCTCCAAGTACAGTATCTGTGAGGGGTTGTAGTGTTGTGCCACCAGTGCCTAAGGCCCAATTTTTCAGCCCCTGTTCAACAGGGGCATGCAATTACAATTCTTGATCTAATAATTCACAGCAGGGTCCATTGCTGCACCCACCAAGAGTAACTCTGAGGGCTTACAGTCTTGTGGCAACGCCACCACCACCACCACCACGAAAGGCCCAATTTTTCAGCCCCTGTTCAAAAGGGGCATGTAATTACAATTCTTGATCTAATAATTCACAGCAGGGCCCATTGCTGCACCCACCAAGAGTAACTGTCAGGGCTTACAGTGTTGTGGCACCAGCACCACCATCAAAGCCCCAATTTTTACTACCACTGTTCAACAATTATATGTAATTAAAATTCCTGATATAATAGTTGACAGCAGGGCGTTCCAGCACCAACCAAGAGTAACTGAGTGCTTACAGTGTTGTGCCAACACCAACAACTAAGGGGCCTATTTCTGCAGAGTATATACGGCAGGTCCCTACTTTCAAACATCCAACTTACAAACGACTCCCACTTGCAAACGAAAGAAGACAACAGGAAGTGAGAGGAAATCTACCCCTAGAAAGGAAAATTCTCTCCTGTAAGAATAAATATGGGAGAAAGGGGTCTCATCTGTACTGATGCTTTATCAGCAATCCTTGTTTCAAGAAAAACACCACATTTCAAAAACAGTTGTCATTGGGACGGAAAGTGAGGTGAAATGTTCTGAACAGGGGCACAGACAGCAAAACAAATGTTACAGGGGTGATAACCCTTACCTATGTTTCCCAAAAAGTTTAAAAATAGATTTTTGGGCTGGAGCTACACTTCAACAATGTACCTGTTCAAAATTACAAACAGATTCTACATAAGAACAAACCTACAGTCCCTGTCTTGTATGCACCGCCTGTATACGGCTGTTCAGAGTATATAGGGCCTTTTTTATTTTATGTGCGGGGTTCCCCTTAATATCCATACAAGACCCAAAGGGGCTGGTAATGGGCTGGGGTAGGGGGGGGGTGTTGATGGGGTAGCTATGCCATTTTTCCTAAAGATTTTCATCCATATTACCGGGACCAGACATTGCATTAAAGCCGCAAGCAGTTTTAAATGACTTTTTTCCCTTTAGAAATGTTATTTTGTGCAGGGACAGTTCTAAACACGGGAAACACGTGGCACTTCACAGGCATACTTTAGACACCCCCCAGGTACGATATTTAAAGGAATATTTGACTTTTTTTTTTCACTTTATGCATCATTAAAATGACTGCTCCCGAAAAACGACCGTTTTTAAAACTTCTTTTTGCATTGATACATGTCCCCTGGTGCAGAACCTGGGTTCCCAACCCCTTTTTAGGACAATAACATGTATAATAGTTGTTATAATTAGCACTTTAGAATTCGAACGTTCGCATCCATTGTATTTAATAGGGTTCTAATGTTCGTTCGAACTTTCGGTCCGTTCGCGGGTTCTGGTGCGAACCGAACCCGGGGGTGTTCGGCTCATCACTATTCGGGAGCAGTCATTTTAATGATGCATAAAGTGAAAAAAAAAAAGTCAAATATTCCTTTAAATATCGTACCTGTGGGGTGTCTAAAGTATGCCTGTGAAGTGGCATGTGTTTCCCATGTTTAGAAATGTCCCTGCACAAAATGAAATTTCTAAAGGAAAAAAAGCCATTTAAAACTGCTTGCGGCTTTAATGTAATGTCTGGTCCCGGTAATATGGATGAAAATCTTTGAGAAAAATGGCATAGCTACCCCATCACCCCACCCCAGCCCATTACCAGCCTCTTTGGGTCTTGTATGGATATTAAGGGGAACCCGGCACACAAAATAAAAAAGGCCCTATATACTCTGAACAGCAGTATACAGGCGGTGCAAACAAGACAGGGACTGTAGGTTTGTTCTTAAGTAGAATCTGTTTTTTATTTTTGAACAGGTACATTGTTTAAGTGTAGCTCCAGCCAAAAAATATATTTTTAAGCTTTTTGGAAAACATAGGGAAGGGTTATCACCCCTGTAACATTTGTTTTGCTGTCTGTGCCCCTGTTCAGAACATTTCACCTCACTTTCCGTCCCAATGACAACTGTTTTTGAAAAGTGGGGTTTTTATTGAAGCAAGGATTGGTGATAAAGCATCAGTAGAGAGGAGACACCCTTTTCCCATATTAACTCTTACAGGAGAGAATTTCCCTTCCTAGGGGTAGATTTCCTCTCACTTCCTGTTGTCTCCTTCCATTTGCAAGTAGGAGTCATTTGTAAGTTGGATGTTTGAAAGTAAGGGCCTGCCGTATATACTCTGCTGAAATGTGCCCCTTACATGTTGGTGTTGCCACAACACTGTGAGCCCTCACAGTTACTCTTGGTGGGCGCTGGAACGCCCTGCTGTGAACTATTATATCAGGAATTGTATTTACATGCCATTGTTGAACAGTGGTAGGAAAAATTGGGCCTTTGGTGGTGGTGCTGGTGCCACAACACTGTAAGCCCTCACAGTTACTCTTGGTGGGCGCATGAATGGGCCCTGCTGTGAATTATTAGATCAAGAATTGTAATTGCATGCCCCTGTTGAACAGGGGCTGAAAAATTGGGCCTTTGGTGGTGGTGGTGGTGGTGTTGCCACAACACTGTAAGCCCTCACAGTTACTCTTGGTGGGCGCAGGAATGGGCCCTGCTGTGAATTATTAGATCAAGAATTGTAATTACATGCCCCTGTAGAACAGGGGCTGAAAAATTGGGCCTTAGCCACTGGTGCCACAACACTGCAACCCCTCACAGATACTGTACTTGGAGCACAGCAATGAGCCCTGTTGCAAAGTATTGCATCAAAAATTGTAATTACACGCCCCTGTTAAACAGGGGCAGAAAAATTGGGCCTTAGGCACTGGTGCCACAACACTGCAACGCCTCACAGATACTGTACTTGGAGCACAGTAATGAGCCCTGTTGCAAAGTATTGCATCAAAAATTGTAATTACACGCCCCTGTTAAACAGGGGCAGAAAAATTGGGCCTTAGGCACTGGTGCCACAACACTGCAACTCCTCACAGATACTGTACTTGGAGCACAGTAATGAGCCCTGTTGCAAAGTATTGCATCAAAAATTGTAATTACACGCCCCTGTTAAACAGGGGCTGAAAAATTGGGCCTTAGGCACTGGTGCTGGTGCCACGACACTGCAACCTCTCCCAGATACTCTAGTTGGAGTGCAGGAATGAGCCCTGCTGCAAAGCATTGCATCAAAAATTGTAATTACATGCCCCTGTTAAACAGGGGCTGAAAAATTGGACCTTAGCCACTGGTGGTGGCACCCAGAAACAAAAATGTTCTTCCAAGCTAACATCATGAATCGGATCATTGAGGAGGAGGAGGATAGTCAGTCAACATAACAGGACAGTCACTCAGCATCAGCATCAGTCTTGAAGGGATGTGACATTTGAAAATAAATTATTCTGTTATATCAGCTTCAGGTGCTTTGTAGCTGTTGGTGATCCAAGACTGGTTCATCTTTATGAAGGTCAGTCGATCAACCGAGTCAGTGGACAGGCGCACTCTGTGATCCGTGACAAAGCCTCCAGCAGCACTGAATGTGCGTTCCGAAAGAACGCTGGATGCAGGACAGGCCAGTAGCTCAATTGCATACTGTGCAAGCTCTGGCCAGTGATCCATCCTCAACACCCAGTAAGCCAGAGGATTTTCGGTGGGAAAGGTGTCCAAGTCTGACCTTGCCCCTAGGTATTCCTGCACCATGTATATCAGACGCTGGCGATGGTTGCTGGAACCGATCATACCTTGGGGCTGCGGACTAAAAAATTGTCTGAGCGCATCGGTCAGACGGCCACCTTCTCCACCGCTCCTTCTGCTACTGACCGAAGCCTCAGCAACTCGTTGTCCAGGACCAGGAGTTTGTAACCTCCCAGTCTCTGGGAACGCGTTGCACAGACCTTTCTGCAAGGCCTACCGGAGATGTCTCATCCTCTGCTCCCTCCGCAACCTTTCCCTTGTACCGTGGATCAAGGAGAGTGGCTAGCCAGTAATGGTCCCTCTCCTTGATCCGAAGAATACGAGGATCCTTCCGCAGACTTTGCAGGATCAGGGAGACCATGCAGCGTAGGTTAGCTGAGGCATTCGGTCTGGAGTCCTCTGGGTCACTAAGGACGACATGATCCACAGCCACCTCCTCCCAGCCACATACAAGTTCACGGGTTTGTTGGGACTGTAAATCATCCCTAAAAGACTGCTGCTGTTGATGCTGAGTGCCATGCTCCACCTCCATGCTGACACAATCCTCCTCCTCGTCCTCTTCCTGTGTGATGGGTGGGACAGAAGGAACACTGTCTGGGTAAAGGGGGCCTTGAGAGGCAAGGAAGTCCTCCTCTTTCTGCCTCTGTTCTGCCTCAAGTGCCCTGTCCATTATTCCATGCAGCGTATGCTCCAACAGGTGGACAAGAGGTACAGTGTCACTGATGCATGCACTGTCACTGCTCACCATCCTCGTGGCCTCCTCAAATGGTGCCAGGACAGTGCATGCATCCCTGATCATGCCCCACTGGCGTGGTGAAAAAAAACAGAGCTCCCCTGACCCTGTCCTGGTGCCGTAGTCGCACAGGTACTCATTGATGGCCCTCTGCTGCGTTTGCAGCCGCTGCAGCATGGCCAACGTTGAGATCCACCTGGTGGGCATGTCACATATAAGGCGGTTCTAGGGCAGGTTCAACTCCTTTTGCAGCTCAGCCAGCCGAGCACTGGCATTATATGATCTGCGGAAATGCACACAGACTTTCCTGGTCTGCCTCAGGACATCCTGTAAGCCCGGGTACCTGCCCAAGAACCGCTGCACCACCAGGTTGAGGACGTGAGCCACACAGGGCACATGGGTCAGTTGTCCCTGTTGGAGGGCAGAGAGGAGGTTGGTGCCATTGTCGCAAACCACCATTCCTGGCTTATGCTGGCGTGGCGTCAACCACCTCTCGGCCTGTCCCTGCAGAGCTGACAGAACCTCTGCCCCAGTGTGGCTCCTGTCCCCCAAACACACCAGCGCAAGCACGGCATGGCATCTTTTTGCCTGCGTACTTGCGTAGCCCCTTGAACGCCTACGGAGCACCGCTGGTTCAGAGGACAAAGCACAGGAAGAGGCCATGGAGGAAGAAGAAGAGGAGGGGGTGGAGGAGAGAGGTGTGTCACAACCAGTAGTAGCATTTTGGAGGCGTGGCGGCGGAACAACCTCCAACACTACTGCACCTTGTCCTACATCCTTCCCAGCTGCCAAAAGAGTGACCCAATGGGCCGTGAAAGAAAGGTAACGTCCCTGTCCATGCCTGCTGGACCATGAGTCAGCAGTAATATGCACCTTACCACTGACCGCCCTGTCCAGCGAGGCATGGACATTGCCTTCCACATGGCGGTAGAGAGCCGGAATCGCCTTCCGTGAGAAAAAGTGGCGTTTGGGAACCTGCCACTGAGGAACCGCACATTGCACAAACTCACGGAAGGGGGCCGAGTCTACCAACTGAAAAGGCAGCAGTTGAAGTGCTAGCAATTTAGCCAAGCTAGCATTCAACTGCTGGGCATGTGGATGGCTGGGAGTGAACTTCTTTCGACGGTCCAGCAGCTGGGGCAGGGAAATTTGCCTGCTAGAACCGGACGTCGGTGTACTGCTAGCACAGTTCCCGCAAGTACTTGGCTGTGACACACCTAATTCTACACCTTCATTCCTCTCAGTGCAGGTTTCAGAGAGAACTGAAGGTATAGTGGGGTTGGAGATCCCAGCTGATGCGGAGCAAGGAGAGGTCCGCTTTGGTCTTTGGTGTGGGTCTTTAAGGTAGGCTTGCCAACGAGCTGCATGGCAGGTCAACATATGTCTGGTCAAGCGGCATGGGGTGCCCAAGCGGCTGATGTTTTGGCTACGCGAGATACGCTTGAGACATATGTTGCAAACAGCAGCGGTGCGATCTGATGCACTCGACTCAAAAAAGGCCCACACCAAAGAACTTTTGGAATAACGAGCAGAGGCAGCACCCTGCACAGGCGGAGCTCTGCGGTGTGATTCAGTCGGTCTCCTGCCCTTACGCTGGCCCCCGGAGGGCATCCTGCCTCGTTGGAGATGTGCCTCCTCCTCATCCTCCTCCTCTCTCCTATCAGGCACCCACGTGGAGTCAGTGACCTCATCATCCCCTCCCTCCTCATCACTGGAACCAATCTGGCAGTATGCTGCAGCTGCTGGAACATGACTGCCAGATTGGTGTCCTTCTTGAGCATCCCCTCTCTCTGCTCTCACACTACTGCCTTCCTCTAGCTGGGTATCATCTTCAGACCCTTCGAAACGCTGGGCATTCTCCTGGAGCATGTACCCAACACTGTGCTCAAACAGTTCGGGGGACTCCTCAGGAGGACATGGTGGGTCTAGGGAAAGAGTGACTGATGATGACATTGAGGATGCTTTGGCAGATGCTTTGCCAGCCTGGGTGAGAGAGGATGAGGAGGGCTTGGTCATCCACTCTACCAAGTCTTTGGCATGATGCGGCTCAACGCGTCCAGCTGCCGAAAATAAGGACAAGCGTGTCCCATGGCCACGTGCTGATGACGATGCACCGCGTCCATGACCAGCACTGTTGTCTCTAGACACAGAGCCTGCTTTCCCTCTTTTATTGGCTCCTGACTGTCTGCCTCTTCTTGTTTGCCTTCCAGACATTCTAAAGGCCTGCATGGAGATGGGAAAACCAGCAATAAGGGGTAGCTTCAGGTGTATATTTTGCAAGAAGCACACTACGCCTGCTGTAAGTGCTGCAGATGCCTGCCTGTGTTACACAACAGGAAAACACAGCAATAAGGGCTAGCTTCTGGTGTATATTTTGCAAGAAGCACACTACGCCCGCTGTAAGTGCTGCAGATGCCTGTTAGTGTAACACAAAAAAAAAAAACTACGAGCAATAAGGGGTAGCTTCAGGTGTATAATGTGCAGGAGGCACACTACGCCCGCTGTAAGTGCTGCAGATGCCTGCCTATGTTACACAACAGGAAAACACAGCAATAAGGGCTAGCTTCAGGTGTATATTTTGCAGGAAGCACACTACGCCTGCTATAACTGCTGCAGAGGCCTGCCTGTGTTACACAACAGGAAAAAACAGCAATAAGGGGTAGCTTCAGGTGTATAATGTGCAGGAGGCACACTACGCCCGCTGCAAGTGCTGCAGATGCCTGCCTGTGTTACACAACAGGAAAACACAGCAATAAGGCCTAGCTTCAGGTGTATATTTTGCATCAGGCACACTACGCCTGTTGTAAGTGCTGCAGATGCCTGCCTGTGTTACACAACAGGAAAACCCAGCAATAAGGGCTAGCTTCAGGTGTATATTTTGCAGGAGGCACACTACGCCTGCTGTAAGTGCTGCAGATGCCTGCCTGTGTTACACAACAGGAAAACACAGCAATAAGGCCTAGCTTCAGGTGTATATTTTGCAGGAGGCACACTACACCTGTTGTAAGTGCTGCAGATGCCTGCCTGTGTTACACAACAGGAAAACACAGCAATAAGGCCTAGCTTCAGGTTTATATTTTGCAGGAGGCACACTACGCCTGTTGTAAGTGCTGCAGATGCCTGCCTGTGTTACACAACAGGAAAACACAGCAATAAGGCCTAGCTTCAGGTGTATATTTTGCAGGAGACACACTATGCCTGCTGTAAGTGCTGCAGATGCCTGCCTGTGTTACACAACAGGAAAAAACAGCAATAAGGGCTAGCTTCAGGTGTATATTTTGCAGGAAGCACACTACGCCTGCTATAACTGCTGCAGATGCCTGCCTGTGTTACACAACAGGAAAAAACAGCAATAAGGGCTAGCTTCAGGTGTATATTTTGCAGGAAGCACACTACGCCTGCTATAACTGCTGCAGATGCCTGCCTGTGTTACACAACAGGAAAACACAGCAATAAGGCCTAGCTTCAGGTGTATATTTTGCAGGAAGCACACTACGCCTGCTGTAAGTGCTGCAGATGCCTGTCTGTGTTACGCAACAGGAAAACACAGCAATAAGGTCTAGCTTCAGGTGTATATTTTGCAGGAGGCACACTACGCCTGCTGTAAGTGCTGCAGATGCCTGCCTGTGTTACACAACAGGAAAAAACAGCAATAAGGGCTAGCTTCAGGTGTATATTTTGCAGGAAGCACACTACGCCTGCTATAACTGCTGCAGATGCCTGCCTGTGTTACACAACAGGAAAACACAGCCATAAGGGCTAGCTTCTGGTGTATATTTTGCAAGAAGCACACTACGCCCGCTGTAAGTTCTGCAGATGCCTGTTAGTGTAACACAAAAGAAAAAAAACTACGAGCAATAAGGGGTAGCTTCAGGTGTATAATGTGCAGGAGGCACACTACGCCCTCTGTAAGTGCTGCAGATGCCTGCCTATGTTACACAACAGGAAAACACAGCAATAAGGGCTAGCTTCAGGTGTATATTTTGCAGGAAGCACACTACGCCTGCTATAACTGCTGCAGAGGCCTGCCTGTGTTACACAACAGGAAAAAACAGCAATAAGGGCTAGCTTCAGGTGTATATTTTGCAGGAGGCACACTACGCCTGCTGTAAGTGCTGCAGATGCCTGCCTGTGTTACACAACAGGAAAACACAGCGATAAGGCCTAGCTTCAGGTGTATATTTTGCAGGAGGCACACTACGCCTGCTGTAAGTGCTGCAGATGCCTGCCTGTGTTACACAACAGGAAACAACAGCAATAAGGACTAGCTTCAGGTGTATATTTTGCAGGAAGCACACTATGCCTGCTATAACTGCTGCAGATGCCTGCCTGTGTTACACAACAGGAAAACACAGCAATAAGGGCTAGCTTCTGGTGTATATTTTGCAAGAAGCACACTACGCCCGCTGTAAGTGCTGCAGATGCCTGTTATTGTAACACAAAAGAAAAAAAACTACGAGCAATAAGGGGTAGCTTCAGGTGTATAATGTGCAGGAGGCACACTACGCCCGCTGTAAGTGCTACCGATGCCTGCCTGTGTTACACAACAGGAAAACACAGCAATAAGGCCAAGCTTCAGGTGTATACTGTGCAGGAGGCTTAGCAAAAATATCACTGACACTGTCCTCTGCCTATCCTTCTCTCTCCCTGCACACAAGGTTTAGCAGAATATCACTGACACTGTCCCTGCCTATCCTTCTCTCTCCCTGCACACAAGGTTTAGCAGAATATCACTGACACTGTCACTGCCTATCCTTCTCTCTCCCTACACACAAGGTAAATGAACAAATATCACTAACACTGTCCCTGCCTATCCTTCTCTCTCCCTGAACCGGAACACACTACACAAGGCCGCCGTGCTGGTGGCCTTTTATAGTGTGGGGCGTGTACTAAACCCCCCTGAGCTATAATTGGCCACAGGCATCCTGCCTGTGGCCAATTATGGCTCTCCTCGCTGCCGGCGCTGTGATTGGCCAAGCATGCAGGGTCACAGTGCATGCTTGGCCAATCACAGCGCCGGGATTGCACTGCGATGGCGCAGTGTATTGTGGGCCATTCGCGTCACTCGAATTTGGCGCGAACGGCCCAAAATGTTCGGTCTTCGTCGAACGATCGAACAGCCGATGTTCGAGTCGAACATATGTTCGACTCAAACACCGAGCTCATCCCTAATATATATATATATATATATATATATATACAATGAAATATCACTTGGACATAACCTGAAAGGATAAGCAAAGTTTAGCATCAATTCTGACAATACTTCTAGAGAGAGAAACCTAGGCCGGCCTGTTTAATCTCTTATTATCCTAATGAGAGATGAAGCTAAACAAGGATGGTAATAGGGCCCCTCAAGCAGCAATGACAAAATCTGATGGTCTTCACCGGCAGTTGGAGCTCATCAACTATATCCAATAAGGTGTAGTAACAGAGTAGTATTATATTGTGTGATGGAAGCAGTTAAAGATGCCCATGTACAGTTTTCGAATAGAAGTGCAGTGAAGTGTTCCCAAAGTAAAGCTCTCTGTACACAGTGTCCTTGTAAAACAACCAAGGAAAGGTTTGCGAAGGTAGGCAATTGCCCTCTCACCAACGACCAGGCCGATTCAGCACCTTCTAGACAGCGACTCCCGGGTAGACGTCCTGGCTGCAGACCCACTTGGGACGATCACCCGATTCGAAGAATGGAGCATGGGTCGCTGGACTGTAGAGTTGATGCTGGTCAGATGTCTGATGAACAACAGGCTGTGGACCCCTTCCCGGTCGGGTGAGGGTGATGTACTCCACATGGTAGGCCGCGACCTCACTCCCCTTGCATGGAGAGACCTTTCTTGCATGAGGCCCGGGAAGAAGAGAGAGTGAGGTGGGTCTCTGGTTTCTTTTATATCTCTTCCCAGAAATCTCTCCGAAGGTGGCAAAGATCCCTGGGATATGTGGTCAGGGTGTATGGTTACATAGGGGAACAGTCATCTGATGGAACCACAATCCCACAATCCCTTTCTGTTTGCTCACAAATATGATGTCACTTTAGTAACGCTGGGCACTAGAGGGATGATATGATATACAGATAGTGCCGGGGATATCTATTCATTGCAATTATAGTCCATACTGCTACATACTGTGCTAAATTCCACAGTGTCAAGGTTTTCGGCAGTGATAAGCTGCTATGCTGTGAATAGTCTTTTTATTTAAATATCATAACCTCTCCCTCTTCTGGTACATATGGATCCTTAAGATTTATTTTTAAGTTTGACAGAACAGGACAGCAAGTAAAAAAGGCAACACTGGGCTTGATCGGAAAACTAATAATGCTTTTCAACCTGACGTTGGTATGGAAAAACCAATAAAAAAATTGTGTTTATTAACATGTAAACATTCAAATTAAAGGCCAACATGGGGCAAAACTAAAATAGACCCCAGCAAATTTTAATAATAAAAAAACAGCTTGGGCTGCAATACTCACTCAGTCCAGATTTCCAAGCAGTACTTTTTTTTTTTGCCACAGGATATCTTCAAACTTCTAGTTTGAATAGTGACCAGCAGTACTCAACAAGGACACTGAGGCGATACTGTGAGGGGGCATCATCATTACACTCCCTTCATTCACAGTGTAATCATCACATCAGTGCTGCCCTCTTCATCAGACCTTATTACTAATATTCAGTGTATGAATTATTTTATTTTTTTAATATGCCTTTATTTATTTTGTGTGAGCTGTGATTGCAGATTGAACAGCATTATCACCCTGTTAAAGGAAATATAAAAAATAACAGATTTACTGGCAGGTTCAACAGGTAATAAAACTATGTTACAGGAGGATTCCGAAAAACAAAGACTGTTGTTAGTTTATCTATAGCCACTATTTTGTAGTTTTAGATAGAGTAGGGAAAGGTTACTGTCAAGTAATTTTGGACCAACTCTCGTTACAAGTCAAGATATTTTATTGCATATGCAAGAGAAATGGTTAAATGTATATTTTCTGCTTCAGAGATCCATTTCTGCCTGTCATAAGTTTACATGCTGCTTTTATCACCCTTAAACCTTCCCCCTTCCTGTTCGTAACGTCCTGATCACGTGTATAATTTCAACTTTTATTCTGACGTTTTAGCAGGAAGATGAGAATATCCTTTTTCAGCCAACACCTTATGACAGGAAATTTCATACAATGGACACATAAATTATTCCATGGTTCGCAGCCCATGTTTGACAGATGTAAGAGTCAGCACATCTTTGCACAATAGAATATGGTCATATGACTTATTCCAGTAATTAGGGCTATTAGAGCTTATTCAGCATATTTAAGTATTAATAGAGTTATATAAAGCAAACATTTTAACTTTAGAAGATATAGTCATATTAATATGCATATTCATAGTTGACATTTAAAGTATAATTTCTAATTTCTCTAACAGCTGCTCCCTTTTCTTTTTCGTACATCACGGGACACAGAGCGACTTAGTCATTACTAATGGGTTATATAGATTACCTTCAGGTGTTGGCACTGGCCAATTCCAAACCCGAAGTAACCTCCCCTATATAAGCCCCTCCCATCCGGGAGCACCTCAGTTTTTTGCCAGTGTCTAAGGTGTTGGGCCAAAGAGTAACATGTGTTTTCACTGGGCTTGCGTACAGGTTCTTTTGGGCCTTAGTAAGCTGTTCCGGATCCCACCAAAAAAGCTTCATAGCTAAACGGTCGGTACCCGGGCCTTGCAGCAGAAGAGCAAGGTTTTGCCTGTAATGCTTCTCTTAGGAGGGCTGGACCCTGGGATCCAGAGCTCTGGTCATACCCACGACCAAGATGTTGTCTGTGCAGGGTGCTATACAGGTCCAGGGGAGTGGAATCCTTGGGAACCCGGTCCCTGAAGGTTTAATTACAATGCCTGCCGTGATAGGTGAAGTTTGGACTTCTGTGGACCAAACAAAGTCCTGCGGCAGGGATCAGGTAAGTGGGGGCCCCCAGGAACTTGGTTCTATTGGGGGACCCCCAAGCCTAATTTGTCTTTCTGTCTGTTACCTAACGGTATTCCCGCTAAATATCTGTGTTTGCCTGTAACTACTGAAAATGTAAGATTTTAATAGTAGTCAAGAAAAAAAAAAAAAAAAAGGGACCGCGGTACCTGTGTTAAACCACTAGAGGCCGCTGTAGTCCATTTTTCTTGTCATGTGGATCTTTGGTTCTCTCAAGTCAAAAGATCCAGGCAGCTGGTAAGTTTCTCTGTGGGAATCCACTTCCTCTGCCCTGTTGCTGCGCTCATCCACCGCACAGGCCCTCCGGCAAAAAGGGCCCTGGCTCCTAGTCCCCTGTTTGATTTCGAAAAGGGCGCCAATGGCGCACGGGCGCGCGCGCGGGCGCGTGCACGCGCCTCCTATGAAAAAAAGGGGCGGGGCGGGTGGATGACGCTCGATGCGCGCCGCGGCGCTTCTGCGCATGTGCGGGCGTCCCAGCATGGTTAAAAGACACAGTACAAGTGTCAGCTGGATGCAAACAGAGCTAGCAACAAACAGTGGCACACAGAGGCGGTTGATGCAGGCATCCCCATAGAAAGGCACTTTAGTGGACACCAGCTGGTATATAGCAGCAACTTTGTTAGACTATTACCAGCAAAATTGGTGTATGACGACGGGAATACCTCAGCTTTGTGCTTAAAGGATATGTCGTCCAGACGCTCCGGAAATAGATCTTCCAGGAAGCCAAAGGGGTCTCCATCGGGCTCTGAGGATATTGGGCATGCTTGTACTGCACCAATCTCCCCTGAGAATTCAGATGTCAGTAGCCGTAGAAACCCCGCAGGAATGCCTGGTGCTGCGGCTGTCCCCAGTCCACCTGCTCCTGTATATATAACAGAGGAGGTTTTATCCTCAACTCTGGGAGGATTGGAAGAGAGATTAACAGCATTGATCGCTGCTTCCCTGTCACAGGAAAAGCGCGTCCGATCTCCGTCTCCTCCTTCAGAGTGCCTGTTAGTGGAGGAACAGCCCCACACAGAGATCGACCTACCTGAAGGGGATCAGGATGAGGTTGATTCAGTTATGGAGGAATCAACAGTGGAAGAACCTTTCTCAGCATCTCAGGCTGAAAGATTATGGGTTCAGTCTCTGACTAATATGGTCCGATCAGCATTTAAAATGCCTCTGGCGGAACCACCATCCACTACGGTTTCCTCGCTGGGGTCGCTAAAAGCTCCCCAGGCTCTCTGTTCCTTCCCAATCCACCCTTTATTAGAAGGGCTTATTTACCAGGATTGGGAGCATCCTGATAAAATATTTTCTCCCCCCAAGAGATTTCCGGTGATCTATCCCATGGAGGATAAGTTCATAAAAAAATGGAGGGTCCCTACAGTGGACGCAGCCATCTCTTCTGTTAACAAATCACTGACATGTCCAGTAGATAATGTTCCAATGTTCAAAGACCCAATAGATAAAAAATTGGAGTCTTTACTAAAATCTGCTTTCTCTACAGCAAGCATGGTGACACAACCTGCGGTAGCAGCGATTGGAGTCTGCCAAGCAGTGAAAGATCAGTTGAAACAGGTCTTAAGGGACTTACCAGATCAGCAGGCTCTTGCCCTAGCTGACCTGCCTAGAGCCTTGTGTTTTGCGGTGGACGCCATAAAGGATACAATCCAACAGGCCTCCCGCTTTACGCTGTCTATAGTACATATGCGTAGGCTTCTGTGGCTCAAAAACTGGTCTGCTGAAGCTCCCTGTAAAAAACTGCTGGTTAGCTTCCCATTTCATGGAGAACGCTTATTTGGAGAAGATCTGGACAAATATATCCAGAAAATTTCTGCCGGTAAAAGTTCACTCTTACCGGTTAAGAACAAGGGTAGAAGTCCTTCTTTTAAGAGGCCTACTTCTCCAGTCCCGGGCACATCGGCTGTGAAGCAGTTCCGACGGCCTCCGCGGTCAAATTCAGGGGGCAGAAATCAGGGACAATCACAGGGTAACAAGAAGCCCTGGATCAAGAGAGGTACAAAACCTCCCCCCAAGGCATGAAGCGTTGCCCCCACTCAATCGGGTGGGGGGAAGACTTCAGTTGTTCACAGAGACCTGGCGGGACACCATCAGAGACAGATGGGTGCTCTCCGCAGTAAGTCTGGGATACAAGCTGGAGTTAAAAGGCACTCCTCCTGCCCAATTTATGAGGTCAAACGTGCCAAGAGATCCCCAAAAGAGAGGATCCCTCCTTCTGGCACTAGAACAACTATTGCTCCAAGGTGTAATCATGAAGGTTCCCCTGGAAGAAAGCGGATTCGGGTTTTACTCGAACCTTTTCACAGTCCCCAAACCAAATGGGGACGTGAGGCCCATATTAAATCTAAAAGGGCTAAACAAGTTCCTAAATATCAGGACTTTTCGGATGGAGTCGATCCGATCGGTGGCCACCGCCCTACAAGGGCAGGAATGGTTAGCCTCGATCGACATAAAGGATGCTTATCTGCATATTCCCATCTTTCCGGCCCACCAGAAATTTCTACGCTTTGCAGTAGAAGGGCGCCATTTTCAGTTCAGAGCCTTACCTTTCGGTCTGGCCACAGCACCACGAGTGTTCACAAAAATTCTGGCCCCATTATTGGCCAATCTAAGAACACAGGGTGTAACGATAATGGCATATCTAGACGACCTGCTACTAATAGAGCACTCAGTGGAAAAGCTGGAAGTAGCTATTCACAAGACAATCAAGTATCTGGAATATCACGGTTGGATTATCAACCGGGACAAGTCAGCTCTAAGACCAGTCAAAAGTCTGGAATACTTAGGGCTAAGGCTGGATTCAAATCAGAGAAAGATTTTCTTACCTCCAGAGAAGGTGTCGTCTTTAAAAGATTTGACCCACTTAGTGGGTACAAAAAGAAAACCATCCATACGCCTCTGCATGAGGCTGCTGGGGAAAATGGTGGCTTCATTCGAAGCGGTACCCTACGGTCAATTCCATTCAAGGAATTTGCAAAGGGCCATACTGTCAGCCTGGAACAAAAAAATTCAGGCTTTAGACTTACCAATGTCCCTGTCCCCTTCCGTTCGCAAGAGCCTCCATTGGTGGTTGGTGCCCCAGAATCTGGAAAAAGGGAAACCCTTCAGTCCGGTTTCTTGGAAGGTAGTCACTACAGATGCCAGCCTCATAGGCTGGGGGGCAGTACTGGAGCAATGGTCTCTCCAGGGCAAGTGGTCAGAAGCAGAAAAGGCCCTGCCCATCAATCTCTTAGAGATACGAGCAGCCCGGTATGCCCTAGTAGCATGGACATCCAAACTCCAAGGGTCCCCTGTCAGAATTCAATCAGACAATGCCACAGCAGTGGCATATATCAATCACCAGGGTGGCACCAGGAGTCGTGCAGCCCAGAGGGAAGCAAATTGCATCCTGGAGTGGGCAGAAAAATATGTCCCAGCCATATCCGTGGTTTTCATCCCAGGAGTGGAAAATTGGAGAGCGGACTTTTTAAGTCGCCAACAATTATGCCCGGGGGAATGGTCTCTTCACCCCGAGGTTTTCCAGGCAATATGCCAGCGGTGGGGAACACCGGATGTAGATCTGCTAGCATCCAGATTCAACGCAAAGGTGGACAGATTTGTGTCTCGCACAAGGGATCCTCTAGCTTGCGGCTCGGATGCCCTAGTGTTCCCTTGGGATCAGTTCAAGCTGATATATGCATTCCCACCGCCACAATTGTTACCGCGATTACTCCGCAGAATCAGGGTAGAAAAGAAACCAGTGATTCTGGTGGCTCCAGCGTGGCCCCGAAGGGCATGGTACGCGGAGATTGTAAAAATGTCAGTGAGGAGTCCTTGGACCCTCCCACATCGTCCGGACCTGCTGTCGCAGGGACCGATATACCACCCTTCCTTACCATCCCTAGGTTTGACGGCCTGGCTATTGAAGCCCACATTCTGAAAAAGAGAGGGCTCTCTAATTCTGTGGTATCTACCATGATCAATGCCAGGAAGCCGGTATCCAGGCAGATCTATTATAGGATCTGGAAAGCGTACATTACGTGGTGTGAGGCCAAGAAATGGCATCCACGTAGGTACGTGATAGGGAGGATTTTGGACTTCCTACAGTGGGCTGTAGATAGGAAGCTGGCCTTGAGTACTATCAAGGGTCAGATTTTGGCCTTGTCAATATTTTTTCAAAGGCCCTTGGCTTCGCATTCACTAGTCAAAGCTTTCATACAAGGAGTGATGCGTATTAGCCCTCCGGTTAGTATTCCCATATGTCCTTGGGACTTAAACCTGGTTCTGTCAGTTCTACAGAAACAACCGTTTGAACCATTGCAACACATTTCCTTGGTTCTTCTCACCAGGAAATTGATTTTCTTAGTAGCCGTTTGTTCGGCTAAAAGAGTATCGGAATTAGCCGCCTTGTCCTGTAAGGAGCCATATCTGGTTGTCCATAAGGACAGAGTAGTATTACGTCCTCATCCAGCCTTTCTTCCCAAGGTGGTATCGAGGTTTCATTTGAACCAAGATGTGGTTCTTCCTTCTTTTTTCCCCAAACCTAGCTCGGTAGAGGAAAAGTTATTACATTCTTTGGATGTAGTAAGAGCAGTTAAAGCTTATCTAAAAGCCACTGCTCAGATTCGCAGAACGGATACTTTGTTTATTCTGCCGGAAGGCCCTAAAAAGGGTCAGGCAGCATCAAAATCCACTTTAGCCAAGTGGATTCGACAGGTCATAATACAAGCCTATGGCTTGAGAAAGAGACCGCCTCCGTTCAAAGTTAGGGCGCACTCCACAAGAGCAGTTGGAACTTCATGGGCAGTGCATCACCAGGCCTCCCTGGCTCAAGTATGTAAGGCCGCAACATGGTCTTCGGTACACACGTTTACTAGATTCTACCAGGTAGACGTTAGAAGTCAGGAGGATGTCGCCTTTGGGCGCAGTGTGTTGCAGGCCGCAAAAGATCCTCATGCCTGATGGCGCCCAGCTTATGTATCCCTCCCCTCATTTGGCATTGCTTTGGGACGTCCCATTAGTAATGACTAAGTCGCTCTGTGTCCCGTGATGTACGAAAAAGAAAAAGGGATTTTTATAACAGCTTACCTGTAAAATCCTTTTCTTGGAGTACATCACGGGACACAGAGCTCCCACCCCTCTTTTTGGGACACTTATTGCTTGGCTACAAAACTGAGGTGCTCCCGGATGGGAGGGGCTTATATAGGGGAGGGTACTTCCGGTTTGGAATTGGCCAGTGCCAACACCTGAAGGTAATCTATATAACCCATTAGTAATGACTAAGTCGCTCTGTGTCCCGTGATGTACTCCAAGAAAAGGATTTTACAGGTAAGCTGTTATAAAAATCCCTTTTTATACTTATAATGTCAATAATTCAAATATCCAGGTTCTTTATTTTACCAGGTATTATCATTTAGACAAATAAGTCTTTTGAAAGGACTGTAAGTTCATCTTCATCAGGTTCCGGGTATAGTTCAGTGTTGTTCTGGAAAAACATAGTCTTTGTTAGTGATGTGTCAATCAGTCTTTGAAGAATTCCTCTAATACAAGGAATGCAGCAACATCCACACAGCGTAAGGACCGTGGCTGCCATGACAACAGAGATGAGCAAACCTTTTGCAAGATCACCCCATTTACCAAACCATTTTTCAAAGAGTCCTGTTAAGGGGTTCTCTACACCAGAGTTCTCAGTTAGTTCCTGGGATAACATTTGTAGGCCTTGCAAAGCCTTGGTGATACTTCCATCAGGTGCCGTATTATTTGGAATAAAAGTGCAGCAGAAGGTGCCGAACATTTCGCATACCCCGCCCCTTTCTGCCAGCAACATATCCAATGCTATACGGTTCTGCAACGCTGTCAAAGAGGTGGCGTCCAATTGTGCTGCTATACCTTTGATAGCATCTCTGGTGTAATTCACAAACCTCTGCTGGTTGTAGTAAATGTAGTTTATCCAGTCGACATTCTTATTGGGCTGTACCCATAGGAAGAGTGAGGTGAGTCCTGCTGTTACTTGATTCTGTGCTTTAAATTCATCCGGAACTCCTCGTGGAACACCTATTGAGTCTATATAAACCCGGTTGTCAAAGGATCCTTGGGGTGTTTCTCACTTAAACCGTTTAAAATAGTGTTTACCTGGTAGTTTTATCAATTTGTTAGTCATAGGAACAATATAAAAGGGAAGCAACAGGCGGGTAAGGGCACAACTACCCTCCCATCTAGGTGGCAGTCTAGGTCTTAGTTTCATGTCCCCACACAGCCACCAAACATCAGGCAGTTGCCGTTTCTGTTCCTGAAACCATTTTAGTTGGTACTTAATGTCTGTAGTTGATGTTGTGGTCGCACAGTATTCAGGAGATAGGGTGCCAACCTTTGAACCATCCTTGTCTATGTTAGAGAAACAAGAAAAATTTCCTGGTAATGCTTGTACTGAAGGGGGTATACTTCGCATTTTAGTTTTAGGGTATCTTTTTTTCTCATTTGCACATTCAGACCCAGTAATATTTTCTGAAAACAGTCTTATTATACAAGCTAAATCTGTTTCCTCTTCAGGGAGAGGAATGGTAGCTAGTTGTGGTCTTGGGTTTGCACAAGAAATACAATCACTTAACCCCTTAGATTGAGTTGTGTATCTGACCCATTCTATCCACTCATTTTTGTCTCCAAATCCTGTTTCTATACTTAATTGTTCCTTGTAGGTAAAATCTGTTTTAAACAAGGAGGGATTAAGTTGAAACTGAGTGGGCTCTGGGACTGGGGTGTTCTGACCAGGGATTACAACCTTAATAGTAATTCTTCCTAGTAGATCACTCAGGCTGGGCCTATATACTCCTAGACCATAAACTCCAGCATCTGATACCTGCAGGTTTTTTATTGTCAAGGAGATGGGATTACATTTATTAGGTGTAAGCCAATCACGGGACTGGCAATCACCAGTCCACCCTCTTCGACTGTATATAGATATACGTTCTACCTGATCCTTCCTTTGTTTAGGGATCACGGCAGAACTAGCAAGCCAACCATTATCATCTGTTGACCACCACACATCAGCCCACGCACTGCATTCTGGAGTAGAACATAAGTATTTGCCCGTAAAAACATATCTTTGATTCCCAATGTCTATGACTTGACTTAGATCAAATTGTATTGTGGTGGTCTTACCCTGTATAACATTTATGGTGACACCATCTGGCCCCTTCATTATCTGTCTTTCCCCTCTATGACCCATTATGTTCAGTATTGGAATGAGGTCAAAAAGCATATAAATCCCCACAACTATGCCCCCTACTATTAATGTGATCAAAAGGATTCTCCCTGTCCATGTTTTAGTAAAATACCCTGGTTCAAACATTAGTCTCTCTCTGGGTCTTCCCTCCACCCCTATGAGTCCATAATGTACCATTTCCTTCTCCTGTGGTGTGGCAGTTATTCAGATTTTTTATTTAAATGATGTGCCTCCTTGCAGTGGGTGAGGTGTATCCAAGGTATTCGCTCCACAATTTTCACTGCGGTGGGTGTAGACAACAGTACTTGATAGGGTCCTTCCCACCTGGGGTCAGACCAAGTCTTTCTCTTTATTATTTTTATCCAGACCCAATCTCCAGGTTGTACAAGATCTTCTTGTTCTGTTTTAGTCTCTTGACCTGTAAGAGAATTTGGGCATAGGAGTTCTTTAGTTGTTAGCAACTTTCTCATATAGTTTGCCAGTTCATAGTCCATTTCCTCATCATCTCGAGCGAATGCTCTGAGTTGTGGAATATAATAAGGTTTACCATACAACATTTCATACGGTGTTAGGCCCTTAGCAGTAGGGGTAATTCTTGTACTTAACAATGCCATTGGCATCACTGAACCCAGTTTTTTCCTGTTTCCTCCATCAATTTTCTTAGTTTACTCTTTAAGGTACCATTATGTCTTTCCACTGTGCCTGCAGATTGTGGGTGGTAGACACAGTGGTTTTTCAGGTCAATATTATACCATTTACCAATCTGTTGTATTGTTCGATTCACAAAATGGGAGCCATTGTCACTGTAAATTACCGAGGGGATCCCTTGTCGTGGAATCACCTCTTTGATTAGTACTTTGGCTACTGACTGCCCATCCGGGTGTGTCATAGGAAAAGCTTCCACCCTCTTTGTAAACATATCAACAATAACCAGACAGTACTTTTTATTCTCACATTTGTTCAATTCAATAAAATCCATGCATATTGTGTGAAAGGGATAAGGGGGTTGTGGGAAATGACCCCTTAAGGCTCTTAGGGCACCTTGTGCATGGTATCTGTTACAAATCGGATATGTGAGACAAAATTTTCAGAGTAGTTTTGTAAACCCATATGTTGTGTACACCCAGTACCATCCCTCCTTTTGAGGTATGGGCCTACCCATGACTCAATAACACAGCATACATGAATAGTGATGTAGATAAGTTAGGTTTACCTTCTGTACATGTGTATATACCATTGACCAGTGTTGACCCTGTATATAACCACTTTGATTTTCACCTGCCAGTGATGTTTTCTGCATTTCTGATAACCATGTTTCATCAATAGCTCTCTGTACCTCATCATTTACTTGGGAAACTGTATATGTTTGTCATTGCTGTCCTTCAGAAGCTTCCTTTGCTGTCTTGTCTGCTAGTGCATTCCCTAGGGTAATTGGATCTGTTCCCTTTCTATGTGCCGCACATTTACAAATAGCCACTTGTGCTGGTTTTTGTACATATTCTGGAAGGGCAAGAATGAGATCTCTGTGTGATCGGTTTCCCATGGCAACGTAATCATACCCCTTTTTTCCATTGCTGGGCAAATATGTGTAGAGAAAGCGTATTGGCTGTCAGTATAAATATCTATTTATTTTTCCCTTCCCCTAGACTGCAGGCCCTTGACAGGGCTATAATGTCAGCTTGTTGTGCAGAATAGGAACTGGGAAAGGGTCTAGCTTCAATGACCTGGTCATGTGTTACTATAGCATAAGCCGTTTGATTTATCGTTTTTTCTACACGACCCATCAACAAAAAAGGTAATGTCAGCATCTAGAAAGGGAACATCAGTGAGATCCTTCCTAGGGAGTACCCGTTCATCAATTTTGAGCTGCACAATCATGTGGATCCCCATCACCAGGTGTTGGCATTAGTGTAGCAGGATTCAATGTAGTACACTTCTTGATTGTAACGTGTGGTTGTCCCAGAAGTGTAGTCATACATGATAAATGCCTGACTGGAGATACATAGGAGATTCTGTCTTATAGTAAGATCACCTAAATAACATGTGAGACCTTTAAGTACCAGGGGTGGAACAATACTATCAATGCAGATGACCGTATGGCCAATGAGGCTGCTACTACAGCTTGTACACAGTGGGGCAAATTAGTTAAGTAAAATGCAACTAGTTTGTGTTCGTTCTCATAAACCTGAGTGAGAGCAGAAGTCATGTACCCCTCTTTACAATCTACAGTCTGCTAAAGGGTTTCTACTGTAATTGGGTAGGCTAAGCACAGTAGAACCCACAATGAGGTGCTTCACCTTTGTAAATGCATCCTCTGCTTGCACATTCCACTGGATGGAACCTTTTGCAGACATTTGTGTACCATAGATGAGATCAGAAAGAGGCACCACCTCCGTAGCATAATTAGCGATCCATGCTCTACAAAAATTTGTCATGCCAAGTGTAGCAAAATGCTGAAACTGAGAATATGGTTTGGATCACTTCAGAGGTGACAGCAAAGATTCATTCCAGGAAATGTAGAGACAGAATGTCTACTGATGTCTGAATAAGTAAATTGGGTTAATTGGGGGTCTGAGGTAGCGTTCCATTCATCTATTGTCAGTATGTTAATGACCATCTACTATCTGCTACAGGATGTAATTACACTCCTAGTAATGTGTCTGGCACGGTTTCATTGTTATGGGTAAATATGCAGAGACCAACGTCTCACACATCCCAGGTAATTAAATCGCTGTCATCTGTTAATTGTTGAAGGGAATGCCCCTGTAAAATGAGTTAAGAAAACCCTTGCATGGGAAATGATATAAAAAGCCAGCCTGGGCAAAATAAAGCGTTGATTTACTCCCAGAACTGTGTGTCATCCAGTTACTGGGGGGGTAACAGGTTGCCTTGGATAAGTCAGTACTTCCTCAGCTTCAAGGATTTCCCAGCGGACTTTGGAGCTCCGCAACACTGGTTGGCAGCGGTGGGATTAAAGCCTTGCAGCAAGAGGAAGCAGCGTTCATGCAAATTCGGCTACACGAATGGAAGTGTGAATGGAGACAAACTATGCTGGATTAAAACGAGCGACGTTAAAGGATTTGCTGGAAGCAAGAGGGAAGAGCGCCAGCACTAAAACCAAAGCAGAGCTGATTGCAGAACTGACCGAGGGAGATCGGGCACACAGTATGGCTACAGAAGCCATGGAGACCGAGTTTAACCAAGAAGTGAAACGCAGGCTAGCGTTTTATGGAGAAAACCCCTCCACCGAGCTGGTACAGGCAACGTTAGCCCAAGTGGATGTCTTTATCACGGCGAGAGAAGAAAGGGAGACCCAACTCCGGCTGGCGGAACAGCATGCCTCTGAGAGACTGCTAACGACTACACCGGCACCAGAGACAAAACTAAAAGTACCCCATGATGCCTTTAAAAAGTTTATGGAAGCAGAGGAAGAGATCGATAGCTTCCTGCAAGATTTTGAACGGCAATGCAAGCTGTACCAGGTACCCCAGACAGACTGGGTACGGATCTTAGCTGGTAAGCTGTCAGGCCGTGCAGCAGAAGCCTACAGAGCCGTGCCAGAGGAGGAAATTGCAAGCTATAGCCGGGTAAAGGAAGTTATTTTGGCAAGGTATGCCATCACCCCAGAAGCATACAGGAGACGCTTCCGGGACACAAAGAAACAGGAGAAGGACTCCCACACCGAATGGGCTTGCCGAATGCAGAGGGCAGCCCTAGCTTGGCTGCAAGCCAGTCAGGCAACCACAGCAGACGCGATCACCCAGCTGATTTTACTGGAGCAATTCTTTAATGGACTAAACCCAGAGGTACAGGAGTGGGTAAGGGATCGCAAACCTACCACTCTCTCGGAAGCGGCCAGGCAAGCTGATGAATATCAAGATGCCCGCCGGCCATCACAGACTAGCTTCCGACCAAGCACCAGACCACTGAACCATAACCCAGGGCCCCCAGCTACACAACGACCCGGGCTAATCCCTAACTCCCCTGCAAATCGATACCTCGGGCGCAAGGGAGTGCAGTGCTATTCATGCAAGCAATTTGGGCACTATCAGAGAGACTGCACTCAGAACCAGGACCAAGCTGCATGGATTTGACCAGGGCCACCCCCTCCAGCACGTGCTGCCGCTCATTGCTATCACACGGAAGCGGCCCCGGTCAACCGAGGAGCAGGAGAATTGGAGGAAAACTGGAGTATCCTACACGAGGCTGACCCAGTACAGGCGGCTACCGACAACAGGCAACACCATCGCCAGTCAGTACAGCTGAACGGGAAGACTGCTCAAGGTCTACGAGATTCCGGTGCCACCCTCACACTGGTCAAACGTCACCTGGTTCCAGAGGCCGACCACACCGGGAGTTCCGTAGTAGTGCGGGTTGCAGGGGGAGCAGTACACAGGCTACCCACGGCAAGAGTACACCTGAACTGGGGTGCCGGCTCCGGATTAATTAAGGTGGGGTTGATCCAGGAACTTCCCGCTGATGTCCTGCTGGGGAACGATCTTGGCCAGTTGACTTCTGCTTTTGCATCAGCCCCGGTTACCAACGAGATCTACCCCGTTACCACCCGGTCCCAGGCCCCCACCACGGAAAACAGCGCATCCTCTGAGGCTCGGATGCTTCAATGTTTGGATTGGGCGCGGTATTGAGCCAGGTTGGAGCAGATGGCGGAGAACACCCCGTAGTTTACTTGAGCAGGAAGCTTCTCCCAGGGAAGTGAGCTACGCCGCCATAGAAAAAGAATGCCTGGCTGTGGTGTGGGCCCTAAAGAAGCTTCAGCCCTACTTGTACGGACAACAGTTCACCCTACTCACAGACCACAACCCATTGGTATGGCTAAATTACATCATTTCTTTATTTTTACGTGGTTTGGGGGCTTGAAGGATGGCCTCTTTTCGGATCTCATCTGGATGTCTGCCTTTTTGAGATATAATGTAACCCT
Source organism: Rana muscosa (assembly GCA_029206835.1). Taxonomy (NCBI): domain Eukaryota; kingdom Metazoa; phylum Chordata; class Amphibia; order Anura; family Ranidae; genus Rana; species Rana muscosa. The sequence goes on from CM055116.1 coordinate 294,936,288, forward strand.
GGTATTTCACCTTGTTTTTCAAACGTTTTATTTTATTTTGCTAACCTTGTGACCTTGTTCTGCGAGGAAATGCATCAGAGCCAAGGTGTCAATTTTACATTGTCGCTCCAGAGGAGCCGCTACCAGAATGTCATCCACATACAAGAGAATTTGACTCCCACTGGGAGGTACAACTCGAGACAAAGCATTGAACATTTCTTGTGAGTTTTCCCTTGTACATAAGTGCAAACCAGAACTGACTGTCTGTCTTAATTAGCCCTACGTCTGTCTTTCCTTTTGATCACAAGAAATCGGGGACGTCTTTTAAGGCATCCCCTTCCCCTTGGGTCAAAAAGTGTCAGTCACTGTCTTTTATCAAAACTTCAATCACGCAAGTTCTGGTTGTACATTCAACAAACCACGCTAATCTGTACCTCTGATTCCCTCTGGATTTCAGTTCCTCATCTGTTAATTTGACCCAGTCTGTGATAAGTTCTCCTAGCTCATGCCATGATACCTCGGAGTTCTGCGTGACCGAAACATGAGGTACAGTATCCTGCCTGTATATTTGCAGAATAGGCTGTGGTAGGAGACAAGTAGCCATGTTATTTCCTTCCTTATCACAGTACAGGTATCTTAAGAGCACTTCAGTGTTAGTGCAACTCATTAACTGTTTCTCATAGGACCTATCAGGCCCAGTGGTCCTTTTGTAGTAGATAGTGCAATAGAGGTTCGTCTGGACCTTGTACCTTTCCTCACAGGCTCTTCAATTATTTCTGTCAGGGTTTTGGGCATCTTTAATCCCTCAGTTTGTAAATCCAAGCTGTACCAGTATCAGGGCTCATTATCCACAGCTGTGATTTGTTTTTCACACAGCCGATGGGCTTTGAGGCCCCCCTCCACTGGTACGACAGAAATATCAAGAGCATGCAACATGTCTCTACCCAACGAATTAACAGGACATTTAGTTGACATTACAATTTTACACTGAGCCTTTTTACCTGTCTGTGGATTTTCCACAGTAAGGCCTTCAGACACGGCCTCCTGGTGCATCAACCCATTTGCAGATTTTACATATACTAAACCTTTTCCCTTTACCCCTGGTGGCATATCCAGCGGGTGTATCAGGGTCCTACAAGCCCCAGTGTCACAGAGAAATGTTACCCAACTACTCTTTGCAACCCAGGTTATTTCTGGCTTGGCTTCAGCATGCAAACAAGTTTCAACATTACACACATCCAAAATATCAGATTCTTTCCCATCCTTCTGCTTCTCTCTCTGCAGACACACTTTTACCATACAGGAAACACTCCCCCCTCATCCTTTTCTTTACTTTCTTTTTTGGTTGGAAGTGCCCCTCAGCATGCCTCACATACTTGATTAGCTCCTAGAGTCTGCAGATCCTATGGTTAATCATGTGTTCGTTAACAAAACTTGATATAAGGACTAGCAGCCCCTTCAGGATTGCATTCTTTAGCTGTTGTTCATATGGGCTATCGTTCACTTGATCTACTGGTATTTCTATCCCAGAGTGGTTATTAAAATTCTTCTTTATCCTAACAATGAAATTATCCACTGTTTCCTCTTCTCCCCATATACACTGATTTATAATGGACCAGTCGGCTTGACGTATCCATCTATCCTCTCTCTATCTTTGCTATAAGAGCATTTCTTCTGTTTTTGAGTGCTGCATCATCCTGAGGCAACACCCCTCCCTGGTTGTTTAATCCACTCCATCTCCCACTACATGATGCCAGTCAGGTCCCAGTACCTGTCTAGTGACCTGCTCTATTTCCCTCACATTGAGATGATAGCTAGCAACCATTCCCATGATACCATCCCTGAATTGAGCTATGTGGACCTTGGGATTGCTGTAAGGAGGGTCAGCGGGGTAACTTGTTGCATACCTCTGTCCCATCTGGTGGTGGGGACTGCAGGTCTGCAATAGGGAATTGGGAGTGGGTGGTGAAGTCAGAGGGGGAGCAGCGTCTGTCGGTGGGATTGGAGAGTCCTCTAAAGGGTGTGTAGGGACTGTCGGGTGCATCAGGTTTGTCGCATTTTGTTCAGTCAATACTTGCTGCACTAAACTTCGGAGGACGGTCATATTATTGTCCTCCTCTTTGTCTAAAAACATAGTCTTTTTATGATTTTTTTTATGATTTTAACCTACAGTTAGCCTCCTCAAGCCATTTCTTTGCCTGGGGAAGACCTAATTTATTCTGTTTCCTTATTTTTCTGTTCTTTTTTTTTATATACATACATATATATACACATACACATATGCATACACATATACACACATACATACATACATACATACATGCCGGCATAATTTTTATTTATTTTTTAAACTTTCTACACAACACAGTATTACACAACAATCCTTATTTAAAAATGCATCAAAATCATACTTTGTTTTCCATGTCTTAAGGAGTTTCACATTCTCTTTGTCTAGACTACACATATACTTTGCATCATCATTCAAACCATCAGACTTTCCATGGATCATACTCATTTTAACGTGCACACGGAGTTTTTTTTGTAAGGTCTTCTCACACTGACACAATACCTGCACACAGTATCTTATCACTTCTGGAGCTACTCACAAACTTTCTAGTCGTGACATATAACTTCTAGATTATTGATCTTGTGTGCTGCTATAATACTGGTGTCTTGTCTTCTTACTTAATGTTTTATTCATTTATAGGGAGAATGAACAGAATTACAAGGCGAACGTAAATTCACCTGACTGGTCAACCCCCCCTGATCAAAACATTAATATTTCAGTAAACTGTAGGGAGCATGAACAGAATTACAAGGCGAACGTAAATTCACCTGACTGGTCAACCCCCCCTGATCAAAACATTAATATTTCAGTAAACTGTAGGGAGCATGAACAGAATTACAAAAGAGACTTCATTTCTCTCGACTGTTGTTCCCACACTTTATCAAAACATTAATATTTGTTGATTCAACGGTATTTATAAATGCCTGTACAGGTTTTTTACACAACATACGAGGCTGGCTGAGCGCAAGGGCTCGTCAAATTACCTCTATTTGTTACCTGGAAATCTATCAGGCCATACCTTTGTATCAACAGGGGTTCATGTTTTTGATGTAGGAATATTTATGTGTCCCCCACGGGAATTCCTGCAGTTTACAAGGCTGTCAGGATCTAGGTCCTTTGTCGACAAATTTCCTTTATCTGCACCCTGGTATTGGAATGGGACCATACTCCTATATCAAAGGGATTTAAACTACGGACGTATCTACTTATATTCCCTCAACTTGGATAAAGCAAAACATATACACAACAGATAAACATTCAATTCATCTCTATATTAGATGTATGTAACAAAATCCCTTAATTCATTAAATCCCTAATCACATTTAGGCCTAAAAGTATAATATAATAAATGAAAATATCTTACCTTGCCCCGAGAGCGGTCTCTTGTGCTGATCCGGTAAGTCGCTGCCCAGGAGGCACTAGTTCAGTGAGCCGGCCTCTGTTAACGTCAAATTTAAGACGGAGGACTTACAGTTTTTTGCCGTACGGACATCGGTTCACTGGGTTGTTGGCTAGTGCTTTCCAGGAATTTGGACTTCCGTTTTCGAAGGACCAAAATGTCAAGTAATTTTGGACCAACTCTCGTTACAAGTCAAGATATTTTATTGCATATGCAAGAGAAATGGTTAAATGTATATTTTCTGCTTCAGAGATCCATTTCTGCCTGTCATAAGTTTACATGCTGCTTTTATCACCCTTAAACCTTCCCCCTTCCTGTTCGTAACGTCCTGATCACGTGTATAATTTCAACTTTTATTCTGACGTTTTAGCAGGAAGATGAGAATATCCTTTTTCAGCCAACACCTTATGACAGGAAATTTCATACAATGGACACATAAATTATTCCATGGTTCGCAGCCCATGTTTGACAGATGTAAGTGTAGCGGCCACCCCCTCACCCTCGTCCTCTTTAGCCTAGGGGTATGTCACGCGACAGGGGTGAGGGTGCGCTACGGCCCATGTCCTCCCCACTACTTGCAGGCGAGGTGAAGGCCAATACCTAATGTTTCCTCTGGCCGGTGTCCTGAACATGTACCGAGTCTGTCGTGCAGAAAACCTCCCTTTGCTCCCATTAACAGAGTCCATACACCGATCACAATCCAACGGTTAGATTTATTTCGTATCTTCAGTTACAAGGCAATGCGATGGCATGATACGGTGGAATGAGCAGGTCGAGGCACTATACTGATCTGGGTCCCTACACCCCCTATACTATGACCAAGGGTTGTAGGAGTCTCGACATGAATACCTCCGTTGCGCTGCGGGCCTCTATCAGGGGAAGATGTCCTCCAAGGGAGTTACTGAAGGCCCATCCGTCACCGGGTTGACACTACACCGGGTCTTCGAACGAGTGACCTCCCCAGCCTCCTCACCTCAGATGCGGGTCCCCTCGCGAGGGGCGCCCTGGAGCAACTCCACCCTCGCGGGACCCAGTCGGAGTCATCGGGTCCCAGGCCTCCTCAATAGTACCTCATCCCAGGCTGAAGGTGCCTGGGATGGACTCCATCTTCATCCCGGCCAGGCCTAGGGCGCCTAGGCCGGAACCTTGAACCGCCCGCACCCAGGCTGAAGGTGCCTGGGTGCGTGAAGAGATGATCCCCGAAGACCTCGTGGCGAGGGCGTCTCCCCCTTTTATCTCCTCCCGTCGACACCACGGCGGGTTCCCCGCCCCGGCCGTACCATCTCCAGGAAGGGACAAAGAAGGGTAGCACTCCGGTAGTGATTCTACCCCGAGCCAGTAGGTACACTGACACCTACTGGTCGAAGAGAATATTACACCACCCAATCCTCCACGAATAAGAAAAAGGGGTCTGAACCCTAACATAATTACACACTTGGGTCACACTACCCCCAAGTGTACCCCACTAAATTGAGGACCCTGCTACACACTCCCCCCTGTGGTTTGATGCTGGTCCCCAGCGTCAGGTGCACACCCATGTCTCCCGAAGAGTGGTGACATGAAGTGGGCCCCAGAGGCTATCCCTAAAATTTCTGGATACTAATTGTGCCAAGACCTGCTCAAAAGGAAAAGGGGAAATATAAAACGATAAACATTTGTTCTGTGCACATGTACAATCCCTCCCATCGCTGTCTAAGAACCACCCCAGTCTCAGTAGTCTTGACCAATGAATTCTCCTGCAGAAGGGAAACAACAAAAAGAAAACACATCCTAATACTGTGTATTAACTTGGCATGAGTGGGTCTGTCAGCCGAGAGACCCGCTCACTCCAATAAGTAAGTAATGCATATGTAACATTTTCAAACATTCGTTGCGCAACACTGCCACCTGGTGACAGAGCCGCGGTAATGACACTTGGTGAGATCTTCATTCTTCCTGCTTTCCTACTCTGACTCTACCCCAAAAGTCTCTGCCTTTGGCACATGAAGAAAAGGGAGAAAAAAAAACACAACAGCTCCCAAGTCTCCAGTGAGTAAAAGAAAAGCCCAAATCAAAACAAAAGTAGGGCACAGTTCTAGGCGTCTGGGAATGTCTCATCCAGAAAGTTTCAACAGCAACAAGATAGGAGCTCACTCTTCCTATAAGTAGAACCTTGGATCCGGCAGAAACAAAGGCTTCAGGTGCCCGTCAAACACTTCCACTGAGTACTCGACATCCTCTCCTTCTTTCCTACAGATGAGCACCTTATCAGCATGAATATGGCGCCCAAGTCTCCAATCAGCTCTGCAGTCCTTGAACTTTTTAGACACAGGCGACGAACATGACAGGTATCGCCTGGCATGGGGTACTTTAAGCTTTTACCATACAAACTCGTCATACCACCTTGGTCGCAGGACCTCAACTTCATACAATAAGTCCCGGGGCAAGTAGGGGTACTCCCACCCATATTCACGGGCGACTCTCTGGGAGAAAAGTCTCTGCAATCTGGCTAGAGGCGGCATCACATCTCGCTCACCTTCTCCTGGCTGTACGATGGCCTCCGGGTGCCGAGGTACCTTCACCATCTCAGGTTGCTTGGTCTTTGGTGCCCACAACGAAGCACGCTGTGTCCTCACCATCAAAGCGGATGATGTAGTTGAGTGAGGAAAGTTGGTCGAAGGGTTAGATTTCCTCTGAAACTCCGGGGTCTGCGCCCGGAGCGTATTATCTTCTATGGACATGGGGGAATCCTGTGGTTTACTCAGCACAGGTAGCAGGCGTCTGTCCCAGCCCTTCCTTTGAAACAGCTCGTCTATTTCCCCGTCATCCCCACAGTCTGACAACGACTCTAAGTCTAGTGCAGGTCGAGGCACTATACTGATCTGGGTCCCTACACCCCCTATACTATGACCAAGGGTTGTAGGAGTCTCGACATGAATACCTCCGTTGCGCTGCGGGCCTCTATCAGGGGAAGATGTCCTCCAAGGGAGTTACTGAAGGCCCATCCGTCACCGGGTTGACACTACACCGGGTCTTCGAACGAGTGACCTCCCCAGCCTCCTCACCTCAGATGCGGGTCCCCTCGCGAGGGGCGCCCTGGAGCAACTCCACCCTCGCGGGACCCAGTCGGAGTCACCGGGTCCCAGGCCTCCTCAATAGTACCTCATCCCAGGCTGAAGGTGCCTGGGATGGACTCCATCTTCATCCCGGCCAGGCCTAGGGCGCCTAGGCCGGAACCTTGAACCGCCCGCATCCAGGCTGAAGGTGCCTGGGTGCGTGAAGAGATGATCCCCGAAGACCTCGTGGCGAGGGCGTCTCCCCCTTTTATCTCCTCCCGTCGACACCACGGCGGGTTCCCCGCCCCGGCCGTACCATCTCCAGGAAGGGACAAAGAAGGGTAGCACTCCGGTAGTGATTCTACCCCGAGCCAGTAGGTACACTGACACCTACTGGTCGAAGAGAATATTACACCACCCAATCCTCCACGAATAAGAAAAAGGGGTCTGAACCCTAACATAATTACACACTTGGGTCACACTACCCCCAAGTGTACCCCACTAAATTGAGGACCCCGCTACATAAGAGTCAGCACATCTTTGCACAATAGAATATGGTCATATGACTTATTCCAGTAATTAGGGCTATTAGAGCTTATTCAGCATATTTAAGTATTAATAGAGTTATATAAAGCAAACATTTTAACTTTAGAAGATATAGTCATATTAATATGCATATTCATAGTTGACATTTAAAGTATAATTTCTAATTTCTCTAACAGTTACACCCCACTAAATTTTTATTTATTTTTTTTGCTGTGTCCTGTTAACCACTTCAGCCCCGGAGGATTTGGCTGCCAAATGACCGGGCCACTTTTTGCGATTTGGCACTGCGTCGCTTTAACTGACAATTGCGGGGTTGTGCGACGTGGCCATCAAACAAAATTGACGTCCTATTTTTCCCACAAATAGAGATTTCTTTTGGTGGTATTTGATCACCTCTGCGGTTTTTATTTTTTGCGCTATAAATAAAAATAGAGCGACAATTTTGAAAAAAAAGCAATATTATTTACTATTTGCTATAATAAATATCCCCCAAAAATATATAAAAAAACATTTTTTTTCCTCAGTTTAGGCCGATACATATTCTTCTACATATTTTTGGTAAAAATAAAAAAAAATCGCAATAAGCTTTTATTGATTGGTTTGCGCAAAAGTTATAGCGTCTACAAAATAGGGGTTTGTTTTATGGCATTTTTAATAATAATGTTTTTTTTACTAATAATTATGGATGAGCTTCGAGTTCGTGTCGAACTCATGTTGAACTCGCTGAATTTCGAACATTATGGGCTGTTGGCGCCAAATTCGAGTGGCGCGTCACAGCCCATAATTCACTGCGGCATCGCAGTGCATTGCTGGCTGATGATTGGCCAAGCATGCACTATGACCCGCATGCTTTGGCCAATCACAGCGCGGGAAGAACGAAGAGCCATAATTGGCCAAAGCCAGGGTGGCTTTGGCCAATTATGTCTCAGGGGGTTTAGTACACGCCCCACACTATATAAGGCAGTCTGCATGGCGGCCTTGTGTAGTGTGTTGCGGCGGCGGTGAAAGATAGACAGAGAGAAAGAGAGACAGTGTCATTTCATTTGAGTTAGATAGAGCAGGCAGGCGAGTCAGTTAGCTGCAGTTACAGTGTGTAGAGGATGTATATGCATCAATGTTTGGATTGGGCGCGGTATTGAGCCAGGTTGGAGCAGATGGCGGAGAACACCCCGTAGTTTACTTGAGCAGGAAGCTTCTCCCAGGGAAGTGAGCTACGCCGCCATAGAAAAAGAATGCCTGGCTGTGGTGTGGGCCCTAAAGAAGCTTCAGCCCTACTTGTACGGACAACAGTTCACCCTACTCACAGACCACAACCCATTGGTATGGCTAAATTACATCATTTCTTTATTTTTACGTGGTTTGGGGGCTTGAAGGATGGCCTCTTTTCGGATCTCATCTGGATGTCTGCCTTTTTGAGATATAATGTAACCCTGGTATTTCACCTTGTTTTTCAAACGTTGTATTTTATTTTGCTAACCTTGTGACCTTGTTCTGCGAGGAAATGCATCAGAGCCAAGGTGTCAATTTTACATTGTCGCTCCAGAGGAGCCGCTACCAGAATGTCATCCACATACAAGAGAATTTGACTCCCACTGGGAGGTACAACTCGAGACAAAGCATTGAACATTTCTTGTGAGTTTTCCCTTGTACATAAGTGCAAACCAGAACTGACTGTCTGTCTTAATTAGCCCTACGTCTGTCTTTCCTTTTGATCACAAGAAATCGGGGACGTCTTTTAAGGCATCCCCTTCCCCTTGGGTCAAAAAGTGTCAGTCACTGTCTTTTGTCAAAACTTCAATCACGCAAGTTCTGGTTGTACATTCAACAAACCACGCTAATCTGTACCTCTGATTCCCTCTGGATTTCAGTTCCTCATCTGTTAATTTGACCCAGTCTGTGATAAGTTCTCCTAGCTCATGCCATGATACCTCGGAGTTCTGCGTGACCGAAACATGAGGTACAGTATCCTGCCTGTATATTTGCAGAATAGGCTGTGGTAGGAGACAAGTAGCCATGTTATTTCCTTCCTTATCACAGTACAGGTATCTTAAGAGCACTTCAGTGTTAGTGCAACTCATTAACTGTTTCTCATAGGACCTATCAGGCCCAGTGGTCCTTTTGTAGTAGATAGTGCAATAGAGGTTCGTCTGGACCTTGTACCTTTCCTCACAGGCTCTTCAATTATTTCTGTCAGGGTTTTGGGCATCTTTAATCCCTCAGTTTGTAAATCCAAGCTGTACCAGTATCAGGGCTCATTATCCACAGCTGTGATTTGTTTTTCACACAGCCGATGGGCTTTGAGGCCCCCCTCCACTGGTACGACAGAAATATCAAGAGCATGCAACATGTCTCTACCCAACGAATTAACAGGACATTTAGTTGACATTACAATTTTACACTGAGCCTTTTTACCTGTCTGTGGATTTTCCACAGTAAGGCCTTCAGACACGGCCTCCTGGTGCATCAACCCATTTGCAGATTTTACATATACTAAACCTTTTCCCTTTACCCCTGGTGGCATATCCAGCGGGTGTATCAGGGTCCTACAAGCCCCAGTGTCACAGAGAAATGTTACCCAACTACTCTTTGCAACCCAGGTTATTTCTGGCTTGGCTTCAGCATGCAAACAAGTTTCAACATTACACACATCCAAAATATCAGATTCTTTCCCATCCTTCTGCTTCTCTCTCTGCAGACACACTTTTACCATACAGGAAACACTCCCCCCTCATCCTTTTCTTTACTTTCTTTTTTGGTTGGAAGTGCCCCTCAGCATGCCTCACATACTTGATTAGCTCCTAGAGTCTGCAGATCCTATGGTTAATCATGTGTTCGTTAACAAAACTTGATATAAGGACTAGCAGCCCCTTCAGGATTGCATTCTTTAGCTGTTGTTCATATGGGCTATCGTTCACTTGATCTACTGGTATTTCTATCCCAGAGTGGTTATTAAAATTCTTCTTTATCCTAACAATGAAATTATCCACTGTTTCCTCTTCTCCCCATATACACTGATTTATAATGGACCAGTCGGCTTGACGTATCCATCTATCCTCTCTCTATCTTTGCTATAAGAGCATTTCTTCTGTTTTTGAGTGCTGCATCATCCTGAGGCAACACCCCTCCCTGGTTGTTTAATCCACTCCATCTCCCACTACATGATGCCAGTCAGGTCCCAGTACCTGTCTAGTGACCTGCTCTATTTCCCTCACATTGAGATGATAGCTAGCAACCATTCCCATGATATCATCCCTGAATTGAGCTATGTGGACCTTGGGATTGCTGTAAGGAGGGTCAGCGGGGTAACTTGTTGCATACCTCTGTCCCATCTGGTGGTGGGGACTGCAGGTCTGCAATAGGGAATTGGGAGTGGGTGGTGAAGTCAGAGGGGGAGCAGCGTCTGTCGGTGGGATTGGAGAGTCCTCTAAAGGGTGTGTAGGGACTGTCGGGTGCATCAGGTTTGTCGCATTTTGTTCAGTCAATACTTGCTGCACTAAACTTCGGAGGACGGTCATATTATTGTCCTCCTCTTTGTCTAAAAACATAGTCTTTTTATGATTTTTTTTATGATTTTAACCTACAGTTAGCCTCCTCAAGCCATTTCTTTGCCTGGGGAAGACCTAATTTATTCTGTTTCCTTATTTTTCTGTTCTTTTTTTTTTATATACATACATATATATACACATACACATATACACACATACATACATACATACATACATGCCGGCATAATTTTTATTTATTTTTTAAACTTTCTACACAACACAGTATTACACAACAATCCTTATTTAAAAATGCATCAAAATCATACTTTGTTTTCCATGTCTTAAGGAGTTTCACATTCTCTTTGTCTAGACTACACATATACTTTGCATCATCATTCAAACCATCAGACTTTCCATGGATCATACTCATTTTAACGTGCACACGGAGTTTTTTTTGTAAGGTCTTCTCACACTGACACAATACCTGCACACAGTATCTTATCACTTCTGCAGCTACTCACAAACTTTCTAGTCGTGACATATCACTTCTAGATTATTGATCTTGTGTGCTGCTATAATACTGGTGTCTTGTCTTCTTACTTAATGTTTTATTCATTTATAGGGAGAATGAACAGAATTACAAGGCGAACGTAAATTCACCTGACTGGTCAACCCCCCCTGATCAAAACATTAATATTTCAGTAAACTGTAGGGAGCATGAACAGAATTACAAGGCGAACGTAAATTCACCTGACTGGTCAACCCCCCCTGATCAAAACATTAATATTTCAGTAAACTGTAGGGAGCATGAACAGAATTACAAAAGAGACTTAATTTCTCTCGACTGTTGTTCCCACACTTTATCAAAACATTAATATTTGTTGATTCAACGGTATTTATAAATGCCTGTACAGGTTTTTTACACAACATACGAGGCTGGCTGAGCGCAAGGGCTCGTCAAATTACCTCTATTTGTTACCTGGAAATCTATCAGGCCATACCTTTGTATCAACAGGGGTTCATGTTTTTGATGTAGGAATATTTATGTGTCCCCCACGGGAATTCCTGCAGTTTACAAGGCTGTTAGGATCTAGGTCCTTTGTCGACAAATTTCCTTTATCTGCACCCTGGTATTGGAATGGGACCATACTCCTATATCAAAGGGATTTAAACTACGGACGTATCTACTTATATTCCCTCAACTTGGATAAAGCAAAACATATACACAACAGATAAACATTCAATTCATCTCTATATTAGATGTATGTAACAAAATCCCTTAATTCATTAAATCCCTAATCACATTTAGGCCTAAAAGTATAATATAATAAATGAAAATATCTTACCTTGCCCCGAGAGCGGTCTCTTGTGCTGATCCGGTAAGTCGCTGCCCAGGAGGCACTAGTTCAGTGAGCCGGCCTCTGTTAACGTCAAATTTAAGACGGAGGACTTACAGTTTTTTGCCGTACGGACATCGGTTCACTGGGTTGTTGGCTAGTGCTTTCCAGGAATTTGGACTTCCGTTTTCGAAGGACCAAAATGTCAAGTAATTTTGGACCAACTCTCGTTACAAGTCAAGATATTTTATTGCATATGCAAGAGAAATGGTTAAATGTATATTTTCTGCTTCAGAGATCCATTTCTGCCTGTCATAAGTTTACATGCTGCTTTTATCACCCTTAAACCTTCCCCCTTCCTGTTCGTAACGTCCTGATCACGTGTATAATTTCAACTTTTATTCTGACGTTTTAGCAGGAAGATGAGAATATCCTTTTTCAGCCAACACCTTATGACAGGAAATTTCATACAATGGACACATAAATTATTCCATGGTTCGCAGCCCATGTTTGACAGATGTAAGTGTAGCGGCCACCCCCTCACCCTCGTCCTCTTTAGCCTAGGGGTATGTCACGCGACAGGGGTGAGGGTGCGCTACGGCCCATGTCCTCCCCACTACTTGCAGGCGAGGTGAAGGCCAATACCTAATGTTTCCTCTGGCCGGTGTCCTGAACATGTACCGAGTCTGTCGTGCAGAAAACCTCCCTTTGCTCCCATTAACAGAGTCCATACACCGATCACAATCCAACGGTTAGATTTATTTCGTATCTTCAGTTACAAGGCAATGCGATGGCATGATACGGTGGAATGAGCAGGTCGAGGCACTATACTGATCTGGGTCCCTACACCCCCTATACTATGACCAAGGGTTGTAGGAGTCTCGACATGAATACCTCCGTTGCGCTGCGGGCCTCTATCAGGGGAAGATGTCCTCCAAGGGAGTTACTGAAGGCCCATCCGTCACCGGGTTGACACTACACCGGGTCTTCGAACGAGTGACCTCCCCAGCCTCCTCACCTCAGATGCGGGTCCCCTCGCGAGGGGCGCCCTGGAGCAACTCCACCCTCGCGGGACCCAGTCGGAGTCACCGGGTCCCAGGCCTCCTCAATAGTACCTCATCCCAGGCTGAAGGTGCCTGGGATGGACTCCATCTTCATCCCGGCCAGGCCTAGGGCGCCTAGGCCAGAACCTTGAACCGCCCGCACCCAGGCTGAAGGTGCCTGGGTGCGTGAAGAGATGATCCCCGAAGACCTCGTGGCGAGGGCGTCTCCCCCTTTTTTCTCCTCCCGTCGACACCACGGCGGGTTCCCCGCCCCGGCCGTACCATCTCCAGGAAGGGACAAAGAAGGGTAGCACTCCGGTAGTGATTCTACCCCGAGCCAGTAGGTACACTGACACCTACTGGTCGAAGAGAATATTACACCACCCAATCCTCCACGAATAAGAAAAAGGGGTCTGAACCCTAACATAATTACACACTTGGGTCACACTACCCCCAAGTGTACCCCACTAAATTGAGGACCCTGCTACACACTCCCCCCTGTGGTTTGATGCTGGTCCCCAGCATCAGGTGCACACCCATGTCTCCCGAAGAGTGGTGACATGAAGTGGGCCCCAGAGGCTATCCCTAAAATTTCTGGATACTAATTGTGCCAAGACCTGCTCAAAAGGAAAAGGGGAAATATAAAACGATAAACATTTGTTCTGTGCACATGTACAATCCCTCCCATCGCTGTCTAAGAACCACCCCAGTCTCAGTAGTCTTGACCAATGAATTCTCCTGCAGAAGGGAAACAACAAAAAGAAAACACATCCTAATACTGTGTATTAACTTGGCATGAGTGGGTCTGTCAGCCGAGAGACCCGCTCACTCCAATAAGTAAGTAATGCATATGTAACATTTTCAAACATTCGTTGCGCAACACTGCCACCTGGTGACAGAGCCGCGGTAATGACACTTGGTGAGATCTTCATTCTTCCTGCTTTCCTACTCTGACTCTACCCCAAAAGTCTCTGCCTTTGGCACATGAAGAAAAGGGAGAAAAAAAAAAAACACAACAGCTCCCAAGTCTCCAGTGAGTAAAAGAAAAGCCCAAATCAAAACAAAAGTAGGGCACAGTTCTAGGCGTCTGGGAATGTCTCATCCAGAAAGTTTCAACAGCAACAAGATAGGAGCTCACTCCTCCTATAAGTAGAACCTTGGATCCGGCAGAAACAAAGGCTTCAGGTGCCCGTCAAACACTTCCACTGAGTACTCGACATCCTCTCCTTCTTTCCTACAGATGAGCACCTTATCAGCATGAATATGGCGCCCAAGTCTCCAATCAGCTCTGCAGTCCTTGAACTTTTTAGACACAGGCGACGAACATGACAGGTATCGCCTGGCATGGGGTACTTTAAGCTTTTACCATACAAACTCGTCATACCACCTTGGTCGCAGGACCTCAACTTCATACAATAAGTCCCGGGGCAAGTAGGGGTACTCCCACCCATATTCACGGGCGACTCTCTGGGAGAAAAGTCTCTGCAATCTGGCTAGAGGCGGCATCACATCTCGCTCACCTTCTCCTGGCTGTACGATGGCCTCCGGGTGCCGAGGTACCTTCACCATCTCAGGTTGCTTGGTCTTTGGTGCCCACAACGAAGCACGCTGCGTCCTCACCATCAAAGCGGATGATGTAGTTGAGTGAGGAAAGTTGGTCGAAGGGTTAGATTTCCTCTGAAACTCCGGGGTCTGCGCCCGGAGCGTATTATCTTCTATGGACATGGGGGAATCCTGTGGTTTACTCAGCACAGGTAGCAGGCGTCTGTCCCAGCCCTTCCTTTGAAACAGCTCGTCTATTTCCCCGTCATCCCCACAGTCTGACAACGACTCTAAGTCGGAGGTGTCATACATCTCGGCGGGAAGGTAGTCTCTAGTAGACGGAAGGCTACCCTCCCTTTCGGGCTCCACCGACTGTGAACCCCCGACACCTCCAACCAACACCGCAGTCCCAGCCCCTAGCTCACCTGGACCTACTGAAGAACTGGGATGTCCGGGACTCTCTTCTCTACCGGCGCCATCCAGGCCAGGCAAGCGGCGGGGTGAAGCTCGACCACGACCACAGGAGGCCTGCACCAGGCCTATCTTCCTCTTCGGGGGTGGTAGCAGGGAGTCTGTGGTGACCGAAGCAGTGTCTTCGGATTTTTCTCTCTCAATCTCTGGTTGGGCAGTCACTTCGCCCTGGTCAGCGCGTACGGGGACCTTCACAGAGGCCTGGATCTCTCCCTCCGGAGTGGCGGTTCCTGTGATGCAGTTGAGGCGTAAGGCCCGGGGCCTTTCCGTGTATGGTTCAACCTCAAAAAGGAATTCCTTGCAGGCCTCACATCGCCCGAATGGCTTTAGTTGGACCACCAGCCCCGAGCATCCGGGACAGATCACACCGAGAGCCTCCGTGTCTCTGCATGAATACAGAGCCAACTGTCCTCGGGGCCTAAGTCTTATCCCCGTGTCTGTCAGGGGAGCAGCAAATGCAGTCATCTTCGTGGGGTAAGGTACCGGTATCCACGGGGAGCTTGAGGCCATCCCGACCACTTGCTGTTCCATCACGCGCTGACCACGCGCCGGAGTCTCCACGTGTATCTCCACACGTGGCCAGACTCCTCCCACAACTTGTACGTTTTCGCGGGCTTCCGCCAGTCTCCGCCCACGAATTGTACAGTCATGGGGTGCCTCGTGGCGCAGTGCATTAACAGTCCCCACATGTAGTACTTCACACGGCTGGACCTTTCCCTTTCTACGCTCCTCTGCGTGGGCCTTTCCCGACTTAGGGTCATGTCCACAACTCTGAGCAGGGATGCACTCTGGCCAATCACATGGCCGACCCGCTCGGAACTCCTCTGGGCAGCAAAGTTCAAACACAGACGCTCTCAGTTCCATCGACAAGACACACGATATCCCGGATGAGCCCCCACGTGTAGCGGCCACCCCCTCACCCTCGTCCTCTTTAGCCTAGGGGTATGTCACGCGACAGGGGTGAGGGTGCGCTACGGCCCATGTCCTCCCCACTACTTGCAGGCGAGGTGAAGGCCAATACCTAATGTTTCCTCGGGCCGGTGTCCTGAACATGTACCGAGTCTGTCGTGCAGAAAACCTCCCTTTGCTCCCATTAACAGAGTCCATACACCGATCACAATCCAACGGTTAGATTTATTTCGTATCTTCAGTTACAAGGCAATGCGATGGCATGATACGGTGGAATGAGCAGGTCGAGGCACTATACTGATCTGGGTCCCTACACCCCCTATACTATGACCAAGGGTTGTAGGAGTCTCGACATGAATACCTCCGTTGTGCTGCGGGCCTCTATCAGGGGAAGATGTCCTCCAAGGGAGTTACTGAAGGCCCATCCGTCACCGGGTTGACACTACACCGGGTCTTCGAACGAGTGACCTCCCCAGCCTCCTCACCTCAGATGCGGGTCCCCTCGCGAGGGGCGCCCTGGAGCAACTCCACCCTCGCGGGACCCAGTCGGAGTCACCGGGTCCCAGGCCTCCTCAATAGTACCTCATCCCAGGCTGAAGGTGCCTGGGATGGACTCCATCTTCATCCCGGCCAGGCCTAGGGCGCCTAGGCCAGAACCTTGAACCGCCCGCATCCAGGCTGAAGGTGCCTGGGTGCGTGAAGAGATGATCCCCGAAGACCTCGTGGCGAGGGCGTCTCCCCCTTTTATCTCCTCCCGTCGACACCACGGCGGGTTCCCCGCCCCGGGCCGTACCATCTCCAGGAAGGGACAAAGAAGGGTAGCACTCCGGTAGTGATTCTACCCCGAGCCAGTAGGTACACTGACACCTACTGGTCGAAGAGAATATTACACCACCCAATCCTCCACGAATAAGAAAAAGGGGTCTGAACCCTAACATAATTACACACTTGGGTCACACTACCCCCAAGTGTACCCCACTAAATTGAGGACCCCGCTACATAAGAGTCAGCACATCTTTGCACAATAGAATATGGTCATATGACTTATTCCAGTAATTAGGGCTATTAGAGCTTATTCAGCATATTTAAGTATTAATAGAGTTATATAAAGCAAACATTTTAACTTTAGAAGATATAGTCATATTAATATGCATATTCATAGTTGACATTTAAAGTATAATTTCTAATTTCTCTAACAGCTACACCCCACTAAATTTTTATTTTTATTTTTTGCTGTGTCCTGTTAACCACTTCAGCCCCGGAGGATTTGGCTGCCAAATGACCGGGCCACTTTTTGCGATTTGGCACTGCGTCGCTTTAACTGACAATTGCGGGGTTGTGCGACGTGGCCATCAAACAAAATTGACGTCCTATTTTTCCCACAAATAGAGATTTATTTTGGTGGTATTTGATCACCTCTGCGTTTTTAATTTTTTGCGCTATAAATAAAAATAGAGCGACAATTTTGAAAAAAAAGCAATATTATTTACTATTTGCTATAATAAATATCCCCCAAAAATATATAAAAAAACATTTTTTTTCCTCAGTTTAGGCCGATACATATTCTTCTACATATTTTTGGTAAAAATAAAAAAAAATCGCAATAAGCTTTTATTGATTGGTTTGCGCAAAAGTTATAGCGTCTACAAAATAGGGGATAGTTTTATGGCATTTTTAATAATAATGTTTTTTTTACTAATAATTATGGATGAGCTTCGAGTTCGTGTCGAACTCATGTTGAACTCGCTGAATTTCGAACATTATGGGCTGTTGGCGCCAAATTCGAGTGGCGCGTCACAGCCCATAATTCACTGCGGCATCGCAGTGCATTGCTGGCTGATGATTGGCCAAGCATGCACTATGACCCGCATGCTTTGGCCAATCACAGCGCGGGAAGAACGAAGAGCCATAATTGGCCAAAGCCAGGGTGGCTTTGGCCAATTATGTCTCAGGGGGTTTAGTACACGCCCCACACTATATAAGGCAGTCTGCATGGCGGCCTTGTGTAGTGTGTTGCGGCGGCGGTGAAAGATAGACAGAGAGAAAGAGAGACAGTGTCATTTCATTTGAGTTAGATAGAGCAGGCAGGCGAGTCAGTTAGCTGCAGTTACAGTGTGTAGAGGATGTATATGCATCCCAGGTTTTGTATATATATATATATATATATATGTACTGTATATATATATACACAGGGCCGTCGGAACAGGACAGGCAAACCAAGCAGCTGCTTGGGGCCCCGACTTGTCCTGGGGCCCCAGCAGAGGGCAGCACAGCCAGAGGACTCGAGGAGGCAGCACGGATGGAGGAGGTAAGACATTCCCCCTCCACATTTCCACTGTAATACTATGCGATCGCCCCCCTCCTGCGAACGGCCCCAATGTCGACCCCCCCCCCCCCCGCTCAACAACTTGGTTAGTACTTGTTGTCCCGCTCAACAAGTGTCCTGGTGTCCGTGAAAAAAATGGCAATGTCCCGCGGCAGCACCAGCCCCCCCACCCCCTGCTTCTCAACTTTAAAAATGAATTGTTGCTTGGGGCCCCCAAATTCCTTCAAACGGCCCTGTATATACACTGTATTCAGTTTAGCTAGATCCGTTCCTGTTATTCTCTTCCTAATATACTGACAGGCAGGCAGGTGATTGTGGTAGCTGCAGTATTTTCAGTTAGTGTACTGTGTCCTTTGCACAGTGTGCACCTAAAGCTGCCTGAATACAATTGCTGGTGTTCTCATACTAATACCACAGGCAGGGAGCTGCAGTATTTTCAGTTAGTGTACCATGTCCTTTGCACAGTGTGCACCTAAAGCTACCTGAATACAATTGCTGGTGTTCTCATACTAATACCACAGGCAGGGAGCTGCAGTATTTTCAGTTAATGTACTGTGTCCTTTGCACAGTGTGCACCTAAAGCTACCTGAATACAATTGCTGGTGTTCTCATACTAATGCCACAGGCAGGGAGCTGCAGTATTTCCAATTAGTGTACTGTGTCCTTTGCACAGTGTGCACCTAAAGCTACCTGAATACAATTGCTGGTGTTCTCATACTAATACCACAGGCAGGGAGCAGCAGTATTTTCAGTTCATGTACTGTGTCCTTTGCACAGTGTGCACCTGAAGCTACCTGAATACAATTGCTGGTGTTCTCATACTAATACCACAGGCAGGGAGCTGCAATATTTTAAGTTAGTGTACTGTGTCCTTTGCACAGTGTGCACCTAAAGCTACCTGAATACAATTGCTGGTGTTCTCATACTAATACCACAGGCAGGGAGCTGCAGTATTTTCAGTTAGTGTACTGTGTCCTTTGCACAGTTTGCACCTAAAGCTACCTGAATACAATTGCTGGTGTTCTCATACTAATACCACAGGCAGGGAGCTGCAGTATTTTCAGTTAGCGTCCTGTGTCCTTTGCACAGTGTGCACCTAAAGCTACCTGAATACAATTGCTGGTGTTCTCATACTAATACCACAGGCAGGGAGCTGCAGTATTTTCAGTTAGTGTACTGTGTCCTTTGCACAGTGTGCACCTAAAGCTACCTGAATACAATTGCTGGTGTTCTCATACTAATACTACAGGCAGGGAGCTGCAGTATTTTCAGTTAGTGTACTGTGTCCTTTGCACAGTGTGCACCTAAAGCTACCTGAAGACAATTGCTGGTGTTCTCATACTAATACCACAGGCAGGGAGCTGCAGTATTTTCAGTTAGTGTACTGTGTCCTTTGCACAGTGTGCACCTAAAGCTACCTGAATACAATTGCTGGTGTTCTCATACTAATACTACAGGCAGGGAGCTGCAGTATTTTCAGTTAGTGTACTGTGTCCTTTGCACAGTGTGCACCTAAAGCTACCTGAAGACAATTGCTGGTGTTCTCATACTAATACCACAGGCAGGGAGCTGCAGTATTTTCAGTTAGTGTACTGTGCCCTTTGCACAGTGTGCACCTAAAGCTACCTGGATACAATTGCTGGTGTTCTCATACTAATACCACAGGCAGGGAGCTGCAGTATTTTCAGTTAGTGTACTGTGTCTTTTGCACAGAATGCACCTAAAGCTACCTGAATACATTTGCTGGTGTTCTCATACTAATACAACAGGCAGGGAGCTGCAGAATGTTCAGTTAGTGCACTGTGTCCTTTGCACAGTGTGCACCTAAAGCTACCTGAATACAATTGCTGGTGTTCTCATACTAATACCACAGGCAGGGAGCTGCAGTATTTTCAGTTAGTGTACTGTGTGTCAGGGTCACCTGTGGCCAGGTGACAGATGCACACCGTAGGGGGACAGGAGTGCACCGCAAGGTAGTGAACCCTATGGCTGACTGCTGCGGATAGGAACTGGGTGGTTGTGGAAAGCGGGACCAGAGGAGCACAACCGGGATCCTAACGGAAGCTAGAGCCAAGATTCCCCAGGGCGCGGAGTCTAAGACCCAGCAGGTCTTCTCCAGAGCCTCTAGTGGTAAGGATGTTATGCTGCAGGCTGGGTCCAGGTCGCGGCCCCTGAAGTCTCCTAGCTCACGCCCCGTAGGATAAGGGGAAAAGAGGGCAAGCAGCAGCACAAGATATGAGAGAAACGAATAACAAGCTGAAGGTCAAGGGCCACAAGCAGACAAGGATAACGAAAGAATGAGCCGAAGGTCAAGGGTCACGAGCAGACAGGGATAGTTGGGGACAAGCCAAATATGTAACAGAGAGACAGACGTAGCACACGGCAGGCAGGAACCCAAACACACAATGCCTAACAAACACGTTGATCAGCAAAGCAGGCTTGCAGTGCACAGGTTAATATAGTGTTCTGTGATAGGGCCTGGGGTGGAGTCAGGCTGGGAGGAGATTATAAAGGAAGCCAGGTGAAAGGGTTCAGGCCTCTAAGATGAACACATGGGAAGGAATGTAAGCTGGCAGACAAACACTACTGCATATCCATGACAGTACCCTCCCTCTTATGGACCCTCCCCCGCCTGGGCCCAGGCTTAAAGGGAAATCTCTGATGAAACCTCCTCAACAGATGAGGTGCAGCGACATCAGATGCAGCGATCCAAGACGCCTCCTCAGGACCAAAACCTCTCCAATGCACAAGGTACTGAAGAATGCCTCTGCAGAGCCGAGAATCCAGAACTTGTCTAACCTTGTACTTAAGATTATCCTCAGAGACCGAAAACGAGGTAGGGAGATGACAAGAAGATCTATTGAGGACCAAAGGCTCTCTAGGAATAAGCAAGGGCATGAGAGGATCAACAGGAATCTGAGGAGGGTCCCCTAGACCCTTAAAGGGGAACTGGTCATCTTGCACAGGACCATCAGACTGGGCAGATGTCAGTGGAACCCTGAAGTCAGGTTGGTTAGAAGGTGACATGTCGCCCTGAGTCAAGCTGAATAGCTGAAGGACAAGCAGAATGTCCTGAACAAGAAAAAGTAGGAGGCTCACTGGGCATGGGCTGGACTGGCATAACTAGTACAGAGGCAGAGTGAATAGCTGAGTCAGGTGTAGCGACTACCTGAATCGCATCGCAAGACGTAGCGACTGCAGGACTTGTAAACAAGCTAGCCTGGCTGTGCGTCCAAGGGTGGTTAGGGACAGAGAAATGTAAATGGTTATGCAACCTGGAATGAATGACCGGCTCAGGTTCACAGGGGGCAACCTTGGGTAGGCAGGACGAGGAACAGGAGGGACCCAAAAGCCAGGATCTGTCCAGTAGTCCAGTCCACATGAGGAGAATGGAGCTGTAACCATGGGAGACCCAAAATTATAGGCGTTGAGGCCTTGGGTAAGATAAGGAAGGATATCCACTCCTGGTGGAGTGTCCCTACCGACATCTTAACAGGGAGGGTCTGGAAGCGGATAGGTCCCCCTGGGAGAACAGTACCATCAATCGCCAAGACCACCAATGGCGTGGTGAGGGGCAAAAGAGTAAGTCTCATGGACGATGCGATTTCCCAGTCCATGAAATTACCAGCGGCTCCGGAATCCAGATATGCTGAGACCGAATGAGTAGAACCACCAACATGAAGGAACACAGAAAGCAGAAGACGAGAAGGGGAAGGTGATATTTCTGGGTCCAATACTCCACTTTCCAGATGAAGTGGACCCGAACGTTTTTCTGGACAAAGAGAGCAAGTGTCACGAAAATGACCTTTGCCCCCACAGTAAAGACACAGACCAAGAGTTCTGCGCCTAGCACATTCCTCGGGGGATAGCCTGGTCCGACCCAGCTGCATGGGTTCCTCAGCTGGTAGGAGATGCTCTACGGGTCGAAGAGAGGGGAGCTCAGGCTGACTAAGAACCAAGGATTGCTGGCGTTGCTTTTCTAAGGTCCTCTCCTGAAAGCGAATATCGATCTGTTTACACAAGGAGATAACGCCGGCCAGATCAGTGGGGATGGTTCTTCCTGCTAATTCATCCTTCACTCTATCAGACAGGCCATGCAAAAAGGTTGCGACTAAGGCCTCATTGTTCCAGCTCAACTCAGCCGACAGTATGCGGAAATGAAGGGCATACTGTCCCACAGAAGCAGACTCTTGGCGGAGACGTAAAAGGGCGCTGGCCGCTGAAGAGACACGAGCCGGTTCTTCGAAGATATTCCGAAAAAGTTTCAAGAAGCCAGACAGGCTAGAAACCACTGGATCATTCAGTTCCCACAGAGGGGCTGCCCAGGCTAAAGCTTCACCAGAGAGGAGGGAAATGATATAGGCTACCTTAGCCCGATCAGACAGGAAGTTTTGGGGCTGGAGCTCAAAATGAATCGTGCATTGGCTAAGGAACCCCCTGCAAGCCTTGGAGTCCCCAGAGAAACGGGACGGAGCTGGCAGTTGTAGTGAGTGTGTGGCTGCGACTGGTGCAATAGGTGCAGCCGCTGGTTGTATTTGAGGTTGCGGATTCAGGGTTCCCAAGGAGGCCTGAAGCTGCTCGAAGCGAGAAGCCAGATCCTGGAGGAATCGCATCACCTGAGTCTGATTCGATTCCTGGGTTTCAAGTCTGCAAACTATGCCCTGCAATGGATCATCCGCGGGGAGCGGAATGTCAGCCGGGTTCATGGCTGATCAAACTGTCAGGGTCACCTGTGGCCAGGTGACAGATGCACACCGTAGGGGGACAGGAGTGCACCGCAAGGTAGTGAACCCTATGGCTGACTGCTGCGGATAGTAACTGGGTGGTTGTGGAAAGCGGGACCAGAGGAGCACAACCGGGATCCTAACGGAAGCTAGAGCCAAGATTCCCCAGGGCGCGGAGTCTAAGAACCAGCAGATGTTCTCCAGAGCCTCTAGTGGTGAGGATGTTATGCTTCAGGCTGGGTCCAGGTCGCGGCCCCTGAAGTCTCCTAGCTCACGCCCCGTAGGATAAGGGGAAAAGAGGGGAAGCAGCAGCACAAGATATGAGAGAAACGAATAACAAGCTGAAGGTCAAGGGCCACAAGCAGACAAGGATAATGAAAGAACGAGCTGAAGGTCAAGGGTCACGAGCAGACAGGGATAGTCGGGGACAAGCCAAATATGTAACAGAGAGACAGACGTAGCACACGGCAGGCAGGAACCCAAACACACAATGCCTAACAAACACGTTGATCAGCAAAGCAGGCTTGCAGTGCACAGGTTAATATAGTGTTCTGTGATAGGGCCTGGGGTGGAGTCAGGCTGGGAGGAGATTATAAAGGAAGCCAGGTGAAAGGGTTCAGGCCTCTAAGATGAACACATGGGAAGGAAGGTAAGCTGACAGACAAACACTACTGCATATCCATGACACTGTGTCCTTTGCACAGTGTGCACCTAAAGCTACCTGAAGACAATTGCTGGTGTTCTCATACTAATACCACAGGCAGGGAGCTGCAGTATTTTCAGTTAGTGTACTGTGTCCTTTGCACAGTGTGCACCTAAAGCTATCTGAATACAATTGCTGGTGTTCTTCTCATACTAATACCACAGGCAGGGAGCTGCAGTATTTTCAGTTAGAGTACTGTGTCCTTTGCACAGTGTGCACCTAAAGCTACCTGAATACAATTGCTGGTGTTCTCATACTAATCCCACAGGCAGGGAGCTGCAGTATTTTCAGTTAGTGTACTGTGTCCTTTGCACAGTGTGCACCTAAAGCTACCTAAATACAATTGCTGGTGTTCTCATACTAATACCACAGGCAGGGAGCTGCAGTATTTTCAGTTAGTGTACTGTGTCCTTTGCACAGTGTGCACCTAAAGCTACCTGAATACAATTGCTGGTGTTCTCATACTAATACCACATACAGGGAGCTGCAGCATTTTCAGTTAGTGTACTGTGTCCTTTGCACAGTGTGCACCTAAAGCTACCTGAAGACAATTGCTGGTGTTCTCATACTAATACCACAGGCAGGGAGCTGCAGTATTTTCAGTTAGTGTACTGTGTCCTTTGCACAGTGTGCACCTAAAGCTACCTGAAGACAATTGCTGGTGTTCTCATACTAATACCACAGGCAGGGAGCTGCAGTATTTTCAGTTAGTGTACTGTGTCCTTTGCACAGTGTGCACCTAAAGCTACCTGAATACCAGGGATGAGCCGAACACCCCCCTGTTCGGTTCGCACCAGAACCTGCGAACAGACAGAATGTTCGCGCGAACTTTAGAACCCTATTAAATACAATGGACTCGAACGTTCGAAATCTAAAGTGCTAATTATAAAGGCTAATATGCAAGTTATTGTCCTAAAAAGTGTTTGGGGACCTGGGTCCTGCCCCAGGGGACATGTATCAATGCAAAAAAAGGTTTAAAAAATAGACGCTTTTTACGGGAGCGGTGATTTTAATAATGCTTAAAATGAAAAAATAAAAGTGAAATATTCCTTTAAATTTCGTACCTGGGGGGTGTGTATGATATGCATGTAAAGTCGCGCATGTTTCCCGTGCTTAGAACTGTCCCTGGACAAAGTGTAATTTTTGAAGGAAAAAAAGTCATTTAAAACTCACTCGCGGCTATTAATGAATATTAATATTAATGAATGTCGGCTTTTATCAATATATAGAAAAGTCATTGATAAAAAAAAAAAAAAAAAAAGCATGGGGGTTCCTCCAAATTCAATTACCAGGCCCTTTAGGTCTGGAATGGATATTAAGGGGAACCCCGCCGCAAATTAAAAAAAAAATGGCGTGGAGTCCCCCCAAAAATCTATACCAGACCCTTATCTGAGCACGCAACCTGCTTGGCCGCAGGGGAAGAGGGGGGGACGAGAGAGAGGCCCCCCTCCCTCCTGAATCGTACCAGGCCACATGCCCTCAACAATCAATTTTTTTTTTAATAAAGGACATTTTCAAGGTGTGTGTGTTTTTATTTACGTTTTTTGACACTTTCTTCGTGAAATGGTAGGGGTACAATGTACCCCTTACCAATTCACATAGGGGGGGCCGGGATCTGGGGGTCCCCTTTGTTAAAGGGGTCTTCCATATTCCGATAAGCCCCCCGCCCGCAGACCCCCACAACCACCGGGCAAGGGTTGTGGGGATGAGGCCCTTGTCCCCATCAACATGGGGACATCCTCCCCATGTTGAGGGCATGTGGCCTGGTACGGTTCAGGAGGGAGGGGGGGCCGCTCTCTCATCCCCCCCTCTTCCCCTGCGGCCGGCCAGGTTGCGTGCTCGGATAAGGGTCTGGTATGGATTTTTGGGGGGACTCCACGCCATTTAAAAAAAAAAAAATGGGGTGGAGTTCCCCTTAAAATCCATGCCAGATCTCAAGGGCCTGGTATGGATATTTAGGGGGAACCCCACACCATTTTTTTTTTAATTTGCGGCGGGGTTCTCCTTAATATCCATTCCAGACCTAAAGGGCCTGGTAATTGAATTTGGGGGAACCCCCACGCTTTTTTTATTTTTTTTATCAATGACTTTTCTAAGTATTGATAAAAGCTGACAATTCATTATAGCCGCGAGTGAGTTTTAAATGACTTTTTTTCCTTCAAAAATGACACTTTGTGCAGGGACAGTTCTAAGCACGGGAAACATGCGCCACTTTACATGTATATCATACACACCCCCCAGGTACGAAATTTAAAGGAATATTTCACTTTTATTTTTTCATTTTAAGCATTATTAAAATCACTGCTCCTAAAAAAACGGCAGTTTTTAAAACTTTTTTTTGCATTGATACATGTCCCCTGGGGCAGGACCCAGGTCCCCAAACACTTTTTAGGACAATAACTTGCATATAAGCCTTTATAATTAGCACTTTAGATTTCTTCCATAGACTTTTCGAATTTGCCGCAAACACCCCAAATTGTTCGTTGTTCAGCGAACGGGCGAACAGGCAATGTTCGAGTCGAACATGAGTTCAACTCGAACTCGAAGCTCATCCCTACTGAATACAATTCCTGGTGTTCTCATACTAATACCACAGGCAGGGAGCTGCAGTATTTTCAGTTAGTGTACTGTGTCCTTTGCACAGTGTGCACCAGTGGCGGCTGGTGCTCAAAATTTTTGGGGGGGCGCAAACAAACTGAAAAAAAAATAAAGATCAATTGCCACCACTGTGCCCATTAAACGCAGCCACTGTGCCCAAACGCCACCAGTTTGCCCCCTCAAATACAGCCAGTTTTTTTCCATATACAGCCAGTGTGCCCACATATATATACAGCCAGTGTGCCCCCATATACAGCCAGTGTGCCCCCATATATATATATAGCCAGTGTGTCCCAATATACAGCCAGTTTGTCCCCATATATATAGCCAGTGTGCCCCCATATACAGCCAGTGTGTCCCCATATATATAGCCAGTGTGCCCCCATATACAGCCAGTTTGTCCCCATATACAGCCAGTTCCCCCCAAATGCAGCCAGTTCCCCCCCATATACAGCCAGTTCCCCCCAAATGCAGCCAGTTTGTCCCCCATATACAGCCAGTTCCCCCAAATGCAGCCAGTTTGTCCCCCATATACAGCCAGTTCCCCCCAAATGCAGCCAGCGTGTCCCCCATATACAGCCAGTTCCCCCCAAATGCAGCCAGTTTGTCCCCCATATACAGCCAGCTCCCCCAAATGCAGCCAGTTTGTCCCCCATATACAGCCAGTTCCCCCCAAATGCAGCCAGCGTGTCCCCCATATACAGCCAGTTCCCCCCAAATGCAGCCAGTTTGTCCCCCATATACAGCCAGTTCCCCCAAATGCAGCCAGTTTGTCCCCCATATTCAGCCAGTTCCCCCCATATTCAGCCAGTTTGTCCCCCATATTCAGCCAGTTCCCCCCAAATGCAGCCAGTTTGTCCCCCATATTCAGCCAGTTTGTGCCCCATATTCAGCCAGTTTGTGCCCCATATTCAGCCAGTTTGTCCCCCAAATGCAGCCTGTCCCCCCCCCCCAGCCCTGCACTTACCTTCCTCGGTCCGCGCCGTCCTCGATGTGTTCTCCCGCCCTCGATGTCGCTTCAGCCAATCAAGTTACCGGTAACCAGATCCGGTGAACCTGATTGGCTGAAACCTCCACACAGTCTTCTTCCAGGAACGCACCCCCGTGCGTACCTGGGAGGAGTTTTTGGAAGCCGAATACAGCGTGAGAGCTGTATTCGGAAAGCCTATCAGAGCCGCTGGCTCTGATAGGCACTTCCAAGTTACACCCACCGCCGCTCTAATTCATATGGCTGGCGCTCACCAGGAGGCCGGCCATATGTATAGTGGGCAGCGCGGCAGCGGTGACAATACACAGATTCATGCAATGCATGAATCTGTGTATTGTCTTTCAGTGGCGGTGCGGGAGCGAGAGGGGGCGGCGCTCCGGCGCCCTCTATGGACGCACCGCCACTGGTGTGCACCTAAAGCTACCTGAAGACAATTGCTGGTATTCTCATACTAATACCACAGGCAGGGAGCTGCAGTATTTTCAGTTAGTGGTCCATATTGCCGGGACCACACATTACATTAAAGCCGCAAGCAGTTTTAAATGACTTTTTTTTCCTTTAGAAATTTAATTTTGTGCAGGGACAGTTCTAAACACAGGAAACACATGCCACTTCACAGGCATACTATAGACACCCCCCAGGTATGATATTTAAAGGAACATTTCACATTTTTTTCACTTTAAGCATCATTAAAATCACTGCTCCCGAAAAAACTGCAGTTTTTAAAACGTATTTTTGCATTGACCCGGGTCCCCAAACCCTTTTTAGGACAATAACTTGCATATTAGCCTTTAAAATTAACACTTTTGATTCCAAACCTTTGAGTCCCATAGGCTTTAACGGGGTTCGATAGTTCGCGCGAACTTTCGACCCGTTCGCAGGTTCTGGTGCAAACCGAACCGGGGGGTGTTCAGCTCATCCCTACTAGTAATGGTGGCAATCAGTGATTTTTATCGTGACTGTGACATTATGGCGGACACATCGGACACTTTCAACGCTATTTTTGGACCATTCACATTTATACAGCGATCAGTGCTATAAAAATGCACTGATTACTGTATACATGTGACTGGCAGGGAAGAGGTTAACCACTAGGGGGCTAGGAAGGGGTTAAGTGTGTTCTAATGAGTGATTCTAACCGTGTGGGGGCTGGGCTTACTGTGACATGACACTGATAGCTGCTCCCGATTACAGGGAGCAGACGATCAGTGTCCTGTCACTAGGCAGAACAGGGAGAGGCCTTTTTTACACAGACATCCCCCCGTTCTGCAGCTCCGTGACACAATCGTCCTTTGCACACCGGCGGACATCGAGTCCGTGGGTCCCGCGGGCACGGTCGCGGAGCTCGCAGCCGTAAAGTGACGTAAATATACGTTACTTTGTGCAGCCGTGCCATTCTGCCAACATATATGTACAGGCGGCGGTTGGCAAGTGGTTAAAGTGTCACTAAACCCACATCATAAAATACTATCACTAAACATCTGTATTACATGCTTTTCATACTCACTCAGTAAATATGAGATTATTTTATCTGTATTCTGCAAAAAACCTGGTTGATCCTGCTGCTCTCTATCTCTATTGCATGTAGATTAATAGAGGCTTCACCTCCCTCTTATTCTAAGACACAGGCTGGGGGGGCATGGAACAGCCTGACCACCATGGTATTTCCACAAAATAATAAAGATTTGATTTCAAATATATATTTGTATGACCATTTAAAACTGTTTAACCACTTAAGCCCCGGACCATTTGGTAGCTAAAGGACCAGAGGTGAATCCAGCATTTTGCACTGCGCTGCTTTAACTGTAAATTGTGCGGAC
The DNA here is from genome assembly GCA_029206835.1 of Rana muscosa. Taxonomy (NCBI): domain Eukaryota; kingdom Metazoa; phylum Chordata; class Amphibia; order Anura; family Ranidae; genus Rana; species Rana muscosa. Next base: position 294,965,261 of record CM055116.1, read on the forward strand.
ATGCAATGTTGTACCCAAGCGAAATTTGCGTCCTTTTCTTCCCACAAATAGAGCTTTCTTTTAATGGTATTTGATTGCCTCTGCGATTTTTTTTTTTTGCAATATAAACGGAAAAAGACCGAAAATTTTGAAAAAAAATGATATTTTCTACTTTTAGTTATAAGAAAAATCTAATAAACTCAATTTTACTCATACATTTAGGCCAAAATGTATTCAGCCACATGTCTTTAGTAAAAAAAATGACAATAAGTGTATATTTATTGGTTTGCGCAAAAGTTATAGCGTTTACAAACTAGGGTACATTTTCTGGAATTTACACAGCTTTAAATTTATGACTGCCTATCTCATTTCTTGAGGTGCTAAAATGGCAGGGCAGTACAAAACCCCCCCAAATGACACCCTTTTTTGGAAAGTAGACACCCCAAGGAAATTGCTGAGAGGCATGTTGAGCCCATTGAATATTTTTTTTTTTTGTCCCAAGAGATTGAATAATGACAAAAAAAAAAAAAAATTACAAAAAGTTGTCACTAAATGATATATTGCTCACACATGCCATGGTTATATGTGGAATTGCACCCCAAAATACATTCTGCTGCTTCTCCTGAGTACGGGGATACCACATGTGTGGGACTTTTTAGGAGCCTAGCCACGTACGGGACCCCGGAAACCAAGCACCGCCTTCAGGATTTCTAAGGGCGCAAATTTTTGATTTCACTTCTAACTACCTATCACAGTTTTGAAGGCCATAAAATGCCAAAATAGCACAAAACCCCCCCAAATGACCCCATTTTAGAAAGTAGACACCCCAAGGAAATTGCTGAGAGGCCTGTTGAGCCCATTGAATATTTTTTTTTTGTCCCAAGTGATTGAATAATGACAAAAAAATAATAAAAAATTACAAAAAGTTGTCACTAAATGATATATAGCTCACACATGCCATGGTTATATGTGGAATTGCACCCCAAAATACATTTCGCTGCTTCTCCTGAGTACGGGGATACCACATGTGTGGGACTTTTTCGGAGCCTAGCCGCGTACGGGACCCCGAAAACCAATCACCGCCTTCAGGATTTCTAGGCACAAATCTTTGATTTCACTCCTCACTACCTATCACAGTTTCGAAGGCCTTAAAATGCCAAAATAGCACAAAACCCCCCCAAATGACCCCATTTTGGAAAGTAGACACCCCAATCTGTTTGCTGAGAGGCATGGTGAGTATTTTACAGCTCTCATTTGTTTTTGAAAATGAAGAAAGACATTTTTTTTTAATTTTTTTTTTTCAATTTTCAAAACTTTGTGACAAAAAGCGAGATCTGCAAAATACTCACAATACCTCTCAGCAAATAGCTTGGGGTGTCTACTTTCCAAAATGGGGTCATTTGGGGGGGTTTTGTGCCATCTGGGCATTCCATGGCCTCCGAAACTGTGATAGGCAGTGAGAAGTGAAATCAAAAATTTACACCCTTAGAAAGCCTGAAGGCGGTGATTGGTTTTTGGGGTCCCGTACGCGGCTAGGCTCCCAAAAAGTCTCACACATGTGGTATCCCCGTACTCAGAAGAAGCAACAGAATGTATTTTGGGGTGTAATTTCACATATGCCCATGGCATGTGTGAGCAATATATCATTTAGTGACAACTTTGTGCAAAAAAAAAATTATTTTTTCCGCAACTTGTGTCAACATATAAAATATTCCATGGACTCGAAATGCCTCTCAGTATATAGCTTGGGTGTCTACTTTCCAAAATGGGGTAATTTGGGGGGGTTTTGAACTGTTCTGGCATTTTATACACAACATTAGGAAGCTTACATCCACTCTTGTAACCACTTGAAGACAAAGCCCTTTTTGACACTTTTTGTTTACATGAAAACATATTTTTTTTTTGCAGGAAAATTATGTTGAACCCCCAAACATTATATATATTTTTAAAGCAAAGGCCCTACAGAATAAAATGGTGGGTGTTGCATTTTTTTTTCTACACAGTATTTGCACAGCGATTTTTCAAACGCATTTTTTGGGGAAAAAATACACTTTTTTAATTTTAATGCACTAAAACACACTATATTGCCCAAATGTTTGATGAAATAAAAAAGTTGATCTTAGGCCGAGTACATAGATACCAAACACGACATGCTTTAAAATTTCACACAAACGCGCATTGGCGACAAACTACATAAATTTTTAAAAGCCTTTAAAAGCCTTTACAGGTTACCCCGTTATATTTACAGAGGAGGTCTACTGCTAAAATTACTGCCCTCGATCTGACCTTCATGGTGATACCTCACATGCATGGTGCAATTGCTGTTTACATATGACGCCAGACCGACGCTTGCGTTCGCCATTGGGCAAGAGCAGGGCAGGACAGGGGTGCTTTTTTTATTTTTTTTATTATTAATTTTGCTTTTTTATTTTATTTTTAAATTGTTCCTTCCATATTTTTTTTTTTAATCATTTTTATTGTTATCTCAGGGAATGTAAATATCCCCTATGATAGCAATAGGTAGTGACAGGTACTCTTTTTTGAAAAAACTGGGGTCTAGACCCTAGATCTTTCCTCTGCCCTCAAAGCATCTGACCACACCAAGATCGGTGTGATAAAATGCTTTCCCAATTTCCCAATGGCGCTTTTTATATCCGGGGGGGACATTCCCTCCCACTGCTTGTAAAAGCAGTCCAGAGGCTAATTAGCCACTAGGATTGCTTTTACATGAAAGCCGGCCGCTGGCTGAAAAGAATGATACCAAGATGATACCTAAACCCGCAGGCATCAATCTGGTATAACCATTCAAAGTCCAGCAACATACCAGTACGTTGCTGGTCCTTGTTGGACATGTATTGTAATCTTTTTTTTTCATGCAGTCAGGTGGCTGAACGAAAAAAGAGATTGATCGGTGGGTATGCCCACCATTAGAATACCGCCCTTCATCCACCCACTTCTAATGATGGGCATACATGCACCATTTATATATGCCGAAGCATGGGGGCATCCTCCCGCAAAAAAGTTAATGCCGCACACACATGGTCGGACTTTTCCACGGGCAAGCCTCCGTCGGAATTTCGACCGTATGTACGCGGCATTAGGAGCAAAATCACTCCTCCGCCCCTGCTGCCCCAATGCTTCGGCATATTTGCTTTTTTTTTTTAACTATGGTGGTGAAATCACCTCCTACAGCACTGGAGTCGCAGGGATCAGGCCTGTCTCTGCGAACGCTGCAGTTATGTGTGTTGTGTTTTGTAAGTGACAGTGATCGATCAATACTGCACTTGGGTGGCCTGGGCTGGACGGAGGGGCAAAACGCAGGTGCTAGCAGGTATCTGGGCTGATCCCGCTAACACTGCGTTTTTGGGAACCCTAAACTGCTGGGGACGCTAGTATAGATCTGATCAGATCAGATATTGATCTGTTCAGATACTATACCACTAAGGGAGGTGTATGCTTCACGTGTGGGTGTTAGCGTTAGTGGCACTAACCTGACGCTGCCTGGGGTGTGACGCAGACCCTCTCTGATGCTAAAACCTAATTGATATCACCCGCCTGGCGATCAGGGTGTTAAACCTTTATTGGGTTATATACGGCGGGTGCCCTGACACTATAAAAAGCAAACTAACTAACCAGCGTCACCCGTAACACTTATATGATGATCACTGGTGAAAGGGTTAACTAGGGGCAATTAGGGGGTTAAAAACTTTATTAGATAATATATGGGGGTACCTGACGCTATAAAAACCTGCAGCGAACCTAAAAAAATTTACTGGCTACCGATCTGCATCACTGACGCTAAGACAGCGATCAGAAAAATGATCGCTTAGCGACAGTGGTGATAGGGGTGAAAGGGTTACCTGGGGGGTGATCAAGGGGGTTAAACCTTTATTAGATAATTTATGGGGGTACCTGAAGCTATAAAAACCTGCGGCGAACCTAAAAAAAATTACTGGCTACCGATCTGCATCACCGACGCTAAGACATTGATCAGAAAAATGATCGCTTAGCGACAGTGGTGATAGGGGGTGAAAGGGTTACCTGGGGGGCGATCAAGGGGGTTAAACCTTTATTAGATAATTTATGGGGGTACCCAACGCTATAAAAACCAGCAGCGAACCTAAAAAAAAAATACTGGCTACTGATCTGCATCACCGACGCTAAGACAGCGATCAGAAAAATTATCGCTTAGCGACAGTGGTGATAGGGGGTGAAAGGGTTACCTGGGGGGCGATAAAGGGGGTTAAACCTTTATTAGATAATTTATGGGGGTACCTGACGCTATAAAAACCTGCGGCGAACCTAACAAAAATTACTGGCTACCGATCTGCATCACCGACGCTAAGACAGCGATCAGAAAAATGATTGCTTAGCGACAGTGGTGATAGGGGGTGAAAGGGTTACCTGGGGGGCGATCAAGGGGGTTAAACCTTTATTAGATAATTTATGGGGGTACCCGACGCTATAAAAACCTGCGGCGAACCTAAAAAAAAAATACTGGCTACCGATCTGCATCACCGACGCTAAGACATCGATCAGAAAAATGATCGCTTAGCGACAGTGGTGATAGGGGGTGAAAGGGTTACCTGGGGGGCGATCAAGGGGGTTAAACCTTTATTAGATAATTTATGGGGGTACCCGACGCTATAAAAACCTGCGGCGAACCTAAAAAAAATTACTGGGTACCGATCTGCATCACCGACGCTAAGACAGCGATCAGAAAAATGATCGCTTAGCGACGGCGGTGCTAGGGGGTGATAGGGTTATCTGGGGGGTGATCAAGGGGTTAAACCTTTATTAGGGGGGGTTAGGGGGCTACACTGGACCTAAAACTAAATGTAGTGACACTTTTACAGTCACAAATGTCACTGATTGCAGTGATCACTAAATAAATGGTCACTGCAATCAGTGACACTGTGACTGGGGGCTGGCGGGTGATCTGGGGGGCGATTTATGTGCCTATGTGTGCTGGTGTCAGTGTAGTGTTTGTGCACTGACCTGTGTGTCTTCTCTTGTACGGCGCTCGGTATATGTGAGCGCCGCACAGGAGATGACATCACTTCCTCCTGCTTTCTCTGTCTGTGTAAACATTACACAGACAGAGGGGGCATTTCTATTCGCCGGGAGCGATCGCGGGGGGGTGGCCGGAATCGAACGGCCGTCCCCTCATGTCGGATCGCTCCCCAACGAATTCCGACGGCTCACTGTACAGAAGGGGGGTCCGATTGGACCCCCCAACTGTACAAAGGCAATCACGTACACTCTACGTGATTGTGCCTGTCGGTGCCATTGTGCCGACGTATATATACAGTGAGCGGTCGTTAAGTGGTTAATGATATTCATTGTTAATTTTTACTTTGCATTCCAGAGGCTGTTTTTTTTTTTTTTTTTAACACGTGAACAGCAGCAGAGGACTAGAATCTCCACTTGCTAATGTTTCCCTGCAGACAGGCTGGGTCATGTGACAGCTGTATATCAATTAGGAAAAAAGGTACTTAGATTTTTTTTTTTATTAAAATAATTACAGTGCCATCATTCATATACAGAAATAGAAAGGACAATGTAAATTAAACAGTGTGTATTTAGTATCACTTTAACAACTTAAATACAGGGCACTTTCACACCCCCTTCCTGTCCAGGCCAATTTTCAGCTTTCAGCGCTGTCGCTCTATAAATGACAATTGCGCAGTCATGCTACACTGTACCCATATGGCATTTTAATCAGTTTTTTTTTAGACAGATAGAACTTTCATTCAGTGGTATTTAATCACCACAGTTTTTTTTCTTTTTTGCTAAACAAACAAAAAAAAAAAAAGAAAAATTTGAATATATGAAAATAAAATGTTTCTCTCTTTCTGTTATACAATTTTGCAAATAAGTAACTTTTCTTTGCTGATGTGGGCTGATGAGGCTGCACTGGTGAGCACTGCTAGGCTGCATTGATGGGCACTGATGTGGCTACACTGATTGGCACTGATAAGCTGCACTGATGGGCACTGGGTGAGGCTGCACTGATAAGGCGGCACTGATAGGAGGCACTGATATGCTGCACTGATGGGCACTGATATGTTGCACTGATGGGTAGTAATATGCTGCACTGATTGGACACAAAATAAATGCGTGTGGAGCGCTATATTTATCGACCTTGTAGCCTGTGAGCTGACCAGTGACCACTAATACTTGTAAGTTACAAGTGGTATCACAGCAATAAAAAATAATAATATACAAATAGTGCTGTAGGTTGTTTAAACCATATCATATGATAAAAAATCATAAAGTGCAGAGTGCTGAATTAACGTCCAATACAAAATATCTAAGAGGAAAAATGTCCTATAAACCAGTTCATAGCATCTTTAACCACTTAAGGACCGAGCCTCTTTCTGAGATTTGTTGTTTACAAGTTAAAAAAATATTTTTTGCTAGAAAATTACTTAGAACCCTCAAACATAATACATTTTTTTTCCTAACACCCTAGAGAATAAAATGGAGGTCGTTGCAATACTTTATGTCACACCGTATTTGCACAGCGGTCTTACAAGCACACTTTTTTTGGAAAAAATAAACTTTTTTGAATAAAAAAATAAGACAACAGTAAAGTTATCCTTGTTACAAGTGTGTGTATGCATGGTCAGAGCGTGATGCAGCTGCTCTTAACAGACAACTTGTCTAATTTTAACATTATCCTGGTGTTGGTGGTGGGTACCTGGTCTTGGCCGCCTTTTTTGTGCTAAATAATTTTTTTGTACTAAATAATTTTTCTAATAAAATTTATCCCATATTAAGCAGCATGGTCCGCCTGTGTCTCTTCACAGTGGGAATCCTTCCCCGGTAACTCTTTTTTCAACAGTAAAGTTAGCCCATTTTTCTTTTATATTGTGAAAGATATACTTATGCCAAGCAGCTGACGGCGCTTATAAAGGGAGAGGGGAGATGACATCATCGCGACTCTATTCTTGGTCGCGATGACGTCATTGTGCTGTGTGAATACTGCATCCTTTGGGCTACTTCACAGTTTGTTCAACCTTGGTAGGTGCTATTTCCTCCCTTTTTTCTTTTCTTTTCTTTTTGGAAGAAGTATATACATATATTTGTTATTGCTTCCTTCCCCCTTACCATCATTATCATGATCATTATTTTTCGTTTTTTTTTGGGGGGGGGACTACTGCATTATCCATTATAGTGATTCTATACAAATTTCAACATGCAGATGGTTTCCTTTCCTCTTTTTATCCTGGGGGAACTCTGGGAATCCTCGTTGGCGATTATCGTAACCGGATACGGTTGGCTGGCAAGCTTTTTGTTTTTCAACATACCATCACTAGCTGTAAAAATCTGGTTTGCGGTTGTATGAGATAACAAGTGGATTCTTTTGATGTAAGATATCTTGTCCTTTTTCTATATGATATTTGTTCCATTTGTTTCCATCTCAATGTACAGAATTTGAATATTTAAAATAATAATTTTGTACTAATATGATATATATGTTTTACTAGATGACTGGCTCTATGTGCTTGAATAAAAACCCTGAAGAGGGGCTCTTGTGCCAGAAACGTTGGGTCAAGTTGTAAGAGCTATTTTCATATGTATCCACATCCATCAACCAACTATATGGATATGTAATACTTTATATGATTTGTAACTATATATCTTTTAATTAATTGTGAATGTAGCACCCCCCCCCCCAATATTTGGGGGCGCTATGCGGAAATTTAGGGGTAGTCTGAGCCGGTAGTTGGGCTCAGACCAATCAGTGATTCAATATTGCTCTGCTCTGGGTGTGATACTGCCTGGCAGTAGTGTTCTCCTTTGCCTGTAGGTGGCACTGTCACCGCCGGCATAGGTTAAACTATGGGTTTATAGTATCACAGCACCTTTGTGTCCCTTCTCGGCAGCTGTGGAGTGGGCGTGGTCAACCCACTGTGCATGCTGGGAGAGGGTACATAAGGGGCAGACGCCATTAGGCGTGAGGCGATTCCAGGAGGACCCCAAGGCGCAAGGGGGGACCTTTGGTCCAGTGAGTGTGCCTCGTGGCCCGCATGGCACGAGGTGCGCTAGTGTGTTTAGGCCTTGGGCACCTTCAGCCCGAGGCCCTGTTTCTGCATCGTGGGCCCAGCTCCGCTGGCAAGGGCCTACGCTTCAGAGAAGGATCCCAGGCTGCCCACTTCTAGGGGGCCTAACTTTAGGAATGGAGACAAGGGGAGGATCAGTCCCAGAGGAGACTAGCGATGGTACTGCTGTCTTGGGAAGAGGCCTGGAAACTCACCTAAGGAGGGATCCATCTTCAACAGTTACAAAGCCTGCAATGTGCTGGCCTGGCACAGAGGTTCCCTAGCGCCAATTGGCGCCAAACGGCCTATTCAAGGAAGTGCCCTGACCCCAGACCCTTGCTGACTGGTCTTCAGCTGTTACCCGATATCCTGAACCCTGTTGTGATCCTGCATGATACCTGTTGCTGAACCTGGCTTGCCTTGACCCTGATTCTGGACTCTGCTCTGTTCTGATTACTGGCTCCTGATCCTGGCTACCCATTTGACCCTGCTTCTGCCTGCTGCCTTGTACTTCGCTGCCCGCCTGTTACCTGACCCGGCTACCCTTGTGACCTTGCATCTGCTTCCTGTGTCGCTCCTCTTCAACCTCCGAGTGTCTGCGACTTCAGTCCTGCGACTCTCTGCAACTTCCTGCTGCAAGTCTTCCAGGTACTTAACATCATCTGATGTCCCAGTGCCACTGTTCCAGCGGAGTGCCTCTTTAACCCCGGCTGGTCCTTGGTGCACAGCTACCTTCTGTGATCTGATGATCCTCCTGCTCATCCAGGGTCGCACCCCCTGCTACTGGTTTCCGGGTCTACATCTGCAGGCACTCGTGTTCCTCCTGTCCCTCGGTTCCTTCTGTTTCACCTCCAGTGGGACCAGGGCTGGAGATACAAGAGAGGCCGACCTTGTCACTTCAGTCTCCCTTCAGGTACGTGACACTGGGAGGTTCGGGACTCGGATTCTGTGGCAGATCATCCGCTGACACCCGATCTCATCCGTGTCCGCAATGCTCCAATTCTGCAGATGGAGGAAAATCCTATTTTTCCATCCGTCTGCAGAGCGGATTGGATGAACACGGACAGACGGTCCGTGTTCATCCGATCCCCCCATAGGGGAGAGCGGAGATCTGACAGGGCGGTCCCTGCACAGTGTGTGTGGACCGCCCTGTCATCCGCCGGCTCAGCGGGGATCAATGGAGCGATCCCCGCTGAGCAAGCGGATATGAAAGGAACGTCTGAAAGGACCCTAGCTCTCAGTTTCCTTTTCTTATACTGGGAGTTTTCTTAAATACACAGGTGCATTAATTATATACTCATCAGCACACCTCAATCCTTCTGGTTACACTTATGCTAGAAGAGCCCAGGTAAATATATCCTGGACTTATTCTGTACCAATATTAGATCTAATAGTACTAATAATATTGACATGGTTTTAAATAGGGACCGTTTATTAAAAACATATATAAATCAATTATTTTATAGACATCCCTGTATCCAGAGGGGTCTCCTTTTACTGCCATTTGATGCCTATGAGACTGCTGAGACGTTCCCCCCAAAGTACACAATTACTATTAAACCTAAATTAACCAAATTCTATTTTCAGAAATATGCTTTAACCACTTAAGGACGGCACGGCTGGGCACAAGCACATACAGGTACATCCTCTTTAAGAAACCCAGCCGTGGGTCGCGCGCGTGCCGGCGGCTGCACGCTCGCGACTCGGTCCTGAGCTCCGTGACCGCGCCTGCGGGACCTGCGGACCCGATCGCCGCCGGTATCCCACGATCGGGTCACAGAGCTGAAGAACGGGGAGAGGTAAGTGTAAACAAACCTCTCCCCGTGCTTCCTAGTGTGAGTGTCACTGATCGTCTGTTCCCTGTCATAGGGAACGACAATCAGTGACGTCACATGCCAAGCCACGCCCCCACACAGTAGTAATCACTCCCTAGGAAACACTTAACCCCATCAGCGCCCCCTACAGGTTAACCTCTTCACTGCCAGTGTCCTTTTCACATTAATCAGTGCTTTTTTATAGCACTGATCGCTGTAAAAATGACAATGGTCCCAAAATGGTGTCAAAAGTGTCCGATGTGTCCGCCATAATGTTGCAGTCTCGATAAAAATCGCTGATCGCCGCCATTACTAGTAAAAAAAAAAATATTATTAAAAATGCCATAAAACTATCCCCTATTTTGTAGACGCTATAACCTTTGCGCAAACCAATCAATAAACGCTTATTGTGATTTTTTTTTTACCAAAAATATGTAGAAGAATACATATCGGCCTAAACTGAGGAAAAATTATGTTTTTTTATATATTTTTGGGGGATATTTATTATAGCAAAAAGTAAAAAATATAGAATTTTTTTCAAAATTGTCGCTCTATTTTTGTTTATAGCGCAAAAAATAAAAACCACAGAGGTGATCAAATACCACCAAAAGAAATCTCTATTTGTGGGAAAAAAAGTATGTCAATTTTGTTTGGGAGCCACGTCGCACGACCGCGCAATTGTCAGTTAAAGTGACGCAGTGCCGAATCGCAAAAAGGGGCCTGGTCCTTTAGCAACAAAATGGTCCGGGGCTTGAGTGGCTAGATAGCTAATTGATATGTGTATTATTTTATATATTTTTTACCAATTTAGAATAAGACACTTGATGTGGGTGTCCCCTCTAGAGCTCCTGTGTCCTCCAGGGTGGGTCACTATTTTGACCCGGTCCCTGGTGACCTCTTGTTTGGCGCAACTCCCTATGGTGAGACATTTGGGCGATACTGGGGATAACTGTAAAAATAATACTAATACATGTTCTCTCTTTATTCACTTGTAGTCATATGACAAAATCTATGTATGTACCATCTGACAAAATATATATATATATATGTGCAAAGCTCCTGAAGAAGCGGCTAATATGAAAAATCTGTGAAACATGTTGAGCAACTCAAAATCAATATATTGTGGATGGTTTGATATTCTACTGGGTAACAATAGGATGTTGAATAATTAGCTATTTCATGGTTGTCATGACTAAATATTTTATTCTATGAATATGTAAACAATTTTTCTTATCTTGTAATAAAATCTTTTTGTAATTTCTTAAATTTTTGACTGGATATCAGTTAATATACGGTACCATAAAAGTCCACCTTTAGCCTCCTTCCAATCTCCTGCCTACATGGTACCATTTATAAAAACCCTTTTTACAGTTAGCACTCCTATATATCCCACTTCAATATGAACTAAACAAAAAATAAAGCTGACTGTTTTACTGGCAGTGCATAAATAAACACAGGTAAAGCCTATTATGGTACCATTATTACGTGTGCCCATATTGAAAGCAGAGTTCCACCCAAAGGTAGAAACTCTGCTTATCTGTCTCCTCCCCCCCCCTCCGGTGCCACATTTGGCACCTTTGGGGGGGAGGGGGGAGGACGTACCTGTTTTTGACGTGATTGAGCCAAGCGAGGTACGTCAGACGATGCAAGGTTTTGCGAAACGCGTCGGGAGACTCCACTGCTGCCACTGAGTGTTTTGCAAAGCGCTATGTTCATGGATTGAATGTAAGTGTACTTACTTACATTTAATAAATATCCTTTACGTTATTACGCTATGTGCCCTCTCCTTCTTTCTTCTATATGATTTCTATGTGAGCCATTTTCATCATTCTATTGGGCTTGGATATCTGGTGTCATCCTTGAGTCTGGATCTCGGATACATATGTGTGCAGTGCCAGCTGGGATTTCATATGTACGGATACATACACATTAAGCCTGTTTGACCCTCTACACGCATGTGCATTGGGTCCACCCCATCTGGTAAGCCTCCTCTCCACATGGTGGTGGTCACGTCACAAGTCACTTACTATTTTTGGAAAATTCACCATTTTGAACTGAAAGTTTCAACCACATTCACGTTTTGATTATCAAAGACTTTTTTATACATTCATTTGGAGTTCTATATGTATTTGGACTTATCATTAGATCCATTGTGATCCAGTCACTTTGAGCACTTGGGTGTTATATATTGTCATTACGCATAGTGATATATATTGTCATTACACATAGCGCTACTTTTTTGTATATTATACGTCAGAAGTTCGGCCTCTGTCAGAATTGGCGATCCATCACATTAGGTAACGGAAGTGACGTTCCACCAGCTGCGCATTGGTCCACCGCTACCAGATTTTCTCATCACTTTCGTTGCCTAATCTGACAGGTCACCGATTGTGACGGAACGCCGGGGCATTCAGAAAGCGCAGCACGACACAAGGCTTCACTGCCGGTTTCCCTTACAGCCTATTGCGGTGGCAGCACCCGAGAGCTGATGGAAACATTGGCTGCAGTGCCGACATCGCTGGATGTCGGTGAGTGTTATAATACAGGTGAGTGTCCTAATACTAAAAGTCAGCAGCTACAGTATGTGTGGCTGCTGACTTTAAATGTTTCCGTGGGGGAGCCGGTGCACTGCTTTAAGTGTGTTCAGAGAATGTGTGTTTCAAAGGCAGAGCATTCATGACTTTTTAATGGTGCTACCGTTCAGAATAAATTACCAGGGTTTGGTCACACATTTGCCTGTAATAGATCACTAAGTGTGAAATAATTCTTGCCTATGAAGTGACAATACACTGCCATAATGCCATGATTAATTATGCACAGTCCAACAATACCACAATAGTTTGACATTAATCATGATTATCGTGTAGCTCCCCCCTGTGGACTGTAAATGTTTTTCAGTCTTATCGGCATATTGTGCATAAGGCTTACCGTATATTAGAATTGTAAGCACCTTAGGCTTTATCCGTGTATAATATATATAAATGAATTGATGACTGTACTGTATTTTATTTATATAGAAGATATGCATGCAAGCTTATATAATTAAACCACTGAGCGAGGGCTGAACTCCACCAAAATACTTCACATTTTTAATTGCTTTTGATTGTGAACATAGAATTAAACCCCTCGCTGACAGTTAGTTCACTTGTATAAGTCTACTGATATCAGCTGAAGCAAGAAGACAAAGGACCAGATCTCACGATCATGTAGTTGAGCATTCCTATTATAAACACTACCTCAATCCCATTTTCGAAGGGAACCATTCAGCGGAAATTTAATGAACAAAGCAGCTACTTTGTCACACTGAAAAACATAACAAGATCCTTGGGCAACTCTTTAGCTGACAGGTTTGTCCTTCTGGCAACAATTAGAGAATCAGCGAGCATACTGGGAAACCGAGAAAGCTAACGATGCACAATATTGCAGGGGAAAAAAAATCAGGCAGTTTACAAACTTGAAGAAGAGTCTCCAGAAAATAAATCAGAGTTGAGATTTTCAGTGATAATTGAGTCTCGCTGTTCCATCATGCAGAAAAGCTCTGTGGCTTATAGCACCAGCTCAGTCGTTGTCAGCCCACAGTGAATCAAACTGAACCATCCAATCTACTTTTAACTTTTCACACTCCTTCATGCAATCATGTTTTTATTCATGAACTTGCTGAAGTCTACATTGCTGATGAGCTTCTGATTTTTCCATTACCCAGGTTCACACTTCTGCGTGTGTCTGCGAGGGTGGGAATCGCAGCGATTCCCACACCCACCCACATGTGAAAACACACTGCTCTGCAGAAGTAAAATTGTAGTGTGCGTGTGTGGGAACCACAGGTAAATCGTATAGTCAAAAAGACAATGCGATTTCCCTGTGGGCGCATTTATGAAAAGGTCAATGTGCTTTTTTTTTTGGCAAAAAGTTCATTTAAATGTGCTGCCGTGTCCACGCAAACGCGGCCCGCACAAAATGCATAGGTGTGAACCTAGCATACGGAATGATTAGATCCTCAAACAGTATTTTATCTGGTATTGCACATTGTGCGCCGTGTGTTGAATGAGTGGCAACTTACTGTAGCTCAACTTTATCAACAGAGCGCATTAGGAAGTACTGTATCTTATGATTTTCTAAGATGACTAAGGGCTTGATCACCTGAGACAGCAAAAAGGGAGGAAGGCTGGTGCCATGGAAGTCAGCTAAAACATTGCAGGTGAATAACAGGCAAAACAGCCAATGTGTTTCGGCCATTAGGCCTTAATCAGGTTCGTCCAGCACTCAGGGCAAGGATTTGAAGCAGTGCTCCCTCACCCACTGCTAAAGCACAATGCAGGATGGGTGTATCACCATGCACCCATTCCCCGCTCCCTCGCTTCAGCTGCCCATGGTTGGCATGGAATGTAAATTGTGCATGTGTGGCCAATCGCTTGCTTTATAGAAGCTAGAAGGTAGTTGTTCATGCACTGTGTGTTTTTCAAGGCAGGTGTGGGCAGATGGGGTGGAGAGTGGGCATGTTGGAGCACGACGTGAAGCAGACATGAAACTGTGGCCCACTGTATGCCAGCCACTGATCTGGAGCTTGCATACGGTGAGGAGTTGCCCATCCTGCCTTTGCACCCAGGGCAGTTGTCCCCTCAGCCCTGTCCACAAGACACAATATAATGTTTTTTATGGGTAGCGCACACACCCCACTCCTACCTGCATTAACTTTGGCTCCTCGCAGGAAGAGAGAGGCACACCGCACTACCAGCCCGTACCCTCCTGTGTGAGGAGGTTGAGCGGTGTTGTTGTTGGGTCTTCCACGGTCAGAACATGAAAACCTCCAGAGCCTGATTCTCATCTCTATGTTACGGTAGAGACAAGTCCTTGACTTCCCAGTAAAGTGAATGTCCACACCAGCTGAAACTCCAACTCAGAGTTTATTTTCTCTTAGCCAAATAACACAGTCTCTGATAGGAAAAGGTTGGAGCAAGAAACAGAACAGTACAAGGTGTGGAGAAGGTCCAGGCACAAACGTTACAAATGTTTGCTCAGATTCTCAAGCAAGTTTAACTAGGCGCACAGTCTCTGCCACAGACTGTGAAGTTGCTCTCTGACACAGACCTGGTGAAACTGATCCCCTTCTTTAGCTATGGCCCCATTTTAGGAGAAGACATCCCTCCGGAGAGTTACCGGGACCCTACCATCACCATGACACTGCACTGGATCTTCAGAGAGTTCCTTTCCCGGCCTTCTCATCCTAGATACGGGTCCCCTTGCAAGGCGGCACCCTGAGAGTCCTCGATCCTAGGTGGACCCCAGCCGAAGGTGCTGGGCCCCAGGCCTCCACTGCGCCTCCTGGGCTTACATACCCAGGGCAGACAGGAACAGCATGATAGTACCTCACCCTGGGCTAAAGGTGCACAGGATGGAACAGGAACACCCGCCCCTGGGCCTAAGGTGCCCAGGGCGGACAGGAACACACACTCCCTGGGAGTAGAACTCCCGACGACAGACCAGAACCCTGAACAGGCAGCGTCTGCCCCTTTTATATCCTCTCCCAGCATGCACAGCAGGCCTACCACACCCACTATATGGCTGCTGAGAGGGGACAAACAAGGCACAGCACTGTATCAGCGGTTCAACCCTAGCCTACTATGGCAGCGCCACCTGTAGGCCATAGGGAACTGTACACCGATACTCTCCCTGTGGATAAAATGGTTGCAAAAACCCTGACAAATTAGGGTGTTTGAGCAAACTACCACTCAAACACTTCCCTTAAATTTAGCACCCCGCTACATATGGTAATGCGCTGTATATGTTTTTTGCCATTCACTGTTATTTACATCACAATGTGCACCAATGCACACAGCTGCAAATGCATTGCGTTTTTGGACTTGAAGTGCATTTACAGCCCATTCATAATGGATAAGATGTCTAGCGCAACATGTCTCAATGCACAAAAAAGTGTGCATTGAAGCACACTGAGTTTTAATGTGAATGGGCCCTTATTGATTTTGTTCTAGTCAAGGATAGGTTGCTGCAATCTTTAGGTGTCCATACATCGTCAAATTGCCGTATGTTTGGTATAAAAACCTTATTTTTGCACAATAAAGGCATTATAACCCCTTTTTACCTGCACTTTGTGTTTCTCACCTGCATAAGATGTGCATAGATCTTGTAGTTTTATGGTGTCATTTGTTGGTATGTAAAGACAGTCCACAGTACAGAAAAAAACTAATTTACCCAGAGTTTACAAAACACAGCTTTTGCTGATTTTTTTCATGTAAAAGCATCTTTTACAGGTGTATAGGCTGAAAAAAAACCCATTACCAGCACATTCAGGAGAGGAGATTTTGAGCGAAAAAAAAAAAAAGGCTAGACATGCATAAACGCATTTAAACACTAGGAACATCTAGTGTTTGGGCGTTAATGCATTCCAATGGCCAGAATAAATTATTATTCTGGCAAATGGAATCCATTATTGCTCAAACTATTGATGAGCCTAAACATGTTTGCAATAGACTTTAGACCCTTTTTATTTTATTTTTATTTTTTGTTCAATTTATATTTATTAAAGATTTTGTAAAGAACGTTCCAACTGTGTAATATACCAAAAAAAGGTGGTGTACAAAACAGTGGAAGACATAAAATGGGTACAAAAAAAAGAAACATACAGAATATAAAACATGGAAAAAATTAAATACCGTAATTAAAACGTATTTTTTTTTTTACAATACACACGTATGATGTGGCTCAGGATAGCCAACCAGCATACATGTATAATAGGGGTTACTGGTGCGCAAACCACAATGGGTGTAAGGCCCCATGCACATGAGACGCAGGTGCAAACTCTGCTGAACACACGTTTTTAAACGCTGAAATCGGCGTTTAAAAACGCGCGTTTTGCTGCGTTTAGCGCCGTTTTACCGCGTTTGCGTTTATAAGCGTTTCATCATAGACCCTCCCTAAGCTAAAAAAACAGTAAATTTTAACCATTTCAGCCAGTTTGTGAGACCAGAGTGAGTAGCAGCAGCTGAGAGAGCAGCAGTGTACTTGTATTTAGCGTATCACTTGCGACATCACCTGCCACAAGTTGTGGATTGTCCACTTGCCACGTCACCTGCCATGTCACCTGGCCACGTCACCTGGCCACGTCACCTGGCCACGTTACCTGCCACGTCACCTAGCCACGTCACCTGCCACAAGTTGTGGATTGTCCACTTGCCACGTCACCTGGCCACATCATGTGCCACGTCACCTGGCCACGTCACCTGCCACAAGTTGTGGATTGTCCACTTGCCACGTCACCTGGCCATGTTACCTGCCACGTCACCTGGCCACGTTACCTGCCAAGTCACCAGGCCACGTCACCTGCCACAAGTTGTGGATTGTCCACTTGCCACGTCACCTGCCACGTCACCTGCCACGTCACCTGGCCACGTCACCTGGCCACGTTACCTGCCACGTCACCTAGCCACGTCACCTGTCACAAGTTGTGGATTGTCCACTTGCCACGTCACCTGGCCACATCACGTGCCACGTCACCTGGCCACGTCACCTGCCACAAGTTGTGTATTGTCCACTTGCCACGTCACCTGGCCATGTTACCTGCCACGTCACCTGGCCACGACGCTGGATAGACTGGATTACATCACTGGAATGGGTTTTTTTTTTTTTAATAAAGGACTTTCCCAACTGTGTCTGTGTGTTTTTTTATAATTTTTTACACTTTCTTCGTGAAATGGTAGGGGTACAATATACCCGTTACCAATTCACATAGGGGGGGGCTTCCAGATTCCGATAAGCCCCCCGCCTGCAGACCCCCACAACCACCAGGCAATGGTTGTGGGGATGAGGCCCTTGTCCCTATCAACATTGGGACATCCTCCCCATGTTGAGGGCATGTGGCCTGGTACGGTTCAGGAGGGGGGGCGCTCTCTCATCCCCCCTCTTTTCCTGCGGCCTGCCAGGTTGCGTGCTCGGATAAGGGTCTGGTATGGATTTTTGGGGGGACCCCACGCCATTTTTAATTTTGGTGCGGGGTTCCCCTTAAAATCCATACCAGACCTGAAGGGTCTAGTATGGATTTTTGGGGGGGACCCCACACCATTTTTTTTTTAATTTTGGTGCGGGTTCCCCTTAATATCCATACCAGACCTGAAGGGCCTGATATGGAATTTGGGGGTACCCCCACGCATTTTTTTTTACATTTTGGTTCCCTGCGCAAAATGTCATTTTTGAAGGAAAAAAAAAGTCATTTAAAACTACTGCATCTATTAATGAATTGTCGGGTCGGCAATACAGATAAAAATCATAAAACAAAACGTCAGGGGTTCCCCTTAATATTAATACCAGACTCAAAGGGCCTGGTAATGTACTAGGGGGGACTCCTGCCGTTTTTTTCAATGACTTTTCTCTATATTGACGGGGACCCGGGGATTCTTTATAGCTGCGAGTGGTTTTAAATGACTTTTTTTCCTTCAGAAATGACATTTTGTGCAGGGACAATTCTAAACACGGGAAACAAGCGCTGCTTTACAGGCATACTATACACACCCCCCAGGTACGAAATTTAAAGGAATATTTCACTTTTATTATTTCACTTTAAGCATCATTAAAATCACTGCTCCCGAAAAAAACATCAGTTTTTAAAACTTTTTTTTGCAGGACCCGGGTCCCCAAACACTTTTTATGACAATAACTTGCATATAAGCCTTTAAAATTAGCACTTTAGATTTCTCCCATAGACTTTTACAGGGTGTTCCGCGGCTTTTCGAATTTGCCGCGGACACCCCAAATTGTTCACTGTTCGGCGAACGGGCGAACAGGCAATGTTCGAGTCGAACATGAGTTTGACTCGAAGCTCATCCCTAGTCACGATCAACGAGGAGATATAAGGCCTCAAATATGTCCTTTGCAGAGATGGCGGAGATGGTGGACATCTTGAAGAGGACGGATTATGATGGGAAGCATAGGCCGTATACCAACCCTAATTTGAGAAAGGCCAAGATCATGAATTAAGTTGTGAGAAGTCTGCACAGGAATTTTGGGGTACAACGATCCAAGGAGAAGCTGAGGAAACGCTGGTCAGACCTGAAACTGAGGAAGCAGGATCAGTACAGAAGGATCAAGAGAATGCTCAAAAAAAGTAAGAATTTGTCCTGTGTTCCTATTAGACTTGTGCACAACGGAAAAATTCGTTCCGTTTCGGTTCGTTTCTTTCCGGTCCTGTTGATTCGTAATCATTCGTAATTTTGCTAGACGGGATTTTTCGTGTTCGGACTCATTCGTATTTTTGCAAGCGACATTTTTCGTTGAATTTTTTGTTGCTTTATAATTCGTACTTTCGGTAGAGTACGTTGTTTTTCGTTGATTCTGGACACAACTCCTACTTTCGTAACTTTTTTTGGGTTCGTTGATTCGTAATTTTCCGTGTCTCTCTCACAACGACGCTGCCTATTATGCCTAATGTGCTTCGAATGGATTTGTACTTTTCTAAATACATAGCGGTTATTTGTAACGATTCGAAATCTCGTATTTTACTTTCGTTTTTTACATGCGGCTATAGGCTCCGCCCCTGTACACCATTTTGAGAGGGTTCAGCACGGTGAGGGAGAAGCAGAGAGCAGAGCAGAGTGAGTGTTATTGTGCTTCGAATGGATTTGAAATCTCGTATTTTACTTTCGTTTTTTCATGCGGCTATAGCCTCCGCCCCTGTACACCATTTTGAGAGGAAGTTCAGCATGGTGAGGGAGAAGCAGAGAGCAGAGTGAGTGTTATTGTGCTTCGAATGGATTCGTACATTCGTAACTTTTTTCATAACGAATTATGCCGAAGACCTTCGGGCATTCGCTATTTTGCGGTATAATTTATTTCGGATTCGGTTTTATTCGTAATTGCTCTGTTCGGAAATTCGAATGCTTCCGAATGTCCGAAAGTTGCTAAATTCGGACGAATTTTGATTCGTTACGAAACGAATTGCACAAGCCTAGTTCCTATTATTATTATAACTTGCATGTTGCTCCATGTGCTTTTCTTTACTGTTGTACAGTTGAAAATGGCAACTTGTAGGCTCGTAGGCACAGTAATCAGTCGTAGTCAACATTGTTCGTTCGGCTACTACTAATACGATGTTTTTTCAGATACAGGGTTAACTACTTTTGGTAATGTATATTTGTCTGAAAATAAGTTTAGTACATTGCTGTCTAGATGTGTTTGTAACTAGAATGAAATGCAAACTTGATTCAGTGTAAAGGAGAGGACACTCAGCAGCTGTTTCCACATCTGGACTCAGGAGCACTAGTGTGGGACACCAGAACAAACTTTTTAGGGTTTCCCACACAAGTGCTCCAGTGGATACTTGGGGTGTCTCCAAGTGTGAAACCTGGCCAAAAAAGGTAAGTATTCCAGCTTTTGTAAGGGAAAAAATCATGTCTTCAGTTTGGAACAGACAATTGTACCCCACTTCCAAGCAATGTTTCATATTCCTATTTCTGGCCTCAAATATGTGTGTGCTAAGTATACCTTTTGTTTCATTCACATAGGGGAGCGAAGACTTGGAGGACACCACTCAGAGGACACCAGGAACCCCACACCTCCTAAAGAAGGGGACCAGAGAGAACACCAACAAGATGAAGAGGTGGAGGAAGGAGAGGTGGATGAAGTGTTGGAAATTGTCACCACAACAGGTCAGTGTCTGACACCACAGCTTCAGGTAATAGATGTAGGCCTGCATCTTTATAATACCTTGTTTTTTTTTTAGGTGTTGAACATATTGGTGAAGAAGAAACTCCTCGTTTCACAAGTGCTAGTGCACAAATTGTAATACAGGAAATCATGGAGTGTAGTCAAGAACTAGACATTATGAGGAATAATATGAATTGTATGGAACAAAAATTTAAGAACATGATTGATGTTTTGGGGCGAATATAAAGAAACACAAAATTCCCCCCCCTTTTGTTCTTTTATGCAAATTTGACAACTTTATTCAAGCCAAATTTTGAAGATGCACACAGTGTGTCAACATGTGCTATCTGCCATCAGGAGATATCAATGTACGCATCTTGTGGGTGCAACCCCTTCTTTGCAACTCAAGTAGGTGAGAAGAAGGGTTTGCACCCCCAAAACACGTCCATTGATCCCCCATGATCGGAGATAGCACATGTTGACATTAGGCATGGGATCAGGAGGGAAATCCTCATTTCAGATCCGTATTTGTGTGCATCTTCTAAATTTGGCTTGTACAGGGGTGACATCACCCCCCCCCCCATCTAATGAAGGCAACAGCAACAAATTGTTGACATACTAGAATGTCTGATATTGCCTTCACATTTTGTACATTGAACTTTGTAAGTTCCAGAGTTTTGTATGTTATGTTTTGAAACATGCCTGTTAATGCAAAATAAACCCCAAAAATATAGGTCAAGTAAAACCACGTGAATGTGCACGGAGTCAAATGTTGAAAATCTACAATGTGTGGCTTCTTATTTTTTTGGTCAATCCCATTTTTTGAAGGAATTTGGTGTTTACAGTGACAATGGGGGTTATTTACTAAAGGCAAATCCACTTGGCACAACAAGTGCACTAGGAGAACCTGGGAGACAGCTAAAAGAAACACAAGCAGTAAATAAAATTCAAGATGTTTTCAGGACAACATTTTTGATTTATTGCATTACAAATCACAATTCCTCTGGCATGGCAATTGCCCCCCAACCCATAAAATAGTCAACATGTCTTTGCCGCACATCACGGGCGCTTTGGGGGGGCAAGCCAGTACGGACAGCTTCAAGGGACAGGACTTAAATTTGGTCCTGAAGTGCGGCCTCAGGCCCAACTGATGCCATGTAATTTGGCGAATGGTTCCTTAAAAAATTGTGCAGCACACAGCATGCCATTACTACATGGTTGAGTTTATACTCTGCAAGATTAATTGAGGTCTGAAACAGGAGGAAATGGCTGGCCATTATGCCAAATGCATTTTCGACCACTCTTCTGGCTCTGGCCAGCCGATAATTAAACACCCTCCTCTCAGGGGTGAGGGTTCTTTGGGGAAATGGCCTCATCAAATGGTTTCCAAGTCCAAAAGCTTCATCTGCCATGAAGACAAATGGTAGTCCCTCAACGTTGTCTGACGCAGGTGGCAATGCCAGGCCACCACTCCGTAGACGTCGGGAGAACTCCATCTGGGAAAAGACTCCGCCATCGGACATCCGGCCATTTTTCTCCATGTCCACATATAGGAAGTCATATGTCGCCGACACCACCGTCATCATCACTATACTATGGAAACCCTTGTAGTTATAGTAGTAAGACCCCGAATGGGGTGGTGGGACGATGCGGTCGTGCTTCCCGTCTATTGCCCCTCCGCAGTTGGGAAAGTCCCACCGCTGGGCAAACCGGGAGGCCACATTCTGCCACTCCTGTGGCGTTGAAGGAGACTGTGGAGTCAAACAAGAACAAAATATATTAGTACTTTTGAACATAACATTGCAAGCTGATTATACAAAAACATTCTTGGCCAATGTCAGTATAACATTTATTTCAAGGAGTAATAAAAGACAAAAATATAAGGTCCACTTATCAGATTCCTCACCCCTTCTGATGGCCCATTGTAAAAATTTGAGGAGGGTGGGGGTAGGGTTCTAGATGAGTTTGCGGCCCTCAAAAATAAAGGCTCTGGCACTCTGTGTGAATTTAATGATAAGAAAAAAACATTTGTACACATTTTAGGGGGGGGGGGTTCTAGCTCAGTTTGGGAGCCCAAAAAAAAGCCTCTGCCACTCTACCTGAAATTAATGAGAACAATAACATTTGTACACATTTTATGGGGTGTTTAGGGTAAAGCACTACAATGTAGCTGACAAAATACATTGGTAAGTGACTAGGCTAGGTGTGTATGGGCCCAGGATAGAATGAAGGGAAATATGCATGTAGGCCAAAAAAGGAGCATTAAAAGCTTACAGCATGCATGGGGACAAAGGGGACATTCACAGCATATTACAATCATGGTAATTAGGGAAGGATGGAAGAAATACAATACATTAGCATACAATAAATACATAGAATGTGATTTTAAAGGAGAAAACTTACCTTAATATAGTCCTTCTGCAGGACTTGAATGATGGCAGAACAGGTCTCTGGTATAATGATCCCCAGAGCCTGGGGGGAGATGCCTGTCGAGAACTTCAGGTCCTGCAAACTCCTCCCAGTCGCCAGGTATCGCAACGTGTCAACTAGCCTCTACTCGGCAGTGATGGCTTCCCGCATGACGGTGTCCTGCCTCGTGATATAAGGGGACACCAAAGCCAACAGACGGTTAAAAACGGGGTCCGTCATCTGGAGAAAATTCCTTAAGTCATCAGGGTTATTCTCCTGGATCTCGCACAGCAGAGGCATGTGACAGAATTGGTCTCGCTGGAGCAACCAATTCTTCGTCCATGAACTCCTCACCACCCTGTTCATGGACTGGACTTGGGTTAAAGCATAAACCCCCAAACCAAGCCCCTGCACAGCACGAACTCTACGATGAGTATGTACCCGCAACATGGCTAGAAAACGGTCGGCTGGTCAGAACGAACTAACAGAACGCACTGAAGAACAGCAAGGCCTATGAAGAACGACCTGAAAATCAGACACGAGCGGACAAGAACTCACTGAAAAAACAGATACAAACTCACTACACACACTGAAAGACAGATACGAACCCACAAGCACCTACTGAACAGCAGAAAACTATCTGGAAAGCATGAAGACTGAAAATCGCGAATCGTCTCTCACCAAACTTTTATTAACACGCGATAACACGGGATCAGCAAAAGCAGCTCAAAGGGTGGCGCAGTTTGAATGAAACTTCCCCTTTATAGTGCCGTCGTACGTGTTGTACGTCACTGCGCTTTGGATGAGAGGAATTCCATCGGGAAAAACTTTGTTTTTTTTCATGCCGAGAAAAACGGTCGCGTGTACGAGGCATGAGTGTATGGTTGGCTTGCCAAAATGAAAAGCAAAATGCAGTGATGAAAATTAATTTCTATTAGCTAAGAACCTAAAAAAACATAGAAAAAAATTACTAAGGCTCTGTTTACATTCATGCATTGCTATATTTAGAGGCATTTTTCTGGTGTTTTTATTTTTTTAGTCTTTGCAGCATTTTTGTACAGGCGTTTTGAGTTGACAAGTGACCAATGAAAAGCAGTAAAACGCCTGTAATCTGCCAAAAAAGAAGCTCACTTTTTTGAGCGACGGGCGTTTTGCTTAAGACGACAGAACACTCAGGTTTGAACAGGTGCCATTGAAATAAATAGGATTTGTCTAGTTGAGCTGAGACTTATGCCGCGTACAACCGATCAGTTTTCTCGTTGGTCAAAAGACCAACGAGAAAACCGAGGGGAGAACCGAGGACCGGCTTGATCACCTTTCCCCCTGTACACACGGGTGGTTTTCCCGACAGGTTTTTTCTTGGTCGAGAAAACCGGCCGTGTGTATGCTCCACCGCAGTGTTTCCCAATAGAAAGACTGCCGAGCAAAAACCGCCGCGATTCGAGACGGGAAAATTTAAAACATGTTCTAAATTTTCCCGTTGTGTTTCTTGGAGGTTTTCTCATTGGGAAAACTGTTAGGGAGCCTACACACGGCCGGTTTTCTCGTCCAAGAGAAAACATGACAGTTTTCCCGACGAGAAAACTGATTGCGCAGCATTAGAGCAGAAAATCGCCCACAAATGCCTAGATGTGAACAGAGCTTAATAGTTTGGTTATGTTATTATTATTATTTTTTTAAATGACAATAAATACACTGAAGACCAAGTGGTGCAGTATCAGGGACATCTAGCACAAAGGGCTACAACTCCAGTGGAGGGAAGCAAGAAAAAGTACAGGAGCTAGTAGGCGTATCCCCTATAGGCATTTTATTGTGCTTAATTTTCTGAGACCTCATCTGGAGATGCGCAAGTAAGTTTCAAATTACATTTTTTCTATCTCTGCAATCAATATGTGATACTCATGTTTAATTCTGTTTTCAGAACTGGAAAAGGAAACTTTGATGGGGATGAAGTGGAAGAGGGAGGTTCCTACTTTTGGGATGTTTCCACTTTTGAAAAGATTGTGGACAGTCCTGCAGTTGCTAGCATGTCCTCTGTTACCATTGCAGATACTACCCTAGAGCAGGAGGAGCAGCTCGGACCATCCCCTTCCAACATACATGTTTGTCACACCCCTGCCACATCCAGACAATGTCTAAAACAGTGTTTTCAACCTTTTTCACTCAAGAAACCCATTAAAATAGAATCCAGGCGCACGCGCTTTTTGAATGAACTGCTCTATGCATGTGAAACACAAAAGGTTGCGAGCATGAATTTTAACCACTTCAGCCCCGGAAGAATTTCCCCCCTTCCTGACCAGAGCACTTTTTGCGATACGGCACTGCGTCGCTTTAACTGACAATTGCGCGGTCGTGTGATGCTGTACCCAAACAAAATTGACCTCCTTTTTTTCCACAGATAGAGCTTTCTTTTGGTAGTATTTGATCATCTCTGCGGTGACAATTTTGAAAAAAAAAGCAATATTTGTTTACTTTTTGCTTTAATAAAAAAGCCCCCAAAAATAAATAAAAAAACAAATTTCTTTCTCAGTTTAGGCCGATATGTATTCTTCTACATATTTTTGGTAAAAAAAAATCTCAATAATCGAATATTGATTGGCAGGGCACATGCGAGCCGGCGCACGCGCCCACTAAGCCGCGATTTAAAGGGGACGTACCTGTACGCCCATTTGCGCAGCCGTGCCATTGTGCCGACGTACATCGTTGTGTGCGGGTCGGCAAGCGGTTAAAATTGCACAGCACCAAAACACATGGTACTATGGAATCATGTGTTTTAGCAGGCACAAACTTATGTGCATTTGCTAGATGCGTGGGGGTGTCATTAAGATTTAATGGCACCCACGCACATCTGCAAAAGGTAGCACATTTTTTGCACTACGGGAAAACACGCGGTTTTGCAGATGGTACCGCACTGTACCTGGTGGGAACAAGTCCTAAAACGTACTCTGTGAGGCAGAGCACAGTCATCTGTAGGTTGTAAACCCCCCATCTCCCCTCCTAGCACAGACCCTCCCAAATTCCCCCTCCTAGCACAACGCTCACAAATCCTCCCTCCAAGCACAACCCCCCTAAATCCCCCTCCTAGCACAACCGCCCTAAATCCCCCTCCTAGCACAACCACCCTAAATCCCCTCCTAGCACAACCGCCCTACCCAAATCCCCTCCCAGCACAAATCCCTCCCAGCATAAACCCCACACTTACACCACTCTCCTAGCACAATCCCCCCTCCTGCGCCCAAATTCCCCACCTAGCACAACCCCCTTCCCCAAATCCTAGCACAAATTCTTTCCCTACAGTAGTGAAAGCAGCAGCAAGGGCGAGAGAGCTAGGAGGGGGTGTGGATTTTGCTCCCCCTCCCCCCATCTACCTTCCTTCCTCTACATTCAGACCTGAGCGATCCTTGATCCTCTGTTAGCACCTGTGCTGAATGAGGCAGAAAGCACTGTAAGCCCTGGTTCACACTGGTGCGATTTCAGGTGCGACATGCCATTTCAAAATCGTATCTGAAGTCGCACCCCATGGATTTCAATGGAAATGTGCTAATTGGTGCGTCACAAGACACTAGCGATTTCCAAAAGGTTTTTGTATTACTTTTTTTGCGATTTCAGGTCGATTTAACATCCATAGAGTGCTATGTAAATCGACCTGAAATCGCAGTACTGTTTATATCAGTGCGATTTGGAGCAGTCTTTTTTTTTTTGCTGATGTCATTGCAGCTTCAGCTGATCTGTCCCCTCCCCTAGCAGGTGTTTTCGTGAGGAGTTTGGAGCAGGACTTTTTTTTTAACCCTGCCAGCGCTGCTATGTGTATGAAAACAGCTGACCTGTCCCCTCCCCTAGAAGGTGTTACAGGGAGGAGTTTGGAGCAAGACGGTTTTTTTTTTTTTCACATCCAGCGCTGCCATCTTTATTAAGTCACAAATCAGCTTGCTTTTCATTGGAATAAGTACAAATCATACTATCTGCAAATCGCAAGTAGGCTCCAGAAATCGCAAACAAATACAAAAGAAATCAGAAGTGACTGGGAAAGAAATCGGAGTGCCAAATCGCACTCAAAACATGAGATTTGGATTTGTAAATCGCACCAGTGTGAACCAGGGCTAAAGTCCTGCTTTCAGAAGAGGCAGAGAGCTCAGGCCGCACCTCTCCTGCTCTCTGCTTCTCTCTGTACTCCTTACCTTAGCAACTGATGACATCATCGGGTGGTAGGACGTGGTCGGGGTGGCCAGCTTGGCTTTCTGTTTTGCCAGTAAGAGAACAGAGAGGAGCAGAGTGGTGGAGGTGCGGGCTGAGCTCTCTGCCTCATATGTACACAGGACTTTACAATGCTCTCTGCCTCATGTAGCACAAAAGCTAACAGAGGATTGCTCAGATCGAGCTGTTGCTGCAGCACCCTTGAGGACTCCTTATGGCACCCCAGTTGAGAAACACTGGTTTAAAACAGACACAAGTTCAAGCAGAGCAAAAAATCCTGCATGCCATTACCATGCTGGTGAAGAAACACACAAATTGATTATCAACTTGCTATGGCATTGGTGCTTCTGATTAACGACTTGCTTACTGGGAACTTGTACCCCCTTCCTGCCCAGGCCAATTCTCAGCTTTCAGCACTGTCACACTTTGAATGACAATTGCACGGTCATGCAACACTGTACCCAAATGACATTTTTATAATTTTCACACAAACAAAATCTTTTTTTGGTGGTATTTAACCGCTTGCCGACCAGCGCACAACGATTTACGTCGACGCAATGGCATGACTGCGCAAATGGGCGTATAGGTACATCCCCTCTAAATTGCAGCATAGTGGGCGCATGCGCGCTGCGTGCTCTGTGACCGTGCCCGCAGGACCCGCGGACTCGATGTCTGCCGGTGTCCTGCGATCGTGTCATGGAGCTTTAAAACAGGGAGATGCCGATGTAAACAAGGCATTTCCCTGTTCTGCCTAGCATAGGGTGACCAGACATCCCCGGTTTCAGGGGACAGTCCCCAGATTGAGGACACTGTCCCCGGACCAAGTCTGTCCCCTGTTTTGTCCCCGGATTGGATTTGAACAGGGGCTGGGGCAATTTCAAAGACAGTCAGTGCAGAATAAAAAAGCTTAGGGGGGTGTATACTAGCTTAGGGGGGTGTATTTTTTCCATTATCTGTGCCCCTTTCTGATAATCATATGCTGGTCAGAGTGGAAGGACCATTTCTTCAGCTCCGCTCGGATGTTCTTCTGCCTTGGTTCAAGTCCTGGCCAGCCGCCTGCCTGTTTATCTCCTTGCCTTCCCTGGTGGAGTGATCTTCATCCGCTCCCCACCCAGTAGTAGCCGGGGCCTGGAGAGTGAGACTTGAGAGGCTGTGAGGCGAGCGGTGATGGGCTGAGAGAGGCAGCTGAGCTCAGCTGACGATGTCCAGCAGCAGGAATAGAGGGGAAGCGGTGGTATTTGATCACTACTGGGGTTTTTATTTTAAAATAAACAAATAAAAAAAGACCGAAAATTTTGAAAAATTTATTTTCTTTGTTTCTGTTACAAAACGTTGTAAATAAGTACGTTTTCTCCTTCACTGATGAGCACTGATGAGGCTGCACTGACGGGCACTGATGAGGTAGTACTGATTGGCACTGATGAGGTGGCACTGGTGGGCACTAATGATGAGGCACTTACATGCAGCACTGATTGGCACCGATAGGTGGCACTGATAAGACGCACTGATGGGCACTGATATGCAGCACTGATGGGCACTTATAGGTGTCACTGATAGGTGGCACTGGTGGCTACACCCCTAACCTGGCAGTAATATTTTTTGTTAAACAATAAATATTTATTAATTAAGACTAACTCTAACAGTTCTACAAAGAACTCATTATGTGGACCCGCGAGAATACCTGAATTCTAACCACTGGGTCACAGCATGTACCCTTACCTCTTGTGGAATTGCACATCAATGCCAATTCCACATCAATGCCTGCCAACACACAGTCATTGGGAATCCACTATTCTAAGAGCTTTTGGAATATAACATTTGTATCCAACACTGTCATTATGTTTGATGCTGCATCACCATTGGATGTACCCAGAAACTGCATCTTGAATGCCTCAATCTCCTCTTCCTTATTATAGCAATCACCAAAGGAATGAGCAGGGAGGTTACAATAGACATGAGTCTGCAATCAAAATAGCAATAAACCCTCCAAAAGGTCTTCCTTTCTCTCTAGCTGCTCTCACCACAAACAGAAAGAGGAAATGATGACGCAAGATGTGATGTCAGTATGTGCACTAACAAAATACACAGGAAAACTGATGTCACAATGCATAAAAACTCACTGAAATGTGCATGAAAACTGATGTAAACTCATGTATTGTATCTGAAAGTGAAATGTGAGCGTCTTTTCATCAGTTTTTATGCATGTACGACATGAACGGGGCCTGAATCTGAATTTAACTCTGTTAAGGCGCAAGAAGAGGACACAGTACTTCACCTGTAGTAGTCTGGATCAGGGACCTGAATCATCTTCCCATCAGGGCCCCAGTTAGTAATGGCCCACTATTACTCTACGTTCTGCCTCGGATGACCACTTTATCTCTTTAAATAGTCCTCCTCAGACTCCAGCTGTCTCTGCAATTTAGGAACCTCTTCCAGTATTCAGGAAAGTGTGGGTTTCTGCAAGGCTTTAAGATGTTAAGATATTCCCACTCACTGTCGTCACACCAGCCTTGCTGATTCCCCTCAATCTCATCCATGATAGACCTAGGTACTCAAAACAATATTCCTGGGCCACCTTTATTCTGAACTATCCTTTGCAATCTTGAAAGGCAGATCAGCCCAGTCACATTCCCCCTTCCCAGTGGGACACACAACTCTGGGGACTTCCGGATCAACTCCTTATGTTCCAGATTCTGCACTCCAGGTTGTCAAATGTTAGTGGTGGGGACAAGTCCTGTCTGTGCTTCCCATAGCTGTCATCTAACTGCAACCTCCTGGTACTCTCCAGAATCTGAGTGACAGACTTTGTCTCACTGATTTGGGTCCTGACTCAACTTTATGACTCTCCACTTTCTTCCCCCAGGACCACTAAGACTCTTCTGAGGTATCCCATTCTTTAATATCTCCTTCCAGATGCTCTGCCTCAAACTTGGGTGACCTTGGGTTAGTCCTCATCACTGGCTTCCCCACTAGCAAACACAGGCAGCAGGTGGAACATCTGCCGCTGCCTTCTTTAGTATAGTCCCCGACACACTCTCTGAGAAGGGAATAGACACAGGCAGGTTTTCCTTCCCTGACCACAGGTGTAACCCCTAGTCTTGAGTAGGGTGACCACATTTTTAAACTACTATTCAGGGATACCCCCCTTCCCAAAAATCAGCTTGTGCTGTAACGAATCACAGCACAGTGATTGGACACAAGAGGTGGGATTTATGATTTCTCCAATCACAAGCAGGGGGCGGGGATTGTGCTCCTCCAGGCATTCCCGGCCAGGACAAGTACTGTCAGTGAGTAAAGCGGTGATGTGGCAGCCTTTTTTGGGGGCATCAGATTGGCCCGGGGGGGGGGGGGGCTGTGTCAGTTTCATTTGGGAACACTGTATTGTCCTGGAATGAAGGTGCCTGGGACAGACCTGCAAAATGCGGGACTGTCCCGGGCAATCCAGGACACGTGGTCACCCTAGTCTTGAGTCCCTGCATGCAATGTTAGAGTTTTCCTTGAATGACAGTCAGCCTCACTCTGCTAGCAGTGGTAGTGTAAAGTCAGCCAGTGGCCGCTCACCAGTACTGTAAACACAGCGACCTCCAGCCCAGATACTTGACCACTAGTGTATCCTCTGGTGATATCCTCAGCTTGGGTCTCCTCTCTAGACATCCGATTCCCAACAGTCTAAGTTGCAGTCTCAGGCCTCAGGATAGTCTCCTGCTTACAGTTTAAGGCATCCCTCTGCACATAGTTAGGTTTTAGTGTGCACTTCCCCGGTCTAAACTCCTGCAGACAGAGACAGTTTTTCTTCCTTTCTCAGCCTGGGAAAACTACATCTGCTCTCCTCTTCTATGTCCCTCTGTTGGTAATTGTAGTCTTTTAGCCCATCTGTATATCTGCAGTAATAAATGAGTCCTTCCAGTGAACTAATTCTCCCATCATCATGTTCTTGCTTCAAAGCCTCTATGGAAATTCATGTCCCACAGGCTCCCTCTGGTGGATGGAAGCAGAACAATACTAACTATCTCAGTATAGAGCAGCCTTTTTAAACCAGGGTGCCTTCAGGTGTCTTCAGAGATGCCTTGGCAAAACACCTACAAAAATTGTCCAAAAACTGTATACAAGTCAGTGGGTGGATCAAGCCTGCCTATTAGTTACACAAAACCCCAAGTTAGGTGTCCTAACAACCAATGATGTCATCGGTTGATAAGGAGGATGTGGGGCACCTGCACAGCATCCTTGTTTTCCCCCTCCCCTGCCCCTCTCCATCAGTACCAGGGTCACATTAGCTGAGTGAAGCCTCATACACACGGGCGGGAATCCTGTCGGGAAAAAAACTTCGGTTTTCTCGACGGGATTCCTGGCAAGCTTGTCTTGCCAAGCCCTGTGTACACACGCACCATTCAAAAGAACGCCATCTTGCTACACCCTACACTACCCTTGTATGCTACCGCGCATGCGTTGAAGTCTCATCGAGCATGTGCGGGTTTCCCTGGACAGGTAAGCATACAGACTACCGGGTTTCTCGGCAGGAAACACTCTGCCGAGAATCTTGACGAGAAAAATAGTGAGCAGGTTCTCTATTTTTCTCGTTGAGATTCCCGGCAGTTTTCCTGCCGAGAAACCATACACACGAACGGTTTTCTCAGCAAAAAGCTCTCCCAGCAGTTTTCTTGCTGAGAAAACCGGTCGTGTGTATGAGGCTTCAGAGAGAAAAACCGAGGTGGAGGGGAAACATTGAAATACTGATCAGTACCAGTGTGAAAAGGTATATTTGCTTTGGAAGAATGAATCACCGCTAATGTTGTGTGTCCTACCCATGTGAATGTTGCTACATTATGAAAAACTATAAGTTTAGTCTTTTAAAATTTAGAAATGGGTGCCTCCAGATTGTGTGTACTTTTAAAGGGTGTCTGCAAAAAGGTTTAGAAACACTGGTATAGAGGTCCTGGGCTACATTATAGGAACCTGTGATGAGCAAGCACAATGGATTTCTAAAATTTCATGATGATTGGTGGTCAACTTTTGTGTGACTAGACTGACGTTTAACATGGGAGTCTATGGAAGGGGTGCCCGGGTTTGAAAAATCGGTGCTTCCCGGCCGTAGGTCCCCTGGACAACAATCTTTGCACACTTGTAGATGAAGAGTGGGGCTACATGTGTGCCAAGTTTGGGGTCAGGGAACCTAGGTGTCATGGATATGCAGTAATGTTTGCTTGCCATCTTAGCTTCCTCTTCATGTGTTCACCTTAGAGGCCAGACTCTCTCACCTGGCTGCTTTTATATTCTCTCCTCCCAGCCTGGCTTCACACCAGGCCCTATCAGAGAACTCTATATTAACCTGTGCACTGCAAGTCTGGCTTGCTGATCAATGTATTTGTTAAGCATTGTGTGTTTGGGTTCCTGCCTGCCGTGTGCTACGTCTGTCTCTGTGTTACGATATTGGCTTGTTCCCGACTATCCCTGTCTGCTAGTGACCTTGACCTTCGGCTTGTCCTTCGTTTATCCTTGTCTGCTTGTTGCCCTGACCTTGGCTATTCCCCTCTGTCCTCTTTACCATATGGAGCGTGAGCTAGGGGACTCTGGGGGCCGCGACCTGGACCCAGCTGCAGCGTAGGCCATCCTCACCACTAGAGGCTCTGGTGAAAACCTGCTGGATCTTAGACTCCACGCCCTGGGGAATCTTGGGCTCTAGCTCCCTGTGGATCCCTGTTGTGCTCCACTGGTCCCGCTTTCCACAATCCACAATGAGGCCTTAGTAGCAATCTTTTTGCATGGCCTTTCTGATAGAGTGAAGGATGAATTAGCAGGAAGAACCATTCCCACTGATCTGGACGGAGTTATCTCCTTGTGTAACCAGATCGATATTCGCTTTCAGGAAAGGACCCTAGAAAAGCGATGCCAGCACTCCTTGGTTCTTAGTCAGCCTGAGCTCCCCTCTCTTCGACCCGTAGAGCATCTCCTGCCAGCTGAGGAACCCATGCAGCTGGGCCGGACCAGGCTATCCCCCGAGGAACGTGCTAGGCGCAGAACTCTAGGCCTGTGTCTCTACTGTGGGGGCAAAGGTCATTTTTGTGACACTTGCTCTCTTTGTCCGGAAAACTTTCAGGTCCAATACATCTGGAAAGTGGAGTATTGGACCCAGAAATATTGCAGAAACTTTTAGTAAAGTGACATGTGCTTGTCCTTGGTATCCTATGCCTGGCTTTGTCCACCAGTGTGCAGAGAAGAGTGACTTTTGTGCTCCCCCTCAGTTCCCCACTCATCAGATCCAGGTACCCCTGCAGGGGTAAAAAGCAAGGGTGAGTGCGCTGGCTTTCTCTGAATCTCTGGGAAGGACTCCTCCACCTCTGTTCGGATTCCAGGACACTGATCCCTCAAATGCTTCCCCTGAAGCGATCCTTAATTGCTGTGATCTTTATTCCTCTTCCAACGTGACCACTTACAGTACCCTCATAAAACCAAAGAGACGAACTTGCATAGTGTAATTTCCGGTGGTTTATTAACCTCCCTGGTGGTATTCCCGAGTCTGGCTTGGGGAAGTTTTTACTACCAAAAGCGGTAACCCCGAGCCACACTCGGGATCGCATCGCAGTATCCAGGGAAAGTTACTTACCTTGTCCCCTGGATCCTGTGATGTCTCCCTGCTGTGTCTGCGAGCTGTCTCCTCGCTCGATTCACACTGCCAAGTGCCGAGCTCCATTCCTTGCGAGCGTTGCGACGCACAGGGACGGAGCACGGCGCCAGATTCAAAAAGTGAAAAACACACAATACATACAGTACTGTAATCTTACAGATTACAGTACTGTATAAAATAATTACACATCCCCTTTGTGGTTTTGTCCAGTGTTCTGCATGCAGTTTTATATTATAAATAAAATAAATTCTGCCTGAAAACTGGAGATGGTCCATAGCAACCAAAAATCACTCTTCACGTATTAGGTAATAGTCACTTCCATTTATTAGGTCATTATTACCTAATATCTCTGGGTAAGGGATAAACCATTAAAACCACCAGCTAGGTGGTAGGCAGCGCCACGCACCCCACTATAACGTTATTATTATTTCCTGAACCCTAAATTAGGGATTCCTAGGGAGGCAGCAGCCCTTTTTACGTCCTAAGCGCGGAAATAACAACCATATATGAGTACTAACCTTGTTTACAATCCCTCTTAACAGGTTCGAAGCTCCTAAAGCTTATTTTGTGTTGTAATTTTGTACTTTTTCTTGTCTCTTCTATACGCTGAATTTTTTATCATGACAGTGTTTTCTCTACGAACTGGACTCTCTCCACACATGCAAGTACTGTACTTTGATATACAGTTCAAATGAGCTCCACAGATGGCTCTTGATAAAGCATACCTCCCAACCGTCCCTGATTCATCGGGACCGTCCTGGAAATTGATCCATGTCCCGGGGTCCTGCCAATTTAGGGCTGAGTCCCGGAATGCCTGCGGCATGTTCGGGATGTCTTGGTTCCTGCACGCCGCAAGCAACACTCTGCATGGTCTTCCCCCAGTAATGCCTGCTCTGCACCAACCTCACCACCACTTCTCCAATTCTCTGGGGCCCTGCTCCACCCCTCCCTGTCACCAGTGGCTGACCTGCCTGCAGTGTCACTGGTTTGTTCTCCTTGATAAGCAGGGGTTTCGCGGCCTTCCCAAGAATCGGGGTAGCTGCACCGGGTCCTGGAGGGCATTATTGAGCGTGAGCCCAGGAGACCCAGAGACTGAGCCCCACCTTTTCTCACCATGAGCTGAAGTTCAGTGTAAAACCTCCATCTGCTACCAGCATCTGGCGGAGCCAAGGCTCCACAACCACAAAGTCAAGTTTCTGGGGGCCATGTTGAAGCTGCACAAGGTGAGGGGGAGATACAGGGGGGGCATGGGTAAGCTCTATAAGGTGAGGGGGGGAGATTGGGGGGAAGGGGTAGCTGCACAAGATGAGGGGAAGGAGTGTGGCTACAGAAGTTTGGGGGGCAGCTGCACAAGGCGAGGATGAAGATGAGGACAAGGTGGTGGGGGGTGGAAAAGCTGCAGAGGGTGGGGGTACACAGGGGGGTGCACAAAATGAGGGGGGAAAAGGGGGATGCACAAGATATGTGGGGAAGGGAAGCTTCACAAGAGGATGGACAAGGTGGGGCGGGCTGATCATGGGGAAGGATGGAGCTGCGATAGGATCAGGGGGAAGGATGGAGCCGGGATGGGATAAGGTATGGATGGAGCTGGGATGGAATCAGGGGAAAGGATGGAGCTGTGATGAAATCATGGGGAAGGATGGAGCTGGGATGGGATCGGAGGATGGATGGAGCTGGGATGGAATAAGAGGGAAGGATGGAGCTGGGTTGGGATCAGGGGAAGGATGGAACTGGGATGGGATCACGGGGATGGTTGGAGCTGGGATGGAATAAGTGGGATGGATGGAGCTGGGATGGGATGAGGGGGATGGATGGAGCTGGGATGGAATAAGTGGGATGGAGCTGGGATGGGATCAGGGGGATGGATGGAGATGGGATGGGATCAGGGGGCTGGATGGAGCCGGGATGGGATCAGGGGGATGGATGAAGCTGGGATGGGATCAGGGGAATGGATAGAGTTAGGGTGGGATCGGAGGATGGATAGAGTTGTGATGGGATTGGGGGATGATGGATGGAGCTGGGAGGGGATCGGGGGATGATAGGTGGAGCTGGGATGGGATTGGGGGATGGATGGAGCCAGGAGGGGCCAGGAGGGGATCAGGGGAATGGATAGAGTTGGGATGGGATCGGAGGAATAGGTTTTATTTAACCACATCCCTTAAGACCCTTCCACTGCTAAGCGCTTGGCCACCCACATTTTACCGTAGAGTGCTTCGCACGCCGCAGGTCTTGTCCCTCCTCTAGTGTCCCTTATGCTAAAGTTCGAATGTTGGGAGGTATGATAAAGGCATACGACTGTATGGTTCAATGTCTTTTCCTCCCATGTCTCGGAAATGCTGTTACCAATGGGCCACCTTTACACTGGGGACTACTGTTATTCATGCTTCAGTGGTAACACATTATTTTGAGCTTCATACCATACAGTTATTATGGGTATATTGTTATATTAATCTTAGCTTCCATATTGCTATGATTTGCACATACTGTAGCTGCTGCCTGCTCATAAGCCTACATGCGGGGGGCCCGCGAGCCATGCCCTTGCCCACCTGTCTGTGCTTTGTTACCTGCCACATTTACCACCTGTTGAGGGGAGCAGGTACCCACTCCCACTTTCGACTTAGTCGCCCCCCCCCTGCCTTTCCCCACAGCCTTCTGGGACCCAGAAGACTGCGGCCCATTCACAAAGCACTTTACGCATGCACAATAGGAAAAATGTCTGTGAAGCTGCAAGGCTTCACTGCCGGTTTCCCTTGGTTAAGATGGCGGTGCCAGCACCTGATAGCCAATTGAAGAATCGGCTCGGCTGAGGACACAGCTGGATGCCTGGACAGGTAAGTGCCCCTCATATTAAAAGTCAGCAGCTACAGTATTTGTAGCTGCTGAATTAATTTTTTTTTGGGGGGGAGGGTGGAGTTCCTCTTTAGGGTAATCTCGTGGTGATACTTTAACTCAGCGAGAATTGCAAAGCTTCTCCCCACGTACCCTGCTTCTTGCTTTTGGGGGTGTTCAGACCAGGGTGATATGAAACACATATGGCAGATGTGCTCCAGAATTAAATGTCTATAGATTTGAGTCTATAACATGGTCAATACAATTTTGCACTCAAACCTACATAAAGATTCTTTAGAAGCCCTGTTGCATAAGCTGATAGAAGGCCTAATAAAGAAAGAATGCATTCTAGTGACTCATATTTTTATGGACATGACAATTGCAAAGGGATGGAAAACTCCAGTGCTCTCTTTCAAAGAATTAAATCAACAAATCCATGGCATGCTAGTGAAGGAAAAACTCACGGCGATTCTCACCGATATGCACGATACGTTTCTGCAGATTTGGCAACCTTGGTTGGACTAGTTCCCGACTATGAAACCTCCTACGTGTCTTTTAGATCTGTAATTCTCGATGACCAACTGGTCACACAGTCAGGCCCTCCGGGGAATGCTATTTTTTAACCCCTTCCACACTCCCACCCTTCCCTCTCTTTCTCCCTACATTACTTTTCCTTTTTTTTGTGCTTGGATATTTGCTAACCTACTGAATAGCACACCTCCCTTATCTCCCCTCTTGGGGTACATCTTCATGTTGTCATGTTCCATTTTCAAACTGGCTAATAGCCAGCTGCTAGACAAGATGAATCCTGCATTGGCAACTTTTCTTACGTCAACTGGATTCCTACCCACTGAAGTATAAGTCTGCAAACTTCAATGCTGATTTGGATCCATCTATAAGCTATTGATAGCGGATTTGAATACAAATATTCTTTGATTATTATTTTGTACCATATGATGCTTTTTCTACCCCTGAGGTGGAGGGGAAGAGAACCACCAGGAGTACCAGGTTGTTGACGGTCCCAGAAAGAAAGGGTCAGTATGTGGGTAGAAATGTAGCTACCATAACGTGTATAGGGTATCATTGAAAAAACTATTTGTATGTGTTTTCTAAGGCATGTACTGTACAATCATGTGAAAAATTATTTACTTTTCCAACATATTTAAAACGCCAAACAATCGATTCTAATCTAAACAATGCTTACAGATAAAGGTGATACATATGAATAAAATGTGCCTTTTTAATAATTTATTCAACGAAAATATCAGAAGATGTAATGATATACTATAATCTGATACTACTCACACTTTTGCATAACTGTCCAACAGTTTTTTACATTGGCTCTAAAATGTTTGAGCAGTCATCCATGCATTATTCTTTCAGTTTCAAGATGTTTATGGGTTTCCTTGCATGGACTGCCAATTTCAAATCTCCCTCACATAATTTTAATTGGATTCAAACCAGAGATTCAGCTAGGCCAGTCTATAACCTTCCATTTCTTCTATTTGAGCCATTATTTTGTAGATCCGCTAGTGTTCTTCAAAATGTTATCATTTGAAAGATCCATTTCTGGCTTAACATCAACTTTTGAACAGGTGCAAACGCTGTGTTGGGAGGAAGAAAATTGCTGCCTATGACCCTAAGAACACCATTCCTACAGTCAAGCATGGAGGTGGAAACATTATGAGCTAGCCAGTCTCCGGACCTTAATCCTATAGAAAATTTATGGAGGGAGCTGAAACTTCGAGTTGCCAAGCGCATCCAAGAAACCTTAAAGTGGATGTAAACCCTCCATACACCCAGTGAAGTGAACAGCCTCAGATGATACACTGAGATGAACCAAATCTCCCTACATAGGCTTTACATCCATATCTGCTGTCTTCACATTTATATACTGTTTAGAAAGTTCAGATCGTGTTAGGAAATTTTCTCTTCCTTGTTAACACAGAGTGTGATGTCTGGGTATACAGCCAAGATAGCTAAAATTGCTGATTGGAGGAAAGGCACACACCCCCTCTCCACATAGGTAGAGACTCTCAGAGGTGTTTTGTAATAGGACCAGCTCCCTGTTAATCTATTTTAGCGAAGTCCCCTGACAGAAATTTCAGGCTGCTTTTATCTGATGTGTCAGAGAATTTGTCAGGAGTTATCAGGCTGATAACAGAGGAACGAATCAGGAGAAAGCTACGGGACATAGCTCTTTGAAGAGAGATAACAAAATACTGCAGATATATGTGCCCAGCTCAAATTTCATCAATCCACTTTAAGGATTTAGAGAAGATCTGTAAAGAAGAGTGGACCGAAATCACTTCTGCGTGCAAACCTGGTAACCAACTATAAGAAACATCTTACCTCTTTACTTGCCAACAAGGGTTTCTCCATTAAGTACTAAGTCATGTTTTGCTTGGGGATCAAATACTTATTTAACTTACTGAACGGCAACTCAATTTATAACATTTGTATCATGTGTTTTTTCTGGATTTTTGATTGATATTGTGTCTCTATCATTTAAAATACACCTATGATAAACATTATAGACTCTTCATTTATTTGTAAATGGGAAAACTTACAAAATCTGCAGGGGGTCAAATATTTATTTTCCCCATTGTATAGGTCTGTATCATGTGCACTCTTTGAAAAAGCTTGGGAACAGTGGGTTGACTGGTGTCCATAAAGTGTTAGACATTTTGTACCTGTAACATATTAGCTGGTAATACTTTAACTTGTTGTTCTAAAACTGTTACTACTTTTGATATTTCATTGCAGCTCTATGCCCTGCAAGCCATCCTACTTCAATTCAGAAAGTCATAATGCTCTTTCCTTTGTATTTTTCTGTATTGTTCACATGTAAAGAAAAGATTTGAAAAAAAAAAAGTTAACTGTTTTCATAAGATGTACTTACTTTTTCTTATGGCTGTATGAACGTTTTGTCTGTTCAACCTAAGACCGTCGAAACACGGGCAGAAATTTTAGTAGATTATGACTGTTCAAAACTTTCCTTATCCATAATATGAAATAATTCTTATTAGTAGCAGAAGATCAGAGACATTACTACAAGATATTCAAGTAAATTTTTCTTTATTGTTGTATTGATCTGTTTCGATAAAGTATGTGTGATAGATGTAGAAATGTAAAGGACACTCAATATACTGTACACTGAATAGCTAATATGCATACTAAATGAAGGGAAGAGCTACCAAAAGTTATATCAAATCACTCAATTTACAGCTGTCCTAAGTTGCCTTTTTTTTCCCTGAAAATTATGACTAGGAGTTAAATGTAAAACTATTTTTTTCCAACAAAATTCAAAATCCGAGTTCTAATAAATACTGGCCCTTATACAATTCTAAACGCACCCTGCAGCTCTCAGTGTGTAACAAGTTAACTTGCCAACTTTTTTTTTTGGTCCTGACTAAAGTGGGATTCCCTGACCTCCCTGACTTTGTTGTAGCACCTGTTGAGTCGCCAGGTGGCAGTCTGCAATCACTGGAACTTGAGGAAAGTGAGAAGGAAAGGAGAGAGGGGGAAGAGACGAAGGAGAGGGAGTCAAGTACTTTCATCAGCTCTAAACTCTTTCCCATTTGTTGCAGCTAGGAGCAAACTTTAAACAGACACCCACACTAAGCTCTCAGACTCCCAGCTAAGGAAATTGTTTCCTTTTCACTTCTGAGTTTTTCAGAGGCACAGGAATCCCACCAGGAAAGCAAGCAAACCCTTGAGTGACCTGCAGCCTCTATTAAGCACTGGAGGATCACCCTGCTGACTAGAACCTGCTGCCAGGCGGAGGACTCACTGGCTCCATTACTTTCAGGCTGCTGGGTCACTGCGCTGATCAGGAAAACAGTGTGAGGAAGTTTGGTGCCAAGCCAAAAAAGTAAGGTAAATAATCAGCACAGCACAGACTTTGATACTGCCTAAAAAAGGAACTGCCGGTGCGAAAAAAAAAAAAAGGGAGGTGTATAGAGGCACATATTATTTTTTTTCTCTCTCTTTCTTCTACAATGTCCTAAGGGGACACGTTTGCTGACTATCAGATTGTTTTCCCACAGGGTGTCAGGCTACACATTCACAGTTTTACAGCCCAGGATTAAGGCTACTGGTTATAATGCTAATTTCAGCCCTATGTACTGAATTCTCTGGATTATTGCAACATTCATTTTTTTCCCTTTCACTAGAAGTTCTTACGCACGTGCTTTAAACTTTTCTGTTTACATCAGAAATTGACAGGTGCTCCTAAACTATTTTCTTTCACCTTTTCTTTTTATATACCGTATATATATTTTTGGCCTTTTTTTTTTTTAACTAGCTCACCGGTTGGATTTTTAACTGTCGCAGTCCATGAAGGATTTGATCGCTTTATTCTATTTTGCTTTTTCAAACTGGAGACAGCAAAGAAAAACAGAATTGGATCAGAGATACCTTTGCATGGGATTATGAAGGATCTAGTCATTGATTATCTGCTACCAATGTTACCTATACAGGCTCGGTGCTTTCTCGTGAAGGGTGCAGTGATCAGGCACTGCTGAAACTGACCGTGAACTTGGAATGATCAGGCACTGCTGAAACTGACCGTGAAATTGGAATGATCAGGCACTGCTGAAACTGACCGTGAAATTGGAATGATCAGGCACTGCTGAAACTGACCGTGAACTTGGAATGATCAGGCACTGCTGAAACTGACCGTGAACTTGGAATGATCAGGCACTGCTGAAACTGACCGTGAAATTGGAATGATCAGGCACTGCTGAAACTGACCGTGAACTTGGAAATCTCAAGTGCTGTTAGTGGCTGTGCTCTCCCCCTGTTCATCCAAATGATCCTCTTGTTACTTCTCAGAGTCCTAGCGTGCACCCTGGACTTTCAGCTACATGGAGTGCAAGCTGAATCCAATCTAAGCAGCAAATTTCAGCTTGGGAATGCCAAGGAGCTGAATGGTAAGGCAATATTTTTATTTTATTTTTTTTCACACCCACAATTTACAGCTTTGCAAGGTCATTTGCCTCTTCTCAAGGCACATTAGCTCTGGATAACTGATGTGGGGTAGGCAAAGCAGCACAAGTTTTGGGGTTTAGAAGGTACCACAAAAAGGAACTGAAAACACGGTATCGGGGTTAAGAAGCCGGAAAAATAAACCTTGGTTCTCCTTTAATATATATTTATGTTTGTGCCTGTAGACCTAGATCCGTTTGTGGTTTTGAACTGGTGAATGGCTCTTATTTCTTTCTGGGCTGGAAACAAGCTAATCCCACATAGGAAATGAGAATTACTTTCAACTTTCAAGTGTACCTGAAATGTTTAGAAAACCCTTAAATGAAAGATCCCAAGGGCTGGAACTTGGTGAGCCTAGAGAAAGACTTCTTTCATCCAGAAGGGCAGCTTCAGGGTGTGTAATTTGCTTAGCCTCTGAACTCCATAGAACTTACATTATTCAGATTTTTAAATGCTTGTGTTGTTGATTTTAGGTGAAAAAGTCATTTCTGTTCAGTGGGATATTTTGCAAGAATAAAGTAGAGGCTGCCTAGAATGGGTGATATAAAAATGTGAAATTGGTTGTCTGGACTGAACATTAAAGAGCGCGTGTGCAAACAATTCTCTGTCTTTCTCCAAAACTCGCGGTGCCTGCGGTAATATTTTGGCACTAAAACACTAGCCATGTGAATTTCTTTACGTTTATGTCAGCTGAAAATTGTAAATCAAGCTGACATAAAACATTGGTTTTATGAGCAGCAATGAATGGGCTTTTATGTTGGGTTGCTGTGTATGTGAGCGCGTTTTAAATGTTATTGGAGGATCTGATGTCTATATGTACTACTTTATGCATTTGGTTGATGAGAGATGTGCAAAAAGGGTTAATAGGAAGCCAAGATCCCTTTATCACATGTACTAGAGTTGTGTGTGAGAGCAGATATTGTTCTTACATGCTGCTTGCTAAT
Source organism: Rana muscosa (assembly GCA_029206835.1). Lineage (NCBI taxonomy): Eukaryota > Metazoa > Chordata > Amphibia > Anura > Ranidae > Rana > Rana muscosa. Next base: position 295,007,742 of record CM055116.1, read on the forward strand.
GTGTTGACATATGGCACCTGCAGACTGCCAGAGAGCACGATCAAAGAGAAGAACAGAGATCAGTCTCTAATCAGACTCCACTGTGAAGGACTAAAGAAAACTGATCAAACGGCTGGGGAACCCTGCTATGTTGTGACGGCAATTGATCAAGATGACCTTTGTCTATCCTCTTCAGTGTTGAAAAATAATGTCTTTCTGGCTCATTCAAAAGAAGCAAACAATACTGAACTAGCCCCTGACTTTGTTGGCGTCTCTAGTTGAACTGCAAGTCTCAGCATACCTTGTGGGCTTACCGTAGATTGGTAAAAGTAATATTTTTTTTTTCCATGGTCACTACAAAAGGGACACCGAGTCGCTTTTTGACAAGTTTGTTCTTTTAATGATATTACTTTTTATTTTTATGTCGAGACAATAGTAGGGATTATGACAAAACACAGCATTTCACATCAACTAATCATAAATCATCTTGGACTGGATTGACCAAACTACCTAAATATGCTTGTGCAAGTGCATTTTATAAAAGTCGAGCGACAGCAACAAAAAAAAAAAAGAAAGTAAAAATGTTTGCAATTGTTTTTAGTCATTTTTTTGGATTGTCACCATAGCCATGAGGATGGCACACTGTTTCTCAACCTCCACTCTGCTTCTCCACAGTGGTTTGGTCCTCTTTGTGTAATTACCTCTTGTAAGCTACCTAAACACCTTCCCCTCCAGCCTTAGTAATCTGATAAACAGTTTATTGGCAGAGCTGTACATTGCAGCAGCGTCCGATCAGCTCACAGTGTATTACCCAACACTCTCAACTTTTTATATGTTGTGCAATTGATATTATCATGGTAATATAAAGACTATTTTAAACCAGTGAATTAGCAAATTTTTTCCCCTTCTGTACGGCCTAGCTTTCAGTATGCTTTACTAGTGCAGTGACCTTACTTTGCTTGATATGGACCAATTTCAAGATATAGCTGAATAGAGGATAAAGGAAAGAACCACTAAAGTCTCATAAGGCCTTTTTTTGTATCCCAATCTGACTTAAGGATTTGTTGCACTTATAATTCATAAAAAATGTATATTTCTAGCACAAATTACAATGACTAATAAATGCATTTTTGTCTCTAAAGACTAGGGAGTTAAATGACTTACAAAGTTACTGATGGTTGGGTGACTAAGAAATGTGGTTTTAATAAATACGTAAGGAACATTGTGTAAAATGGAGTGACCTGTAGGAACCAATAAACAAACATTTTGACTTGTTCTAATGGAAGGCAAAATGTGACTGGTTGCTGCTCTCAATTACTCTGCACCCGATAGAAACTTTACAGCACAGGTGAGCATGCTTTGGAGAAATTCCTTTTAGGACTTTTGTGCTTCTCAAGTGATTTAGATGAGCTAGTCCCTCTCAATTTAAGAAACACAAATGTTCTACTGATCATTTAAAATGTCAATAATGCATATATTCCTATTTCTGTCATTAAGTATAAAAAAACATAACCTGCTACTTTTTCAGTAGACCAGAATATGTCCATTCTGAAGAAAATATTACCTTCAATCTGCACTTTACCAATGTAAATTTCTATATTGGGTAGTGTACAGTGATAACTGTAATTCAGTTGAACAAATGCCCATCTGTTACTATTTTACCACATGTTAGTAGAACATATTAATAATTGACTACACTACTTTGGAGAAAATGCAGATTATATCCTATTACGTTTCTAACAAAGTAATCTATTGGGATTCTTTTATGGGGGAAAAAAAAGTAAAAAAAAAAAAAAAAAAAGCCAATGCGTACATCCAGTTTAATATTTTAAGCTTATCATGCTTGAATACACGTGCCTTTGGAGTAGTCATGTGACATCACACAAGTAGGAGTCCAACAATGAGTAAGACCTGCCTTCAAATTTATACTGGTAGATGATGTAATTACAGTTGCCTGTCACCACTACAGCAAGCTTTGTCCTAAAAATGTACGGTTAAGAAGGAATGTGGATGACTATTTTTAAGTGATCTTAGATTTCCAGAACTTGCTCAAAGTCTGTGAATGTATAATTCATATCGTAAAAGTACAGTTTAGCAAGGATTGCATCTTGGGCAATGAGATCTCTGCCACCATCGCTATGGACCACCAGGGCTTGACACAATCGTTATCCAGAACAATCCAATCAACTGGTTGCACAGTAAAAAGTTTCCATTTTTTTTCTCAGGATTTAGCTCTCTTAAACGTGGTGCAGCAATCACATTTGATGGTCATATATGTTATATTGTTTGCTTTATTGGACAACATAAAGTAGAACTATGGCCTCCATTAAAAATATATGCTGCAACATTTAATTGTATGAACATCTGCACTTACAGTTCTTCTTTAGTCCCCCTGCATACTCCCCAAAAAACTTGTTTATCCTGCCAGTGAAGTCCATCCAATGCAATTTCCTGTGATGGCAGCAACAATGCTGCACTGCTCCTGAATTCAGAGGTTAGTTACAACTCCCATGCAAACTGTGCCTGCTTGCACTACAGTGGGATGCAAAAATGTTGTAGAAGGCATGGCTATCATCAATATCACAGCTAGTTCCCAAGGCTGTAGCCTGTCAATCAATATATGATTAGGTGCTGGGAATAAAGAAATAGTGATGTGGATTATATACATTTTGTCTTTACAAATATCTTTAATGCATGCATAAGGTTGCATGCACACTGGTTTCTTGTAAACGCTGTTTATCCTAACCGGAAAAAAATCAGCGTTATAAACTCACCTAAGCTGCAATTTTTTCAAAACCGTCTATGTGAGTTTATCAAAGTTTGGAGTTTGGGAGTTTATTTATTTCATTGGCCAGAATTTAAATTCATTCTGACCATTGAAATAAACAAATGCTAAGGTGTTTAATGTGCCTAGAGTTTATGCTCGTTTATGAGCGTTTTTCAGCAATCAGCATTCTTTGTGGTCAAAAGAACTGCTCTTGAACGCTATTTTAGGGCGTTCAGACAACAGCCCATAAACTCCTCTGCTGATGAACTGCTAAAAATATCCATGTGTGCATGAACACATAGGATAACATAGAGGGGAGTTTAAAAAAAAATGCCCAAACTCACAAAAACGTGCGTTTTATGGCTAGTTTACACTTGCTTCAAAACATGGCTTTGGACAGGCTTTGTTAAATGAGAGATATGAGAGATCCACAAACACGCAGGGCATCTGTCAAGCTTCAACAAAGCTTCAAAAGAGCATCACGGAAGTATCACCGACGCATCACCAAAGCACAACCAAAGCTTCATTGAAGCACCACCGAAGTGTCAAAAACACATCATAAAAGCATGTTAAAGCGGTAGGTGCTTTAATGTGTGTTGAAGCCAAAGCAAGTGTAAATGAGCCCCAACAGCAACAGTGTGCATGAGGCCTAAATGTTCAGAAAAATAATATTTTGTGGTAGATGTTGGTATTTGCAGTGGTTAAAAGGAATATTTATTTCCTCACCTCAATGTGTATCTTGTAGGAAGAACAGCAAGACCTTGCAAAGGGAAGGATACACAGAAAGCAATTGCAGTATAAACAGTGACTGGGCAGCAGCACAACAACAAGCAACCTTTTAGAAAGCGTAGACAGTATACACAAATGCAGCTACATTGCCACTATATCTGCTGGAGGCCATATGTAGGTGTTACTTCTGACAAATCTTATAAATACAAAGTCTGTCAATACATTTTACATAACTAACGTAGGGTTTGAATGAAAATCATAGATAAACCTTAAAGTGGAGCTCCACCCTAAATAGCAACTTTTGCTATTTGGAACCCTCCCCCCCTCCGGTGTCACAATTGACACCTTTCAGGGGGGAGGGGGGTGAAGATACCTGTCTAAGACAGGTATTTTCACCCACATCCGGGAGTCCTCTCTCCGGGAATCTGCGGGAGTTACGTCACTTCCCGCAGACTTCTCTTGGTGTTCTGGGAGACACTCGGCTCCCAGAACACAGGAGCACCAATCAGAACGGCGCAGCGCGACTCGTGCAGCGCGACTCGCGCATGCGCCGTAGGGAACCGGGCATGAAGCCGCAGGGCTTCACTTCCTGGTTCCCTCAGCGAGGATGGCGGAGGGAGCAGCAGAGCGACGAGCGATCGCTCGTCCTCTGCTGCGGACGTCGCTGGACTCCAGGACAGGTAAGTGTCCAAATATTAAAAGCCAGCAGCTGCTATAGCTGTAGCTGCTGGCTTTTAATATTTTTTTTTCCGGCGGAGCTCCGCTTTAATTTACAGAAAATAAGCAATATTTTGGTGATAAGTAAGTATAATGTTACCCTAGCACATTACGTGTAAACACTAAAAGATTTTTTTTTATTCAGCATGCAGTACGGCTGGAAGAATACGTTGTGGATGGACGAATCTGCAGTGCTGCTGCTGGCTGTCATAAAACTTAAACGACAATTTTCTGTCCAACTCCTTTTATTATTCAATCAAAGAATGTTGGGCAGGAGGGTAAAGCAAATTTTGGCCAGTCTATCTGAAACCAGATGAAATTTGCTCAGTGTATGGTCAGCTTAACAAATTCTTTCTTTGGATGTGATAGACTGCATACTCAATGGTAGAAATTTGCTGATAAAAGATGAAACAGCCCATGCTTTATAGCAATATAAGAGAGATACCAAGGGTAAATGTAACAAGAATGTTACTTTTATGGCACCAAGCACGTTCCAGCTAACTCCACCCGTATGTTTCAATGTGTACGTTTAAAATAAATATTCACACTCCTGTGATAAACAGGGAACAACAGGTCTGTGTAGACACAATATTCATAGTTGGTTGCGTTTGACTTCCGAAATTATGTCTAATGCTGGAGAGAACCATATAAGCACATAAAGCCTCACATAAACTGTCAATATAGGAAGGTACTAAAAAAATAGCTGGAAATACAGTCCACATAGCAATTTCATTTCAAAGGGTATTTGCTATTCAGGCACATTTTATAAAAGTAATCATTTATTTTTATCCATGACAAAATGAACCATTCCTTCATTCACATCAAAGCATTAGCCAAATTCGGTAAAAAATGTCACAGGAGTTCCTGGTAGGCAATCCAGAGATGACTATATCCCTGGCTTGCCTGTTTTTTCATGGTAAAAGATCTTCTATCTGTGGAAACTCTTATGCCGCATACACACGGTCGGAATTTCCGACAACAAATGTTTGATGGGAGCCTGTTGTCGGAAATTCCGACCGTGTATAGGCTCCGTCGAACATTTGCTGTCAGAATTTCTGATAACAAAAATTTGAGAGCTGGTTCTCAAATTTTCCAACAACAAAGCTTGTTGTCGGAAATTCCAACCGTGTGTACACAATTTTCGAGGCACAAAAGTCCACACATGCTCAGAATCAAGCAGAAGAGCCGCACTGGCTATCGGAAATCTTTTTTCTCGGTTCGTCGAACGTGTTGTACGTCACTGCGTACTTGATGTTCGGATATTTCGACAACATTTGTATGACGGTGTGTATGCAAGACAAGTTTGAGCCAACATCCGTCGGAAAAAAATCCACGGTTTTGTTGTCGGAATGTTTGATCGTGTGTACGCGGCATTAGGCTGGTTTCACACTGCTGTGCAGTGATTTGGCCACAACGTGGGCGTAGTGTGTGTTTTACCTGCAGTTTTAGTCCCAAAAGACTTTCCATTAGGTCACACGTTTTCTGAAAGGACACCAAAAATCCTGCACTGGAGTATATAGCAGTGTGAAACTGGCCTTAATTTACCCTACACGGTTGTATTTACCAGAATGGCACTTGTGGACCAGTACCTAGAGCAGCAAGCACTACCAGTACCAAGTTACGAGCATAACTTTTTCCTTATTTTGTGTCCCTCTTTATCTTTGGACATTTGTGGCTAATTTCAACAATACAATTTTAGGGGGAAGGGAGTGCAGGGAATGTTGAGAGGAATCATAAGGCTCTTTAGAGATCAGGAAACATTAAACCATCTCTCTTTCTCTTGTTTGGTAGTCTGTACAGCTGAAGAATGTACATAAAAACAGACATGATGCTAACTGCAATACAAAATTCTAGCATTAATCTTTACTAAAATAATGACAGGAAACAAGGAATGGAGCGTTTACATGAGTGTCATTCATGTGTGTCAAGGGAAAAATTGTATCTAAATACTACCCAAATACCTTACGCAAGGTACTCTGCTTATGCATTCTCAAACAATAAGACTAGGGTGTGATTCAGATTCAGTGGACATTCATATCCGCTATTCAAAGCATGTCAGGCAAACAATCCTTAGCCAGTGGTAATCATGGCCTCCATGATTAAGCCCTACACGGGTGAACCATGCTTTCCTGATGGGTGGAGGGCAAGCTGAAGCCATTTTGTGATCATTTGTTTTGTGGTTCACTATATTGGTGTGCGGTCCTCCAGAAATAATTTGTGAATATGGCCAAGCTTGATGTGCTCTTCTTATTGACCCAGCACCCGACTCAGTGTTTGAACTGGACGATGCATCTGATAGGAGCATGTGAGCAGTGCTGGTTTTCATTTGCTTTACAGTGGCAAACAGTAGGTTCATATGACTAGGGCTTTATATTTCCCAGAATAGATGAAGGAACTCAACCATGCCCCTGTGGGGTGGGGGGGGCATGGTTGACCTCCTTCATCTATTCTCTGGGGTGGGCACTGGAGCATATGCTGGGTGTGGCCAAGTTGCACTAACAGTGGGAGGATCTAAGAGGTGCATTGTTAAATACCAGGAGTGCGTTACATACAGAGTGCAAGGTTCAGGAGTGTGCTATGTACAGAGTGCATTACATAGAGAGTGCAGATTTCAGGAGTGTGTTACGTACAGAGTGCAGACTTTCTAACATTTAATATTCGAGGGACACCTTTTTCAGTTGTGTGTTCAGCAAGTCATTGTAGAATGTACTTTAGAATGTGAAGTGGATTTGCTAAGGTATGGAGTGAATGATGGTATGTGCAGGAAAGGAGTGCAGTGTATATGGTGGTATGTGCAGGAAGAGTGTAGTGTGTGTGGCAATATGTGCAGGAAAAGAGTTCACAGTGTATGAAGTTATGTGTAGAAAATGCGTGCAGAAGATATGATGGTGGGTAATATGTGCAGAAGAGTAAGGTGGGTGTAACGCTAGCCAGTAAATTCCGGTAGAGGACAGCATAGTGTATGATAATGGTTAGTATGTTCAGGAGAGGATTGCGGCGTGTATGACAATGGGTAGTATGTTCAGCAGAAGAGTGCATGATGATGGATAGTATGTTCAGAAGAGGAGTTTGAAGGGTATGATGGTGGGTGGAATGTTCAGGAGAGGAGTACAGAGTGTATGGCGGTGGATTCAATGTTCAGAAGAGGAGTGCGGAGTGTATGATGAGGGTGTCAGGATCACTTAGTGCTCCTGCAACTTATTTCAGTATCCGGGTGTTGGCTGTTGCATTCCCCCTGTCTGTGTTCACCTGGAAGGTGATTGATCTGGTCAGTCACCTGAATTAAGCAAACCGAACACTCTATCCCTTGCTTGTGATAGAGACATTTACCTGCATTGTTCCTGATCAAGCCTCCCGTTTGTCTGCCTTGCTTTGCTGTTGGATTTCCCTATGTATGACCTGGATTGGATATTGGACTATTTCCTGAACTCAGCCTGCCTTTCACCTAGACTGTCATTGGATTGGATATTGGGCTATTCCCTAAACTCAGCCTGCCTTATTACCTGGACCGTCTTAGAACCACGCTATCTGTCTGCTAAACTGCAAGTAGACTGTTGTTTGATCTGTTTGCGTCTTCCCTGGTGTGGTGGCCAGGCACAATAGCATTGTGTATAAGTCCTGGGGCAACCAAGTACCGGTAGGCCTGCCTGTTCTAAGGGAAAGGGGGCTGCTATAGGTGAAGCACACAGTAGTTAGCTTTAGTGTTTCACCACCTGCATTGAGGTAGACATGACATTCGTGACAGAGGGGTAGAATATTCAGGAGAGGAGTTAAGAGTGTATGACGATGGATAGTATGTTCAGAAGATGAGTGCCAAGGGTATGATGGTGGGTGGAATGTTCAGGAAGGGATTGCAGAGTGTATGACAGTGGGTGGAATGTTCAGAAGAGGAGTGTGAAGTGTATGATGGTAGGTGGAATGTTCAGGAGAGGAATGCAGAGTGTATGAAGGACCGGTGGGTGGAATGTTTAGAAGAGGAGTATGGAGTGTATGATGAGGGGTAGTATGTTCAGGAAATGAGGGTGGTGTGCATGACAGCAGGTAGTATGTGCAGGGATAAGAGTGCATAGAGTATGATAGAGTATCAGGCACATGATGTGAAAAAGCCCTAATTCAATCATCCATTACTGCAGTGGTCACTGGGCAGTGGCATACATAGAGGCAGCCACTGATTCTAGCTACAAGCACACGTTATCAGTGCTTGCCACCCTCCTACACACTTTCCCCCTCCCTGCCACCTTAACACCTTGCTTCCCTTCCCGCTTAACATTTTTCTACATTGTCACCTTTTTAATTCACCACTTTAACACCCTCCTGACTTCCCACAACATTCCCCGAGCTTACTTCCCAATGCACATCTTTTTTACCAAGCTACTGGCGGTTACATCTGTCCTGGCAGGATCTCCAAGGCTGGGCAGTGAACTCCCTTCCCGCCTACACATCAGCAACAGCAGCCAGCAGTAGAGATGCTCCTCCTTTGGGCTCTTTCTGCAGCGCAGTGCACTAGGCGAGGGCACTGGATTGTGTTGGGAGAGATAGAGGGGGAATGGAGGGCAGTGAGGGTTCTGTGGAGCCGCTGGGAGAGCAGCACTGTCACTTGTAGACACAGAAGCTGGGCATCTGTGTTTACAATTAACGATAGTTAGTGAGTGGCAAGCATGCAAGCATTGGGGGGGGGGGGGGTGAAACTCCATTCCACAATGTCCCAGCTGAGAAAAAGCCCTACATAAATCTACTTTAACAACAGAAAGCAATACCAAATCATTTAGTATATTTCAACCCACCTAATTGATAATTCTTCAAGAGGAGGTGATATGCTGCAGCTGTTCCTTTTGAAACACTACTTAATTTTTTTGCACTGTTTTGTCAAAATGATCTTGCAGCACTTTCTCCATGTGATCAACCAAGTTGGTACTATTTATCTTTGCTGTGATTTATCCATGTTTACATGAATTGTTTGAGCAAACATGCACAGGTGAATACTTTGAGCAACATGCCAAAACATTTGTAATTCCACTTTTGTTCAGAAAAAAACATTCCCCCCTTGGTGACCTATGTACATTGCAAGGATTTTAACAAACTTTGTTTCAGATTCCTACCTTTTTGTTATTCTGAAGAAATCCCTCTGTGTTTTTCTGTGTCCATGTGGGAAAGTAAGTCTAATGGGAGTGGTTTCATAATTACCAATCAGCTGCAGCACCTGCGGGGCTCTAATGAGAAAAGCTGCTGGGTCTGCATCCCTTTAGATGGGATTTCCTTTTGGGAGTATTTTTGCAGGGGATGCTTGAAATCTGACTTGCATCTTAGTCTAGACTTCCAGGAAAATCAGTGAGCCAATCACACAAGCAGGAAGTTATGTTTCTAGGGGGCCTTCTGTACACATTCTGTGTACAGAACACCTCCAGGTAGCCATATTGCATTGCATTTTCAGAAAATTACAGAGCTTCAAATTAAAAAAGAAAGATACTTTTTAATAACATTCAATTACAATATGATTTTTGCCACAATTGCATACGCTATATCATTTTTTTCTTTATTTGCTATTTTTTTCCCCACAAAAGGGCAGTTACCCTTCAAGGACTTTATTACTGAGGTTTACACTGGTGCGACATGGGATTTGACTTGACTGAGAGCACAAGTCGCATGACATGTCAAATTAAATGTTTCCCTATGAGAGTTCAAACAAAGATTTCAGTGCTGCTACCCATATAATCCACCATCAGCAGAGCTCACAGGTGCTTGATCTGCAGTTGCCCATCTGAGAGGAATAGTCCATAAAGATGATCCGCACAACCGTTTCTGCTCTAAAATCTTGCTTTTATTCAGGAAACCACAGCGTACAGTACGCAAATGCAGTCAGTTGACACATTTCAGCCTACACCTTCCCTATGAGAGCCATCTTAACAGATCTGACACAAGTCGCTGCGAATTTAGAAAAGGTTCCTGCTCTACTTTGGTCCGATTTTGATACGACATCAATGCCATAGAGTGTAAAAAGTCACATTAAAGTGTTAGTAAACCCACAACAGTAAAATCAGTGTGTATATGCAGTAAAGCATGCTTGTTATACTCACTGTGGAACCTAATGGGTTAATCCTCTGCATTGTGTAAAAAGGCTGTTTGATCTAGGCTTCTCTGATCCTCCCCTCCTTCTACTGTTCCCTGATAATTTCCTGATAACACAGAGTCTATGGAGTCAGGCTGCACATGCTCAGTTTGGTGTGTATTGCTCGAGAGGTTTTTTTCTTTTCTTGGGAGAGTGCATGTGATCAGCACAGGGCCAATCAGTACTGTCCAGACAGAGGGTCAGGGGTCTTGCAGCCTGATAGTACAGTCAGAAAACACCTCCTACAAGCTTTTACCAATTCTTGGCTGGACACTTATAGAAGTCACAAGACTGCTCTAACTGCTGATGAGAAAAGGTATTTAGTCATTTATATTTACTAAAATAATTGCATTTCCATGTTCAATGTACTGTGGGAGACCTGATATAGTGAATTCAGAGTCCTGGGTTTAGTAACACTTTAAGTTCGATTGAAGTTGCAGGGCAAGTCGGAGCAGTGTGAATCTGGGCTAAGGGCCCTGGGCTAAGGGCCCTTTCATATGGGTATTCCAATCATTTTTTTTTTTGGGGCAGATCCAAAGACAAGCTCCATGTTAAGGCCCATACACACGATCAGATTTTCTGACAACAAATGTGTGATAGCAGGGTTTTGTCGGAAAATCCGACCGTTTGTATGCTCCATCGGACAAATGTTTTATAGCATGCTTTAAAACTGTCCGACAACAAATGTGTCTTGTCGGATTATCCGATCGTGTGTACACAAGTCCGTCAGAAAAAAATCCAAGGTACAAACACGCATGCTCCGAACCAATGCTAACCATAAGACAACATTAGCAGAAGTTGCCCAAAAGGGTGGCGCTAAAGAGCAGAAAAACTGCATAGTTTCGTGTATGTTGGCTGAAAAAGTTCTGCCGTCTGTTTGCAGAACAAGTTCATGGCCAACACCCTTCGGACAAAATTCCACGGCTTTGTCCGATGGAAATCCGATCGTGTGTATGAGGCTTTAGTCTCATAGAAGCAGATGTAAATGGGGGAAGTTCATTTACACTCGAGTATCTCTGAATTCTTCTGTATCTAAAAAAAAAAAAGAAATTATTTTCTGTTCTTAAACATCAGAGATCAGAGGTTAAGGGATGTAAATGGACGCACATCTGCTTACATCCACCTGCCCATAGACCTAACATGGGTCCATTAAGTTAAGTGTTTTCCTCCATCAAAAGAGGGGAAAAAAAACAGAACGGACACAAAAGTGACGTGATTCTGCAGGAAGATTGTTCATGAATTCGCTGCTGCTTGGAAAGGACGTCCAATGTGAAAGGGTCCTAAGATGTTAAGCCCTGGTCGGTACAATCGACCATAACTGATCTACCAGGCTTTTCATAGGTGACCCAAGTGTTACTTACCATGTACAGTACAGTCTGTGAAAATAGCCAGGCCTTTCAGTATACTTGATAGCTCTAGTCTATTCATCCTCCTGTTTACACATTTGTCTACCTTAAATAAAAGCCACAGTCTGTAAAGTCAGCCGAGGCAAAAACAAAGACTTTTTGAAGATGTTTGCTGAATTGATTTACCACAGGCAGGTTAATATTTTAACAGGCATCGTGGATGTTTTATTACACTATGTATTATGTTTTGGTCTTACCCTCTGTAACATAAACTGTTTTACAATTTTTCTTTGTTGTTAATGGCTTTACAAAGGTATACATAGACATTAGCCGATTGTTGCTTGGCGTATTTGATTTCAGCAAGATCAGGCAATGCTTGCAATGTATAGTCAAAGACCATAGCAGATGCCCCCAGCTGTCTAAACTCAGTGAATGCTGGCCAAATATAGTAACTCATGCCTATATACACCAATCAGTCATAACTTTATGACCACTGACAGATAAAGCAAATAGCATTGATTAACTTTTTACAATGGCATCTAAAGGTTGGTGGGATATATTAGGCAGCAGGTGAACATGTTTTTCATGAAGTTGAAGTGCTTAAATCAGGAAAAATGGGCATCACAGTTTGTTGTGTATGGGGCTGCATTGCTGTAGACCAGTCAGTGTGCCCATGCTGACACAGGTCCACAGCCAAAGAGCCTGTAATGAGTACTGAAGCATCAGAGCTGTACCACAGAGCATGAAAGATGGTGGCCTGGTCTGATGTAAAAGAAAATGTGATTGATTATGTGGATGGCTGGGTGCGTGAGCGTCACTTACCTGGGAAAGAGGATGCAGTATGGGAAGCAGGCAAGCCAACAGAGGCAGTGCAATTCTTTGGTCAATGTTCTGCTAGGAAACCTTGGGTCTTGTTATACATGTGGATATTACTTTGACATGTACCATTTACCTAAACATTTTTGGTGACCAAGTAAACCCCTTCATGGAAAAGTTATGGAAATGGTATTCCCGGATGGCAGTAGCCTCTTATAGCAGGATAATACGCTCTGCCACACTACAAAAATGGCTCAAGAATGGTTTGAGGAACACAGTTTGAGGTGTTGACTTGGCTTGCAAATTGTCCCCATCTCAATCCAGTCCAGCATCTGTGTGATGTACTGGAAAAACATATCCGATCCATGGAGTCCCCACCTCGCAACTTATTGAAATTAAAGGATCTGCTACTGTTGGTTTGGTGACAGATTCCACAGCATACCTTCAGAGGTCTAGTGGCATGGGTTTGGGTTGTTTTGGCAGCAAAGGGGAGGGGGGGCCTACTCAGTATTAAGGGGGTAGTCATAATGTTATGGCTTATGGGTGTATTTTAAAATGTACATGCAGTGTGTCACACCGTTTGATCACATGCTACATTATCTTATACCTCTCTACTGCACGCACAGATTAATATCTCTTTTTATAGTGTCTCACATTGTTCTGCTACAGCACCCCACATCTCTCTATTGCGAACAGTGCCTCATGCCTCCCTATTACACTTGCCCAATGTCCCTTTTAGATCCAGTGCCTTACTCTTCTGCTACTTGCTTTGCCTTGCTCCTCTCTACTTATGATAGGGTGACCAGACGTCCCCGGTTTCCGGGGACAGTCCCCGAATTGAGGACACTGTCCCCGGAGTCCGTCTGTCCCCAGATCTGTCCCCAGATCTGTCATCTCCACATGGGGGCCCGGAGGTGGAGCAGACGGGGACTTCCAAATCCTGTCCACCAATAAGTTAATCCCCTGCGGTGCAGCTATTTAGAAAACAAACGTCTCCGGGCATCCTTGTGCTCTGTGGGAGTCAGGGGACAGAGAGCGGACTATTTCTTAATTTTCTGATTTAGGGCGAAATAATCCACTGCAGCACGCTACACAGTTGAAGCCCGGCCTCGTCTGGGCCCTGATGGTATTCTTCCCAGAGTTTTAAGACAACTTTGAAGTATAGTTGTTGGGCCATTAACAGATATTTGTAATCAATCTCTTGATGACTGGTGGACAGATATTATTGTACCTCTCCACGAGAAGGGCAGCAAGGTAGAAGCTGGCAACTATAGGTCGGTGAGGTTAACATCTATTGTTGTCAAATTAATGGAATCGCTCCTAAAAAAATAAAGGTCAATGATCATTTAAAAACAAACAATTTGCTGGACTCAAAGTAGAATGGCTTTACTGAGGGCAGATCACGTCAGACTAATCTGATTGAATTTTTTGACTATATTACTAATGGTCTAGGGTGGTGCTGTGGATCTAGCATATCCTAATTTCAGGAAAGCTTTTAATACAGTTCCACCTAATGATCTAATAAAAAAAAAAGTTGTACAAGCTAGGACCTAACCCTTGGGTGGTTCAGTGGATATGCAGTTGGCTAAAAGATAGAGTGTGATTGTAAATTGGGTTAATTCAAAACAGAGACTAGTCACTAGTAGTGTACCACAAGGCCGTCTACTGGGTTATATTCATTTTAATCCATAACTAAGTCATATAAAGTAAGGGTTGGTGGGTAAGGTATGTCTTTTTGCTGATGGCGCAAACGTGTGTAATAGGGTTAATATCCCTGGAGGTGTCTAACATGGAACAAGATTTTTCATTGCTGGAAGATTGGTCAAAGCAGTGGAAACGGTGTTCAATATTTATAAATACTTAGAAAAAAATATTTCTTTGATTAGCACTACATTGCGGGTCCAGTGTTGGCCAGCACTAATGAGGAAAAAGATTTGGGGAGTATTTATGATGATTGCCAAAAAAGCAAACAGTGTAGGCATGCAGTGGTAAAATCAAATTGAATTCTAGGATGCCTCACCAGAGGGGTCACCAGCAGGAAGAAGGTCCTGGTTTCCCTATATAGACCTTCAGTTAGACCTTATTTAGAATACTGGAGACCGCACAGAGATATTGATAAGATAGAATGAGCCCAAATATGAGCAACAAAAATGGTGACAGGTCTGAGGGATAAAACATCGACAACAGACGAAGATACTTCAGGAATTTAAAGGATAAGTTCACTTTTTGGAAAAAAAATATAAATACACATTTTTTATGAAACATTTTAAGTAAATAAAACGTGCATTTTTTTTTTTTTTTTTGAAGCCTGTAAAGCATTTCACCAGCGATCAGCGGATCGCTGGTGCCATGCAGGTCTCCAGTAGATCTGCCAGTGTATCTGCTTGCCTATACATCCCCTAAAGCCCATACATCCCGTACGAGTAAGCAGATACAAACTGACAGGAAGCATGAATGAACTAACACGATCCTCCACAGTGCCATGGTAGTTCATTGAAAACTACAAGCCGACAGCCGCAAAGGCTGCTGGGTCTTGTAATTATCCATGCACAGAGCCCTGTAAACGAGTAACGCGGTCGTGCATTCTTTTTAAAGTGTGAAAGCTAGAAGGGAGGGAGAAGAACCCTGCTAGCTGTCACAGCGGGGATAGGGGAGATTTGGGAGATGATCCGTTTATAACATGTTACATGTTACACCCTGAATAAGGTGAACTTACCCTTTAATATGTACAGTCTGGAGGAATGGAAGGAAAGGGGAGACATGACTGAAACCTTTAAATACATTAAGATTGTAAATAAGATTCAGGAGGGCAGCATTTTCAATATATGAGCCAAGATCACTGGGACATGACCTCAAACTAGCAAGAGGAAACTTCAAAACTAATATTAGAAAGTATTATTTTCCCGAAAAAGTAGTTGATGCTTGAAATAGACCTCCAGCAGAGGTTGTAAGTCAGTCATCAGTAAGTGGATTCAAACATGCTTGGGACAAACATACAGTAGATTTAAAATTGAGCAGACTCGATGGACCACTTGGTCCATTCTCTGCAGTCAGTTTCAGTTTTAAAATGTTCCTTTACCCCGTATCACTCACTAGACCACATTATCACAGAAAGTATTTATTTTCTTTGCTTGCAGCTTGTTTAAATTATTGACTGCAATGAGTATAAAAATGTCTTGCATACCAAAATTTTAAGATGACGAAGCCTGGGACATTTACTGTATATACTCGAGTATAAGCCGACCCGAATATAAGCAGAGGCACCTAATTTTACCACAAAAAATGGGAAAACGTATTGACTCGAGTATAAGCCTAGGGTGTCCATCTGCATGCCTCACTGTGCCTCACTGTGCCCATGCCTCACTGTGCCCATGCCTCACTGTGCCCATGCCTCACTGTGTCCATGACTAGACTGACATTTAACATGGGAGTCTATAGAAGGGGTGCCCGGCTTTGAAAAATTGGTGCTCCCCGGTCGTAGGTCCCCCAGACAACAAACTTTGCACACTTGTAGAGGAGACATGGGGCTACATGTGTGCTAAGTTTCGGGTCCAGGGGACCTACGACCACCCAGTACCGGAAGGGGTGCCCAGGTTTGAAAAATCGGTGCTCCTCGGCAGTAGGTCCCCTAAACAAAAAACTTTGCACACTTGTAGAGGAAGAGTGGGGCTACATGTGTGCCAAGTTTGGGCTGGTACCGCGTCTGCAAAGTCTGGGAGATCAGGCGCAAAAAGGTGACTCGAGTATAAGCCGAGGGGGCATTTTCAGCACAAAAAAATGTGCTGAAAAACTCGGCTTATACTCGAGTATATACGGTAATCCAGGCACCTGGTTTTTCAAAATACTGCCATAAATTGACAATATTTGATCAAAGTCACGCCTTACCCGCTTTGGATCAAAATTAATTCTCCTGTCAATCAGGGACAGTTGGAAGGCGTACTTTATTTTCATATACACATGAACAACATTGCAGTGAGGCTTGATGACAGTAGAGTTTGCTACATATTGCAAAATGTCAGCTCTTGACAGATACCTCTCTCTTCCTTTCTGGAGCAGTCATGCAATCCATGTATGAATACACATGAATGAAGAGTAATTTGGTGCAACTGCTGTTATACAAGGATAATGTGGCCTCAGGTGTTTTGTACAATCTTGTAAATATGCCC
The DNA here is from genome assembly GCA_029206835.1 of Rana muscosa. NCBI lineage: Eukaryota > Metazoa > Chordata > Amphibia > Anura > Ranidae > Rana > Rana muscosa. Next base: position 295,024,368 of record CM055116.1, read on the forward strand.
TTCCCTATTCACATCCACACCCTTGATGTGATTTTCTTTGCCTTTCTCAAAAGGTTATATTTCTGTATAAGCAGACTTTTTTTATTTTTTTTATTTAACTGATGGCTGTTCAGGATTATGCTTGTAGTACCTATGCTAGATACTTCACTATGTAGAAACGCAGATGGGTCAACTGCACCTCTTGTTCCATAAATTTCTTCTTGTTTTGTCAATATCTTTACAGATGAAATTTGGTGTCACAGCCATTTTATCTGTGCCCCCTTCAGACATGTGCAGTGCTTTGCATTTATTAGCACAAGCACCGTTTTTTTTTTGTTTTTTTTCAAGAAACCACAACACAATGTACAGAGTATTCCCATCTATGCATTGTGGTACTTTGAGGTGCCATTGAAAAATGAGTTGCACTGCACTGCACCACTGTTCCTGTGTAGCCACCATACCTGAAGCAGAGTGCCTATTTAGGTGTAAGTTCACTTCACAATAAAATTAAAAGTTGAACTAACCCCATACATTCTACCTCGGTCCCTGCTCCACTTACCTCCAATAGTAATTAGCTGTGACTGCAATGAAGCTGATTCAGTGGTCAGGGAATCTCAAAGCCCCACTCTTCTTCCTCTTTTCCCCTTAGGGCTTCTGGGATGGATCAGAGCAATTCTGATATTGTCCAATCGGAAACTTTGCTCAGTCCTGGAAGTCCTAAGAATGAGAAGAGTGCGGCTTTCAAATCCGCATACCACTAAACCGGCTGCATGGGCAATGACAGCTGATCAGCTAGTCACCCACGGAGAGACCGCGGGTGTGGGAAGGCTGTACGTGTTAGTGGAGCTTTTAGTTTTTTGTGAAAACTTAACACTTTAAATTAAGTATTGCCTAGCTGTATCCCCAGGCCAGTCACTAGGAGTTTTATTGACAGTGGTGCATGCAGAGAAAGGGTATACGTATATACATTAAGTGAATGTCTTCCCTTTGCTGGGGAGGTGTGCTCCTTCTAGGCCTTTTGCCTAGAAAGGGCTATACATGTTAAAAGATCAGGCCTGGTCAAGAACTGGAGCTGCCCAGCCTGGAATGGAGGGAGTTAGGCTCAAGCCTCTGCCAAAGGAAATGTCCTGGATAGCTGTGAGTAGCTGGAGCCCTGTAGAGGACTGGTAACTCGCTTGGAGAAAGGCAAGAGCCCTCTGTTTGCCAGCCAAGGCACTGCCGAATTACAGGAATGCCAGACTTCTGTAGAGAGTAGAGACTGGAGTCTGTGCACAATTTTGCTCTGGGTATCTGGTGTCCTAAACCCTTTCCCCTTTTTGATCAATTGTTTCAAATATATACAATTTATTTGTCAAAGTTCCTGCGCCCAATGTCTTAAATCCACCACCATCCACCATGGATGTCTCTGGGGTTCCTAAGATACCTCTGAGGGTCAGGGGGATTGTTACACCTGCATTGTTATCACCTGCAAAGCACAGTAAATGCATGTTTTAACTCAACGCAAAGATTGAATGGGCTAAAATCATGCCAGACTGTCCCTCTGTCCTCTTCCCGCAGCGTCCCTCTGTCCTCTTCCCGCAGCGTCCCTCTGTCCTCTTCCCGCAGCGTCCCTCTGTCCTCTTCCCGCAGCGTCCCTCTGTCCTCTTCCCGCAGCGTCCCTCTGTCCTCTTCCCGCAGCGTCCCTCTGTCCTCTTCCCGCAGCGTCCCTGTGTCCTCTTCCCATGGCATCCTTATGTCCTCTTCCCACGGCGTCCTTCCCACGGCGTCCCTGTGTCCTCTTCCCACGGCGTCCATCTGTCCTCCTCACATGGTGTCCCTCTGTCCTCCTCCCACGGCACCCCTCTGTCCTCCTCCTTCCATGGTGTCCCTCTGTCCTTCTCCCACGGCGTCCCTCTGTCCTTCTCCCACGGCATCCCTCTGTCCTCTTCCACGGTGTCCCTCTGTCCTCTTCCCACGGCGTCCCCATGTCCTCTTCGCACAGTGTCCTTCTGTCTTTCTCCCACGGCATCCCTCTGTCCTCCACCCATGAAGATGACAGGGCAGGTCTAAAAAAGGAAGGGGTGTGGCCTTGACAGGAAGGGGTGGGTCATATTTAAATTAGGGTGTGCGTGAGTTTATTCAGGCTTAGAGCAGCACAAAACCTAAATAAACCACTGGCATGTGCTACTTCAAAAAAGTAACAACCGGATTGCATGGTACTACTGTACTATGTGATTCATTACAGACATTTGAGTTGTCATTATTTAACATTGACACCTGCTACAGATCGCAATTGCGGTGCGTTTTGAACGTGGTGTGGGAAATTCTCACGGAATGCGGGTTTCTCGCACTGTGTTCTGTTTTGAAGGGCCCTTATCTTATCAGTAAATATGGGAAATAAATGATTGCTAACCTTTGTCATAATTGTTACACTGCTTCACCTGCCATGTTTTAACCCAGCTGAGGTTATGCCACACCTTGGTGCATTTGTAATGAAAGGTTTGGTTTCATTTTTTCTGCGGAAAAGGGTACAGTCTCTCAAAAATTGCATCAACAGTCCAACATGCGGGAAAATGTATACAAGTAATGACAAGTTCTTTGGAAACAAGGCAAGTGGTTTTGCTTAAATACTCTTTTCTACATAGCCAGATTGTCAAGTGATGCTCAGATCAGCCACATTTTTGACAAACATTCTGCCATCTATCTACTCTGTCCTCTGAGAATGAGGTTTTTAAATTAGAGTTAAAAAGGCAAATACAAGTGTTTCAAGCATGTACATTGCTTTAGGGCTGCAAACATAAAGTTAGCAAAAGGCTTGGGAATGAACTTAGCCTGAAAACTGTAGGGAAAAAAAGTCATATTTAATTTATGTAATGCATCAGAAATTGATCATGACTTCAAGAGTAATAGATACATAATTCGTCTATAGTATCATTAATGACGTTAGTATAATGGCAGCTGTTTTTAAAGCAGAATTACAAAAATGCTAAGTGGTAGCAAGTCAATTAGTTATGGAGATATTCAGGTTGAATTTGGGCTAAAATATTTTGAGAATTAGTTTTCCAACTTACTGTTTTAAGGTTGTCTATATTTTGTGCAAATAAAATATTTTTTTATAGTAGCTAAATTATGCAGTGGAAACTGCTAGAGGTTAATCCCTAAGGCCAGCTTCATACCTCTGCACTGCGGTAATGCATGCGTTACTGCAACCCATGTGCAGCGCTCCTCTATAGCCTCGTACACACAACCGATTTTCTCGGCAAGAAACTTGCTGGCAGAGCTTTCTTGCCGAGTAAATCGGTCGTGTGTACGTGGCTTTCAGGTTTCTCGTCAAGAAAACAGGCACGAATCTCAACAGGAAAAATAGAGAACCTGCTCTCTATTTTCTCGTCAGGGTTCTCGTCGGCCTGTTTCTCTACGAGAAACCTGAGTGTGTGTACACTTACCTGTCGCTGTGGAAACCCGCGCATGCTCGAAATGACGCATGCGTGGTAGCTTCCTAGGCATAGGTAGGGTGTAGCAAGATGGCGGCGACGGCATCGAATGTGACGAGCGCACGCTCGTCATAGTCGATGACGTCACCGCGTTCGTGCCATTCAAAAGAACGGCGGTTCTTTTGAAAGGTACGTGTGTACACTCGGCCGGGACAAGTTTCTTGTCCAAGAATCTCGTCAAGAAAAACGACAAGTTTTTTCCTGACGAGATTCTCGGCCGTGTGTACGAGGCCATAGTCAGAAAGCACTCAACAATAGGGTTTATTTCACAGAGTTGTGATGTCACCGCTGGCTCCTATTGTCAGTGTTTTGTCCCCTCCCCTGCAGAAGCTGCTCACTGACACAGGAAAGCCGTGGATCACATGACTGCACCGACCCAGATTAAAGAAAAGGTACTTACACTGCTTTCTTTTATAAGCAGTATGCAGAATAGGTAAGAGTAGAGGGGGGTGGCAAAGGTTTAAAAAGACTTATAGTTAGCCTATACTTCCTATTTAAAGAGGACCTATCACATTTGGGCACATGGGTTGATAATATATACTATCTTCCACTTGGTAACCATAACCGTATCAACACATTTTTTTAAAGTAGGGTAAACACTATAAGACCTTCAAAATGAAAATTTCCCAAGGCAAAAACTTTACAATGTTTTTCGTACGTGAGCAGAACTAATGATTTTCCTTTAATGTGTACTGTTTTTGCACAACATTCGTCAAAACAAAACATGCCTCTGTTGTACAAGATTTTTCGTACAATGAGTAGCACCCTTGGGTTCCATGAACAATCACTCATCCAATTTTCTTATAGTGTGTACCTTACTTTAATTAACATTTCATTTCCTGAGACACTGTAATGCGCGTTCAGAATAAACACCCTGTGCTATCAGCTTGAGTTTAGGAAATTGACTCCCCAACTGACTCACCCAATCAAGGAGCAAATATAAACCTTATTTTTATTTATCATTTAAGATTGAATATTCATAATTGATAAATATGCATACACCAATTTGTGAATGGTTTCATTTAAGTCTTGCTACGGTCACCTATTAAAGATTGCTACCTTAAAAAGTATTCTCTTAAGGGGGTCCTTAAACAAAGGTTTTTATTGTGTCCCCCTGCTTGCACTATATTATACATTTTTGCCAATAGGAGGCAAAAGATTTTGTCCATTTTTAGCTACATATGGTTTTGGTGCCCTCCTCATTAGAGGGCGCCTGTATGTTTTTTCAGAAAGATTTAAACCCCCCATATATACATTTTTTTTTCCACTCACAGTAATCCAGTTCTTATCAACCCTAAGGCCCCTTTCACACTGGGGCGGGAGGTGCGCTGGCGGTATAGCGCCGCTATTTTTAGTGGCGCTATACCGTCAGAATTGCGGCGGTATTCGGCCGCTAGCGGTGCGGTTTTACTCACCGCTAGTGGGCGAAAAAGGGTAAATATCGCCCGCAATGTGCTTCTGCAGAGGCGCATTGCCGGCAGTATAGCCACGGTGTCCCATTGATTTCAATGGGCATAAGCAGTGAAGGAGCGGTATACACACCGCTCCTTCACTGCTCCAAAGATGCTGGCTTTCACACTGGAGAAACAGCAGCCGCTGTTTCAGTTCGCCCCAGTGTGAAAGGGGTCTAACCGTTGCAATGGTTTACAGCAAGGTTAGGTCAAATATATTTTATAACTTAAAGTGTTACTAAACCCAGTAATAGAAAAACAGTTCATCTGCCCCCTCCCCCCCCACAGTGCCCACAGCTTAAAAATATTATTTCTACATTAAAATATTGCCACTACAGCATATACCTTCTTTGTTGATCTGTATACCATGATTACATTATAAACTACAGAGTTTCTCCAGTGCTGAGAGTTCAGGTGGGTGGAGATTTCCCCTGCAGCCTGTATTAGGGTTGTCCCGATACTAGTATCGGTATCGGGACCGATACCAAGCATTTGCGCGAGTACTTGTACTCGCGCAAATGCTCCCGATGCTTCACCCGATACTTTTTTTTTTTTTTTTTGTGGCCGGAGAGGGCGGGAGGAGTCAGTGGCTGGAGAGGGCAGGAGAGAGGGCGGGGGAGTGCAGGCGGAGTCTGGCCGGAGAGGGCGGGAGGAGTCAGTGGCTGGGGAGAGCGGGAGAGGAAAGTGCGGGCGGAGTCTGGCTGAAGAGGGCGGGCACAGTCGGTGGACGGAGTCCGCGGGCGGAGAGCGAGTCCCTCACCTGCAGTTGAACCTGGTAAGCTGGCAGGGGTTCAGGGCGCAGCCGCATCAGGATCGGTGACCGGTGCTGTCACATTCGGTCGCTGTCAGCGGCTGAACGTCCCCACGCCCATCTTGGTACACCCAGCTATATGGGCTGGGTGTAACAAGATGTCTGCTGTTGCTTACTGCAGCCGAGTGCAGGGTGTACCAAGATGGGCGTTGCAGCAGTTTTTTTTTTCTTAAATCCTGTGTCATTTCCCCCCCACCCCCCGCAGCATTTCAGTGCCAGCCACCTATCAGTACCCACAAGTGCTACCTATCAGTGGAATCAGTGCCATCTACCAGTGCCACCTATCAGGTGGCACTGGTAGATGCCACTGATTGCACTGATAGGTGGCACTTATGGGCACTGATAGGTGGCACTTGTGGGCACTGATAGATGGCACTGATAGTGCAATCAGTGCCATCTATCAGTGCCCACAAGTGCCACCTATCAGTGCAATCAGTGCCCACAAGTGCCACCTTTCAGTGCCATCTATCAGTGCCATCTATCAGTGCCCACAAGTGCCACCTATCACTGCCCACAAGTGCCACCTATCAGTGCCCACAAGTGCCACATATCAGTGCCCATAAGTGCCACCTATCAGTGCCCATAAGTGCCCACAAGTGCCACCTTTCAGTGCAATCAGTGCCACCTATCAGTGCCCACAAGTGCCACCTATCACTGCCCACAAGTGCTATCTATCAGTGCCCATAAATGCCACCTATCAGTGCCACCTATCAGTGCCACCTATCACTGCCCACAAGTGCCACCTATCACTGCCCACAAGTGCCGTCTATCAGTGCCCACAAGTGCCATCTATCAGTGCCATAAGTGCCACCTATCAGTGCCCATAAGTGCCACCTATCAGTGCCCACAAGTGCCACCTTTCAGTGCAATCAGTGCCACCTATCAGTGCCACCTATCAGTGCCCACAAGTGCCACCTATCACTGCCCACAAGTGCCATCTATCAGTGCCCATAAATTCCACCTATCAGTGCCCCCAAGTGCCACCTATCAGTGCCACCTATCACTGCCCACAAGTGCCACCTATCAGTGCCCATAAGTGCCATCGATCCGTGCCATAAGTGCCACCTATCAGTCCCCATCTTTCAAACTGTCACATGACATTGAAAAAAAAGTATCGGTAATCGGTATCGGCGAGTACTTGAAAAAAAGTATCGGTACTTGTACTCGGTCTTAAAAAAGTGGTATCGGGACAACCCTAGCCTGTATACATGCCCACATGTGTGATGTCAATATTATGTGACCAGGCTAGAACAAGTAACTGTTCTCGCCAGCATAAAAGACACAACTGAGCACGTGCAGGTTGGCTATTGCTTGTGTGTTAGCTGGCCTTCCCAAGCTAGACATTGCAGGAGGGGGAGGATCTATGCATAAGATAAAACAGCCTTTTTACACAATGCAGAGGATTAACCCCTTAAGTTCCACAATGAGTATAACAAGCATGCTATTCTGCATATACTGACAGATTTTACTGTTGTAGGTGTAGTAACACTTTAAGGTTTGTTTTTATCTGATGAATTCTTTGAATCCAGATATAAAATTAATTACTGCATCTAAAATGAGGCTTGGTACCCGTGACTGGTTGATTCTGGTCACGGCCCCCACTTCCCTAATCTTTGATACCGAATGTGAGGGAAAGTAACTATTGAATTTTAAAATGAGGCTTGGTTAAGTCCCATATTATAGAATCATATTCACATCCAAAGTGAGGTTTGGTTTCGTGTAGTTTTTATATGCTGTGATGACCCAGTATGGCTGGCGAAACGCATTGTGATGAATCGCCTAGGAAAGAGCCTGCTGTGATGTAATTATGCTACCGGATGTTTCCGATCAGCCATGCTATTTGCCGGCTGGAGTTTCTGCACAGTAATGTTTAACACATTTTTAATGTTTGGTGTTCATTTTAATAAACATTCGGTTTTTATGGGTACACAATATGTGGATTTCTTTCTCCATTTGAATACATATAATCCTTGGATCGAGAGCATATAGATGCACCTCAGGTGACGAGCATTACTATCCCAATACCGGGAGGATCCAAGCTCTAAGGACTCCCAATTAGCCCTTTTGGGGTAGAGGCGTTGTCTGACCTTCCTATCATAAGAAGCTCATGGCCATTTGGTAAGCCTTTCTGGATACTATTGGGTGGTGGACTCCATACTTTTCCTTCAAACCACTATTACCACCTATCTCCTACTTGGGTGGATAACCATCACTTGACAGTCTTTGTTGGACCTGTATTCACATATTTGTCACAATTAGGATTGTCTTTAGTTGGTATCAGTTTTGTTATAGTAAAGAACTTGATATATATTCACATGAATGTAGTGTTAGCAGAACATGTTTGTATTATCATTTGTTGGACTGTGTTAATATTGCATTGAATGTTTGCAGCTTTCCCATACTAATTTGCACTTCAGCGCAGTTTACATTTTTTTTATACTATATTATACATAATCAGAGAAAATTATTGTTTATACTGGAAGTGGCTTTATATATATATATATATATATAGCCATTGTGTTTTTTTACTTTTTTTTTACAATTTTTAAAGTTGAACTCTATCTTGCTCTGCATGGTGATGGTCATTGTATTTATTTTAATATGTACATGATGAGCTAGTAATCTATAAGTGTAGAGAAACTTAAAAAAACACAATTTTTCTGTATGTCTCACACTGTTTACTCAGCTTGCAGTGCAGAGCTTGTCAATCAGAGCAGCAGACCATCCATGTGTTTCTTTCACCAAAGACTTGTCTAATTTAAATAAGAGAGGAGGTATTATTATTATTATACAGGATTTATATAGTGCCAACAGTTTGCACGGTGCTTTACAAAATCAGTGCAGACAGTACAGTTACAATTAGAGAGTTTTGCTGGTAGACATTTTCCAGACAATAATATTTTGAAGATTGATATAAAAAAAAAAATAGACCCCGGCACTTCCTAGGCACAAGGCATCTAGGCCTTCTGGATGCATCTTGCTAAATTGATGCCATCAGGTGATCATCACCTAATATTTAGTCAATTGGCTGGACAGAGCAAGGAGACAAAGTCTAACAAGATCTTCACCAAATACGTTTTTGTCTCACAGTCTGTTACATGTTTCACGTTGTGGGACCACCCATGAGACTAGCCATTTTTTACCTTTTAGGCCTTGTCCACAGAGTTTTAGTTTGTATGAGAACAGAAAGCTTTTGGTTAACCTTATGGCAAGCTTCTGCAAATCATTTGTGTATTTTTTTCTGCAACTGTGTCAAGCAGCTTTGTTGAAGCTGTTAAAAAAAATCCACAAATCTCCACAGTCCATTTTGGGATGTTAAATACAAAGCTTTAAGGGAGTGTTGACTGTCCATTTAAACAAACCGCTAGCAGACTTTAGTATGCTTTATCACTATTAGCAGGGTATTGAATCATGCGCTGGAAGCTTTTTGTATGCAGAGTAAAGCTTTACTTTCATGGAGGATATCTTTATCATGTCTTACAGCATTAGAAACATGAAACAGGAACAAGGAGGATACAAGTACACTGAGCATAGACAGAATGTACATCCTGTGACTACATTACCATAGAGAATACACACTATAATACTACAGTGCCACCTGCTGGATAGAAAGGTACTATGCACACATATATTGTCAGTTTATATGCAACTATGCTGTTGTTCTTCCAACACCCCTTCTCGACAGCATGTGCTTTCTCAAGTTACATTCAGCTTCTTCTGGATATAACTATGACATTCCTTCAAGAAAGGCTTGGTGAAGGCATCGGCAGTCATATCTTGTGACGGGCAGTATTGAATGTCAATAACACTTTGCTCTTGATTATCCCTCAGTAGGTGATACCTGACATCGATGTGTTTGGTCCAAGGATTGGCCCTTTCTGATTGTGTAAGCTTTATACATCCCTGCTTGTCTTCAAAAATGGGAATTGGTTTTGACATGTCTATCCCAATGTCCACAAAAAGTTGATGAATCCATATCGCTTCTTGACATGCGTGTGTTGCTGCAATGTACTCTGCTTCAGTTGAAGATAGAGTGACAGTTGTTTGCTTTCGACTAGACCCACTTATGGTTCCTTCCCCATACTGGAAGATGAATCCACTTGTGGATTTGCAGTCTTTGCAGTCTCCGGCCCAATCAGCATCCACATATCCAGCCAGTTTTGGATTTGATGCTGCTGTTTGTAACCGTAACTTCATCTGAAATGTTCCTTTGATGTATTGCATCACTCTTTTTATTGCATTCCAATCACGCCGACAGGGAGCTTAAACTTTCCTGCATAGTATGCCCACTACTGCGGCCATTTCTAGTCTTGTCACAGTGGCAACATATAGCAGCTTACTGATTGTTCTGCCATACATGTCCTTGTTGGTTAGCAAGATTTCTGCTTCATTGCTCTTTTGATAGCCTGGTTCCATAGGAGTTTTCACTATCTTTGCATCTTGCATATGTAATTGTTCAAAGATATCAAAGATTTTTTGAGATTGGTTGAGAAGATACCTTTTCATCTTTTTCTCTCTGTATTTGGATTCCCAGATAGTAGCTAATGTTCCCTAGTTCTTTTGATTTCAAAATGTTCTTTCAGCTTGTAAACTATATGATTATAATCCCCTTCTTGTTCAAAACAAGTTATAATGTCATCGACATACTGTAGATAAGGATGTGGATCCATATGTCTTCTTGATTCCTGGAGTAGAGACAGGGGTCTGCTTTACTTCTTGAGAATCCCTCTCTAGTAAGCACTTTGTTCACTCTCTTATTCCACGTCCTTGCAGATTGTTTAAGACCGTAGATGCTCTTCTAAAGTTTACACACAAGGTTATTTCCTTGCTCAAACCCTGGTGGTTGCTCCACGTAGAGGTCTTCCTTAATGTCTCCATATAGGAAAGCAGTTTTAACATCTAGGTGTTTGACTTGCATGCCCTAACCTTGGCAACTAGTCTGGCTTTATACTTGTGGATATTCCCTTTTATGTCTGACTTTACTTTGAAAGTCCACTTACTTCATATAGTTTTTCAGTTAGGAGGGAGAGCTGTGAATGTCCGGGTTTTATTTTCTTGAAGTGACTTTAATTCTTCTTCTTCTGCCTTTCTCTGTTTATTGGCTTCACATTTTGGCACTTGGGTGTAGGATTCTGTAAAAATTAGTTTGATCACTGTAACCTCTATGGCTCTGCTCTCCAGCTTGGATCACTTTTTACTTGGAATATAGACATATGCTTTACATCCAAACTCCCTAATGTGCCCTATGCTAGGCTTTGAGCCATGCCACATTTCGAATGGAGTACTTTTAATGGCTATTAAGGGTAGTCTGTTCTGTAGGTAGGTTGCACTCATAACTGCTCCTCCCCAGTACTTGTGAGGTAGGTTGGCAACCCGACAACATGCATCTGGCCATTTCTTTAACAGTGCGATTTTTTTCCTTTTTGTTACACCATTTTGTGTGAGTGTATGGTGTGGTTGTCTGGTGTACTATTCCTTGTCTCTCCAGGTATAAGGGCACTTCTTTGCTTATGTATTCTCCCCATTGTCTGTGCGTATTATTCTTGGTTTGCATTGGAATTTGTTGCTAGACATGGCAAAGAACTCTTGAAGTTTCTCTGATGTTTCATTCTTGTGTTTCATCAGATAAGTAGTTGTGTACCTGGAATAATCATCAATGACTGTCAGTAGATATTTGTTTCTGCCTGACGTGGGCGTTTTCATTGAACCGCATACATCACTATGTATGAGCTGCAGGGGGTAAGTTTTTTTTTATTTGAGATGCCTGTGGAAGGGGAGCACGTGTGGCTTTTGCTTCAATACAGCACTTGCATTTCATGAGCACTTTGCGGGGGGCTATTGTCAAATCTTCTGATAAGTCTCTCTGTATAATGTCCTGTATAGCTTTGGGACTTCTGTGTCCCAGCCGCCAGTGCCATAAGTGAATACATTTGCTGTGTAGGTCATTAGAGACTATATTGGTATATGAGCTTGTATAGGTGATCATCATTGTTTATTATTGTGAATTGTGCATTCATCACCTTGGAACTTAAAGCGGTGTTCCGCCGGAATTTTTTTTTATTAAAAGTCAGCAGCTACAAATACTGCAGCTGCTGACTTTTAATATATGGACACTTACCTGTCCAGGGCGCCCACGATGTCGGCAGCTGAAGCCACCGCCGCCATCTTTGGTAAGGGAGTCAGGAAGTGAAGCCTTGCGGCTTCACTTCCTGGCTCCCTACTGCGCATGCGCAAGTCACGCTGCGCATCCTGACTGGTCCCTGCTGTCTTCTGGGACCTGTGTGTCTCCCAGAAGACAGCGGCGAGACAGAGTAGGCACCAGATGTGGCGTAGGTCACCGCGACCGCCGCAGTGATCTATGCCAGGAAGTGGGAGCAAATACCTGTATTACACAGGTATCTGCTCCCTCCTCCCCCCTGAAAGGTGCCAAATGTGACACCGGAGGGGGGGAGGATTCCAAAAAGTGGAAGTTCCATTTTTGGGTGGAACTCCACTTTAACTGTGAGACTGTTTGCAAGACTTTCCACTGATAGAAGGCTGCCTTCTAGTTCTGGAACATACAGCACTTTCTTTACAAGGATACTGTGGTGTAATGCAGTTCAGGAAGCCCTGGCCTTTACCTTCTGAGATGATGCTTTTCCCGTTTTCTAGGAAATCTTTGTCTTTGGACTGTAATCGATGTTTGTAAAGAAGGTCTCATCGCTAGTCATGTGGCTTTTCGCTCCTGAGTCTATGCACCAGCCGCATGGCTTGCTGCTCTGTGTCACTTTAAAGGTGCCACTCCATAATGTGTCTGCAGTTTCCTCTGTGGCTTCTTTCCCTCTTTCTTTTGTGGATAGCTTTAGCATTCATTATTCGGCTTTCCAGATAGAACAGTCCTTTTTTAAGTGACCGGTCCTTTTACAGCAAAAACACTCTGCTTTCTTTGTTGTGCTTTGTGCCTTTGTACATCTTAAAGCGGAGTTCCACCCATTTTTTTATCTTTGGCTGTGCTGCATGCCCTTAGCGCATAGTTTTCACAATGGGCAATATTTACTGTATTTATCGGCGTATAACACACGCCGGCGTATAACACGCACCCCAAGTTTATGAGAGAATTTTAAGGAAAAAAACTCTTAGGAGGGAAATTCAAGGAAAAAAAACGTACATTTAAATGCAGCCTTGTCCATCATTGCAGCCTTGCCCAGTGTCCATCTGCAGCCTTGCCCAGTGTCCATCTGCAGCCTTGCCCAGTGTCCATCTGCAGCCTTGCCCAGTGTCCATCTGCAGCCTTGCCCAGTGTCCATCTGCAGACTTGCCCAGTGTCCATCATTGCAGCCTTGCCCAGTGTCCATCTGCAGCCTTGCCAAATGCCTTTGCAGCCTTGCCCAGTGCCTTTGCAGCCTTGCCAGTCTCGGCGATTTTTAAAATTGGCGCCGATTTCTGTGTGGAGAGGAGCGAGCGGGGCCGAGTGTACTTCGGCTAGACTCGGCTCCTCTCGCAATCCCGCCCACCTCCACTGACTGCGCCGCTGACATACAGAAAGCCGAGTGTACTTCGGCTAGACTCGGCTCTGCTCACAGTCAGGGGCGGGACTGCGAGAGGAGCCGAGACTAGCCAAAGTACACTCGGCTTTCTGTATGTCAGCGGCGCAGTCAGAGATGGGCGGGACTGCGAGAGGAGCTGAGTAAAGCCGAGTGTACTTCGGCTTTGTGTATCTCGGCTCCTCTCGCTCGTTTCAGCGAGGGGATCGGCGGAGGATCGGCGTATAACACGCACCCACGATTTCCCACTAATTTTCAGGGGAAAAAAGTGCGTGTTATACGCCGATAAATACAGTATTTATTTTTTGGCTGGTAAATACCTTTTTTTCAGTTTTTCTACATAACTTCCTGGTCTTAATAGCCTAGGCGATTACGTCACTAGGCAATTCGCAAGGGTTCCTGGGATATCGGCGTCATGTATCCCATGACTCCTTGTGAATCGCCTACTATCGAAATCTCTGTTTTTTTGTACCTCCGAAATGACGCAAATGGGAGGAGTTTGGCGCCATTGTTTTGAAGCACTGACAGAGGATAGGGGGCACATTGAGCAGATATATATTGGTGCTGGAAGCTCTGTTGTGTGTGACACTGTCTTATAATCTAACTGTGTGCAGGGAGAGAGAAAGGAGCTTTCAGAATATTCATCGGCGATGTCGGGGTGGGCGGGACAGAGCAGCTATCGAACACCAGCCAATTATTTGTGTATGCGGCTCCGCCCTGACCCCATCCTATTGGCTGGCGTTTGATATCTGCTCTGTCCCGCCCACCCTGACATCGCCAATGAATTATCAAAGCTCCTCTCTCTCTCACTCCAGCGCGGGCTAGACATTGCTGTATAAAGTGATAGGTGTGTGACACTGTCTTGTAATCTGTGTGCAGGGAGAGAAAGATGAGCTCTTAGAATTCATCGGTGATGTCGGGGTGGGCAGGACAGAGCAGGTTTGGAACACCAGACAATTATTTGGCTTCTTAAGAAAGGGGGCGGAGCCGCATACACGTATCGGCCCGCCCTGACCCCATCAAAACCTGACCAAAAACCCGAAAGCTGTTTGGTTTCTGTGCAGAGCTGCGCCAGATTTTGCACTCTCCAGTTTTAGTAAATCCACCCCAGTGTGTCAATGTGCTTGGGGATGGGTAGACCCATCCATCACAGTCACAGGGGGAGATTTACTAAGACCCTTTTCACACTGGGGCAGTTTGCAGGCGCTATTGCGCTAAAAATAGTGCCTGCAAACTGAGCTGAAACAGCGGCTGCTGTCTCTCCAATGTTAAGGCCCGAGGGCTTTCACACTGGAGCGGTGCGCTAGCAGGACTGCTCCAAAAGTCCTGCTAGCCGCATCTTTGGAGCTGTGAAGGAGCGGTGTGTTTACCGCTGCTCCACCGCTCCTTCCCATTGAAAGCAATGGGACACCGCCGGCATGGCGCCTCTGCAGAGGCGCATTGCTGGCGGTATTAACCCTATTTCGGCCACTAGCGGGGGTTAAAACCTCACCGCTAGCGGTCGTATACTTCCACAATTCCGACGGTAAAGTGCCGCTAAAAATATCGGTGCTTTACCGCCACTGCACCTCCCGCCCCAGTGTGAAAGGGGCCTAAAACTGGAGCACACAGAATTTGGTGCAGCTATTCATAGTAGCCAATCAGCTTCTAACTTCAGCTTGTTCTATTAAGCTTCGACAATAAAACCTGGAAGCTGATTGGTTTCTGTGCATGGTCCAGTTTTAGTTAATCCCCCCCCCCCCCATGAGTAACTTCTGCATTCACCTAGGTAGACATGATATCACTGCTAGTTATCCCTAATGTGCTGCTTTACTACCATGACCTTAGATGCTTCCCCTTTCATTAACATTAGTGTTAACGTTAGTATTAAGACTTGTCGACTTTTGTTAGAATGATCCTTGAAGAAAAATGAAACAGTATATACATGCAGCCCTACAGCAATGCGGAATGGAATGTGCAACAGATAAAAAGCCTTTAAGCATTCAGTTTGTGCTAAGAATTGCTATATCAACATCAAGGTTCATGTTCAGTTTATTACTTTAGGGCTTAATAACACATTTGTCACCACTAGGAAATTCTTAGTGCTGCCAGAAAAGACAGTGGTTTGCCTTTCAGAAATTCTTAAGGGAGACAAAAGGGCTGAGCTGCACTGATAAGTGGATTGAGGATTTTTTTTTATGCACTAGACTGCATATATTTATTTCAAAACCTAGGCCCTATAGAGAGCAGAAGCTAAAGAAAAAGGCAAATAAATAAAATAGAGTAAAATAGTTGGATTTTCTGTGTAATATACTGAAAATATGGCATTGGGACACTTAGTCATTTTGCTGAGCAATTTGTCCAGTGTCAGAGGTCAAAGGTTACCACTTTGAAGAGTAGAGGTCAGTTCAATGTAGCAGCTCCATAGGCTGTATGAAGTCGGTATGGAGGAGGATTTCCTGACATACTAATATCTGGATTATGATTTGATCTAAACAGAAGCTTTAGGCAAATCTGGGATGTAATACTGGAAATACTAAATTAGGCTTTTGCTCGGTCCAATCAAATTTTGTCAAATAGCTCTTATAATTTTCCAAGTGAAGCCGTATTTCGGACTCTTATGAGATTACTCCCAACTGTAATGTCTGTCTTTAAAATGAGTTATTTAGCCAGGAGCTGAAATAGAAATAACTAGACCTCTAGCAGTAATATTCTGGAAGGATTTACCTAGCAGTTATTTTATCTGATGTAATTTCTCTGGGTGGGCAGGGCATATATGACCTTGACTTTGCCAGCAATTTCAAACCAAATTGCGCTGGTTTTGTCATAAGCATTTAGAATTTAGGTGCCAATTGAATATATACGATAAAAGCAAATAGTTCAATAAAAAAATAAAAAAAAGTGTTAGCCATTGGGATCTTCAGCTATCTCTCGCGCTCTCCTGGAAAACAGTTGTACAAATGTATAAAAACTTAGGAATAGAGAGCTCACATTTTTAAGCCTCGTACACACAATCAGATTTTTTGACGGGAATTGTGTGATGACAGCCTGTTGGTGTAAAATCCAACCGTTTGTACGCTCCATTGGACAATTGTTATCGGATTTTCCGCGGACAAATTTTGGATGGCATGCTTTAAAATTTTCCGTGGACAGTTGTCTGATTTTCCGATCGTGTGTACATACACAAGTCCATCGGACAAAAGTCCAAAGTACAAACACGCATGTTCGGAAGCAATGCTCACCAAACACAACATTATCAGAAGGTGCCCAAAGGGTAGCGATAAAGAGCTGAAAAACCACGTAGTTTTGTGTTTGTTGGCCAACAATTGCGTGCCGTTTGTAAGCAAGACAAGTTCACGGCCAATGCCCTTTGGACAAAAGTCCGAGGCTTTGTCTGCGGAAAATCCGATCGTGTGTACGAGGCTTACGTTTTCTGGTGCACATATACAATATTGCTTTTTAATATATGTATTTTTGTTTGCAAGGAAAGAAAGCCTTATTGAACGGCATTATCCTACATGGTATGGCCTTAAAATCAAAAGTTTGCCATCCTGCAAGTGATGGGAGCTGAGCAAGTGAGAACCTTTACTGTGATGGTTTGGAGGTCTAATGATATACGATCATTCTACACCAGTTGTTATACAGCTAAAACTGGGGAAAAAACACCAAATTTTGAAATTCTTCCACTCTGAGAAGTTAACCGCTTGTCAACCGCCCACCGTCAAATGACGGCGGGCGGAAGACCCTGTTGTTCTGGGCGGACGTCATATGACGTTGCACCCTAAAAAGCCACTAGGGGGCGGGCGCCGCGTCACTGGGGACCCGATGCGCATGCCCAGCGGACCCGCGATTGCCCAGTAACCGAGCAAGACCGTGGATCTGTGTGTGTAAACACACAGATCCACGTCCTGTCAGGGAGAGGAGACCGATGGTGTGTCCCTTGTACATAAGGACACAGATCAGTCACCTCCCCCAGTCAGTCCCCTCCCCCCACAGTAAGAATCACTCCCAGGGAACACATGTAAACCCTTCCTCGCCCCCTAGTGTTAACCCCTTCACTGCCAGTCATGTTTATACAGTAATCAATGCATTTTTATAGCAAGGATCGCTGTATAAATGTGAATGGTCCCAAAAATGTGTCAAGTGTCCGATGTGTCCGCCGCAATATCGCAGTCACGATAAAAATCCCTGATTGCCGCCATTACTAGTATAAAAAATAAATAATAATAAAAAATGCTATAACTCTATCCCCTATTTTGTAGCTGCTATAACTTTTGCGCAAACCAATCAATATACGCTTATTGCGATTTTTTTTTGACCAAAAATATGTAGAAGAAAAAAAAAATATTTATTATAGCAAAAAGTAAAAAATATTGTTTTTTTTTTTCAAAATTGTCGCTCTATTTTTGTTTAGAGCGCAAAAAATAAAAACCGCAGAGGTAATCAAATACCACCAAAAGAAAGCTCTATTTGTGGGAAAAAAAGGACGCAAATTTTGTTTGGGTACAGCGTCGCACAGCCGCGCAATTGTCATTCAAATTGTGACAGCGCTGAAAGCTAAAAAAAGGCTTGGGCAGGAAGGGGGTGAAAGTGCCCTGTAGGCAAGTGGTTAAAGTGAAACTTTTTTTCCCTTACTTTGCAAAAGAGAAAGTAATGGGCTGGAAGGTTTTTTACTACTGTCTCTGTCTCAGATTGGGAGATACACTATATTCTCAAAAGTATTGGACCGCCTGCCTTTACATACACATGAACTTTAATGGCATCCCAGTCTTAGTCCGAAGGGTTTCATGTTGAGTTAAGCCCCATACCCACTATTAGATTTTCTGCAGATTTTTGTCTTCAGAGTTACCAAAACCATATAATAAGAGGTCAAACCTTAAAAGTTTCAATTTGTATGCAATCAGGCAGGCCCTTTGTACTACATGGTTTTTGTAAATCTGAAGACAAAAAGTTGCAGAAAATATTGTAGGCCGGTTTCACACTGGGGCGGTGGGTGCGGTGGCGGTATAGCGCTGCTATTTTTAGCGGCGCTATACCGTCGGGATTGCTGAGGTATTCGGCCGCTAGCTGTGCGGTTTTAACCCCCGCTAGCGGCCGAAAAAGGGTTAATACCACCCGCAAACCGCGGCTACAGCCGCGGTTTGCAGGCGGTATTACCGCAATGTCCCATTCATTTCAATGGGGTAAACACACCGCTCCTCTCACCGCTCCAAAGATGCGGCTAGCAGGACTTTTTTTCACGTCCTGTTAGCGCACTGCCTCCTCTGGGCTTTCACATTGGAGAGACAGCAGCCGCTGTTTAGGCTCGGTTTGCAGGCGCTATTTTTAGCAAAATAGCGCCTGCAAACCGCCCCAGTGTGAAAGGGGCCATAGTGTTTATGGGGTCTCCATCTGTAGGGTTCAATATTGAGCTGACCCACCCTTTGCAGCTATAACAGCTTCAAATATTCTAGGAAGGCTGTCCACAAGGTTTAGGAGTGTGTCTATGGGAATGTTTGACCATTCTTCCAGAAGTACATTTGTAAGGTCAGGCACTGATGTTGGATGAGAAGGCCTGGTTTGCAGTCTCTGCTCTAATTCATCCCAAAGGTGTTCTATCGGGGTTGAGGTCAGAACTCTGTGCAATCCCACTCTGTGGGATTATGGTGTGGGGTTGTTTTTCATGGATTGGGATTGACCCCTTAGTTCCAGTGAAGGGAACTCTTAAGGTGTCAGTATACCAATGCATTTTGGACAATTTCATGCTCCCAACTTTGTGAGAGCAGTTTGGGGATGGCCCCTTCCTGTTCCAACATGACTGTGCACCAGTGCACAAAGCAAGGTTCATAAAGACATGGATGAGCTAGTTTGGGGTGGAGGAACTTGACTGGCCTGCACAGAGTCCTGACCTCAACCTGAAAAAACCACTTTGGGATGAAATAGAGCGGAGACTGCGAGCCAGGCCTTCTCGTCCAACATCAGTGCCTAACCTCACAAATGCGCTTCTGGAAGAATTGTCAAACATTTCCATAGACACACTCCTAAACCTTGTGGACAGCCTTCCCAGAAGAGTTGAAGCTGTTATAGCTGCAAAGGGTGGGCCAACTCAACATGAAACCCTTCGGACTAAGACTGGGATGCCATTAAAGTTCACGTTCACGTGCATGTAAAAGCAGGTGTCCCAATACTTTTGACAATATAGTGTATTCTATACTTGCTATACTGATGACCAGTGATCACTAGGATAGAAAGAGGGGATACATGTTTTTAACAGGGAAACCTCAATCAATGTTGGTAGAGAAGGGAAGAATTAGGATCCCTGTTTTTATTGCTGTCGCTGTTGAGATCCTTTCCACTTCCTGTTCTAGTGGCAGGATCATTCATTCCTCTCTCTTTCTCTTATCTGACATTAACATAAAATTGAGCTTAGGTTCCACTTTAATATGATAAAGAACTATATTTTAAAGTGTTACTAAAGTCAAAAAGTATTTTTTTATTAAAATAACAAACCTGTTATACTTTCCTGCTCTGTGCAGTGGTATTGCACAGAGTGGCCCGGATCCTCCTCTTCTGGGGTCCCCGACGTCGATCTTGGCTCCTCATCTTCTTCTTGGGACTACCATAGCCAGTCGCTGGCTATGGGGAGAGTGTAGTATGAGTACTCCTGACCTGTGTGTCTATGGAGCCGGGCTCCATGGACTTACACAGCCGGATTTAGGCCGGCCCCTCACTTCCTCTTTACTGCATCTGATTGACAGCAGAATAAGCCAATGGCTCCTGCTGCTGCTCCAATGCTATGTGAAGAGAGGAGGGAATAGATGCAGCCATGCACAGTGCTGATCTCGTCTCCCCTCTCTTCCCCTTCACACAGGGGAAGGGGGGCACAGAGAAACTAAAAACGTTTTTTACCTTAATGCAAACAATGCATTAGGGTAAAACATGTTTTTAGGTTTAGTAACACTTTAAGCTTTTGATTTTCACAGAACACAATGCACAGTTTTAAAAAGAGTTAAAAAAGAGTTAATTTATTATTACTTCTACTGTAATTAAAGGCAATAAAATCAGTGTGTAAGAATGAAGCCAAGATCATTTTAAATTAGTATTAAAAATGATTATAATAAGTATTCTCATGCAGAATATAAATATGCACGTAGGCATTTTGAATTCAGTGTTCAGACCTGTTTTTGTCAGTCTGTCAATGACTGTGCCAAGTAGCTTAAACCTAAAAATCTGCTTGTCAGCTGTGCTACAAATGAAATAACAATACCTATTTCATGCTGCTTTCTAATCTGTTACCTATTTACAGTGCACATTTCACAACTATAGGATGTTGTAATGTTCTGATCTTCTCAATACATTTAGGCTTCATGCCCACTGACGTTTTTACAGCTGCGTTTTTTACAGCTTAAAAACGCCTGTCCATGTTATTGTAAATTTTTTATTTTTTTGAGAAAAAAAAAAAAACGTTGGAGCTAAAAACGCGACTGCATTTTTTTCTGCCTGGAAGAGGAAAAAAGCAGCGCCTTCTAAGCGTAGTAATATCAGAAATGTATTAAAAAATATGTAGTACAGCAGCAAGAAATACACTCACAAACGAGTATAATATAAGGCTTATCTTAAAAGTTGTCATCCGCTCAACCCGGGAGCTACGAATCCTGATGTTGACAAGCTGAAATCCCACATAGTTGTTAGCGGTGGTAGAAGGAACTTCACTCTCGCGGCCGCAGAGATGGGGAAGAATCCTCACTGGAACACAGCTAGTGGAATCATCACTTCCGGGTATGATGTCAGCGGGGGATGCACGCGTTCGAAGCATGCGTGCTTCTTCATCAGGCTCATAGGGGCCATCTTAAAGTGGGGCAATTTATACCACACCACAATGCAAGTGAATTAGCTTACTTAGTTGGCAAGGAGATGGATACAGAACGCGGCTAAAGAATATAGCATAGCGCTGACAATATGAATTCAAATAGCGCTAATAAGAGTGTTGTCAAATAATAATATAAATAATAATAATGATAAAAATAAGGGGGGGGGGGGGGAACAGAGAAAAAATAGGGGGGGGGAGTTTTTTTCTGCCTAACTCCGACGCTGAGGAACGCACTGGTCCTGTTTTTTTTCTACAGCTTAAAAACTTCTATGCTATTTGCAGCTCAAAAACGTCTAGGTGGGCATGAAGCTATAGACTAACATGGACAGGTGTTTTTAAGCTGTAAAAAACGCTCAAAAACGCAGCTGTAAAAACGTCCGTGGGCATGAGGCCTTAATGTTACAGACTTTTAACCATTACAGTACAAGGTAACAGTAATACATTTAGGAGTATTGTATATTTTAACCACTTCCATACCGGGCACTTTCCCCCCTTCCTGCCCAGGACAATTTTTATCTTTCAGCGCTGTCGGACTTTAAATGACAATTGCGCAGTCATGCTACACTGTACCCAAATGAAATTTTTATCATTTTCTTCCAACAAATAGAGCTTTCTTTTGGTGGTATTTGATCACCTCTGCAGTTTTAAATTTTTGCGCTATAAACGAAAGAAGAGCGAAAATTTTGAAAAAAAAAAAATGATCGGCACTGATGGGCGGCACTGATAGGCGGCACTGATGGGCACTGATAGGCGGCACTTATGGGCACTGATAGGCGGCACTGATGGCTACTGATAGGCGGCACTGGTGGGCACTGATGGGCACTGATAGGTGGCACTGGATAGGCAGCACTGATGAGGAGCTACTGACAGGCTTTTCTGAGTGGCACTGATTGGCACTTCGATGGGGCACTGACAGGCATTACTGATGGGGTACTGATTGGCACTTTTTGGGCACTGTTGTGGGCACTGATCTGCACGGATATGGGCACTGACAGGCTTTATATAGGGGCACAGACTGGCATGTGATGGGCATTTATTTTCAACTGATTGATTATCACCACAGCCCCATCAAAATGTGCCAATGTGCTGATTATCAGCACAGACCCCGCCCTCTGACAGGGAAAGCCGCCGATCGGCTCTCCCTGTCAGCATGAACTGAGGAGAGCCGTTTACCGGCACTTCTTGGTTCACGCGATGATCAGCTGTGATTGGTCACAGCTGATCACGTGGTATGAAGCCTCTGTCAGAGACTTCATACCACGATCGGAGTTGCTGTGTGTCAGACTGACACACAGCACCCTCGATCGCCGCGCTGCGCGCCCCCACGGGCGCGTGCCGGCAGTGATATCCTGATCACATCATATGACGTCCAGTCAGGATATCACAACCACTTTGCCGCCGTCATTCTGCTATATGGCGGGCGGCAAGTGGTTAATACACTATTTTGTATAGTGTTTATGTTTTCAGGATCTATTCACATGTTGCATTGCAGTAACATGCAAGCGCTTTGCAAGAGCAATTGATTTTAATTGGAAACACTAATGCCACGTACACACGACCGTTTTTAATGTCATTGAAAAAACGAAGTTTTTCTCGACGTGATTCTTCTCAAGCCTGCCTTGCCTACACACGATCATGAAAAAAAATGCTAGAGCAAAGCGCGGTGACGTACAAAATTTACGACGGCACTATAAAGGGGAAGTTCCATTCGGATGGCGCCACCCTTTGGGCTGCTTTTGCTTATACTTGTGTTAGTAAAGTTTGGTGAGAGACGATTCGCGCTTTTCAGCCTTGTGCTCTTCAGTGACGAATGTGCTATCTCCATTACGAACGTTAGTTTTACCAGAAGGAGCGCTCCCGTCTCATACTTGATTCTGAGCATGAGACGACGAGAAAAATTAGAGCATGTTTCAATTTTTTCATGCCCATTTTTCACGTCGTGAAAAATGCTCTGAAGCCCACACACAATCATTTTTAATGACCATTTAAAAAAATTGCATTTTTCTCGTCATTAAAAACGGTCGTGTGTACGCGGCATAAGGTTCACTAAGGCTGGCCATACACAGAGCACATTTCTTTCCTGCAACCACAGACGGTGTTGATGCGGGCATCCCTCCCACTGGGCCATTGTCTTCTCCCGGTGGGGGAAGCTGTCTCCGCTAGTCGAAGACCATGATCATTGCTAGTGGCTATAGCAGCCACTAGCAATAATCGCAAAATAATCCGGCAGGCTGATTGTACCCAAGTTGATCGATCAATCATCTTGGTACATTTAGCCTGCTCATTAAAGTGGTTGTAAACCCAACCACACAACTTGCACCTACAGGTAAGCCTAGATTAAGGCTTACCTGTAGGTGCAAGAAATATCTCCTTGACCTACACGGTTAAGGAGATATTTGCAGAAAACCCTGCACCGATGTCTACGGCGCATGCGCACTGAGCGTGCCGGTTTTCTGAATGGGAGAATGCCAGCCCCGTGCGCATGCGTGTGACGTCATCGCCACTCCGGCCAATCAAAGTGCCGGAGCGGCGATACCCGGAGGACGGTCGGAGGGGACATGGCGGTGGAGGGGGACGAGGAGCGCTTCGGAGGCTTCGATCTGAGGTAAGTGCCACATAATGAGCTAGTATGCATAGCATACCAGCTCATTATGCCTTTTTCTTGCAGGTGTATTTTTTTTTTTGAAAAGTGGGTTTACAACCACTTTAACTGTTTGATTCTCGGCCGGTTCCTGCTGAACCGGCCGAGATTCTAGCGTATGGCCAGCCTAAGAAAACAGATTTGCGCTGCAGTGCAATGCAGAACAATGCACTTCCTGTGCATTGTGTTGTACTGGGTTGCAAAAAATGGGACATGACCAAAAATGAAAAATGTGTCGTCTGCGTATTTGAGCTCATTATCTGGAGTTCAGCTTTAAAAGTGTATCTAAACCCAAAACATTTTTTTTTATATATTACAGCTTACTAGACCTTGATATGGTGACTGATACCTTTTAGGTATCTTCTGCTTTATTTTCACCTGGTGATCCTGTAAATAACACAGTTCCCATTCCTGGGTGGCTATATCATTCCTCTTTATCCCACTTTATCTATGGGGGAGCCATGGTTGTCCCCTTAGGCTTTGTACACACGATCCAACTTTATGGCCATAATTGTCTGACGGACGTGTTGTGTCGGATAATCGGACCGTGTGTACGCTCCATCAGACAATTGTTGGCTGAATTAGGGTCCTTTCACACAGGACGGATCCGTGATGATCCGCCCCGTGAACATCCGCTTGCTCAGCGGGGATCGCTCCGTTGATCCCCGCTGAGCTGGCGGATGACAGGGACTGCCCTGTCAGATCTCCGCTCTCCCCTATGGGGGGATCGGATGAACACGGGCCGTCTGTCCGTGTTCATCCGATCCTCTCTGCAGACGGATAGAAAAATAGGATTTTCCTCCGTCTGCAGAATCAGACCATAGTGGGGACGGATGATATCGGGTGTCAGCGGATGTTCATCCTCTGACACCCGCTATTCCATAGGGATGCATGTATGTCCGTATTTCATACGAAAACGGATGGATGAAATACGGACATACTGTCCGCACGTGTGAAAGGGGCCTTAACGACAACAAAAGTTGGCTGTTCATGCTCACCAACCGTTGGGCAATAAATCTGTTATGTTGGTTTATCCGATCGTGTGTACACAAGTTGGTCCAACTAAAATCCGATGTACAAACACGCATGCTCCGAACCAATGCTAAACATCAGACAACAATAGCAGAAGTTGCCCGAAGGGTGACGGTAAAGAGCTGAAAAACCACGTGGTTTGGTGAATGTTGGCTAAAAATGTTGTGCCGTGTGTATGCAGAACAAGTTCACGGCCAACGCCCTTCGGACCAAAATCCACGGAAAAGTTGGTTGGAAGTCCGATCGTGTGTACGGGGCTTAAGGCTGCTCTCCTGATATAGACTACACAAATGTTCATATGTGTAGGATGATATCTCTGCTGCTCACAGGAAGTGACAAGGACACTGCATTTTTGGCAAGACCAATAGGTATTTTTTGTATTTGCTAAAATTATTCTTGGGAAAAAAAAAGAATGCATTCAACTCACTGGAAGGACTGTAAGCTGCACTATAATTCATTTTTGTTCTTGTATTTAGTTACCATTTAAGTCAGCTTTATTGCGTTAACATCGTTTGTATCAATTCCGACGTTAATGTGTTAAAATTATGTAGAAACAGTTTATCATTAATATGACATGCTATTATTGTTTTTTCCAGAGTTTCACCCTTGAGTGACATTATGGTTTTCGGAATGAAGGCGCTGTTCTGACAACTATATTTTACATGCAGAGACCATTTTATATTAATCTCTCTCTTTAAGTGATCCCCAAGCTCAAGGGTCAGCAGGACAGTTCATTAGCAATTCAGAAAGTAGGGTCATGGGAGCAATTAGAGGCTTTCCATTCTCTAGTGATTTCTCCTCTTCTGTGACTGCTTGTTGGCTAGAGCCCAGCTGAGGAAGATTATTCCGCAGTGTCTCCAATGCATGACTAACTTCTCACCTCTGGTTGGTAAGGGGCCGTCACCCTTCAGTGTTTATTGTGGGAATGGAATGATTCCCTGTTCTATGGGTGGTGTGGCTGACAATGGTTTTAGGTGGTCCAACACTGTTCCCTCTCACATGAAGAATTCAGCTAACTGTAATCCAATAATATATCAATTCTTGCGTAAATGTCAAAGAGCAGACTACTTGGATACTTATGGACATGCACATGTAAGCTGCAAATCTAGTAGTCAGCTTTAATTGAAGCATTTGGACATTTATGCACCAGCTGATGAATGCTGAAAGACCGAAAGAAGACACTGTACCTCCCAGTGGGAAGCAGGCATTGTCCCAGCTACTTAACTGCACTAATCTTTATACAGCACCTGTAGAAATGCTGGAATAAGCATTAATCCATTCATTGGCATGCTGAGTTAAATGTCACATTGCACTACCCTGGTTTTAAAAGTTGGGGATTCATTTGGCATAAAGCATACATACATTTAAAAGGGTCAGCTTCACCCAGAAGTCAAAAGTGCAGTCATTCTCTATTCTTACATTCTCCACAATTCACTGTATAAATCATCCCAGGCTATGGTGTACCAGGTAATAGAATTATTATAGAGTTATGCCGCATACACACGATCAGAATTTCCGACAACAAAACCGCGTTTTTTTTTCCGACGGATGTTGGCTCAAACTTGTCTTGCATACACACGGTCGCACAAATGTCGCACTCCAAAGACATGCTGGTAGGTTAACTGGCTTCTGTCTAAAAAAAAAAAATGTCCCTAGTATATGAATGTGAGTTAGGGACTTTAGATTGTGAGCTCCTTGAGGGTAGGGACCGATGTGAATGTACAATGTATATGTAAAACGCTGCGTAAATTGATGGCGCTAAATAAGTACCTATATAATAATAATAATAATAATAATAATAAATGTTGCTCGGAAATTCCGATGGTCAAGAACGCGGAGACGTACAGCACTACGACGAGCTGAGAAAAATGAAGTACAATGATTCCGAGCCTCGGAAATGGCTACACACGGTCGGAATTTCCGACAAGAACATTTGTTGTTGGAAAAATTGAGAACCAGCTCTCAATCATTTGTTGTCGGAAATTCCAGAACCTGCGAACGGACCGAAAGTTTGCGAACTTTAGAACCCTATTAAATACAATGGACTCGAACGTTCGAAATCAAAAGTGCTAATTATCAAGGCTAATATGCAAGTTATTGTCCTAAAAAGGGTTTGGGGACCCGGGTCCTGCCCCAGGGGACATGTATCAATGCAAAAAAAAGTTTTAAAAACTGCAGTTTTTTCGGGAGCAGTGATTTTATTCATGCTTAAAGTGAAAAAAATAAATATTAATCAATATCATACCTGGGGGTGTCTAAAGTATTTTCACATGTTTAGAACTGTCCCTGCACAAAATGTAATTTCTAAAGGAAAAAAAGTAATTTAAAACTGCGGCTTTAATGTAATGTGTGGTCCCGGCAATATGGATGAAAATCATTGATAAAAATGGCATGGGTACCCCCCTCCCCCCCAGCCCATTACCAGCACCTTTGGGTCTTGTATGGATATTAAGGGGAACCCTGCACCCAAATTAAAAAAAGGCCCTATATACTCTGAACAGCAGTATACAGGCGGTGCAAACAAGACAGGGACTGTAGGTTTTTTCTTAAGTAGAATCTGTTTGTAATTTGGAACAGGTACATTTTTTAAGTGTAGCTCCAGACAAAAAATCTATTTTTAAACTTTTTGGAAAACATAGGGAAGGGTTATCACCCCTGTAACATTTGTTTTGCTGTCTGTGCACCTGTTCAGAACATTTCACCTCACTTTCCGTCCCAATGACAAATGTTTTTTGAAAATTTTGGGTTTTTATTGAAACAAGGATTGGCGATAAAGCATCAGTGGAGAGGAGACACCTTTATCCCATATTAACCCTTACAGGAGAGAATTTGCCTTCCTAGGGGTAGATTTCCTCTCACTTCCTGTTGTCTCCTTCCATTTGCAAGTAGGAGTCATTTGTAAGTTGGATGTTTGAAAGTAGGGGCCTGCCGTATATACTCTGCAGAAATTTTGCCCTTAGGTGTTGGTGTTGCCACAACACTGTAAGCCCTCACAGTTACTCTTGGTGGGCGCTGGAACGCCCTGCTGTGAACGCCCTGCTGTGAACGCCCTGCTGTGAACACCCTGCTGTGAACTATTATATCAAGAATTGTAATTACATGCCATTGTTGAACAGTGGTAGGAAAAATTGGGTCTTTGGTAGTGGCTGGTGGTGCTGGTGCCACAACACTGTAAGTCCTCACAGTTACTCTTGGTGGGCTCAGGAATGGGCCCAGCTGTGAAATATTAGCTCAAGAATTGTAATTTCATGCCCCTGTTAAACAGGGGCAGAAAAATTGGGCATTTGGTGGTGGTGGTGGTGGTGTTGCCACAACACTGTAAGGCCTCACAGTTACTCTTGGTGGGCACAGGAATGGGCCCTGCTGTGAATTATTAGATCAAGAATTGTAATTACACGCCCCTGTTGAACAGGGGCAGAAAAATTGGGACTTAGGCACTGGTGCCACAACACTGCAACCCCTCACAGATACTGTACTTGGAGCGCAGCAATGAGCCCTGCTGCAACGTATTGCATCAAAAATTTTAATTACACGCCCCTGTTAAACAGGGGCTGAAAAATTGGGCATTAGCCACTGGTGGCGGTGCCCAGAACCAAAAATGTTCTTACAAGCTATCAGCATGATCATTGAGGAGGAAGAGGATAGTCACTCAGCATAACAGGATAGTCACTCAGCATCAGCATAGGCAGTCTTGAAGGGATCTGACATTTAAAAAAAAATTACACTCAGCATCAGGTGCTTGGTAGCTGGTGGTGATCCAAGACTGATTCATTTTTATGAAGGTCAGTCGATCGACCGAGTCGGTGGACAGGCGCACCCTGTGATCGGTTACAAAGCCTCCAGCAGCACTGAATGTGCGTTACGAAAGAACACTGGATGCAGGACAGGCCAGTAGCTCAATTGTATACTGTGCAAGCTCTGCCCAGTGCTTCATCCTCAAAACCCAGTAACCCGGAGGATTTTCGGTGGGAAAGGTGTCCAAGTCTGATCTTGCCCCTAGGTATTCCTGCACCATGTAAACCAGACACTGGCGATGGTTGCTGTAACAGATCATACCTTGGGGCTGCGTACTAAAAAATTGTCTGAACGCATCGGTCAGACGTCCACCTTCTCCACCGCTCCTTCTTTGACTGACCGAAGCCTCAGCAACACGTTGTCCGGGACCAGGAATTTGTAACCTCCCAGTCTCTGGGAACGCGTTGCACAGACCTTTCTGCAAGGCCTCCCGAAGATGCTTCATCCTCTGCTCCCTCTGCAACGGCAAGATAAGGTCCGCAACCTTACCCTTGTAACATGGATCAAGGAGGGTTGCCAGCCAGTAATGATCCCTCTCCTTGATTGCACGAATACGAGGATCCCTACGCAGGCTTTGCAGGATCAGGGAGGCCAAGCAGCGTAGGTTTGCTGAGGCATTTGGTCCAGAGTCCTCTGGGTCACTCAAGACAACATGATCCGCAGCCACCTCCTCCTAGCCACGTACAAGTCCATGGGTGTCTTGGGACTGTAATTGATCCCTTGAAGACTGCTGCTGATGCTGAGTGCTAGGCTCCACCTCCATGCTGACACAATCCTCCTCCTCCTCATCCTCTTCCTGTGTGATAGCCGGGCCAGCAGGAACACTGTCTGGATAAAGGGGGCCTTGAGAGGTAAGGAAGTCCTCCTCTTCCTGCCTCTGTTCTGCCTTAAGTGCCCTGTCCATTATTCCACGCAGCTGAACTCCAACAGGTGGACAAGAGGGACAGTTTTACTGTTGCATGAAAACAAACAATGCATGCACTGTCAATGCTCACCATCCTCGTGGCCTCCTCAAATGGTGCCAGGACAGTGCATGCACTGGCGTGGGGAAAAAAAATCCAAGCTCCCCTGACCCTGTCCTGGTGCCATATTGCAACAGATATTCATTGATGGCCATCTGCTGCATGTGCAGCCGCTGCAGCATGGCCAACGTAGAGTTTCACCTGGTGGGCATGTCACAGATTAGGCGGTTCTTGGGTAGGTTGTAATCCTTTTGCAGGTGAGCCTGCCGAGCACTGGCATTATATGACCAGCAGAAATGTCCACAGAGTTTCCTAGCCTGCTTCAGGACCTCCTGTAAGTCCGGTTACCTGCCCAAGAACCGCTGCACCACCAAGTTAAGGACGTGAGCCAAACAGGGCACATGGGTCAGTTGTCCCTGTCGGAGGGTGGAGAGGAGGCTGGTTCCATTGTCGCAAACCTCCTTTCGTGGCTTAAGCTGGCGTGGCGTCAACCACCTCTGAGCCTGCCCCTGCAGAGCTGACAGAATCTCTGCCTTAGTGTGGCTCCTGTTCCCCAAGCACACCAGCTCAAGTACCGCATGGCATCTTTTTGCCTGCATACTTGCGAAGCCCCTTGAACGCCTACGGAGCACCGCTGTTTCCAAGGACAAAGCACAGGTAGAGGCCATGGAGGAAGAAGAAGAGGAGGGGGTGGAGGAGAGAGGTGTGTCAGAATCACCAGTAGTAACATTTTGGAGGCGTGGTGGCGGAACAACATCCAACACTTCTGCACCTTGTCCTGCATCCTTCCCAGCTGCCAGCAGAGTCACCCAATGCGCCGTGAAAGATAGGCAACATCCCTGTCCATGCCTGCTGGACCATGAGTCAGTGGTAATATGCACCTTACCGCTTACCGCCCTGTCCAGTGAGGCCAAGACATTGCCTTCCACATGCCGGTAGAGAGCCGGAATCGCCTTCCGTGAGAAAAAGTGGCATTTGGGAACCTGCCACTGAGGAACACACATTCCACAAACTCACGGAAGGGGGCAGAGTCTACCAACTGAAAAGGCAGCAGTTGAAGTGCTAGCAATTTAGCCAAGCTAGCATTCAACCACTGGGCATGTGGATGGCTGGGAGCGAACTTCTTTCAGCGGTGCAGCAGCTGGGGCAGGGAAATTTGCCTGGTACAATCTGACGTTGGTGTACCAATAGCAGATACCCCGCAAGTACTTGGCTGTGACACACCTAATTCTTCACCTTCATTCCTCTCAGTGCAGGTTTCAGAGAGGATTGAAGGTATAGTGGGGTTGGAGATCCCAGCTGATGAGGAGCAAGGAGAGGTCCGCTTTGTTCTTTGGTGTGGGTCTTTTAGGTATGCTTGCCAACGAACTGCATGGCAGGTCGACATATGTCTGGTCAAGCACGTGGTGCCCAAGTGGCTGATGTTTTGGTTACGCGAGATACGCTTCAGACATATGTTGCAAATGGCAATGGTGCGATCTGCTGCACACGTCTGAAAAAAGGCCCACACCAAAGAACTTTTGGAATAATGCTCAGAGACAGCAGCGCCCTGCACATGCGAAGCTCTGCGGTGTGATGCAGTCGGTGTTCTGCCCTTAAGTTGGCCCCTGGAGGGCATCCTGTCTCGTTGGAGATGTGCCTCCTCCACCTCCTCCTCCTCTCTCCTATCAGGCACCCACGTGGAGTCAGTGACCTCATCATCCCCCTCCCTCCTCATCACTGGAGAAAATCTGGCAGTATGCTTCAGCTGCTGGAACATGACTGCCAGATAGCTGTCCTTGTTGGGCACCCCCTCTCTCTGGGCTCACGTTACTACCCCCTCTCTCTGGGCTCACGTTACTGCCTTCCTCTAGCTGGGTTCCATCATCGGAGCCTTCAAAACGCTGGGCATCCTCCTGCAGCATGTACCCAACACTGTGGTCAAACAGTTCGGGGGACTTCTCAGGAGGACATGGTGGGGCTAGGGAAGGAGTGACTGATGCCTTTGAGCCGAGGGAAGAGGCCGCTTTGGCAGCTGCTTTGCCAGACAAAGTACCCTGAGCCTGGGTGAGAAAGGATGAGGAGGATGAGGATGGCTTGGTCATCCACTCTACCAAGTCTTGGGCATGTTGCGGCTCAACATGGCCAGCTGACGAAAAGAAGGACAAGCGTGTCCCACGGCCACGTGCTGATGAGGATGCACCGTGTCCACGACCAGCACTGTTGCCTCTAGACACAGAGCCTGCTTGCCCTCTTTTATTGCCTCATGACTGTGTGCCTCTCCTTGTTTGCCTTCCAGACATACTAATGGCCTGCAGTGAGATGTAGCTGCACAAAGGTGGGATGTAATATATATATATATATATATATATATATATATATATCTGTACTGATTATAATGCAGCTATCAGAATCAACTGCCTGCTGTGGTATTAGTATGAGAAAAGCAGAAATTGTCTTCAGTTAGTTTTAGGTGAACACTGTGCAGAGGACACAGTACACTAACTGAAAATACTTGCAGCTCTCTGCCTGTGGTTTTATTATGAGAACACCACAAATTGTATTCAGGTTCCTTTAAGTGAACGCTGTGCAAAGGACAGAAGTACTGCAGTACACTAAATGAAATGAAAGCAGCTCCCTGCCTGTGGTTTTATTATGAGAACATCACTAATTGTATTCAGGTAAGCTTTAGGTAAACGCTATGCAAAGGACACAGTACACTAAGTAAAACACTGCAGCTAGCACAATCACCTGCCTGCCTGTCACAGTATAGAGAATAACAGGAACGGATCTAGCTAAACTGAATACAGTGTATAAATATATATTAAAATCAGGTGTATAATAAAGGCCTTCAATACACCGCTCAGCGCCTCGGACTCGCACAATTGCAAAAAATGTCGTAGTGAGTAACCGACACTGGAAATAGGTAACACACAGATAATCAGAGTGATACCATAAACACATTTCTCTGATAATCTCAAAGAATTTCTAAGAGGAGCAGCCGTTTAAAAATATAAAATATAATAAAAATAGTATAAACATAAACAGTGGATCTGTGTCAGAAATATACTAGAAACGGCGCTAGTGTTGGTGAGATTCAGGTGGCCAACTCCACCTCCAAAATGATTAACAGTTTATGGCATATGAAACAGATATGCAGAGTGTCCAATAGTGTTCAATGGTGGTCCTAGATACAAACAGCATGCACCTTCACCGTGAAATCCTGATCCACCCAGTGGGAACACACTCCCCCTCAGGGGTTTAAACTCACCAGAGCAAAGCTCAAACAACGCCTTGAACAGGGGAGTAAATCGGAATCTTTTCAGCATTCAGCATCAGCCAAGGAGATGTCTGATCAGTGGGGACTGCCAAAAGAAATGCACAAACAGAAGAAGGCAAAAATAGCGTAACTCCGTTTATTTGGTCAAATTCCCCACACATCACATAGCCCCTTAAACGACTATAAACGAACCAGTATACATGTACTGATAAGATAACATAGAGGAGGGTTCAGGAGCAGTTTAAAAAAATGCTCAACTGCTCCTAAACGTCAGTTTACCAGCAGCAGTGTACATGAGGCCTAAGGTGCATATTTTGAATGCATCTTCTTTCATTATGTTTTATTTTATTTTTCCCTAGATGTAGGATTTTGTCAACAGGGGGCTGCCACATATGTCACATATGCCTCGTTTCCACTGAGCGGATCGGTTCGGTACGGTTCGTTACGGTACGCTATTTTGGGTGTTTCCATTTAGAAAGCGTGCCATAAAACCGAACCGTACCGCATTCTGGGTCCTGCTTCAGATGTGGGGCCATAGGAAATGGAACGGTTCGGTTAGGGCGGAGCTACAATACATTCCACTGATTGGCGGACACGCTAGGCATTTTTTCTAAACCCTAAATGGTCCCTGACGGTCCAACTTGCAGTGGAAACGCTCAACAGAATAGACCGGACCATTCATACCGTTCCAAACTGTACCGACCCGAACCGTTCCGTTCAGTGGAAACAAGGCAATATATGATCCTTGCATTTTAGTGCAAGGTCTTCTTTAAAATGTAATATGCTTTAGTTTATCAGACTTAGATGTATAGTATTAATTACATTCGTTTTTCTTTCACCTGGGGAGCTTGCCATTAACACACTTTCTGTCCTAGGAAGACAACACTCACCCGCTGTACTGTATCTACAGAGAGGTAGTGTTGTCACCCTGGGTTGCTCTCCTGATTTAGACTACAAACACCTTCCTTATTCCTGATCTCCATTACATAGGGCTGACATTTTTTTAGTTCATAGAAGACACCTGGGAAAGCTAATAACATTGTTTGAAATATCAATTCAGTCCACAAGGAGTAATGAGAACAATGGAATTTTGAATCCAGGGTCAACACATAAGGGTTGATTTACTAAAACTGGAGATTGCAAATTCTGGTGCAGCTCTGCATAGAAACCAATCAGCATCCACATTTTTTTTGTTGTCAAAGCCTAATTGAACAAGCCGAAGATAGAAGCTGATTGGCTACCATGCAGAGCTGCACCAGATTTTTCACTCTCCAGTTTTAGTAAACCAACCCCATATTTTTCTGCATTTGCAAAAAATGTAGTTTAGATAGAAAATAAAACCAATGAAGCTACCACACCTAAGGACTGACAAAATGCAATATATCGATTTTTTGTTTTTTGGGTTTTTATATTCTTTAACAAGTTTAGCAGTTCCTCATCTTAAAAGAGAAGTTTGGGAATTATAAATACAAACAATTATACCTACCTAGATCAACTACACCAATAACTCAGCGATCAAAGACCACTAATCGTTCATTTCTTGGTCTTCACTGAGCAGAGAGTCGGTGAGTCACTAGCTTGCTGCTCTGCCCCTCCAGCGCTCACATTGGACTGTGGAGGAGGCGGGTGTGGCTGGCTTAGTCTTTCAACAGCTCACTAAAGCCCCGTACTCACGGTCAGACTTTTGGCCAACAAACTTCATTTTGAGCAAGTTGGACCAACAATCCGACCGTGTGTACGCTCCATCGGACAAACTTTTTTGTTTTTTTGTGTGTTTTCATCGGACAAAAGTTGGGTCTGCAAACAGACAAACTTTTGACCAACAAAAGTCAGATGGAGCAAAGTCCGACCGTGTGTACAGAAAACCATAGGACTTTTGTCCGATGGACAAAACAACTAATGTTAAAATCAACCAACAATAGCAGAATTTGACCAAAGGGTGGTGGAAAAGAGCAGAAAAACCACGTGATTTTGCAAAAAGTTTTGGGAAAGTTTGCAGAAAAGTCAGAGCGTGTGTATGCTATGGGTGTTCCCGACCAACTCTGTTCGGACAAAAAACCATGGAAAAGTCAGATGGAAGTCCGACCGTGTGTATGGGGCTTAAGAGGCCAGGCTTCCTGCCAGTCTAGGCATCTGGGTGGATCCCGAATTTAAAGTCAGGATCGACCTCGAGCTTGGAACAGCTGAGTCAACTGAAATCAGGTCACTTGAGTGCAAAACGAAGTGCACTCCTGTGACCCACAGGAAAAGTATGGCCAAAAGATCTTTGGTCCTACTTCTCCTTTAAAACAATTTACTGTTTTCACACTTTTGCTGTAATCATTTTTTAACAGTATCTCTTGCAGTATTTAATGTTAAAAACATGCTTTGCAGATCATTGCAATTTTTCCAATGGTTACTTATACCTTATAGCGTTATATGTTTTTTTTTTGTTTGCCTCTCAATAGTCTTCAGTGTTCAGACACAAAGATTATGTTATATTTTTCACCTCCCTGCACCTTTCAATCAGGATAACCTGTGGGAAACTAGACTTGAAAGTCTTTACTGAGAAGTTCATTTTGCCTGATCAAAGGGAAAACTGCCCAGACTTTAAAGAGCAGCATATGGAGTTGAATGCCAGATAGACGGCCCGGAAAAAATTCAAGAATTGAAGTGTATATGTTGCCTCTAAACTGCTAACAGTGCTCCAATTATTGTGTTCTTCTTTTACCCACCAGAAGTCGATTATATGAGGCTGGTGCCTTGTGAGGTAAGAGTCTAACTCACTTGTGGTTCTGGGCTTGGTTCAAGCTTGCCAAACAAAAATAAATGGAATGGATGTAATAACCTCTTTATGTAGAAAACCATAAAATTCTGCATGGCCGTGTAAACAAATTAAGTAATTTTCTATTTTTTTTTTTTTTTCGTTATGGACAGATTTTCAGGCCAAAAGTGAGGGTGTGGGCTACAGTTTATGAGCTCCCCATCAAAATATTATACTCAATATGAAGTTCTATGTCAAAACAGCTGTTTTTGGCCCAATCTATATTATTTTGTGGCTTCTGACAGGAATTAAAGCATTTTTTACCATTTGAGAAAATGTGAAAAACAAGCACTTTAAAAAAAATATATATATATACCAATACAAAAAAATGCAAAAATGTCAGTTTTATGATAAAAATTGTTATATCACCACATTAATTACATCATCATGCTGTATTTCTAGCAAGAACTGTTCCATAGACTCAGAATCATAATTACTAAGTTTCCCTTCTAGGCTCATAACATGTCTGGACTAGTTTTGAAATAATCCTTTCACAGTTTACTTGACTGCGTGTATGGGTGACTGCCAGAACATACCATAACAGCAAAAAAGCTAACCCAAAGATTCATGTTTTACTTGACAAGGATGAGATAATCCAGGTATTCTTATACTATTTCATATAGTCTAGGAAGGCAACGTGAATGGTTTGCTGTTACAAATTAGGCAAAACTCAATAATTGTTCTATGGTATGGCTGTTCTACATGGGATCAATTAACTTCTGAGTGTTAAGTATAATAATGGAAGCATAGTGTGAATCTGCTAAACCTGGGCAGGAACTAACTCTGGAATTACTTTGTCTTGGCACCTAATGCTATTTTACCGCTGTGCATGTGCCTTTAGTTAGTGTAAGGCCACTTTCACACTGAGGCGCTTGAAAAACTGCCAGTAAAACACTGAGCGCTTTTGAAGCGCTTTTCAGGCGCTTTTGAAGCGCTTTCAATTTATTTCAATGGAGAGGGGTGTTTTTTCAGCGCACTGCCCCAGTGTGAAAGGATTAATTGATTTTAATGGAAATAAGTTTTCAGGCGCTTTTTTTAGCGTGAAAGTGCCTGAAAAGCGCCTCAGTGTGAAAGTGGTCTTCAGGTTCAAAAATTGCTAATAGGTAAGTAAGAGTTTTTGTGGCAGAAGCGACCGTTTAAATTTGTTTCTACCCTACTTGCTGTCAAATTTAGATTTTTAAAGGTTTACTTGAATATACCATTGGGAAGCATTTTCTGTTTGATGAAAAATCTTAAAAAAAAAAAAAAAAAACAGACTGAAACTTTATAGTACTTGAATATAGTTACTGTATGTATATGTAAATGCATTATGTAGTAATCCCACAAAGTTAATATATGTGTAAAGTCTGTGGTTGGTGGTTAGCTAGTGTTCTGACAAAAATTTTAAATTTTGACTTTGATATATATATTTTTTTTAGTTTCCACAAAGAAGCAATGATTCTATAAAAATAATGTTATTATTATTATTATTATTATTAGCATAGTGCAGGTCAGTAATTAAAGGGCAGGGATGTTGGAGTAATCTTTGATGGCGTTATATGTTAGGCACACTGCGGTGTAATTACCTTGTATTTTGTTTATTTTGGTGCTTGTACTTGGCGACACACTGGTTACATCATGCATAGGTAACTGCTTTTACCTGCTGATGTTGTCAACCCGCTTAAACTTTATATGCTGTATTCATCATACTAGTCCTAAAACTCTTTCTTACATTGATCACAGTGTGTATCAGAGTTTTAAGTGTGCCCCAACATGACCTGTAGGTTTCTTGTGGTGAACATAGCTCAGTTTATTAGGTATTGGCTGGGTGCCTCTTGTTTTATTGTCTTTTCTAATGGTTTTCTGTGTAGTACTGTTGGCTATGAAGAACTTTTATAACTTTTAATTACTCTTGAGTTTATGTCTTTGGGGCATGCTGAGTTCATACTTAACACTAGAAGGTAATTTTTATTAAATGTACAAAACCAATTAAAAGCCCAACATGCATCTCCAGCATTCAGCTATCTTTGGGTTAGAGCTTTGTGATTAGTTGTACAGTAAAACTTCTTAAAAGTAATAACTACTAGTTAATTTTGTGGAGAAAAGTCAAAATTATTGTTATCGAAGGCGTCAGGATAAACAAAACAATCACCAAGTGTGCATAATAGCCGGTTGGTATTTTTTTTTGTGTGTGCTGTATATACTGTACTGTATAACTGTACTGAAGGCTGCAAATTTGTTCCAGACAGGTGTGCAAATTGTGTAATGGCTGCTTTTGAGCTAAAACTCATAAAAGCAAAGCATTTAACAAGAGATATTGCTAGGATTGTGAAAGACTTGTGGCATCCCTGGGTACTGAAACAATAAGGATAAAGCCAATGCGCTGTGGTGAACAGTGGGTATGGTCTCACTGCCTGTCCTGACAGTGGGATGGGGCTTAAAGGGGTATAAGTAAAGTAGGATTCCAGACACAACCCAATTAGTCATAAAAATGTCCCCTCCCCCTTTTAACGACTATGCTGACTAACTTGTTTAAGAAAGATGTCTATACATGAATATTCTCAGCCTGCTCCAGTCCGGTGATCCCCTATATAAGCCAGTGTCTTCTCCAGGGGAGAGGATAGAGTTCTCGACAATGGCTGGAAATGTCTAGGAGTGAAGATGACTGCCATGGACTCCCATGTCCCATCCATTGTCAGGGGTGCCTCCTTTCCCCTGCAGCCGCTGCTGGCTGACATAGGGGAGCCAGATCACGCGACTGGACCGGATCGGACTGAAAATAGGTAAGTATAACCATCCTTTCTTACACAGATTAGTCAGAATAGGTAGTTGTGGGTTGGGAGATATTTTAAACACCAGTATGGTTGAGGCTTGAATTCTACTTTTAATAGAACCAGAGCCTATTCGTTGTACCTATGCCATAGTCAGTGCAACACCTTCATGACGGAAGGTAAAAAAATCTTATACGTCAACCTACTCCTGCAACTTTGGCATGTGTTAGTAAAACTGTAAGTTTCCTATTAATAAAGCCAACAGCTACAGTATTTGTAGCTGCTATCTTTTTTAATTTGCAACTTCTAGGGTGCAGAATCACTTTAACAGCTGTTCATTTGCAAAATCAAGCTAATGGCCTAACAATTCTTTCCATAGGAAGACACATTATTCTACATAGAGGGGTTGACTGTCAATATTCTGGGCCAGAGTCTTTGCAAAGTTGCTCTCATAGTCTATCACTCTAAGGTTAATTTCATGGGGCCCAAAGTGGGGCCCACAATGGGGGAAACACATGGCTCTCTTACCACCACAAATGGGAGTCCTTCATGGCTCCCTCTTCCTATATATTCGAGCCAGGAAGAGTAAATTTAGACTGGCTGGAGACAGGGCAGAGATTGCCCTCAAAGTTTCACTAACCCCCTCTTACAGGCAAGACTGTTAAGTTTAGCAACATGACAGGAATCAGTGGTGCTGTAGAGGCAGCCACAATTAAAAAAAATGTTAAGTAGTGGCAGACCTAGGGCATCTAGCTGGATATGCGGAGCACGTGTTATTGATGCCCTTGCATATGTCTAATCTGCACAAAAACAAAATGCACATTTTAAAGCAACACATGATACTTGGTGCACTGCTTAGTCATTAATTTTGATTGGCAGCCCAACGCACATGTATTTTAGCGCACAGGTGTGATCGTAATAAAAACTTTGTAGCATTCTCTTAAAACCTCTATATACTAAAATATAAAAAACAAACACCCCACATTTAAAAATGAAATTTTTAGTTTTTTTTGCATACAGTTCTCATAAAGTGACCTGTCAGTTCAGGGTCACTTGTATATAAAAGCATACCTCCTAAAAGAAGAGGGAACTTGTCTTTATGGTAGCACTTTTTTTTTTTAAATGCTGTCAATCCACTGCTTCCTGATCACTGCAAACATACCACATGTGGAAAACCTGTACCCCTGAGACATGCTGAAGGTTAATACGTCACTACAGCATGTATGGGTCAGTGAGAGGAGCGACAGCATTGGGGGGGGGGGTGGATATTGGAAATCAAATATTATTTGACTGATAAAATACTCTCAGAGGTTGGGGAGCAGCATAGCAGTGGCATTTTAACTAATGGGCCATCCAAAGGGTAAGTGCACTCTCTCTGCTTTTTTCAGGTATGATTTTATATACAAGTGACAGACAGGGTCACTTTAAGTTAAGTTTTAGTTGCTTCCAGAACAAGGCTGAAGCCCCAGCACAGCCCCATATTTTATGTAGACTGCTAGCAACAGCTGTCTCTCTGTCTGGGCATTTTGTAGCTGTACATTTTTATTATACCTTTCACATTCCATTCTGCTTTGGGAAGCATGTAACTAAAAGCTATAGTGGTTGTACATAATATACCATGGTAGATTGCTGCTATTGCTTCTGTAGGTCTCATGATAAAAATATATAACTGGATTATATTTAAGCCTGGAAACTGAGAATGCATGATTAATAACTTTTAAAGATAACTGTACTTTTTATTATGGATATACTTTAATTGTTTTTCATCAACAACCCCCAATGTCTTATGCCGCGTATACATGGTCGGAAATTCCGCCAGCAAAAGTCCAATGTCAGCTTTTGGTTGGAAATTCCGACCGTGTGTAGGCTTCATCCGACGTTTGCTGTTGGAATTTCAGCCAGCAAAAAATTGAGAGCAGGTTTCCAAATTTTCAGACGAGAAAAATTCCGTTCGGAAATTCCGATCGTCTGTAGCAATTCCAACGCGCAAAATTCTGACGCATGCTTGGAAACAATTGGACGCATGCTCGGAAGCATTGAACTTAATTTTCTCGGCTCGTTGTAGTGTTGTACGTCACCGCGTTCTTGACGGTTGAAAGTTCAGAGAACTTTTGTGTGACCGTGTGTATGCAAGCCAAGATTAAGCGGAATTCCGTCGGAAAAACCATCCAAGGTTTTTCTGACGGAATTTCCGCTCGTGTGTACGGGGCATTAGGCCGGCCATAGATGGAGCAAATTTCTTTCCATCAACGCAGTCAATGTGAATAAGGGAATCCCTCCCACAGAGCCACTTTGTTCTCCTAGTGGAGGGGGGGCAGGCGAAGCTGTCCTCGCTGGGAGACCACAGTGATTATTGCTAGTGGCCATAGCAGCCTGTAAAACCCAACAGGCTGGTTCTCCCCAAGTTGATTGATTGATCAACTTGGGTACATTCAGCCTGCCCATACATAGTTCGCATCTCGGCCGGTTTCTGCTGAACCAGCCAAGATTTGAACCGTGTCTGGCCGTCTTTAGGCATAGGTCAAATTTTTTGTTCAACCAGTTGAATGAAAAAACAGACCAGATTCCCCCATCCACACACATTTTAATACACAGATCAGTTCGCTGTCTATTGCCTGTAGCGTTCATCGAGTGGAAATACACCAACTGGGTGGTTGTACAGAAGTCAATCAGTAGATCATCTAATAAAAAAAAAAAGTTTTGGCTGGAGTTAGGCTTTAAGGTGGGGGTCATTCCTTGTAACGACAGCATATAAGACTTGTACTTTATATACCTGTCGTTTTTGCATTCCCTTGAAAAGCAGCATTAACTAAAGTAAAAAGCTATTTCTATAATGGATTTTCACAAGATAGGAAAACAAAAGGCTTTAAATCCACTTTTGACAGGCAGACATTTTATATGATGTTTTGGATTTTTTTCCACGGTCAACAAATTTGCTGAGACTTTGGGTGGTAAAAGAAGCCTTATCCTTTTTCTCCTTTGCCAAGAAATAGAAATCATTTTGAATTACTTTCCTGTGCTGTAGCTGACATGGTTCTCCTGTGTGAAAGAGCTGCACTTCCAAGCACT
Source organism: Rana muscosa (assembly GCA_029206835.1). NCBI lineage: Eukaryota > Metazoa > Chordata > Amphibia > Anura > Ranidae > Rana > Rana muscosa. The sequence continues at coordinate 295,065,744 of CM055116.1, forward strand.
GGCATCTGGACAAAACAGAAGCCTATTCCACTGGGACGCAGTTAGAGACATAAGAATAAGCACATGTGTAATGTGTTAGATTCCAGTACGTATGGTGCTGCAAAGAGATTAAAACCATACTTTGTGTATTTATTTATATGCTGCCAAACCTGCTGTGCCTGCTCTTTTGACATCCACAACCTGGTATTTGTAACAAGAACTGTCTACATAATTAAAATAAAATTAGACTTTACTTTAAAGGAGATCAACAAAAAAATATGACATTTGGTAATAAATTATATGAATAGCAAATTACCTGTCTCCCTATTTTGTCTATGGATACGCCTAAGCGGAAAATGTGGAATTTAGGGTTGGCTTAGCCCAAAAATGTTTATAATGGTTGTGTTCAGGACAGAACTAGCTAGTATAGACTTTATGGTCTGATTCACAGAAGAATAGAATGCAGTGAGATAGGGCAACTGCAATTTAGTACTAGGTGTTTGTGGTTCATTGATATTTGTGTTTTATAGAATTAAATGGCAATACCATACCTCCCAACTTTTGAATATGCAACTGCGGAACATTTTTTTTTATCCGGGATCAAATTTGTTGAGCGGGGGGGCTAAAAAATTTTTTTTTCAAAGTGGTTGAGCCGGGGGGGGGGGGGGGGCGGGGGTGTTTGGGTGCTACCACAGGACGGCAACAAAAATTCCGGTATACTACATACAGTTTTGGTTTTCCTCTTCATTGGCTCGGGAGCTTGAACCTCAGGCCTGGCCTTATGCTTTCCAAGTTGACCAGTGAGCCCATCCTATGAAATGATGGCCCAACAGTCAGGCGTAGACGGTAGGAACCAGGCTCATGACCCAGGAAGCTGGCACAATATTTATATTTATTTAATGCCAACTGTAATAGTTAAGCAACTCTACTGCAGTTAAGCAATACAGCTTGGTCACCAACATGTAATGGTGGATAGCATGGGCAACCGCAGGTAGGGGCAAGGGGGGGAAATTGCCCCCCTGTAATCGTCAAGAAGGTGTTGTAGTTGCCAGCTGCAGTGTCCGCTGTGGCCGCCGCTGACTTTTTTCTGAGTCAGCCGGCTGCTCTCTGTCCTGACACATCTGATGTCCCTCCCTCACCCGCGGCCCGCTCATCGGATGAGATGGCTCGGCAGCTCGGCCGTTCCTCCGCTCCTCTTCAGTAATTGGCTGCCTGCCTCTGTACACGTGTAGAACCGGCCAGCGCCGGCACCGCCCACTCAGTGCAGTCAGTGGCCGAGCTGCTGACTGATACGCTGCCAGTGCCTACTCATCACATCACATGAAATCCTGACCTGAAGTGAGTGGCATATACAGTTGCAAGCAACAGAAGAAGAACCACAGGTAAGAGCAGTTAGGAGGAGCATTTTGATTTATATATTGCTGGAAAGTTGGACAGCTATTACTGGAAAGATATGTCTGTGTATGTTATAAGAGATAATTCATCTTCTTCACTTTGTATAGGCTGTTTTCATCAAGATTCAAACATGGCCACAACAAATGTATTGCAATACATTGCAATATAAAAAGATGTACATTCTCTAGGCTATATGTATATGGGTATGGACTGACGGTACGCCTGGCCTGAGGAACTTCCAATACAAAGTGAAGCTGAATTATCTCCTATATAACACATATATCTTTCAACTGAAAAGATATATGTGTTATATAAGAGATAATTCAACGTCACATTGTATTGGAAATTAGACATGTGCATTCGTTTTCGTCCGAATGCATTTTCGCCTGAATTTCAGGTATTTTCGTTATCGTTTTAACAAACGAAAACGAAAGCGCAGAATTCAAAAACTGAAAAATCCGACATAAACAAATGCTTTATTTTCGTTTTTGTTGCAACAACAGTTCGATATAGATAGGAGATTCGACATGACGCTGACAATAACAATCTGTGTCTATCGAATCTGCGGTCGAATGTACCTAACCTTAACTCTATTAGTCCAAGATTATTCTACATAGAGAGAAAAGATTCGACATAGAGAGAAAAGATTTGACATTATAGAGAGAAACGATTCGACATAGAGAGAAAAGATCGCTGCTGGAATTGGGTGGGGGAAGTAAAATAAAAATAATGATGATGATGAATGTTATTGGCTGATTGTAACCAAAGAAGAGGAGCAGTAAAATAGCTAGAACTAACTTGACAATTCAACATGAACGACGAAGATTTGACAAAGCATCGAAAAACATACAAACGTCGAATCTGTCATTGAAGACTTATGGTGTCTGTCGAAAGTTCTAAGAAGATTAGACGGAGCAGCTAAACTGTACGACGCTGCAATCGTACATTTACGGTCAAATGCATCCGCCCGTAGGCTATAGAAAAATTCTAATGTTGGTTGACTAGTAATAATAATTAAAAAATATAATTATTACTAGTCATAGAAACATTAGAATTCTACTATAGCTAGCTCGTAGGCGGAACATTCGACCGGAAATGTATGATTGCGGCGTCGTACAGTTTGGCTGCTCCGTCGAATCTCCTTTGAACATCCGACAGACACCATAAGCCTTCAATGACAGATTTGACCTTAATTATTTCAGATTTTCGGACTAATGCAATTTCTAACGAAAAAACAAAATAAATACAAACGAATTTCGGGAGTAACTAAATAAATAAATTTTTCGGACGAAAACGAAATTCCGAAACAAAATATTTCAGTGTGCACATGTCTATTGGAAATTACTCATGCCCATATAAATATAGCCCAGAGAATGTACATCTTTTTATATTGCATGGGTGACCTTAAAATGATGCCCCCCCTGAAAAAAGTTATGCAGACACCCATGGTGGATAGTGAAGTAAAAGTAGAACACTGGTAAGTTGTGTGCTGAATCTCTCTCTGCCACTGTGGGAACTGCTGTGCCAGAGATTAGAGGATGCTAATATCAAGATTTATTCAATAATTATAGCAAAGAATTAATATTTTTTCCTCCTGAAGTTCATCTTTAGGAAACTTGAAATCTATATTTGCTTTTAATCATTTTAATAAAGAAACAGGGAAGGTCTTTGAACATGTTTGACACATTGATGCATCCCCACCAAGTCTGAAGGGTTTCAGTTCAGAAGTCCTCATTGTGGAACCAAAATAATGGTGAAACGGAGAGGAATACTGTTTACTCAAGCTCATTCACATTACTCATCTCCAATGAACACAATTTACCGGTAGTAATTTATCAAAAACTGAATAATACACCACCCAACATTTTAGGTATTTTAAGATTTGAAAGAGGTGGGAGTCCTTAGAGGTGGCACCTCAAAAAACGTTATGGTCAAATTAGATGGTGTTTGGTGAGTCAAGGCAGGCCATAATGTATTTTTTCTTTATCCTGAAGTAATAGCATATATGGATAGTTACAGCTCGGTAATGGGCAAAAATACTGTAGTATTTAAAAAATGCTGGCATACACAAAATTGAAACTAGTGCACCAGGCATATTTAAAATATCTGCATGGTGATTGATATCTGCTGACCAAGGAAATCTCTCCACTAAAGCTATTCATACATTAGTAGAATTTCATTTGAGAATTTTCATTTTTGCAGCATTCGAATTTGTATTGGTTAGTTGGCTCAAATTTACGAGAATTTTTTACTACAGTGACAAGAACATTTGAAGGAGCAGGATGGCACATTTTTTCTTGAACAAAATTATAACTGTGAATGTGGTTTTCACCCGGGAATATCTTACATAATGTGATGTGCATGTTCTAAGCACAAAGGAAACCTGTTTACTATATCTGGGATTCCAGTCAAATAACCGGTCTGGACGACATTTTAAGGGCATATGAATGAAATTGATTCAATAATGGCATGATCAAATGCCACGACTAAATATTTTCCAGACTTTCTGTACCAACAATCAATCAAAAATGTACTGGTGTATTGGCAGCTTTAGTTGCAGTTTTCCCCCTCGCAATAGATGGGGGTTGATTTACTAAAACTGGAGAATGCTAATTCTGGTGCAGCTGTGCGTGGTAGCCAATCAGCTTCTAACTTCAACTTGTTAAATTAGGCTTTGCCAAAAAAAAAAAAAAATGGAAGCTGATTGGTTTCTATGCAGAGCTGCACCAGATTTTGTACTCTCCAGTTTTAGCAAATCAATCCCATAATGTCTAAAGCCTCGTAAACACGGTCGGACTTCAAGCAAACTTTTCCGTGGATTTTTGTCTGAAGGGAGTTGGCCGGGCACACCCATAGCATACACACGGCAGGACTTTTCTGCAAACTTTCCCAAAACTTTCCCAACATCACGTGGTTTTTCTGCTCTTTTCTGCTCTTTACCGCCACCCTTTGGTCAACTTCTGCTATTGTTGGTTGATTTTAACATTGGTTCTGGGCATGCGTATTTGTTCTTCGGACAAAAGTCCGATGGATTTCTCTACACACGGTCGGACTTTGCACCATCGGACTTTTGTTGCCGAAAAGTTTGTCCGTTTGCAGAGCGAACTTTTGTCCAATGAAAACCGAAAAAGTTTGTCCGATGGAGAGTACACATGGTAGTTTTTTTTGGAAAACTTGCTCATTTTGAAGTTTGTTGGCAAAAAGTCAGACGGTGTGTACGGGCCTTTAGATACCAAATCCTCAGGTGCCAAAACACATTATTTGTGATTGGTCGTTTAAATGCTTTTTTTACCTGAGACTACCAATTATTTGTAACTGCAGGAAGCAGAAAATTGTATCCATTCCAGGGGGACATCTTCCATTTGTGTCAAGAGACAAATTAGTTAACAAATCGCATGAGAAAATTGTCAGCTGGCAATACCGTTCATTATGTGACTGATTTAAATCTCATTCTAAAATGCCAAAAACCTCTTAAATGGAATGCATTTTCTTCCGTTTTATCTCTAATTGTATTTCCTGATATTCCGAAGAAAATAAATGTTCTGCTGGATTATGAGCTAGGTAAAAGTTGCAAGGGTTTAAGAAGACCAGAGAAAATGGAGACAAAAATGTAAAGGTCAAAGAGTTAGCAGCCATCTGCAGGAAAAGTGCTCTGATGTTATTAATGCTATGCAATAACAGAATATCCTTTCTGTAATAAAAGTCAAAGAGAAAATGAGTCTTGTTGAACTGATCAGATATCAAATATCATGCCTAGGATAATAGGCAAATAGCATTTATTCTTTTGTTGTATGCTTTTGATATAGGTAATAAAGCCAAGCTTTCTACTCTGCTCATTAAAAGCTATATACAATGGATATGTGCAATGAAGTGTGACCAACATTACGTAGAACTAAGATTTTGTGTCTATGCCTATTTAATGTGCTTATTACTGACTGGAGTATAGTGTTTCATATTTTTTTCTAGAACAAAAATACATCCATTAGTAAACAAAAATGTCTATAGTTCCCAGGACCTCCATGACTTCAAGGTTACTCCCTTGGGCATCGTTAATAGAAAGAAAATCAAAAATATGCTACTTGTTGTTTGGTCAGAGTCCCCTGATTTAGCTCCTACTTCTTTGGAAATTGATGACCAAACACACTAATCTGACTAATCAAGCCCAATTAGGAGCACATACCTCAATTTCCAAATACATTTTTCAAGATGGGTGGGATTTCATGAAAATGACTCGGAATCACAAAATTCTTTTTTTTTTTTACAAGAAGATTTTTATTTATTTAGATCTTTACAATACAAGCGATGCAAACCCGCAATCCTTTACATGAAGGACAATACCCAGTAACTTAGAAAACACAATTTTTTTTTTACTCCCATGAACAAAATGTAGCTTAACATTTGTTTGCACTCGTTGTTACAGCAGTTCTAGTATGACATAGCTAACTGTGGTGTGTTATCAGTGTGATTTCAGAAAACGAAAGGCCCGTACACACGATCGGGAATTGTGTGATGGCAGGGTTTTGTCGGAAAATCCGACCATTTATATGCTCCATCGGACAATTGTTGGATAGTATGCTTTAAAATTTTCCGACAACAAATGTGTGATGTCGGATTATCCGATCGTGTGTGCACAAGTCCGTCGTAAAAAAATCCAAAGTACAAACACGCATGCTCAGAAGCAATGATAACCATTGACAACATTAGCAGAAGTTGCCCAAAGGGTGGTGTTAAAGAGCTAAAAAACCACGTAGCTTCGTATTTGTTGTCTGCCATCTGCATGCAGAACAAGTTCACGGCCAATGCCCTTCAGACAAAATTCCACGGCTTTGTCCGATGGAAATCCGATTGTGTGTCCGAGGCTTAATGAACACTGTAAACGGCTACTTCTGGGTTGCATGAAAAAAAAAAAACTGACAGCTCCGGTTAGTTCAGCGATATCCCCCAGATGTTGTTTTCTGACAGGGGGACTTTTTTAATAAAGTGAAGTATGGTCAAACTTATTTTGGCTATACATATCTTTTGGGTCACAGAATTACATTTACTAATGTGACCCAGGGCAGTAGTCTGCTAATAGCTAACAGGTCAGAGCTGCGCCACATTTGGGAAGAATCCTGACAATATTGGTGGGGTACACCTGGCTTCTTGATTGTCAGCTGGCTCTGCCTTTCAAGGTGCGACTGATAGCCATAGCTAGCTGCACCTGCCCCCTCCCCAGCCTTTGGCTTTAATAAGCGCTAGAGTATCAAAACAGGGTTCAGTGACTGACCGTCTCTATTCTCTGCTCTGCTACTCTAGTGTTTATTGTAACCAGCAGACCAAGATCTAACTGACCAGCAATCATGTGATCTGTCTGCTTTCTGTCATAGGATCCTTTCACACGGGCGATCCGCCCAACGGACTCCATTTTTCTCAGCAGGGGAGTCATCCGCTGAGCAAGTGGATGACAGATCCCTCTCTGCTCACTGTGCAGAGACGGGCCTGTCAGAGCCCCGATATCCTCTATGGGAAGATCGGATGAAAACGAATCACCTGTCTGTTTTCATCCGATCCCATCCACCAGATGGATGGAAAATAGGGTCACCATCCATCTGGCTTTCACGGACAGGATCACATAGCAGCAGGTGTCAGTGGACATGTCACAGCTGACATCCGCTGCTCTATAGGTCTGAATGGAGTGTCCGATCAGGTCCGCCTGAAAAACTGACAGGTGGACCTGATCTGAATGCCCGTGTGAAAGGGGCCTTAGAGCCAGCGTGGGATGGCAGCAATATCACACAGATGGTGCAGCATGGATGGAAGCATGTATGTATGTATGTATGTATGTTTTTTCACCTTCTTACCTCTAATAACTCTATAATTCTCCTTTAAATAAATTAATATAGAGTATACAATTGCTACATAAGCCATTTTTTTAAATGTAATGTTATTAAAAATTACAGTTCATTTCAGTCTGCAGCTGTCAAAGTTTCTAAAGCTTTCAAAAAACTCAATGCAGTGTGGCAACCTAGAGGTGTTCCACAAGTAAAATATTAGGTATCCCCTGCAATAGGATTTTCATTTTGGTGATATACTACCTAAGACTTTTTCTGCTAAAGAGATGCAGACGCTAGAGCTTTCTTCATTGGAACACTTGCTCAGGTGAGTATAATATGTGCACAAGCTCCCATTCAGGAATCGGCATAGTAAAATAAGCAACCATTTCTTCAGAACAAAAAGAGGGGGAATCTGCAAAAAATATTGTTAAATCATTGCAATTTTGCATACGTTGTACATGACCCAGAGGAAATAGTCTTTCTTCTCAACAGAAGTCAAGTTACACTTTAAAGTGGTTTTGGATAGAGTGGGGATGGATTAGAACCTTTTTTTTTAAGCAGGTATAGAGAAATCTCCCCAAAAAAGTGAAAATCATACCACTTGCCCCTAGAACAGGGAGATTTATGCTCTTCTACTGATCAGAAGCTGTATTCCTAAGATCATACTTTACAGACTATCAGTTTTAAGTTGTTTTAGTCATAGCAACAACAGGACAGAGAACTCTTTCCTCGCCCCACATGACAGCAATGGTTGCCTGAGTGGCTATTTAGCAAGCACCAGCACTGTTGTGTGAATGTATGAGAGGGAGTCACAGGCTCTCCAAACCTGTAAGGCCCTGTACACACGAGTGGAATTTCAGATGGAAAAAGTTTGATGGGAGCTTTTTGTCGGATATTCCGACCGTGTGTATGCCCCATCAGACTTTTTTTGTTGGAACTTCCGACGGACTTAGATAGAGAGCAGGTTCTCTATTTTTCTGACGGAAAAAAATCAGATTGGAATTTCCTATTGTGTGTACAAATTCCGACGCACTAAATTCCGACGCATGCTCGGAAACAAATCGACGCATGCTCGGAAGCATAGAACTTCATTTTCTTGACTCGTCGTAGTCTTTTACGTCACTGCGTTCTTGGCAGCCAAAAGTTCACCGAACTTTTGTGTGACCGTGTGTATGCAAGGCAGGCTTGAGCGGAATTCCGTCGGAAAAACCATCCAACTTTTTTCTGACTGAAATTCCACTCGTGTGTACAGGGCAAGAGTACCAGGTATGACACTTCACTTCCTGGGGTAAGCGTAGTAGTCAAGGGGGGAAGGCAAGGGACCTGTAAGCGGCTATGGGGGCTGCAATTTAGGTGAACTTGTTGATTTGGTGCTGTGGTTTAAGATGGTATTGAATTAAATATCTCTGAAACCAGAATTCATCTTAGTCCAAATAAGTAAAAAAAAAAGAACTGTACATGGGTGGCTTGTGTGGATCTTGGCCATAAAAGCTCCTTCTTCTGCTTCTGGATAATATTAGCCATTTACTTTGCTTGAAGTTGTTCACTAGTTTTACTTTGAACCTTTCGTTAATGATGAGCCATCACAATCTTGAGTTATAAGTTTTCACGCAGTGTTATGCTTTGCAGAAAATGTATTTATCTTAGTGCTGTGTGCTGACAGCCTCCTAAATATCATCCCCTGTGAAGCCTGAGCATGTTGAGATGTTTTGGTATCTGAAGTTCCTGACAAATGTGGCCTAACAATCAGCAGCTTTTCAAAGTCATGATGCATGTTGGATATCTTTCTCCACAGCCACTTCTATCCGAAACCTAAATAATTACTTTCACCTTAATAGGTCAGTGGTTCATTAACTAGGCATTTAGTATTTGAATCAGAAAAAATGTGCCTACACTTTGACTTTGTATTAGAGCATGGATCAGTAAATACATAGCTCTAACTGTACCTCATTTGGAGGGATTATTCCCCTTTGGAAACCAAGTTTCTGTGGCCCCCTTTTCCTCCTAAGTTGTCCCTCTTTTTTGTATGAAGTGTAAAGCTATACAAATTATTATTTAAAGTGATGTTAAAACCCAAAAGAAAAAAATTAATATATTGCAGATTACTAAATCTTAGATGTAGTAGATACATTTGTTTTCTTTTTAACAGGCCAACTGTCTATATAGATTGTGTAATAGCATGCCAGTTGCAAACTACAACTTTATGTAGAAATCAGTGTATAAGACTGATCTCTGGCTTCACAATAATTTCTTCTTAGGATACTATAGAATAAAAGAAATAATTAATGTCCATTATACATGTTGAAGATATAACCCCCACCTAGGTATGATTCTACATATCTGGTGGTCTTGTCCATGGCTCACCTCATTTTGGTTTTCCATTTTTGATCCACATGACCACATCTACGACTCAACACAACTTACTCCTCTCTCTATTCTCCCTGGATCCCTACCCTCCAGAAAGAAAAATCTCCTTCCTTCTAATAGCTGCCAGGGCAGTCATACCTAGGCATTGGAACTCCTCTACTCTTGCTGCTAAGGAAAACCCTACGTGATCATCGCACACAATTTTTCACTATATGAAACACCTGGATATGTTTCTGCACTGCAGCATGATTCAGAACGTTATTGGCTCAATGACCACAATTTTCTGTTTTCATTTAACAATAATTCTGCTGAGGTATTCGAGGGTGTTTTCTTGGTAACAGGGCTCTTTTGCCCCCCTCTCCATTTTTTCCTCAGTATCCCTTCAAATTCCCCTATCTTTCCTGACCTCTTCTCTTTCTCTGTTATCTATATAATTTTTTATTTACTTTGATGTCTTTCATGGGACTTGGCACTGTAATATCTCCATTTATACAGAGACTCTCACAGCAAATGAATGAACTGATTGCAACCTCCCCACCACCACAATTCTTCCTAAATTCATACTGGCTTGTACTATAATATAGCCCATTTTGGACTCATTTCATTTTTTTCATTTATTTATGTTCACTTTGGAGACCTTAAGATTTTGGTCTCTATCTGAATTCAGTGCTGCATTTTCATTCACTATAATATAGCCCAACCTAAATATTGAATTTCTCGTTGAATTCCCTGCCTCGTGATCTGTTTTATGGTCCTGTACTGTGTAAGGCAGTAGTTCTCAACTCCTGTCCTCGGGACTTACTAACAGGCCAGGTTTGCAAGATAACTGAAATACATCACAGGTGATATCCTTTGCTGCTCAGTGATTGCAGTATTCTAATCTGCATCTCCCCATGGTAATACCTTAAATCTGGCCTGTTAGTGGGTCCTGAGGACAGGAGTTGAGAACCACTGGTGTAATGTGTTCAACATTTCTTAACCAACATAATCTATATTAAATGGACAAAAGCTCAGAATGAATAGTAAGTATTTTGCCACCTCCTTGTAAATCACTTGTCTGTCCTTGGAATATCCAGTATTCCCCTGAATGTCCCCCTGCTTTCTAGAACTAGTTAAAATCAAGACTGTTTAGATTTTGCCTATTAAACCCCATTATTAAATCAAGCCTCTAAAATCCAAATTAAGGATACAGTGAAGTATTTGGGGATAGAGATTTCTCGGGATGTAAAAGACTATATTAATTTGAATTTGAAACCATTATTAGCAAAATTTAAAGACAAATGTCGAAGTTGGTGTAAGTTACCTCTGACGGTGATAGGAAGAGCAAATCTTATCAAAATGATTTGGGCTCTGCAACTGCTTTATGTGTTTAATAATTCACCCATATGGATTACAGCTTTTTGGTTTAGAAAAATAGAATCTCTCTTCAGAGAGTTGATTTGGAGGAAAAAACAACCACGTATAAAGTTAACAACATTACTGTTAACTAAGGAAGAGGGAGGTCTCGCAATCTCCCATCCCAAAAATTATTTTTTAGCCTCACAAATACAACATTTCAGTGAATGGACAACAGTATCACATTCTGATCCTATACAGAAATTGCTATTATCAGTTTACGAAGTATATCCACTGATTTCTTTCTTAGAATCGAGAAATCAATTGTGTGATAAAGGATTCCATACGGGTAAATTATTTGACATGGTATGGCAGGAAATGAGGAAAATTACTGAAGTAAAGGGATTTACTTCATACACTCCAATTTGGAATAATAGTAGTTATGGGGAACTGGGGAAATTGGAGGGGTTTGAGATTTGGAGGCAGAAGGGACTAAGGTATATGACACAGCTATTTGAGGAAGACATGATGAAAACCTTTAGTGAATTAAGTAAAGAATATAATATTCCAAATCAAAGTTTAATAAGTCAGTGGTAATAGCCTTTTTGGAAAAGACAGGGCAAATAAAAAAGGGTCTGATATCCCAATTATATGATATATTATTTGATAAATTTAAAAAAACCTGTGGATATTCCAGCAAGATTAGCCTGGTTAGGTGATATAGGGCCAATTTCAGATGAACAGTGGGCACAGGCATTATCAGTAATACCTCAGGCCTCCCTATCTCCAACACAAAATTTACCACAACTATTTATCCTACATAGGGCACATTACACACCAGAGAAATTATTCAAATGGAAATGTAGAGATACAGATCAATGTCCTAGATGTAAAGGGAGAGTAGCCAATCTAATACACATGTTATGGAGATGCCCTAAACTTCATCGCTATTGGTCTGGGGTGGTATCTATGATTAATAGTGTATTTGTGAGTGGGATGCTTATGGAGCCTGGGGGTTGTCTTCTGGGTATACTGGATGAATCAAGAATCCCAGGGGAGTATATTGTTTCAATAAATAGAAGTTTATTCCAGGCTCGTAAGCTCATTGCACAAAAGTGGTTATCACCATATCCACCAACTGTAGAAGAATGGAAAATACAAGTAAGGGAAACTGTAATTAAGGAAAGGTATACTTTCTTACGCAGAGGCTGTCTAGGGAAATTTGAAAAAATATGGAGAAGATGGTCTGATTATTTTGAGATATGATGAGAGAGGGGAGGGGGGACGGGTGAGTAGATGTCAGGGTCACCTGTGGCCAGGTGACAGATGCACACCGTAGGGGGACAGGAGTGCACCGCGAGGTAGTGAACCCTATGGCTGGCTTCTGTGGATAGGAAACTGGGTGGTTGTGGAAAGCGGGACCAGAGGAGCACAACCGGGATCCCAACGGAAGCGAGAGCCAAGATTCCCCAGGGCGCGGAGTCTAAGACCCAGCTGGTCTTCTCCAGGGCCTCTAGTGGTGAGGATGTTACGCTGCAGGCTGGGACCAGGTCGCGGCCCCTGGAGTTTCCTAGCTCACGCCCCGTAGGATAAGGGGAAGCAGCAGCACACGATAGAGAGAACCGAATAACAAGCCGAAGGTCAGGGGCCACAAGCAGACAAGGATAACGAAGGACGAGCCGAAGGTCAAGGGTCACGAGCAGACAGGGATGGTCGGGGACAAGCCAATAACGTAACAGAGAGACAGACGTAGCACACGGCAGGCAGGAACCCAAACACACAATGCCTAACAAACACGTTGATCAGCAAAGCAGGCTTGCAGTGCACAGGTTAATATAGTGTTCAGTGATAGGGCCTGGGGTGGAGTCAGGCTGGGAGGAGATTATAAAGGAAGCCAGGTGAAGGAGGTCTGGTCTCTAGATGAACACATGAGGAGGAAGGTAAGATGGCAGACAGACATTAATGCATATCCATGACAGTACCCTCCCTCTTACGAGGCCTCCCCCTTCCCCGCCTGGGCCCAGGTTTAGAGGGAAACTTCAGATGAAACTCCTTTAACAGACGAGGTGCAAAGACCTCAGATGCAGTGATCCAAGACCTCTCCTCAGGACCAAACCCTTTCCAATGAACGAGGTACTGAAGAACGCCTTTACAGAATCGGGAGTCCAGAATTTGACTGATCTCGTACTCCTGATTATCCTCCGAGACAGGCGCCACGGTAGGAAGAGGACGAGAGAATTTATTGAGGACTAAAGGCTTTAGAAGAGCAACATGAAAGGAGTTAGTGATTTTAAGGCTCTTAGGAATCTGGAGTTTGAAACAAACCGGATTCAGTTTAGCAGTTACCGTGTATGGACCGATGAATCGTGGAGCAAACTTCAGAGAAGGAACTCGGAGCTTGATGTTCCTGGTAGAGAGCCAGACTTTGTCCCCTGGCTGAAGAGAAGGCGGTTTACGCCTGCGGCGGTCGGCAAAGCCTTTGAATTTTTCAGCAGCTGCCCGGAGGGAATCATGAACGTGACCCCAAACGGAATTGAGAGACTCCTGAACCGAAGCCAAAGCTGGAATGTCTGGAGAACAGATCATAGGAAGAGGAAGTTGAGGGTGTTTTCCATAAACTGTGAAAAAGGGTGTCTTCTGCGAACTGGTATTCACATGATTGTTATGGGAGAATTCTGCCCACGGGAGTAGAGAGGACCAATCGTCATGGTGAGAAGACACAAAGGTGCGAAGAAAGACCTCTAACTCCTGATTAACCCTCTCAGTCTGTCCATTGGATTGGGGATGGTAAGAAGAAGAAAAATCCAAGACAATATTGAGGGATTTGCAAAAGGCTCTCCAAAAACGAGACGTGAATTGGACTCCCCTGTCGGAAACAATATGAGAAGGGACCCCATGTAGGCGGAGAATTTCTCGAATGAAAATGGGAACCAAGGCAGGGGCAGAAGGAAGACCAGGAAGAGGAACAAAATGAGCCATCTTGGAGAATCGATCGATTACCACCCAAATGACTGTATTATTCTCAGACAGTGGGAGATCGGTGATAAAATCCATGGCAATATGGGCCCAGGGTTCCTTAGGAATAGGCAAGGGCATGAGGAGACCAGCAGGAGCTTGTGTGGAGGATTTGGACTGAGCACAGACATGACAAGCTTTAACGTAGTCTTTGACGTCTGAGCGGAGATTAGGCCACCAGTAGTGACGACTGATGAGTAGGAAGGATCGGAGGAATCCAGAATGCCCTGCCACCTTGGAATCATGTCCCCAACGAAGGATCTTAGCTCTTAGCTCAGTGGGGACAAAGGTCTTACCAGGCGGAATTTTAGACTTCAGGGTGGTAGAGTGGGCAACAATGCATGAGGTGGGAATGATCGGCTCAGGTTCAGGGGCGGACTCCTCGTCCCAAGTGTCAAATGACCTAGAGAGCGCATCAGCCCGACCGTTGCAGGAACCAGGTTTGTAGGTAATCGTGAAATTAAAACGGGCAAAGAAGAGACTCCACCTGGCCTGTCTAGGATTCAGACGTTTAGCATTCTGTAGATACTGTAAATTCTTGTGATCGGTAAAGATCGTTATGGAGTGAGGGGAACCCTCCAAGAGATGACGCCACTCCTCTAACGCCAATTTAATTGCGAGAAGTTCCCGATCACCGATGGCATAATTCCTCTCTGCCTGAGAAAATTTTTTGGAGAAGAACGCACATGGTTGGCGTCTCTTCTCAAAGATTTGAAGAAGCACAGCTCCCACCCCCATTGAGGAAGCGTCCACTTCAATAAAAAATGCATTCCCAGGATTTGGTCTCCTCAAGAGGGGGCCAGAAACAAAGGCCTGTTTCAGGTTGTGAAATGCAGAGACAGCTTCGGGAGGCCAGTCTCTGGCATTCACACCCTTCTTGGTCAAAGCGATAATAGGCGCGGCAATGGAAGAGTAATTCCTTATGAACTGCCTATAATAATTAGTGAAGCCAAGAAAGCGCTGTGTGGCCTTGAGGCTAGCAGGAAGAGGCCAGTTGGTGATAGCCAAGACCTTCCCAGGGTCCATACGAAGCCCCGAACATGAGACAAAGCACCCCAAAAACAGGACCTCAGAACATTCAAAGGAACATTTCTCCAGCTTGGCATAGAGATTGTTCTCTCTAAGACGTTGAAGTACAGTGCGGACATGGTTTCTGTGGACGAGCAGATTTTCAGAAAAGATCAGAATGTCATCCAGATAGATGACAACAAACTGGTACAGCAGATCTCTGAAGATTTCATTGACAAAGTTTTGAAACACGGCTGGAGCATTACACAGACCAAAAGGCATCACCAGATATTCGTAATGCCCGTCTCTAGTGTTAAATGCAGTCTTCCATTCGTCACCCTCCCGTATTCGAATGAGATTGTACGCGCCTCTGAGATCCAACTTGGTGAAAATGGAGGCACCCTTCAACCTATCGAATAGCTCAGATATTAAGGGTAAGGGGTATCGATTTTTAATAGTAACCGCATTTAAACCCCGATAATCGATGCAGGGTCTTAAGGTACCATCCTTTTTGGCAACAAAAAAGAACCCTGCCCCTGCAGGCGATGAGGATTTCCGGATGAACCCTCTCTCCAGATTCTCTGCTACATACTCCGACATGGCCTGGGTCTCTGGGATGGACAGAGGGTAGGTACGACCCCTGGGTAGAGTTGCTCCGGGGACAAGATCAATAGCACAGTCAAAAGACCTGTGGGGAGGAAGCACCTCAGCTGATTTTTTACAGAACACATCCCGGTAATCGCTGTATGCGGCGGGAAGATCAGAAGAAACAGAAGTGGCAGCAACCGGAAGACTCTCCTTGGGGGTCACCTTGAGAAGACACGACGAGAAACATGAGGAACCCCAGGCCAGGATCTGCCCAGAGACCCAGTCCACATGTGGAGAGTGGAGCTGTAGCCAAGGGAGGCCCAATACAACTGGGGTAGAGGCCTTGGGTAGAATAAGAAAGGATATCCACTCCTGGTGGAGAATCCCTACCGACATCCTAATGGGTAGCGTCTGGAAGCGAATAGGGCCCCCTGGGAGAACAGTGCCATCAATTGCCGAGACTACCAATGGGGTAGTGAGAGGTGAAAGGGTAAGCTTCATAGAAGAAGCAGTTCTCCAATCCATGAAATTGCCGGCAGCCCCGGAATCCAGGTATGCAAGGGTTGACTGAGGAGAAGTGCCTACATGAAGGGACACCGGCAAGAGCAGGCGAGAAGGTGATGTTTCTGGGTCCAATACTCCACCTTCCAAATGTATTAGACCCGAGCGTTTCCCGGATGAAGCGAGCAGGAGTCACGAAAATGACCCTTGCCCCCACAATAGAGGCACAAGCCCAGAGTTCTGCGCCTAGCACGTTCTTCGGGGGTTAGTCTGGTCCGGCCCAGCTGCATAGGTTCTTCAGCAGGTAGAGGATGCTCCACGGAATGAAGGGAGGGGAGCTCAGACTGGCTAGGACCCAGAGAGTGCTGGCGTCTTTTTTCTAAGGACCTCTCTTGAAAACGAATGTCGATCTGGTTGCATAATGAAATTACATCGTCCAGACCGACGGGAATGGCTCTTCCCGCTAATTCGTCTTTCACTCGGTCAGAGAGGCCATGTAAAAAGGTAGCGACCAGGGCCTCATTATTCCAGCTCAATTCAGCTGTGTGGATACGGAACTGAAGAGCATATTGCCCCACTGAACTAGATTCTTGGCGAAGACGTAAGACAGCACTAGCCGCTGAAGAAGCCCGAGCCGGCTCTTCGAAGATATTACGAAAGAGCTTCAAGAATTCGGACAGACTGGAAACCACCGGATCGTTCCTCTCCCACAGGGGGGCAGCCCAGGCCAAAGCTTCACCGGAGAGGAGGGAAATGATATAGGCTACCTTAGCCCGGTCAGATAGGAAGCTTTGAGGCTGAAGCTCAAAATGAATAGTGCATTGGCTGAGAAACCCCCTGCAGGCCTTGGAGTCCCCAGAGAAACGGAACGGAGCTGGCAATCTTAGTGAGTGTGAGGCTGCGACTGGTGCGATAGGTACAGCCGCTGGTTGTACTTGGGGTTGCGGATTCGGGGTTCCCAAGGAGACCTGAAGCTGCTCGAATCGAGAAGCCAGATCCTGGAGGAATCGCATCACCTGGGTCTGATTTGATTCCTGGGTCTCAAGTCTGCGAACTATGCCCTGCAATGGATCATCCGCGGGAAGCGGGATGTCAGCCGGGTTCATGGCTGATCAAACTGTCAGGGTCACCTGTGGCCAGGTGACAGATGCACACCGTAGGGGGACAGGAGTGCACCGCGAGGTAGTGAACCCTATGGCTGGCTTCTGTGGATAGGAAACTGGGTGGTTGTGGAAAGCGGGACCAGAGGAGCACAACCGGGATCCCAACGGAAGCGAGAGCCAAGATTCCCCAGGGCGCGGAGTCTAAGACCCAGCTGGTCTTCTCCAGGGCCTCTAGTGGTGAGGATGTTACGCTGCAGGCTGGGACCAGGTCGCGGCCCCTGGAGTTTCCTAGCTCACGCCCCGTAGGATAAGGGGAAGCAGCAGCACACGATAGAGAGAACCGAATAACAAGCCGAAGGTCAGGGGCCACAAGCAGACAAGGATAACGAAGGACGAGCCGAAGGTCAAGGGTCACGAGCAGACAGGGATGGTCGGGGACAAGCCAATAACGTAACAGAGAGACAGACGTAGCACACGGCAGGCAGGAACCCAAACACACAATGCCTAACAAACACGTTGATCAGCAAAGCAGGCTTGCAGTGCACAGGTTAATATAGTGTTCAGTGATAGGGCCTGGGGTGGAGTCAGGCTGGGAGGAGATTATAAAGGAAGCCAGGTGAAGGAGGTCTGGTCTCTAGATGAACACATGAGGAGGAAGGTAAGATGGCAGACAGACATTAATGCATATCCATGACAGTAGAGATGGAAGAGGGGGGGGGATCATGGGGGCCAGGGGTAAGGGGGATGTGATTTGTTGTTTTTATTTTTTATTTTTATTTATTATTTTTTTTATTTTTTTTATTCCTTTTTTTTTTTTCATTAACCCTCTCAATGCGGGCTTGGGTTGTATGTTGTATTTGGTGTTTTTGTTGATTTGACAAAAAAAAAAAAAAAGAGAAGAAAGATTTTGCCTGAAAAAAGCAACAATTATATATCGTTCATACTTGGTAGCTTGTTCTCATGTTTTTTCTTTAATATTTTTGCTTAGCTTTTTCTAGTCTCAAAATAAAATGACCTGCTCCTTCTGGGTCCTGTTAAACATTGTTGTTTATTCTTCCTTCTAGACACCACAGCACAAAACATTAATCATAGGCTGTCAGCACAAATGTAATTCTCCACCAAATGGACTTCAGCCTATCTTAGCTTTCAAATCAACACTGACATCTGGATCAACAACCACCATGCAGTGATTTTGACTTTAGAAAACAAAAAAAAAGTAATATCATTTTGGAAAAAAAAAAATAAGACTTAAAGGGAAACTAAAATTGTGTATTTAATTTAAAAATGTATACATTTTTTCAAAGGAGCTGTATGAGGGGCTGTCAGTCCCTTTTCTTTGGCAATTACTTCTCTGTGTAAATTTTATCTTGAGCTATTGAGTTCTGTAAATACCAGGCTGCCATTCAACATGAAACACAAGCATTTGAAATTGTGAAAAGGGACAAGGAGCTCAGCCTGCTGTTTGAATATGAAAATACAATCCAGTTAAAGCAGAGTTCCAGACAAAAATAACAAAATAAAATAACAAAACCAGCTTCAGATGTTGAATAGTTCACATTGAATCTGATAGATCCACAACCCTTTCCACATTTAATCCACTAGATGTCTTCAGTCAATTAGCCAGCATCATCCAATCCACCTTCACAGGTGCCCCCATTGGCAAATTTTTCCTTATCTTTTTGCTCTGATGACAACAAAAATTCTCCTCACTTTCTTTCTTGAGGTACCAATGGCCACCAGGACAAGAGTGAATCACTATAGCAGGGACACGGATAGCAATAAAAACTTGACACAGGCTATAAAATAATGTACAGAATGAAAAAAAGTTGCCTTTACATTCATTTTACATATGGATAAAATATGTAATTTTGTTTACATAAAAACAAAGTGAACATAAAAAAGGAATAGTAGTGAAGAACAATGTTATATACAATTTTAAACAAAGCATACAATCGCTGTTTTAGTTTTGGTGCATTTTGGTACCATAAAACACTAATATGTAATGAATGTTTTGCTAGACACCACATCAATTCTGCAGCAAGAAGGACCTATTTAAATGCACTGCCCCTAGAAGGTGCAGATATGAACAGAGACTTAGCTATCTCTCCACCTAAGAGCAAGTTAGGTATTTATTAAACCAAAATCTTAACAGGACCTTAAAATAAGTATGTTAAAGTTGTATTAGCCTCCCTGGTGTTATGATTCTGTCTGGAATTATGTACCAAAAGCGGTACAATTATTTTGCATGGAAATTTGGTGTTATGTATTGTAGGCCTGCAATTCTTAGTAATTACTTAAACCTGACCAAACAAGAGTCTAGTAGACATCCCAGGTATGATAAAGTTTGAAACACAAAATCATAAATTATAATATAATAAATAACTATAAATATTTATAACAAATAATAATATAATAATAAAAAAAATTATTCAATAATGTAATCAAATCAAAAACACTGAAATTTGCTCAGTTGCAGAATTGTCGCTGTCATTAGATTTAGTGTTTGATGACGAATTTCCCCACAAATTGCTATCGCTCAATTCTGCAAGTGATTCTAATTTATTATCGCTGTTTTCTAGCTGGTCTAAAACCACTTTTGACATAAAGGGACACTTTTTGGTTGCTATGGACAATCTCCAGTTTCCAGGCAGAAAGAACAGTTTTTATTATATAAAACTGCATGCAGGACACTGGACAGACCACTAGGGACAAAGGGTGTGTGTGTAATTATTACATACAGTACTGTAATCAGTAAGATTACAGTATACTGTATGTATACTGCGTGTTTCACTTTTTGAATTTGGCGCTGAACTCCGTCCCCGTGCGTCGCAACGTCGCAGGGAATGGAGCTCGGCGCTCGGCAGTGTGAACCGAGCGAGGAGACAGCTCGCAGACACAGCGGGGAGACATCACAGGATCCAGGGGACAAGGTAAGTAACTTCCCTGTATCCTGCAATGCAATCCCGAGTCTGGCTCAGGGTTACCGCTCTTACAATGGAAAACTCACCTCGAGCCAGACTCGTGAATTTCCGCCAGGGAGGTTAAAGCCTAAATATTTTTTACCTGAATGCATCCCCTGCATTCAGGTAAAAAATGTTTAGGTGTAAGTATCACCCCCTCATCCCCACTTATACTTTTCTAAGTCCTTACTCGATCCAGCGCTGTGTCCGCCTATAGCAGCTTTCCCCACTCAATAGGCTTTGCTGAGGCACCCTCTGCTGTCAGTCAAATCATGTGACGAGGAAGCGGGGAGCGGGGACCAGCCGTGCTGTCTGTGTCTATGACATGCAGTGTGGGTCAGGATCGAGCCCACAGGTCTGCCCCCATAGGAAGCAACTTCCTATGGTGGCACACAGAGAAAAATAAGAGCCAGGAGTTTTTGGCCTTTACACGCATTGCTGCCGATTCCCATAGGATTTTCTGAGACACCCTCTGCTGTCAGTCAAATCATGTGACGAGGGAGAGGGGACCAGCCATGCTGTCTGTGTCTATGGACACAGACAGTATGGCTCGGGATCAAGCCCACAAGTGTGCCCCCATAGGAAGCAACTTCCTATGGTGGCACACAGAGAAAAGGAAGTGCCAGGAGTATTTGGCCTTTACACGCATTGCTGCTGAGTCAGAGATAGAGACGGGGAATGCACGTCGGATGCCATGACAGATATGGCTCCGGGTTGGTGTGATATCGGATGATAACGCACACAGGTTTTGTTAATTTGTGTACGTTTTCTACTTTCTAATAAATTTGTTGTAAGACGGATTTACACTATGTCGTTGTCTCCTATTTTATATAAACGTTGAAGTCTATGATTTACCAAGAAGGTTTGTCGGTGTGGAGAACCTTGGTGCTAAACCCCTGGATATCATCCTTTTGACCATTACCCTGATTATTACTTCTTCATGCTCTTTGGTTTTGTTTCTGGTAAAGCGTGTTTACTCTTTCTCCTGGGTGGTGGATGCAGGAGCCATGGTGACTCCTTAAGTTGATATGGATTGTCCCTTATAACCACTATTGGAGCAAACCTTTGTTGTCTACCTATTACCTATATTACATCACAGTGGTTACACCATTACTTCAGTCTTTTCCTCTATTTTTTTCTATAGAAGGTTCCATTTCTAGACTTATTACGCAATATTTTGAACAATGCACTTTATCATGTATATATGATAGCATTGCCATTCATTTGTGTTTATAATTAGCTATATATAGCGCTGCACTTTTTTATTTATTTATCTGGTATACAATTTCTGTTAGATTGTAGTGCTGGCTGCTACCTTTGTAAGACTTTAGCACAGTCATTTTTACAACCTTTTCAAGAGCCAGGAGTGCTGATGGAGAACCCCAGAAGAGAAGGGTCTGTGCAATTATGTAGGTTTATTACTATGCAAAAATGAAATATACAAAAAAAAAAAAGGCATAAAGGAACTGAAATATCTGCTCCTGCTCTAGGACATTATCAATTTATTGATAAATACCATGAATCTACCTATGTTTTGTAAACAAATTCTGCATTTTATAATCAAGAAATTAGATAGTTTTTGCAGTTTGTATTCTATTATTGCAATTTTTCATAGATTTACTGTTTTAAATGTAAAATTTCCTGTATACACAAATAATTACGTTAAACAAAATGTCCAGATTATATGAAATCTCCCAGTTTTACAGTTACTATATAGTCGTATCTTTGTAACTTGTTTGGAGATGTAAAGTACCATCTCCTGGTCCTGATAATATCCCCAGGCTTCTTCTACTTAAATTGTCAATCTCCTTCTATTTTGTAAAGTGCAAACTGTTGATACTAAATAAATCCTATATAATAATCATAGATGGGGAACTATGTATATGTAAGCTCCACTTAATGTTTGTGTCACTTTGTCCCTAGAGGGCTTTATTATTATTTGTAAAACCAGTAGTACAGCCACTATGTCCACCGCTATTATTGTAAAAACACATTGCTGGAAGCATATTGTAATGCTGGGCGGGAGATAAGATGACTGGGCAATTGTCCAGGGCCCCAGACTGTTTTTACGTTTATATTATATATGTCTGATCAGGTGGCTTACTGTCTTAAAGAGGAAGTAAACTTCCTCTGCAGACTTCTACCTATAGGTAAGCTTATAATAAGGCTTACCTATAGGTATTGAAAATATCTCCTAAACCTGTGACATCACTGGCGCATGCGCTCTGAAGGAACGGCCCACGGGTGATGTGAATCAGAAATGACGTCATCGCAGCTCCGGCCAATCACAGCGCCGGAGCCCCTGAACCCGGAAGAAGCTCCGGGAAAGATGTTGGCCGTGACAGCGGTGTGCCGGGACTGCTGCAACAACTTCATTTTAAGGCAAGTATTTCATAATGAGCTAGTATGCGATGCACACTAGCTCATTATGCCTTTGTCTTGCAGGTTTTTTTTTTGGGGGGGGGTTAGAGGTTTACAACCTCTTTAACAACTGCCTGTTGTCTCTGGTTACTTGGATTCACTGATGTTTGCAATATGTCTCTAGCAGCATTTTTCTGCTGTATCTATCTGGTAGGGTGGCATTATTCTGGGTACTGTGGCATAGCACCTCTCTGCATCTGGTAACAGATCTGGTAACTTTTTGGAATGTAGCATTGTGGACCTGTTGTTCTATCTATGAGCCTCATAACTGGCCTGGTATTGGCCAGTTTTCCTGTTCTGCTTGTAAAATTGGTAGCTCGGTTTCTCTTGACAACCCCCAGAACTACATTTCCCAAAAACTCTTGCCCTAAACAAAGTCAATACAGAAGCATTGTTTTGCTGGATAACAAATCAATGTATGCACATGGAGTGGGACAGAGAAAAGAAACATAGGCTCAGTTCTGTAGTCCAATTAGTAGGCCTGACCACACTGGTTGGGATTTCAGTGCAGCAAAATCCCAGTCAGGTAACAGCACACTGGGTTTCTGGCAGATTAACAGGTATATTTCTGTACTTGTATTATTCTTAAAAGGATCATGTGCAAGTATTGCAGAGATGTACTAAATGTTTTATTTTTTTTTTGCTCTTTAGAATCTAGCACTGAAAGGTGAAAAAACACATCTTGTGTTTTGTTTTGTTTTTAGTACCAGATCTATTCAGTGTTTGGAAGTATTTACAGACAACTTGCTTTGTTACCTTTTCACCTCTCATTAATAATTTCCTGAGCCTAGTTATAAAATACACAGCTGTCTATAGAAGGCATTGGTATGTTGCTCAATTGCCTGTAATGGGTAATGTATATGCTATGCCTAATTCACATTCTTAATTAAGAGCTTAATTAATGTTTCAGGCATATCTATTAAAGCCCCCTTACTCTCCTTTACGGAAAAAGATAAACCAAATTCCTGCATTTTATCTTATAGGTGAAAGCTAAAGATTTCCATCGGTCAAGGTCCTATATAATAATTATGGATACAATATTTTTGTTGATCTTTTCCACTAAAATATTTTAGTTTTAGGCCAATTACAATTTCTGGACTAAATGGGACAAAAAACAATACAACTGTAATGGCCAACTGGACTATCTTAGACATGTCTGGCTGCAAAGTAAAAGCAAACAATGCATATTTTTTATAAATGCTGCAAGGGACCCAATCATACATCCACTTCAGAAGGAATCAACAAGGGTGCCTGTTCCAGATACAATAACGTCCCCAAAACATGGGTTCAAAATGTTTTCTTTTAGGCTTATTATGCAAATTGTAAGCACAATGCAATCAACTATTAAAATTAGATGCTTTCTCATCTTGATTAGGTTTGAGTGAACTGGGCAAAAGAGGTGCAACAAACCCAAGCACCTGCCTACAGACTTCCTGTGTGAGTTCTTGTTTTTCCTGCCTGTGCTCATGCCCTGAGACCTCTGTAGAGTGAGGTGAGCCTGGTATAGATGGTGACAAAAGTATCCACCTTTTCCCATTTCCCATGAAAGGGATCTCCCTGTATACAGCACATTGCATTGGTCTCTCTGTATACAGCACAATTAATTAATCTCCCTGTATACAGTACAGTACATGGATCTCTTTACAACACAGTACAGTACAGTCATCTCTCTATATACAATGCATGTCTCTCTATATACACCCTCTATAGCTGGTGGTATTCTGCATTGTTACTGCATTGCTGGGATTTGTAGTCCTCTTTTGAGGTTTCTATTTCCACCTTTCTTTACATACACACATTTTCTGCTAAATCTCAGCATATAAACAAGGAAAAATGAAACTTTCAAAATTGTGCTCCACCAAGGGGCTATTAGGGTTACTCACTCCTTGATTTCTACCTCCCTGAACTCCAGATCAGATCTCATGGTTACCACTCACCTCTCTGCACACCACTCCCAAAGTGATTCTATGGCTGCCCCAGCACCAATAAAGAAAAACCTTACACACAGCAGGGAGCAATGATGAAAATACAGCCACAGTGGCCCCTATGGTGGGATAGCTTACACAACATAACTTAACCAGAACTTGCAGAATGCTTGCAAGGAAAGTTGATCTGGAGTCATGCAATGTTGACTTGCAGCAGCACAATTACTTGCTATCTGGGATTGTTTCATAGAAATGAACAATTTTTGTATGATAGATTAATTATTTTATGCAATGACAGAGGGTTTATCATTATATATGATTGTTGGAGTGAATGTATTTCACATGTGTACAGTAGGGGATTAGGTTAATAGCAGTGGGTTCACTATCACCAGATTGTGAGATTATAGATTTGCGCTGCTTGCTTCTTTTTTTCTTGCCTAAAACTGAAACTTGCGGGGCTCTTGCTGTAGACTTGCAGACTTGCGGGGCTCTTGCTGTAGACTTGCGGGGCTCTTGCTGTAGACTTGCGGGGCTCTTGCTGTAGACTTGCGGGGCTCTTGCAGTAGACTTGCGGGGCTCTTGCTGTAGACTTGCTGGGCTCTTGCTGTAGACTTGCGGACTTGCGGGGCTCTTGCTGTAGACTTGCGGACTTGCGGGGCTCTTGCTCTAGACTTGCGGACTTGCGAGGCTCTTGCTGTAGACTTGCGGGGCTCGTGCTGTAGACTTGCAGAGCTCTTGCTGTAAACTCACCACTGCAACTTCCCTCTTGCTAGAGACTTGCCACGCAAATTTGCTACAAATTGGAAACGTGTTCACTAGAACTTGTGCTTCAAGTGCTCTGCAAGTGTACAACTTGCCAGGGAAGATGTGCAGCAAGTTGACAAGACTTACAATTCAATACTGCCACAAATGTGTGACAAGTTATCCTTGCTATCTGAGTGTACACATAGGTTTTTACAAGAGATTAGAAGCTGCTGCAGTTAGAGGAAGTTCAACCTCCCTCTCCTGAACGCAAAATAATTGTGTTCAGGATAGGAACGTTTTGACCGCTGGCCACGAATCGCGTCAAAATTGCAGTAAAATTGTGGTGCAATTTTCACG
Source organism: Rana muscosa (assembly GCA_029206835.1). Lineage (NCBI taxonomy): Eukaryota > Metazoa > Chordata > Amphibia > Anura > Ranidae > Rana > Rana muscosa. The sequence continues at coordinate 295,091,255 of CM055116.1, forward strand.
CATTTTCCTGCGGCCAGCGGTCAAACTAGGTTATGTGGATATGAAGCCTAAATATGGCCAGTTTGTTTGGTGGTTCATTGAACCATGAACAGGCTGGGTTCAGGTCAAACTCACATAAGACCCCAACCTGAAGGTCATCCCTAATCTTGATGTCTGTTTGCGTTGTGCTTATGATTTGCATAAAAAATAAAACTTTGATATAGCAGAGACAATCATAGACCTGTGATTTTCAGACTTTATTGAATGATTATCTTATTACATACAGTATATAAAAATGTCTTGGTAGTCAGCACATTAAATCAGAGGTTTATGATTACTGGCCCCCAAAGGATTACCGAATATGTCCCCCCCCCATCATCTTTATCACCAGTCCTAATATGCATTTGTATGACTTCAAAAGATATCAATAGCTTGGTTTTACTTTCCATACGGATAGCTTGGAAAAGCACAGCTGAAAGAAAATCATAAGGATTTTACTACATTCATTTATACAAAACGGCAAATCACAATTTTTTTTTTTGTGCAAAAACACAATTTTTTTATATATATATAAATTTGAAAATCCATTTCCATACACCCTTTACTTGGCTAACATCCCCCCCCCCCAATAGTAGGGAATAGGCCAAGGGAATTTATCTTTAAAGTGTTACTTAATCCACAACAGTAAAATCAGTCTGTATATGCAGTAAAGCATGCTTGTTATACTCACTGTGGACCCTAAGGGGTTAATCTTGTGCATTGTCTAAAAAGGCTGTTTGATCATGTCTTCTCCAGTCCCCAATCCATCTCCTGAGAGTACATAGCCTTGGGGGTACTCTGCACATGTTCAGTTTTGTGTGAATTGCTACAGAGATTTAGCAGTTTGTATTTACTAAAATAATTGCATTTCCATGTTCTGTGTACTGTGGGAGACCAGATATAGTGAATGCAGGGTCCTGGGTTTAGCAGCACTTTAATAGCCTGTCACTAGGTCATCAGAGACAAGAGCTAAATAGCCATAAACAGTGCATCTGCGTGAATAGTGCAAATAGTATGGAACATCAAGCTATGACATTATGGATGAACTACTCTTTCACAACAATTAATGTGACCATTCACGCTGATATTCTGCTTTACAAGGACATCCAACTCATTAAATACATATTCATTCTTTCTGGATAGTTAAAATCAAATTGCAGAAACAAAACTAATATCTGTAGTGTTTATTTTGATAATTATGTAGAACATAATGATTATTCACTTTATGCATGCCAAACTAAGATCTAATAATTCTTTAATTGTTGTCTGCACCCACTCAGCTTTGCCTTGCAGGCACATTCAGTACAGCATACTAATTCTCCTATGCATACACTATGGAAAAGCTCTAACTGTAGGTGGATTGGGCAATTTGATCTACAAAAAATATCTGGCGCAGGGGCCTGCTGGAATGGATACTAATTGATTGGATAGATTAGGTTGATTGTATAGAGACTGTGCAGTCAGATTGTATTGTGCAAGGTGAGCCTTATTTTGAAAAAGTTCTCAGTGCACCTCAACCCATAAAAAATGTACCTGCATCATTTGTTACAATGCAGCACACAACAGTGGTTCGTGTATGTGCTTTTCAGTGCACTACATCAAATGTGTGTTATAGTGTGCTTAAACACTTGTGCCTCATTACATACTGGTTGGTATATTGTAGTGTCATTCAAAATGAATGGCACCCTATAGCACTGCGCTTAGTTCCGTGTGTTAATGGGTGGTACAGTAAGGTGCAGTAAAATGCACATGGGAATAGGCCTATAACATTTAATGCATCGGTAATAGAGTGTCAGCTTTGGACATTATTTATCATCATCAGTCTACATGATTTACCTTTCACAGGGTTATTTTTAATTACCGTATATACTCGAGTATAAGCTGACCCGAGTATAAGCCGAGGTACCTACTTTTACCACAAAAAACTGGGAAAACTTTTTGACTCGAGTATAAGCCGAGGGGAGGAAATGTACCCATTGCCCAACCTTACTGTGCCCATTGCCATCTCACTCTGCCACCTCACTGCCCATTGTCACCTCACTGTGCCCATTGTCACCTCACTGTGCCCCCTTACTGTGCCCATTGCCATCTCACTGCCCATTGTCACCTCACTGTGCCCCCTTACTGTGTCCATTGCAGCCTCCCTGTGCCCGAGTCAGTACCTCAAAATCTTGTAATTCCGCGGCCGGCGTCCATTGTTCAAATCTCGCGCCGTTCTCCCTGTCCCTTCCGTGATAGGCATTTCCAGCAAACACTGTGTTGAGTGTTTGCGCCTATCACAGAGGTCCTCTCATTCTCCGACTCCGTTTCCCAGCAGGCACTGTGTTCAGTGCTCCGCCAATCACGGACGTCGGACAAGAGGACCTCCATGATAGGCGCAAACACTTAACACAGTGTTTGCTAGAAACGCCTATCACGGAAGGGACAGGGAGAACGGCGCGAGATTTGAACAATGGACAACGGCCGCGGAATTTCGCGATTTTCAGGTACTGACTCGAGTATAAGCCGAGGGGTATACTTTCAGCCCTAAAAAAAGGGCTGAAAAACTCGGCTTATACTCGAGTATATACGGTACATTATTTAATGTTTATTTAAGATAATGCAGAGGGTTCCATCTGTATTCCACTAGAGGGACTTCTGTTCACTTCCTGTCCCATAGCCAGAATAGGAAATAAGAAGAAATCACTCCAGAGTGAGGGAATCCCTGGTTGCCACCAGGGTCACCAGAGGGGAAAACGAATGCAGACACAACATCCACGTTTGGTAAACTGCACTATATAAAATTTTTGATTCATGTAAATTTGAGCAGGGCACAGTTATCTGCAGTATTTTGTTATCTCTCTTCAAAGCACTATGTCCTGAAGCTGTCTGCTGCTCTGTTCTTCTGTTATCAGCCTGATAACTCCTGACAAGTTCTCTGTCACATATGATAAAAACAGCCTGAGTTTTGTGTTGGGGAGGATGCTATAAATAGATTAGCAGAGCCCTGAACGATTCAACAAACAGAGCTGAAAGTCTCTACCAATGAAGAGAGGGGTGTGTGCCTTTCCTCCAATCAGCTGTCTTGGCTGTATGTCCAGGCTTCACTGCAGTGCTAACCAGGAAAATAAAATCTCCTAACAAGAAGAGCACTTTCTAAACAGTAAATAAAGATGAAGACAGCAGAAATATATGTAAAACTAATGTAGGGAGATTTGTTTCATCTCTGTGTATTATCTGAGGCTATTCACTTCACTGGGTATATGTTAGGGTTTACATCCACTTTAACCTTTGAACTAACCACTTACACTTTACTAACCCCAGCTGTTCTGTATTAGTCTTCTCTTGTGCTAAAGGTTTTCATGCAAAAAAGATCCCAGTCTGTTGAATACTTAATGAAGAAATGTTTGATGCAAATCTGATTGCTGTTGGTAATATTATTAGAGAGAAATTATAGTAAAAAAGTAGAACATTGTGAGTAGGCATGCTCTTTATTGAGGAAGAGATACAGTCCCTTCTGCAATAATGTAACCTTACTTGTCTGCTCTCAATCTCCTTCAGAATGTGCTCTAAGCTGCGCATGGGGTTGCTTTGCAGCTTTATGGTCTGGCAGCTTGCAGTCTTCAAGCCAATGATGCATTCTGCATCATATCAAAGTGTACTTGATGAGAACATGAGACCAGCTATCCAGGAGATAACATTTCTACAGGATAATGGTCCCAAGCACACAAAAAATTAACAGATTGTTCAAAAAGAATAGTTAGGGACTGTCCTACTGAAAGTCTTGATTTGATTCCCACTTAGATTTTGCAAGGGGGGGGGGGAATTAAAATGGGCATTTCATGTAATAAAGCCCACAAATATCTTGCAACTGAAGGAATTCAGAGAATACACGGCTATTTCTGCTAAACGGGGTAATATTAGCTTCTGATAGCAGGGGTGCATTTACTTTTTCCACAGTACACCATTACAAATAATTTTCTTTTTTGGTTGAATTAATTTATTTTAATTTTTTTAAGTAGATCGCATAACCTGTAGACACTGCTTTAATAAAAATGTTTGCCTGTTCAAATGTTGAGAAGAGTCAACAATTTTCATGGGGTGCACCTAATTCTTCACATGACTGGATAAATAAGAAGGCCAATATGATGGCCTGAGTTTATGGGAGGAGCCCGGAGGGTATTTAAGCAGCCCACTCTCCCATGCTCTTTGTCTGTTCAGTGTGCGGTAGTACACGTCACTGGGCTGACTCTTCCCAGCTCACCTCATGTTCGTGAGTCTGCGTATTCAAAAGCATTTGACACCCTCCCACCCTTCCCTTTTCAGGGCACTTCTCAGCATATCCTTCTTCAATTAACTACCCATTACTTACCTTTGGTATGCCCCCTTTTCTTGGCATACTGACCAGACCACCAAGGCACACTTCAGGTCTATTTATGTTGTAAGTCTTGTTCGTGTTTTTGTGATCCACATCTCTCTCGGTCAGAGGGCCACAACCATAAATATACTGTGTGTGTGTGTCTGTGTGTGTGTATATATATATATATATATATATATTGTGACAGCAGGAAGGTAAAGTCACCTGGTTGCATCCAGGGGGGTAGATATATTTCGCCCAGATTCAGGCTTTACGCCGACTTATACAACTAGGTGGAGAGTTGTATAAGGCTAGTGGGCTCATGGATGACTCATACCTCTAGGGAGAGTGTGGGGCGTCGTGCAGACAGGGAGTTGATGAGACCAGCTGAAGCTTGTCAGCTCATTTAGGCCTCTATAAGAACTCCCAGCTTCATTAGATGTTAGCTCATGCCTGGAACCAGACCTGTGTGGACTGTCTAGGGAGAGTGAACCCCTGTGCGGTGAGACAAAGCCTGTGTGGCTATTTGCTTGGACATTTAAAACCAGGGACTTAGGGACTAGGACAGCACTAGGCTGATCCCAGTTGTTAGTTAGGAAACCTGTATGTTTAGTCAGAGGTCAAGTTGACCAGGATTTATTTTGTTTATGTTTCTTTTGCTTTGCTGTGTTTTGTCACTGTAAATAGAAAATAAACCGCACCTTTTTGATTTTGAAAACCACAACCACCGTTTGCTGGGCCTGTTTTTGTGTGGGGAGCCCATCTCGGGGGTCACACACACCCGCTGCCGAGCTAACCCCCTTACAGTTGGTGGAGAATGCGGGCAGTTTTTTTTTAAGCCAGCATGGAGGAGATACTGAAGCAGCTGGCTCTAGCAAATGCCAATCAACAGCAGACAAATGCAGGTTTGCAAAAGAGCCTTGCAGCTCAACAACAGAACTTCGCAGCCCAGCAGCAAGCTCATCAACAGAGCCTTGCAGCCCAGCAGCAAGTTCATCAACAGAGCCTTGCAGCCCAGCAGCAGACAAACGCAACTTTGCAACAGAGTCTGGAGGCTCAGCAACAAGCCCAGCAGCAATCTGAGGCCCGCTTCATAGACCTGTTACAGAAGCAAGAGCAGAGACTACAACAACAGATGGAAGCAGCAATGCAGCAACGTCCGCAGACCAGTGAGGAAAGCCGTCCCACTAATACCGCGTCCTTTGGGGTGAGTCGTTTATTGACAAAAATGACTGGAGAGGATGATCCAGAGGTATTTTTGACCACATTTGAAAGGACCGCTGAAAGAGAAAAGTGGCCTGAGGAGCAGTGGGCTGGACTGGTGGCTCCTCTGTTAACTGGTGAATCGCAGAAAGCTTACTATGACCTAGAGCCTAACCAAGCAAAAGACTATGCGATGCTAAAAGCTGAAATATTGGCAAGGCTGGGTGTCACCCAGGCTGTCCGGGCTCAGCGTGTGCATAACTGGACTTTCCAGCTTGGAAAACCCCCCAGGTCTCAAATGTATGATCTCATTCACCTGAGCAGAAAGTGGCTACAGCCAGAGACTTTGTCCGCACCAAAGATTGTGGAACGTGTTGTAATGGATCGGTTTTTGAGAGCTCTTCCTACTGCCATCCAAAAGTGGGTAAGCCATGGAGACCCAGAGACGGCCGATGGTCTTGTGGATCGTGTGGAGAAATACTTGGCTACAGAGAACCTGACGGCCTCTTCCAGAGACACTCGGACTTTCCACCCTAAGACCAGACCATCCCCAGGGGCGGATAAGAGGATTCCAAGGGGTGAGGGTGGAGAGAGTGAGAGGGTGGGAGCTCTACCCCAAGTTTGGCGAGAACAGCCTGGGAAATCAGCGGCTCAAGAGGCCGCAAGAAGGATCGTTTGCTACCGCTGCCGGCAAGCGGGACATATTGCAGCCAATTGCCCGGTTGTGGAGGAACCCATGCAGTGTGACTTTCTGACGGGCAGACGTCAGTCGCTGTGTGCGACAGTCGCATGCACTGCCATTCGAGGAACTGAGAAACATTTATGCAAAATGTGTGTTAATGGTAGAAATGTTGTGGTATTGCTGGATTCAGGTAGCCTTGTGACCCTGATAAAGGCTGAGTTAGTTAAAACAGAGGTCTCTGGGAATAGCAAGGTAGCTGTTATTTGTGTGCATGGGGACACCCGAGAGTATCCAGTGACTACAGTGTGTTTCGAGACCCCCAAAGGTACCCTCTCTCATCCAGTGGGCTTAGTATCTCAGTTACCGCATGACGCCATTGTGGGAAGGGATTTTCCGAAGTTCTGGGAACTGTGGGATGATCCTGAGCCCCCCACTGGTGCCCCTATGTACCAGGAATGTGATAGCCAGAACTCCCCTGAGAGTGGTGAGGACTCTCCAGAATTTCCCTTATCAGTATTGGCAGGGGAGACGCAAGAAACTGGAGAGGAGCCCACCTCCTCAGACGAAAACCTACCGTCTGTGGAGTTTTCTGATCTTGAGGTTCACAGGGAAAACTTTGCCACAGAACAGTTGAAAGACCCCGCCCTAATAAAGGCACGGGAAAACGTAGTGAAAATAGATGGCGAGTTAGTGAACCCAGATAATACCTGCACTTACCCATACTTCAGCGTAGAGAAGGCAATACGGGAGGAAGTACAGAAAATGCTGAACTTAGGGGTGATAGAGGAGTCCCAAAGTGATTGGTCTAGTCCCATTGTGTTGGTGCCTAAACCGGATGGGAGCTGGCGATTTTGTAACGATTTTCGACAGTTGAACAAAGTTACAAAATTTGACACCTACCCCATGCCACGTATAGATGAGTTGATCGACCGGCTGGGAACAGCCCGATACATGACGACTCTTGACCTCACAAAAGGGTATTGGCAAATCCCCCTGGCCAAGTCGGCCAAAGAGAAAACCGCATTTGTAACCCCAGACGGGGCGTTCCAATATAAAAGAATGCCGTTCGGGTTACAGAATGCGCCGGCCACATTCCAGCGGAAAATGGACCAGATGCTGAGGCCCCATCGGAAGTATGCTGCGACTTACCTGGATGACATAATTGTCCATAGCACAGATTGGGCCTCACATCTGCCAAAAGTGCAAGCAGTCCTGGACTCTGTTCGGGAAGCGGGGTTTACGGCTAACCCCAAGAAGTGTACCATTGGGCAGGAGGAGGCCAAATATCTTGGGTACACCATTGGGAGGGGAGTAATAAAACCCCAACTCAACAAAGTCGAGGCCATCCAGAGTTGGCCACGTCCCAACAGCAAGAAGCAGGTACGAGCCTTTCTGGGAATCGCTGGGTATTATCGGAGATTCATTCCCCACTTTGCTTCTAAGGCTGTGCCCCTAACCAACCTGACGAAGGGGAAAGGGTCGGTTATGATTAAATGGACCCCCGAGGCTGAGGCAGCATTCCAATTCTTGAAACAAGCCTTATGTAGCCAGCCAGTGTTGTACTCACCCGACTTCTCTAAAGACTTTGTCGTACAAAGTGATGCGTCAGATGTGGGGTTAGGAGCAGTATTGTCCCAGGTCTGGAACGGGGAAGAGCACCCAGTCATTTACCTCAGCAGGAAGTTGAAGTCCCATGAGGTAAATTACGCCACCGTTGAAAAGGAGTGTTTAGCGGTGAAGTGGGCTCTAGATTCCCTTCGGTACTACCTGCTAGGTAGGCACTTTGACATGGTTACGGATCACGCTCCGTTAAAGTGGATGGCTCAAAACAAGGAAACAAATAGAAGAGTGAATAGGTGGTTCCTGGCCCTCCAGGAATTCAACTTCACAGTAAAGCATCGCCCTGGCGTTCAAATGGGGAATGTGGATGCTTTGTCTCGAGTACATGAATGCCTGATTGCTGGTGTTCCAACCCCGAGGTTAAAACAAGAGGGGGGGGGTATGTGACAGCAGGAAGGTAAAGTCACCTGGTTGCATCCAGGGGGGTAGATATATTTCGCCCAGATTCAGGCTTTACGCCGACTTATACAACTAGGTGGAGAGTTGTATAAGGCTAGTGGGCTCATGGATGACTCATACCTCTAGGGAGAGTGTGGGGCGTCGTGCAGACAGGGAGTTGATGAGACCAGCTGAAGCTTGTCAGCTCATTTAGGCCTCTATAAGAACTCCCAGCTTCATTAGATGTTAGCTCATGCCTGGAACCAGACCTGTGTGGACTGTCTAGGGAGAGTGAACCCCTGTGCGGTGAGACAAACCTGTGTGGCTATTTGCTTGGACATTTAAAACCAGGGACTTAGGGACTAGGACAGCACTAGGCTGATCCCAGTTGTTAGTTAGGAAACCTGTATGTTTAGTCAGAGGTCAAGTTGACCAGGATTTATTTTGTTTATGTTTCTTTTGCTTTGCTGTGTTTTGTCACTGTAAATAGAAAATAAACCGCACCTTTTTGATTTTGAAAACCACAACCACCGTTTGCTGGGCCTGTTTTTGTGTGGGGAGCCCATCTCGGGGGTCACACACACCCGCTGCCGAGCTAACCCCCTCACAATATATATATATATATATATATATACACAGACACACACACACACACTGTACATACAATACTGTGCAAAGGTTTTAGGCAGGTATGAAGAAATGCTGTAAAGTAAGAATGCTTTTAAAAATATATATTTTAATTGTTTATTTTTTTTTATCCATTTACAAAATGCAAAGTGAGCGAACAGATGAAAAATCTATATCAAATCAATTTTGGTGTGACTACCCTTTGGCTTCAAACCAGCATCAATTCTTCTAAGTGCACTTGCACACAGATTTTGAAGGAACTCGGCAGGTAGGTTATTCCAAACATCTTGAAGAATTAACCATAGCTCTTCTGTTGATGTAGGCTGGCTCATATTCTTCTGTCTCTTCATGTAATCCCAGACAGACTTGATGATGTTCAGGTCAGGGCTCTGTGGAAGCCAAACCATTGCGTCCAAGACTCTTTGTTCTTCTTCTTTATGCTGAATATAGTTTTTAACAACATTTGATGTATGTTTGGGGTCGTTGTCTTGCTGCAGAATACATTTGGAACCAATCACATGCCTACTTGATGGTATGGCATGATGTATAAGTATCTGCTTGTATTTCTCAGCATTGAGGACACCACTGAGCGGGGAACATTGAGGACCATAGATGCAGTAGTCGGCCAAGGTAACTTAATGCAACAGATGACACACATCATGCTTACTTCCCTTCCACATTGGAAGATGTTCAGCAATTCCATCAGCACAGAACTGGCGGAAACCAATGGGACCCAGGAACACCCATCTACTGTCTAGAGAAGTCTGGCCAGGACAGGTCTTCATGGAGGAATTGCAGTCGAAAAGCCATACCTGTGTCCTGGGAACAAGGCTAATCAATTTAACTGTAGTGTATATACTCTAAATTACAGTTTTCTTGTTACAGGCCCTGTTCTTTAGATACGCCATGTCATATACCACTTAAGAAGAGACTTCAGACCAGGCATTAAATGGTCATGGTAACTTTACTGAAGAAAGGCATCACACAGGAACAGTTGTTATCAGGCAGCTTCTCACATGAATTCCTGAACAAGGTGCTTTGGTGCCCATAGTGTAATCATACCTGTGAATCTCTAACCTCTTCCAGTCTAATGAGAACCTTTGAGGCCACAGACCACTGACTTCTTTCAATATGTAGTGGGTTTGTGAGGTATAGTGGGTGCAAAGGTGGTAAAACTCATTGGGCGCCAGACACTTCTCGGATGAAAAAGAGGTTTTATTTCTTTTAACAGTCCATTTATATTTTGCAAGGGAAAGAGGGTTGGGGCCAGGACACCCTTAAGTAGGTTCAATTTCAATAGGCAGACTCCAAGGCTTCAATAGGAGGAAAGCCGTACAGGAAAGGCCCCAGCAAGGTGCCACTCTGCCCGTGCAGGTTTGCTGTCCCCTATGGCTACAGCACTTAACAGTTCCTAATTCAAACGTAACAGTTCTCTCAGCTTTACTACAACTTCTATTTGTAGTTCTTCAGCCCCTTGAGTTCCTGGTCTCTCACTGGACCCTCTGATTCACCGATTCTGAATCCCGTGAGCTCCTCAAGGCTTTTGCGGTGGTATCTCTCTCAAGCGTCACCCACGCTTCCCTGCTGGGTCCCTAGCTTGGCACTTTGGATACCTTGAAGCTTCACCCCTGCTGATGGATCGGTCCCTAGCTTGACACACAAGGCTGCTCTGCCAGCGTCACCTCCGCTGGTTGGGTCCCTGACTTGATCACCGCCTGAAGTTTCCCGATTCTCCACTGTGCGTGAGAATGTTGCTCTGGTACTTGCTTCAGTTACTCACTGTGGTCCTTGGTAAAGGTGGTTGGTCCCTTAGTGGCGACAGCTTCCTTTCTACCATGACAGGTTCTCCAGCCGGCAGAACCGTCACTTTTGGTTGGACTGCAAGCCGCAGTCCCAACGCTGCGCTGCCCTCTTTTTTTTATTTTTATTCTTTATTGTCTTAAAACAGGGTATACAGGTATAACATTGCCATATAGAAAACAATGGGTACTTCAGCTTCTCCTTTTTCTTTCAGATTATCGCCATTTAACCCATATAATTAAATCAAAGAGAAAACCTTATTTAAACCATATAATTCCACTTACATTATTTTAATATCTTATTCTGGCCTCTTCTTCCTATTACCCCTTTTTTCCCTCTCCCTCTTTTTTTTTTTCCTTAGTCCCTGTTTCCCTTTCCTATTTCCCTAGACCTCCCTATATCCCCTCCCTTCGACCCCAGTTTCCTCCTTCCTTTGTCCCTTTGTACGCAGGGAAACTCTAAACAAACAAACAGAATAAAAAGTAAAAAAAACAAAAAAACAGTGGCTATCGACTCCGGTGTGGAACTTATCAAAAATCCCCTTCTAAAGCCCTGTGTCCCTGTGGACTTTTTTCATCGGACAAACCGATCGTGTATGGGCCCCATCGGTCTTTTTTCCATCAGTGTTAAAAAATAGAACATGTTTTAAATTTATCCGATGGAAAAAAAAACGATAGCAAATTACTATCGTCTGTGGGGAACGCCACCGGATAAAAAACCCGTGCATGCTCAGAATCAAGTCGACGCATGCTCAGAAGCATAGAACTTAATTTTTCATGGCTCGTCGGAGTGTTTTACGTCGTTTGGGACGATCGGTTTTTTGACTGATGGTGTGTAGGCAAGACCCGATGGAAGTCAGCTTCATCGGATTTCAGATGGAAAAATCCATTGGTTTAAAATCCATAGGAAATCCGATCGTGTGTACAGGGCTTTACTCTTTCTACCTATCAGCCTGGCTTTTCCCTTTACTCTCCTAACAGCCTTTTCCCTTCTTCTGATTGTACAAATTGCTCCCATGGCGCCCATATTTCTTTGATTTGTTTTTTTCTCTCCAACGTCATTGGTAGGAGTTTCTCCATTATTCCAACTCTTCTAACTTTATTTAACCACATTGAAATCATAGGGGCGCTTGGGTCTTTCCAATTTATCGCGATACAACTTTTTGCCGCATTTATTAAGTGGCACAAAACTGAGTTTATATATTTTTTAGGTGGGATTTATGTATGGTGTAACAGGAAAAAAGCTGGTTCTTCTAAGATCTGGTATTCAGTAAATGTTTGAGTAATTCTCTGTACTGTCTGACAAAATTGTCTAATTACTGGGCATGCCCAGAAAATGTGTATCATTGTCCCTTTTTCATTGCATCCTCTCCAGCACCTGTCAGATATTTCTGGAAAAAAATTATTTAAGGCGTATAATACCAACGTGTTAATTTTTTATAATTTGATTCCTGTATTTTCGTACACTTTGAAGATTTTAAAGACAGGTCTATAATATTCTGGCATTGTGCTGGAGAGAAAGTTTGACCTATATCTCTCTCCCATTTGGCTAGGCAATCCATTTTAAAATCCTCTGAGGGTGCAGTCAGGATTGTATACATTTTAGAAATAACGTGAGGCAGGGGCTCCCCTCCCTCACAGTATTCCTCAAACTTAGTTTGTGTTCGCCTATATCTTCCTGCAGGTCCCAGGGTTTCTAAGTAGTGTCTAACCTGTGGAGCTTGCCATATGGGGATTTCAAATTGCCCTCCTCATTGTATTAGCATGCCAATTGTTGACCATCTCCTGTCTCCTAAAAAATGCGAAACCCTCTTCCTTCTGCATAGGCCTTCACACAGCCTGGCAGCCAGATGCCCCCCGGGATAGGCCCAATCCCTGGCCTAGCAGCCCGAGGCAGACGACACACATCCACCCAGATGGCAGTCCGTTTGGCACAGAACATAGTTTACCTGACTCCACCCAAATATATAGGCTCTCTCTGCAGGCCAAGGGATTCAAGAAAACCCCTGCCCATTGGCTGAGGTACCCCATATACCCATAACCTGACCTTGAGTTGTCCTTCTCATATCTAGTACCACCAAGTGCCCCCTAGTGGTAGAAGAGAAAAGTACAACAACTCCAAGCTTAGGGAGAAATCAATGGATCTCTAACAATTTAACTATGGTAGCTACCTACCCCAGACAAGGAAATTGGTGAGGAGCTCCCTGACTAAACTCCAGGGTGCTACACCTGAATATCAGCAGTCCTTATTATCCATTAGAGGCAGAGTCCATGATTGGCAAATAATCCACAAGAAGTAGCACAGGGTCCATCTAGTCCATGTTTGGTAAACACCTTAAAGGTCCAAGATTGTTAGTTAAGAGTCCTCAGTCTCCAAGTTCCTCATGGAGCCCAAGTGGCCCCCCAGCTGGGGGCTCCATCCGGCAGCGTAAAGGCCTATATCTTGACAGTGTTTCCAGCAGCTCTCCCTTGGAGTACAGAAGAGACCCTTTTTATATGGATCTGTAGAAAATTGGCAGTAAATTTAGCCAATGAACTCTTCAGATCCAACACACATCAGCATTGTAACAATTTCACAGGAAAGGCAGCAGACTTGACCCAGATAACTGCAGAACATGAGTCAGCACAAAAAAAAACATTACCTCCTCTGTAGGCACCTGCCTACATACATCTACAAAAGATCTATGGTTAGTTCTCCAAGATGTTTGGAACGGTCTACCTGCCATGTTCCTTCAATAACTGTGTGCAGGTGCAGTGGTGCACACAGAAGAATTGATGCTGTTTTGAAGGCAAATGGTCTCTCACACCAAATATTCATTTGATTTGGATTTCTCATTTGTTTATTAACTTTCCATTTTGTTAATTGATAAAAATAAATTATTAACACTCTTATTTCTGAAAGCATTCTTAATTTATAGCATTTTTTCACACCTGCCTAAAACTACAGTACCGTGTGAAAATATGTATATATTTAAAGTGTGGTTGCCCATTTTGATATTCCAAAGTTCAGCCAAGTTTTTAAATCTTTTAATAACCATTTTGAAACCTCCTTCCAACATTGTTATAAAAGAATGTGTTCTTTCACAGACCTCAGGTGTTTTCCAAGGTCTGCGTCTTCCCACATATTCACTTATGGCAGTTATTCAGTTCCAAGAATCGTACAAATGTACAGTTTGTAATGCTTTGTAATACAAACTCCTCTTCTTGTTGCTTGTATTGTGTCTTTTCCAGAATCCACTATGTTTCTGGTAACATTGCCCAGTTCATTTCTGCATAGACCAGGCATGGCCTCCTCTGTTGGGAAAATGCAAGCTACCTGCCAAAATGGATAACTACGAATGTTTTGGGCCCCCAAGAAAAATCTTCACAGCACCTTCTGATTACCTAGGCAACGATACAAGGAAACCCCCTCAACAGCTTGGAACTCGCAGGGACCCTGCACAGTGGTAATGCAGGGCAAAGCATATTCTCACTGACTGACACGTTTCAGATCATGCAATGTCCTTAGCTGAGCTACAAATAAGGAATTTTGTGGTCTGTTAAGTTCTACGCATGTGCAGCAAAGTTTAGATCAATGAGTTGGTGTGCTGCTTGTATATTTTTGAACTGCTCTCTGATTTCCTATTTTAATGAACAATATATATATTTCTTCATCTGCACTATAAAGCCAAAAGTTTGTGGTCCCCCCCTCCAAATTGAGTTCAGATGTTTACAGTCTCCTTATTCAATGAAGACTCGGGATCTCTTAAGTCCGTCAAGTCACTAGCAGAGAAATTTCACATACCAAACCTTCATTTCCTCCAGGTCTCACAAATCTCAGACTTTATTCAAAAAACTTGCCCGAAAAAAAAACCCATCAGATTTTGAGCATCCCTGCTAGACAAACTGTAAAACGACCAACAATACTCAATTACAGGTATCTACAAACCACTGAACTCCTCTTTTATCAAATCATTACACCATACCTCAGTAAAATCTTGAAGCAAAGATATACCTGGAGAAGACATTATTGATAATATTCTGGAAGGCTTTGAAATTACCCGAAAGTTGGTAACAAATGAAACCTGGAGAGAATCACAGTTCAAACTGATTCACAGAGCCTATATGCCTTTCTCCACAAAGCACGATACACCGAACAGTGCCTCTTGTCCTTGGTGTTCCGTCCCGAGACCAACCTTATTTCTCCGCCTTTGGACATGCTCAACTATCTCGGAATACTGGGATCGAGTCTTATCATTTATATACGGTGTGACAAACTGCCAACTACCAAAGGATCCCATGCTCCTCCTGTTTGGCTATCCGAATCTGTGGAATTACTGATGTTCCAAGAAAACTATCAGTGGACGCTCATAAGTCTAGCGGCTCGTAGAATTATCTTCAAGCACTGGATTTCCCAAACACCGCCCACTGTGTCCGAAATTAAGAGGGAACTTAAAATACAACTATTCAGAGAAAAACTGGACAACATGCTACCAATTAATGGGTGCAACCAACGCCTGGGATCCAGGTGGCGTTCCTTTATTGACAAAAATGTAACGGCAACTGAGGAATCCTCTTTACAGACTCCTTTCAGCTTCACATCTAGTGCTTCTATGGCCCCTATAGTAAACCTCTCCAAATCAACAAGTCTGTATTTTTCTTTTCCAGGGGTTACGACCGATGGACTTTTTTCATCGGAAAAAACGATCGTGTGTGGGCCCCATCGGTCTTTTTTCCATTGGTGTAAAAAAATAGAACATGTTTTAAATTTTAACAATGGAAAATTGATAAACCGAAATTCCGATCGTCTGTGGGGAACTCCATCAGAGAAAAAACCCACGCATGCTCAGAATCAAGTCGACGCATGCTCAGAAGCATTGAACTTAATTTTTCTCGGCTCGTCGGAGTGTTTTACGTCACGGCGTTTTGGACGGTTGAAATTTTGTCTAATGGTGTGTAGGCAAGACTGATGAAAGTCCGCTTCATCGGAATTCCGATGGAAAAATTAGAGGTTGAACGAAAAAAACTGACAGCTCAGGTTGAAGCCACCGTACTAACAATTCGATGTTAGTACAGCGATTACCCCTGCTGTGCTATTGTGTTCTGACAGGGGGGCAGCCCCCCCCGCTAGAACACTCCAGTCAGCGGTCTCAGCCATTGGCTAAGAGTGCTGATCAAGAGGCCAGCCGAACCAGCTGCTATACACACGGGCTGATTGTTGATCGGTTTCTATTAAACCGGCCGATGCTGGCCATCTTTCGACCCGTGTTTACTAGGCTTTAGAAGTGGTACTGCCTGGATCACCAGGTGAAAATAAAGGAAAAAATGAAAAGGAATTTTAACACAGCCCTCACATTAGCCCTTAGGATTGGTAGGCTGCAATACATACAATTTTTGTTTTTGGGTTTAATACTGTTTTAATGTTATCAATCAACCATATTTCCACAGCAATCTGGAAAATAGTGTAAATCCCCATATAATACTGATCATATAAAATATGAGAAACCGGTGCTTTACTGTGACAGGGCATATTAAATGATATTTTAAATAATGTTGTTTGTCTAAAAAACAGATTTCACTGCTGAAATATCTGAAAGCATAAAGCAGCTAGTACAGTTGTTAAAAGAATGTAAATCCCCCTTCTGCTTGTCATATAACACCCATAAATATAAATTGGGTATGTTTTGGGTATTCCAGATGTAACTTTGTACCGAAAGTTCATTCCAACTTTCAACAGGAAAATAACTGACACAGTTGCCTGTGAACTTTGTTTTACCATACCAGTGCTACTCAAGAAGGAGATACTTCTTCCAGGGACCTGGCCTTTGAGGTTTACTAGGTCTGTGGAAAAAAGGTAAATGATGTACATTTTATGTTCAAAGTATGAAAATAACAGCTATCATTAAACCTGTTTAAACAAGTTGAATAAACTGGGATTTTAAATGCCTGTCATGCTACTAGAAGTTGATTTGACGGAGAAGTCAGAATATGATAATTGTAGTCTTGAATACAACAAACCTTCAAATTTTTTTTTTTGTAGTCTGTGTTTGATGGCAGAGTTTTGCCTGAAACGTGCATATTTTCCGATGTCCTTAAATGATAAGTTCACGTTTAAGACACAGTTCTCCTCCCTCCACTTACAGTTCACCTCCCTTCACTTAGTAGAGATCTTGGATTCAGAAATACCAAGCTCCCAGTGCCATCTGCATGGTAACAGGGAGTGTTTATGTCCTTCTGATACCCAATAATTAGTGTGTATAATCTATACCCAACTGTCCTGGAAACATACACTGAGCTGGAGACACTTATTACCCACCTACAGTATGACTATTTTACAAAATGGCGAATGCTGCTGTGCTTGGCCTTTGACCTCACAACCTTTGCATATGAATTGAAGATTTTGACCAAAACAAAATTCAAAGTTTTGCTTCAGAAGCCTTTATGGACCCTTATGTTTTGCTTCTTTGAACTTAGAAGGTTGATCCCCTTCTCTCGTCTCTGCTCATGTGTTTACCAACATGTCAGAAAGTCTTTACTAATGTCACTGAAGTTAAGTATTATTCTAACGACCATATCAGCAGCAGTGGCAAGGCTGGGAATCCTCAGCCAAGTAAACAAATGGACAGGGATAGCACAGACTACACTGACCAAATATCGCCACATACTGTATTTGGGCAGTCATTTCACATGGTAACCTCGCCTCTTAAATTACTTTTAGTGGCAGGGACTGAGAGATGTCATTGGGCAACAAATGAGCAACGGATTTGGATCGTGTCGTTGGGATTTTTTTCTTTCGGCAAGTGCGTAGTTGTCATTCATCATGATTGATGTGAATCTGCATTGGACAATGTGAGCTAGGTATGTTTATTGTGTTTAGTGTGTTTACTTTTAGCACATTTTTTGTGAATGAGTAGAGGTACCATGTACCCGTTACTAATTCACATGGGAGAGCAATACCCGGTCCCTTATTGTTAAAGTGGGCCCCAAAATTCTGATGAGCTCTTTGCCTGCACCAGGTCAGGGTTGTGGGGAAGAGGCCTTTGTCATGGTATTCTCCAATGCTGAGAGCATGTGGCCTGGTATAGTACATGGGGGGCACAAGCTTGTCCCCTCCATTTCTAGCTAGTCAGGCTCCATGCTCGAATAAGAGTCTGGTATAGATTTCCCCCCATGATTTTATTCTTGTTTTTTTTGCATTGTGTTCCACCTTAAAATCCATACCAGACCTTCAGAGTCTGTTATACATATTGCGGGACTGACCCCCTTGGCATCCATACCAGACCCTCATCAAGCATAAGGGTCTGGTATGTAATTGTAGGGGGAACCACATACAGTCTTTTTTGTGGGGTCCTCCATCAACATCTATATCAGACCCTCATCCAGAGTAAGGGTTTGGTTTAGATAAAAGGAATCCCAAGTCGCTTTATTTAGAAGTATGAATGGGCTCTTGTTTAGTATGTTTACAGTGAAGGAATTTTTTCTCTTCCCACAAAATAATTAGTTAGTCAGATAAAGAAATTTCCAGCATACTGGAGAATCTCTGCAAACAAAATTGCACAATGAAATGTTCCATGTGTGCTTCCGGACCTATCCCTAATAGTTGTCTATCAATAGCTTTGTAGGATTTTTAGGATCTTTCGTCTGATACTTAACATTCATGATTCTGCTGGGGTTTGTATTGTTTTTAAAGTATTTTGGCTAAGCCTGCTATACTATAAGCAGCTGACAGATTGTTGCAGAGATAAAACTTTCATACTGTCTTAGACAAAGGATGCCATGTTGGAGGGCAGCAGTGTTTAGGTTGGGATGGAGAAATGAGCTTCTGGCAAATGCTCAACAATGTGCACAATGAAATGTATTTTTATACATCTGTAAATAAGCTCCTACACGTTCCACTGCAGAACGTTTACACAATCCTTTTACGGTCAACATAGATTGCTGCAACTGTAGGCCTTTTGTCTTTGATAGAGCTAGTACATCATACTGGTACAATATTAATGCATACATTTCCTAATGTAAATGAATCAAGAATATTGAGTACAATGTGTATATGAATCTTTGCACACTGGGATATTATGTGTTTTGTTAGTCCCTGATACAAATATCTAGTTAAAATGAGTGCTGTATGTTGATTTAGCATTGTATAGGTTATATTAAAACTTCTATTATAGATTACATTTTTCAAACTTCTGCATTTTATTTAGAAGTTAAGTGCCCTATGTGATGCAGCTCTATATAGTTCTCCACTGTGCTGGGTGAACTACTGGGTGCCACACAGCTTTGCTTCAAATCTGTTCAAGCCTGCATTCTGCCACATGATAGCACAACATTCCACTGACCTCAATGGAAGGCCAATCAACAGGCCTTCAATTGAATTCAACCAAGTATGGCCAATACATACATGGCTTACATACTGTAAGGTAGTGCAGTTCTGAATAGGCTGCACAAGAAATATTAGCACAGGGAGAAGGCCCAGGATGGACATTGTAAAAGTACAGTCATTTTTTAAAGGCAAACTAAAGTCAAAGAAATAGATGTGCAGTCAGATATACTTGGTAATAGCAACGTCCACCCTTCAGCAGTTGTGCAAAGTACGTAAAAAGGTATCAAAGTTAGACTCTGTGCACACGGTAATCAGCAGAACTAGTCTGACACGCCCCTCCCCCTTATCTGCAAGTCTGGGTTTGGACACTTGTGATGAGGAGTGTTGCTGTTACTCTGCTATGCCAGCACAGAAAACTGTTGTGTCAGGAAGCAGCATTTACACTGAAAGAAAAAGTATTCTAATTTGGAGACTGACATACTGTAAAATGAAACAACTAGCGACTAGCACTGGCATTACTGGATAACGCTATAATATATTCATATTTTGCCTTGTACAGTTCTTTTTTGGGTGTTTGGAAGGCATTTCACCACAGGACTGAGTGAGTATAGGGAGTATAGGGTCTATTTTAGCTGGTTTACATAACTGGGATAAGTTTGGAGTTTAACCACTTGTCCCCCGCCCACTGTCAATTGACGGCGGGCGGAGGATACTCTCGTTCTGGGAGGACGTCATATGACGTCCTCCCTTTAAAACGAGCTAGGAGGCGCGCGCTTGCCGCCAGCGGCGCGCGCGCCCGCCGCGTTCACAAGGCCCCGGTGCACGTGCCCGGCGGGCGCGATTGCCGCCGGGCACCCGCGATTGCCCGGGAAACGAGCAGGAAAGTGGATCTCTGTGTGTAAACACAGAGATCCACGTCCTGTGAGGGAGAGGGGACCGATGGTGTGTCCCTTGTACATAGGGACAACCATTGGTCACCTCGCCCAGTCAGTCCCCTCCCCCCACAGTAAGAACACATTGAGGGAACATATTTAACCCCTTCCCGCCCCCTAGTGGTTAACCCCTTCCCTGCCAATCACATTTATACACTAATCAATGCATTTTTATAGCAGGGATCGCTGTATAAACGTGAATGGTCCCAAAAATGTGTCAAAAGTGTCCGATGTGTACGCCGCAATATCGCAGTCACAATAAAAAAATCGCAGATCGCCGCCATTACTAATAAAAAAATAAAAAAATGAAAATGCTATAAATCTATCCCCTATTTTGTACACGCTATAACTTTTGCGTAAACCAATCAATACGCGCTTATTGCGATTTTTTTTTTACCAAAATATGTAGAAGAATACGTATCGGCCTAAACTGAGGAAAATTTTATTTAAAAAAAAAAATGGGTATTTATTATAGCAAAAATTAAAAAATAGTGTTTTTTTTCCAAACTGGATGCTCTTCTTTTGTTTATAGCGCAAAAAATAAAAACCGCAGAGGTGATCAAATACCACCAAAAGAAAGCTCTATTTGTGGGGAAAAAAAGACGCAAATTTCGGTTGGGAGCCACGTCGCACGACCGCGCAATTGTCATTCAAAGTGTGACAGCGCTGAAAGCTGAAAAATGGCTTGGGCAGGAAGGGGGTTTTCGTGCACAGTAGGGAGGTGGTTAAAGAAGAGCCTTTTTAGATAACTTAAAGTGGTTGTAATCCTAAAAAAAAGAAAAGATCCTGTTTCTTTAAAACATGTTAAACCGCATAGTACTTTTGCAGTGTCATTTGTCCCATTGTATGCTCTGTGTCCTGACCACGGTAATCATTGCTGCTGAGCCCCGATTACATTGGTCAGTTTACGAGCTTCCGTCAGCCCGCCACTCTCCTCTCTCCCCTCTTTCCCCTCCTTCATGCTTGTCAGCTCCTGTGTGTGAGCCGTCTCCACCCCCCCCCCTCCTGCCGCTATTCCGTGTGTCAGTAAAGTTATTGTTCTTAATTACTGGCAGTCCCTCTGTTAAAAAAAAAAATTGATTCAACTCAATGTATGTGTTTTTGCAACATTGTAATCCTAAATACCTTAATCCACATTGCCTATATGCCATCATGTGACCGCCCAACTGCAGTCAGAGGGAAATCTTAGCCCCTCGTACTGTAGTCCTTAGGCTGGGGAAGGAAAACAGCAGGCGGTCACGTTACCGCATGTTGATTAAGGTATTTAGGATTATAATTTTGCAAAAACACATACACTGAGTTGTATATATTGTTTTAATGAAGGGGCTGCCAGTAATTAAGGACACTGTCTTAACAACCACTTAAAGTTATTAAAGATACAAGTATTTGGGTTAACTTAGATCCCTTTGTCAAGCTTAATTCATTAATGAAAAAATGCTTTTGAAACCCACATATTTCAAAAGACAGTTATTTGAAGTTATAATTGTTCATGGAATCCTTATCTCTGAGTCCATTACCCTAGTAACACTTGTTCCATAATTGTATATTTTAATGTGTATATTGTATTGCTCCACCTTGTAAATCCGGTTACAAATATGTGGATTTCAAAACAATTTTTCAGAAATGTTTAGACTTACAAACAGATCCAAGTTATCCAAAAATCTTGCACTTTTTATAATCTAAATTAGCCAATAAAGTTTCACCTAATGACACATTCAGGGCTAAAAAAAATGTTTCCCAAACCTCCCCCCCAACCCACCTCTAACACATCCTATTAGGCATTTTTTCCCCTTACACTGTGATACCAGATATTCTTATCCCCCCCCCCCACATCCCTTACCTGGTTTTGGGTGTGAGGAACTGCTAATTCAGTGATGCGATGGAGCCCAAAATTGCCAGTCCCCTACCACCCCCCTGTGATGATGAAAGTCCTCTTCTGGATTCTGAAAGAACCCTGCCACTGGACACCCTATAGTAAGTGTCCCACAAAATTCAGGCACTGACGTGGATACCCAAAGAACCCAACCCGGGAGAAGACCTGGGGCTGAAGCATGTGACTAGGACTTACGTTAAAGTGTAACTAAAGGTTAAACGTTTTTTACGGGAAATTTTCAAATGAAGAGACTAGTTCTAACCCTGGTGATACACTGAGATTAATTTAATTTGGAGGGATTTCTTCTCAATTTCTATTTTAGCTATGGGACAGGAAGTGAAGGGAAATCTTCCCAATGGGACACAGATGGCCCTTCCTTACTCTATCCCCCAAAAAAAAACAGTATTTTTGCTCCATAAGACACACTTTTTTCCCCAAAAAATATGGCGGAAAATGTCTCTGCGTCTTATGGAGCGAATATTGACCAGGCACGGCCCCCCCCGCCGCTGCTATGTTAGTACTGGCAGAAGAGAGGCAGGAGAGCAGAGGACAGACATCCCAAGCCCCTGTGAGCAACGGGTGATCTCCCGGCTGGGCTTGTCTCTTAGACAGAAAACAGAGCAGTCCGAGCGGCCAAATGGAGTACGCTCGGGCTGCTCTGTCTTCTGTCAGATGGATGTGATGACGTCAGGCTGCATTTATGCAGGGATTGGTAAGGCTGCATTAATGGGATTGGTAAGGCTGCATTTCTTTGGCACAGATCAGGTTGCATTTCTTTGGCACAGGTCAGGCTGCGTTTATGGGACTGGTAAGGCTGCATTTCATTGGCACAGGTCAGGCTGCATTTTATGGGCACTGGTAAATATTTTAGTACACCATTTGGTTCAGAATATTTTTTTTTCTTGTTTTCCTCCTCTAAAACCTAGGTGCGTCTTATGGTCAGGTGTGTCATATGGAGCAAAAAATACAGTATATAAAGTTCTGCCTTTATTTACACTTAAAGTAAAAAAATTACATTTTGATAAAAAATGTATTTGAACCAGTAATCAGAAAAAGGGAGTGGTGGAGTGAAAAATATCTCACTGCGGAGCTTCAAACTGCATTTATTAATGGCTAACATGGTACAAAACTCTACTACTGCTATAACTAGAACAAAATATTGTTGTCAGACCCTTGCATAAAACTCAGGCACTGCCACAGGCACAATGTTATAAAAAATATCTAAATAGAATTCCAGCCCAGGAGGCGAATGTTACTGGACGTCATACGGATTTGTCAGGCTTGTGCTAAAATTCACCTTAGCTTTATTAAAAGAGAAGGTTCTATATACTACCTTTAGGGAGAAGGATCATTTAAATTGACTTGGTTAGCCAGTAAAAAAATACAAGTATTGAAAAATGTTCCTAGATGTGGTTATGCAGCAGATCTGCTAGGAAGACTGTGGTTTGTAGGCTACTTTAAGGTGTGATGACTCACGCATGTGAGTTATTGTCTGTATGTTATTCCTGTAACATAACGTATTACACTTTAAATTAGTTCAAGAATCTGGTTTGATTGACAAATGTTTCCACTCTTTGCTGATTGGTGACAGAGCTTCTCACTTCTTCAAAGATTAGTCAAGTATCCAATAAGGCAACTACATACTACACAACCAGTAAGATGTAATGTAATGTAAGCAATATCAAGCAATGCATTTTGGCAGTCCGTGAGCTACTAATGTTATTTAGCTGTAGTAAAATCAGAAATTTCTCATTGCACCCTAATTTCTATTCTCTGTAATTCCCTGCGACCTGCAATTATGATGCCCAGTGGAAGCATACTGGGAGTGTATTTCCTGAAGTCTCTACTATACAATGCTCTGATGAACTAAAACTTTTCTCAGGTAGGCTGAGCTCTCTTCAAGATTTTGTTTCCGACTTTGACTTCAATGTACCTTTACCTTTGGAGCACTTTAATGTATGTATGCATTATTTGGTACTTATAGTTGCAAGCCTAGAGTATGTACTGCAAAGAGCACAAAGTTTCTCTAGGGACTCCTTCCCTTGTCTATTGGTTTCTCAGTAGCAAGCAGTACATTGTGGGAGCCAGGAAAGAATGTAAAACATACATATACCAAAGTACTATGTTTATGGATAGTGAAACAGGGAATTGCTTGAATTATTAATGGTGTATTGGTTTTTATTGAAAGGATCAATAAAAAAAAAAAATGCACATGGTCAATGTAAATAAAACAATGTTATACCTCTATAATTCACTTTTTAATGTATGCCTTTCCTATTCTTGCAAAGGATTGTCTAGAATGATCCAATTTCCTTACAAAATTAAATGACAGCAGTGACTATTGGTGGCTAAATAAAGAAAAACAAGTGGATAGGTGAAGTCACCCTCCCCTCCAGCCTCAATCCCCATAGCTAACCATTAGTTTGATCCTTCTACTTAAAGTAGTAATAAACCCTCAGTGGTTTTTAGCGTAACACATTGAGCACATTAAAATAAACATTCCTCAGTAAACTTGGATTCCTCTGAAAATGACAAAACATGTGATGAAACATGTAAGACAGAGCCCACACTTTTGATGTCATCATGAAATTCGCAAGCTATCTGCTTATTGCCTTTGGGCATTTTGACTTTTACAGCATCGTTTACTGCATGTTTTTATACATGTGGGTAGTATTGTTTTTAATAAATATTGGTTACCATTGATTTTATACCATGTAGAGCGTTTCCATGTTTACATGCACATTTCCCTGAGTGTCTGTCGGTATACTGTATATGGTGGACCCATCATACTGTATATCAAGGGTCCAAGCTAATCACTTTCAAGTGCTACATGACCTCTCATTGTGAGGGGTCCTACCATTCCGGTAAGCCTTTGATTTGGGCACTAGAGTGGGAGCATTGAGGGCAGTATTTTTTTTCACATCATATGAGGATTATTTTATTTTTAATTCATAGTGGAGTTTTTATTTTTATTTGCATGCACATTCTATTATAGACACACACTTTGGACTATTATCAGTTTTGTTTTTATTTTATGGGAGCTGCACTTCAGTTTGGGTTTATTTTATATTACCATTTTGTATCTAATGGTGTGCTAGCTGTTGGTTTAGGGATTGTACCCTTTTAGAGGATTTTTTTAGTTTTGAGGCTGGGTTCACACCATCGCCACATGCGGCTTCCAGCAGGGGTCCGGTATGTCCTGGTTCACCGTTTCAGGTCTGATTTCAGCCCAAATTTTTTCACATCGGAGCCGCACCAGAGATATGTGAACCGGCTCCATAGAGAGTCAAAATCTCCTGCTATTGCGAATTGGATACAGGGAACTCGCATCCATTTCACAATGGTGTGAACCCAGTCTAAATGATTCCTCAGTAAACTACTTCTTAAAATGCATTTTACAAATTTCCAGCCTCATGCACACTGGACGCTTGTAATGCTGCTCCTGGGGGAGTCTGGCATTTTTTTTCTTCCTCTAAACGCCCCTAAATGTTAGCTCGTTGGGTTGATATACTAAAACCGGAGAGTGAAAAATCTGGTGCAGCTCTGCATACAAACCAATCAGCTACCAGGTTTATTTTAGCTTACTTTAACAAGTTGAAGTTAGAAGCTGATTGGCTACCATGCACAGCTGCACCAGAATTTGAACTTTCCAGTTTTAGTAAATCAACCCCTGTGTGTCCGTGCACAGGCATTTAGAGGAGTTTAGAGGCAGAAAAAAAGCCCTCTGTATATGAGACCTCAATGCTGCTGAATTCTGCTCTCCCAGTGCTGCTTTCCTGAATGTCCAGCCTTCATAGGAAAGAGCTACCAGTAGACAGTGCAGTCTAGAGTCAGCCCTTTTAGCTTGGAGAAGAGAGGGAGAGGAGGAGGGAGAAGCAGCTAGCCATGCTAAGGCCATGCTAAGCCATGCTAAGGCAGCGGTCACAGTACTAGCTGAAACAGGAACATAGGCAAGGATTAAAAGATGAAGAAGCTTACTCAGTAATCACTTAACCTACACATTACCTGAACCCATTAGCCTAACCTGTCCTTTAAATCAAGCATTGACACTTAACCTTCCCTTAAAATGTAACCTGACCTCAATTTCCCCAATCATAATCCTTAATTTAACTCCTGACCCCAACTTTAACAAAATCTCAATCCCTAATGGCCAAGATAATACCGTCCACACTTACTTGCTTCATCAATAAAAGCATCAGCAACTTCTATGCTGAGACTAACACTGAAATCACTAGCCCCTGTGCCCAAACTAAACAGTACTGAGTGCCTGGCAGTGAGAATCTGCGCTTTAAATACATTTACTGTATGCATTAGAACAGCAATGTTCTTTTATGTTTTGCATTGTTTTTCCTCTGACAAACCCAAAATGTGCTTTACTAAAACAGGCTTGTGCATTTATTAGTATGACTCTTATTAGATATTAGACTGTAAAGACTTCTGAAGGTGAAGCAACTGCGACTAATGGTCTATATAATGAGGTGCAAAACTGCCTACGCTTCATAAATTAAATAAATAGAAAATATCCATGCATAGTAAATGTTGCTACCATTTATGTAGTGGAATATTTTGTTTCAATAAGTTCTATCATACAGTATTATGAAAGATTAAACTTTAAACTTTCTGCAACTTATTGTTGTGCTTTGTTCTCAAAGCTTTAATTGTCTCTGGTTGAGTAATTTGACAAAAAATGGCTTTGTTTCATGTCAAATTGTCTGGTCATACCACTTCATTGAAAGTCTTTTCACAGCTTCTGTAGGTTCCTGAGGTTAGCTTTCAAGTCATGCCAATATGGAACAAACCCCAGAGGCAGAATTTTAGAGAACATATGTCAGCTTTAAAAACAGTGGTCTGTAAATTATATGCACTTACACTCTTATAAAAAGAGTTTAAGAAGCTTACTTGTAGCTCAACTTTTTTTAAAACTAAGAGATTAGCTATTCTGAAAGCTTGATATACTGTAAATTCTGGTCCAGCTATCTATGAAGGTTATCACATTGAAAATATTTTCTGTGTTATCGCCACCTGCAATTTACATTTCCTTTAAAGATCTGGAGCTGGAGAAATCTTCCATGTGCATTGCTTGGAGCTGGCAGTGCCATCAAAGTGCTATATGCCATAAGTGCCCATGGGGCTGATGTTTACAGTCCGATGGACTTTTTTCATCGGACAAACCGATCGTGTATGGGCCCCATCGGTCTTTTTTCCATCGGTGAGAAAAAATAGAACATGTTTTAAATTTATCCGATGGAAAAAAAACTATAGCAAATTCCGATCGTCTGTGTGGAACTCCATCGGAGAAAAAACCCATGCATGCTCAGAATCAAGTCGACGCATGCTCAGAAACATTGAACTTCATTTTTCTCGGCTCGTCGGAGTGTTTTACGTCACGGCGTTTGGGACGGTCGGAATTTTGACTGATGGTGTGTAGGCAAGACTGATGGAAGTCAGCTTCATCGGAATTCCGATGGAAAAATCCATCGGATTTGAATCCATAGGAAATCCGATCGTGTGTACAGGGCTTTAGAGTGAAAAGTGGACTTCTCATCAAAAAGCATCCAACCAGATTACTATTTTCATTTGAAGAAACACAAAGTTTCATAAATCATTCCATGTCACCAAATCCCAGACTGATTTAAAAGAAATTGAGCAATACTGTATATAGAGGTATTACCAATAAATAATACCAGCTAATTTTCTAACCACCTGAAAGGGTTACCGGTAGTTCACCTAAGTGACTTAAAAATTAAACTCTGCTGCAATTAAACCTACTTAAATTTCATTTAAATCTCCATTAGACCCCATTCAGCATTTGCAAAGTAATTTTTCTTAAAGCCCTGGTATGATCTTTATTGCATAGTTGCATTGGTCCAGTTTGAACATAAGTAGGTATGCATAACTCATACCTGAAAGGTGGCTGCTGAGGCTGACAATCACTGTATTGATCAGCGCTACTACAGTGATCAATCTGGGCAACTCATTTGGCATTGCCACCATTCACAGAATGCCTTGTATTTTTATTTTACTTTTGAACACAGTGTTCTTTGCTTGGATTGGGTGGAGAGCTGTGACATCATGATCTCCAGCTCGTCCAAACAGAAAATTCATTGTATTCACTTACAGTGAATTTGCATACTGTCAATGGTGGCAGTGCCAAGTAAGCTACCCCCTGTGTTCTGTGTCCAGAGGGGCAGCCTTGACCTGGAATATTGCTGCTTTCACTGTAGTAGCACTGACAACAGTGATTTTCAGCTGCCTTAGTGACCCCTCAGGTATGAGATATGCATACCTACATTGGTATACGTTTAACCAATATAAGTATGCAATAAGGATCAAACCTGAAGTTCATTTTTAAAGATTTTCTTACCCCCCCCCCCTCATATATAATGCCTCTTTTTTTTAAAGATGCACCCACAGAGCTGTATTTCCTGCTTTATCCACGTGACCTGGCACTATGGCTCTGTGCCCAGTGATCAAATGTCATATTATTTTTAAAAGGGGCTTTCAGATTCCAATAAGCTTTGGGTCGCCCCCTGGCAAGGTACCCTCCCTACATTGAGGGCATGTGGCCTGGTATGGTTGGGGGGGGGGGATGCACATACATCCTACTTGGCCAGCCAAGCTGCATGCTCAGATAAGGGTCTGAGATGTTCTTATTTTTCATGGATATTATACTTTCTGTTTGGCTATATTAATTTTTAATCACAGAATTTGTACAATACCCGAAAAACCCGAAAAACATTTTTCATCTGACCTATGATTCTTAGTTACACCAGACAAACCAAAAACACCATCCAGCGCTCAATCCCAGGACTTCCCCAAATAACAGGACTATGGTAGGCAATCGTTTCAGCGATGCAGCCCTCCTCAGACTGGGCGGTCCTTTCAAGGACTGCAAAAATATACCCAAGAGGGCACATATGCCTAGTGCATAACCAAAAAAAAACATTTATTAAAAGCACATAACAGTAGGAATAAAATCAAGCTTGTCATGTACAACGCTCCAACTGGTGAGCCGGGTGATTCTATGGCCACATGATGAAAAAGCTTATGCGTTTTGGGGGACAGAGTCCCTTCCTCAGAGCTAACCCTTAGTTCTGAGGAAGGGGGTCTGTCCCCCAAAATGTGTAAGCTTTTCCATCATGTGGCCATAGAGTCACTCACCTCACAAGCTTGATTGTATTCCTACGTTTGTGAGGATAACACTGTTATGTGCTTTTAATAAATGTTTTTTTTTGGTCATGCACTCTCTTGTGTATATTTTTGCATACTTAGTTACTCCCCGGATCTGTGACTAATACTTTTAAAATAACCTCTCCATGAAAGAAATTGCAGTTGGATGGTCTGACAATAACCAATTTATTTGCATATATGTTCAATATAAAATTATATATTGCCTGAAAGTATCAGAAATGATTCAGTGTTGGCCAATAGCCTTTGACTTGGATCTCTAAAAGCACTGCTTTGCAGCATATTTTTCAGGAGCTCTATTGTTTTCATATTTTCTCTGTCACACCATTACCCAGTTCTTAACGGGAACAACAGGATAGTTATGCATGGCATTTATACAATTTGACACCGAATGTCGTAAATATTTGTCTTCAGACTACAAAACAAATTTTTTTATTTCAGTAAGTCACTTACCATTGTACCCACCAAACAAAAAAAGTCACGATTGGGTCACACATCTGGTTTCAGATGACAAAGGTTAGACTGTTGATGGCATTGCATCTTTTTCCTTCACAGTTCCTGTCAGCTTATGTCTGCAGACAAAGCCCTTTCTTGGATTTCCTACACACTGTGGCTGCGTTTTTTCTGGAATTCAGGAAGATGTAATTATTGTGTCTCTCAGCAGGAAAATTAGTGAATTATAGCACAGCTGATGAGGCATAAAACATGACACTGCAGCATTATGTAGCCTGCTCTTGAAATGCTTCTGTGTTGTTTTTGTTGAAGGAGAACATAAAAACTATACTACTGGTAAAAATAAACTACCCTTAGTACCAGGATAATGAATTCACATGCTCCTGCGTTGCAATGAGTATGATGACAACACTAGAAGATGGAACTTATAGGATCTTGCCGTATGTGTTGTAAAGTAGAGATAAGCTTAGAATTTGGGGCAAATATGAGTTTATCCTGAACCCAAGTCATTCACAGTGTGGGAAAATGGTGAATTAATGTAGCCATTCCCCGCTATAGCTATTATTTACCACTAATGCACTTTTGGCCCCTGAACTAAAGTCAGGTGAGTTAGAAGGGCCAATCAACAGGGCTTTATGTTCCAACCCCCTCCCTATAGAAGTCAAGGTTTCCAGCAGCCTTTTGCAGAAGTGGCAGGTACAGTTGAGTCGAGTGTCGGTGGGTGGTGTTCTTTTTCTGTGTTTATTGTGATTGACGTGGACTTAAATCGCTAAACGATGTGATTGACAATGGATTTCTATAGGAAGACTTGTCAAAAACTGCTGTGTTTTGACTTTTTTTTTGTGAATGAGTATGGGGTACATACCCCATACTCAAATACTTATTCACACGTGAGGGGGGGATCTTGGGGCCCCCTTGTCAGTGCTTCTAGATTACAAAAAGTCACCCCCCCCCCCAACCTGCACAGCCACTGAGCCAGAGTTGTGGGGAAGAGGCTGTTATCCTCATCAGGGACAAGGTGCTTTGCTCTTATGTTGAGAGCACGTGGCCTGGTATTCTTTAGAAGGGGAGCCCTCCCTATTCCTGGCCTGTCAGGCTGCAGGTCTGGTATAGATTTTTGGGGGAACCTCACATTTTTTTTCTTTGGCATGGGGTCCTCCTTAAGATCCATCTGAAGACTCAAAGGATTCCAGTGAATGCCAGCACCTTAACAACCAATGCCTCTTCCCTGCTGGCTGATAGTAGGCATAAGTAAAAAAAATGCAGTAGTATCAAAAATGCATAAAGATGCAACCAAGTCACACTACATAAGTGGAATGAAAATCACATCAAATCACAGCTGCACTAGTGTGAACCTAGAATTTCATACCTGGCATCTAACTTGGAAATCTAAGTCTGCTGTTCTCAGGAAACAAGTCTTGGGTAGGGATGAGCTTCGAGTTCGAGTCAAACTCATGTTCGACTCGAACATTGCCTGTTCGCCCGTTCGCCGAACAGCGAACAAATTGGGGTGTTCGTGGCAAATTCGAAAAATCTATGGGAGAAATCTAAAGTGTTAATTATAAAGGCTTACATGCAAGTTATTGTCCTAAAAAGTGTTTGGGGACCGGGGTCCTGCCCCAGGGGACATGTATCAATGCAAAAAGAAGTTTTAAAAACGGCCGTTTTTTCGGGAGCAGTGATTTTAATAATGCTTAAAATGAAAAAATAAAAGTGAAATATTCCTTTAAATTTCGTACCTGGGGGGTGTGTATGATATGCATGTGAAGTGGCGCATGTTTCCCGTGCTTAGAACTGTCCCTGCAAAAAATGTCATTTTTGAAAGAAAAAAATGCATTTAAAACTGACTCGCGGCTA
Organism: Rana muscosa; assembly: GCA_029206835.1. NCBI lineage: Eukaryota > Metazoa > Chordata > Amphibia > Anura > Ranidae > Rana > Rana muscosa. Next base: position 295,122,523 of record CM055116.1, read on the forward strand.
TTAATGAATTGTCGGCTCCCGGCAATACATACAAAAGTCATTGATAAAAAAAAAAAAAAAGCGTGGGGGTTCCCCAGAATTCAATTACCAGGCCCTTCAGGTCTGGAATGGATATTAAGGGGAACCCCGCCGCAAATTTAAAAAAAAATTGACGTGGGGTTCCCCCAAATATCCATTCCAGGCCCTTCAGATCTGGCATGGATTTTAAGGGGAACTCCACCCCAAATTTAAAAAAAAAAGGCGTGGAGTCCCCCTAAAAATCCATACCAGACCCCTTATCCGAGCACGCAACCTGGCCGGCCGCAGGGGAAAAGGGGGGGACGAGAGAGCGCCCCCCCCTCCCTCCTGAACCGTACCAAGCCACATGCCCTCAACATGGGGAGGATGTCCCCATGTTGATGGGGACAAGGGCCTCATCCCCACAACCCTTGCCCGGTGGTTGTGGGGGTCTGCGGGCGGGGGGCTTATCGGAATCTGGAAGACCCCTTTAACAAAGAGGACCCCCAGATCCCGGCCCCCCCCTATGTGAATTGGTAAGGGGTACATTGTACCCCTACCATTTCACGAAGAAAGCGTAAAAAAATGTTTAAAAAAACACACAAACACCTTGAAAAAGTCCTTTATTTAAAAAAAACAAAAAAAACATTCCAGCGGTGAAATCCAGTGTCCCGCGGCGATCCCGATGTCCAGCGCTGTCCTTCATTGGTTGTGCCTGAGCGGACCTGATGGGGAACTCCCTCTCAGTATTTTAAATGTATAGACCCGCCCCTTCTAAAGTTCCCCATCAGGTCCGCTCAGCGGACCAGATGCGGAACATGAGAAGGGGCGGGTCTATACATGTATTACCAAAGTGAGAGCAGTTCCCCATCAGGTCCGCCCCCTCGGTATGTCGGACCCGCCTACGTCATTGGCTTGAGCGGGGAACTTCCTTCACTGTGTAATTTAAATTTACATAGTGAAGGAAGTTCCCCGCTCAAGCCAATGACGTAGGCGGGTCCGACATACCGAGGGGGCGGACCTGATGGGGGACTGCTCTCACTTTGGTAATACATGTATAGACCCGCCCCTTCTCATGTTCTGCATCTCGTCCGCTGAGCGGACCTGATGGGGAACTTTAGAAGGGGCGGGTCTATACATTTAAAATACTGAGAGGGAGTTCCCCATCAGGTCCGCTCAGGCACAACCAATGAAGGACAGCGCTGGACATCGGGATCGCCGCGGGACACTGGATTTCACCGCTGGAATGTTTTTTTTTTTTTTTTTTTTTAATAAAGGACTTTTTCAAGGTGTTTGTGTGTTTTTTTAAACATTTTTTTACGCTTTCTTTGTGAAATGGTAGGGGTACAATGTACCCCTTACCAATTCACATAGGAGGGGGGCCAGGATCTGGGGGTCCCCTTTGTTAAAGGGGTCTTCCAGATTCCGATAAGCCCCCCGCCCGCAGACCCCCACAACCACCGGGCAAGGGTTGTGGGGATGAGGCCCTTGTCCCCATCAACATGGGGACATTCTCCCCATGTTGAGGGCATGTGGCTTGGTACGGTTCAGGAGGGAGGGGGGGCCGCTCTCTCGTCCCCCCCTTTTCCCCTGCGGCCGGCCAGGTTGCGTGCTCGGATAAGGGGTCTGGTATGGATTTTTAGGGGGACTCCACGCCATTTTTTTTTAAATTTGGGGTGGAGTTCCCCTTAAAATCCATGCCAGATCTGAAGGGCCTGGAATGGATATTTGGGGGAACCCCACGTCAATTTTTTTTTAAATTTGCGGCGGGGTTCCCCTTAATATCCATTCCAGACCTGAAGGGCCTGGTAATTGAATTCTGGGGAACCCCCATGCTTTTTTTTTTTTTTTTATCAATGACTTTTGTATGTATTGCCGGGAGCCGACAATTCATTAATAGCCGCAAGTCAGTTTTAAATGCATTTTTTTCTTTCAAAAATGACATTTTTTGCAGGGACAGTTCTAAGCACGGGAAACATGCGCCACTTCACATGCATATCATACACACCCCCCAGGTACGAAATTTAAAGAAATATTTCACTTTTATTTTTTCATTTTAAGCATTATTAAAATCACTGCTCCCGAAAAAACGGCCGTTTTTAAAACTTCTTTTTGCATTGATACATGTCCCCTGGGGCAGGACCCGGGTCCCCAAACACTTTTTAGGACAATAACTTGCATATTAGCCTTTATAATTAACACTTTAGATTTCGAACATTCGAGTCCATTGTATTTAATAGGGTTCTAAAGTTTACACGAACATTTTGTCTGTTCGCAGGTTCTGGTGCGAACCGAATAGGGGGGTGTTCGGCTCATCCCTGGTCTTGGGTAGCTCAGTTCCAGTGCTCAGAATTTCACTGGTTCTCCCTTATTGTAGGCACACACACACACAGCAACAGGTCCCTCTGGCTCCAGTCCAAGCATAGCAAAATACCTTTGTGTGGCTCAGTCCTCCACTTGCAAAGCACTTTGCCTTTACTAAATCAACCTCTATATTGGTTGCTGAGACGTCAGCCCTGTGTACACGATTGGTTTTACCGATGAAAACAGTCCGATGGACTTTTTTCATCGGACAAACCGATCGTGCATGGGCCCTATCGGTCTTTTTTTCATCGGTGATTAAAAATAGAACATTTTTTAAATTTATCCGATGGAAAAAAAAAACCATAGCAAATTCCGATCGTCTGTGTGGAACTCCATCGGAAAAAAACCCACGCATGCTCAGAATCAAGTCGACACATGCTCAGCAGCATTGAACTTAATTTTTCTCGGCTTGTCGGAGTGTTTTACGTCACGGCGTTTGGGACGGTCGGATTTTTGACTGATGGTGTGTAGGCAAGACTGATGGAAGTCAGCTTCATCGGAAATCCGATGGAAAAATCCTGCCTGATAATATATGTAGTTTTAGGGATTTGTTTATTATCAGAGATTAATTTAAAGTTTAGCTTTGTGTTATGGTCCAGGCCTAGTGGGTTAACATTTAGAGATTATTTATTGTTAATGCTTTGTGCTAAAATTAAAGGGTCATTTTAAAGATGAGGTTAAGGGTACATTCCACATGTATGCAGAGATGATTATCCTACCTGCTGAGAAGTTTAGCTTTTCATCCAAACAATGTTGTACTGTTCTAGTCTACCCAATTTCTTTTGTTTATAATCTGGTGACCCTAGAACATGTTTGCTGATGATGCTATAGCACCCTCCTTGCTGCCTTAGAACCATTGTTGACTGGCTTTTGCTTGCTTTACAACTGCTTCTCTCCCAATGCAATGAAAATGCAAAAGCAGATTAAGCCCTGGTTCACACTGGTGCGATTTGACATGTGATTTGACACACTGCACCGATTTCAAAATGTAGTTTCTGTACTACTTTTTGCGATTTCAGCCGTGATTTACATTGACATCTGTGTCAGATGTCTCTGTAATCGAGCTGAAATCGGGACTGACAGACAGGAGTGAAATCGTGCGAGTTCAGCTGAACTCACACGGCTTCACTCCCGCAGCCCCAGTGTGAACCTGGGCTTAAGCAGATAAACTGCAGGTCAAATTCACCTGCAATGAATCCTCAAACTCGCAACATCCCAAACTGATAACAAAACTAGCTGCAATTAACTATTGAAGCCTTTACACACACAAAAAGCCTGATGTAATAAACAATTCTGCTAGGAACCTTCTCACAGATACCAGTCAGCCTTGAATGTGCCTCTCTGTACATCATAATTTAAAATATGACAGCTGCTTCCAAGCCCGTGGAGTTACTTTTCCCACTTCATTGATGCCAGAAACATTGATTTTAGATTTATCCTGAAGCATCATTTAAAGGTTAAATATGAAGGGCAATTCACATACCGGCCTGTCAGCCGGCATAATTGAAAGCAAAAAGAGGAATCAGCAGTCTAGATTTAATTCACAAGACCCTCCTTCATTTGGAAAATAGACAATATCATAGAATATAAAAAAGCACATTAGGTGACATATACTGTATAAACATCTGTCGTAATCTGATATATGACAGTTATTGCCAATAAAACATTTGTGTGCATAAACACCCAATGACAGATCCTGGTAGAAATAGCACTTGGCAAAGAGATATACTGTAATAATTAAACACATAGTTTAGGCACCTCTATCAAATTACTGACACTAAATAGTCTGTTGCAGTGTTCTTGTTTTTTATTGTAATACATATCAGTACTAGGATTTGTGATAACGATTGAAGCGACAAATCTAGAGTCAAAATCTATTTTTCTCTGAGGTCTCATTGTTTACTTACTAGACCCTGCACATACCCCCATGCTGTACATTTAATAGTAGAACAGGAGTAACATACCCTCTACTGTACAATATAAAGTTTTAAAAGACCAAGAAACCCAATACTGACCTGACACTAAAGCAAACACAATGGTATGCCTAGATTAGGCAAAATAACATGTTTGCTTGAAAACATGCTCCTCAAGTGGTCTGTAATTAACTTTCTCATGCTCCACTACCACCCCTTTTTCCACTGCACCCCCTAAAAACTTTTGCACAGGTTTTTATAAAGTCAAAATTGTCTCAGGGCTATACACATACTCACTAGGAGACAATGCTTGTGCCCCTACATTGGTTGCTGAGGCCAAGAGATCACTGCACTTTAGGAAGTAGGAAGGAATGCCATAAGTTATTCCATAATGAAAGTGAAAAACCCTTACATCATGGCCCTTGTGTATGAAAGTGACCAATCTTATGATCTGGACATTCACTTAAGAGGTGTGTACATTTACACAAATGTAGTGAAGTTTTATACAACATCGATGGCAGAAGGTTCTGCACATCCCTCAGCAGTGGCCGCAGCAGCAGCAAAGCTATGCCACCCCCTTGCATGATGAGAAGCATAGGACTGAAGCCATACTCGTACATAATAACTTTGTCAAAAGATGACAATGAGGCTGATTGAGCTTTATTGAATTTCCTACATAACATAACTGGTGCAAGTCACAGTTATCCTAGGAGCACATCTAAACAGTAACCTAAAAAGCCTGTCCTTGCCATGAGGTCTAGCTTATTAAAGGAAAGGGCAAGGTAAAACAGCCAATTTAGGAATGACAGACATATTAATAAAATGAGCAGGTTGATGGACAACCCTTCTGAGGGCTGAAGGTCTTCATGTCAGTGGTGGTTACCTCAGGATAACCTTTACTGGGGTTCAGGCAATTAGGCTGCGAGGACCATCTTCAGAAAATGAGCAGGTTGATGGTCATCTTTTCTGAGGGCTGAAGGTCTTCAAATCAGCGGTGTTTACCTCAGCATAATCATTACTGGGGTTCAGGCATAAATCTTTCACCCCATGCCCTAGTACCCAGTCACCCAATTTTAGCTGCTTGAAGTTTATCTGCATTAACTTTAATACCCACTTTAATGAACCCTGTTTCAATCAGTCAAGGCTTCCTTTCACTACGGGCTCAAGGGGTTTCATTCCTAAATTCTGCTGCAGGTGGCACAGCAAACTGTTATGGCAATATATACATTTGGGAAAGTATATGATCTGTCTTTTCTACTGACTGCCGACAGAAAGGATAGTTCATTCATGTCTCAGATTATATATATATGCCTTGTCCTTGATTTACCTGTGGAAAAAAATGTACATTTCCCAGATGGTAGAGTGGATATTTCAAAAGCTTATACAAACTTAAACTCCATGCACACATTAACCATTTCATTCAGTTGTGTATTCATTAAAAAAATAAGTATATTTTTACATAGAAATAACAAAAATACCTGAATTTGTCCTGCTATCTGCCCTGTGAAGCACTGTGAGAGGGAGAAGCAGCACTCAGAGTCAATGAAGATTTTTCTGTTTTGCCTAGTGCTGTCACAATGGAGGTGTATTATTCGCAAAAAAACAAATAGAACACTTTAAGTGACACCTTTCTTTCTCGTACATCACGGGACACAGAGCGACATAGTCATTACTAATGGGTTATATAGATACCTTCAGGTCCTGGCACTGGCAACTTCCAAAACCGGAAGTACCCTCCCCTATATAAGCCCCTCCCATCCGGGAGCACCTCAGTTTTTTGCCAGTGTCTAAGGTGTTGGCCAAGAAGAAACATGTGTTTTTCACTGAGCTTGCGTACAGGTTCTTTTGGGCCTCAGTAAGCTATTCCGGATCCGACCAAAAAAGCTTTATAGCTAAACGGTCGGTACCCGGGCCTTGCAGAGAAGAGCAAGGTTTTGCCTGTAATGCTTCTCTTAGGAGAGCTGGACCCTGGGATCCAGAGCTCTGGTCATACCCATGACCAAGATGTTTTCTGTGCAGGGTGCTATACAGGTCCAGGGGAGTGGAATCCTTGGGAACCCGGTCCCTGAAGGTTTAATTACAATGCCTGCCGTGATAGGTGAAGTTTGGGCTTCTGTGGACCAAACAAAGTCCTGCGGCGGGGAACAGGTAAGTGGGGGCCCCCAGGAACTTGGTTCTATTGGGGGACACCCAAGCCTAATTTGTCTTTCTGTCTGTTACCTGACGGTATTCCCGCTAATATCTGTGCATGCCTGTAACTACTAAAAAATGTAATAATTTTAATAGTGGTCAAGAAAATAAATAAATATATATTTAATATACTAGACTGCGGTCCCTGTGTTAATCCACTAGAGGCCGCTGTGGAACGTTTCTTGTCATGTGGACTAGTTTCTTTTCATCAGAGCAAGTCCAGGCAGATGGTGAGTTCTCTTGTGGGAAACTGCTTCCTCTGCCATGTTGCAATGCTCGTCCATCCCCCGGCCTGCGGCAAAAAGGGGCCCTGGCTCTTGTCCCTAGTTTCCCTTTTCAAAATTAGCGCCGAAGGCGCACATGGCCGCGCGCGTGCGCGTGCACGCGCCTCTATATATAGAGGTGAGCCGGGAAAGGGGGCGGAGCCTGGGGGATGACGCTCTGTGCGCGCCGCAGTGCTTCTGCACATGTGCGGGCGTCCCAGCATGTTAAAAACCACAATTATGTGTTGTGAGCTGGCTATGGAGTGCAGAGACAGAGCTGGCAACATTTAAAAAAAAAAAAAAAAAAAGGCATACAGCAAGCGGTTGATGCAGGCATCCCCATAGAAAGGCACATTAGTAGACACCAACTGTTTTTATAGCAGCATTTGTGCTAGACTATTGTCAGTAAGTGGTGTATTTCGGCTGGAATACCTCAGCTTTGGGCTTAGGAATAATGCCGTCTAAAAACTCCGGGACTAAAAATCCCAGGAAGCATAGGGGGTCTCCATCGGGCTCTGAGGATCTTGGGCATGCTTCGGCTGCACCAGTCTCCCCTGAAGAATCAGAGGTTAGTGACCGTAGAGCACCCTCAGGAGTACCTGGTACTGTGGCTGTCCTCAGTTCACCTGCTCCTGTGTATGTAACAGAGGAGGTTTTTTCCTCAGCTCTGGGAGGGCTGGAAGAGAGATTGTCAGCATTGATCGCTGCTTCCCTGTCACAGGAAAAAAGCGCTCGATCTCCGTCTCCTCCCTCAGAGTGCCTGTTAGCAGAGCAACAGTCCCATACAGGGATCGACCTGCCTGAAGGGGATCAGGATGAGGTCGATTCTGTTGTAGAGGAATCAACAGTGGAAGAGCCATTCTCAGCATCACATGCTGAAAGATTATGGGTTCAGTCCCTGACTAATATGGTCCGATCAGCATTTAAAATGCCCCTTGCGGAGCCATCATCCACTTCTGTCTCCTCGTTGGGGTCGCTAAAAGCTCCCCAGACTGTTTGTTCCTTTCCGATCCATCCTTTACTGGAAGGGCTCATTTACCAGGATTGGGAGCATCCTGATAAAATATTTACTCCTCCCAAGAGATTTCAAGTGGTCTATCCCATGGAGGATAAGTTCATCAAAAAATGGAGGGTCCCTACAGTGGACGCAGCCATCTCTTGTGTGAATAAATCACTGACATGTCCAGTGGATAATGTCCAAATGTTCAAGGACCCAATAGATAAAAAATTAGAGTCCTTATTAAAATCTGCTTTTTCTACAGCAGGATTGGTGACACAACCAGCAGTGGCAGCTATTGGGGTCTGCCAAGCAGTGAAGGATCAGTTGAAACAGGTCTTAAGGGACTTGCCAGATCAGCAGGCTCTTGCCCTAGCTGATCTACCTAGAGCCTTATGCTTTGCGGTGGACGCTATAAAGGATTCAATCCATCAGGCCTCCCGCCTTACGCTGTCTGTAGTACATATGCGCAGGCTTTTATGGCTCAAAAACTGGTCTGCTGAAGCTCCCTGTAAAAAATTGCTGGTCAGCTTCCCATTTCATGGTGAACGCTTATTCGGGGAAGACCTGGACAAATATATCCAGAGAATTTCCAGCGGTAAAAGTACACTTTTGCCGGTTAAAAACAGAGTTAGAGGTCCCTCTTTTAAGAGGCCTGCTTCTCCAGTCCCTAGGACATCGGCTGTGAAACAGTTCCGACGGCCTCCTCGGTCAAATCCCGGAGGTAAAAATCAGGGACAATTGCAGGGTAACAAGAAGCCCTGGAGCAGGAGAGGTACAAAACCTCCCCCAAAGTCAAATGCATGAAGGGTTGCCCCCACTCAATCGGGTGGGGGGAAGACTTCAGTTGTTCACAGAGACCTGGCGGGACACGATCAGAGACAGATGGGTGCTCTCCGCAGTAAATCTGGGATACAAATTGGAGTTAAAAGACTCCCCTCCTTCCCACTTTATAAGGTCAAACGTGCCAAGGGATCCCCAGAAGAGAGGATCCCTCCTGTTGGCACTAGAACAATTATTGCTCCAAGCAGTAATTATAGAGGTTCCCCTGGAAGAATGGGGGTTCGGGTTTTACTCAAACCTCTTTACAGTCCTGAAGCCAAACGGGGACGTGAGGCCCATATTAAATCTAAAAGGGCTAAACAAATTCCTACATATCAGGACTTTCCGGATGGAGTCGATCCGGTCGGTGGCCACTGCCCTACAAGGGGAGGAATGGTTAGCCTCGATCGACATCAAAGATGCTTATTTGCACATTCCCATCTTTCCAGCCCACCAAAAATTTCTACGCTTTGCGGTAGAAGGGCGCCATTTTCAGTTCAGAGCCTTACCCTTCGGTCTGGCCACAGCACCACGAGTGTTCACAAAAATTCTGGCCCCATTATTGGCCAATCTAAGAACACGAGGTGTAACGATAATGGCATATCTAGACGACTTGTTGCTGATAGACCACTCAGTGGAAAAACTAGAAGTGGTTGTTCACGAGACAATCAAGTATCTGGAATATCACGGTTGGATTATCAACCGAGACAAGTCAGCCCTAAAACCAGTCAAAAGTCTGGAATACTTGGGGCTAAGGCTGGATTCAGACCAGAGAAAAATTTTCTTGCCTCAAGAAAAGGGGTCGTCTTTGAGAGATTTGATCCACTTAGTGGGTTCAAAAAGACAGCCATCCATACGCCCGTGCATGAGGCTGCTGGGAAAAATGGTGGCATCATTCGAAGCAGTACCCTACGGTCAATTCCATTCAAGGAATTTGCAAAGGGTCATACTGTCAGCCTGGAACAAAAAAGTTCAGGCTCTGGACTTACCAATGTCCTTGTCCCCTTCCGTTCGCAAGAGCCTCCGCTGGTGGTTGGTTCCCCAGAATCTGGAAAGAGGGAAATCCTTCAGTCCGATTTCTTGGAAGGTGGTCACTACAGATGCCAGCCTTATAGGCTGGGGAGCAGTACTGGAGCAATGGTCTCTCCAGGGCAGATGGTCGGATGCGGAAAAGGCCCTGCCCATCAATCTCTTAGAGATACGAGCAGCCCGGTATGCCCTAGTAGCATGGACATCCAAACTCCAAGGGTCCCCTGTCAGAATTCAATCAGACAATGCCACAGCAGTGGCATATATCAATCATCAGGGGGGCACCAGGAGTCGTGCAGCCCAGAGGGAAGTAAATTACATCCTGAGATGGGCAGAAAGATATGTCCCAGCCATATCTGCGGTATTCATTCCAGGAGTGGAGAATTGGAAGGCAGACTTTCTAAGTCGCCAACAATTATGCCCAGGGGAATGGTCCCTTCATCCCGAGGTTTTCCGGACAATATGTCAGCGGTGGGGAACACCGGATGTAGATCTGCTAGCATCCAGATTCAACGCAAAAGTGGACAGGTTTGTCTCTTGGACAAGGGATCCCCTAGCTTGCGGCTCGGATGCCCTAGTGTTCCCTTGGGATCAGTTCAAGCTGATATATGCATTCCCACCGCCACAATTGTTACCTCGATTACTCCGCAGAATCAGGGTAGAAAAGAAACCAGTGATTCTGGTGGCTCCAGCGTGGCCCCGAAGAGCATGGTATGCGGAGATTGTAAAGATGTCTGTGGGGAGTCCTTGGACCCTCCCACATCATCCGGACCTGCTTTCGCAAGGACCGATATACCACCCTTCCTTACCAGCCCTAGGTTTGACGGCCTGGCTATTGAAGCCCACATTCTAAAAAAGAGAGGGCTCTCTAATGCTGTGGTATCTACCATGATCAATGCCAGGAAGCCGGTATCCAGGCAGATCTACTATAGAATCTGGAAGGCGTACATCGCCTGGTGTGAGGCCAAGAAATGGCATCCACGTAAATACGTAATAGGTAGGATTCTGGACTTCCTACAATGGGCTGTAGATAGGAAGCTTGCCTTGAGTACTATCAAGGGTCAGATTTCGGCCTTGTCAATATTTTTTCAAAGGCCCTTGGCTTCGCATTCACTGGTCAAAGCCTTTATACAAGGAGTGATGCGTATTAGTCCTCCGGTTAATATTCCCATATGTCCATGGGATCTAAACTTGGTTCTGTCGGTTCTACAGAAACAACCATTTGAACCATTACAGCATATTTCTTTGGTTCTTCTCACCAGGAAATTGATTTTTCTAGTAGCCATTTGTTCGGCTAAAAGAGTGTCGGAATTAGCAGCTATGTCCTGTAAGGAGCCGTATCTGGTTATCCATAAGGATAGAGTAGTGTTACGCCCTCACCCAGCCTTTCTTCCTAAGGTGGTATCGAGGTTTAATTTGAACCAAGATGTGGTTCTTCCTTCTTTTTTCCCCAAACCCACTTCGGTAGAGGAAAAGTTATTGCATTCTTTGGATGTAGTAAGAGCAGTTAAAACTTATCTAAAAGCCACTGCTCAAATTCGCAGAACGGATACTTTGTTTATTCTGCCGGAAGGCCCCAGAAGGGGTCAGGCAGCGTCAAAATCTACTTTAGCCAAGTGGATTCCACAGGTCATTATGCAAGCCTATGGCTTGAGAAGGAGACCGCCTCCGTTCAAAGTTAGGGCGCACTCCACGAGAGCAGTTGGAACTTCATGGGCAGTGCATCACCAGGCCTCCCTGGCTCAAATCTGTAAGGCCGCAACATGGTCTTCAGTACACACGTTTACTAGGTTCTACCAGGTGGACGTTAGAAGTCAGGAGGATGTCGCCTTTGGGCGCAGTGTGTTGCAGGCCGCAAAAGATCCTCATGTCTGATAGCGCTCAGCTTATGTATGGTGTATCCCCCCCCTCGTTGGGCATTGCTTTAGGACATCCCATTAGTAATGACTATGTCGCTCTGTGTCCCGTGATGTACGAGAAAGAAAATAGGATTTTTATAACAGCTTACCTGTAAAATCCTTTTCTTGGAGTACATCACGGGACACAGAGCTCCCGCCCCTCTTTAGGGACACTTATTGCTTTGCTACAAAACTGAGGTGCTCCCGGATGGGAGGGGCTTATATAGGGGAGGGTACTTCCGGTTTTGGAAGTTGCCAGTGCCAGCACCTGAAGGTATCTATATAACCCATTAGTAATGACTATGTCGCTCTGTGTCCCGTGATGTACTCCAAGAAAAGGATTTTACAGGTAAGCTGTTATAAAAATCCTATTTTTCTCAATATATTAGTTCATCTATCCTTCTTCTAGTGGCTAAACTACAAGAATCAGGAAGCTTGTAAATATGTGTATTCATTAATAATACGTTACACTTTCCCTAAGGTTAAACTGAACTCAAAAAGTTAAAATTTACTATGTTTTAAGGAACCTTTAAAAAGTGAATAACTAAGCAGTGCCTTTTGCTTGGAATTACTCTTGAGTAGGGATGAGCTTCGAGTTCGAGTCGAACTCATGTTCGACTCGAACATTGCCTGTTCGCCCGTTCGCCGAACAGCGAACAAATTGGGGTGTTCGCGGCAAATTCGAAAAATCTATGGGAGAAATCTAAAGTGCTAATTATAAAGGCTTATATGCAAGTTATTGTCCTAAAAAGTGCTTGGGGACCCGGGTCCTGCCCCAGGGGACATGTATCAATGCAAAAAGAAGTTTTAAAAACGGCCGTTTTTTCGGGAGCAGTGATTTTAATAATGCTTAAAATGAAAAAATAAAAGTGAAATATTCCTTTAAATTTCGTACCTGGGGGGTGTGTATGATATGCATGTAAAATGGCGCATGTTTCCCGTGCTTAGAACTGTCCCTGCAAAAAATGTCATTTTTGAAAGAAAAAAATGCATTTAAAACTGACTCGCAGCTATTAATGAATTGTCGGCTCCCGGCAATACATACAAAAGTCATTGATAAAAAAAAAAAAAAAGCGTGGGGGTTCCCCAGAATTCAATTACCAGGCCCTTCAGGTCTGGAATGGATATTAAGGGGAACCCCGCCGCAAATTTAAAAAAAAATTGACGTGGGGTTCCCCCAAATATCCATTCCAGGCCCTTCAGATCTGGCATGGATTTTAAGGGGAACTCCACCCCAAATTTTAAAAAAAATGGCGTGGAGTCCCCCTAAAAATCCATACCAGACCCCTTATCCGAGCACGCAACCTGGCCGGCCGCAGGGGAAAAGGGGGGGACGAGAGAGCGGCCCCCCCTCCCTCCTGAACCGTACCAAGCCACATGCCCTCAACATGGGGAGGATGTCCCCATGTTGATGGGGACAAGGGCCTCATCCCCACAACCCTTGACCGGTGGTTGTGGGGGTCTGCGGGCGGGGGCTTATCGGAATCTGGAAGACCCCTTTAACAAAGGGGACCCCCAGATCCCGGCCCCCCCTATGTGAATTGGTAAGGGGTACATTGTACCCCTACCATTTCACGAAGAAAGCGTAAAAAAATGTTTAAAAAAACACACAAACACCTTGAAAAAGTCCTTTATTTAAAAAAAAATAAAAAAACATTCCAGCGCTGAAATCCAGTGTCCCACGGCGATCCCGATGTCCAGCGCTGTCCTTCATTGGTTGTGCCTGAGCGGACCTGATGGGGAACTCCCTCTCAGTATTTTAAATGTATAGACCCGCCCCTTCTAAAGTTCCCCATCAGGTCCGCTCAGCGGACCAGATGCGGAACATGAGAAGGGGCGGGTCTATACATGTATTACCAAAGTGAGAGCAGTTCCCCATCAGGTCCGCCCCCTCGGTATGTCGGACCCGCCTACGTCATTGGCTTGAGCGGGGAACTTCCTTCACTGTGTAACATAGTTTTTTTGTCAATGACTTTTGTATGTATTGCCGGGAGCCGGCAATTCATTAATAGCCGCGAGTCAGTTTTAAATGCATTTTTTTCTTTCAAAAATGACATTTTTTGCAGGGACAGTTCACGGGAAACATGCACCATTTTACATGCATATCATACACACCCCCCAGGTACGAAATTTAAAGGAATATTTCACTTTTATTTTTTCATTTTAAGCATTATTAAAATCACTGCTCCCGAAAAAACGGCCGTTTTTAAAACTTCTTTTTGCATTGATACATGTCCCCTGGGGCAGGACCCGGGTCCCCAAACACTTTTTAGGACAATAACTTGCATATTAGCCTTTATAATTAGCACTTTAGATTTCGAACGTTCGAGTCCATTGTATTTAATAGGGTTCTAAAGTTTACACGAACATTTTGTCTGTTCGCAGGTTCTGGTGCGAACCGAACAGGGGGGTGTTCGGCTCATCCCTGCTCTTGAGACATAGCTGTGCATAGCTGTGCATAGCTGGTATGTGATTGTGCCTACAGCCTCATATCTGTATATCTTTAGTATGAGCTCTAAGGCACTGCTGCCTACGACTGTTAGTCTCAGGAGATATGAAGTGAGATGTGGTAATGCCACGTCTGTGCTGCTCATTGTTGTTTTTACTGGAGGATCTGACTTTACAAAAACCCTGACTCTACCTGTACCAAAATGGCCACCTCCACACAGAGCCACAGTGCAAAACAAGGCATGGTAAGTTAGTAATGAGGAAAATATCAGTCCACCAACTATGTAACAATAGGGATGTCTATTGATTGTTTTGAAAACTATATTTATGTGTAGCGATAACCCCCCTCTCTGAGATCGGGCTGCTGGTTTTGTTTTGGGTCATGCAAACTACCTCCAAGGCTTCCGTTGTCAGGATATAAAAAGTCTCTAGAAAGGCCAATGTCCACACAGATGTAAAACCTAACAATAAAGCCCTGTACACACGATCAGATTTCCTATGGATTCTAATCCGATGGATTTTTCCATCGGAAATCCGATGAAGCTGACTTCCATCAGTCTGGCCTACACACCATCAGTCAAATATCCGACCGTCCCAAACGCTGTGACGTAAAACACTCCGACGAGCCGAGAAAAATGAAGTTCAATGCTTCTGAGCATGTGTCGACTTGATTCTGAGCATGCGTGGGTTTTTTCTCCGATGGAGTTCCACACAGACGATCGGATTTTGCTATCGTTTTTTTTTCCCATCGGATAAATTTAAAACATGTTCTATTTTTTCACACTGATGGAAAAAAGACCGATGGGGCCCATACACGATCGGTTCGTCCGATGAAAACAGTCCATCGGACTGTTTTCATCTGTAAAACCGATCGTGTGTACACGGCTTTAGGCTTTATTTACTTTGCTGAGGGAACTTGAGAGGAAAGTAGGAAACGAGAGAAGAACAACTTTGCCACTCAAGCCTGAGTGGTTATTGCTCACCCGGATAGTCCCTTTCACTGGTCCTGGCAGCCGGGATGATGCACGGATCAATTTAATCTGAGAAATTTATGGATGCGATAAGGAATCCTCTGCCACAGGATTATCAAAGTTCCGAACCTCCCAGCCAAGCAATAGAGAGAGAACCTTTAGGCCAGATCGGCGTATTTCCGGGCTTAAAGCAATAGATCCCTCCTTAGGTGAGTTTCCAGACCTCCTCCCGAGACAGCAGTACCATCGCCAGTCTCCTCTGCGGCAGATCCTCCCCTGGCATCCTTTCCTAAGTGTGTGCTTCCCGCAGGTGGGTAGCCTGGGATCCCTTCCGAAGGTATAGGCCCCAGCCAGCAGAGCGGGGCCTACCAGGTAGCGATGTAGCCTCGGGCTGAAGGTGCCCGGGGCTAGAACACACACGCACCCCGTGCCATGCGGGCCACGAGGCCCGCACACAGGAACAGGCCCAATGGGCCTCCAGGAACGAACCAAAATCTATGGCGTCTGCCCCTTATGTACCCTCTCCCAGCATGCACAGTAGGTTAACAATGCCCACTGCACGGCTGCCAAGAAAGCACACCCAATGTATTGTGATACCCCTGTAGTTCAACCTGGGCCGGTGGTGGCAGTGCCACCTACAGGCGAACAGGGAACACTACGGCCAGGCAGTATCACACCCAGAGCAAAAGCAATTTTGAATAATCAACTGATCTGAGCCCAACTATGGCTCAGACATACCCCTAAATTTACACATAGCGTCCCAACCATTTGGGAAGGGAGCTACATATGTGACTAGTGTTTAAGCACTATGTGAGGGAGCAGCAAGGGAGGCATATTGTGATTGCACCCAAAAATTGGGCTTTTGTGCAAAATATAATTATTTTTATTTTTTTCTTTATGAAATGTTAACAATTACTGCATTTTTATCAGTTAGAAGTGTTGGGTCAATTTGGTTTCATTAAAGTTCTGATTTTTTGGATGCTGTGAACTAATACATACTGTAGGTTACAACCCACACACATCATAATAGGGTCCTTGAGAATAACAGCTGCTGGGAGACCACGTTCAATACTGTTGACTAGTCCTTTGCCTTCTACCTGCTGTTTTGGGACTTTGCTTCCAGACTTCAGCTCCTCTTTAAGTAATCAAGCTTTCTCATAGTGTTAAGTGGTTTTGTTTCTGTTGGGTAGAATTGGAATTCAGCAGCCCCCTAAATCCCAGGGTTTGTATTCATTTTTACAAATTTAGTTTCATCCTTTGTCTAGTGTTTCAGCTCAATGAACACAAAAAGTTAACTTTCAGACAACAATATGCAAGCTATAATTAGTTTCTAAAGTGCTGTTAAAAGTCCAGAATTTCACAGTGTTAGTAAAAAGCATTTTATTTTGCAGCATTCCTTTTATACTAATTGATGGCACTGTAACACTGATGGATTGCTGTACTGCGGGTGGTAAAAGCTGACAGTACAGTACAAACTGCAATGACAAGTGAAGGCAGTTATGTTCTCTTCCATATTACACTGCACGTAACTGAGATAATGTCACAACAGTGCCAAATAGATTTGTTATGGCTATAAAATCAGTTTACTGATGCCCTTATAGTTTGGCATTGTGTTATAATCCTATAAATATTGGCTTTTTGTATGCTTAGCTTGGACCCAGTTCTGCATTTTTGTCTAGGCTGTGAGTAGGCTGGCATCGAATTGAAACCGTTGTTCTTTTAGTGCATTTTAGTTCACGGTGCTGAGATAAGTCTCCAGACATAGAACTCTTTAATGCTAAGGATGCCAAAACTAATGGAAATACTGGCCACAGTCAGAAAATTTACTGACAGATCATAAACCTAAAAACGCAGCCGGTGAAAATCTTCCTAGCACATTATTTTTCCCTAGAGAGAAACTAACATGCATTTGCAGACACTATTCATTTTGTGTATTTATTATAAAGTTTATGTAATAATCTAAATTTCACACTATTTCCACTGTATAGTCACATTTCACATATTTGATTTGTAGCTTCATTTGTAGGTTCACTTTCTAGTGCCCTAAAGGAAGACTAAAATCAGGTCAGTTGTATTATATTTTTTCTTTAAGCAAGTTTTTTTTAGATGATTATCCATTCTTTCACTGTGTCAATTGTATAGCTATGAATAAGCACTGATCTGTAGTGCGAAACGCGTCAGCTTCATTGCTGTGTTTTGCTGTGATTTTGTGTTGATGTGATTTTTTCCTTTTTTTAAAGTAAAACAACCAATTTTTGGAGTGCGGCTGTCCAAGCTTTTCCTTCAGTCCCTGCATTGCTATATGCAATTGCCTGCACCCTATGCTGAGGATCTAGTGAGCAGAGCAACAGTTTCTTTTGAGCGGTAACTTTCTCTTAAGTTTTTTTAGATGATTATCCATTCTTTCACTGTGTCAATTGTGTAATAGAGCATTGTAGGTTTTCCAAAGAAGGAGCACTGAAGACTAATTTGTTTTATTAATGTACATCAAGGTCATCAGAACAATGTTTAAGGAGTCAATTTGTAAAGGTGTTTTTATCTGCTAATTTTGATGTGCACTAATTAAAGGTAATTCATCTGCAGGGCAAGCTGGAAACCTTCAGTAGGTATCAATTACCATAATGCTGCTTCAGCACCCAATTGATTTATTTAAAGTAGGGAAGAATTAGAAACCTTGTCAATTTTTTTTTTGAAGTCTCTGTCCCTCTGTCTTAGACCTTTATTTGTCCTGGTGATTGTGTCCAAGACAGAAAGTTGGTGGAAATCCAAAATGTTAGAATTGTCACCAGAGCATTAAAAGAGGGGACATTGTCCATTAGGGCTAAATGTTCTAATGACCACTATTTAACCACTTCAGCCCCGGAAGGATTTACCCACCTGGCCAGGCAATTTTTTGCAATACGGCACTGCAATACGGCACTGGGACTGCGACATTGCGGTGGACAAATCTGACCCAAAGTGACACTTTTTGGGGACCAAAAAAATTCACTGATCACTGTATAAATGAGACTGGCAGGGAAGGGGTTCCTGATTACTTGGAACAGACAATCTCAGTGTTGTCCCCTGTCAGAACAGTGATCTGCCTCGTTTAAATAGGCAGATCCCTGTTCTGCCTCTCTGTGAAGAAATCGCCTGTGGCCGACGGACATCGGGTCTCCCCAGGCGTGCAGCGGGCCCCCACACTCCCTATTGCATGAAACAATGTACAGGTGCGTTGTTTCGCGCAATAGAGCTGCCCTGCCGCAGTATATATATGCGGTGGGCGGTCTAACTGGTTAAGCCAAATTTTTACTTTGGGGAGATTTTACCAATGGCACACAGACAGGGCAAAAATCTGATAGGTGTTTTAACCCTTGCCTACTTTTTAATTTTTGGATAGAGTAGGGGTGGATTAAAACATCTGTAATATTTTTACCAAATGTCCCTCAAGGAGATTTCCCTTCACTTTCTTGTCTTGTAACCTCAACATTAACCACTTAAGCCCCGGACCATTTCGGGCCATTAGGACCAGGCCTGTTTTTGGGATTCGGCACTGCGCTGCTTTAACTGTAAATTGTGTGGACATGCAATGTTGTACCCAAATGAAATTTGCGTCCTTTTCTTCCCACAAATAGAGCTTTCTTTTAATGGTATTTGATTGCCTCTGCGATTATTATTTTTTGCGATATAAACAGAAAAAGACCGAAAATTTTGAAAAAAAATTATATTTTCTACTTTTTGTTATAAGAAAAATCGAATAAACTCAATTTTAGTCATACATTTAGGCCAAAATGTATTCAGCCACATGTTTTTAGTAAAAAAAATGTCAATGAGCGTATATTTATTGGTTTGCGCAAAAGTTATAGCGTTTACAAACTAGGGTACATTTTCTGAAATTTACACAGCTTTAAATTTATGACTGCCTATCTCATTTCTTGAGGTGCTAAAATGGCAGGGCAGTACAAAACCCCCCCAAATGACCCCATTTTGGAAAGTAGACACCCCAAGGAAATTGCTGAGAGGCATGTTGAGCCCATTGAATATTTTTTTTTTTTGTCCCAAGTGATTGAATAATGACAAAAAAAAATAAAAAATTACAAAAAGTTGTCACTAAATGATATATTGCTCACACATGCCATGGTTATATGTGGAATTGCACCCCAAAATACATTCTGCTGCTTCTCCTGAGTACGGGGATACCACATGTGTGGGACTTTTTAGGAGCCTAGCCACGTTACGGGACCCCGGAAACCAAGCACCGCCTTCAGGATTTCTAAGGGCGCAAATTTTTGATTTCACTCCTCACTACCTATCACAGTTTCGAAGGCCATAAAATGCCAAAATAGCACAAAACCCCCCCAAATTACCCCATTTTGGAAAGTAGACACCCCAAGCTATTTACTGAGAGGCATGTTCAGTCCATGGAATATTTTATATTTTGCCACAAGTTGCGGGAATATGACAAACCTTTTTTTTTTTGCACAAAGTTGTCACTAAATGATATATTGCTCACACATGCCATGGGCATATGTGAAATTACACCCCAAAATACATTCTGCTGCTTCTCCTGAGTACGGGGATACCACATGTGTGGGACTTTTTGGGAGCCTAGCCGCGTACGGGACCCCAAAAACCAAGCACCGCCTTCAAGGTTTCTAAGGGCATAAATTTTTGATTTCACTCCTCACTACCTATCACAGTTTTGAAGGCCATAAAATGCCAAGATGGCACAAAACCCCCCCCAAATGACCCCATTTTGGAAAGTAGACACCCCAAGCTATTTGCTGAGAGGCATGTTGACCCCATTGAATATTTTTTTTTTTGTCCCAAATGATTGAATAATGACAAAAAGAAAAAAAAAATGTACAAAAAGTTGTCACTAAATGATATATTGCTCACACATGCCATGGTTATATGTGGAATTGCACCCCAAAATAAATTCTGCTGCTTTTCCTGAGTACGGGGATACCACATGTGTGGGACTTTTTGGGAGCCTAGCCGCGTACAGGGCCCCAAAAACCAAGCACCGCCTTCAGGATTTCTAAGGGCGTAAATTTTTGATTTCACTCCTCACTACCTATCACAGTTTCGAAGGCCATAAAATGCCAAAATAGCACAAAAACCCCCCAAATTACCCCATTTTGGAAAGTAGACACCCCAAGCTATTTGCTGAGAGGCATGTTGAGTCCATGGAATATTTTATATTTTGCCACAGGTTGCGGGAATATGACAAACTTTTTTTTTTTTTGCACAAAGTTGTCACTAAATGATATATTGCTCACACATGCCATGGGCATATGGGAAATTACACCCCAAAATACATTCTGCTGCTTCTCCTGAGTACGGGGATACCACATGTGTGGGACTTTTTGGGAGCCTAGCCGCGTACGGGACCCCAAAAACCAAGCACCGCCTTCAAGGTTTCTAAGGGCATAAATTTTTGATTTCGCTCCTCACTACCTATCACAGTTTTGAAGGCCATAAAATGCCAAGATGGCACAAAACCCCCCCAAATGACCCCATTTTGGAAAGTAGACACCCCAAGCTATTTGCTGAGAGGCATGTTGAGCCCATTGAATATTTTTTTTTTGTCCCAAATGATTGAATAATGACAAAAAGAAAAAAAAAATGTACAAAAAGTTGTCACTAAATGATATATTGCTCACACATGCCATGGTTATATGTGAAATTACACCCCAAAATACATTCTGCTGCTTCTCCTGAGTACGGGGATACCACATGTGTGGAACTTTTTGGGAGCCTAGCCGCGTACGGGACCCCAAAAACCAAGCACCGCCTTCAAGGTTTCTAAGGGCATAAATTTTTGATTTCACTCCTCACTACCTATCACAGTTTTGAAGGCCATAAAATGTCAAAATAGCCCAAAACCCCCACAAATGACCCCATTTTGGAAAGTAGACACCCCAAGCTATTTGCTGAGAGGCATGGTGAGTATTTTACAGCTCTCATTTGTTTTTGAAAATTAAGAAAGACATTTTTTTTTCTTTTTTTTTTCTTTTTTTACATTTTCAAAACTTTGTGACAAAAAGTGAGATCTGCAAAATACTCAACATACCTCTCAGCAAATAGCTTGGGGTGTCTACTTTCCAAAATGGGGTCATTTGGGGGGTTTTGTGCCATCTGGGCATTCCATGGCCTCCGAAACTGTGATAGGCAGTGAGGAGTGAAATCAAAAATTTACACCCATAGAAATCCTGAAGGCGGTGCTTGGATTTTGGGGTCCCGTACGCGACTAGGCTCCCAAAAAGTCCCACACATGTGGTATCCCCGTACTCAGGAGAAGCAACAGAATGTATTTTGGGGTGTAATTCCACATATGCCCATGGCATGTTTGAGCAATATATAATTTAGTGACAACTTTTTGTACATTTTTTTTTTTTTTGGTCATTATTCAATCACTTGGGACAAAAAAAAAAATATTCAATGGGCTCAACATGCCTCTCAGCAAATAGCTTGAGGTGTCTACTTTACAAAATGGGGTCATTTGGGGGGGTTTTGAACTGTCCTGGCATTTTATGCGCAACATTAGGAAGCTTATGTCACACATCATCCACTCTTCTAACCACTTGAAGACAAAGCCCTTTTTGACACTTTTTGTTTACATGAAAAAAAAAAAAATTTTGCAAGAAAATTATGTTGAACCCCCAAACATTATATATTTTTTTAAAGCAAAGGCCCTACAGATTAAAATAGTGGGTGTTGCATTTTTTTTTTCCACACAGTATTTGCGCAGCGATTTTTCAAACGCATTTTTTGGGGGAAAAACACACTTTTTTTATTTTTAATGCACTAAAAAACACTATATTGCCCAAATGTTTGATGAAATAAAAAAGATGATCATAGGCCGAGTACATGGATACCAAACACGACATGCTTTAAAATTGCGCACAAACGCGCAGCGGCGACAAACTACATTCATTTTTTAAAGCATTTAAAAGCCTTTACAGGTTACCACGTTAGATTTACAGAGGAGGTCTACTGCTAAAATGACTGCCCTCGATCTGACCTTCGCGGTGATACCTCACATGCATGATGCAATTGCTGTTTACATATGACGCTAGACCGACGCTTGCGTTCGCCTTTGCGCAAGAGCAGGGGGGGACAGCGGTGCTTTTTTTTTTTTTTTTTTTTTTTTTTATTATTTATTTGGCTTTTTTATTTTATTTTTAAACTGTGCCTTCCATATTTTATTTTTTTACCATTTTTATCGTTATCTCAGGGAATGTAAATATCCCCTATGATAGCAATAGGTAGTGACAGGTACTCTTTTTTTGAAAAAAATTGGGGGGTTAGACCCTAGATCTTTCCTCTGCCCTCAAAGCATCTGACCACACCAAGATCGGTGTGATAAAATGCTTTCCCAATTTCCCAATGGCGCTTTTTATATCCGGGGGGGGGGGACATTCCCTCCCACTGCTTGTAAAAGCAGTCTAGAGGCTAATTATCTGCTAGAATTGCTTTTACATGAAAGACGGCCGCTGGCTGAAAAGAATGATACCAAGATGATACCTAAACCCGCAGGCATCATTCTGGTATAAACATTCAAAGTCCAGCAACATACCAGTACGTTGCTGGTCCTTGTTGGACATGTATTGTAATCTTTTTTTTCATACAGCCTATTGGCTGAACGAAAAAAAGAGATTGATTGGTGGGTATGCCCACCATTAGAATACCTCCCTTCATCCACCCACTTCTAATGATGGGCATATATGCCGAAGCATGGGGGCATCCTCCCGCAAAAAAGTTATGCCGCGTACACACGGTCAAGCCTTCGTCGGAATTTCGACCGTATGTACGCAGCATAAAAGGTTATGCCGCGTACACACGGTCGGACTTTTCCACGGGCAAGCCTCCGTTGGAATTTCGACCGTATATACGCGGCATTAGGAGCAAAATCGCTCCTCCGCCCCTGCTGCCCCCATGCTTCAGCATATATGCTCTTTTTTTTAACTGTGGTGGTGAAATCACCTCCTACAGCGTTGGAGTCACGGCTTTATGTATCGTGGGAGCAAACGCTGTTGCTGTCAAGATAAATAGATCCGCGCTGCAACTGAATGGCGTACCTGCTAAGCAAATGGTGGTTAACATTAAAACAAAGTAACATTACAGTACAACAGTAAGACCTTACCATGCCATACCTGCAAAGCAAATACCAAAACAAAACCTAGTAAAAAATAAAAAAATGTTTTAACGCAACCTGTGCCTAAAATATATA
The DNA here is from genome assembly GCA_029206835.1 of Rana muscosa. Lineage (NCBI taxonomy): Eukaryota > Metazoa > Chordata > Amphibia > Anura > Ranidae > Rana > Rana muscosa. The sequence continues at coordinate 295,145,630 of CM055116.1, forward strand.
TATGCCGAAGCATGGGGGCATCCTCCCGCAAAAAAGTTATGCCGCGTACACACGGTCGGAATTTTCCACGGGCAGGCCTCCGTCGGAATTTCGACCGTATGTACGCGGCATTAGGAGCAAAATCGCTCCTCCGCCCCTGCTGCCCCCATGCTTCGGCATATATGCTCTATTTTTTAACTGTGGTGGTGAAATCACCTCCTACAGCGTTGGAGTCACGGCTTTATGTATCGTGGGAGCAAACGCTGTTGCTGTCAAGATAAATAGATCCGCGCTGCAACTGAATGGCGTACCTGCTAAGCAAATGGTGGTTAACATTAAAACAAAGTAACATTACAGTACAACAGTAAGACCTTACCATGCCATACCTGCAAAGCAAATACCAAAACAAAACCTAGTAAAAAATAAAAAAATGTTTTAACGCAACCTGTGCCTAAAATATATATATGCCGAAGCATGGGGGCATCCTCCCGCAAAAAAGTTATGCCGCGTACACACGGTCGGAATTTTCCACGGGCAGGCCTCCGTCGGAATTTCGACCGTATGTACGCGGCATTAGGAGCAAAATCGCTCCTCCGCCCCTGCTGCCCCCATGCTTCGGCATATATGCTCTTTTTTTTAACTGTGGTGGTGAAATCACCTCCTACAGCACTGGAGTCACGGCTTTATGTATCGTGGGAGCAAACGCTGTTGCTGTCAAGATAAATAATTCCGCGCTGCAGTTGAATGGCGCACCTGAAAACAAAAAATTACATACCTGAAAAGCAAGCATGATAAAACATTGCAGAATAGAATACAGTAAAAAAGAGCAGAACAATAGAGAGAAAATAGAGAGAGAGAGAACAATAAAACGACAACTATTTTTGGTTTTTTTATTTTATATTTTTTTTGTGTTTTGTTTTTTACGTCTTTTTTTTTTTTTTTACACTTTTTTTTGTAACTTTACAACTGTAATGGTTCGGGTCTCTCAAAATGTAATGGCATCTTGGGAGACCCTGTGTAAGTGTGTCCTTGTCTGTGAAATGCTGTACCCTACGCTAAAACTTCACTTTTGAGTGGTAGCGTTCAAAACATTCACCTTGGCAAAGACCAGGCTTGTCAGGACAGAGTGGACAAAAACTACGGGTGTCACGCCTAAATCCGCGCTTGCTACAGACACAACATCTTTTTTGGGGGTGGCTTTGGGTAGGGGTACTCGGGAGGACATACGAATAATGCCTCTCATGCAGCCGGCTTACTGCATTTGGTTGGGGATGGTGAGGTGCAGAACCGCCTGGATACAGGAGTTCTGTGACTATCTCATTCTGGAATTTTAGAAGAGATAACGTCCCGCCTGAAGCTCTGTATAGCACATGAGCGTTCAGCAAAGCCAATTGGAATAATGATAGAGACACTTTTTTGTACCAGCGTCTCGCCTTACGGTCAATTAGATACGGCGCCATCAACTGGTCGTTGAGGTCCACCCCTCCCATATTTTGGTTATATTCGTGGACACAGAGGGGTTTCTCCACAACACCAGTCGCCGTACGAATTTGGACTGTCGTGTCTGCATGAAGGGAGGTAAGAAGGAAAACATTCTTATTGTCCCTCCACTTCATAGCGAGCAAGTTATTACACTTCAAGCAGGCTCTCTCCCCCAGCCTAAGACGGGCATCTACAAGCCGCTGGGGAAAGCCCCGGCGATTAGGTCGCACGGTGCCACATGCTCCAATCTTATGATCAAACAAGTGACTAAACAGTGGCACGCTCGTGTAATAATTGTCCACATACAAGTGGTACCCCTTTCCGAATAAGGGTGACACCAAGTTCCACACTATCTTGCCAGCGCTCCCTATGTAATCCGGGCAGTTGACCGACTCAATCTGACTGTCTTTTCCCTCATAAACCGTAAAGTTCACTACATAGCCTGTTGCCCTGTCACAGAACTTGTAGAGCTTGACCCCGTATCTGGCACGCTTGCTGGGAAGGTACTGCTTGAAAGACAAGCGGCCAGAAAATTTAATCAGGGACTCATCAACGCAGACAACTTGATCGGGAGTAAACAAGGCTGCAAAACGTTCGTTGAAGTGGTTTATGAGGGGCCGAATTTTATAGAGCCGGTCGTATTCAGGGTCCCCACGTGGACGACAAAGTTCATTGTCGTTGAAGTGCATGAACCGCAAAATCTGCTCGTATCGTGCCCTGGACATGGAGGCAGAGAACACAGGCATGTGGTCAATTGGGTGCGTGGACCAATAAGCACGCAATGACGGAAATTTATGTGTGCCCATGTTGAGGGAAAGGCCCAGAAAGGTCTTAAATTCGGAAACCGTAATTGGTTTCCAATTTCTGGCAATTTTAGGCAACTGGGGGTTAGCGGCGATAAATTGACCAGCATATAAATTACTCTGGTCCACAATAGATCTATAGAGATCTTCCGTGAAAAACAGCGAATAAAAATCAATTGGAATAAAATCAGCTGTTTCCACCTGAATACCGGGTTGGGCAGTGAATGGGGGAAGTACGGGTTCTGCAGAAGTGGTGGGGACCCAATCAGGATAGGCGAATTCTGCAGGAAGGGCAGTATGGGCACGACGGGCCTGCCTTTGTCTTCTTGGTGGCAGCGGGACACTACTTGTGCTTGCCACCTCGCCAGCTTGAACTGCACTTATGGGACTCGCCACGTCACCAAGTGTTACTGCAGTGCTGGATGTACGTCCAGGCTGTACTAGGCCGCTGGTGCTTGCCAGTTCACCAGAAGGAATAGCGGCGCTAGTACTATTCTGCTCCATGATACGAGAGACCTGCGGTTCTTGCTCCTCAACAACCTCAGAAGATCGGGATCGGGTACACCTGACCTTAGCAGGGACCTCAACTTCGTCGTCAGAGCTATCTGACGTGGGGCCGCTGACGTCACTGTCTTCTACGGGAAGATATTCTGAGCCTGAATCTGACAGATACGTGACCTCCTCTTCACTATCTGTCATGCTCAGAATCTCGTAGGCCTCTTTACTAGTGTACCTTCGTCTTGCCATTTTGGGCTCTAAATTTAGGGGTACACTAGTAAGATTCACAGGAAAAAAAGCACCTGACTGTCGTCAGCAAATATATCAAACGCTACAAAAAAACTGTTAGCGATCGCAGGGATCAGGCCTGTCTCTGCGAACGCTGCAGTTATGTGTGTTGTGTTTGGTAAGTGACAGTGATCGATCGATACTGCACTTGGGTGGGCTGGGCTGGGCTGGGCTGGGCGGAGGGGCTAAACGCAGGCGCTAGCAGGTATCTGGGCTGATCCCGCTAACACTGAGTTTTTGGGAACCCTAAACCGCTGGGGATGCTAGTATAGATCTGATCAGATACTATACCACTAAGGGGGGTGTATGATTTGCGCGTGGGTGTTAGCGTTACTGGAACTAACCTAACACTGCCTGGGGCGACGCAGACCCTCTCTGGCGCTAAAACCTAATTGATCTCACCCGCCGGGCGATCAGGGGGGTTAAACCTTTATTGGGTTATATACGGCGGGTGCCCTGATGCTATAAAAAGCAAACTAATCAACCAGCATCACCTGTAACCTTTATATGGTGATCACTGGTGAAAGGGTTAACTAGGGGCAATCAGGGGGTTAAAACCTTTATTAGGTTAAATATGGGGGTACCCGACGCTATATAAAAACCTGACGGGTTACCTAAATAACTAGATAACTTACTGGCTAACCAGTGACACCAGTGACGCTTATACGGCGATCACTGGTGAAAGGGTTAACTCTAGGGGCAATCAGGGGGTTAAAATAATATATGGGGGTACCTGACACTAATAAAAACCTGCGGCGAACCTAAAAAAAAATAACTGCCTATCTAAAACACCAGCGACACGAATACAGCGATCGGAAAAACAATCGCTTAGTGACGCTGAAGTTAGGGGGTGAAAGGGTTACCTGGGGGGTGATCAAGGGGTTAAACCTTTATTAGGGGGGGTTAGGGGGCTACCCTGGACCTAAAGGGGCCTAATCCTAACTGCCCTACAACTTTTTACTATCACAGATGACACTAAATGCAGTGATCAGTAAAATAAATGATCACTGCAATCAGTGACACTGTGATTGGGGGCTTTGGGGTGACCTGAGGGGTGATCTGGGGGTGACTGGGGGGTGATTTGTGTGCCTATGTGTACCTACGTGTCAGTGGACTGTTGGAGCACTAACCTCTGTCTTCTCTCCTCGGCGCCGGGAACGAAAAGACCGCGGCGAGGGAGATGACATCACTTCCTCCAGCCTGTGTTTACATCACATGGCGGAGGAAGCATTTTCATTGGCCGGGAGCGATCGCGAGGGGGGGGGGCGGAATCGAGCGGCCGCCCCCTCATGCCTGATCGCTCCCGAACACTTAACGGCCGCTCACTGCAGTGAAGGGGGGTCCGGATGGACCCCCCAACTGCACAAAGGTGATCACGTAGATCTACGTGATTCTGCCTGTCCGTGCCATTCTGCCGACGTAAATCGGCGGTGGGCGGTCGTTAAGTGGTTAAGTTGTCAAGGGAACAAGTGACCCCATTGAAAAATGTCCCCTTTTTTTCCTAATGTCTCTGTAAGCTATTATTTGATTTCTCTGTACTGTGAGGTCCAGGTGTTGAGACCTGGCCACTGCAATCCAGAAATCCAAACCATCCTTTTGAGAAAATTACTATAAACTAAAGACAATGGGGGAATTCAGTAAAGCTGCTGAGCCACTTTTCTGGTGTTAATCCCTCTTGTTAATGTACTGTGTCACATTCATGAAGCATATGTGACATTTTTGATTCTGATAGCGACTTGTGCACCAAATTCAGGTAGTTCTAAAATGCACCACTTTTACATTGAAGCGCATTGAATGCGCCAAATTCAAAATAAAATACTAAAAATAAGTATCTTATGAAAGTGCAGCTAATTAAGACCAATTCTCTTTTGCCGTACAGAGAAACTGGTGCAGACAAATTTTGCGAAAAAATTTATTCTAAAAGTGGCACAGCATGTGTCAAATTCAAGTACAAATTCTAGACAGGTACATGAATTTGGGGCATGTTGCACCACTTTTAAAATGCATGAGAGACACTTTTGCAAAACCTTCCTGCGCCAATGGGAATGCAAAACCCACCAGAAGCGGGTGAAATGTAGGTCAGAAGGAAGTCAACTGCAGGTCAAATGCACCTGTTAATGAATTCTCAATGATCTCATTAGTGTCTTCAATTGCTAAGAGATAAAAAACACCCACGCTGTGTAAAACTTGCCAAAAAATATTCAAACTAAACATACACAGCTGCTGGTGGTACCAGTGGCGGCTGGTGTTTTTTTTTCTTTCTATGGGGGGGGGCGGGGCGGAAAATGATCCACCCCGGTTGGGACACAGACGGCACCCACCACCCACCCCGGGTCTTAGGGGTCACGGGGGTAATGGGCGGCACCCCCCTAGGTCGGTCAGTCAGTAGGTCGGAGCCCCACACTTACCCCATCTCACGTCGGCTTCTTTACGGGCTGTTCTCTATGGCTCCTTCCTCGCTTCCCCTGCATCTCCTCCCTCCACCTCCTGGCGACCAATCCGATCTCTTTTCGGCCAATCGAGTGACGGGTCTCACAAACCGCTTCCTGATTGGCCGGGAGGAGAATTCGTTTTACAATAGCGAATATTCATTCACTATTGTCACACAACTGGGAGGGCTTGGAGCACAGTGCTCTGCGCCCCGAGCCCACACTTTTTTGAAGCCTTTTAGAGCCTCTGGCTCTAATGACATGCTTCAAAGCCCTCGCCCCCTATTGGAAACCATGCGTCAGGCGCCCTGAATGTAGATCAGCGGGCCGGACGCATGGATAGGGGGGCGGTGCCTGTGCGCTCCAAATGGATGGGCCACCACTGCCGTATACACTAAAGCGACAACAATGTTGTAAAAGTGGAGCAACACTTTCCCATGAAGTGCACATGTTAAGCCCTAAATTTAAATTCTTTAAAAATAATGTGCACAATAAATTCTAACATAATAAATTGTGCGCTTACAGGTGAATGTAAACCAACACTAGGCAAAGTGTAAAAATGTTAAACTAATGTGCAAAAATTATTATTAAGCCTCTTGTAAACACCATTCATTTTACTAATCTGAATATAGATGTATTGTTGTCTATGGAGCCATACACAAAGCTGTGTAATGATGAATACAAAGCCGTAAAACAAAAATGGAATATGTTACATTTAAGGGCAGTAATTTATGTGCATACACATACATAAATGCCTATACACGTGTTTACTTGTGTATATATGCGTATAATGCAATAATGAAAATGAGGAAGAGTTTTACACTTGTATACACTTTATGCACCTTTACGCTTCCTTTTGCGCATTTACACGGGATCTTTACAGAACATCTTACTCAGGATCTTGTCAACAAGATCCTGAGTACAAGCATCAATAGATTCTTACGTCCATGTGCAATTGCCCTTAAGGTGAAATAATATAACTTGTGATATGAACTATAAATTCATAACAATATGAAATTACGTGCAACAAAAGTCCGCAAAAATTGTTACATAAATGCAATGCCAGCTGGCTGGCGACACACGTGATTAGGATTGCCCAGACACAAAACTGTATTGAACTCTCATCGAAACAGGCTGAAAGAATGCCCTACTAAGACATTGGACTGACCTGTTCCTTGTGACACTCCAGGCTTTGATCTGGGTAAAATTCCATGTGGCTTGAATTCAGTAGCCTCAAAGGGGGAAAGTCCAAACAGTTGCTGGTGACCAAAAATTCCTATAAGGTGCATGGGCTGGATTTGGGCGTTTAATGCAACAGATCCCAGCCAGGGATAGCCGCTCCTGAGATGTTTTTGTGATCTATTGTGGTGGATCTAAAGAGCATGTGTTACAGAAGTGGAATAAGATAAGAAGAGTGTATTACAAACAAGCACATCTACACCTGCATATTTTGATAAGATGCCAATCTAGTTTAGTGAGTGAGCTCTATAAAGTAGCACTTTGATCATGTGTGTCAGCAGCCCGAAGTGGTGAAGATTGGGCACTGAATATACGTCATATGACTGGATGATGCAGAGATGGAAGCTGCAGATACCTGTAGACTAAGTAGCTAGTAACTGTGTATATAGAGCTGGATCATTCACAAGGCAACCTAAGTATTATAGGGATGTCCAGGGGGCCCAGCTATAACCTTCATGCTCCTGCAGTAAAACGGGGGGAAGCAACTGGTCAAACCCTTTCACTAGCTTGTCACCATAGGCGTGCGCACAGGGTGTGCCAGGTGTGGCCAGGCACACCCTAATCATCCTGAGAAGCACAGATTCCCCCTTCTCCCCTGGCTCCCATCTTTCCCCCCGCATCACTGCCAGCTTCCCTCCTCTCCTATCAGCTGTTTCTGCTGGGATGTTTTAGGAGTGGGGAAGGGGCCCATAAATATGTAATTTACCAGTCCCTTCCCTTTCTGAATGAACATAGTGAGTGATCGGTAGTGTGTGTTTGGGCTTTGTGGTGCACACCCTAATGCAATAGGCTGCGCACACCTATGCTTGTCACTTTACAAAAAAGATGCACTTGGAGGCAGTTGCTGTCTAATGGGATGGCCACTCACAAAGCAGATGGATCTGCTTCTTTGTACCAATTCTTTTCATTATTAATTTAAATTAAAGAGATGGGAAGAAGGGGGGCTGCTACCTGCCTAAGATCCCATTCACAATACTCCCTGGTGCCTACTCAGTACATGGCTGTATTGACAAACATCTGACAAAGGGCAGTCCTTACTGCAATCGCTTATCTTGTACTGCAAAATTACTGTGATCAATGACAGAGAGGAAACTGAAGGAAATGCTTCCTCCTGCCTATATCTCAGAAAATAAATGAGCAACCAATACAATACACAGGCAACAGATACATGGGCAAAAAATACATATTTGCGACAATACACAGGGTATGACAATAACAGTGACAGCCCAGTAACCCCCCCCCCATCCTTCCCTTTACTCCAGGCCATCAGCAGCATGCTCCCCCACAAAAGTGGCAAGAGAGTGGAGCTAGAAGAGGAGAAAGAACAGCCTGCACCTCCTCCCTTGTCCCTCCTCTCCAAAGTCCCTTTTCCAGTCTAGGTGGTACTGTACAGGGGATGAAAGGGAACTGATAAGTCAAATACAGTTGCTTGTACAGGTTGCATTTCATTATTTTCAAATGAATACATTACTGCATTAATTTTTTCATATATCTGCCTTTAGTTCAGCTTTACATTTTTTGGCAACTGATATTGTCATTCATACACATATGAAAGAATTAACATTAAGAGCCTGTTTTTCTCCTCAGGGTGTTATACAACAAAATTGCCACATACATCCAAAGAGCTTGAAGAAGGGATGGAAAATGCCACAGATTATTTGGGTTTAGATTAGCTAATTGACAAACTAGTAGCCTCTTCAGCCTTATAGAATGAAAGAAAACTGTCACTAGGTTATATATATTTGTTGGACATCACTGTCATTAGAAATTATAGAAAATTTTATTTTTAAGCAAAACATTCGTTAAAGCATGAGATGTACCGTATAAACCGAGTTTTTCATCAAATTTTTTTGTGCTGAAAATGCTCCCTCGGCTTATACTCGAGTCACCTTTTTGCGCCTGATCTCCCGGACTTGGCACACATGTAGCCCCACTCTTCCTCTACAAGTGTGCAAAGTTTGTTGTCCGGGGGATCTACGGCCCGGGGAGCACCGATTTTCAAAGCCCGGCACCCTTTCTATAGACTCCCATGTTAAACGGTCATTTCTTTGGTGATTTTGGGGATCCGGTACCGGCCGGTCGTGGGTCCCCTGAACCTGGAACTTGGCACACATGTAGCCCCATTTTTCCTCTACAACCTTGCAAAGTTTGTTGTCTGGAGAACCTACGGTCGGGGAACACAGATTTTTCAAATCCGGGCACCCCTTCCGTAGACTCCCATGTTAAACGTCAGTCTAGACATGGGCACAGTGAGGCATGGGCACAGCGAGGCATGGGCACAGCGAGGCATGGACATGGACACAGTGAGGCATGCAGATGGACACCCTAGGCTTATACTCGAGTCAATAAGTTTTCCCATTTTTTGTGGTAAAATTAGGTGCCTCGGCTTATATTCGGGTCAGCTTATACTCGAGTATATACGGTAGTTGGTTACAATGGCTTACAGCCCATCATTGTTATGCACACTGTTATTTAATAAGCCAACACAGAAATTTGGCAAATGGTGTGCATTACATTTACATGCTGCAGATTTATTAGATTTTAATATCCTGATGTAAATCTAAACTAATAGTACGCCACGTTTGCATGTTGGGTATAGTCTTCTCAGTACAATGAGAACTCAGTGTAATGCCGCGTACACACAACCGTTTTTTTTTTTGTTGAGAAAAATGCAATTTTTTAGATTGGTCGTGAAAAACGGTCGTCGGTATGCTCCTACAGTATGTATGCTCCATAGCGACGAGAAAACTGCCCAAATTTTTTTTAGAACCTGCTCTATTTTTTCTCGTAGTTTTTCACGTCGTTCTTTTTCACGTCATGAAAAACGGTTGTGTGTACGCTTTTACGAGGGGACAAAAAATGCGCATGCTCAGAATCAAGTATGAGACGGGAGCGCTCGTTCTGGTAAAACTAGCGTTCAGAATGGAGATAGCACATTCAGCACGCTGTAACGGACTGAAGAGCACGAGGCTGAAAAGCGCAAACCGTCTCTCAACAAACTTTACTAACACGAGGATTAGCAAATGCAGCTCAAAGGGTGGCGCTCGAGCGTTTTTTTTCATGAACGTGTGTATGCAAGGCAGGCTTCAGAGGAATCACGACGAGAAAAACTTTGTTTTTTTGCATGACATGAATAACGATCGTGTGTACGTGGCATAAGAGTTTGCCACCAAACATAGACTCAGAGGAATGAGAACTGTGTAATTTTAGAAACAACTGTGCTCTGAGAGCCAATAACCCCTAGCATAAAACACACGCGATATCTAAAATTTCCATCTCTTGTATTATGCAATGCATTACAACATTTTTTTTGTGTGATTTATGCTGGATTTGAGGTAAAGACTGCTTTTTCCCTATTTGCTTGATGTCTAGCATAGCTGCCAGAGTTCCTAGAGGAGTCAATGAATGGTGTCAGTGAGACTGGATGATGGGTGGTGCTTTTAAACTGGCAGGAATGTTACATACAAATTTGATTGATGTAAATATTTTGTAGCCCTACCTAATAATGAGCATTGTAAAAAAAAAATTACAGCACATAGACATAAAATTAATTGGTGGAACGTATGAGTAAAAAAATGTCCCAGTGTCAGAGGTCAGAGGGAGTAAAAAAATGCCCCTACATTAGTGTGGTGCTGAATGTCCCGACAGATGTTGGTGTCAATAGGATATTGAATGCCCCCGCTCCCCCCAGCATTGATGTCATCGGGGTCCTGAACTGGTTTTGTGAGACTTACCTCTGTGCATGTTCATTTCCTTCACACAGAATATAGTACCTCTTATAGATTGGCAGATGGTGGAACACCCTGCTGTAGTTTGGAGAAAACTGTGTTACATTAATAAGGACTTTTTTACCGCTACATCTCATTTATACTGGCTTTCTGAAAATAACAAATGCAACAATTTAAGTGGCCAAATTAAAGGTTTGGTGCTGTCAAACACTTTGTTAATTAAATAATCATTTATATATATATATATTTTTTTATAAAAGTCCATGCTTTAGACCAAAAAGAGTCACAACAGAAGACAAAGAGGGAAAAGAGGCATTTGGTTGCAAATGAGGGACAGTCAGAAGCTATGGGCAGATGGTAACACAGTATTATGTTTACAAAAGAAGAACATTATGGAAAAAAAGCAGAGATGGCAGCTATGATATTACCACTGAAATCTTAGGGATGATTATTTATATAGCCAAAAGACATCAACAAGGCCCAGGCCTAGGGCAGCCCTTTGCAGGGGGCAGCACGGAAAGAGTCCCCGCTGGCTTGCGCTACACTGTTAGTTAGTCTAGTGCCCCCATAAAGAGGCCGCACTGCTTCCGGTATGCGGGCGGCTGGCATTCCGCAACTGGGGGGGAGGGGGGGGACAGTGCTTCTAATTTTGACTGTCCTATCATCCTGGACCACAAACCTTCCTCACTGTGCTATGTATTTTCTGCTGCACCATTGGCATGGTTATATCTTCTTAGTCCTCTCCAAAAAATTATCAAAAATTTGTGCTTAAAGTAGAACTATAGGCAACACTTTTTTATTTTATTTTGGATAGATTAAGGGAAGGTTAAAGCCCCGGTCAGTTTATTTTTTACCATCCCTGTCCCATTGCAAAGATTTCCCTTCACTTCTAGCCCCATAGCCAAACAGGAAGTGAGAGGAAATCTATGCAAATTAAGGGACTCCATTGCCCCCCCTCAGGCCCTCAGAACTAGTGTCCCCACTCAAAATTTTCAGAGCGGATCTTAAACAGCAAGGGGTGTGACCTTGACAGGAAGGGGTGGGTCATATTCAAATTAAGGAGTGCACAAGTTTAGTCAGGCCTAGGGCAGCACAAAACCTAAATACACTACTGGCTATGAGTGATAGGGTTTCTGTGTTGTTACCTAAAGCACCACTTCATCTTCAAAAGTTGGAGGAAGTAGATGGAACTGCTTCAAGCAGCTTCATCTACCTCCCCCAAACTCTTGGGAAAGTAAGGCTTCATGTACATGGGACGTTTTTACAACCTCTCCTGAACGATTTAACTTGACAGATAGCAACCCACGTTTAAAACGTCCATTTTGTCACGTTTACATATCGCGTTTAGTCTAAGGTGACCAGATTTTTAAAATGAAATCCAGGGACATATTTTTCTTTTACTAGTAATGGCGGCAATCAGCAAATCTCTGCCAGTCGCCGCCGCCTGCCTCACAGCCTGTCAAGTCTTACTCTCCAGGCCCCGGGTACTACTGGGTGGGGAGTGGAGGAAGATCACTCCGCCAGGGAAGGCACTGAGATAAGCAGGCAGTCGGCTGGCCGGGACTTTATTCAAGGCAGAAGAACATGCGGGCGGAGCTGAATGGGCATACACCCGAAACTGAAGAAATATTCCCTCCGTCCAAACAGCACATGATCATCAGTAAGGGGCACAGATAATGGAAAAAAAAATACACCCCCCCTAAGCTAGTAGGGGTGGGGGTGTGTAATTCAGATTTTATTTTTTTTTTAATTCTGCACTGACTGTCTTTGAAATTGCCCCAGCTCTTGTTCAAATCCAATCCGGGGACAAAACCGGGGACAGACTTGGTCCGGGGACAGTGTCCTCAATCCGGGGACTGTCCCCTGAAATCAGGGATGTCTGGTCACCCTAGTTTAGTCGCGTTTAGAAGCATTTAAAAACAAAACCTTTTTTTTTTTTTTTTTTAAATGGCCAAAAATGAAAAATGCCTATAAACGTCCGTTTAGCAGCAGCAGTGTACATGGGGCCTAATGCTCTGTACACACGATAGGATTTTCCTTCAAAAAAAGTTGGATGTGAGTTTTTGGTCGGATATTCCGACCGTGTGTATGCTCTATCCAACATTTTCTGTCAGAATTTCCACCAGCAAAAGATTGAGAGCAGGTTCTCTATTTTTCCGACGGAAAAAGTTCTTGTCGGAAATTCCGCTCGTCTGTATGCAATTCCGACGCGGAAAAAAAACCCACGCATGCTCAGAATCAAGCAGAAGAGCCGAACTGCCTATTGAACTTTATTGATCTCGGCTCGTCGTACGTCTTGTACTTCACCGCGTTCTTATCAGTCAGAATTTCAGACAAGATTTGTGTGACCGTGTGTATGCAACACAAGTTTGAGCCAACATTCCGTCAGAAAAAAATCCACGGTTTTCTTGTCGGAATTTCCGATTGTGTGTACGGGGCATAAGGCCCCATGTACACTGCAGCTGCTAAACGGACGTTCAGAGGCAGTTGGACACTTTTTTCAACTGCCCCTGAACTCATTCAATGTTATCTTATGTGTACATGTACACAGGTTAGTTAGTTTACTGTCCTTTTTAGGCAGTTGCGTTTATAGGCCTTTTTTTGAAGGCAAAAAAATGTGGTCAGATGCCAACGTTTCCGACGTTTCAGACACCAAACGCTTCTAAACGCGGCTAAACGCGGTAACCCGCATTTAGCAGCGTTTCGTTTATAGGCGTTTTTTTTTTTTTTAAATGCTTCTAACCGTGGCAAAACGCAGCTAAACGCGACATGTCAACGCGGCAAAACTGACATTTTAAACGTGGGTTACTATCTGTCAAGTTAAATCGTTCAGGAGAGGTTGTAAAAACGTCCCGTGTACATGAAGCCTAATGCCTTGTACACACGATCGGATTTCCGATGGAATTTTCCGTCGGAATTCCAATGAAAAGGACTTCCATCAGTCTTGCATACACCCTGTCAGACTAAATTCCGACTGTCCAAAACGCGGTGAGGTAAAACACTCCAACGAGCTGAGAAAAATAAAGTTCAATGCTTCCGAGCATGCGTGGATGTTGATTCTGAGCATGCGTGGATTTTTTATGCCTGATTCTGATGCATGTTCTATTTTTTTACTCCGATGGAAAAAAGTCAGATGGGGCCCACACATGATCGGAATTTCCGATGAAACCAGTCCATCAGATTTTATTCCATCGGAAATCCGATCGTGTGTACAAGGCATAACAGGTTTACTAGATAGCCTACCTCTTTGCTGTTGACGCCTTTAATCATTACAAAATCTCTGTGTTACCGAATCACTCAGCTTACACAGGTCAAAGATGCTCCCCCCACTGACAACACTTGGCCTTGGCAATTGGCCTCCTCATACTCAGAAGATCCAGGTTACACATCCCCTGCTGCCTTCTAAGACGAGCTGCAAAGAAGCAGACTAATACAACCTAATGCTATTAGCAGCTACATATTTCTTCCTGCTGTCAGAATTCCAAACATAGCTGCAGTGTTGTCATGTCAAAGGTAAGGATCTGTGTTGAGACTGGCTGCCTGAACATCATGCTTGTGGCTTTGTCTGGGTGCTGATTGCCAGAGGGAATCTTAAACTTCTCACAAGTAGATTTTTAGAAGGAAGGCGGGGGGTCTAAAAAAGAACAGACTTATTTGCTATTTGCACTGAAGCCACACAATAATAAATTCACCTTCTATTATGGGCCCTGAAAAAAAGGCTGCCTACAGATGATGAGTTGATGAGTTTACAGGGTACAAAGCAGAAGCAAGTGACAGCTATGAAGCAAGGTTGTCCCATGCCTCTCGGTGATGCAAATTCCAATGTTTGTCCACATGATAGAGAATATACTGTGTGTGTGTATATGTATATATATATATATATATATATATATATATATATATATATATATATATATATATACACATATATACAGTGCCTTGAAAAAGTATTCATACCCCTTGAAATTTTCCACATTTTGTCATGTTACAACCAAAAGTGGCACACAATTGTGAAATGAAAGGAAGATGATAAATGGTTTTTTTTTTTTTTTTTACAAATAAATATGTGAAAAGTGTGAGGTGCATTTGTATTCAACACTTTGCAGAACCACTTTTCACTGCAATTACAGCTGCAAGTCTTTTTGGGATGTCTAACAGCTTTGCACATCTAGAGAGTGACATTTTTTCCCATTCTTCTTTGCAAAATCTGTAGCTCAAGCTCTGTCAGATCGGATGGAGAGCGTAAGTGAACAGCAATTTTCAAGTCTTGCCACAGATTCTCAATTGGATTTAGGTCTGGACTTTGACTGAGCCATTCTAAAGCCTCGTACACACGGTCAGACTTCCATCGGACTTTTCCCGTGGATTTTTGTCCGAACGGAGTTGGCCGGGCACACCCATAGCATACACACCACAGGACTTTTCTGCAAACTTTCCCAAAACTTTTTGCAACATCACATGGTTTTTCTGCTCTTTTCTGCTCTTTACCGCCACCCTTTGGTCAACTTCTGCTATTGTTGGTTGATTTTAACATTAGTTGTTTTGTCCATCGGACAAAAGTCCTATGGTTTTCTGTACACACGGTAGGACTTTGCTCCATCGGACTTTTGTTGGGCAAAAGTTTGTCCGTTTGCAGACCCAACTTTTGTCTGATGAAAACAAAACCAAACGAAAAAAAGTTTGTCCGATGGAGCGTACACACGGTCGGATTGTTGGTCCAACTTGCTTAAAATGAAGTTTGTTGGGCAAAAGTCCGACCGTGTGTACGGGGCTTAACACATGAATATGCTTTGATCTAAACCATTCCATTGTAGCTCTGTCTGTATGTTTAAGGTTGTTGTCCTGCTGGAAGGTGAACCTCCACCCCAGTCTCAAGTCTTTTGCCGACTCTAACAGGTTTTCTTCTAAGATTTCCCTGTATTTGGCTCCATCCATCCTCCCATCAACTCTGATCAGCTTCCCTGTCCCTGCTGAAGAAAAGCATCCCCACAACATGCTGCTGCCACCACCATGTATCATAGTGGGGATGGTGTGTTCAGGGTGATGTGCAGTGTTAGTTTTCCGCCACACATAGCGTTCTACTTTAAGACCGAAAGGTTAAATTTTGGTCCCATCCGACTAGAACGCCTTCTTCCACATGTTTGCTGTATCCCCCAGATGGCTTATTGCAAACTGCAAACGGGACTTCTTATGGCTTGCTTTCAACAATGTCTCTCTTCTTGCCACTCTTCCATAAAGGTTGAATTTGTGGAGTGCACAACTAATAGTTATCCTGTGGACAGATTCTCCCACCTGAGCTGTGGATCTCTGCAGATCCTCCCAGAGTCACCTGCTTCTCTGATTAATGCTCTCCATGCCCGGCCAGTCAGTTTAGGTGGACGGCCATGTCTTGTTATGTTTGCAGTCATGCCACATTCTTTCAATTTTCGGATGATGGATTAAACAGTTCTCCCTGAGATGTTCAAAGCTTGGAATATTTTTTTATAACCTAACGCCTCTTTAAACTTCTCCACAACTTTGTCCCTGACCTGTCTATTGTGTTCCTTAGCCTTCATAATGCTGTTTATTCACTAAGATTCTCTAATAAACCTCTAAGGGCTTTACGGGATAGCTGTATATATACTGAGATTAAATTACACACAGGTGGACTCTATTTACTAATAAGGTAACCTCTGAAGGCAATTGGTTCCACTAGATTTTACTTAGGGGTAACAGAGTAAAGGGGGCTGAATACAAATGCACACCACACTTTTCAGATATTTATTTGTAAAAAAAAATTAAAGCCATTTACCATTTTCCTTTCACTTCACAATTGTGTGTTACTTTGTGTTGGCCTATCACATAAATTTCCAATAAAATAAATTTAAATTTTTGGCTGTAACATGACAAAATGTGGAAAATTTCAATGGGTATAAATACTTTTTCAAAGCACTGTATGTGTTTGTGTATGTGTGTGTATATATATATATATATATATATATATATATATACACACAATATATAAAGTATATACTGACAGTATATCCCGGGAGAGGGCCTTCTCACCCTTTCAATGGTATGCTAGCCTTTTAAAAATGGTGGCTTGCTTTTCTTCTCTTAGATATGCATCTTGTACAATGTGTTGCTTATTTAAAAAGTGACATATTTGGTAATTACATATAATAATCTGCATCACAATCAAATCTATCATAAATGACATTTGTCAAGAATGTATGCTAAATATATCACATTTGATGGTAGCAGTCTTTATAGTATGGCAAGTACGGTAAGTACATTTAAAGAATAAGTAAACTAGAATCATGCATGAAAAACTAGATAACTTTGTAAAATGTTCCTTGAGGTTGTTATAAATCATGATTAGGAAAAGGGAAAGGGATTTCTTTTTGTGTCCTAGGAAAAGGGAAAGGGGCAAGGAAAATGTTTTTTTTTTTTTATCTAGAAGGCATGTCTTCAATTTTTCAGCTATATTTTCCTTACAAGGAAAGATCTTTAATTGATATCTTCTTCTTTAGTAAGTGACTGTCAAGTACATTGTAGTTTAATTTTATTATAGCCTAAGGTAGCCCATAGATGATAATTTATTTTTTATTTTTATTCAAACATGGGTTAAAGGAAAAAAAATACTTAATTCTTCCATCCACATATTTGAGGTGGATGGGGGAATCATCCTGCTGTTCCCTTGTATTCTGACTTGTATGGACGGCTTAACACCAAGGAGTTATCAAATTATTCAATTTCCCCCCTTCACTAACCTCTGCCGATAAATGATCTCATGCTCATTTTTTCCAGGGTATGAGATATTACTTGCCTTAATCTAGGGTCCTGCCTTCTTCAGTTCCAGTTGTGAAGATTGGTCATCACACAGAATGCGGGATGAGGGGCCACTGCTGATCCTGCATTTTATGTGAAGACTTAGGAGTTCCCACTCACATTACTGCATTGGAAAGGGGAAAAACCAGACTGCCAGTTGTTGTGGAACCGCTCTTTTGGCCATACTTCACCTATGGATCAAAGGAGTGCACTTAATTCTGCACAACCATGACCCAGATTCAGCTGTCAGAAGGCTAAAATCCACTGTCAGCTGATATCACAGAGCTGGTCTAGGCTCTGCAGGGATCCTGACAATAACCTCATGATCTGCCCAAATGCCTGACTTGCAGCAGGCTCTCAGTACATCGCTGAGAGCCTGAGCCAGCTGCTCCTGCCCCTTTAACCACCCAATGTTCCAGTCTCTCAGAGCGGAAACCAAGAATTGAGTGATAGGCAGTCTTTGATCGCTGAGTTCTTAGTGTAGAGGTGGTGGGGGACAGATGCAGCAATGGCTCAATGCTGAATCCACCTATGATTGTTTATTAATTTCCTGCACTTATATTTTTTATTTTTATTTCATAAATAATCTTTATTTAATTTTTCAAAATGCACGTAAGAAACAAACAGCAACAAGAGAGTTGAAGTGACAAGATTAACAAAAACAACATAAAGGAAAATCAAAAATTAAGTCAATCCAAGTGGGCATCGATCAAAATAAGGTCCGATTGACCATCCTACATAGAGGGTATAGAGACAAGGGTGGTAAAAAATATGTTGTCTTTAGCCCTGCTACCAAACTTAGCGTTAACAACGCCACAAAACAGAAACCAAGAAGGGCTGATAGAAAAAGAGAATATAGAACAATAGAACAAAAGTGATAAAAGAAGAACTCTATTATAATGTGGGTTCAGTCATATGTCAAATATCTCAGAGGTTCAAGTCTGGATCGTCTCTAACAATTAAACTTCTCCCAAAGATCAGGTACCCATTGGTAGTAGGAACTACTGGACCTTGTTTGCATACTGAATCCAAGTGACCCATACCATTTGTCATGTCAGCCTTTACATGATGCCATCCATTCCTCTGCAGCCAAAATATCATTCACAAGACGAATCCACTCCGAACGGCTTGGAATTTGGGCCCTCCTACAGTAGAGCCATCTAGCCGCGTTCAGAAGGTGGGGTAGCACCTACCAGCGACAATGGCCAAGAGGAATGATGGGAACATGAAGGAGGAAGTATATAAAAGGTTGATTGGATAGTTTCCAGAAACAAAACTGTCAAATCTCCCAGTCCCAATAGAAACTAGAAAGAAAAACCAAAGAGAGACAAACTCTCACAGAGCGAGATTTTGAGGGGAGATACCAGTTTTGTTAAAGGTGAGTACACTTGAAACGGTAAGTATATAGAAAAATTAATTTATTCATAACATCTTAAAATTACAATAATACAAGGTAATATCATAAAAGCTTGGAAACAAAGAACTAGAATGTGCAAATAGCCGACATGTTTCGCACGGCTGTGCTTCGTCAGGGCTTAGCACTTCTCTGTTATCTCATCAAGTCTATAAGACATAAAAGTTTGTAATTAGTATCAAACAAAAATAGAATATCAATATATATATACATTTGTTACATAATACATCTTTAATGCATAGTAACAAACTAACAGAAGAGTTTTAACATGCTCACCTAGTTCACTCCAAGTAGACTGCATGGAAATGCACCCCACCGAACATGTGCATAAGGAGGAACTCAATTGGGGAGTTGGAGAGATCAATATCCAAGATGAGATTTGTTTGGGATCTGATATTTTGCCAATAGGGTTGTAGCTTGGGGCATTCCCACCAAATGTGTAGAAATGTACCCCTATGTCCGCACTCTCGCCAGCAGGCATCCGAGATAGCTGGGTAGATTCTATCAAGCTTGGAGGGAACTCTATACCAGTGTTTTTCAACTCCAGTCCTCAAGGCGCCCCAACAGGTCATGTTTTCAGGCTCTCCATTATTTTTCACAGGTGATTTGATCAGTTTCACTGACTTAGTAATTACCACAGCTGTTTCATTTGATGGAATTCCTGAAAACATGACCTGTTGGGGCGCCTTGAGGACTGGAGTTGAGAAACACTGCTCTATACCATCTAGTTAACAGTTTGAACCCATTTTCTTGCATTTTTGTATCAACAGAGCTGGAATGAGTAAGGCGATATAAGCGGTCAAGTTGTATCTCTGTAAACTCATGTTGCAGGTCTCTCTCCCATTCTCTGATGTATATCGGCTTTCCCTTGGGTTCCAGTGTAACACCTCATACAGAACAGAGAATGCGGGATTGAATTGGCTGACATGTGCACTTCTATTTTAAGAAGAGTCTATAGATCTGTGTTATCCATTCTCTAGTCTAGACAAAATAAATAACAGATCTTTTAAAAGCTGGGAGGGACATTTTTACTTATAATCCTTGTCCCATTGTGGAGATTTTCCTTCATGTCCATAGCTAAAACAGGAAGTGAGGGAATCCCTGGTTGCCACTATTCCTCTTCCAGTGACCACTTTAAAATTTGGGATTTTCGTTTACTTTCATTTCATTGATAATGGTAAAAATGACTAAAAAAGAGGGTGAATCTCCCTGATGGGAACACAGAGAGTAAAAAAAAAAAAAACTGACAGGTGTTCTAATCCCTCTCCACTCTATCGAAAACTAAAAAAAAAACACTAAAGCAGAAAAAAAAAATACATTTTTTGGGGGAATCAGCACATTTCAGCTAAATTCACCCATTTTGGGAAACTGAGAGGAAGACATAATTAGGGTGGTTTTTAAGACCCAAGGGTATTTAATGGCTCTTAAGATTAAAGCAGAGTTCCACCAAAATGGAACTTCCGCTTTTCGGAACCCTCCCCCCTCCGTTGTCACATTTGGCACCTTTCAGGGGGGAGGGGGGTGCAGATACCTGTCTTAGGCCCCTTTCACACTGGGGCGTTTTTCATGCGGTTTAGCGCTAATAATAGCGCTATTATACCGCATGAAAAAATCCTGCCCTGTAGCCTTCAATGTGAAAGCCCGAAGGCTTTCACACTGAAGCGGTGCGCTAGCAGGACCGCTCCAAAAGTCCGGCTAGCCGCTTCTTTACAGCGGTAAAGGAGCGGTGTGTTCACCGCTCCTTTACCGCGGCTGCCCATTGAAATCAATTGGACAGCGCGGTAATACCGCCCGCGGGCGGTATTAACCCTTTTTCGGCCGCTAGCGGGGGTTAAATTCACCCCCCTAGCGACCGCATACCGCGGTAAGAACGACGGTATAGCAGCGCTGCAAATCGGGCTGCTATACCGCCACCGCTCCTGCCCGCCCCAGTGTGAAAGGGGCCTTAGACAGGTATTTGCACCACTTCCAGGTTTTGACCCATGCTGTCTTATGGGAAACACACTGTTCCCAGGAGAGAGTGGGGACCAGTGACGGCGTGCCGCGCTACTCGCGCATGCACAGTAGGGAACCGGGCAGTGAAGCCGCAAGGCTTCACTTCATGATTCCCTCACCGAGAATGGCGGCAGCAGCATCCGAGGACCGAGCGACTGCTCGACCTCGTCTGCCGACATCGCGGGCGCGCTGGACAGGTAAGTGTCCATCTTTTAAAAGTCAGCAGCTGCAGTATTTGTAGCTGCTGGCTTTTAAAAAAAAAAATTGGCGGAACCTCTGCTTTAAAGATACACGATCAGAAAATCGTACAAAAAATACAGTTTTCGAATACGACAATCTGATCATTAGAACACAGCTTTTCGGAAGCTGATCAGGACAGGTCATGCGAAATTATCCAATGGGACAAGCACAAAAATGTTTTTTTTTTAACAGATAAGTTTTTATTTATCCTCAAAAGCAATAAAAATAAAGCGGTACACAGTACTGTGATATAGAAAGCAAAAGTGACAGAAACTCATATATACAGAGGGGTAACAGATCTAGCATAACAGTAAAGCTGCAGGTGCAAGGAACATAGTCTCAAGTGATTACATCAGGAACGATGAACAGGTTCATTAAATGCATGTGGTCTACTTAAGGAAAGGGGAAGGGGGAGAGAGAAGAAACAAAAAAACAAAAAAACCCTTGAGAGCAAAGAGGGAGGCAGGGAGAGAAAGATGGGGAGGGGAGGGGGGGGGAACAAAAAAGGACCAGGGACAGGAGGGGAGAGAGGCGGACACTAAGGATATCACCCATGAAGTAGAACAGCACACCACAGCAGGCTCACAACCTTCAACATAAAAAATAAAATAAAAAAGGAAAAAAGGGTGGTGGGGGGGGTCTAATCAGCACTAGGCCGCTTCTTAGCCCACTTCCCCCAAATCAACCCTCAACCCCCCAATGTCGTTAATCTCAGTCACTACGTCTCTCCAAAAGTCTTGTATTATAGGGCAGGTCCATACTACATGTATGAAGGTCCCCATTTCAGTCAGGCATTTGGGTCATCGGTCCGAGGATGACGGGTAAATTCTAGCCAGTCTTTGGGGGGTGTAGTAAGCCTTGTGCAAAAACTTAAGCTGTATATATCTATCCCTAGCAGAAATCATTAGCGGAAGGTATTGTTGGATCCCCTCATCCCAGTCATCCGACTCTAAGTTTGGAATGTCACTCTGCCAGCTAAGGAAGAGCCGTGCGCTGTGATTGGAGCCAGAGGAGGAAATCCTAAGGTATAGGGACGAGAGAATCCGGTCAGCATAACGAAACGACAGATAGGACTCTATACTGTGGGAAGCCACTAATGGGGTTTGGGGAAACTGCGCCTGGACAGCATGTCGCAGCTGCAGGAATCTAAAGAACATCCAGGAGGGTAACTGAAACTTGGCCCTGAGGGTGTCGTACGGCAGAAGGGCATCACATGTTGAACCTTAGTGATTCCAAACCCGGCCCATACACTTGGGTCAGGCACCTTCTGCAGGTATGGAAACCATGGATTTCCCCACAGCGGGGCATGGGGGGATATCGTCAGGGAGGGGCACATAATGCTTGGCATCTGGTCCCAGACCCTAACCGTGGTTTTCATGGACGTGGTCAGATTAGCATGCGCCTTTGGCCCTCTGAACACAAGGTTACTCAGCACGGTATAAGATCCCAAAATAGCCGCCTCTAGGGTAACCGCAGGGTTCGACTCAGGCAGCGCGAACCACCAGCGCACGGTCACCAAGACCGCCGCCCAATCGTATTGCCGGAAACAGGGCAGGGAAAGTCCCCCCCTCATTAACGGCAACTGTAGTTTGGATTTAGCTATCCTCGGGGAGCAGCCCGCCCAGATAAAACTACTAACTACTCTGTCCACTTTAACAAAAAAAGCATTGCGAATAGGGACCGGGGTGTGCCTGAAAACATAAATAAATTTAGGGAGAAAGGTCATTTTAATGAGGTTAATTCTACCTACTAGGGAGAGGGGTAAAGTTTTCCAATGTTGACATTTAAGTGTTAAGTGTTGCAATATCAGGTATACATTATCTTCTAGGTAGGAGGAGGGATCGGCCTGGACTTCAATACAAAAGTAACGAAACTTAGGGACCCATGACAGTTGGGATCCAACCCGAAGGGGGGGCTGGGGCGCACAGGACAAAGAAAAAAGGAGGGATTTTGACCAGTTAATCTTGATGCCCGAGAACACCCCAAAGCGGTCTATCAAGGTCAGGGCCGCGTCAAGGGATTCCAGGGCATCAGGCAGATACAAAAGGGCGTCATCCGCATATAGGGAGATCTTCTCCAAAATGGGCCCTACTTGGATGCCAGGTATTCGTGGGGATGCCCTAATCAGAAGAGCCAGAGGCTCCATGGCCAAGGCACAAAGGGCCGGGGACAGCGGGCACCCCTGCTTGGTGCCTCGGCTAAGAGGGAAGGGTGGGGACAGGATTCCATTGGTCCAAACTCTGGCCGTAGGGGACCTATACAGCAGTTGAATCCAGGAAAGGAAATTCGGGCCAAAGCCAAACTTGGTCAAGACCTGCCACAAAAAGGGCCACTCAACCGAGTCAAAAGCCTTTTCCGCGTCGAGCGATGCCACCACCCCTGGGGGGCGCCATCCCCCGATCGCGCAATGTTAGTGTAGAGGCGCCTGATATTGACGTCTGTACCCTTGCCAGGCATGAACCCAGATTGATCCTCATGGATCAGAGACAATATCACTGAGTTAAGGCGGTTAGCTAGTACCTTTGTGAAGATCTTCGCGTCCACATTCAGCAGGGAAATCGGGCGATAAGAACCACAAAGCTCCGGGTCTTTACCTTAGGCACAACAACAATGATCGCCTAAGCTCAAAAATTTTTCTCGTATGATACCAGATCGGACGATTTTTATTTAATCAGTACAGTTTTCATCTGAAAATACTATAAAAATACAATACGTTACATCGCTTCCGATTTTTTTATTTTATCGTAAAAGGATTTTCCTAACTTTAGCAACGTCTTCATTGTTGATATGGAGACATGCAAAAAAAATTAAAAATGGACGATCATTTCTCTGATTAACTTATCGTGTGTACCAGGCTTTAGGAAAATGCTTTTAATTGTCTTGGACCAGTTTTTCTACCAAACGATGGCCCCTTATTGGCTGGGAACATGATGTTAAATGTTGAGGAACAGAGAAACCCTTATGCCGCGTACACACGATCGTTTTTTTTTATGAAAAAAGACCAATGGACTTTTTTCATCGGACAAACCGATTGTGTGTGGGCCCCATCGTCCTTCTTTCCATCGGTATAAAAAACTAGAACATGTTTTAAATTATACCGATGGAAAAAAAAAAACGATAGCAAATTCCGATCGTCTGTGGGGAACTCCATCAGAGAAAAAACCCACGCATGCTCAGAATCAAGTCAACGCATGCGCAGAAGCATTGAACTTAATTTTTCTCGGCTCTTCGGAGTGTTTTACGTCACCGCGTTTGGGACGGTTGGATTTTTGACTGATGGTGTGTAGGCAAGACTGATGGCAGTCAGCTTCATCGGATTTCCGATGGAAAAATCCATCGGATTTTATTCCATCGGAAATCCTATCGTGTGTACAGGGCATAACTCTAGCCTTTCATACTAATAGCCGAAAAAAGATTTCAAACGGTGTGTTATTTTTTTGCTCAGAAGAAATGCAGTGAGAGCTGTCAGTGACTCGCGTTGACATATTGATCAAATTATTTGTTAAAAAAAAAAGAAAGTCATGTGATTTTTTTTTTTTTAAGCCAATTTTGCTCAAACTGTTTAAACCAAACTAGACTATATAACCAAATAAAATAATAATTATAGGTGAATAATTTTGTATGATCTGTAACCTAGTCCGACCTTACAGCCATCCTCATCCACAGTTAAACCCAAAATCAAACATTTATTTTATTGCAGCTTACCAATTCTTAGATGTAATGGCTGCATTTGTTTTCTTTTTAGGCTTTCTTTCCTTTTTTTCACCTGTGATCTCGACAGTAAGTCTGTTGTTTTTCAAAAGAACAAGCTGTCCTGCAAGCGTAGCAGTTACAGTGTTGAGACAAACCATTTACCACTGACAGGGGTGCTTACGATGACCATATTTTATTCATTTATGTAATACCTTTATTGCAAAAGGAAGAAAAACTGTTTGCTGTAACTGATAATAAAGTATTAACCAGAGTTTGGTGTCAATTTGTTTACTTTATCTAAATCTACAAGTCCATCTAACATGCCACTACTCCCAGACTGACAATGCTTCTGTACAAAGGTGCCCCCTATGCTCCTTCATCCAGAGTGGGGGCACACTAATGCAGGAGGTGTGGTACTGGCCAGGTCACCAGGTGAAAACAGAGGGTAAAAAGCTTAAAAAAAATAAAATGAATACAGCCACCACATCTAAAGATTTCTAAGCTGCAATATATAAAATTTGTGGTTTTAGGTTTAATACTGCTTTCATTCCTGCGGTGGAAGGATTGTAGATTGTTTGGAATAGAAAATTCCTATGGTACTTAGTGCCCCCTTGTGGCCAAATGTAGTATTTTTTGTTTTAAATCAATGAAAAACATTCATCCAGCACAAGAAATGACATAATAACACTTGTTTTTGCCCTAGTCACACAAAATAAACATACAGCACATGCACTGTGTAAATTGCTCTGCACATTTTACATGCATACTCGCCTATGTGTATGTACACAGACACACACTACTTTGCCTAATGCAGAAAAAAAATATCCTGTTCACAGCATATTTGCAAGCAGCCACTGAGACCTGCAGTGGCTGGAAAATTTAAAGGTGGAGCATTTTAGGGCTATAAACCTGTATGCTATTAAGGTTTAGCGGCATAAACAGTACAGTAGAAAACAAAATTTGCTGTATAGATAATTTAAATATAAAATAAAAATGAAATTACAATATCACTATATCTGCTTGTGGATGGTGTCTTTGTCCCATTTGAATAAAAATCACCAAATAGAATGGTGATCAGAAGTGGAAACTACCCCCCCCCCCCCCCCCACACCCAAAAACTAGCCCAGAGTCACTGTAATTGGTTTGTTACATTAAAGACATCTGTGTTAGATTTTCTTGATTATCAGGCATCCCACACTAAATGGAATTGTATCTGGGTGCAATGAAAAGTACTTGTTAAGGCCCGTACTTACGGTCTGACTTTTTGCCAACAAACTTCAAAATGAGCATGTTTTTCAAAAAATCCGACCGTGTGTACGCTTTTTCGGTTTTTATCGGACAAAAGTTTGCTTTGCTTACGGACAAACTTTTCGGCAACAAAAGTCCCATGGTGCAAAGTCCTATCGTGTGTACAGAAATCTATCGGACTTTTGTCCGAGGTACAAATACGGATGCCCAGAACCAATGTTAAAATCAACCAACAATAGCAGAAGTTGACCAAAGGGTGGCAGTAAAGAGCAGAAAAACCACATGATGTTGGGAAAGTTTTTGGAAAATTTGCAGAAAAGTCCGAGCGTGTATATGCTGTGGGTGTGCCCAGCCAACTCCCTTCAGAAAAAAATCCACGGAAAAGTTTGTTTGAAGTCCGATCGTGTGTACGAGGCTTTAGCTTTCTATAGACATAATGTAGCCCAACCTCAAATTCACTATCTGGAAGGAATAACTGGACTTCCAGTAAAATGTAATTACCCTTTGAACCACTGAAAACATGAAGAATTACATACGACAATGTGAGCAAGATTTTAATAATACTTCATAAATAGAGATGGGCCGAACGACCCCCTGTTCAGTTCACACCAGAACTCCTGAACAGAAAAAAAGTTCTGACACCAACGGCGAACCTTATTAAAGTCTATAAAACCCAAACTTCAAAAGTCCCTAATTGGCCATAAAAAGGGTATGGGTGCCCAGGTACTGCCCTGGGGGACATGTATCAAAGAAAAAAGATTTAAAAAAAGATTGTTTTTTACAGGAGCAGTGATTTTAACCACTTCAGCCCCGGAAGGATTTGCCCCCTTTATGACCAGGCCCTACGAGACTGCATTTCTTTAACTGACAATTGCACGGTCGTGCAACACTGTACCCAAACAAAATGAATGTCCTTTTTCCCCCCCCACAAATAGTGATTTCTTTTGGTGGTATCACCTCTGCGGTTTTTATTTTTTGCGCTATAAACAAACAAAGAGCGACAATTTTGATTAAAAAAAAAAACACATTTATTCATCATTTTAGGCCAGTGTTTCTCAACTCCAGTCCTCAAGGCGCCTCAACAGGTCATGTTTTCAGGATTTCCCTCAGATGAAACGGCTGTGGTAATTACTAAGGCAGTGAAACTGATCAAATCACCTGTGCAAAATAATGGAAAGCCTAAAAACATGACCCGTTGGGGTGCTTTGAGGACTGGAGTTGAGAAACACTGGTTTAGGCCGATATATATTCTTCTACATATTTTTGGTAAAGAAAATCGCAATAGGCGTATATTGATTGGTTTGCGCAAAAGTTTTGCGTCTACAAACTATGGGATAGATTCAGGGACTTTTATTTTATTTTTATTGTTTCTATTAGTCGCAATCTGTGATTTTTTAGCGGGACTGAGACATTGTGACATACAAATCTGACCCCAAATTACACTTTTTGGGGACCAGTGACATTTTTACATTGATCAGTGCTATAAAAATGGACTGATCAATGTAAAAATGACACTGGCAGGGAAATGGCTAAAACTAGGGAATGATCAAGGGGTTAAGTGTGTTCCCTAGGTGTGTTCTAACTGTAGGGGAGATGGGCTCACTGGGACATGACAGAGATCACTGTTCCCAATCACTGGGAACAGAAGATCTCTGACATGTCCCCTGTCAGAACAAGGATCTGCCTTGTTTACACTAGCAGATCCCTGTTCTGCCTCTGTACTAGGCGATCGCGGCACTGCCAACCTGCCACAGTATATCTGCGTGAGCTGGTTGGCAAATGGTAATGATGCTTAAAGTTCAACAATAAAAATGAAAAATTCCTTTAAATATAGTGCCTGGGGGGTCCCCATCGTTTGCCTGTAAAGTAGCGCATCTGTAGCATGTAGAGAACATGCTGCAGCAAAAATGAAATTTCTAAAGCAAAAAAATTTATGAAATTACATTTAAATTGCCGGAAATACAATACCATTGTCAGCAATAGAAAAATGTTATACAAAAAACAGCGTGGGGTCTCCCCCAAAATCCATACCAGACTCTTATCCCAGCACGCAGCCTGGCAGGCCAGGGAAGTGGGGGGCGAGGGAGCGCCCCCCCTCTTGAACCATACCAGGCCACATGCCCTCAACATGGGGGGGGTGGGTGCTTTGGGCGGGGGGGACTCTGCCCCCAACCCCATAGCACCTTGTTCCCATGTTGATAGAGACAAGGCCCTCATCCCCACAGCACTGGGCTGTGGTTGTGGGGTCTGCAGGCAGGGGGCTTGTCAGAATCTGGAAGCCCCCTTTAACAAGTGGACCCACGGATCCCAGCTCCTCATGTGAATGACTATGGGTTACATAGTACCCCGACCCATTAACCAAAAAAGTGTCAAAAAGTTAAAAAAAAACACAGACAGTTTTTGACAATTCCTTTATTAAAAAATAAAAAAATCAAGAACAGTGTCCCCTGATGTAAACCCTTCGCCGCACAGGCTGACCCCAAAAAAAGAATTGTTTCACAGTCAACTAAGGCAAACCGCCTAATGCCTGGCTTGCCGTTTGACAGTTCTTATATAGGTAAGCATGGGGCCAACTGAGGGCATGTGGCCTGGTATGGTCCAGGAGGGTCCACCCCCCTTTCCTGGCCTGCCAGGCTGCGTGCTCGGATAAGGGTCTGGTATGTATTTTGGTGGGCACCCCACAATGTTTTTTTTTTTAATTGTGATGTGAGGTTCCCCTTAACCACTTAACGACCGCCCACCGCCGATTTACGTCGGCACAATGGCACGGACAGGCAGAATCACGTAGATCTACGTGATCGCCTTTGTGCAGTTGGGGGGTCCATCCGGACCCCCCTTCACTGCAGTGAGCGGCCGTTAAGTGTTCGGGAGCGATCAGGCATGAGGGGGGGCGCTCGATTCCGCCCCCCCCTCGCGATCGCTCCCGGCCAATGAAAATGCTTCCTCCGCCATGTGATGTAAACAAGGCTGGAGGAAGTGATGTCATCTCCCTCGCCGCGGTCTTTTCGTTCCCGGCGCCGAGCAGAGAAGAAGCAGGTTAGTGCACCAACAGTCCACTGACACGTAGGTACACATAGGCACACAAATCACCCCCCAGTCACCCCCAGATCACCCCCCAGGTCACCCCAAAGCCCCCAATCACAGTGTCACTGATTGCAGTGATCATTTATTTTACTGATCACTGCATTTAGTGTCATCTGTGATTGTAAAAAGTTGCAGGGCAGTTAGGATTAGGCCCCTTTAGGTCCAGGGTAGCCCCCTAACCCCCCCCCCCCTAATAAAGGTTTAACCCCTTGATCACCCCCCAGGTAACCCTTTCACCCCCTAACTTCAGCGTCACTAAGCGATTGTTTTTCCGATCGCTGTATTCGTGTCGCTGGTGTTTTAGATAGGCAGTTATTTTTTTTTAGGTTCGCCGCAGGTTTTTATTAGTGTCAGGTACCCCCATATATTATTTTAACCCCCTGATTGCCCCTAGAGTTAACCCTTTCACCAGTGATCGCCGTATAAGCGTCACTGGTGTCACTGGTTAGCCAGTAAGTTATTTAGTTATTTAGGTTACCCGTCAGGTTTTTATATAGTGTCAGGTACCCCCATATTTAACCTAATAAAGGTTTTACCCCCTGATTGCCCCTAGTTAACCCTTTCACCAGTGATCACCATATAAAGGTTACGGGTGACGCTGGTTGATTAGTTTGCTTTTTATAGCATCAGGGCACCCGCCGTATATAACCCAATAAAGGTTTAACCCCCCTGATCGCCCGGCGGGTGAGATCAATTCGGTTTTAGCGCCAGAGAGGGTCTGCGTCGCCCCAGGCAGTGTTAGGTTAGTGACAGTAACGCTAACACCCACGCGCAAAGCATACACCCCCCTTAGTGGTATAGTATCTGATCAGATCTGATCAGATCTATACTAGCATCCCCAGCGGTTTAGGGTTCCCAAAAACGCAGTGTTAGCGGGATCAGCCCAGATACCTGCTAGCGCCTGCGTTTAGCCCCTCCGCCCAGCCCAGCCCAGCCCAGCCCACCCAAGTGCAGTATCGATCGATCACTGTCACTTACCAAACACAACACACATAACTGCAGCGTTCGCAGTGCTTGGTTTTTGGGGCCCTGTACGCGGCTAGGCTCCCAAAAAGTCCCACACATGTGGTATCCCCGTACTCAGGAAAAGCAGCAGAATGTATTTTGGGGTGCAATTCCACATATAACCATGGCATGTGTGAGCAATATATCATTTAGTGACAACTTTTTGTACATTTTTTTTTTCTTTTTGTCATTATTCAATCATTTGGGACAAAAAATAAAAAATATTCAATGGGGTCAACATGCCTCTCAGCAAATAGCTTGGGGTGTCTACTTTCCAAAATGGGGTCATTTGGGGGGGTTTTGTGCCATCTTGGCATTTTATGGCCTTCAAAACTGTGATAGGTAGTGAGGAGTGAAATCAAAAATTTATGCCCTTAGAAACCTTGAAGGCGGTGCTTGGTTTTTGGGGTCCCGTACGCGGCTAGGCTCCCAAAAAGTCCCACACATGTGGTATCCCTGTACTCAGGAGAAGCAGCAAAATGTATTTTGGGGTGTAATTTCACATATGCCCATGGCATGTGTGAGCAATATATCATTTAGTGACAACTTTGTGCAAAAAAAAAAAAGTTTGTCATATTCCCGCAACTTGTGGCAAAATATAAAATATTCCATGGACTGAACATGCCTCTCAGTAAATAGCTTGGGGTGTCTACTTTCCAAAATGGGGTCATTTGGGGGGGTTTTGTGCTATTTTGGCATTTTATGGCCTTCGAAACTGTGATAGGTAGTGAGGAGTGAAATCAAAAATTTGCGCCCTTAGAAATCCTGAAGGCGGTGCTTGGTTTCCGGGGTCCCGTACGTGGCTAGGCTCCTAAAAAGTCCCACACATGTGGTATCCCCGTACTCAGGAGAAGCAGCAGAATGTATTTTGGGGTGCAATTCCACATATAACCATGGCATGTGTGAGCAATATATCATTTAGTGACAACTTTTTGTAATTTTTTTTTTTTTGTCATTATTCAATCACTTGGGACAAAAAAAAAATATTCAATGGGCTCAACATGCCTCTCAGCAATTTCCTTGGGGTGTCTACTTTCCAAAATGGGGTCATTTGGGGGGGGTTTGTACTGCCCTGCCATTTTAGCACCTCAAGAAATGAGATAGGCAGTCATAAATTTAAAGCTGTGTAAATTTCAGAAAATGTACCCTAGTTTGTAAACGCTATAACTTTTGCGCAAACCAATAAATATAAGCTTATTGACATTTTTTTTACTAAAGACATGTGGCTGAATACATTTTGGCCTAAATGTATGACTAAAATTGAGTTTATTCGATTTTTCTTATAACAAAAAGTAGAAAATATCATTTTTTTTCAAAATTTTCGGTCTTTTTCTGTTTATATCGCAAAAAATAAAAATCGCAGAGGCAATCAAATACCATTAAAAGAAAGCTCTATTTGTGGGAAGAAAAGGACGCAAATTTCATTTGGGTACAACATTGCATGTCCGCACAATTTACAGTTAAAGCAGTGCAGTGCCGAATCCCAAAAACAGGCCTGGTCCTAATGGCCCGGAATGGTCCGGGGCTTAAGTGGTTAAAATCCATACCAGACCTAGTATGGTTGGGGGGGGACCCCCACGCCATTTTTTTTTTTTTTACTTTTTTATTGCCGGAAATGTCTTTTTGTTTTTTATTCTGCAGTCAGCGGGAAAGCCCATTGATTAATCGGTTGTTAAGGATGAGCCGCTAGCGATAATCACAGGTAAAATCCAGCATGCTGGTTGTACCCAAGTAGATCACTTAATCAACTTGGCACACTTAGCCTGCCCATACACGGATCGATTCTCGGGACAGTTTCTGCTGAACCGGCCGAGATTGGAACCCTGTATGGCCAGCCTTAGTGAAGCTAATAAAATAACCTGATTCAGTTACTGTAAGTAGCTTCAGACTGTTTAACAAGTGGAAGCTACCGATTTGTTGTATGTTTTCTCGTAACGATCAGATGTCAATCATAAACATTTGTTCGTAATCATTCTTATCACCTTCAAACAATGCTGTACAAAACATTGGAATCATTGCAATGGTCAAAAATAGTTTGTCTAAAACAAGCATAATACACAGAGGATCATCTGAATAGTTTAGACTTTCTTTCGTCTATATACAAAAAAATAAACTGAAGTTGATACAGTATATAAAGAGTGTTTTGGAGTTCGTGTAGCTGCTTGCTTCTACCCTATCTTTTATGCATTCCACCACTGAGGGTATGAACATCAGCGTGCAGTAGCAGGTTCCTCCAAGTGATTCATATGTTGTCTGTACATTGCATGGAATGTACAAATCATGGTTTACACATAAATAACTAGTCTACAATGTCTATTAAAATTAGTTTATCTCTGGCAATCCTTGTGATCTATACACCAAGCTTTGCTGTGAAAAGGTGCTTCTCCCATAAGGATTGCTCCAGGATATTATATAATGCTAAGGTAAGGTGTAGTGTGCTGTAACAAGTGCATTAACAATCATATTTAACATTTCAGACAGATTACAAAGAACTAAGCAGCCAAATAGTTGTCAGTCTTCAGAGCTTTGTTGATTGATGGAACAGGAGTTGCTCTGCAAAGTTGGCAGCATTTTAAAATGGATTCCAGAGATGTTTTTTTGCTAAGCTGGTTTCTCTAAATGTATCTGAGAGAATACCATCATAGAGGATCAATGAGATCCACTGCATCTATTTCTAACCTGCTTGTAATACTGAAGTGTAATGCCGCGTACACACGATCGGACATTCCGACAACAAAACCGTGTTTTTTTTTCCGTCGGATGTTCGCTCAAACTTGTCTTGCATACACACGGTCACACATATGTTGTTGGAAATTCCAATCGTCACGAACGCGGTGACGTACAACACTACGACGAGTCGAGAAAAATGAAGTACAATGATTCTGAACATGCGCCTAATAGATTCCGAGCATGCGTAGAATTTTTGTGCGTCGGATATGGCTACACACGGTCGGAATTTCTAAGAAGAACTTTTATTGTCGGAAAAATTGAGAACCAGCTCTCAAACATTTGTTGTCGGAAATTCCGACAGCAAATGTCCAATGGAGCATACACACAGTTGGATTTTCTGACAAGAAGCTCACATCGAACATTTGTTGTCGGACATTCTGACCGTGTGTACATGGCATTACTATATAGTATTTTTGCTAAGTGTAAGTTTGCTTTAAAAAAAAAAAAACTCCAAAAGACTTCTGGCCCTCTCTCTGCATATAGCAGCCATGATGCCCCATGCTGGCAGTGTACCAGTCTATACACTGCACACTGCTATGCGTAGCATTGGAATGAGTATCCATCATAATGAATTAAATGTCAAGAACTGATTGGTCATTACAGTCAAGTGACTGTGCTGAGCAATGAAAAGCGCATCTGAAACTTCTTCTTTTGGTAGCATGTCCCTGAAGAAACAATAATTTCTCATTGGCCACATTGTTGCGCATACCAATGAGCACTTGCTGTTGCAAGCGTTATGATAGTAACTCTCTCCAGGGCTGTGTATTGCAGTGTATGGACTGATACACTGGCAGTATGGAGCATCATGACCACTATGTGCAGCAGGGTCTACAGAGGTGGTCAGTTATATGTGTGTGTATATATATATTTTGTGAGAAGGTGAGTTTTCAACTTACCCTTTAAAGCGGACCTTTGCTTTGACCACACAGGGTAAAGTAAGTGCTCACATAAAAGGGAATTGAACTCTGGAATCTATGCCCAAAAAGGCAAGCAGAAGACAAAGGACTAGTCGCCAGCATTGCCTGTGGTCTCCCCATTACTAACTTACCATGCACTATATCTCTGTGTGAAAGGAGTTATCCTGGTAGAGGCAGGACTTTGCTTCCTCATTTCAAAGTTGCCCTCTGAAAACTGGTGATCTAATAACTGAGGAAGGAATAGTTAAGAAGCAGCAGGAGAGTTGAGGGAAGTACAGAGTGAGGGAAGAGGAAGCAAGAAGATCCTTTTATTGTGAGTGTTCAGGTACAGCGCTAGCAAGCAGCACAGTAGTGACCAAATCTCAGTATAAATCTTGTGAGACAAGCAATCATAAAAAGGAATGCCTCAGATGACCCAAATTTAAGAAAAAAATATATGCTCAGGGTACAGCTTTGGAACAATAAACGTCTCCAATATAGGATAGAAAATCTTCATTTTTTCAGGTTAGGTCCACTTTACCTGTACGTAACCACATCAATACTATGCCATAGCCAAAGACAGCTACAGCACAGCTCTCTAGTTCTTGGAGGGTCTTCCCGGAAAACGCCTCCCACGTGCACTCTGTGATCGCTGTGTACTTTGGGCACAGCTGATCACAGATTGAGGTAAAGAGCCAATCACAGCAGTTCTTTACCATGTGATAAGCTGTGTCCAGTCACAGCCGATCACATGTAAATAAACTTGCCGGTTATCGGCCTTTTCCTTTCCTCACGCGCTGTCAATGTGTAAGGAAATGAAAGCCCATAACCGGCAAGGCTGACAGGGCACATTTACAGTGATAATCAGGGCAATGATCATCAGTGACCTGATTATCAGTGCCAGTCAGTGCAGTGCAGCTTACCAGTGCCCATCAGTGGCGCATATTAATGTTCATCAATGCCCCCTATTAATGCCCATCAGTCCCGCCTCATCAGTGCAGTCTCGTCAGTGCCTCCTCATCAGTGCACATCACTGGAGCTTATCAGTGCCCATCAGTGCTGCCTCATCAGTGCAGCCTTATCAGTGCAGCCTCACCAGTGCCCATCAGCGCGCATCATTGCTGCCCCACCAGTGCCCATGAGTGAAGCCTCAACGGTGCTCATCAGTGCAGCCTCACTAGTGCCCATCAGTGCAGCCTCATCAGTGCCCATCAGAGCATCATCAGCGCACATCAGTGAAGAATAAAAGTTACTTATTTGCAAAATTTTATAACAGACACTAAGAAACCATTTTTTTTCTAAATTTAACACAAAATAAAAAACCCAGTGAGAATTAAATACCACCAAAAGGAAGCTCTATCTGTCTCCAAAAAATTATACAAATTTCACTTGGGTACAGTGTTGTATGACCGCACAATTGTCATTCAAAGTGTGACAGCTCTGAAAGCTGAAAATTGGCCTGACAGGAAAGGGGTGAAAATGCCAGGTATTGAAGTAATTAACGTTGCTAGGTATTAATGTTAACTTTATTGGCTTTTTTGAAAATTGTGGACTTTTGGAAACATCTTAGGTGCAATACAAATTAATGCCTGCATTTGGCATCCCTTTATACTATTATAACTATTGTCTAACTATTGCATTTACCACATTATAGCTATTGTAGACTAACAAGTGGCTGATGTTCTGATTTAGAATTCATGAAACACAATACTTGAAGAACAACTACACTAATATTCAGTCAGTTGTTTGTGTAAAGGTGAATGCAATGGTGCTAGTCACACTTATATCTGTGATGTGAAA
Organism: Rana muscosa; assembly: GCA_029206835.1. NCBI lineage: Eukaryota > Metazoa > Chordata > Amphibia > Anura > Ranidae > Rana > Rana muscosa. The sequence continues at coordinate 295,180,991 of CM055116.1, forward strand.
TTATAAGTAGTTGTCTACAAAGCATTGGCCCATGCAAATTTTGGTTATTATACACAGAGTTAACGGTAAACCACAATGTTATAGTTGCCCAACCCAGTTTATGATTAACTTCGTTTTTGAAAAATAATTTTACCCCAAAGTTAAAATTGACCTTACCAAAAAAAAAAAAAAGCAGACCTAGACTCTTCTTTGCTACTTTATCTAATATTGGTCCTTCCCCCCTTCTTTACTACAGTTTCAAATAATGAAAAAAAATTTTTGTTACAAGAACCCTTTTAAACAACTGGAGCTTCTGCCTTTCTCACCCAGTCTCCTGGGACACTTAACCACTCCCGACCGACTTATGCCGATATACGTCGGCAGAATGGCATGGCTGCGCAAAGCAATGTACCTGTACGCCGCTTTGAATTTGCTGCCGTACGGGGGCGCGCACGTGCTACCGCCGCCTGCTCCGTGAGCGTGCCCGCGGGTCCCGCGGACTCGATGTCCACCGGGTGCCCGCGATCATCTCACGGGGAGGCAGAACGATGAGATGCCTATGTAAACAAGGCATTTCCCTGATCTGCCTAGCAACATGAGAGAGATCTACTGCTTCCTATCATCGGGAGCAGTGATCTCTGTCATGTTCTAGGTAGCCCATCCCCCCACAGTTAGAATCACTCCCTAGGACACACTTAACCCCTTGATCGCTCCCTAGTGTTTAACCCCTTCCCTGCCAGTGTCATTTACACAGTAATCAGTGCATTTTTATAGCACTGATCGCTGTATAAATGACAATGGTCCCAAAATAGTGTCAAAAGTGTCCGATGTCTCCATCATAATGTCGCAGTCACGATAAAAATCGCTGATCGCCGCCATTACTAATAAAAAAAAATGCCATAAAACTATCCCCTATTTTGTAGACGCTATAACTTTTGCGCAAAGCAATCAATATACGCTTATTGTGATTTTTTACCAAAAATATGTAGAAGAATACGTATCGGCCTAAACTGAGAAAGAAATTCGTTTTTTTATATATTTTTGGGGGATATTTATTATAGCAAAAAGTTAAAAATATTGCTTTTTTTTCAAAATTTAAGCTCTTTTTTTTGTTTATAGCGCAAAAAAAAAAAAAAAACGCAGAGGTGGTCAAATACCACCAAAAGAAAGCTCTATTTGTGGGGAAAAAAAGGTTGTCAATTTTGTTTGGGTACAACGTTGCACAATTGTCAGTTAAAGCGACGCAGTGCCGAAATTGCAAAAAGTGCTGTGGTCAGGAAGGGGGTAATTTCTTCCGGGGCTGAAGTCACCTGAGGCTTTGGGTCAACCAACATCACGGTACACATACTCAGGGCCACCTACATCATCCAGTAGACAAGGTAAAGCTGGCAAAATATGTTTTTTTTTTTTTTTTTTCGTTCAGCCAGCAGGATATTGTATGCTGAAAGCAGGGCTCTCCGCTGTCAAAATACACTGATCAATATCTTGTCTGTTTTCCAGTTTGTCAGCTCGACAGAAGTCAATCTGACAATCGACCTCTGTCGAATGGGGGTAACTACATATGGATCTAAATTCGGCTGGTCCCCTATGAATTGGTCGTATTTTGTGTCTATAGCCAGCCTTAGAAGGGAAAGAAAAAACAATTTGGGGCACAAAGTTCTTCATTAATAACAGACACACCATGAGTGTTTTCCTACAAAAAGAGTACATGCAATAATTTTGGATCCAAGCTCCACACGTTTATATTACCTAGCCAATTTTAAATATCCCTCTAAAAATGAGACAGTATATATTCTTTACATGAAAATCACCTGAGGTACTTTCAAGCCCTGTACACACGATCGGTTTTACAGAAGAAAACAGTCCGATGGACTTTTTTCATCGGACAAACCGATCGTGTATGGGCCCCATCGGTCTTTTTTCCATCGGTGAGAAAAAATAGAACATGTTTTAAATTTATCCGATGGAAAAAAAAAACGATAGCAAATTACTATCGTCTGTGGGGAACTCCATCGGACAAAAAACCCATGCATGCTCAGAATCAAGTCGATGCATGCTTAGAAGCATTGAACTTCATTTTTCTTGGCTTGTCGGAGTGTTTTACGTCACAGCGTTTTGGACGGTCGGATTTTTGACTGATGGTGTGTAGGCAAGACTGATGGAAGTCAGCTTCATCGGATTTCCGATGGAAAAATCCATTGGCTTAGAATCCATAGGAAATACGATCATGTGTACAGGGCTTCAGCGAACCTTTGGCTCATCGTCTTTTATCCAAAATCGGACAGGCTCTTGCCTGAACGAGCCCTAACACGACTTACTTATTTTAGCGGATGATTAAGGACACAAAAGCAAAGTTACTGCAGTCAGAAAGTGTAAGTAAGGTCTTAACTAGAAAGCAAAAAGCATTAGAGAATCTCAAAGCAAGTCATTCAAGCCACAGAAGGGAGGGGGCACCAAATACATTAGTGAGCTCAGAACTGATAAGAAAAACAAACACAATGACAGCTGTTCTGTTTGGTAACATAAAACTTAAAGAAAAAAAAAAAGAAAGAAAAGAAAATGGGCTAATGGACAGAGACATAGAGGCATGTGAGGCTTGGATCGTGGATGCTTGCTAGTTTAGAAATGACTCCATGTGGGGCTAATTGGGGGTAATTATCCACTACTAATCACATACAAAGACAGCCCTACTCTTTTTAGTAAACTGATAAAACAAGCATGGCTTTTGAAAATTCAAACAGTTCACTTTATAATTTTTATGAATACGGCCACTTCAGGAGTTTTAAATATTGACCTCACACAGCTCTGGACTTATGATCTGACTTTGTAACGTTCACGGGTCAGGTAGGGAATAGCATATAAACCACAGAGAAGTTGTAAAATGTTAATGCTGTAGAGTTGTAGAACTTATCATGCACAGTGAGATGTCTCTCACTGAAGTTTCTTCTCTTTTATGACTTTTACAGACTGAAGATTCACTTTTTTCCTGAATTAGCGTCTTATGAGTAAATTCAATATAAGTAGGACAAACCTCTTTGAATAATAAAGTTTTTTTATAGATCATTTTGGACTTGGCATGCTAATGTGATTTGGTCATGGCAAGTTGGTGCAAGTTGGCACGTAAAATTGTAAAAATGGAAAACATTACTTGTCAGTTAAAAAGCCAGGTTTATCCCCCTTCCTCGTTTCCCCCCTCCCCCCTCCTCACTCCCTTCCCCCCTCCCCCCTCCTCACTCCCTTCCCCCCTCCTCATTCCCTCCCATACTCTCTCCTCCTCCTCCCCCTCTCCTGTCCCCCCCTCCTGAGCGTGAGGGGGCGCCAAAGCCTAGCTTTCGGTACCAGTGTGTGCGTCTTCCCCTTGGCCCCCTTTTTGGTTTATATGTCGCCATTTATATCTTCTCTTGCTGGGCCTTCTGGTTATAATTACTTGGGTTTTGTTCTTTGTTTTGTACTAAAATGTTTAAATGTTCATTTCATGTATTGGAGCAATGTGATGGGTTACTGTGCTACTGTTTTGTCCTGGTTGGGGTTTGGCCTGGGGGGCGGGCTGCGCCGGGGCTCAGGCGCCCCATGTTGGGGGCCGGGGCCGGTGTTGCCGGGCTGCTGGGCCATCCTCATCAGGCCACTTTGTCCTGATAACCATCCGGCTCTCTGTAGCATCTGAGGTGGGTCGGGTTAGGGAGCCTCCGACCCCTGTTGTGTTCAAGCACTTTCCCCACATAGGGTCGCACCCGTCAAGTGACTCCTGCTCTAGGGTTACTGGGGTGCACTGAGACTAGGTCTCCCTTACGCTTGAAGCGTACTAGGTTTCTTTGTTCTCTCCTCTTCTGCTCTCTTCTGTCCTTTCCCTCCTAGCCTCCCTCCTCCCTCCCCCCCTTTTTTTTTTTTTTTTTTTCTTTGTGCCTGCCTCTTCTGGCCGCAGTCATGCCCACGGGTAAAACGGAGCCTGTTCGTCTCGTTTCTATAAATGTGAAGGGGCTGAATACCCCTGAGAAACGTTCCATGGTGCTAACCAATCTAAAACATATGAAGGCCCATGTGTGCTTCCTGCAGGAGACACATTTCCGTGCTGATAAGCTGCCAAGACTACATGACCGCTTTTTCCCGACAGTGTACCACGGTTGCTCCTCTGATTCTAAGTCAAAAGGGGTGAGTATCTTGATTCGGGGTGATACCCCATGGCAACTGAAGGACCAGTGGGGGGATGCAGAGGGGAGAGCTTTATTTGTGAGGGGGACGCTTGGGAGGTCCCTGGTGACTTTGGTCAATCTATACCTCCCAAATGCCAACCAGATTGCCTTCCTGGAGCCAATTATGACCAAATTGGTTGACTTTGCCGAAGGGATGGTGATTATGGGTGGAGACATCCGATCCTGGACTCATCTAGGGGTGTCTCCCAAGTCTCTTACGCCTCACTTAAGTGCCTTAAGAAGAACTTTCATGCTCTCCACTTGGTGGATGTATGGCGTATCCTTCATCCAAGCCACAAAGACTTCACGTTCTATTCGCACCCCCACGACTCGTATACCAGAATTGATATGTTCATGGTGCCTCAGGCGATTCTGTCCAGGGTTTCCTCAGCCTCGATTGGTTCTATTACCTTATCGGACCATGCCCCAGTCTTTATAGACATCGATTTGCTTTGCCCCGCAGAGAAACAATGGTCGTGGAAGCTTAACGACTCGTTGATTCAGATGCCCGAGGTGGAGGAGGAGGTCTCTAGAGAACTGAGACAGTACTTCGCCACGAATGCTGACTCGGAGGTGGCCCCGACAATGGTATGGGAAGCCCATAAAAGTTACATTCGTGGCCTCTTGATCAGAATGGGATCACGCATCAAGAAGGAGAGAGCGAAACAAATCGTGGACATTTTAGATAAAATCAGGGTCTTGGAATCGGCTCATAAACAATCCCTCGCTTCCTAGATCCTTCTTGAGTTGACAGCCCTGCGAAACCAGCTGCGCTCCTTGGCCCTGTTTAGAGCCAAAGCAGTGATCTCGAAGTGCCGCCGTTCTTTTTACGAGCATAGCAACAAATGTGGTAGGATGCTGGCGAGGGCTCTGAGAGCTCAGAGGGCTCGTACATTCATTCCTGAATTGATCAGTGACTCTCACAACAGGGTTCACACCACGGAAGGTATCGCGGAAATGTTCCGGGAGTACTATACTACTTTGTATAATCTCCCTAGTCCAACATCTGTGGAGGGTCTGTCGACTGAGGGGAGGAAGATCAGGGACTATTTGAGGAGGTCTGGTCTCCCCCGGATTTCGGAGGAGGACCTGACCGAGCTTGACAGGCCTCTTTCAGTGGAGGAGGTGACTGTGGCGATGTCGCGTATGCATTTGGGGAAGGCGCCGGGACCGGACGGATATTCCCTTCTCTATTACAGGATTTTTGGAGAAGTACTGCTTCCGCATTTTCTCTCTGCGTATAATGCTACAGGGGAGGGGACGCCCCTCCCGGCGGACGCCTTGAGAGCACACATTGCCGTTATCCCGAAGGAGGGAAAAGATCCACTACGATGCCAAAACTATAGACCGATCTCGCTGCTCAATGTGGATCTCAAGATATTCACGAAAGCGCTTTCCATGCGTTTGATTGACTTAATGCCACAACTAATCCATTCCGACCAGGTCGGTTTTGTTCCTACTAGAGAGGCGCGTGACAACACGACTAAGGCAATCAACATGATCCACGCTGCAAGGACGCGTAAAACCCCTATGCTGCTCCTCTCGACGGACGCCGAAAAGGCGTTCGACAGGGTGAGCTGGCCTTTCCTGTTTGAAACTCTCCGCTGGGTTGGCCTGCAGGAACGCATGATGAATTGGATGTTGGCAATCTATTCCTGCCCATCGGCCCAGGTCAAGGTGAATGGCCACCTTTCTTCACCATTTCAGATTGCGAATGGGACGAGACAGGGGTGCCCTTTGTCGCTCCTGATATTCATCCTCACGCTAGAACCTTTCCTGCGTATCATCAGAGACAACCCGGACATTACGGGACCACGCCTGGATGCCACCCTGTCCCCCAAGATCGCGGCTTTCGCAGACGATCTGCTCTTCTTTCTGACCAACCCCCTTGTGTCCACTCCGAACTTGCTCAAGGAACTGAAGCTATACGAGGAGGTGTCAATGTTTCGCATTAACTACCAGAAATCGGAGGCACTTGGGGTCGCCTTACCTCCTCCTTTAACTGACTTGCTCCGGGTTGATTTTCCTTTCAAATGGGCTATGTCCCATATCAAATATCTGGGTATCTTGTTACCCAGCAGGACGGAAGAGATTTTCCCCCTCAACTTTCCTCCCCTTTTGGTGGCCGTAAAAAAAGACCTGCAAGAGTGGCAGCATGGCCTGTTTTCCTGGTTTGGCCGTTGCAGCATTGTGAAGATGAATGTCTTACCTAGACTGTTATACCACTTTCAGGCATTACCCATACGGGTGCCGGCGTCCTTCCTGAGAGCGGTCAACAGAACGCTAATTCGGTTTGTGTGGGCCCAGAAGCCCCCGCGGTTAGCGCAGAGAATTCTCCGGCTGCCAAAGTTGACGGGTGGGGTAGCCCTACCGGACGTTACTCTCTATCACACGGCATGTCATTTAACGCGTGCCTTGGATTGGTGCTGTCACGGCCTTCTGAAACAGTGGGTGCAGATTGAACGATCCTTGACTGGGGCCCACTTGGACTCGTTGCCCTGGTGCCAACCTCCCTTGCCAAAGGAGATTTCTGATCACCCTACAGTAGGGGTGACGATAAGGACAGCTTGGAAGGCCTTCCGTGATCATTCGATCGCACCGCTCCCGTCCCCGCTCACCCCAATTGTGGGCAACCCGGCTTTTAGTCCGGGTCTCAACGACCCTAGCTTCCTGGCGTTGAAACCGGTGGACAGGTCTCAAGTGCGACACTTTCTCACAAACGACCAATGGCATACTCGACGACAAATCCTAGAGGACCCTGCCCTGACTGGGCTCTCATTTTGGCAAAAAGTCCAGCTGTCCCACTTCATCCACACTTTGCCTTCTCTGAATACTTATGGGCGGCAGCTGACACCTTTTGAGTTGCTATGCCTGGACCTGTCCCCGTTGAGACATGCAATATCCCTGATATACCAAATCCTAGTTTCTCCCCCTCCGGACTTTAGGCCGCCTTATGTTACCAAGTGGGAACGGGAGCTGGGCCTACAACTTACGGGGAAACAGGTTGACCGAATCCTTCTCTTCGCTCAAACAACTTCTATCAGTGCAAGGCACCAGGAGATGGAATATAAACTTCTGTCCCGTTGGTACTACACTCCGGAAAAGATACACAAGATGTTCCCTCAGAGCACGGATATGTGCTGGAGGTGCGGGGAGGAGGTTGGTACGCTCCTCCATGTCTTTTGGTCATGCCGCATCTTACAATCATTTTGGTCTGAGGTACACCGCATCGTCCAAAAGTTTACGGACAGGGAGTTGCCGTTGTCACCTGAGCTCTTCCTTCTGCACCACCACAATATCCCAACTAAGGGCTATAGAAAGTCCATATTGCCGCTTCTGATCAATGCGGCAAAGGGATGCATCCCGCTGAATTGGAAGCAGACTCAGCCCCCATCGGTGGCGGGCTGGTTGGGCAAGTGAAGGATGTCCATGACATGGAGGACTTGGTAGCAACGGAAAGAGGCCTAAGTGAGAAATTTTCCAAAACATGGTACTTCTGGCACGAATTTTACTTCTCGGAGGAATGCGGGCTCCTAATGGCTCGATCCACCTGAGAGGATCGAATTTGACTGCTCCCCAGGTGGGGTGGCTGTGGCTGGAGGCACCCTGTTCCCCACCCCCCGGGTGGTTGTTTTTTTTTTTTCTTCCCATCCCTCCCCTCCCCCTCTTGTATTCTTGCACTCCTTGCTTTCTTTTCTCTTACTTTCCCTGCTTTTTCTGTATTACCAACACTAGAGTGTTGGCCTGTGCAAGCCTGTTTCTAATGGGCTTGACGTTTCTATTTTTATCTAAATCGGCTTTTGCCACAAAAATACGGCCATGCGGGGTGCGGAGAGCTCCTGTAAGCCTGACACTTGTTGTGATCCCCCCTCTGATAACGGGCTCTATATCTCTACTGTAAGATCTACTCATGAGGTGGTGGGGAATGTTTGCTGTTTTTTGATACGCATCAGTGTGCTCTCTGTATATCCGCATGTCCTTTTCTCTTAAATAAAGAATTTACAAAAAAAAAAAAAAGCCAGGTTTATAAGACCCTTAAAGATATAATTTTTGTAATCCATTTACTGTATTACTACTACACCCCTGTGACCCTTTTTCTATAAATATATAAAACAGTGGAGAAGAGCAAAGGAGCAGAAGTACCTTGCTTGTGCTGCTGGCATTGTTTGGTGAAAAATTATGCTGGGTTTCATTAGCCAACCCCCCATAAGACATACCAATGTCTTTTGTGTGAAAACATCCACCTGTCTATGGCTGGTCCAACCTGTAACTTAGACAGTTGTATCTGCAAATCAGCCCATAGGCAAATACATGAAAATGGTCAGGTCAAGCAATGATCTCACATCCATGGACATAGGTAGATAATAGCTATCTGAATGATATCGAGAGGGTCCATTGTTTGCAATAGTTACAAAACGTTTTTTAATCATTACTATTTATTCTCTCTGCCTTTGCTGGTATCTTCTACTTTTGGGTTACTATAAACATTTTTTTGAAAGCATTCTTGTCTTTCAGAACTGCTAAAGGGTAGTTAAATAATAGCTGCATGGTTGACTACCCTTCTATGTCTATGGGTACCCTATGGCTATTGTACTATTGTGTTGAACATGTTGTGTTGAACATGCCAGCATCGTTCAGCATGCTTTCATGAGTGAACGAGGAGTTCTGGAGAACATGGGGAGCAGTGACTCACTGTAGGCTGAAGTTGTCCCCTGTGTTCCTTTCATTGCAAACTATAGAAAACAAGTCCTCTTCCCATATCTGTCCAGTACATATTTTCTATACCTAATTGGAGGATAAGAATCCATAATAACAGAGTTAGCAAGAAGCTATTTCTAAATTAAAAAAGCATCCTGAACGTCTGGTCACAAAAGTGTCCTTTGGTGGTTCCTTCCCAGCAGAATCTACTAACTACTCTGTATTGAGTCATGTATTTTTATTTTTTCAATCGACTTCTCATCCCACTTGTGGATGAACAGACATGTATCTGAAAGTATATGTAGACAGATATTCTGTTACCTTTCCCATTACAGTAAAACCTTGTTTTGAGAGTAACTTGGTTTGAGAGCGTTTTGCAAGACAAGCAAAAATGTTAAATACATTTTGACTTGATATACAAGTGATGTCTTGATATAAGTGTAGCGTCATGTCACAACAGAGTATAAAAGAGAAGAGAGGTGCCTCTAAGTGTAGCAATATGGTTACATTTAATGAAGGTACAACAATTAGCAACATATTGCTACACTAAAGCCTGGTACACACGATCGGATTTTCATCGGACAAAGCGTAGGACTTTTGTCTGAAGGGCGTTGACCATGAACTTATCTTGCATACAAACGGCAAAGAAGTGTCAGCCAACAAACACTAAACCACTTGGTTTTTTAGCTCATTAGCACCACCCTTTGGGCAACTTCTGCTAATGTTGTGTTATGGTTAGCATTGCTTCTGAGCATGCATGTTTGTACTTTGGATTTTTCCAAAAGACTTCTGTACACACGATCGGATAATCCGACAGCACACATTTGTTGTCGTAAAATTTTAAAGCATGCTATCCAACATTTGTTGTCGGAAAATCCGACAACAATTGTCCGATGGAGCATACAAACGGTTGGATTTTCCAACAAAAGCCTGCCATCACACAATTCCCCTCGGAAAATCGGATCGTGTGTACGAGGCTTTAGAGGCACCTTTCTGCTCTTTTATACTCTCTAGCTCCTGCTGGATTTTCCTTCTAATCCCCTTGTGGAGGCTGTCATTTGTGGATGGACATTTTATGGTTACACAACCTATCACATTGCTACAATCTTTTCATATGGACTTTAGTAAACTGAAGGACCTTTGAATAAATGGTTGTGGAACGAATCATTTGAGTTTCCATTATTTCTTATGGGGAAATTCGCTTTGATATACAAGTGCTTTGGATTACGGGCATGTTTCTGGAACAAATTATGCTTGCAATCCAAGGTTTTACTGTACTATTAAAGTCCTCAATTTATGGGAGAAATGAAGGGCTAGAATTTCTAGTCTCCCCCCTCAGTACTTACTATATAGTTATATTTGTTCCAGGTCAATGATTCAGAAAGTAAGGAAGCCAAAGCATACATATGGAAACCTAGGGAATATCTCTTATGATAAGTTTCCTTCAAGGTCCACCTGTCATAAGAGAAATGAATGTGCTCTCATAGCTGACCTCTTTCTGAAAACACTAGTTAATAGTCTATCATGCCAATGCTTTAGCTTCAAAACCTTCTGGAAAAAAAAACTAAACAAATAATGATTGAGGCAAAGCAGTGCCTACCATGGACAACAGTATCACAAGGTATATAAAAAAAAAATGACAGTCACAACATTGCTTAAAAAATAATTGAACAAGCACAATATAGAGTCAGCCAGCCTGGAAGAGAATGTTTGCTTTATAAGGTGTAGCACATATTAAAATTCTGTGAACACACAATCCTTTTGTAATGGCTGGTTTCATATCTAAAATCACAATCAAATGTTAGAATCATACATAATAAAGTATAATGTCAGAAGTTCTTTATCTGGATACATGGAAAGTAGCTATTTTGTCTTCTTCCATTTGTGAAACTATGCAACGTTCTTTGGGTAGTTTGATAAATTGTCTCTGTGAGAAAGGAATGTCTTATGATAAATAAAATGCTGTTCCCACCAACCTCTAGACGCATAAAACATGCTAAATTCTAGGCTTAGGCTAAGGGGCAACTACCACGTATGTGCATATTTGTACTTGTGCGTTTTAAGAAATGTAGGTTTATGGAATTAAGAAAAAATGTATTAAGTTGTGTGTATTTTTCTGTGCCTCATAAGTAAATATACTAAAGGTTAAAGCGTTTGGTCAGCGATTTGCAGTCAGCAGTATGTGGGAATGTGGAATAGTCAGGGGTTTTTGTTTTTTTGGTTGAACTTAAAGCAGGACCTTCATTCTTCATTTCTTCTTTATATGTAATTGCTTCTTCTCCCACCTGTAAGTTTCTATTTGTTTTAAACAAATACTTTTTTTTTAACAAGTACTGTAGAGCTTTTCAATGACAGTTGCCTGCAACCTCCTGGGATACATCACACATCCCAGGATGCTTTGGGGCAAACTACACCACACTGCGCATATGCTGCAGAATGTTATCAGGGGGCCGACTATAAGAACCAAAACAAATCAAAATAATATGTATTTGATCCTGAAAGAAAACTACAATGAAGATTGTTTATAAAAGATAAAAAAAAAAATGAATCAATTCATAGAAGCAAACATTTTCCATTAAAGACTCTATAAATACTGAGAAAATGCTTCAATAATGTAATACAGCCAATAACAACATAAAGTACATAAACCATAGACATCAGGTTCACATTACAGCTGTCAGTTTGTAAAAAATGTTGATGCAGCCTACATACGTGTATGTACAGAAGTGATGGTCATCTCCCTCTAGTGGCCGGAGTGAATACTAGTTCAATGTTATCCCACCAGTGTACAACCTCCAGATACCTGTAAGGGGTTTCCCAAGGTTTCAACTGCCTAGGGACCTCCACAGAGTTTAATCCGGCACTGGTAAAGTTGCTCCTTTTTTTAACTTGTATACTGTATATGTGTTTACAGCTGACTCAAATAACATTGCGTGAAAATGAAAAGCTGTTAGGAGGCTTTTGGAAATGTTACTGGCTGGAGTTGAGCGCAGATGGACTCCCTGAAAATATGCAGTGCTGTATTTTGTTGCAAAGATGTATTACATTGTAAAGGATTTCTTATTTTTTTTTTATTTAATGGCAAACAAATTCTACTTACCTGCTCTGTGCAATGGTTTTACAGATAGTAGCCCTGATCCTCCTCTTCTTCACTCATCTGCTGGCCCTCCTGGCTCCGCCACCCCGCAGAGTGCCCACCATTGCAAGTCGCTTGCTAAAGGAGCATTCATGCAGGTTCATTCCTGAGTCCCAGGCCCCATGCTCAGGGCCCCCCTGCTGAGTGCCCCCATAGCAAGCAGCTTGCTTACATGCATGATCGCTCCTGAGCCGTTCTCTCTGCACCATAAGGCACAGAGAGTGTGACTTAGCTCCACCCCCGCTCCCTCGTGAGCGTGACTTAGCTGCTGCATATCAACGAATGAGGAAGGAGAGACCCAGGAGAGCCTTGGGTCTTATGTACATCGCTGAATCAATATCAGGCTCAAGTAATTATTAGGGAGGGCTGAGATGCACACTGAAGGGTTTTTTACCATCATGCATTAAATGCATGAAGGTAAAAACCCTTAAGACTTTAGAACCAATTTAAATATGTTTTTCTTTTTTATTTTGACTCAACGCACACTTTAAAACCTTCCTTTTTTATTATAGAAGTGTATCTATGGTCAAAATGTAAAACCATATAATAATTTGCACGGTGCAGTGTCCATTTGCTTAACCTGGTTTGTCAGTTGGGCTAAGGTTGTTTGAGGCATAAGAACAGAGAACCCAATCTACCAATTTACCAAGCAGCTCCTGCAGGGGTAGCACTACACTTATATTGGATTGTCAAAAATAACTATTGGTTGTATTGTTATTACTAAGCTGATGTTATAAAATCAAAGTGTATGCTTGGACTATAGTACTCATTGAAAGCGTTTGCAAAGGAAAAAACAAACATGTCATACTTACCTGCTCTGTGCAATAGTTTTGCATAGAGCAGCCTTGATCCTCCTCTTCTGCGGTCCCGCACCAGTGCTATGGGCCCCTTCCCCTGCTGTGTGCCCCCATAGCCAGCCGCTTGCTCTGGGGGCACTCATGCATGCTTGCTCCCTAGCCAGCTCTCTGTGTCCATAAGACACATAGGATGCATGAAGGTAAAAAACATTTAGCATTTAGAACCACTTTAAGGAAAGGGAAGGGTTGGCCAGGTCACAATCGTAGTAAGCAACAATTTGCACTTCAAATATCAGAAGCACTCATTATTAGTGCCTAGGTGTATCCCTAAACAGTCACATTCTTGCCACCATAGGGACAGCACCAGGTCTTTTAGGGGTACTCATAGATGGGGATCACGTTTACTTTCACAAGGTGTGTCCAAGAACAAAAAGGATAGATGGGTAATAGCAGTTTGTCTATACTGTTTATTTTGGAAATGTCTATTTTGTATGAAAGTTAGGTCTTACTTTTAGCAGCAGGTCTTACTTTTAGCCTTCAGTGACTGGTATCCAGGGCCGGACTTACCATTGGGCTTGACTGGGCTCAAGCCCATGGGCCCCATCCACTAGGGGGCCATGCCTGCAGAGGCGGCTCTCTAATTAGGCAAAGGCTGGCGGGGTGAGCCGCGAGTGGGCCGGCGTTCTGTCAGATTAGCGTGACAGAAAGAACATCACCGCCGACACACATTAAAAGTTCCCCCCGTTACACCCTCATCAGCGGCAGCAGCCAATAGCAGGCTCCAAGGTTGTCCTAGTTGGCACCACATTGCATGATGGGAGATGTAGTTCTCAACAGCACACACTAGACTCGGCTGGACTGTGCCTACACGCTGCAGACACTACACCTCCCAGAATGCACTGCAGGGCGGGCGCTCAAAGTGGACAGTCGGCTTCTCCTGGGTCCTGCTTGTAGTAGGGGACGGAAGACTCGGAAGAGTGATCAACCAGGAAAAGTCACCCTAAATACCTACCTATATCACCAGCACCAGGTCAGCGACAGTGCCTTATACTTATGTCAGTGCTGCCTATATCAGTGCAATGCATAACTTTCTATACTGCAGATTAGGGATGAGCTTCGTGTTCGAGTCGAACATACGTTCGACTCGAACATTGGCTGTTCGATCGTTCGACGAAGATCGAACGATTTGGGCCGTTCGCGCCAAATTCGAGTGACGCGAACGGCCCACAATGCACTACGCCATCGCAGTGTCATCCAGGCGCTGTGATTGGCCAAGCATGCACTGTGACCCCGCATGCTTGGCCAATCACAGCGCCGGCAGCGAGGAGAGCAATGATTGGCCACAGGCAGGATGCCTGTGGCCAATTATTGCTGAGGGTGTTTAGTACACGCCCCACACTATAAAAGGCCGCCAGCACGGCGGCCTAGTGTAGTGTGTTCCGGAGCAGGGATAGAGTAGCATAGGCAGGGACAGTGACTGTTATTTCTTTCTTGCTTAACCTGGATTCCTTTAGTTTAGGGAAAGAGAAGGATAGGTAGGGAGAGTGTCAGTGTGTTTTGTGCTTCTGCTATAGTGTGCTTAAAAAAAAACATTTATTCTAGGGACAGAAAACTCTAGGTAGGGACAGTGTCAGTTTCTTTCACTCTGCAAGTCCTTGTTTCCAGGGACCTGGAAGGACAGTGAGTGAATTGTCCTTTTGCTATATTGTGATTAAAAAAAACATTTATTCTAGGGACAGAAAACTCTAGGTAGGGACAGTGTCAGTTTCTTTCACTCTGCAAGTCCTTGTTTCCAGGGACCTGGAAGGACAGTGAGTGAATTGTCCTTTTGCTATATTGTGATTAAAAAAAACATTTATTCTAGGGACAGAAAACTCTAGGTAGGGACAGTGTCAGTTTCTTTCACTCTGCAAGTCCTTGTTTCCAGGGACCTGGAAGGACAGTGAGTGAATTGTCCTTTTGCTATATTGTGATTAAAAAAAACATTTATTCTAGGGACAGAAAACTCTAGGTAGGGACAGTGTCAGTTTCTTTCACTCTGCAAGTCCTTGTTTCCAGGGACCTGGAAGGACAGTGAGTGAATTGTCCTTTTGCTATATTGTGATTAAAAAAAACATTTATTCTAGGGACAGAAAACTCTAGGTAGGGACAGTGTCAGTTTCTTTCACTCTGCAAGTCCTTGTTTCCAGGGACCTGGAAGGACAGTGAGTGAATTGTCCTTTTGCTATATTGTGATTAAAAAAAACATTTATTCTAGGGACAGAAAACTCTAGGTAGGGACAGTGTCAGTTTCTTTCACTCTGCAAGTCCTTGTTTCCAGGGACCTGGAAGGACAGTGAGTGAATTGTCCTTTTGCTATATTGTGATTAAAAAAAACATTTATTCTAGGGACAGAAAACTCTAGGTAGGGACAGTGTCAGTTTCTTTCACTCTGCAAGTCCTTGTTTCCAGGGACCTGGAAGGACAGTGAGTGAATTGTCCTTTTGCTATATTGTGATTAAAAAAAACATTTATTCTAGGGACAGAAAACTCTAGGTAGGGACAGTGTCAGTTTCTTTCACTCTGCAAGTCCTTGTTTCCAGGGACCTGGAAGGACAGTGAGTGAATTGTCCTTTTGCTATATTGTGATTAAAAAAAACATTTTTTTCTAGGGACAGAAAACTGTAGGTAGGGAGAGTATTTTTTTTCTTTCACTCTGCAAGTCCTTGTTTCCAGGGACCTGTAAGGACAGTGAGTTAATTGTCCTTGTGCTATATTGTGCTGAAAAAAACATTTATTCCAGGGACAGAAAACTCTAGGTAGGGACAGTGTCAGTTTCTTTCACTCTGCAAGTCCTTGTTTCCAGGGACCTGGAAGGACAGTGAGTGAATTGTCCTTTTGCTATATTGTGATTAAAAAAAACATTTATTCTAGGGACAGAAAACTCTAGGTAGGGACAGTGTCAGTTTCTTTCACTCTGCAAGTCCTTGTTTCCAGGGACCTGGAAGGACAGTGAGTGAATTGTCCTTTTGCTATATTGTGATTAAAAAAAACATTTATTCTAGGGACAGAAAACTGTAGGTAGGGACAGTGTCAGTTTCTTTCACTCTGCAAGTCCTTGTTTCCAGGGACCTGGAAGGACAGTGAGTGAATTGTCCTTTTGCTATATTGTGATTAAAAAAAACATTTATTCTAGGGACAGAAAACTCTAGGTAGGGACAGTGTCAGTTTCTTTCACTCTGCAAGTCCTTGTTTCCAGGGACCTGGAAGGACAGTGAGTGAATTGTCCTTTTGCTATATTGTGATTAAAAAAAACATTTTTTTCTAGGGACAGAAAACTGTAGGTAGGGAGAGTATTTTTTTTCTTTCACTCTGCAAGTCCTTGTTTCCAGGGACCTGTAAGGACAGTGAGTTAATTGTCCTTGTGCTATATTGTGCTGAAAAAAACATTTATTCCAGGGACAGAAAACTCTAGGTAGGGACAGTGTCAGTTTCTTTCACTCTGCAAGTCCTTGTTTCCAGGGACCTGGAAGGACAGTGAGTGAATTGTCCTTTTGCTATATTGTGATTAAAAAAAACATTTATTCTAGGGACAGAAAACTCTAGGTAGGGACAGTGTCAGTTTCTTTCACTCTGCAAGTCCTTGTTTCCAGGGACCTGGAAGGACAGTGAGTGAATTGTCCTTTTGCTATATTGTGATTAAAAAAAACATTTATTCTAGGGACAGAAAACTCTAGGTAGGGACAGTGTCAGTTTCTTTCACTCTGCAAGTCCTTGTTTCCAGGGACCTGGAAGGACAGTGAGTGAATTGTCCTTTTGCTATATTGTGATTAAAAAAAACATTTATTCTAGGGACAGAAAACTCTAGGTAGGGACAGTGTCAGTTTCTTTCACTCTGCAAGTCCTTGTTTCCAGGGACCTGGAAGGACAGTGAGTGAATTGTCCTTTTGCTATATTGTGATTAAAAAAAACATTTATTCTAGGGACAGAAAACTCTAGGTAGGGACAGTGTCAGTTTCTTTCACTCTGCAAGTCCTTGTTTCCAGGGACCTGGGAGGACAGTGAGTGAATTGTCCTTTTGCTATATTGTGATTAAAAAAAACATTTATTCTAGGGACAGAAAACTCTAGGTAGGGACAGTGTCAGTTTCTTTCACTCTGCAAGTCCTTGTTTCCAGGGACCTGGAAGGACAGTGAGTGAATTGTCCTTTTGCTATATTGTGATTAAAAAAAACATTTATTCTAGGGACAGAAAACTCTAGGTAGGGACAGTGTCAGTTTCTTTCACTCTGCAAGTCCTTGTTTCCAGGGACCTGGAAGGACAGTGAGTGAATTGTCCTTTTGCTATATTGTGATTAAAAAAAACATTTTTTTCTAGGGACAGAAAACTGTAGGTAGGGAGAGTATTTTTTTTCTTTCACTCTGCAAGTCCTTGTTTCCAGGGACCTGTAAGGACAGTGAGTTAATTGTCCTTGTGCTATATTGTGCTGAAAAAAACATTTATTCCAGGGACAGAAAACTCTAGGTAGGGACAGTGTCAGTTTCTTTCACTCTGCAAGTCCTTGTTTCCAGGGACCTGGAAGGACAGTGAGTGAATTGTCCTTTTGCTATATTGTGATTAAAAAAAACATTTATTCTAGGGACAGAAAACTCTAGGTAGGGACAGTGTCAGTTTCTTTCACTCTGCAAGTCCTTGTTTCCAGGGACCTGGAAGGACAGTGAGTGAATTGTCCTTTTGCTATATTGTGATTAAAAAAAACATTTATTCTAGGGACAGAAAACTCTAGGTAGGGACAGTGTCAGTTTCTTTCACTCTGCAAGTCCTTGTTTCCAGGGACCTGGAAGGACAGTGAGTGAATTGTCCTTTTGCTATATTGTGATTAAAAAAAACATTTATTCTAGGGACAGAAAACTCTAGGTAGGGACAGTGTCAGTTTCTTTCACTCTGCAAGTCCTTGTTTCCAGGGACCTGGAAGGACAGTGAGTGAATTGTCCTTTTGCTATATTGTGATTAAAAAAAACATTTATTCTAGGGACAGAAAACTCTAGGTAGGGACAGTGTCAGTTTCTTTCACTCTGCAAGTCCTTGTTTCCAGGGACCTGGAAGGACAGTGAGTGAATTGTCCTTTTGCTATATTGTGATTAAAAAAAACATTTATTCTAGGGACAGAAAACTCTAGGTAGGGACAGTGTCAGTTTCTTTCACTCTGCAAGTCCTTGTTTCCAGGGACCTGGAAGGACAGTGAGTGAATTGTCCTTTTGCTATATTGTGATTAAAAAAAACATTTATTCTAGGGACAGAAAACTCTAGGTAGGGACAGTGTCAGTTTCTTTCACTCTGCAAGTCCTTGTTTCCAGGGACCTGGAAGGACAGTGAGTGAATTGTCCTTTTGCTATATTGTGATTAAAAAAAACATTTATTCTAGGGACAGAAAACTCTAGGTAGGGACAGTGTCAGTTTCTTTCACTCTGCAAGTCCTTGTTTCCAGGGACCTGGAAGGACAGTGAGTGAATTGTCCTTTTGCTATATTGTGATTAAAAAAAACATTTTTTTCTAGGGACAGAAAACTGTAGGTAGGGAGAGTATTTTTTTTCTTTCACTCTGCAAGTCCTTGTTTCCAGGGACCTGTAAGGACAGTGAGTTAATTGTCCTTGTGCTATATTGTGCTGAAAAAAACATTTATTCCAGGGACAGAAAACTCTAGGTAGGGACAGTGTCAGTTTCTTTCACTCTGCAAGTCCTTGTTTCCAGGGACCTGGAAGGACAGTGAGTGAATTGTCCTTTTGCTATATTGTGATTAAAAAAAAACATTTTTTTCTAGGGACAGAAAACTGTAGGTAGGGAGAGTATTTTTTTTCTTTCACTCTGCAAGTCCTTGTTTCCAGGGACCTGTAAGGACAGTGAGTTAATTGTCCTTGTGCTATATTGTGCTGAAAAAAACATTTATTCCAGGGACAGAAAACTCTAGGTAGGGACAGTGTCAGTTTCTTTCACTCTGCAAGTCCTTGTTTCCAGGGACCTGGAAGGACAGTGAGTGAATTGTCCTTTTGCTATATTGTGATTAAAAAAAACATTTTTTTCTAGGGACAGAAAACTGTAGGTAGGGAGAGTGTTTTTTTTCTTTCACTCTGCAAGTCCTTGTTTCCAGGGACCTGTAAGGACAGTGAGTTAATTTTCCTTGTGCTATATTGTGATTAAAAAAAACATTTTTTCTAGGGACAGAAAACTGTAGGTAGGGAGAGTGTTTTTTTTCTTTCACTCTGCAAGTCCTTGTTTCCAGGGACAGAGAAGGACACCTGAAGGTAGCCCTTATTGCTTTTTTCCCATCTCCCTGCAGGCCATCTATTAGAATGTCTGGAAGGCAAACAAGGAGAGGCAGACAGTCAGGAGGCAATAAAAGAGGGCAAGCAGGCTCTGTGTCTGGGGGCAACAGTGCTGGTCGTGGACGCGGTGCATTGTCATCAGCACATGGCCATGGGACACGCTTGTCCTTCTTTTCGGCAGCTGGACATGTTGAGCCACATCATGCCGAAGACTTGGTAGAGTGGATGACCAAGCCCTCCTCCTCCTCCTCATCCTCTCTCACCCAGGCTCAGGGTACTGGAAAAGCAGCTGCCAAAGCGTCGTCTTCCCTGGTATCAATGTCAGACAAATCATCAGTCACTCCTTCCCTAGACCCACCATGTCCTCCTCCTGAGGAGTCCCCCGAACTGTTTCAGCACAGTGTTGGGTACATGCTCCAGGAGGATGCCCAGCGTTTCGAAGGGTCTGATGATGAAACCCAGCTAGAGGAAGGCAGTAGCGTGAGAGCAGACAGAGGGGATGCTCAAGAAGGACACCAATCTGGCAGTCATGTTCCAGCAGCTGCAGCATACTGCCAGATTGGCTCCAGTGATGAGGAGGGAGGGGATGATGAGGTCAATGACTCCACGTGGGTGCCTAATAGGAGAGAGGAGGAGGAGGAGGATGAGGAGGAGGCACATCTCCAACGAGGCAGGATGCCCTTTGGTGGCCAGCGTAAGGGCAGTACACCGACGGAATCACACCGCAGAGCTCCGCCTGTGCAGGGCGCTGCCTCTGCCCGTCATTCAAAAAGTTCTTTGGTGTGGGCCTTTTTTGAGGCTAGTGCATCAGATCGCACAGCTGCTGTTTGCAACATATGTCTCAAGCGTATATCGCGTGGCCAAAACATCAGCCGCTTGGGTACCACATGCCTGACCAGACATATGTTGACCTGCCATGCAGCTCGTTGGCAAGCCTACCTCAAAGACCCACACCAAAGAACAAAGCGGACCTCTCCTTGCACCGCATCAGCTGGGATCTCCAACCCCACTATAACTTCAGTCCTCTCTGAAACATGCACTGAGAGGAATGAAGGTGTAGAATTAGGTGTGTCACAGCCAAGTACTTGCGCCCACTCTGCTAGCAGTACACCGACGTCCGATTCTAGCAGGCAAATTTCCCTGCCCCAGCTGCTGGACCGTCGAAAGAAGTTCACTCCCAGCCATCCACATGCCCAGCGGTTGAATGCTAGCTTGGCTAAATTGCTAGCGCTTCAACTGCTGCCTTTTCAGTTGGTAGACTCGGCCCCCTTCCGTGAGTTTGTGCAATGTGCGGTTCCTCAGTGGCAGGTTCCCAAACGCCACTTTTTCTCACGGAAGGCTATTCCGGCTCTCTACCGGCATGTGGAAGGCAATGTCTTGGCCTCGCTGGACAGGGCGGTCAGCGGTAAGGTGCATATTACCGCTGACTCATGGTCCAGCAGGCATGGACAGGGACGTTACCTTTCTTTCACGGCCCATTGGGTCACTCTTTTGGCAGCTGGGAAGGATTCAGGACAAGGTGCAGTAGTGTTGGAGGTTGTCCCACCGCCACGCCTCCAAAATGCTACTACTGGTTGTGACACACCTCTCTCCTCCACCCCCTCCTCTTCTTCTTCCTCCATGGCCTCTTCCTGTGGTTTGTCCTATGAACCAGCGGTGCTCCGTAGCCGTTCACGGGGCTACGCAAGTACGCAGGCAAAAAGATGCCATGCCGTGCTTGCGCTGGTGTGTTTGGGGGACAGAAGCCACACTGGGGCAGAGGTCCTGTCTGCTCTGCAGGGCCAGGCCGAGAGGTGGTTGACGCCACGCCAGCTTAAGCCAGGAATGGTGGTTTGCGACAATGGCACCAACCTCCTCTCCGCCCTCCGACAGGGACAACTGACCCATGTGCCCTGTGTGGCTCACGTCCTTAACCTGGTGGTGCAGCGGTTCTTGGGCAGGTACCCGGGCTTACAGGATGTCCTGAGGCAGGCCAGGAAAGTCTGTGTGCATTTCCGCAGATCTTATAATGCCAGTGCTCGCCTGGCTGAGCTGCAAAAGGAGTTGAACCTGCCCAAGAACCGCCTTATATGTGACATGCCCACCAGGTGGAACTCAACGTTGGCCATGCTGCAGCGGCTGCACACGCAGCAGAGGGCCATCAATGAGTACCTGTGCGACTACGGCACCAGGACAGGGTCAGGGGAGCTTGGTTTTTTTTCTCCACGCCAGTGGGGCATGATCAGGGATGCATGCACTGTCCTGGCACCATTTGAGGAGGCCACGAGGATGGTGAGCAGTGACAGTGCATGCATCAGTGACACTGTACCTCTTGTCCACCTGTTGGAGCACACGCTGCGTGGAATAATGGACAGGGCACTTGAGGCAGAACAGAGGCAGGAAGAGGAGGACTTCCTTGCCTCTCAAGGCCCCCTTTACCCAGACAGTGTTCCTTCTGTCCCACCCATCGCACAGGAAGAGGAGGAGGAGGAGGAGGAGGAGGAGGAGGATTGTGTCAGCATGGAGGTGGAGGCTGGCACTCAGCATCATCAGCAGCAGTCTTTTAGGGATGATTTACAGTCCCAAGAAACCAGTGGACTTGTACGTGGCTGGGAGGAGGTGGCTGCGGATCATGTCGTCCTTAGTGACCCAGAGGACTCCGGAGCGAATGCCTCAGCAAACCTACGCTGCATGGCCTCCCTGATCCTGCAAAGTCTGCGGAAGGATCCTCGTATTCTTCGGATCAAGGAGAGGGACCATTACTGGCTGGCCACTCTCCTTGATCCACGGTACAAGGGTAAGGTTGCGGACCTTATGTTACCGTCGCAGAGGGAGCAGAGGATGAGACAACTCCGGGAGGCCTTGCAGAAAGGTCTGTGCAACGCGTTCCCAGAGACTGGGAGGTTGCAAACTCCTGGTCCTGGACAACGAGTTGCTGAGGCTTCGGCCAGTCAAAGAAGGAGCGGTGGGGAAGGTGGCCGTCTGACCGATGCGTTCAGACAATTCTTTAGTCCGCAGCCCCAAAGTATGATTGGTTCCAGCAACCATCGCCAGCGTCTGATAAACATGGTGCAGGAATATCTAGGGGCAAGGTCAGACTTGGACACCTTCCCCACCGAAAATCCTCTGGCTTACTGGGTCTTGAGGATGGATCACTGGCCAGAGCTTGCACAGTATGCAATTGAGCTACTGGCCTGTCCTGCATCCAGCGTTCTTTCGGAACGCACATTCAGTGCTGCTGGAGGATTTGTCACGGATCACAGGGTGCGCCTGTCCACCGACTCGGTTGATCGACTGACTTTCATCAAGATGAACCAGTCTTGGATCACCACCAGCTACCACACACCTGATGCTGATATAACAGACTAATTGATTTTAAAATGTCACATCCCTTCAAGACTGATGCTGATGCTGAGTGCCTGTGCTGTTATGTTGACTGGCTATCCTCCTCCTCCGAGTCCTCAATGATACGATTGATGATGATAGCTTGGAAGATCATTTTTGTTTATGGGTGCCGCCACCAGTGCCTAACGCCCAATTTTTCAGCCCCTGTTTAACAGGGGCGTGTAATTACAATTTTTGAAGCAATACTTTGCAACAGGGCTCATTGCTGTGCTCCAAGTACAGTATCTGTGAGGAGTTGCAGTGTTGTGCCACCAGTGCCTAAGGCCCAATTTTTCAGCCCCTGTTTAACAGGGGCGTGTCATTACAATTTTTGAAGCAATACTTTGCAACAGGGCTCATTGCTGTGCTCCAAGTACAGTATCTGTGAGGGGTTGCAGTGTTGTGCCACCAGTGCCTAAGGCCCAATTTTTCAGCCCCTGTTCAACAGGGGCATGTAATTACAATTCTTGATCTAATAATTCACAGCAGGGCCCATTGCTGCACCCACCAAGAGTAACTGTCAGGGCTTACAGTGTTGTGGCACCAGCACCACCATCAAAGGCCCAATTTTTACTACCACTGTTCAACAATTATATGTAATTAAAATTCCTGATATAATAGTTGACAGCAGGGCGTTCCAGCACCAACCAAGAGTAACTGTGAGTGCTTACAGTGTTGTGCCAACACCAACAACTAAGGGGCCTATTTCTGCAGAGTATATACGGCAGGTCCCTACTTTCAAACATCCAACTTACAAACGACTCCTACTTGCAAACGCAAGAAGACAACAGGAAGTGAGAGGAAATCTACCACTAGGAAGGAAAATTCTCTCCTGTAAGAATAAATATGGGAGAAAGGTGTCTCCTCTGTACTGATGCTTTATCAGCAATCCTTGTTTCAAGAAAAACACCACATTTCAAAAACAGTTGTCATTGGGACGGAAAGTGAGGTGAAATGTTCTGAACAGGGGCACAGACAGCAAAACAAATGTTACAGGGGTGATAACCCTTACCTATGTTTTCCAAAAAGTTTAAAAATAGATTTTTGGGCTGGAGCTACACTTCAACAATGTACCTGTTCAAAATTACAAACAGATTCTACATAAGAACAAACCTACAGTCCCTGTCTTGTATGCACCGCCTGTATACGGCTGTTCAGAGTATATAGGGCCTTTTTTATTTTATGTGCGGGGTTCCCCTTAATATCCATACAAGACCCAAAGGGGCTGGTAATGGGCTGGGGTAGGGGGGGGGGTCATGGGGTAGCTATGCCATTTTTCTTAAAGAATTTCATCCATATTACCGGGACCAGACATTACATTAAAGCCGCAAGCAGTTTTAAATGGCTTTTTTTTCCTTTAGAAGTGTCATTTTGTGCAGGGACAGTTCTAAACACGGGAAACACGTGGCACTTCACAGGCATACTTTAGACACCCCCCAGGTACGATATTTAAAGGAATATTTGACTTTTTTTTTTCACTTTATGCATCATTAAAATGACTGCTCCCGAAAAACGACCGTTTTTAAAACTTCTTTTTGCATTGATACATGTCCCCTGGTGCAGAACCCGGGTTCCCAAACCCTTTTTAGGACAATAACATGCATAATAGTTGTTATAATTAGCACTTTAGAATTCGAACGTTCGCATCCATTGTATTTAATAGGGTTCTAATGTTCGTTCGAACTTCCGGTCCGTTCGCGGGTTCTGGTGCGAACCGAACCCGGGGGTGTTCGGCTCATCA
This sequence comes from Rana muscosa, assembly GCA_029206835.1. NCBI lineage: Eukaryota > Metazoa > Chordata > Amphibia > Anura > Ranidae > Rana > Rana muscosa. The sequence goes on from CM055116.1 coordinate 295,205,197, forward strand.
CTACTGCAGATCAGTGCCTCATACCTCTCTCTGTGTCATGCATAACGTTATATACTGCTCCAGGTCAGTGCCTCATACCTTACTCATTGCAATTTTATCCTCAGTGCCTCTGTCAGTGTGACTTTATGGTCTGTGCCTTATGCCTCATTCAGTGCTAGGTGGAACTTTTTTATGGTAAGTGCTTCAGGCTTCTGTTAGTGCAAGGTGCTACTTTATGGTTAGTGCCTCATGCCTCACTCAGTGCAAGGTGCAACTTTATAGTAGTCCATGTCTGATGCCTCTGTCAGTGCAAGGTGCAACTCTATGACCAATGCTCTCATGCCCTAGTCAGTGCCTCGCTAAGAGCCATGCATAACTATATACTGCATGAGTGCCCAATGCCTCGCTCGGTGCAAGGTGCTATTTTGTGGTTAGTGCCCCCCTCAGTGCAACCTTTTGGTATGTGCCTCATGCCTCACTCACTGCAATTTGCAACATAATGGTCGGTGTCTGTTGTCTGTCAGTGCAGGGTGCATCTTTATGGTCAGTGCCCCCATGCCCCTGTCAGTGCCACTTAAGGGTCAGTGCCACCATGCCTAACTAAGTGCCATGCATCGCTATATAATGTATGAGTGTCTAATGACCCTCTCAGTGCAAGCAGGGGTCAAGTCCTGGGGAAAAAAGTGTGGGAACTCCCACCCAAGATCCACTCTCCACCAAAAAAAATAAATAAAATACAGTGCAACATTTATTGTAAAGTGCCACTTTACAAAAAAACAAAATAAGTTAACTTGTCAAACTAACAGAATAATCACACACACCTCGGGGTACTCGGTTTTGGCCTGGCTGGCCCCCATCCACCTCTGTACCCCCTCCACCTCTGTACCCCCATGTCCACCTTTGTACTCCCTCGACCTCTGTACCCCCCATGTCCATCTCTGTACCCCCTATGTCCATCTCTGTACCCCCTCCACGTCCACCTCTGTACCCCCTCCACCTCTGTACCCCCCCATGTCCACCTCTGGGTTCATCTCTGTACCCCCCCATGTCCACCTCTGTACCCCCTAATGTCCACCTCTGTACCCCCCATGTTAACCTCTGTACCCCCGTCCACCTCTGTGTTCATCTCTATACCCCCCATGTCCACCTCTGTGTTCACCTCTGTACCCCCCATGTCCACCTCTGTGTTCACCTCTGTACCCCCAATTCCACCTCTGTACCCCCTATGTCCATCTCTGTACCCCCTCCACGTCCATCTCTGTACCCCCTCCACGTCCACCTCTTTACCCCCACATGTCCACCTCTGTACCCCCTCCACCTCTGTACTCCCCCCCATGTCCACCTCTGTACATCCCCATGTCCACCTCTGTACCCCCTCATGTCCACCTCTGTACCCCCCGTGTGAAACTCTGTACCCCCGTAAACCTCTGTGTTCACCTCTGTACCCCCCCATGTCCACCTCTGTGTTCACCTCCGTACCCCCTCCACCTCTGTTCCCCCGTCCACCTGTGTACCCCCCATGTCCACCTGTGTACCCCCCATGTCCACCTGTGTACCCCCCATGTCCATCTCTGTACCCCATATGTCCACCTCTGTAACCCCTTCACCTCTGTACCCCCCCATGTCCACCTCTCACTTCTGTACCCCCCCCCCCTCCATGTCCACATCTGTACCAGCAATTCTCTGCAGTCTGCACATATGAATCCCCTTCCCCTTCTCTCCAGCGTGTTCTTTTTTACCTGATCACACGGAGGATGTACAACACAGTCTCCGTCTATTAGACTCAGCACACAGCCAGAAAACTTCACTCGGCTGTGTGCTACTCAGGTCTGCCAGGCAGAAGTGGGGGCGGGAGGAAAACAGAGTGCAGCTCTCGCTTTGTCTTTGACTCCGGTCCGCAGCTCCTGACAGAGGCTGCTCTAGTCCTGCAAAGGGAACAGCGTTCCTGCTGTGAAATAAGTGCAGGGACGCCGTTCCCACGCGTTCCCGCAGGACTCGAGCCCTGAGTGCAAGGTGCATTTGACCAGCGTCCCCCATGACTCTGCTTTCTTTCTCCCTCCATCCCTCATTCATCTCAGACTCTAACCACACCCCTTCCGAACCACGCCCATTTGAGCCACGCCCACTATTTTGTGTAAACCACGCCCATTTTGTTAAATGTATATGTAGCGGAACCTCACTCTCCCTCTCGGTTATTGTGAATGGCTTGTGTCTAGGGGTACCTGGAAGAGGAGAGTGCAGGAACACTACGCCAAGCTCTCCCCTCATGTGTATAAGAGGGTTGAGCAAAGTTAGTTGATTTACCTCCCGGGTCTGTCCACTGCATACGAAGCCTTGTTGTTCCCTGGAAGCATGTCTGCCAATAATAGAGCCCCACACCAATCGAAAGTCCAACACTCCTTTATTTCTCATAACACAATCAGTTGAACTTCCATTAACAACGAACATGGGGGGTGTGGGAACCAGTAGGCCCAGGCACAACTGTACTCTCCTATTCCTTTTTAGCGAATAGGCCTGGCACACGGTCTCTGCCACCGACTGTGAGTTTTGGTCGCTGCCACCGACCGGATGAACTGTTGAGGCCCCTGCCACAGGCCTAATTGCAGGCCTCTGCCACTGACCTGAGTGAATTAGCTGGACCACTGCCACCGGTCATTGAACGTGGACTGAACTTCCTCTTTGAACTTGGCCCTTGTTCGGGAAAGATATCCCTCCGGGCGGTCTCCAGAGGTTCACCCGGCACTGGCAATCTGCTGCACCAGGTCTTCGGGTGAGTCCCTCCTCCGGTCACTTACGCCTCTGGATTCGGGTGCCCCACTCCCGGGGCCTCCTAGGACAATCCCTCCCTGCCAGGACCCAGTGGAAGGTACTGGGCCCCAGGCCTCCAGCTAAGTACCTCACCCCAGACTGAAGGTGTCTGGGATGGAACACGAACTCCAGGGGTCCAGGCCTAGGCCGCCTGGACACCAACCGCAACCACAGCCCTCAGGCTGAAGGTGCCCGGGACTCGAACCTCGTGGCGAAGAAGTCCGCCCCCTTTATACCGTCTCCCAGGATGCACGGCGGGTTCCCCGGCCCCGCCGTACAACCGCTGCGAGAGGTCACAAAGGGTACGGCACTGCAGCGATGGTTCAACCCCGGGCCAAAGTGACAGCACCACCTGCTGGGCCGCAGGGAACTATGCATCACTGGTGTCCTCACCAGTTTAAAAAGTACATACCCGCTACATATAGAAGCTAGGGCCCGAAAGTGACTCAAGCCCAGGGGCCCCCACCACCCTAAGTCCTGCCCTGCTGGTATCAGTATGTATTTTGGGTAAATCAGACTTCAGATGGTTTTTCCATGACAGGAAATTCCCTCTACTAGGCATGGAACCCATTAAACTATTACATAGTTATCCTTATTATTATTTTAGTAAAGGAAATGTTTTTTAGTGTGTAAATAGGAATTGATGGCAGGAGGTATTTGCTAGATCCTAATAGACCCAGGGCACAACCTAAAGATTATTGCAGCATGTAAAGCCACAGGTCCTAAATGTATGTGTTTGTTTAACCACTTCAGCTCCGGAAGGTTTTACCACCTTCCTGACCAGGCCATTTTTTGCGATACGGCACTGCGTTGATTTAACTGACAATTGCGCAGTTATGCCACACTGTACCCAAATTAAATGTATGTCCTTTTTTTCCCACAAATAGAGATTTCTTTTGGTGGTATTTGATCACCTCTGCGTTTTTACATTTTTTGCGCTATAAACAAAAAAAGACCGACAATTTTGAAAAAAATGAAAAAATTTTACTTTCTGCTATAAAACATTCCCAATAAAAAATAAATGAAAAAATCGAATTTCTTCATCAATTTAGGCCAATATGTATTCTGCTACATATTTTTGGTAAAAAAAAATCCCAACAAGCATATATTGGTTATAGTTATAGCGTCTACAAACTATGGGATACATTTAGGGACTTTTTATTTATTTTTTATAATTTTTACTAGTAATGGCTGCGATCAGCGATTTTTAGCAGGACTGCAACATTGTGTCAGATAAATCTGACACTGATACTTTTTGGGGACCAGGGACACCAATACAATGATCAGTGCTAAAAAAAAATGCACTGACACTGTATAAATGACACTGGCAGGGAAGGGGTTAACACCAGGGGCGATCAAGGGGTTAAATGTGTTCCCTATTAGTGCTTTCTTAATGTAGGGGGAGTGGATACACTGGAGGAAAAGAAAGATCCATGTTTCAGCTTAGCTGAAACACAAGATATCTCTTTTACTCTCTTACAGAACAGCGATCTGCCTTGTTTACATAGACAGACCGCCGTTGTGCCTTTCCTCTGAATGATCGGCGGGTCCCGGTGGCTATCGCGTGCGCCCAGGGCCGTTTAAAGGAATTTGGGGGCCCAGGCAAAATTGGAGTGCTACTGATTTTTTTTTTAACCTGTCAGGAAATGTCAGGAAAGGCTTCACCCGCTGGTGGTGCTGTTGGTCCTTTGGACTGCAGTGCTAGTGTCCGCCAGCAGGTGTCCTCCTGCAGCCAATACCTCTGTTGGAGGATCTCACCTGCTGGTGGTAACACACGATACATGGACTGCAGTACTGGCATCCACCAGCGGGGGTATTCTGGCAGTGTGGGACAGGCAGCACTTCCTGTGGTCAGCTGTGACCTGAAGCCTGATTACAAGACTTCTTTATATACCCGGCAAGTGCAAACACTCCTTGCCCTGGTATCTCTCTTCCTGACCCCCCTGGACCTGTGACCTGGACTTTAGCCTGTATCTTATCCCAACCTGCACCCTGCCTGATCTGATCCGACCCGATCCCTACCTTTAACCCGCACCCTGTTTAACCTGATCCTTACTTTGTGCCCATCCTACAGCTGCCCCTTCTGTTACCTGGATCCCTGCTCTGCAGCCTATCCATCCGTCCCCTCCCTGTTCCTGTTCTCTTCCCATCCATACCCATCTGCTTGATCCCCTTGTGTATGACCTCGGCCTGGCTTTTACTATGATTCCGGTATCTCCCTTATTTGTATATATTGTTTATAGTCACTGTTGATTTATTCGTTGCACTGTGTTCTGGTTGAGGTGGTTGTTTGTTGGTCACTCACCATAATAAATTGTATATTATCACCTACACCTGTTTGGTTTCCTTTTATGCAGTCACACTGTCTGGTCTATTAGCAATCCTCTGACAGGAAAGTTGTTGAGCGGGGGGGGGCGGTGCTATCGCCCCGATCGCGGAAGGGGTGGGGGGGACGATCGCCCGACGTTAGAGTGGATAAGGGGGGGGGGGGGTTTGGCTTACCTTCTCCTCCCGTGCTGCCTCCTCTTGCTTCTCTTCCTGCTGTGCGGCAATATTCACATTATCGCTGGACTGCTGGGGCCCCAGGCCAGCTCGGGGCCCCAAGCAGCTTGGTTTGCATGTCCTGTTCCGACAGCCCTGTGTGCGCCCCCAAGATTCCTTGCACAAAAACATGTACAGGTACGTGATTTTGCACAGCCGGGCTGCCCTGCCGCAGTATATATACGCTGAGCATTCCAGCCACGGTTAAGGGGCTTAAAAACTGCAATCCTAGAATTTTCCTGATACATTTTTTCTCTTCATTTAAGAAAAGTGTTGCTTTCTCGCCAAGTAACTTTACACATTTGTAGGTCCTAATATAATTCTGCATTTTGTGTATATGGGGGGAGGGGGGATTTGTTTTGTTTTTTTGGTAATAGGCTGGAATATGTATATTTTTAGTTTGAATTTATTTTTATTACAAAGTTTCAAAAGAGAATAATGTGTATTTTTAATGTGCAGGCTAATTAGGAAATAAGAAGGAAAGCTTTTGGAATAAAAAAATATTGAGTTTTGCCTCTTAAATATGTATTGCAAGACACAAAGGTGAAAAAAATCTGTAAGCTTTGTGGTTACATTGTAATATAAATATATTTTTAAGATTTCTCTGTAGCACTTTTTGAAGACCAGGAGATAATAGATTTATCACTTTGGCTTTGGGCAGGACCTCTCGCTGATGGATAGCTATTTGAGCCCTGAACCGCTCTGTAGTCCGGTTTAAAAAAATATGCTCCAGCTTATCTTGCCTTATGGGTAAATAAACTCTAGCAGAATTTACACAACTGAACATGCTGACATTTTCTCAAAGGGTTGGTGGAAGTTTATTATAGGAAACTAAACAATGGATTTTTAATGAATCTAGTAGACAGTGTAGTTTGTTGTTCAAACGGATGCTCAAATCTCAGTCTGGTTATACAGATATATGTAATGTACATATAAAATGTATGGGCTACATTATTAGTTTAGTTAGGACAATTGATGTCTGTATATGGTATGTTATTCCTAAATAAAATGTTTGTATTTGACTAAAAATAAAATATTATGCCACATACACATAATCTGATTTTCCGTCAGAAAAATATTGGATGGTTTTTCCGATGGAATTCCGCTCAAGCTTGGCTTGCATACACACGGTCACACAAAAGTTCTCAGAACTTTCGATCGTCAAGAACGCGGTGACGTACAACACTACGACGAGCCAAGAAAATGAAGTTCAATGCCTACACACGGTCGGAATTTCCAACCAAAAGCTCACATCAGACTTTTCTTGTCGGGAAATCTGATCGTGTGTACGCAGCATAATAATCTACAGTATCTCTAAATGGATGGATTGGATTCATGCTGATAAATGTTGAATAATTCTCAATCCACATAACTGCTTACCACCACTCTGTGCTTTCTTTGGTGTGTGATTATAGTGTTGACGTGTAGGAGCTTTCAAGATCCCTATTTGCAATGACATTTCAGCAAATACATTCTTGTTTTGAAAAGCATAAGGCTGCATTCACACCTGAGCGTAGCGATTCGGGCGTTTTTACCGTCGTTTTTACCATTGTTTTGTCGTGCGAATTTGCGCCCGTCGAAACGCTTGTTGTCACGCTAGACGCTTGAATCGGGCGTTTCCATTACATTATATGAATCCTAAAACGCCCAATCTGCCCGATTCGCGCGACAAAAAAGGGTCCGGAACTTGTTTGAGCTTCAGGCGTTCGGCTTCAGGCGACATGGAGTGGAGATGTAAACCATCTCCATAGAGAATAATGTATTTTTTCCCCTCTAGCGTTTTGTAGCTTCAGGCTTCAGGCTACAAAACGCTCAGGTGCGAATGTAGCCTAAGTGAGCAGTTTTTATAGCTGTCTTTTCATTGCATTGTATTTTTTTTTTTAATTCCTATTGGGTTTACTGCTGTCTGTGTCCTCATTGTGGAGATGTGAGAATTATTGGTGACCCAAAATAGGTGCTCTAACTTTTTAATTTAACACTAATTGGTATGTATTGTAAAATATTAATTGGAAAAAACGAGTTGTTGCTTAAAACAGCCAATCTGAAATAGGGCAGAGTTTTTGTAGTGTAGGTTGGAAATTTCAGGCAATTCCTTATGATCGTGGGCAGCATCCACACTACCTACTTTCTTTATTCATACATTTTCATATCCATATGTCTTGCTTACACTTGCCATAAAGGCATTGTAAAGCAAAACACAATTTTGGAAAGTCCACTATATTCAGAGTAAAATAGGATGTAACTTTAAAAACCTTTTGTACATGGAGGTTTATTGGTATAGGAAAATACCATTTACTCTCCAAGACAGTTGGTGTCCTCTGTATTGTTTAAATTTGTATTAAGCCTTTCTGGTCACAAGGTTACATTTCATTCCTGACCTGCCATTTTAGCAGAGCTATATATACAGCCAGTAGTACAGCATGCGATACTTAACTCCAGTAATTTATTATATCATTCCAGAAGCAAGTGTTTGATGAATGTGTCTGCATGGAGTTTAAATCTCTGGTACAAGACCCCACAGCTGCAAATAATATTTCTTTGTAATTATCTGCAAACCTGCATCATATTCTTTCATTGCTCTATAGCAATATGTTCCATCTTGTTCAGAAGGTGTTTTTTTTAATAAATGTTTAAAAATTTTGGAAAGCTTCTGGGTTACAATTCCTTTAACTAACATAATGTTTTTATTTAAAGTATGAATAAACTTAAATCACATGTTGCCAGGACTCGTAAATTGTGATGCACAAAAAACAAGTGCCTAGGCAACATGGTTAAATTGTTCAAAATGTTTGTTTTGTGGGTAAATCCAGAAGCATGTAGCGTCCCCTAGAGGCACTTGATAAGCCAGTTCCCACAGAGGATGTGAAATGAATTGCTCTAAGGCTGGTTGGAAACCCGTGGCTTATGCTCCGACTCACACCTACAAGGCCTTTGTCAGGGGTCTAACACTTTCACAACTAATTTGTTGTGGCCCAGTTATTCCTGGTTGGGTCTGACTGTCCGCCACACACTCAGCCCAATTACATGGGAACAAAGGTTTCATGGCTCGTGGTCCAGAGAGGGGACCCAACTGCCATCAGTCCCTGACCAAGCAAGTCTATACACTTCTTCGTCTTTAGGTTTACACACCATGAAATGATTAGACTCAGTCTGCTGGAATTTTTATTCCCTTTGCAACAGCAATATAACAATCCATACAACATAGAATTCAGTGGCTCAGTGCAACATGGGGGGGGGGGGTGTTTTTTTGAAGCACAGGATTAGAGCCAGAGGCCCTAATATTCTTCAAAAAAGGGTGGGCTCGGGCACAGAGCACTACGCTTCGAGACCATCCAGTTGTGTGATGGTAGCAAATTAATTTTTTCTATTTTCACACTAGAGTTCCACCCCACCAATCAGGAGGCAGGTCGTGACACCTGTTTCCCGATTGGCCAAAGTGTCAGGCGATCCTATTGCATGCCTAGTGCTTAGGTGGAAGAGAGAGGAGACACACAGCGGAGGAAGCTGCTGGCAGAGTGGACACCGGAGCCACTGCCCGCACCCCGTCGCACGCACGGCGGGTGGACAGTGCTAGAGGACACCACAGCCCGCCACCTAGATCGGTTAAGTGCCGGACTGCCAGCTGCCCGGGTGGGGGGTGGTAGTGCTACGCTGCCGGCCACCCGGGGGGAGGGGGCCACCCCCCCAAAAGTAAAACCCACCGGCCGCCACTGCCAGTCACCCAGATTGGGATTACAAGACTCTATACAATTTAGTAAAACAAAACTATCTCCTTTTTTGCAAACTAACAAATAATTGACTGGAGAATGAGTTATGTTGTGAAAAAGCTAGTTGCCTGGATGTTATGCTGACTCTCGAGCTTAAGTATTTTAAGTCACAGACTTGACATGCAGATAAGGAATTCTGATTTTGCTTTAAGTTTTCTGATCTTCATACAGTGTAATTGTTCCAGGTCAGTGTAGTAGCCAGACAGCATCAATGGACGCCTCAATGTTTCGCTGAGAAAAAGTTCACATCAAAGCTGTATGTAAAAAACCTGTAGCATGGCATTTCCATTACCATGAACTTATTTAAATTTTTGTTTTGATAATAATGTCACATGAGCATGGGAAAAATGTGGAACCTTGCATGCAAGTGTAGCAATACCCCCAAAGGGGCCGCTGGTTTAAGATTTTGGGCCTGCCGTTACCTTACTGTTCACCACGTCCGTCTTAGGGATCTTTCTTGAAGAGTTGTTCACAAATGTCTGCACCAAACACTTACTGTAAGCCCTGTACACACGATCGGATTTCCGATGGAATCAAATCCGATGGATTTTTCCATCGGAATTCCGATGAAGCTGACTTCCATCAGTCTTGCCTACACACCATCAGACAAAATTCCGACTGTCCCAAACTCTGTGACGTACAACACGTACGACGGCACTATAAATGGGAAGTTCAAATCCAATGGTGCCACCCTTTGGGCTGCTTTTGCTGATTTTGTGTTACCGCGTGTTAGTAAAAGTTTGGTGTTAGCTGATTCGCGCTTTTCAGTCTCCGTGCTTTTCAGTCCCTTACAGTATGACGAATGTGCTATCTCCATTAGGAACGCTAGTTTTACCAGAACAAGCACTCCTGTCTCCTAATTCAGTCTGAGCATGCGTGGGTTTTTTCTCCGATGGAGTTCCACACAGACGATCGTAATTTGCTATCGGGTTTTTTTCCTTTGGAAATTTTTAAAACATGTTCTATTTTTTTTCACTGATGGAAAAAAGTCCGATGGGGCCCACACACGATCGGTTCTTCCGATGAAAACAGTCCATCGGACTGTTTTTATCGGTAAAACCGATCGTGTGTACAGGGCTTTAGTCTCTTTTTCTCAAGGGTTTTATTAAAGAACTTCCAGACAGAGAGATGGAGGGTTGGGGGAGATTCAGGTACCTTGCTTGCGGATCACAGGTACTTCCTAATCCAGAGGACAACAGTTTTCCACGCTGGATCTAGCAACCACCGGATAGGCCTCTCTCACTGACCTAGCAGCCGGTGCGGTGCTCGGTCAAAAGTCTCTGCCACAGACTTCCTGGGCCTACTCTCAGTAACGGAGCCTCGGGCCTGCAAGCCCCGAGGCGGAAAAAAACTGCTAACACATCCCTGAGGTCAGGAGGGCCGTCAGGTCAGGATCGGAAGACCCATAGAAAACGGTGTCTGTCCCTTAAGTACCCTCTCCCAGAATGCACAGCAGGGTGACCAAACCCACTGAGCTGCTTCTGGGCAAGAGGTACCCAATACATCCAGCCTGCTGCATTTCCAACCCTGACCTGTGGTGACAGCGACACCCAGTCAGGTGGAAAAATGTGCAACTCAGCTAAACTGGAACAGAGACCAATAATTTGGTACAATTATTCTGAGCTAAACTACAGCTCAGACAACTAAATTTACCACTAGTGCCTACCCAATAGGAGCAGGGCGCTACACAAGCAACGCGGCTCTAAAAGTTTAACTGTTTTTTTACCTGAATGCATTCCCTGCATTAAGGTGAAAAACTCCCCACTAACTGTTCCCCCTATCCTTCTTCAAACACTTACCTGAGTCCTGTCATCATTGTCCTGGCTACAATTCTACTCCCTTATCTTCATGGTCTCACAGGAGACAATGGCAGCAGCAGGAACCAAAGGCTCCTGCTGCTGTCAGTCAAATCCTGTGAGAAGGAAGTGGGGGTATAGCCAAGGCACTCTGTGTGTCTATGACTGCACACAGCCCAGCTTGAAAGTACACCCACAAGGGTGCCCCCATGACACATGGCTTGCTATGGGGACACCCACAGGAAGAAGGAGTGGACAGTGTAAATGAGGGGCTTTAGAAGAGGAGGTAAGGGACCACTCTGTTCAATACCATTGCACAGAGCAGGCAACTATAACATCTTTTTTATTTTATTAAAAAAAATTAGGCTTTAATATCACTTTTAAGAAGAATTCTAGGCATAGCATATATTAGTTACATTTATCCAGCTTGCATGTATATACCATACCTGGCTGATGCCCCTGAAGCTGGGAATCACTGAAGCAGACACCACTACATGAGAGATCTCCACTTGCTTCCGGGTCTCATGCTGAGCAACCAGCCTGATGCTTTCTGAACAGAGGTCAGCCATTCAGCACATATATCATTCAGAGAGTGCCTTGCATTTTCGGAATGAATGCATTGTGTTCTCTGATTGGACAACATCACACTCTCTACTTCATCCAATCGAAGAATGCTTTGCTTTTATTCTGAAGATGCTAAGCATTCCCTAAATGGCACCTGATATTTTAGATCATCAATTTTATTTATACCCTTTATTAACCTATTTTTTTTAGGTGCAGTCATCCTTTATACTACCATATAAATATGTATGATAAAATTGCCTTTCTTACTCCCCCACCCTTGCTAAACAAAAGGTTACCATTTTTTTTAGAAATCTACATATCAATGTTTTTCAGTACAGCTCTTTATTGCTCACACTTGAAGGGGATATGTAATATCATGCAATTTTACTTTAAACTTGCCTGGGCATGTCTTGCTGATAAAAGTAAAACTTACTGTCGACATCTGTTTTGTGTATATTTGTAGACAAAGTTTTGCCAAATATTCTGTTAGACTTTTTTCACCTAATAAGCGATTATGCAGTCTTTTCTCACTTTCCTACAGTAGTTTGTTTCTCTTCTAGCTCTAAATTCAATGGGTTTTATGCATAATCCTATTCTAAAGTTTGCACATCGTGCAACTATTAAGAGTCTTATGTTAATATGGCTCATTGGGTAAATTTCCCAGCAACAATGAGGGTAATTATGAGGGTAAATTTTGTGTTTTTTGGCAGCCTCCTATATATTTTATTTCCTTTTCATATTTATCAGCTGCCAACATAGTACTGTGTTTTATAAACCAATCACACCAGTCCCTGTATCCTAAATAAAAGCAATTTTACACATTGTTGTTGGATAGTGGTGCTGTGGAAAACCCATGGAAATGCAGACAGAACATACAAACACTTGAGAGGCTGAATACCTGGGGACTGCAAACAGAGCAGCAACTAGAGTGCTAAGAGCATAGGAAATAATTTAGTTTTATGATGTTTATTAAGCATAACATTTTAAATTATGTTTTAAAGCTGAAGTGGTGCTCCGTGCACTGCAAGGGTCAAATGAATTTTTTTTTTCTTAGGGTAACATTAAAAGTCACTTTTTTTACAGTATCTTAGCTCTCGATCCTCAAGCAGCTAGCAGTCATTCATTCCGAAGTTCTGGGTTGTGGACATGCCCTCATGGTCCTCACCTACAATGTTGGACTGATCACATGATGATGTCAGAGGGTGGCCACCAGAAAGAGTGCCCATGTTGCAAGGACAGATTTTTTGTTTTCTGGAGTCAAGAACCAAAACTGTGTTTTGTTTTTTCTTTTCATTTTGGACTGCTCGAGTTTGTCCCATTGGGAATATTTCCCTTCACTTCCTGTAGACACAAAGGAGAAGAGAGGATATCTGAGGGAAACCCTCCTTTAGGCCAGGTTCACACTAGCTGCAGCTGTGGTTTGAAGCAGGGGGTCCGTTGCATCCCTGTTCCCCGTTTCAGGTGCAAATCACATCCGAATGTTTACCCGAATTTGGACCTGAAACAGAGCCAAAGAAGCACAGGACCCTTTTCCAGTGCGGACCGCGGCCGCCCCAGAGCTGTGTGAACAAGCTTCATTGAGAGACGGTCACAGTTTCCTGTCATGTGAATTGAATGCAGGGAAACCAGCATCCAATTCACATTAGTGTGAACCCAGCCTTAAGCTGGCCATACACTAGTAAAAAAAATTAAGTGAATGTTCATAAGAACATTTGTCTGCAAATTCTCATCAGTTGCATTGGGTGACATGAATGTCATTCAAAAGTACTGTAAAAAAAAAGTAGTGAATAGACCTTCCCAAAGGAAAAGCACATTAACTAGCAGAAATGAATTTGATTGAGAAAAATTTTCCATCCCACTGCTTCAAAATATTCTCATCACTGCAGTCGAAAACAAATATTGAATTTACCCTACTAATGATTAGAAAATGAAACAAATGTTCTTAAAAAAAAAATTCTGATAGTTTATGGTTAGCATTAGGTGACCATACACAAAACAAATTTTCTTCTTGCACCCACAGGTTTCAATTCCCCTATCAACACAGACAGTGTTAATGCAGGAATCCCTCCTACTGGACCATTGTCTTCTTCCGGCGGGAGGCGGGTGGGGGAAGCTGTCTTCGCTGGAGGAAGATGGTGATTATCGCTAGAGGCTATAGTAGTCGCTAACGATAATCGCAAGAGAATCTGGCAGGCTGGTTGTACCCAAGTTGATAAATCGATCAGCTTGGTACATTCAGCTTGCTCATTAACGATTTGAATCTCGGCCGGTTCCTGCTGAACCGGTCGAGATTTGAATCATGGCCAGCCTTGGACAATTCTCCTCAGAACATGTGTCTCCACTGGATGATTTTCCCACTATTCATTTTCTTGCAACAACTCAACATGTTGGATTTCCCTCATATTCAGTCCTGGTGGTGACAGTGGTCACTAGGACGAACAGAGAAAGTGGATATCCTTAATACGGACACAGCAATAAAAACAGGAAAATGTGTTTAACTTCTAACCACTCTATCCAAACTAAAAAAAAACTTTTTCGCTTTAATGTAATAAATGTAATGTAATAAATTTCCTTTTTTGTAAACAAAATTTTTCATACAAAAAAAACATACTGATACTCAAGCACCAATGACTTTGATTCTGATGAAGACTATAATATTTACCGGTATGTGTCAGTAAATATCTATTTGAGCTAGCTTTCAGGTCTTACGTTTATTGTATCTGTTAGTCTGTTTGCCAACAAGCATAAATTTTGCCTGTGGAACGTTTGCTAGAGAAGAGTGACCTTTTTATACAGGACAACTGTATAAATTTAGTGTATCTTGTCTTGGTAATAAATTTGGTCTGGATTTTAATACTTTGTTTTGCCTAGCAACCTTGTTCAGAGACATAGTAAACTTGAAAAGGCACTTGGGGTTTTCACAAGTTAATTGGAAAATGTGTTGACTGTTTTACTGTTCACCTTTTTGAGAATTGATTACCCACATCGCCCAGCTCACAGACTGGTTAAGGCTCAGCTATAACTCAGGTCATTGACTCCAAAAAAGAAAAAAAAATGCTATGGGCAATATTTTTATACAATTGACTGTAGTTTGCAAATAACATCAGTGGTGGCAACTAGCAGCTAATTAGAGTATTTTTTATTTCACCCATTCAGTGTTTTATTTTTTCTACCCAAAACAGAAATATCAGACTGTATCTCCTAACAGCTGTTTAGAATTTTAAAGTTTTGGGGGATTAAATCCAGTTGGGCACATAAAATACTTTGTAGGCAAATCATATTTCTCCTAAATAAGAACATATTACACCAAATATTGTACAAATTATTCATCCTTACTGCTAGAATCAACTTTTTAAAGTGTATGTACAGTAGGTGCCGCCGATTTTGTGTCAATCTCGCCTCTGCTAGCGGCGAGATTGACACTCGCGAGCCCCGTCGCGGGAGCCAGCGCCGAGCTATGTCACTCCTATCTAAAACATTTTTTAGTTTTGGAAGAGTGTGGAAGATTTAGAACCCTTGTCTAGCTACTAAGGTTGTCTGTGCCCAGCTGGGGAGATTCACCCACCCTATTTGTCCTGCTAACCATTGTCATTAAAAAAAAGTGAAGGGAAATCCAAAATTTGGTTGCAGTGTAGGTAAATCTTCCAAGGGGGACAGCTGTTTAATAGGAATTAATTCTGTTCCTTTTAAGGAAGTAAAAGGAAATCCCCCTAAAAGAACACAGACAGAAATCAAAACAGCAATTTCTACCCTGTTGTCCCATACCTGAATGAAGAACCTGAGAAGACAAGGGTGGCCTCTTGCACAATTACTGTCCGAGCACCCCCGAAAGCTAAAACCGGGCAATAGAAGGGCACAAGTGCCTTGGTGCAGGAACTGGTGACTACATCTACATTACAGCTGGTAATGTACCAGGTTCAGATACAGAAGGAGTTGGGTCACAGGCCAGGGTCTGGAACAGCTAGAAGCAAAGCACCAAAACATACGCAGTATCAAGGTTGTGAACAAGAAGAAGGCAGACACATGCAGACAGCAAAGTGCAAGCTTGGCAAGCAGAATCTTGGTCAGTTGTACGAGCTGAAGTGAATAGTGGAGGTAATCGGCAACCATTGACAGACCAAGGAAATCCAAGGAAATCCAATGGCAGGCTAGGCAGAAGCCAGGTTAATAACAAAGGTCAGGCACTCATTCAGATATGAGCCTATGCATCCTTGTTGGTGTCAATATCCATGGTGAATGTGGACTGTCCCCGTCGACAAAGTTTTCAGGCTTTTCTCTTTGAAATATTTTATTGAGATAAATACAGTACAAGTAATCATACAAGATTTTTCAGGCTTTTGACGTTTTTTTTCACCTGTTAATCCCATGCCTTTACACTCACTCCGCTGCATCTATGGAGGGAGCCATGGTTGTCACTTAGGCTGGACAGCCCAGGTTGTCACTCATTGCATGGTTGTGAGCGAATTAGGAGCTTACAGAAGGAAGATAACATTGTTTGTTCTGTCTGTTCAGCTCACAGGATGTAACAAGACCACTGCATTTTAAGATCAACAGGCATTTTCTGTTCTCACAAAAAATATGTTCTTAGCCTGAAAACTGAAAACAAATACAACCGCTACATCTAAGGAACATTTTTAATTTTTGTTCTATGGTTTAGATATGCTTTAGCTCATTAAAAATCATACTCGTTTCTAAAATTATGTTTCCATTACAAAGTCAACTCCTTTCCACAAGTCACAGTCTTTTAACTGGGCCTTAAGGCAGGGGGACAGGACAGACTTGTTCAAGTGGCCACTGTTATTGGGCGCCATCTCGCCAGCTCCTGTCCATAACTAGATACAGAGAGCTGTCAGCGTGCTCCCAGCACAGAAACCTCAGCCACCAATGACGTACTTGTGCAGGTTGTGGGTATTAAGGCCCACCCTCCTTGGTATCTCGCATCTGCATTATGTGATCAGCAAGATATTTTATATTTGGTGTTTAATGCAGCTCTACAAAAGTGCTTTAAAAAAAGCTAAAGGGAGAAAGGAAACAAAATGTTTTTTTAAGAACCAATTTAGATATAACTAAGGAGGGCCTAAATAGAAACACGCTTTGTTTAAAAAAAAAATAAGAATTTGCAGGTTTGCTAGAACTGACATTATATGCTAAACACTAACAAAAATCCATTATTATATTACAGTTTGTTTATGAATGAAGACTGGAACTGTTTGCATGTTTCATTCATTCAGTACAGAAGTGGTTCTCAACCTTGTCCTCAAGTACCTCCAACAGGCCATGTTTTGGGAATTTCTCTTACATAAAATAGCTGTCCAAAATACCAAGCCATTGACTCTGATTTAAAGCACTTGTGCAAGTTAAAGGAAAACCTGCAAACATGGCATGTCGGGGGTATTTGAGGACAGGGTTGAGAACCACTGCATTACAGCACTCCTTCTACACAGAAAGTGAACTGGCTTTCAGGTTGAGCCAATCTCTTATTGTATTCTGCTTAAGATGCAGCTCTGCAGCCCCAGCTGTGCCTCCCCACTGCAGTATCTCTGCATCAGCTGTTCCCAGATCGTTTTGCATTATATAAATGGTGGAATGCGATGGACCCTAGTGTATTTTGTGATCTTATGAACCTACAGCAATATGTCTTTCTTGTAAAGATGCATTGTAAATACAATACGTTATATTTATATTGTAGTTGGGCTTCCATACCTGGTTGATCCTGCCTTTAGCTGTCCTTCCCATCTTCTCTGTATCCCCAAATGCAGCCTGAGATTGTGTAGACTAGCTGTTGTACTGGACATGCTTCAGTTTCAGTTCCCTTCCAAACTCTTAATTTTCTCCTTCTTCTTATCTGTGCAGCCCACATGACTATAGTCACACATGTGGGCATATACAATGGTAAATGACACTTCCTGACCTCCCTCCCTCCACCTCCATGTCATCCTATTACTAAAAACTATGGAAGCAGGATATAGTATGCTGATTTATTACATTCACTGAGAAACCCCCAAAAATAGCTTAGTTTTCATATAAATCAGTATTAAATATATCAAATGTAATTAATAATACCTGTAAAGTAAAAAAGAGCCTTGGATGCAGATGCTGCCAGAGCAAAATGAAAGCTAGTGTCAATCATCTTTGACTCCGCCATCACCATATTAATGCACTAAAAATATATTTATAACTGAATTTGAATTGGTCTTCTGAAACAGTTTTTGTTTTTTTTGTCATGTGACTGGCACAGCACCAATCAGGGCTGTACAGGCACAGACTCATATTGCAGTAATAGAAGCCCCTACCAAAGAACAGGGAAAGATCATGTGACCACACAACAGTGCTGCAGAAAGAAGGTAGTTAGAGGTTTGAATAAAAACAACACAGTGGCATTATATACAGTATCTCACAAAAGTGAGTACACCCCTCACATTTTTATAAATATTTTATTATATCTTTTCATGTGACAACACTGAAGAAATGGACACTTTGCTACAATGTAATGTAGTGAGTGTACAGCTTGTATAACAGTGTACATTTGCTGTCCCCTCAAAATAACTCAACACACAGCCATTAATGTCTAAACCGCTGGCAACAAAAGTGAGTACACCCCTAAGTGAAAATGTCCAAATTGGGCCCAAATTGTCAATATATTGTGTGGCCACCATTATTTTCCAGCACTGCCTTAACTCTCTTGGCATGGAGTTGACCAGAGATTCACAGGTTGCTACTGGAGTGCTCTTCCACTTCATGATGACATCACGGAGCTGCTAGATGTTAGAGACCATGATCTCCTCCACCTACCGTTCGAGGATGCCCCACAGATGCTCAATAGGGTTTAGGTCTGGAGACATGCTTGGCCAGTCCATCACCTTTACCCTCAGCTTCTTTAACAAGGCAGTGGTGGTCTTGGAGGTGTGTTTGGGGTCGTTATGTTGGAATGCTGCCCGGTGGCCCAGTCTCCGAAGGGAGGGGATCATGCTCGGCTTCAGTATGTCACAGTACATGTTGGCATTCATTGTTCCCTCAATAAACTGTAGCTCCCCAGTGCCGGCAGCACTCATGCAGCCCCAGACCATGACACTCCCCCCACCATGCTTGACTGTAGGCAAGACACACTTGTCTTTGTACTCCTCACCTGGTTGCCGCCACACATGCTTGACACCATCTGAACCAAATAAGTTTATCTTGGTCTCATCAGACCACAGGACATGGTTCCAGTAATCCATGTCCTTAGTCTGCTTGTCTTCAGCAAACTGCAGGCTTTCTTGTGCATCATCTTTAGAAGAGGCTTCTTTCTGGGATGACAGCCATGCATACAAATTTGTTGCAGTGTGCGGCGTATGGTCTGAGAACTGACAGGCTAACCCCTTCAACCTCTGCAGCAATGCTGGCAGCACTCATACATCTATTTCCCAAAGACAACCTCTTGATATGACGCTGAGCACGTGCACTCAACTTCTTTGGTCGACCATGGCGAGGCCTGTTCTGAATGGAACCTGTCCTGTTAAACCGCTGTATGGTCTTGGCCACCGTGCTGAAGCTCAGTTTCAGAGTCTTGGCAATCTTCTTATAGCCTAGGCCATCTATATGTAGAGCAACAATTCTTATTTTCAGATCCTCAGAAAGTTCTTTGCCATGAGGTGCCATGTTGAACTTCCAGTGACCAGTATGAGAGAGTGAGAGCGATAACACCAAATCTAACACTCCATTTATGAATTATGGTAAGTAACACTTCTCTGTTTAACATACTTCAAACTATGTGCACTGCTTATTTTCTGCATTGGTTACCCACTATGTTTGTTGTGGAGGGGAAAGGGGGTACAGGCAGTTTTTCTGCCCTGGAACATGTGATGGTTCTCAGCAGCCTTATGAGAACCCATGACCTGAGACCTGTACTGGGGCCATGATTGCTTTTATTTGTTTACCTTCATCAGCTGAGATAAAATGGCCTTTTAAGCTGCACACTAGGTAGATATACTGTAAATGGCAACTAATACAGTTATATACAGTATGTATTAAAAAAATGAATTACACATATAGCATATGTTCCAAGAACCTGACTTCAAATTATAGTTTCAGTTTAACACAAATCTCAGTTTATAGCATCATAAAACTGCACAGACGTTCACTCATCTGTTTAACTGACAAGACAGTTTTAAGAAATCACTTATCTGAAAACTGAAGAATTTTTCTCTTGCATTTTACCTACAACAACGTGACCTCTCCAAAACAGAAAGGTGAAAGATAACTGGAATTTACTCGACTGTGAAAGAAAGTATTTTCTCATGTTAGACTGAAGGGATTCAAACATTCTGTGCCACGCTGACCTATCACACAAACTGCAAATTGAAATGTATACCGTAAAGTCTTCATGCACCAAAAGCTGAAATTGTTAAATTCTCATACATTCTTCGTATTAATTTTTTTATTGGTAAAAGACTAAAATCTATTTGGTCTCTAAACAGGAAAACATACTATATTTCACTCTACACATAACGAATGCTTTAGTGGCTTTGTGAGAATGAACACTGTTATATAGTGTGTAATGAGAGTTTTCATAGGCTGGCTTTAATGACGCTTAGGTGTGGTAAAAAAAAAAAAAAAACATGAATATGGTTGTTAAAGTATGATTAAATACAACAGACCTTTGATTTTTTACAAGCTACAGACACTATGCTTATGTAGCGATACCTTCAATTAAGAGGGCCGCAGATTTAGTTTGGGCCCTGAAGACAGCTCCGCCAATCCCCGGCAATTTACTCGACCCCCTTCTGGCACAGTTAGTCTAGGGTAATATGTGTATATCTTATGCTCTATGATTAAATTCAGACACCGATGCAGTGATAGAAGAATAACGAATTTACTTTCTACTGGTAATAAAATCAACAGTTGTAACAGATCACATAAATCTATCTGCAGAGCCCTGCAGCAGTAGTCACACTATAACTATTAAGATATGGCGCACACGCGCCACGTGTAACAGTACTTCACTATGCGCCCTATGGCGCAGCAACTAAATAAACTATCTAGATGGCCAGGCCTGACCATATAACTCAGTCTCTAGGGGGTAAAATTCTTTGCATGCAAGTCTTTAAACGGTGGTGCACATTTCAGGAACACATTTGTAATCCAAGGGGGGGGGGGGTAAAAATGCCAACACAATACACTCCACTAGAGATCCGTTTGACTCAGTTCTGCTATGGATCTCCAGTGGGGAGAAAGAACTGAAATAGGAACTGGTGGGCCACGGCAGTCTGTAGGCCTAACAATGGTATACAGTATTTGTGGATTGAGCATGTGCTCGCTCACCCCTCCGGACGCGATCCCAGTCCGGGAACTTCCACCTGCTGTGTCTCCACACACAGCGTCTGCAGCGGTCTGGTCTCCGGCTCAGCAGCGGTTGAAGAAAACCGAGTCAGATGCCACCCAGGCTCGCGATGGGGTAGAAGGCTCTTTTGGGTAGCAGCGCAAGGCCCCAGGCTTCAGGCCTTGCACCACAGCGGATCCGCACAGGAAGATCTCTCCACTGAAGTCTTGTGTCCCAAAGAGGCCGAGCTCCGCCTCGCCTCTTCCTTATATAACCCCTCCCATGAGCCTCTGGGGTGGAAACATTGCCGAAAGGGGGGTTTTGGGTAAGGTAGTCCTGGGAGTCTTAAAGGGGACCCCGCTACATTACATTATACATTACATTATATATGTTTATATATGTTTTTTTAGCAGACACCCTAGGGAATAAAATGACGGTCATTGCAACTTTTTTTCTTGCACGGTATTTGCGCAATAATTTTTCAAACGCCTTTTTTGGGGGAAAAAATGGTTTCATGAATTAAAAAATAACAAAACAGTAAAGTTAGCCCAATTTTTGGGGAAAATATGAAAGATTATGTTACGCCGAGTAAATAGATACCTAACATGTCACGCTTTAAGATTGCGCACACTCATGGAATGGCGCCAAACTTCGGTACTTAAAAATCTCCATAGGCGACGCTTTAATTTTTTTACAGGTTACCAGGTTAGAGTTACAGAGGAGGTTTAGTGCTAGAATTGTTGCACACGCTGTAACGCACGCGGTGATACCTCACATATGTGGTTTGAATGTCGTTTACATATGTGGGCGGGACTTACGTGTGCGTTCGCTTCTGATCGCGAGCTACCGGAGACAGGGGCGTTTTAATTGTTTTTATTATTATTTATTTTATTTTTTTACTTTTTTTACTTTTTTAACACTTATTTTACTTTTTTTTTTTTTTGATCACTTTTATTCCTATTACAAGGAATGTAAACATCCCTTGTAATAGGAATGTGTGTGACAGGTCCTCTTTATTGAGAGATGCGGGGTCAATAAGACTCCACATCTCTCCTCCAGGCTGGAAAGCCTGAGATCAGTGAATTTTTTTTCACTGATCTCATACTTACTAGCTGCAATGGCGGCTTTGTTTACATTTGAGGACCCGGGCGTGACGTCATCACATCGCGCCCGGGCCTCCGACGATCATAGAGATGACTGGTGACCATCTGGTCACCAGTCATCTCTATGCTTGTCACGTGACCCACCACCGGCGCCGCCGATTCTCTCCGGGTCCCCGGTGGCACGGGAGAGCCCGGAGAAGCACCGGATGGCGGCGGGAGGGGGGTGTCCCCTCCCGCCGCCTATAAGAACGATCGTTCTTATGGTGCGCAGAATTGCCGGCACAAGAAAAGGATATCTGAATGATGCCTCTAGCTGCAGGCATCATTCAGATATCCCCCCTCAAAGCTGAGGACGTCATATGACATCCACGCAGGATGGGAGATCCCATCTCTGGACGTCATATGACTATGGGCGGTAGGGAAGTGGTTAAACCTGTTTAAAAAAGAGATGCAAATCATTTTGGAGAGATTTTCTCTCACCTCCTGTTGACAGGTTTTAACATGTTTTGGCTTTAGATCTACTTCAAAGGTTAGAGGAGTAACAGTTTTCTCTTTGTGGGGTAAGACAACTAGGACCAAAATATCATTACTGGTTGGAGTATCCTGTCCTTGGGGAATACAAAACAGGGACCATGATCCCTAAAGTATTCCTCATAGTCCCTAAAGTATTCCTCATTCCAAGGGATGGTAGAAAAGGCTCTTGGGGAAATGGACTGCTAAATAGCACTTATGCCGCGTACACACGATCGGAAAATCCAACAAAAAATTTCCAATGTGAGCTTTTGGTCGGAAATTCCGACCGTGTGTAGGGTCCATCGGACATTTGGTGTCGGAATTTCCGCCAACAAAAGATTGAGAGCAGGTTCTCTATTTTTCCGACGGAAAAAGTTCCTATCGGTAATTCCGATCGTCTGTATGCAATTCCGACGTGCAAAAAAACACGCATGCTCATAATCAAGCAGAAGAGACGAACTGCCTATTGAACTTCATTGATCTCGGCTCGTTGTACATGTTGTACGACACCGTGTTCTTGACCTTCGGAATTTCCGACAAGATTTGTGTGACCGTGTGTATGCAACACAAGTTTGAGCCAACATTCCGTCGGGAAAAAAATCCACGGTTTTCTTGTCGGAATTTTTGATCGTGTGTACGGGGCATAAGTCTATCTCCCAGAGTTAGAACTAAATTCTAAAGATGTCTACTGATCCTCCCCCCTCCATTTCAAGAATGACTCTCTATAAAATGAGACGTATATCTGAATTCTTTAAAATGATGGCCAGAGATGACTGCAGACACATACATGTATGTCCACAGTAGTTGATGGCTGTAAACATTTTCTGTCAGATCACACACCCAAGCACATATCATAGGCAACTGAAGCTTTCCTTACTGAGGCCATCTTTATAGGTTAGGGTTGGTGATCTGGTTCCTCCTGCTCTTTCCCCCTTAGGCATGTTCCATGTGCTACATGTGTCTGATCACCTACTGAGATGTGTAATATTAAATTATAGATTTTTATACATTCCACATACATTTAATCTTATTTGTCACATTAATACTATGAAAGTTATGCCGCGTAAACACAATCGTTTTTAAAGTAATTTTCAAAAACAACGTTTTTCTCGACGTGATTTTTCTTGTTTCCTCTCAAGCCTGTCTTGCATACACACGTACAACACGTACGATGGCACTATAAAGGGGAAGTCACGTTCAAATGGTGCCACCTTTCATGTTAGTAAAGTTTGTTGAACGACGATTCGCGCTTTTCAGCCTCGTGCTTTTCAGTCCGTTACAGCGTGACGAATGTGCTATCTCCATTACGAACGCTAGTTTTACCAGAACGAGCGCTCCCGTCTCATACTTGATTCTGAGCATGCACGTTTTTTTTCCCCTCGTAAAAGCATACACACTACCGTTTTTCACGTCGTTAAAAAAAAAGACGTGAAAAAATAGAGCAGGTTCTCATTTTTTAGGGCATTTTTCACGTCGTTAAAAATGCTCTGGAGCCTACACACGATCGTTTTTAATGCCCAATTTAAAAAATGGCATTTTTAATGACGTGAAGAACGATCGTGTGTACGCGGCATCAGGAGCATTTCCATATGTTACTGGAATAAACTGGATGCACATTACTCTGGCTTCTCTTGCAGGAAATAACCCTTCCATTAATGTGAAAATGTTGGGTCCCTGTATAGCTGTGAACCCCCTTTTCTATATCCTAGGTTGCCTTATAATAAAACATCACAGACTGTTTGTACACAGTTAACAAGATAGAGCACTTTCACTAAATGTACAATGCCCACTTAGGGCCTGAAGGGAGGTAAGAGGTAGGGAGAATATTTATATGCAATTCACTTTTTTCCTTTTTTTATGTGCTTTCCCTTTCCCGCCGAGCATACGCATATATGCGGCCTCGGCTTTCGGGGGTTATACCGGGATCATGCCTGCAGTACCGTTGTTTAGAGCGGGCGATTGGCTATCCAGGCATAACAACCGATGTGGCTAAAAGCCGCTCAATTGTTATACCAGAGGAGCTGGATGGGACAACCCCCCCCCCTCCCGCCGCCTCCCGCCACTCTGACCGGGCCTCCCGTCCCACCGGGAGACCCGATCCGCGATCCGTCGCTTCCGGCACCTTGTGACAGACTGGCTTTTTGCCAGTCTCCTGAATGTAAACACGGAAGCGACGTCACTTCCAGTTTACTCGGCTGCCAATGGCGCCAGATTTTAAAAAGTACACAGTATTCAGAATCACCGTTTTTGGCGATCTACATACTTTGAAGTGCAAAGGAGGGATTTGGGGTCTTTGAGACCCCCGATCCCTCCATAAAGAATACCTGTCACCACCTATTACTGTCACAAGGGATGTTTACATTCCTTGTGACAGCAATAAAAGTGATCATTTTTTTTTTTAAACACAATTTTATATTATAAAAATAAATAAAATAAGTAAGAAAAAAAAATAAAACATTTTTAAAGCGCCCCCGTCCCCGCGAGCTTGCGCAGCAAAGAAAACGCATACGGAAGTCGCACCCGCATATGTATACGGTGTTCAAATCACACATGTGAGGTATCGCCACGATCGTCAGAGCGAGAGCAATAATTCTAGCCCTAGACCTCCTCTGTAACTCTAACCTGGTAACCGTAAAAAAAAATTAAAGCCTCGCCTATGGAGATTTTTAGGTACCATAGTTTGTCGCCATTCCACGCGTGCGTGCAATTATAAAGCATGACAGATGGTCACCAGTCATCTCTATGATCGTCGGAGGCCCGGGCGCGATGTGATGACGTCACGCCCGGGTCCTCATATGTAAACAAAGCCGCCATTGCGGCTGTAAGTATGAGATCAGTGAAAAAATTTTCACTGATCTCATGCTTTCCAGCCTGGAGGAGAGATGTGGGGGTCTTATTGACCCCGCATCTCTCAATAAAGAGGACCTGTCACACACATTCCTATTACAAGGGATGTTTACATTCCTTGTAATAGGAATAAAAGTGATAAAAAAAAAAAGTAAAATAATTGTAAAAAAATAAATAAATAAGTAAAAAAATAAATAAATAATAAAAAATAAAAATTAAAACGCCCCTGTCCCCGGTAGCTCCCGATCAGAAGCGAATGCACACGTAAGTCGCCCACATATGTAAACGCCAGTCAAACCACACATGTGAGGTATCGCCGCGTGCGTTAGAGCGCGTGCAAGAATTCTAGCACTAGACCTCCTCTGTAATTCTAACCCGGTAACCTGTAAAAAAAATTTAAGCGTCGCCTATGGAGATTTTTAAGTACCGAAGTTTGGCGCCATTCCATGAGTGTGCGCAATTTTAAAGCGTGACATGTTAGGTATCTATTTACTTGGCGTAACATCATCTTTCATATTTTCCCCAAAAATTGGGCTAACTTTACTGTTTTGTTATTTTTTGATTCATGAAACCATTTTTTTTTTTTAAAAAGGCGTTTGAAAAATTATTGCGCAAATTTTGTGCAAGAAAAAAAGTTGCAATGACCGTCATTTTATTCCCTAGGGTGTCTGCTAAAAAAACATATATAATGTTTGGGGGTTCTGAGTAATTTTCTAGCAAAAGAATGATGATTTGTACATGTAGGAGAGAAGTGCTAGAATAGGCCCGGTATTGAAGTGGTACAAAAAGCCCGGTATTGAAGTGGTTAAATTAATGAAAGTTTCAATTCTCCCAAAAAGTTGCGTTTAAAACACCGCTGCACAAATACCGTGTTACATAAAATATTGCAACAATCGCCATTTTATTCTCTAGATTCTCTGCTAAATATATATATATATATATATATATATATATATATATATATATATATATATATAATGTTTGGGGGTTCTAAGTAATTTTCTAGCAAAAAATACGGATTTTAACTTGTAAACACCAAATGTCAGAAATATGCTTAGTCATGAAAGGGTTAAGCCTAGGTTCGCATAGGAGCGGGTTAGAAATCATGTGAGTTCAGCTGAACTTGCATGATTTCTAACCCGGCAATGCAGTCCGACTTCAGTGGCGATTTGACATACATCTGTGCAGGTTCCTGCACAGATATCTATACAAATCGCCACTGAAGTCGCCAAAAGTAGTACAGGAACTAGTTTTGGGAATCAGTGCGGCGCCGCACCGATTTGGACGGTGCCATTGCCGGCAATAGCCGCAGATTTGGCATGCGATTTGACATGTCAAATCACATGCCAAATCGTATCAATGTGAACCTAGGCTACAGGTGAGATAGGTGGGTGAATTACAGGCGGTCCCCTACTTACAAACGTCCGACTTACAAACGACTTCTACTTGCAAACGGAAGGAGACAACAGGAAGTGAGAGGAAATCTACCCCTAGGAAGGGAAATTCTCTCCTGTAAGAGCTAATAAGGGAAAAAGGTGTCTCCTCTCTACTGATGCTTTATCACCAATCCTTGTTTCTCCAATAACCCAACATTTTCAAAATCCAATTGTCATTGGGACAGAAAGTGAGGTGAAATCTTCTGAACAGGGGCATAGACAGCAAAACAAATGTTACAGGGGTGATAACCCTTCCCTATGCTATCCAAAAAGCTTAAAATCAATATTATTATCACATTAAGATAGTCTGTAATTTTACAACACAAGTAATAGGTGGAGGTTGGGAAAACAGTGGGAGAAAGGGAAAAGGGGGGTGTAAGAAAGGATATGGGGAGTAGAGGCAGGGCCGGGTAACTTCAATATTTTATGCATTCTAATTTAAAGGACCTCCTACTGTCCCCTGTTCTTTCTTTTAAGGGGAACAAGGTGGGAGATTATGAAAATAAGGTTTTTACTGTTTATACAAATCTGTTTTTTGGATTCTTATTTGTAAACTACCTAAAGTGATTGTAAAGTCTGTTTTTTTTCCCTATAAAAATAACAAACATGTTGCACTTGCCTGCTCTGTTGCAGTGGATTTGCAGAGAGCAGCACGTCCCCTCCTCTTCTCGGGTCCCTCTTTGGCTCTCCTGGCCCCTCCCTCCTGTTCAGTGCCCCCACAGTAAGCAGCCCGAGCCGAGTCACAGCTTCATGTGTCTATTCAGACGCGGAGCCCCGACTTGGCCCCGTCCCCTCTCTTTCCTGATTGGCTAGCTGACTTTGATTGACAGCAGCGGGAGCCAATGGCGCAGCTGCTGTGTCTCAGCCAATCAGGAAGGAGAATCGGCTGAGACACTCGTGGACATCTCTGGACAGAGAGGGACCTCAGGTAAGTATTAGGGGGGCTGAAGGGGCCTGCTGCACACAGAAGGCTTTTTATCTTAAAGCGGAGGTCCACCCGAATTTTTTTTTTTTAAAAGCCAACAGCTACAAATACTGCAGCTGCTGACTTTTAAAAAATAGACACTTACCTGTCCAGCGCACCCGCGATGTTGGCAGACGAGGCTGAGCAATCGCTCGGTCAACGGATGCTGCCGCCGCCATGCTCGGTGAGGGAATCAGGAAGTGAAGCCTTGCAGCTTCGCTGCCCGGTTCCCTACTGCGCATGCTCAAGTAGCACAGCGCGCTGTCACTGGTCCCCGCTCTCTCCTTGGACCAGTGTGTTTCCCAGGAGACAGAGGGGGGACGGGAAGTGGCGTAGACTCCCATGGGAGTCTATGCCCGTAAGTGGGTACAAATACCTGTCTTAAACAGGTATCTGCACCCCCTCCCCCCTGAAAGGTGCCAAATGTGTCACCGGAGGGGGGGAGTGTTCTGAAAAGCAGAAGTTTCATTTTTGGGTGGAACTCCGCTTTAATGCAAAGAATGCATTAAGATAAAAAACCTTCTGACTTTACAACCCCTTTAAAATAAATAAAAAAATATTTCGAACAAAAATGCTAGAGACTGTAATACATGATAATAATATGTCGGACAGTGCAAGCATCTACCACTTGCGGACCGCCCGCCGTCATTATACGGCGGCTGTTTGAAGTGGAATACCATTGTTATGGCAGCAGATATCTGCCATGACCCCGATATCCTCTTCAACGGCGGATGGTCCTCTTTCAGATAAAAGTGGTCTCCATGGCAGATTCGCTGCGAGATCACTTTTATCCCCCCCTGCCGACATTCGTCTCCGCCGCTTACTGGAGCCATCAGTAGCGGTGATACGAATGCATCCATTGCCCTGTGAGGCTGGATACCATTGGATGACAGAAGCGACATCTAGCGTCACTTCAGCCCAATGGTCTTAAAGGGGAATTTTTTTTGTTATTGCATTTAAGTGTAAATTTGAGATCGGAGGTCTTTTTGACCCCAGAGCTCACATTTAAGAGGTCCTGTCATGCTTTTTTTTCTATTACAAGGGATGATTACATTACTTGTAATAGGAATAAAAGTGACCCAATTTTATTTTTCTAAGAGGACAGTGTAAAAATAAAAAATAAGAAGTAAAATAAGTAATGATAAAAAAATTTAAAGCGCCCCGTCCAACCAAGCTCATGCACAGAAATGAACGCATACGTAAGTCGCGCCCGCATATGAAAATGGTATTCAAACCACACATGTGAGGTATCGTCGTGATCGTTAGAGCGAACACAATAATTCTAGACCTAGACCCCCTATGTAACTCAAAACTGGTAACCTATATCATTTTTTAAACAAGGTTTTTAAGGGTCAATGTTTTTCGCCATTCCATTACCTTTCGTACATAACCCCCCAAGTCTGAAAAATAGGCTTGGTCCTTAACTAGTTAAAAGGTAATTCCATCCTACAGTTATAGGTGGACACTGGTGAGCTGAATCATAAGGTTCTGCCTTCTTCCTCCAGACACGAAGCAGCGGCAGGAAGGGTCTCAATTATTCTGCTTCTTTCTTTTCAATATAAAAGAAACAAGAAATCCAATGGGGATAATGAGTCATCCTTGTAATAGCTGCTACAGGTTTGCAGGTCTGGGAACTGTGGTGCAGAGACCCCTTGTCTAGAGTCCCTGATAGAAGTAAGAACATCAGACACGTGTGCAGTCTCTTTTCTCTTTTCCATTGTTGAAAACTGTACATGAAAGATACAAAAAAGCCATAGATATTTTCTAAAAAGTCTCCTGTAGCCAGAAAAAAAAGCTATTTTCATGTGTATCCTTTAACTCTGTCATTACATTTTAAAGCTACATTTTATCATTTCATGCTGACCTGTGATGCCTGGGGAGAGGACTAATAGACCTGCCAACCATACTAAAATGTTTCCATATCATTAGACTCACGTAGGAAAGGGATTTATTCCAAATACAGGCTGCAACTGTTCTCAGTCTGACATTTATCAAAAATGCTCTTTTCCATTAATTTTTCTTCTAACTGCAGATGCCTACCTAGCTAATAGTATTTTATATTATTAATTAAGGTGCCTGTAAACATCTGACATAAAATATGAACAAAGCATATCTCTCTATAGTGTGTGTCTCAATCCAGAGGACTAAGTGTCACACCTGTCTGAATTGTTCCTCTGCTATCAGAATAAATCACTTCTGACAGGTTTTCCTGACACCAAGAGGTAAAAGGAAGACAAGTGAGGGAGCTCCAACACACAGCCTGTGATTGACAGCATCAGCTCTGTCTGTGTGTGTGTGTGTGTGTGGTTGGGAGGGGGGTCCCCTTCCCTCCCCTCCAATCAGCTCTCACTGAGCTCTGCAGAGTGTAAGACCCCATACACACTATTAGATTGTCTGCAGATTTTTGTCTTCAGATTTACCAAAACCATATAATATGAGGTTATGAGTTTCAATTTGTATGCAATCAGGCAGGCCCTTGCACTACATGGTTTTGGTAAATCTTAAGACAAAAATCTGCAGAAAATCTAATAGTGTGTATGGGGCTAAACTTTAGTTCCCTTCCCTCGATTTCTGAACGCTCAGACAAGATGTATACATGCATGAATTTGATATGGCTGTAGAGAAGAAAAAAACTGTAAATAAACATGTACAACTTATGTAGCAAGATTTGTTTAATCTCTGTGCATCACCTGAGGCTTGTCACTTCATTTGGTATATGTAAGAGTTTACAGCCACTTTAATACATAGCTTTTTTCAAGTGGCATTCTTTATGTGTTGCACAAAATCACAATTTCCCTTTAACCATGGATGTTAAGGGGAACATGTAACAAATATAAAGTAGGTGTTATCCCAATTTGGCTGCAAAATATTAAAAGAGAAGTATGTTTTTTTTTTCTGCTAATCATACTTACCTATGTGGATGCAGCATCAGATCGGTGTCCCTCGGCGTCTCTGCATTGAGAACCGAGCCACCGAACACCGCCGATGGCTCTGTTCTCACTCCTCCCGAGAAGATCAATGCTGACTGTCAGTCAGCATCTCTTCTGCTCTGCTTCTCCGCGCTCATTGGAACGCTGAGCTGTGGAGGGGCGGGGAGAGGTCGTCTCAGTGGCTCGCTGAGACTGCCATCAGTCAAGGCAGCTGGGGAATCCAGACTTCGGAAGTCGGGATGACGCGCTGCCTCGACTGATGGCAATAACATCAACGGTGAGCGGACTTCAGACTGCTCTCCGCTAAAAACAGGTCACAGGAGTGCAAAATGAATTGCACTCCCGTGACCCTTACGAGAAGCCCAGCCTAAAAATCTCAGGCTGGACTTCTCCTTTAAATACACTTGAAGAAAGGTTTCATACATAAGCTTAAAAGAGGGTTGTAAAGGCAGAAGTTTTTTTTCTTATTTTTGTATCTCTTTATTGGCTGTCCGGGACTCTGCCTCCTGATTGGCTGAGACACAGCAGCGGCGCCATTGGCTCCCATTGCTGTCAATCAATGTCAGTAAGCCAATCAGGAGAGAGAGGGGGATCAGGAGAGGGATGTCTGAGTGGATACATGAAGCTGCAGCTTGGCTCGGGTGCCCCCACAGCAATCTGCTTGCTGTGGGGGCACTCGTCAGGAGGGAGGGGCAAGGAGCAGCAAAGAGGGACCCGAGAAGAGGAGGATCCAGGCTGCACTGGGAAAATCCACTGCACAGAGCAGGTAAGTATAACATGTTTGTTATTTTTAACAAAGAAGAAGCAAGACTTTACAATCACTTTAAACATTACTGAAATTTCCTTCATAAAATGCTAATTGGTGGACTGTGACACTTCTCCAATGATTTTAATATATTCAGTCGCTGACCCCAACAAGCAGATAAGGAGCTTGTTCTGGGTCAGTAACTCAAAACACTTTAGCCAGAGGGTCAGTTAGGCAACTAGTGTTTTTAGAAGCAGATCACCAGTAGTAGCCTTTGTTTCTCTTTCATCAACAAATATCCATATTTCATATGAACATCCAGTGTCACCATGTAAAGGGCATTCTACTATATTCATATAAAGAACTCAGCAGAGGGGGGTATAAGGCTTGGTTCACACTGCTGCGATAGTAAAGTCATATGACTTTGCCCTGCGACTTCCTTCCCACTTGATCAGACTTGGATGCTATTTAGGAGCCTGTACAATAATTGAAATCGCACCCAAGTCGGACCAAAGTAGTGCAGGAACCTTTTCTAAAGTTGTAGTGACTTGTGTAGTATCAGTTAAGATGGCTCCAATAGGGAAACATTGAATTTTTTTTTTTTTTTTCAATATGCTTATTAGTTTTCAAGTTCAACAAAACAGACAAAACAAAACAATTAGCCAATATGATACAAATCTTGTTTTCATGTAGCATCTATCATCAAGTAGTATGTTATTGGTTATTAAATCTATTCGTCCAGATTAACCAGTTTCTATCAAACTGTATACAACGCATAGAGTTTATCGCTAAGAGGCGTTCAAAGGTATAATTTCAGTTTACAGCTTTTATCACATCCGAGAGGTTAGTAGAGGTAGTGTCTTTCCAGTGTTGGAGTATGAGGTTCCTAGATTCTAAGAGAATGTGGGTAACCACTGATCTGAAGTGTGGCGGAAACTTTTCTATGCCTAAATGTAGAACTCCCAGTCCAGGGTTAGGAGGTGTGATGATACCAGTGAGCGTTGAGATTAGTTGGAATATTGGATTCCATAGACTTTTTATGCTCGGACAATGGCAGAACATATGCAGTAAATGTCCTGTGTTACCGCAATTCCTCCAACAGAGGGGTGTGCATTCTGGAAAGAACTTAGCCAGTCTATATGGAGTATAGTGACATCTATTTATAATTTTAATCGTTAAGTCCCAGTGTTTGGTGCAGTGGGAGGCTTTATGTATTTCTGTGAAGGCCGATTGCCATTGTGCACTCGTTTGCGTAGCGCTCACCTCTGATTCCCATTTATGGATTGCTATCGTTTTCTTAAAAATTTGTTTATTTTGAAGGAGGTTGTAGAAAAGGGATATTCCCTTTGCGTTTTTTTTTTGGGTGTAGAGTAAAATACTCAGGCCTTGGCAGGAATCTTATTTCGTGTGGTAGGATTTGCTTTCAGAAATTGTGATATGTGCATACATGAGAATAGGGATGTATTAGGCAGGTTATAATCAGTGACAATTTGTTCTGCCGATTTAGGTTGTGGACCTATAAAAAGATTGGATATTTGTGTGATAATGTGTTTCAGGAGTGGGCCGATCAATAACATGGGAATTCGGGCTTCTAGGATATCGATGCTGGGAGCTTATTACTATTTCCTCCTTGTGCTTTAAGGATAACAGGAATCTCCATGCTTGGATAGAAACCCTGATTGAAGGCGAGAGATGTTTGATGTCCCAACTTTTCCAGCTATCTTCCATGAGAAAGGTTTTCAGTGTCATTGTTGGAACCTGTGATTCCTCTATCTACACCCATAATGGTCTATACTTTTCTTGAAACCAATGTTTGAGTTGGTCCGATCTCACTGACCATAGGTAGTCATGCAAATCTGTGAGGCCTGCCACCCCTACCCGTTTATGCTGGATTATATTATGTTTGGGGCATATACCTTTTATTCCATTCCACAAAAATTTCCATATGAGTTTGGACAATGTTTTAGTATAAAATTGAGGTATGTGGGTTGGCAGTGTTCTAAATATGTATAAAATTTGTGGTAAAAGTGACATCTTGAAGGCTGCTAATTTGCCTATCCAGGAAAGTTCTTTTTTGGAAATTTCCCTTAGTTGGGCTTCGAGTTTGGTCATCAGCGGTTTGACATTGGCCTCTGCTAACGAGGTGGTTGTATTTGTCAATGTGATCCCTAAGTACTTTATGCCTTTTTTACTCCAAGAGTATGGGAGTGAGTTTTGTACGTTTGTCGAGTGTGTTCTGTTACACCCAGGCTTAGAATCAGTGATTTTGTGAAATTTACTTTAAAGTAGGAGATGTCCCTGAATTCCGTTAGGATTTGGTGTGCTTGTTCTAGGGATGTACGTGGGTTAGTCAGTAGCAATATTACATCATCCGCAAACAGGTTTATAGTATGCTGGTTGAGACCAAACTGGAAGCCTGTGATAGAAGGATGAGATCTAATAGCCTCCGCTAAAGGTTCAATCATTAGGTTGAATATAGTAGGTGATAGGGGACCTCCTTGGCGGGTCCCATTATGTATGTTTAAGGGAGAAGACAGAAAACCAGAGGAATACACCTGTGCTGGGGGGCATGAGTACAGTGCCATTATAGCCTGTAATATCGAACCCTGAAATCCAAACTTAGACATTACTATCTTCATATAGTTCCAGTGTACCCTGTCGAACGCCTTCTCTGCGTCTATAGAAAGCAACAGAGAAGGCGTTCCACTGCTCACAGCATGAAATATACCGTTAACAATTCTCCTAGTAGCATCTGAAGTTTGTCTCCCCTTCACAAAACCCATGTGGTCGCGTTGGATAATAGTAGGAATGATATTCGTTAATCTTTTTGCCAGGAGTTTTGCATAGACTTTGATGTCCGAGTTTAGGAGGGAAATTGGTCTAAAATTGGCTGGTGTATTGGGGTCTTTACCCGGTTTGGGCAGAGTTACTATATGAGCTCTCGGCATCTCCTGGGGAAAAGTTGAGGATTCTGCTGCTCGTGCAAATACAGAGCCTAGGTATGGTGAGAGTATAGTTTTGAAGCATTTGTAAAATTCATTGGAGAACCCATTGGGTCCTGGCGATTTACCATTGGGCAGTGTGTCAATAATTTGTGATATTTCCGTGGTTGTGAAGAGCGTTTAGGTTTTCTAAGTCCGCATAAAGCCTCGTACACATGGTCGGACTTTCATCTGACTTTTCCGTGGTTTTTTGTCCGAACGGAGTTGGTCGGAAACACCCATAGCATACACACGCTCGGACTTTTCTGCAAACTTTCCCCAAACTTTTTGCAACATCAAGTGGTTTTTCTGCTCTTTTCTGCTCTTTACTGCCACCCTTTGGTCAACTTCTGCTATTGGTGGTTGATTTTAACATTAGTTGTTTTGTCCATCGGACAAAAGTCTGATGGTTTTCTGTACACACGGTCGGACTTTGCTCCATCAGAATTTTGTTGGGCAAAAGTTTGTCCATTTGCAGACCCAACTTTTGTCCGATGAAAACAAGAAAAAAGCAAAAAAAGTTTGTCCGATGGAGCGTACACACGGTCGGATTGTTGGTCCAACTTGCTCAAAATGAAGTTTGTTGGCCAAAAGTCCGACCGTGTGCCGACGGGGCTTTAGAGAGAGAGGGAAGTTGTAGTCCTTGTAAAAAAAAAAAAAAAATTTCCGTGGTTGGTTGTGGCGTGGTACTATTCTTCTGTAGGTTGTATAATGCATAATGCACCGTAATATTCCACAAACTGGTTCACTATGTCTTGCGGGTTAGTTATTTTGGAATTTTGAATGGAGTGTATTAAGTGGGCTATTTTGATTTTTGTACGGGCAGCTTTTAATCTTCTGGCCAAATACTTGCCAGCTATATTTGCGTTAGCATAGTGATTTAGGGGAAACATTGAATTTGACATGTCAAGTGACTTGGAGTCTCACAAGTTGGATCCCATGTCGCAGCAGTGTGAACCGAGCCTAATGCAGCGCTTCTGTATCCTACTTACTGTAGTGTATTCTCCCTAGGAAAATAAATTACTACGGAAGACTGGCTAAAAAAGATGACACGGTCTGAAAATCAGAGGACTAGTGGAAAGATTGTGATATGTGTAGATCATAGGCGGTAACACTTATCAGTAATGGGGAAGACTGCAACACCGCTCAAGGTGATATAACCAGTAAACTGAACTGGAAAACTTGACAAACATGCAAAAGAGATGACCACACTCCCAATCTTCAGAAACGTCAATACTTTATTTGTTAAAATCCACGTATGACATCAAACATTCACGATGCACGAGGACAATAGCAGCATGGTTAGCATGTTTCATGAACCGAATGGCTTAATCATAACCCTCCAAGCACATGCGCAGTTAACCCTTAAAGAGCAAGTAAAATCTGGAGTATTTTTCCTCCTTTTTTCTTCCCTGCAAAGTAGCACTGCATACGAGCACATTATGTGACACTTACCTGCAAACAAAGCCTGTGTCGTCCAGGCCGCAGGCTGCATCCATCTTCACCTGTCTTTCTTTCCGGGGCCCCAGACTCCGGCTGTGTGACTGGCTGGATCCGGGTGACGTCACTCCCACGCATGGAGCCGGTCACGGGCGGCCGTTCCTTTGGAGCACATGCGCCTATGACGTCATCGGCGCAGTATACAGTAAATATCTCCTAAATGGCACACATTTAGGCAATATTTACAGTACCTATAGGTAAGCCTTATTATAGACTTACCTATAGGTAAAAATCATAAAGGAAGGTATACAACCTCTTTAAATACTTCAAATGACAGCTAGATCAAACTAATTAGTGCTTGGAGTGTGCTGCCACAAACTGACATATAAAAAAAGGAAAAAATAAGACATGAAAGAACACTTAAGCCGTGTACACACGATAGGTTTTACCGATGAAAACAGTCTGATGGACTGTTTTCATCGGACAAACCTATCGTGTATGGGCCCCATCGGTCTTTTATTTCATTGGTGCTTAAAAATAGAACATGTTTTAAATTTATCCGATGGTTAAAAAACCGATAGCAAATTACTATCGTCTGTGGGAAACTCCATCGGATAAAAAACCCACGCATGCTCAGAATCAAGTCGACGCATGCTCAGAAGCATTGAACTTCATTTTTCTCGGCTCATCGGAGTGTTTTACGTCACAGCGTTTGGAATGGTCGGTTTTTTGACTGATGGTGTGTGAGCAAGACTGAATAAAGACAGTTTCATTGGATTTCCGATGGAAAAAAACATCGGATTAGAATCCATAGGATATCCGATCGTGTGTACAGGGCTTTAGTGAAAGTTAGCTACATGTGATATATAAAAAACAAAAGAATATAAAAAAGTATAAAATGTAGCAACATTCAAAATGTAATTCAAATGCATTTGTATTTAAGGGTTAACTGCACGTGTGCTTGGAGAGTTATGACATGTTAACCATGCTGCTATTGTCCCTGTGTATCGTGGATGTTTGATGTCATACGTGGGTTTTAACAAATAAAGCATTGAATTTTCTGAAGATTGGAAGTGCGGTCATTTATTTTGCATATTTGTCAAGGTAACGCTTATCAGTTACCATTATTATAGTGCATTCCTTCGTTTCATTGTGTATCATATTTATAGGTATAATCATTGTGTGTTTGCTAACCCTGTGAATCCTAACCCTGAAACGTGATTGTGCAGCTAAGTATGTCTAGAAACTCTCTGATTTCAAAGATGGCATATTTGCTTCTCGTCTGTCTCCTTTACCTTTCTGCCTCTCTATTCTAGCCGTTATCTAATTCTTCATCAGTTCTGTGGCTGGAAATGTATTTATCCAGGTCTGCTGACGGAGATATTCCTGCAGTCTTTTGTTTGAAATTATGGTGGCTGGAATTCTGCCGGCTTTCCTATGTAAACTGTTTGAAGCTTTGTGGTTGAATTTGCAATCTCTTGGGACCAGTTTATGTGTCACTGGCACTGACATCTGGAACACTGTATTTCATTATATTTATGTTTTATTATAGTTAAAAATAGTTTAAGTAAGAGAGTTAACAGCTGACGTGGGCAAATGATTTATAGGGAAAAACCGGCAAAAGAAGTTTGGGGAAATACCACCACAAACGTGGTTTAAACAAGGGCCGAACAGGGCTTGGTGTTTGGTCTTGGCTGGTAAAAGTCCCAATAGACTATATTAGAGTGGCATTAATACAAAGGCAGCACGTTTTACATTCTGCTACTTTTATAAGGGAAATCATGTCCACCTACAAAGTTTTTCAAATACAACACCCCAGGTGCAGACTTTGATCTCTTGCTTTTTTGTCCTCTTAACATTGGGGGTTATTTACTAAAGGCAAATCCACTTTGCACTACAAGTGCACTTGGAAGTGCAGTCGCTGTAGATCCGAGGGGGACATGCAAGGTAAAAAAAAAACACCTTTTTAGCTTGCACATGATTGGATGATAAAATCAGCAGCGCTCCCCCTCATTTTAGATCTACCCCTCAGATCTACAGCGACTGCACTTCCAAGTACACTTGTAGTGCAAAGTGGATTTGCCTTTCGTAAATAACCCCCATTGTCTGCAAGTGTGTGTGACTAGGGACTGTAGCAGGTGAATTTTTTACTTGATCTTAAGTTTAAGGTTTTAAGTAGTAGCCTTTACCTCATCACAACCATTACCCTTATGCCGCGTACACACGACCGTTTTTAATGTCATTGAAAAAAGTTTTTCTCGACATGATTTTTCGTGTTTCCTCTCAAGCCTGCCTTGCCTACACACTATCGTGAAAAAAAATGCTTGAGCAAAGCGCGGTGACGTACAACACGTACGACGGCACTATAAAGGGGAAGTTCTATTCGGATGGCGCCACCCTTTGGGCTGCTTTTGCTGATCCACGTATTAGTAAAGTTTGGTGAGAGCCGATTCGTGCTTTTCAGCCTCATGCTCTTCAGTCCGTTACAGCGTGGCGAATGTGCTATCTCCATTACGAACGCTAGTTTTACCAGAAGGAGCGCTCACGTCTCATACTTGATTCTGAGCAAGCGCATTTTTTTTCCCCTCGTAAAAGCATACACACTACCGTTTTTCACGACGTTAAAAAGAACAACGTGAAAAACGACGTGAAAAAATAGAGCAGGTTCTAATTTTTTTCAGCCCATTTTTCACGTCGTTAAAAATGCCCTGGAGCCTACACATGATCGTTTTTAATGACAAATTTAAAAAATTGCATTTTTCACACCATGAGAAACGGTTGTGTGTACGCGGCATAAGGTTTGTGTTACAGAAAAATCCACCCTGCAGTCCCATTATTATATTTGCTGCATAATAGAGCATGACTAAAAACATAAAAAGTTTTTTTAGAAATAATTTCATATTTAGTCTAGTAATTGTGAATTGGTGTAATTGTGAATCAATTGGAATTAGTTAATATTATAATTCTGTAGTCTCCTTTTCATTCAGAAGGTAAAGCTTTAAGCACATTTTCATATGTTTTTCATGTTTCAACTTTTGTTGCCACGCACTTGCTTACAGAACTCAGCAGCTTTGGCTGAAATCTACGCACAATTCAAAGAGAGTCAAAATAGTCACTCATTCCCCTCACATTCCTCCCTCTGAGAGCCAGTTCACACAGGGGCAACTCGGGATCCGACTTCAAGTCGCCCCAAATCGCGCTGTTTTTAAAACTAATGGAAGTGAATGGAGCCGTCTTAATGTACACGACTGCAGTCGCTCTGACTTCAAAAAAGGTTCCTGTACGACTTCAATCAGACTTCTAGGCGACTTGTACTCATTGATTTCAATGGAAGTGGCCTCAGAAGTCGGATCACTGTCTTTACTGCAGCGACTTTTCAGGAAGTGAAAATAGTTTTTAGGGCAAACCCCTCCCTCCCCCCTCCCTCCCACAGAGCTGATTCAAGGTTGATTGGCCACTGGAATGCCTCCTGTCCTGTAGGCGACTTGTAAGTCGCCCCATGTCGCGCTGTGGTGCAGGCTCAGGTCGCTTCCAGGTCGCCTCCAAAGAGTCGTGTTGCCCCTGTGTGAACCGGCTCCGAGTAGCTATGTATTATTTCATTTAGAAATAGTGCTTCTGAAAGGAGATAACCTCTGCTCTGCTCTCTCTTTTGAAAACTACAGCGCTTTGAAAGTTCTTTGACAATTTTCCATTTTGTGCTAGTTGTCATGTAGCACCTATTATTTATCTGTTTAAAAAAAACAAAAAAAAAACAGAATAGCAAGGCTTTGTTATCCCCCCTCCCCAAGTATATTAATCATTGTTGCATGATACAACTTAAACCCATATAATATGTTAGACACAACCAACATTTAAACTCTATACCATTATGTATACATATATTTGCATGGATTTGTTTGCATACATTATGACCACCCACCTGATATTCATTAGGTCCCCTTTTGCCACCAAAACAGCCCTGACCTGTCAAATCATGAACACTTTGACTACCAAGTCATAGTAGCAGATCCTTTAAATGGTTTTGAAAAGCCTAAAAAAATGTTTCCTTAATGCATTCTCAATCTAGTGCTGTGTCCATCTATATCAGGGATATGCAATTAGCGGACCTCCGGCTGTTGCCAAACTACAAGTCCCATGAGGCATAGCGAGATTCTGACAGCATCAAGCATGACAACCAGAGGCAGAGGCATGATGGGACTTGTAGTTTGGCAACAGCTGGAGGTCTGCTAATTGCATATCCCTGATCTATAGTGTCTCTCTCCTTTTTTTCCCACTCTCACAGGTTTTGTTGACAGGAGGAGCCATTGGCTCCCGATGCTGTCAGTCAAATCTTGTGATGGGGAGGCAGGGAACAGGGCCAGAGCCTCGCTGTCTGTGACTTTAGACGCCGGCAGCGCAAATGGCATCAAGCCCGCAGGTGTGCCACAATAAGAAGCAGCTTCCTAAGGTGGCACACAGAGAAGAGGAGGGGCCACAAGTGTCAGCGGCGGGACCCGAGAAGAGGAGGAAAGGTATTGCACAGAGCTGGTACGTATAACAAGTTTGTTATTGTAAAAAGAAAAAAAATACTTTACAGTTTTGTAGGTTGCAAGGTGGGGCCTCCATGGAACATTGCCCAAAGCATCACACTGCCTCCGCCAGCTTGCCTTCTTCCCATACTGCATCTCTTCCCCAGATAAGCGATGCACACACACCTGTCCATCCACATGATGTAAAAGAAAATGTGATTCACCCAACCAAGTCACTTTCTTCCATTGCTCCTTGGTCCAGTTCTGATGCCAACATGCCCATTACAGGCACTTTTGGTTGTGGACACGGATTAGCATGGGCTCCCTGATTTATCTGTGGCACTGTGACTTTAGTTGTCCAGCAATTAAAAATGAGAAAAAGCCAGCCATTTACCAGTAACCCCAGTCTGCACACTGGTTGTCCAACAATCACCACTGGAAACTGGCAGCAATATACTGATGAAACTCATGGTGTTGATCTGCCTCCCGCCTCCACACCACCCCTGCTATTTACATCTGGACATTATCTGGGGAGACATAGATATCATGGAGATTCTGACTGACACCATGAGTTTGATGGTGTCACCTGTATATTGTCAGCTGTTTCTATTTCTGATTGTTGGACCACCAGAGTCATGGCCGGTGCTACCACAAGGCAAACTGCTGCCTAGGGCGCCCAGACACTGGTGTTCCTACTCTCTGCTTTCTGCAGCAAGCAACTAAGTCTCAGCATCAGCCGGCAGCCACTGCTCTGTTTGCACATATCAGAGGCGCAGAGGCGGAGGAGGATTGTATCTGTGTCCCGACTCCCGAATGAATAGAAACAAGCAAACATTCATTGATGGGCACTGCTAGGCTGCATTGATGGGCACTGCTAGGCTGCATTGATGGGCACTGGTAGGCTGCATTGATGGGCACTGGTAGGCTGCATTGATGGACGCCGGTAAAGCTGCATTTGATGGGCACTGGTAAGGCTGCATTTGATGGGCGCTGGTGAGGATGAATTTGATGGGCGCTGGTGAGGCTGCATTAATGGGCACTGGTGATGCTGAATTTGATGGGCACTGGTGGGGCTGCATTTGATGGGTGCTGCTGAGGCTGCATTTGCTGGTTGCTTCATTAAAAAGGTGCGGTATACATGGGCAGGGCAAAGGGGGTGGAGTTGGGGGTAGAGCCAAGGGGCGGCACCAAGGGAGGGCGGCAAAATGAGGTTTCGCCTAAGGTGTAGAAAAAAAAATTCTTGCACCAGCCCTGATCAGAGTGAAGACAAATGCCAAACCTGGTGCTATGCATTTATCAGGGTATGAGTGTTGTATGGATATTTAATGTTGAGTAATTCTATGGTTAACTTTCACTCTAAAAGATTAAGATTGTTCTAACAAAGAAGACCACACTCTTGAGATGAGTAGTTTATGAACAAAAGGCACGGTAGCACAAACAATGAATAGAAATGGAACACATCTCAGCCAGATCCCATAAATAGAATACAGGTCCAATGCAATCACATCACACTGTGCGGCGAAATGTGCAATAGTATGGCAAATTTAGCTTATAGTAAGATTGCTGCTTGAATCTGTTAACTAATTTAAAAACTCATAATAGAAGAGCATACCGTATTACCTTATTTTCTAGTTTGACTAGTTTACAGGATATTCTGTCTCATATAAATATATATATATATATATATATATATATATATATATATATATATATATGTAGAGAACAAAGAGCAGACAGAATTTCAACTATGGGAATATTAAGAGTTCCATTCCAACTGCAAAAGTCATTGCTAGCAGGCTCTTGACCCCAACACATCCCCCTGAGTAGTCACATTAAGGAAGCTTAAAAAACTATTGACATCCTAAAATGCAGTAGCATCATGTTGGAAAGAATTCTCTAAACCAAACCGTTTTATCCAACATTTTTTCAACAAACCATAAAAATGTGGATTCATAATAGCTTGTGTTGCATACGGTTTGGCAATGATCTATGCTGCTAAAATTTATACATTGTTGCTTTTAAAGATTAACAGTGCAGCAATAAATAAAACAATGACAAGACTGTTATAAAATATGTTGTAGTTATAAGTGGAAAAAGTTATTAAAGGCAAATAATCCCGCCGTAATTACTGTGTTTTACATAACGCAGAGTTTGCAGTTGCAGAAAAATCACTGGTAAGCATTGTGCTTTTCTTTCGCCTGTGTGGGCATTACAAAATAATAAAGCAAGAGTGTAGAAAATGTGTAATTAAAGTGCTTTGCAGAATATAAACAAAAATATTTTATAGTCATCTGAAAACTGCTATGGTTTAACATTAAAGAAAAAGTAAACCCTTATGGGTTTTACTTCCTCTTTCATTTACTGCAAAACCTGCAAAGTAAAAGCATAATGGGCTAGTATGCATTGCATACTAGCCCATTATGTGGCACTTACCTGCAAAGGAAGCCCGCGCTGTCCCTGCTGCAGGAAGCGTCCATCTTCACCCCTCTTTCTTCTGGGGCCGTGGACTCCGACTCTGTTACTGGCCGGAGTCGCATGACGTCACTCCCGCGCAAGCATGCGGGAGCCGACGATCACGGCACGGGCTCTATAGAAACGGCACTTTCTTCAGTGTGCATGCGCCGATGACGTCGGTGCAAGCGTATATATTAAATATCTTCTAAACCAGATATTTCCAGTACCTACAGGTAAGCCTTATTATAGGCTTACCGGTATGAAAAAGTGGTGTGTAAGGGTTTACAACCACTTTAAGTGGTACATATTATAGATCCTAGTTGATACATCCAGTATGCATAGATTTACAGATGTGCCACACATATGCAATGCCAGACTGTGACGAAACAATCAGATCTGACATAAACTTGCCAGCCCATATTTATGTCTTTGAATCAAAACTCCAGAAAAGCTGCTAAATACCCAACAGAAAGACATGTACAGTATAAGAGCTATATTACCTGCCTACAGGTAATTCTGTTATTCTGTGTAGCCAGTTTTTTGAAGCAGGCACCCCTTCTAAACGGCACAGACAGTTCTTCACCTTCCTCTGCAGCAACAGCACCTCGTGGGTAAGAACATAGAAAATTGATAGCAGAAAAAAAGACCACGTGGTCAAGTGGTCCATCGAGTCTGCCTTTTTTTAACTTTGATTTTTTTTTTTTTGTTAACTTTTTGTCTGAATGTAGATC
This sequence comes from Rana muscosa, assembly GCA_029206835.1. NCBI lineage: Eukaryota > Metazoa > Chordata > Amphibia > Anura > Ranidae > Rana > Rana muscosa. Next base: position 295,248,602 of record CM055116.1, read on the forward strand.
TATGTTTGTTCTAAGCATCTTTAAATCCACTTACTGTTGACAGATTCACTACTTCTGCTGGAAGCCTGTTCCAAGCATCAACTTCCCTTTCGATAAAATAATACTTTCTAAGATTAGTTTATACTTTCCTCCTGCTAGTCTGAGGTCATGTCCCCTCAGCCTTTTAATTGGACAGTGAAGGAGCAGTAGTAAAGCAATGTGTAATCATACAGATCTCGTCCTCCCTGTCCTGTTGTACAGTCCAAATTGGGTTATTTTTATTTTTTTATTTTTTTTTAGTACATCACTAGTAGATATCTATCATCTTGGCTTTTAGATGCGGGCATATCCCATTGGATGGCAGGAGCAGTGTTGAGACTCCTCCTTGTTATATGGCTGATATTTCATACATACATACCGTTTGAGTTGAGGTAGGATTGTATCTTATATAGAGGTGTTATTATGTAGATAATATTTTGTAATTATTTAAAAAATTTTCATTCACTTCCCTTTTGTCCCCATCGGAGATAGTTTATATAATTTGTGAATTTCTACAGTATTTGTATTGATTTTCTTTTTTGTCTATTTTTATTGTAGTCAGAGTTATGTATACAGAACAATTCATATATTTTATGTGGTCACAATGAAGCGGGTGATCCCGTGAAACGCGTAGACCAACTGACAACTTGCTTAAAAATCTACAAAATCATCAACCTCTAACTCTGGAAGATTTTTTCCTATATCTCCAAAGAATTGTTTTTATTGATTTTTTTTATACATCATTATGTGAAATTGGTTCTCACGGGCATACACAAAGTCCTGGCTGTCTTTTAGTATAGTTTGTCATACAGTAGCACTTGCACTGGTTTCATTATACTGTATATACAGATGCATCTTAAAAAAATTGAATATCATTAACAGGGTCATTTATTCCAGTAATTCAGTTCAAAAAGTGAAACTCATATATTATATAGCTTCATTACACACAGAGCGATATAGTTCAAGTATTTATTTCTTTTAATTTTGATGATTATGGATTATAGTAGCTAGTGAAAACCCAAAATTCAGTATCTCAGAAAATTTGAATATTACATAAGATCAATAAAAAATGATTTTTATTACAGAAATGTTGAAAACCATGTCCATGTACAGTATAATATGCACTCAATACTCGGTCGGGCACCTTTTGCATAAGTTACTGCATCAATGCGGCGTGGCATGGAGGCGATCAGCCTGTGGCACTGCTGAGGTGTTATGCGAGTCCAGGTTGCTTTGATAGCAGCCTTCAGCTCATCTGCATTGTTGGCTCTGGTGTCTCTCATCTTCCTCTTGACAATACCCCACAGATTCTCTATCTAAGTCCTGCTGGAAAATAAAATTTGCATCTCCATAAAGTTGGTCTGCAGAGGGAAGCATGAAGTGCTCTAGAATTTCCTGGTAGAGGGCTACGCTGACTTTGGACTTGATAAAACACAGTGGACCAACATCAGCAGATGACATGGCTCCCCAAGTCATCAAGCCCATGTCCTGGATACGTCTGTGTGTGGTAGCTTTTGAAACACTGACACCAGCCGTAGTCCACTCCTTGTGAATCTCCCCCAAATTTTGAATGGCCTTTGCTGCACAATCCTCTCAAGGCTGTGGTTATCCCCATTGCACCTTTTTTCTACCACACTTTTTCCTTTCTCTCAGCTTTTCATTAATGTGCTTGGATACAGCACTCTGTGAAAAGCCAGCTTCTTTAGCAATGACCTTTTGTGACTTACCCTCCTTGTGTGTCAATGACTATCTTCTGGACAACTGTCGAGTCAGCAGTCTTCCCCATGATTGTGTAACCTACTGAACCAGACTGAGAGACCATTTTTTTTTTTTAGTTAACTCATTTTGAGTTAATTAACTGATTAGAGTGTGACACCATGAATCTACAATATTGAACTTTTTCACAATAATCATCAAAATTAAAAGAAAGAAACGCTTGAATGCTATATCACTCTGTGTGTAATGAATCTATGTTATGTATGAGTTTCACATTTTGATTTGAATTAATTAAATAAATAAACTTTTTGATGATATTCACATTTTTTACACCTGTATATTAAACATTATATCAAGGAGGATAATGAAGTGATTAAGGTAAAGCAGTGAGTCGCTGAATGCATTTATTTAGGCAAAGACGCAATACAAAATGGTCCCTAAAGGAGGTGTGTCAAGAACACTCCACCCAACACATCATATTGGTCACTGGCTGGTTGATATTTGTAGTCTCTCTTGTGGACCATCTGTTCTTATACCTATATGAATTTAGTATTTTTACATTGTACTGAGGTTTATATACATCTGTCAGACTCTTCATGGCACAGTAATTAAGATCCTTTGGCTATACTCTTTTGCAGGTCACAGGAGTGCAGTTCGTTCTGCAATCCTGTGACCCGTTTTTAGCTGACAGCGTGCTAAAGCTTTCTCCAGCATAATCTTGCTTTTCCTTTGCTGAGAGACAAAGGAAATACTTGGTACTTCAGGTATGCAGTAGCATGGGACACACTCCATGTGACAGCACTGAGTTAGTTTGTGCTTTCACATGGGGAGCCCATAGTCCAGAGGTAGGCAAGCTTTAAGAGGAAAACAAAGATTACTGGGGTGTGGTGTCCTTAAAAGTTAGCTTCAGCGAGAAACTCCGCTTTCATTCACAATTTTTTTATGTCTCGGGAATAATTGGTCACCCCCACAAGTATGATGCAGGATCCCATCATGAAGGCAAAACATTTGGTATTGCAGTCTGACTTGCTTGACTAGTATTGAGGCCTGACTGGCCTCACTGCTAGCCTGCTCTGAGTTCTGGCCAGTGTAAGTAACATGTAGGGCAGTTTCCAGGGGTCAATAGTAAACAGGGCAGTGTACAGAGGTCAGTAGTATGCAGAGCAGTGCACAGAAATGAGCAGAAGTCAATAGTAGGCAGGGCAGTGTACAGATGTCAATAGTAGGCAGGGCAGTGTACAGAGGTCAATGGTATGTAGGGCAGTGTACAGAGGTCAGTAGAGATCAATAGTATGTAGGGCAGAGTACAGAGGTCAATAGTATGTAGGGCAATGTACAGAGGTCAGTAGAAGTCAGTAGTATGGTGGGCAATATATAGGGTTCAATAGTATGTAGAGCAGTGTAAATATGTAAGTAGTGGTCAGTAGTAGGTAGAACAGTGTACAAAGGTCATTAGTAGATCAGGCAGGGTACAGAGGTCAGTAGTTGGTAGGGCAGTGTACAGAAGTCAGTCTACAGAGGTTAGTAGTAGGTAGGGTAGTGTTCAGATATTAGTAGTATGAGGAGCAGTGGACAGGGGTGAGCAGAGCAGAGGACAAGGGGTTAGCAGAGCAAAGAAAATGACTGGGCAGGGCAGAGAACATGGCATCAGCAGGACAGAGGACATGGGGTCAGCAGGGCTCAGTACAGGGAGTCACGAGGGCACAGTACAGGGGGCTTAGGAGGGCACTACTTACTGGGTGAGTCAGGAGGGCATGGTACTAGGGGGTTAGGAAAACATGGGAGGGCAGGAGGAACACCACAGGAGGCTCAGGATGACATGGACAGAGGGGGTTAGGAAGGCATTTTACTGTGGGGTTAGGGAGGCATGGTATAGGGTGATCAGGAGGCACACCACAAGGGGCTCAAAAGGGCACAGTATAGGGAACTCAGGAAGGCCTGGTACAGGGGGGTCAGGAGGAACACCACAGGCGGTTTAGGAGAGCACACCAAATGAGGCACATGGGGGCCAGAAGGCACGCCACAAGGGTGTCAAGGGAGGACACACCACAGAGGTCACTAGAGCACAGAAGTGGTTTCCTGATGCAGAGCAGCTCTGGGAACCTGCTGTGGCAGATCTACCTCTTCTGATGCACTGATTCCCACCGTCCCTCCTCTCTCATCCATCCAACATGATGTCACATACAAGCGCCTTGGATGGACTGAAGATGAGGGCTAGTGATGATCAGCACAGAATGAATGACTTGTATAGCACTACAAATGCGAACTGAATCGCCTCAAGGTGCTTTTTGAAGCCAGTGTCTGCTTGGCTGGTGCGGTCATTTACCCCATAGGATCTCGACACGCTTGGGACACACATTCGTACACATATATACTGGCCCAATTTGGACAAGATTCAATTAACCTACCAGCATGTCTTTGGAGTGTTGGAGGAAACCGGAGTACCTGGAGGAAACCCACACAGACACAGGGAGAACATGCAAACTCCAGGCAGATGGTGTCATGGTCGGGATTCGAACCAGCGAACCTTTTGCTGCTAGGTGAAAGTGCTAACCACTACACCACTGTACTGCCCTAGAGCAATCTAGGGATAAACTCAGGGGTGTTTGGACAAGAGCCCAAACGCATCTGAGCTATCCTGCCTGAAAGCTGTTAAAGTCAACAGTGAATCATAGGCAGCAGAGGCATACCTCACCCCACAGCCACATTTAAGCAAGGGGAGTGCTGCAAGGCAGAGAAAGCCTCCGCTGCCTAGAATTTGCTTTGACAGTTTCCGCAATCCACCCATCACCTAGCCACAGTCAACCAGTAGATTGCAATCAACGTGTTGCTGACCCCTGCCATTGTCCTTTGTAAACTATGACCTCAGAAACTTGTGACTTACACAGAACTTTTCTCTTCTCAATTTAGTTACTTTTAGATTGTAATAAAGGGAGGATTCTTATATTTGTAATACCAACCCCCCCGAAATTCCTTATTTATGATGACATAGAGGTTCTCAATATCACAGAAGGTGGCACAGAACACATACACGACTTTTATATGTGGTATTGTGTATACTTTTAAAAGATAATTCCACTCTGCAGAGAATATTCAATATTAGTCCATCCAGCTTGTGCCAGGAACACAATGGTGCCATGCTTACCGAAGGGGTTCCAGCGCTAAGATCTGTTAGTTGAAGATCTTGGCAGTCTTTCTGACACTGCCGCTTAATATTATGTTTAGCTTGGCCCAAATACAGCAGTCAAGCTCCACCCTGAAATTGTTTATAAGAATGATAGCAATGTCAGTAGCGTGGCTTCCAGAAGCATTGCATGTCTACAGATAAGTCTGATGCTTGTGTTTGCTTAGCAGACTGTTGTTTTAGAAAAAAATCTTTATTGTTTCTTATTTTTAGATGCCCAAATGTGATACTGTGAGAAACCTGGGATTTCTTTTACTTTGTGGTAAATGTCTATTTATTTTGAATATGCGGTGCCTGTAAAACTGGAGTGACCATCAATTTATACTGCAAACACGGCAGAGAGCTTTTTAGCGTAACTAACCATCGGTCTTTTCTCAATAAAGTTAATGATTACATGGTGTGTTACTCCTGTATGCAAGCCTGTTTGCCTGCCATTTATTTTCTAGGATAGCCTTGGCAACCTATTCAAATGTTGTCTGAATTGTCTGAGGTTTGAGTCCTCCATCTAGTGGTGTATGTGAGTACAGCACTGCCTGTAAGCATAGCAGAAAATGAGAACTGACAAGCTATGGCTGTTTCCCCTCTTTCACACAGTAACCACACAGAATTGTTTTTAAACATTTCTTGCTCATGTCAAGTCACATCCATTCTTAAATGCACACTTTAAAGGAAAACCATAGCGAGTGGCCTCATCCTCTTCTGAAAATGCAACTTATTTTGGCCATCCCAAATTTTATCTTTTTATGAATTACTTGTAAGAAAGCATAAGAGTAAGAAAGTAAGTAAGAATTAACCACTTGGCCTCCGGAAATTAAACCCCCCTCCATGATCAGGCCATTTTTTGCGATACGGCACTACATTACTTTAACTGACAATTGCGCGGTCGTGCGACGCTGAACCGAAACAAAAATGATGTCCATTTTTTCCCACAAATAGAGATTACTTTTGGTGGTGTTTGATCACCTCTGCGTTTTTTGTTTTTTTTTTGCGCTAAAAACAAAAAAAGGCAGACAATTTTACAAAAAAAAGAAAACGGTTTTTTACTTTCTGCTATAAAAGATATCCAATAAAAAATTGAAACAATCAAATGTGTTCATCAATTTAAGCCAATATGTATTCTGCTACATATTTTTGGTAAAAAAAAAATCCTAATAGGCGTATATAGATTGGTTTGTGCAAAAGTTATAGCATCTTCAAATTATGGGATTTTTTTATTTTTTATTACTAGTAATGGCGGTGATCAGCGACTTATACCAGGACTGAGATATTGCAGCAGACAGTCGGGACACTAATACAGTGATCAGTGCTAAAAAAAATATGCACTGTAACTGTACTAATGACACTGGCTGGGAAGGGGTTAACATCAGGGGCGATCAAAGTGTTAACTGTGTGCCTGATCAGTGCTTTACTACTGTGCTTTTAATAGGGGAAGGCATGGATCGGTGCCCCTGCTTAGCAAAGACACTGGATCCATGCCTTTTGTACTGACAGAATGGCCATCTGCCTTGTTTATATAGGAAGACCGCTGTTCTGCCTGTTTACCTAAGCATCGGCGGGTGCTGGTGGACATTGAGTCCGCCGTACCCACCAATCAGCTCCCACTGTGTCTAATTGCAGTGGGAGTGGCCCGCCGGTGGCACGCGTGCGCACCCCAGACCTGAAAGTGCAGTATCACAAGAAGTGCAGGATCACATACCTGCACAGCCTTGCCTCCGTATATATACAGTAAACCGTTGGCAAGCGGTTAAGTCACACATGCTTCATGTGTACTGATGCACTTCACTTGGTTGTATTATTTACAGTGTATCTGTCCTTTGATATTTTGCATGATATATACAGTATATATATATATATATATATATTGTGAGGGGGTTAGCTCGGCAGCGGGTGTGTGTGACCCCCGAGATGGGCTCCCCACACAAAAACAGGCCCAGCAAACGGAGGTTGTGGTTTTCAAAATCAAAAAGGTGCGGTTTATTTTCTATTTACAGTGACAAAACACAGCAAAGCAAAAGAAACATAAACAAAATAAATCCTGGTCAACTTGACCTCTGACTAAACATACAGGTTTCCTAACTAACAACTGGGATCAGCCTAGTGCTGTCCTAGTCCCTAAGTCCCTGGTTTTAAATGTCCAAGCAAATAGCCACACAGGCTTTGTCTCACCGCACAGGGGTTCACTCTCCCTAGACAGTCCACACAGGTCTGGTTCCAGGCATGAGCAAACACCTAATGAAGCTGGGAGTTCTTATAGAGGCCTAAATGAGCTGACAAGCTTCAGCTGGTCTCATCAACTCCCTGTCTGCACGACGCCCCACACTCTCCCTAGAGGTATGAGTCATCCATGAGCCCACTAGCCTTAGCTGGGCTTATACAACTCTCCACCTAGTTGTATAAGTCGGCGTAAAGCCTGAATCTGGGCGAAATATATCTACCCCCCTGGATGCAACCAGGTGACTTTACCTTCCTGCTGTCACATACCCCCCCCTCTTGTTTTAACCTCGGGGTTGGAACACCAGCAATCAGGCATTCATGTACTCGAGACAAAGCATCCACATTCCCCATTTGAACGCCAGGGCGATGCTTTACTGTGAAGTTGAATTCCTGGAGGGCCAGGAACCACCTATTCACTCTTCTATTTGTTTCCTTGTTTTGAGCCATCCACTTTAACGGAGCGTGATCCGTAACCATGTCAAAGTGCCTACCTAGCAGGTAGTACCGAAGGGAATCTAGAGCCCACTTCACCGCTAAACACTCCTTTTCAACGGTGGCGTAATTTACCTCATGGGACTTCAACTTCCTGCTGAGGTAAATGACTGGGTGCTCTTCCCCGTTCCAGACCTGGGACAATACTGCTCCTAACCCCACATCTGACGCATCACTTTGTACGACAAAGTCTTTAGAGAAGTCGGGTGAGTACAACACTGGCTGGCTACATAAGGCTTGTTTCAAGAATTGGAATGCTGCCTCAGCCTCGGGGGTCCATTTAATCATGACCGACCCTTTCCCCTTCGTTAGGTTGGTTAGGGGCACAGCCTTAGAAGCAAAGTGGGGAATGAATCGCCGATAATACCCAGCGATTCCCAGAAAGGCTCGTACCTGCTTCTTGCTGTTGGGACGTGGCCAACTCTGGATGGCCTCGACTTTGTTGAGTTGGGGTTTTATTACTCCCCTCCCAATGGTGTACCCAAGATATTTGGCCTCCTCCTGCCCAATGGTACACTTCTTGGGGTTAGCCGTAAACCCCGCTTCCCGAACAGAGTCCAGGACTGCTTGCACTTTTGGCAGATGTGAGGCCCAATCTGTGTTATGGACAATTACGTCATCCAGGTAAGCCGCAGCATACTTCCGATGGGGCCTCAGCATCTGGTCCATTTTCCGCTGGAATGTGGCCGGCGCATTCTGTAACCCGAACGGCATTCTTTTATATTGGAACGCCCCGTCTGGGGTTACAAATGCGGTTTTCTCTTTGGCCAATTTGGCCAGGGGGATTTGCCAATACCCTTTTGTGAGGCCAAGAGTCGTCATGTATCGGGCTGTTCCCAGCCGGTCGATCAACTCATCTATACGTGGCATGGGGTAGGTGTCAAATTTTGTAACTTTGTTCAACTGACGAAAATCGTTACAAAATCGCCAGCTCCCATCCGGTTTAGGCACCAACACAATGGGACTAGACCAATCACTTTGGGACTCCTCTATCACCCCTAAGTTCAGCATTTTCTGTACTTCCTCCTGTATTGCCTCCCGTCGGGCCTCCTAGCGGACTTGATTATAGGACCTACCAAATCCATGGCGATCCTCTCAAACGGGACCTCAATGATGGGTAGAGGGACCAGCGGGCTACGGAAATGTGGCATCGGGGCCGACCTCTGACACACAGGGCAGGAGGAACAATAGTTTTCTATGTCCTTCATCACCCCCGGCCAATAGAATCTCTGTAATACCCTCTCTCGGGTTTTCTCTGTCCCCAGATGACCTCCAAGAATGTGCCCATGGGCCAACTCCAACACCAACTTCCTGTAAGGTTTGGGCACCACAAGCTGCTCAACGGTTTCTTCTGCCCTTTTTGCCACCCGATACAGTAGGTCCTTCTCTACGCTGAAGTATGGGTAAGTGCAGGTATTATCTGGGTTCACTAACTCGCCATCTATTTTCACTACGTTTTCCCGTGCCTTTATTAGGGCGGGGTCTTTCAACTGTTCTGTGGCAAAGTTTTCCCTGTGAACCTCAAGATCAGAAAACTCCACAGACGGTAGGTTTTCGTCTGAGGAGGTGGGCTCCTCTCCAGTTTCTTGAGTCTCCCCTGCCAATACTGATAAGGGAAATTCCGGAGAGTCCTCACCACTCTCAGGGGAGTTCTGGCTATCACATTCCTGGTACATAGGGGCACCAGTGGGGGGCTCAGGATCATCCCACAGTTCCCAGAACTTCGGAAAATCCCTTCCCACAATGGCGTCATGCGGTAACTGAGATACTAAGCCCACTGGATGAGAGAGGGTACCTTTGGGGGTCTCGAAACACACTGTAGTCACTGGATACTCTCGGGTGTCCCCATGCACACAAATAACAGCTACCTTGCTATTCCCAGAGACCTCTGTTTTAACTAACTCCGCCTTTATCAGGGTCACAAGGCTACCTGAATCCAGCAATACCACAACATTTCTACCATTAACACACATTTTGCATAAATGTTTCTCAGTTCCTCGAATGGCAGTGCATGCGACTGTCGCACACAGCGACTGACGTCTGCCCGTCAGAAAGTCACACTGCATGGGTTCCTCCACAACCGGGCAATTGGCTGCAATATGTCCCGCTTGCCGGCAGCGGTAGCAAACGATCCTTCTTGCCGCCTCTTGAGCCGCTGATTTCCCAGGCTGTTCTCGCCAAACTTGGGGTAGAGCTCCCACCCTCTTACTCTCTCCACCCTCACCCCTTGGAATCCTCTTATCCGCCCCTGGGGATGGTCTGGTCTTAGGGTGGAAAGTCCGAGTGTCTCTGGAAGAGGCCGTCAGGTTCTCTGTAGCCAAGTATTTCTCCACACGATCCACAAGACCATCGGCCGTCTCTGGGTCTCCATGGCTTACCCACTTTTGGATGGCAGTAGGAAGAGCTCTCAAAAACCGATCCATTACAACACGTTCCACAATCTTTGGTGCGGACAAAGTCTCTGGCTGTAGCCACTTTCTGCTCAGGTGAATGAGATCATACATTTGAGACCTGGGGGGTTTTCCAAGCTGGAAAGTCCAGTTATGCACACGCTGAGCCCGGACAGCCTGGGTGACACCCAGCCTTGCCAATATTTCAGCTTTTAGCATCACATAGTCTTTTGCTTGGTCAGGCTCTAGGTCATAGTAAGCCTTCTGCGATTCACCAGTTAACAGAGGAGCCACCAGTCCAGCCCACTGCTCCTCAGGCCACTTTTCTCTTTCAGCAGTCCTTTCAAATGTGGTCAAAAATACCTCTGGATCATCCTCTCCAGTCATTTTTGTCAATAAACGACTCACCCCAAAGGACGCGGTATTAGTGGGACGGCTTTCCTCACTGGTCTGCGGACGTTGCTGCATTACTGCTTCCATTTGTTGTAGTCTCTGCTCTTGCTTCTGTAACAGGTCTATGAAGCGGGCCTCAGATTGCTGCTGGGCTTGTTGCTGAGCTTCCAGACTCTGTTGGTGAGCTTGCTGCTGGGCTGCAAGGCTCTGTTGATGAGCTTGCTGCTGGGCTGCGAAGTTCTGTTGTTGAGCTGCAAGGCTCTGTTGATGAGCTGCAAGGCTCTTTTGCAAACCTGCATTTGTCTGCTGTTGATTGGCATTTGCTAGAGCCAGCTGCTTCAGTATCTCCTCCATGCTGGCTTAAAAAAAAACTGCCACTGGTTCTCCACCAACTGTGAGGGGGTTAGCTCGGCAGCGGGTGTGTGTGACCCCCGAGATGGGCTCCCCACACAAAAACAGGCCCAGCAAATGGAGGTTGTGGTTTTCAAAATCAAAAAGGTGCGGTTTATTTTCTATTTACAGTGACAAAACACAGCAAAGCAAAAGAAACGTAAACAAAATAAATCCTGGTCAACTTGACCTCTGACTAAACATACAGGTTTCCTAACTAACAACTGGGATCAGCCTAGTGCTGTCCTAGTCCCTAAGTCCCTGGTTTTAAATGTCCAAGCAAATAGCCACACAGGCTTTGTCTCACCGCACAGGGGTTCACTCTCCCTAGACAGTCCACACAGGTCTGGTTCCAGGCATGAGCAAACACCTAATGAAGCTGGGAGTTCTTATAGAGGCCTAAATGAGCTGACAAGCTTCAGCTGGTCTCATCAACTCCCTGTCTGCACGACGCCCCACACTCTCCCTAGAGGTATGAGTCATCCATGAGCCCACTAGCCTTAGCTGGGCTTATACAACTCTCCACCTAGTTGTATAAGTCGGCGTAAAGCCTGAATCTGGGCGAAATATATCTACCCCCCTGGATGCAACCAGGTGACTTTACCTTCCTGCTGTCACATACCCCCCCCTCTTGTTTTAACCTCGGGGTTGGAACACCAGCAATCAGGCATTCATGTACTCGAGACAAAGCATCCACATTCCCCATTTGAACGCCAGGGCGATGCTTTACTGTGAAGTTGAATTCTTGGAGGGCCAGGAACCACCTATTCACTCTTCTATTTGTTTCCTTGTTTTGAGCCATCCACTTTAACGGAGCGTGATCCGTAACCATGTCAAAGTGCCTACCTAGCAGGTAGTACCGAAGGGAATCTAGAGCCCACTTCACCGCTAAACACTCCTTTTCAACGGTGGCGTAATTTACCTCATGGGACTTCAACTTCCTGCTGAGGTAAATGACTGGGTGCTCTTCCCCGTTCCAGACCTGGGACAATACTGCTCCTAACCCCACATCTGACGCATCACTTTGTACGACAAAGTCTTTAGAGAAGTCGGGTGAGTACAACACTGGCTGGCTACATAAGGCTTGTTTCAAGAATTGGAATGCTGCCTCAGCCTCGGGGGTCCATTTAATCATGACCGACCCTTTCCCCTTCGTTAGGTTGGTTAGGGGCACAGCCTTAGAAGCAAAGTGGGGAATGAATCGCCGATAATACCCAGCGATTCCCAGAAAGGCTCGTACCTGCTTCTTGCTGTTGGGACGTGGCCAACTCTGGATGGCCTCGACTTTGTTGAGTTGGGGTTTTATTACTCCCCTCCCAATGGTGTACCCAAGATATTTGGCCTCCTCCTGCCCAATGGTACACTTCTTGGGGTTAGCCGTAAACCCCGCTTCCCGAACAGAGTCCAGGACTGCTTGCACTTTTGGCAGATGTGAGGCCCAATCTGTGTTATGGACAATTACGTCATCCAGGTAAGCCGCAGCATACTTCCGATGGGGCCTCAGCATCTGGTCCATTTTCCGCTGGAATGTGGCCGGCGCATTCTGTAACCCGAACGGCATTCTTTTATATTGGAACGCCCCGTCTGGGGTTACAAATGCGGTTTTCTCTTTGGCCAATTTGGCCAGGGGGATTTGCCAATACCCTTTTGTGAGGCCAAGAGTCGTCATGTATCGGGCTGTTCCCAGCCGGTCGATCAACTCATCTATACGTGGCATGGGGTAGGTGTCAAATTTTGTAACTTTGTTCAACTGACGAAAATCGTTACAAAATCGCCAGCTCCCATCCGGTTTAGGCACCAACACAATGGGACTAGACCAATCACTTTGGGACTCCTCTATCACCCCTAAGTTCAGCATTTTCTGTACTTCCTCCTGTATTGCCTCCCGTCGGGCCTCCTAGCGGACTTGATTATAGGACCTACCAAATCCATGGCGATCCTCTCAAACGGGACCTCAATGATGGGTAGAGGGACCAGCGGGCTACGGAAATGTGGCATCGGGGCCGACCTCTGACACACAGGGCAGGAGGAACAATAGTTTTCTATGTCCTTCATCACCCCCGGCCAATAGAATCTCTGTAATACCCTCTCTCGGGTTTTCTCTGTCCCCAGATGACCTCCAAGAATGTGCCCATGGGCCAACTCCAACACCAACTTCCTGTAAGGTTTGGGCACCACAAGCTGCTCAACGGTTTCTTCTGCCCTTTTTGCCACCCGATACAGTAGGTCCTTCTCTACGCTGAAGTATGGGTAAGTGCAGGTATTATCTGGGTTCACTAACTCGCCATCTATTTTCACTACGTTTTCCCGTGCCTTTATTAGGGCGGGGTCTTTCAACTGTTCTGTGGCAAAGTTTTCCCTGTGAACCTCAAGATCAGAAAACTCCACAGACGGTAGGTTTTCGTCTGAGGAGGTGGGCTCCTCTCCAGTTTCTTGAGTCTCCCCTGCCAATACTGATAAGGGAAATTCCGGAGAGTCCTCACCACTCTCAGGGGAGTTCTGGCTATCACATTCCTGGTACATAGGGGCACCAGTGGGGGGCTCAGGATCATCCCACAGTTCCCAGAACTTCGGAAAATCCCTTCCCACAATGGCGTCATGCGGTAACTGAGATACTAAGCCCACTGGATGAGAGAGGGTACCTTTGGGGGTCTCGAAACACACTGTAGTCACTGGATACTCTCGGGTGTCCCCATGCACACAAATAACAGCTACCTTGCTATTCCCAGAGACCTCTGTTTTAACTAACTCCGCCTTTATCAGGGTCACAAGGCTACCTGAATCCAGCAATACCACAACATTTCTACCATTAACACACATTTTGCATAAATGTTTCTCAGTTCCTCGAATGGCAGTGCATGCGACTGTCGCACACAGCGACTGACGTCTGCCCGTCAGAAAGTCACACTGCATGGGTTCCTCCACAACCGGGCAATTGGCTGCAATATGTCCCGCTTGCCGGCAGCGGTAGCAAACGATCCTTCTTGCCGCCTCTTGAGCCGCTGATTTCCCAGGCTGTTCTCGCCAAACTTGGGGTAGAGCTCCCACCCTCTTACTCTCTCCACCCTCACCCCTTGGAATCCTCTTATCCGCCCCTGGGGATGGTCTGGTCTTAGGGTGGAAAGTCCGAGTGTCTCTGGAAGAGGCCGTCAGGTTCTCTGTAGCCAAGTATTTCTCCACACGATCCACAAGACCATCGGCCGTCTCTGGGTCTCCATGGCTTACCCACTTTTGGATGGCAGTAGGAAGAGCTCTCAAAAACCGATCCATTACAACACGTTCCACAATCTTTGGTGCGGACAAAGTCTCTGGCTGTAGCCACTTTCTGCTCAGGTGAATGAGATCATACATTTGAGACCTGGGGGGTTTTCCAAGCTGGAAAGTCCAGTTATGCACACGCTGAGCCCGGACAGCCTGGGTGACACCCAGCCTTGCCAATATTTCAGCTTTTAGCATCACATAGTCTTTTGCTTGGTCAGGCTCTAGGTCATAGTAAGCCTTCTGCGATTCACCAGTTAACAGAGGAGCCACCAGTCCAGCCCACTGCTCCTCAGGCCACTTTTCTCTTTCAGCAGTCCTTTCAAATGTGGTCAAAAATACCTCTGGATCATCCTCTCCAGTCATTTTTGTCAATAAACGACTCACCCCAAAGGACGCGGTATTAGTGGGACGGCTTTCCTCACTGGTCTGCGGACGTTGCTGCATTACTGCTTCCATTTGTTGTAGTCTCTGCTCTTGCTTCTGTAACAGGTCTATGAAGCGGGCCTCAGATTGCTGCTGGGCTTGTTGCTGAGCTTCCAGACTCTGTTGGTGAGCTTGCTGCTGGGCTGCAAGGCTCTGTTGATGAGCTTGCTGCTGGGCTGCGAAGTTCTGTTGTTGAGCTGCAAGGCTCTGTTGATGAGCTGCAAGGCTCTTTTGCAAACCTGCATTTGTCTGCTGTTGATTGGCATTTGCTAGAGCCAGCTGCTTCAGTATCTCCTCCATGCTGGCTTAAAAAAAAACTGCCACTGGTTCTCCACCAACTGTGAGGGGGTTAGCTCGGCAGCGGGTGTGTGTGACCCCCGAGATGGGCTCCCCACACAAAAACAGGCCCAGCAAATGGAGGTTGTGGTTTTCAAAATCAAAAAGGTGCGGTTTATTTTCTATTTACAGTGACAAAACACAGCAAAGCAAAAGAAACGTAAACAAAATAAATCCTGGTCAACTTGACCTCTGACTAAACATACAGGTTTCCTAACTAACAACTGGGATCAGCCTAGTGCTGTCCTAGTCCCTAAGTCCCTGGTTTTAAATGTCCAAGCAAATAGCCACACAGGCTTTGTCTCACCGCACAGGGGTTCACTCTCCCTAGACAGTCCACACAGGTCTGGTTCCAGGCATGAGCAAACACCTAATGAAGCTGGGAGTTCTTATAGAGGCCTAAATGAGCTGACAAGCTTCAGCTGGTCTCATCAACTCCCTGTCTGCACGACGCCCCACACTCTCCCTAGAGGTATGAGTCATCCATGAGCCCACTAGCCTTAGCTGGGCTTATACAACTCTCCACCTAGTTGTATAAGTCGACGTAAAGCCTGAATCTGGGCGAAATATATCTACCCCCCTGGATGCAACCAGGTGACTTTACCTTCCTGCTGTCACAATATATATATATATATATATATATATACCTAAAGTGGTTCTATAGCCTAAACATTTTGCCTTAATGCATTCCTTGCATTAAGGTGACAAATGTTGAGGCTTTGTTTTTCACCCCTTGCCCCGTCTTTTATTTGCCTGAGCCCTCATTCATGCCAGCACTGTGCAAATGGGCAGCTCTTCTCTCCCCTCACTTCCATGTCTCACTGGTATGCTGGGGCACCGGGAGCCATTGGCTCCCGCTGCTGTCAATCAAAGCCAGTGGTGAAGGGGCGGGGCCGAATCCTGCTGTCTGTGTCAATGGAAGCAGCAGCGGGGCTCAGGAGCGAGCCTGCACAAGTGCCCTCATGGAAAGCAGCTTCCCATGGGGGCACTGGACGGAGAGGCTGGGCCAGGAGCACCAGTGTGGGACCAGAGAAGAGGAGGTTTGGGGCCGCCACTCTGTGCAATTTAATTGCACAAAGCAGGTAAGTATAGAGATTTTTATTTGTATTTTTTTACAATCACTTTAAAGTGTATGTCTGGGGGGAAAAAAAAAAAAAAAAAGTTTGTATTTCATAAATACTAGGAATAGACTAGCAGCAGAAGCAGTGAATCAGTCAGTAGTACTGTTGACCACCCCCTCCTTCTCAATAAACTCCATTCCCTTGGCCTCCAAGATTCGGCTCTATCCTGGTTCTCTGCCTATCTATCACAGCGCTCCTTCAGTGTTACCTACACCTCTGTCTCCTCCTCTCCATTGCCCCTTTCTGTGGGGTCCCCCAAGGCTCTGTTCTTGAACCCCTTCTCTTCTTTATCTATACCTCCTCCCTTGGTCACTTGATAACCACCCACGGCTTCCAATACCACTTATAGGCCAATGACACCCAAATCTATCTGTCTACTCCTCACCTCACTCCTTCAGTCTCCTTTCGCATTACTAACTTACTAACTGACATCTCAGCATGGATGTCGCACCACTTCCTTAAACCAAATCTCTCTAAAACTGAGTGTAGCAAAATACTGAAACTGAGAAATGGTTTGGATCACTTCAGAGGTGACAGCAAAGATTCATTCCAGGAAATGTAGAGACAGAATGTCTACTGATGTCTGAATAAGTAAATTGGGTTAATTGGGGGTCTGAGGTAGCGTTCCATTCATCTATTGTTCAGTGTGTTAATGAAGTCACCTATTATCTGCTACGGGAGGTAATTACACTCCTAGTAATGTGTCTGGCACGGTTCCATTGTTATGAGTAAATATGTGGAGCTCTGTTCATGGGGAGACAAACGTCTCACACATACCAAATGTGTTAGAAGTAGTCCCAGGTAATTAAATCACTGTCATCTGTTAATTGTTGAAGGGAATGCCCCTGTAAAATGAGTTAAGAAAACCCTTGCATGGGAAATGATATAAAAAGCCAGCCTGGGCAAAATAAAGGGTTGATTTACTCCTAGAACTGTGTGTCGTCCAGTTACTGGGGGGGTAACAGGTTGCCTTGGATAAGTCAGTACTTCCTCAGCTTCAAGGATTTCCCAGCGGACGTTGGAGCTCCGCAACACTGGTTGGCAGCGGTGGGATTAAAGCCTTGCAGCAAGAGGAAGCAGCATTCATGCAAATTCGGCTACACGAATGGAAGTGTGAATGGAGACAAACTATGCTGGATTAAAACGAGCAACGTTAAAGGATTTGCTGGAAGCAAGAGGGAAGAGCGCCAGCACTAAAACCAAAGCCGAGTTGATTGCAGAACTGACCGAGGGAGATCGGGCACACAGTATGGCTACAGAAGCCATGGAGACCGAGTTTAACCAAGAAGTGAAACGCAGGCTAGCGTTTTATGGAGAAAACCCCTCCACCGAGCTGGTACAGGCAACGTTAGCCCAAGTGGATGCCTTTATCACGGCGAGAGAAGAAAGGGAGACCCAACTGCGGCTGGCGGAACAGCATGCCTCTGAGAGACTGCTAACGACTACACCGGCACCAGAGACAAAACTAAAAGTACCCCATGATGCCTTTAAAAAGTTTATGGAAGCAGAGGAAGAGATCGATAGCTTCCTGCAAGATTTTGAACGGCAATGCAAGCTGTACCAGGTACCCCAGACAGACTGGGTACGGATCTTAGCTGGTAAGCTGTCAGGCCGTGCAGCAGAAGCCTACAGAGCCGTGCCAGAGGAGGAAATCGCAAGCTATAGCCGGGTAAAGGAAGTTATTTTGGCAAGGTATGCCATCACCCCAGAAGCATACAGGAGGCGCTTCCGGGACACAAAGAAACAGGAGAAGGACTCCAACACCGAATGGGCTTGCCGAATGCAGAGGGCAGCCCTAGCTTGGCTACAAGCCAGTCAGGCAACCACAGCAGACGCGATCACCCAGCTGATTTTACTGGAGCAATTCTTTAATGGACTAAACCCAGAGGTACAGGAGTGGGTAAGGGATCGCAAACCTACCACTCTCTCGGAAGCAGCCAGGCAAGCTGATGAATATCAAGATGCCCGCCGGCCATCACAGACTAGCTTCCGACCAAGCACCAGACCACTGAACCATAACCCAGGGCCCCCAGCTACACAACGACCCGGGCTAATCCCTAACTCCCCTGCAAATCGATACCTCGGGCGCAAGGGAGTGCAGTGCTATTCATGCAAGCAATTTGGGCACTATCAGAGAGACTGCACTCAGAACCAGGACCAAGCTGCATGGATTCGACCAGGGCCACCCCCTCCAGCACGGGCTGCTGCTCATTGCTATCACACGGAAGCGGCCCCGGTCAACCGAGGAGCAGGAGAATTGGAGGAACACTGGAGTATCCTACACGAGGCTGACCCAGTACAGGCGGCTACTGACAACAGGCAACACCATCGCCAGTCAGTACAGCTGAACGGGAAGACTGCTCAAGGTCTACGAGATTCCGGTGCCACCCTCACACTGGTCAAACGTCACCTGGTTCCAGAGGCCGACCACACCGGGAGTTCCGTATTTGTGCGGTTTGCAGGGGGAGCAGTACACAGGCTACCCACGGCAAGAGTACACCTGAACTGGGGTGCCGGCTCCGGATTAATTAAGGTGGGGTTGATACAGGAACTTCCCGCTGATGTCCTGCTGGGGAACGATCTTGGCCAGTTGACTTCTGCTTTTGCATCAGCCCCGGTTACCAACGAGATCTACCTCGTTACCACCCGGTCCCAGGCTCACACCACGGAAAACAGAGCATCCTCTGAGGCTCGGGTGCGTCAATGTTTGGATTGGGCGCAGTATTGAGCCAGGTAGGAGCAGATGGCGGAGAACACCCCGTAGTTTACTTGAGCAGGAAGCTTCTCCCCAGGGAAGTGAGCTACGCCGCCATAGAAAAAGAATGCCTGGCTGTGGTGTGGGCCCTAAAGAAGCTTCAGCCCTACTTGTACGGACAACAGTTCACCCTACTCACAGACCACAACCCGTTGGTATGGCTAAATCGAGTGGCAGGGGACAATGCCCGGTTGTTGCGCTGGAGTCTGGCGTTACAACCGTATGACTTTACTATCCACTACTGACCCGGGAAACAGAACGGCAATGCTGACGGATTATCGCGGCAACTGAACTGGAAAAGTGATCCGTGAGTACTCTCCGGACATCCCCAAGCCGATCCGTTAAGGATCAGACTGTGTATGCCGGCTTGTGGGTAAGGGGGAGCAGTGTAGCAAAATACTGAAACTGAGAAATGGTTTGGATCACTTCAGAGGTGACAGCAAAGATTCATTCCAGGAAATGTAGAGACAGAATGTCTACTGATGTCTGAATAAGTAAATTGGGTTAATTGGGGGTCTGAGGTAGCGTTCCATTCATCTATTGTTCAGTGTGTTAATGAAGTCACCTATTATCTGCTACGGGAGGTAATTACACTCCTAGTAATGTGTCTGGCACGGTTCCATTGTTATGAGTAAATATGTGGAGCTCTGTTCATGGGGAGACAAACGTCTCACGCATACCAAATGTGTTAGAAGTAGTCCCAGGTAATTAAATCACTGTCATCTGTTAATTGTTGAAGGGAATGCCCCTGTAAAATGAGTTAAGAAAACCCTTGCATGGGAAATGATATAAAAAGCCAGCATGGGCAAAATAAAGCGTTGATTTACTCCTAGAACTGTGTGTCGTCCAGTTACTGGGGGGGCAACAGGTTGCCTTGGATAAGTCAGTACTTCCTCAGCTTCAAGGATTTCCCAGCGGACGTTGGAGCTCCGCAACACTGAGCTATTAATACCCCCCCCCCCACCCGTGCCCCCTCCATGACTTTTCCATCAAAATCAACAATGCAACCATCAGTCCCTCCCCTCACGCCAGGGTACTCGGTGTATTCCTAGACTCTTGTCATTTCAGTCTCAAATCCAATCGTTGTCAAAAGTTTGTAGAATTCACCTCCGTAACACCTCCCTTTTTAACAAATGAAACCACCAAGCTCCTCATTCACTCCCTTGTTATCTCTCACCTTGACTATTGCAACTCCCTTCTCATTGGCCTGCCTCTTCATAGGCTATCCCCTCTTCAGTCTATCAAGAATGCTGCTGCCAGACTTATCCACCTTACCAACCGCTTAGTGTCTGTCAACCCTCTCCTCCAATCCCTACACTGGCTCCCGATCACCCAGCGAATTAAATTCAAAATACTAACCACAACATACAAAGCCATTCACAACTCTGCCCCGAGCTACATCACCAATCTGGTCTCCAAATATCGCCCAAACCGTCCTCTACGCTCTTCTCAAGACCTCCTACTTTCAAGCTCTCTCGTCTCCTCCTCCCATGCTCGTCTCCAGGATTTCTCCCGAGCCTCTCCCATCCTCTGGAACTCGCTACCTCAACCAGTACGGCTATCCCCTACTCTTGCTACCTTCGGGCGATCCCTGAAAACTCATCTTTTTAGGGAAGCCTATCACGTCTCCAACTAATCTTTTACCACTTCCATCAGCTCATTCCCCACAGTTACAAGCTTTTGTACCACCTGCCCCATCCTATTAGATTGTAAGCTCTTCTGAGCAGGGCCCTCTTAATCCTCTTGTATTTTATTGTATAGTAACTGTATTGTCTCCCTTTTATGTTGTAAAGCGCTGCGTAAACTGTTGGCGCTCTATAAATCCTGTATAATAATAATAATAATTTAGGCCTCATTCACATGGGTGTACTGAAGTGTACACTTGTATGAGGGCCTCATTTTGGTTACACGGGATACACGTGTGTGCTTTGCATCTGCGAGCAGGCAGACACAGCCGCTGCACCCAATATGACATCTGTGTAAGTGTGGGTCCCCGAAGACAGTGACATTTGGGGACCTGAATCCCACTAGGATGTCAAAATCGGAGCATCGAATGTGTCTATACAGCTGCTGTGTCTGAATTGATATGAATGGGAAAAAGAAAAACTGTAAAAAAAAAAAAAAAAGGGAAAAGTTAAAGGCAAACACATTCTTTAAAAATACTATCCAGAAAGAAACATTTATTAACCGAGCCTTTAACTACTTGCCGACCAGCCGCCGTCATTATACTGCGGCAGGTTGGCTCTATTGCACGAATCGCTATAGGTGTACGGCGGTTTGTGCGATAGATACAGTGGGCACGCGCGCCTGCGTCGCCGGAGCCAATGCCCATGACCGGTGGCCACGATGCCTGCCATCCACCTGTGATCGCTCCACAGAGAGCCAGAATGGGGATCTGTCAATGTAAACAAACAGATCCCCGTTCTGACAGGGGAGTAGAGAGAGATTGTCTGTTCCTAGTGATCAGGAACAGCGATCTCTCTCCTCCTCCAGGCAGTACACTGCCCCCTTAGTTAGAAACATCTCCCAGGGAACACAGTTAACCCCTTGATCACCACTAGTGTTAACCCCTTCCCTGCCAGTGTCATTTATACAGTAATCAGTGAATTTTTATAGCACTGATCGCTGTATAAATATCACTGGTCCCAAAAAAGTGTCAAACGTGTCCAATCATGCTAAAAATTGCTGATCACCGCCATTACTAGTAAAAACAAAATAATAATAATAAAAATGCCATAAATCTATCCCCTATTTTGTAGACGCTATAACTTTTGCAAAAAACAATCAATAAACGCTTATTGCAATTTTTTTATCAAAAATATGTAGAAGAATACATATTGGCTTAAACTGAGGGAGAAATTTTGTTTTAAGGGGGATATTTATTATAGCAAAAAGTAAAAAAAAATTTTTTTAATTTTTTTTCAATTGTTGGTCTTTTTTTTGTTTATAGCACAAAAAATAAAAACGGCAGAGGTTATCAAATACCACCAAAAGTAATCTCTATTTGTGGAAAAAAAAGGACATACATTTTGATTGGGTACAACCTCGCACAACCGCATAAATTGTCAGTTAAAGCGACGCAGTGCTGTATCGCAAAAAATGGCCTGGTCATTAAGGGGGTAAATCCTTCCGGTCCTTAAGTAGTTAAACAGCAGAGCAGTAGAAACTAGAATTGCTGTAAACAGTTTTACACAGAATAAGAGAACAAGACAACAAGGACCCTTTGCCTTGACCTTGCTATTTTAGTAACCATTGACCCCTGCATGACTGTCCCGCACCTGGTGTTTATATATTTCCATGTCCACTACTCTTTTGTTATTTATATGTGAACAATATAGTCTGTTGATGTTACGATTGTTCCTGTTGATTGTGGCTCATATTTTTTTATTTTTTTTTATATCTCAGCATGACTTTAAGGCCTCATGCCCACGGACGTTTTTACCGCCGCGTTTTTGAGCGTTTTTTACAGCTTAAAAACACCTGTCCATGTTAGTCTATAGCTTCATGCCCACCTAGACGTTTTTGAGCTGCAAATAGCATAGACGTTTTTAAGCTGTAAAAAAAAAAACAGGACCAGTGCGTTCCTCAGCGTCGGCGTTAGGCTTCATGCCCACGGACGTTTTTACAGCTGCGTTTTTTACAGCTTAAAAACGCCTGTCCATGTTATTGTAAATAAATTTTTTTTTTTGCAAAAAAAAAACGTCGGAGCTAAAAAACGCGACTGTGCGTTAGTGCGCGTTAGTGCGCGTTTTTTGACGCTTCGCGTTTTTTCTGCCTAACTCCGACGCCGAGGAACACACTGGTCCTGTTTTTTTTTTACAGCTTAACCACTTCCATACTGGGCACTTATACAGCTTCCTGCCCAGACCAATTTTCAGCTTTCTGCGCTGTTGCAATTTGAATGACAATTGCGCGGTCATGCTACACTGTACCCAAACTAAATTTTTATCATTTTGTTCCCACAAATAGAGCTTTCTTTTGGTGGTATTTGATCACCTCTGCGATTTTTATTTTCTGCTAAAAAATAAAAAAAGACCGAAAATGTTGAAAAAAAAAAAAGTTTTTTTTGTTTCAGTTACAAAACTTTGTAAATAAGTTAGTTTTCTCCTTCACTGATGGGCACTGATGGGGCTGCACTGACGGGCACGGATAAGGCAGCACGGATGGGCTCCGATGAGGTGGCACGGATGGGCAACAATCGGCGGCACGGGTGGGCAACGATCGGCAGCACGGGTGGGCAACAAATAGGCAGCACGGGTGGGCACAGATAGGCGGCACGGGTGGGCACAGATAGGCGGCACAGGTGGGCACAGATAGGCAGCACGGGTGGGAACAGCTAGGCGGCACAGGTGGGCACTGATGGGCACGGATAGGCAGCATGGATGGGCACTGATAGGTGGCATGGATGGGCACTGATAGGTGGCATGGATGGGCACTGATAGGTGGCACTGTACTGTACTAATGGATGCCAATCAGTGCCAAACAATAATTCCTGCCAATCAGTGGTGCCCATTGTGGGCACTGATTGGCATCCATTGTGGCACTGATTGGCATCCATTTGGCATTGGCATCCATTATCCCTGGTGGTCTAGGGTGGCATACCTTATGGTGGGCTTCCCTGGTGGTCTAGTGGCATCCCTGGTGGTCCAGTGGGCATCCTCGGGGGGGCTGTGCTGATAATGGATCAGCACAAACCCCCCCCTGTCAGGGGAGCAGCCGATCGGCTCTCCTCTACTCGCGTCTGACAGACGTGAGTGAGGAAAAGCCGATGACCGGCTTTTCCTGTTTACATCGTGATCAGCCGTGATTGGACACGGCTGATCACGTGGTAAAGAGTCTCCGTTGGAGACTCTTTACCTAGATCGGTGTTGCGGGGTGACAGACTGACACCCCGCAGCAACGATCGCCGCCCCCCCCCCCCTCGGGGGCGCGCAGCGGCTCAAAATCCTGTTGGACGTCATATGACGTCCAGTCAGGATTTTGAAACCACTTTGCCGTCGTCAATCCTCTATAGGGCGGGCGGCAAGTGGTTAAAAACGTCTATGCTATTTGCAGCTCAAAAATGCCTAGGTGGGCATGAAGCTATAGACTAACATGGACAGGCGTTTTTAAGCTGTAAAAAACGCTCAAAAACGCGGCTGTAAAAATGTCCGTGGGCATGAGGCCTTAGGCATTAGAGTTGAGCGGACACCTGGATGTTCAGGTTCGACGGGTTCGGCCGAACTTCGTAAAAAAGTTCGGGTTCGGGACCGAACTTTAACCCGAACCCGGACCCGAACCCGAACCCCATTGAAGTCAATGGGGACCCGGACTTCTAAGGACTAAAAAGGCTCTAAAAAGGTAATGGAAAGGGCTAGAGGGCTGCAAATGGCAGCAAAATGTTGTTAAGAGCATGGCAAGTGCTCTTCAAACAAATGTGGATAGGTAAATAACTTAAAATAACATAAAAAAAATAAAATAAAAAAATAATAATCTTGACCTAGGAGGACGAGGTCCATATGGAGTAGGAGGTTGAAGTGGCGGTGGATGTGGCTGTGTAGGTGGAAGCGGCGGTGGAGGAGGACGAGGTAGCCAACACTGATTCAAAAATACAACAATGGCTGTGTAATGCCGGTGATGTGTCGAATTCTGTCCCCCGTCAAATAGTGTCCACCCTGTACTGCGCTTGCTCAGTATGTAGGACAAGGGGATTTCTAAAATCTCCCAAGACGAACGGCGCCTGCGTGGTGAGTTCAGGTGAAGGCCACACCATCCGTGGTTCAAGATGAGCCAAGTGAGGCCGTGCCAGAAGCGTGGCGATCGAACCGAGCCCGTGAGGGGCCCTGTTACTATGTGCTACCGTATGTCCACTTGGATGGTGGGGCTTGAACCTGCACTCACAGCGCAGGCGCCGTTCATCTTCGGAGATTTTGTGAATCTCCTTGTCCTCTGTACTGCGCAAGCGCTGCGCCTTCGCAGTATGGGCCGGACACAATCCGATGGCCGGACAGTTTTTGTCACAACACCGGTATACATGTCTATTCTGCACAAGGTACGGACAAGTCCTGTGGGATCCATGCCTGGTTCATTTTAATGAACGTGAGCTTGTCCACATTGGCTCTGGACAGGCGGCTGCGCTTGTCTGTGATAACGCCCCCTGCCGTGCTAAATACACGTTCAGATAATACACTGGCTGCAGGGCAGGCCAGCACCTCCAAGGCATAAAGGGCAAGCTCAGGCCATGTGCCCAATTTGGAGACCCAGAAGTTAAAGGGGGCAGACCCGTCATCCAGTACGTGTAGGCCTGTGGACACATACTGCTCAACCATGTTGGTGAAATGCTGCCTCCTGCTAAGACGTTCCATCTCAGCTGGTGGTGCTGGTTGTTGTGGCGTGCTGACAAAGCTTTTCCACATTTCAGCCATGCTAACCCTGCCTTCTGAGGTGCTGGCGGTGCCCTGGCTACGTTGGCGACCTCTTCCTCCTCCTCTGCCTTCGCCTTGTGCTTCCACCGTACGCCCGCTGTCAGGTGGGAATGCCACCAGCAGCGCGTCTACCAGCGTGCGCTTGTACTCGCGCATCTTACGATCCCGCTCCAGTGAGGGAATTAAGGACGGTACGTTGTCCTTGTAACGGGGATCCAGCAGGGTGGCCACCCAGTAATCAGCACCAGTTAAAATGTGGGCAACTCGGCGGTCATTGCGGAAACACTGCAGCATGTAATCGCTCATGTGTGCCAGGCTGCCCAGAGGCAAAGAAAAGCTGTCCTCTGTGGGAGGTGTATCGTTTGTGTCCTCTGTATCCCCCCAGCCACGCACCAGTGATGGCCACGAGCTGGTCTGGGTGCCACCCTGCTGTGAAAATGCCTCCTCCTCCTCCTCCATCTCCTCCTCCACCTCGTCATCCTCCAGAACTGTTCCCTTTCTGCCGGACAATTGTGTACCTGGCGTTTGTTGGTGCAGGAACCCACCCTCGTAGCCACTTGTGAAAGACTGCCCTGAAAGCCTTTGAAATGATCCCGCTTCCTCCTCCTCCTCCTCATCCTCCTGTGCCACATCCTCTTCCATCATCGCCCGAAGCGTTTTTTCAAGGAGGCATAGAACTGGGATAGTAACGCTAAGAACGGCGTCATTGGCACTGGACATGTTGGTGGAGTACTCGAAACAGCGCAACAAGACACACAGGTCTCGCATGGAGGCCCAGTTATTGGTGGTGAAGTGGTACTGTTCCGCAGAGCGACTCATGCGTGATTGCTGCAGCTGAAACTCCACTATCGCCTGCTGCTGCTCGCACAGTCTGGCCAGCATGTGCAAGGTGGAGTTCCACCTTGTGGGCACGTCACATATGAGGCGGTGAGCGGGAAGGCCGAAGTTACGCTGCAGCGCTGACAGGCGAGCAGCAGCAGGGTGAGAACGCCGAAAGTGCGCACACACAGCCCGCACTTTCTGCAGCAGCTCTGGCATATTGGGGTAATTTTTAAGGAACCTCTGGACCACCAAGTTCAGCACATGCGCCAGGCAAGGGATGTGCGTCAAACCGGCTAGGCCCAGAGCTGCTACGAGATTTCGCCCATTATCGCACACCACCAGACCGGGCTTGAGGCTCACTGACAGCAACCACTCATTGGTCTGTTGTTCCATGTCCCTCCACAACTCCTGCGCGGTGTGGGGGTTTTTCCCCCAAACAGGAAAGTTTTAAAACTGCCTGCTGTCGTTTACCCCTGGCTGTGCTGAAGTTGGTGGTGAAGGTGTTACGCTGACCGGATGAGGAGGCGGTAGAGGATGAGGAAGCGGAGTAGGAGGAGTTAGCAACAGGAGGCAAACTGAAGCGCCCTACAATCCTCGGTGGTGGAAGGACATGCGCCAAACTGCTATCTGCCTCAGGCCCAGCCGCCGCTGCATTTACCCAGTGTGCTGTTAGGGAGATATAACGTCCCTGACCGTGCTTACTGGTCCACGCATCCGTAGTTAGGTGGACCTTGCCACAGATGGCGTTGCGCAGTGCACACCTGATTTTGTCCCCCACTTGGTTGTGCAGGGAAGGGATGGCTCGCCTGGAAAAATAGTGGCGGCTGGGCACGACGTACTGTGGGACAGCCAATGCCATCAGGCTTTTAAAACTCTGCGTCTCCACCAGATGGAATGACAGCATTTCAAAGGCCAGGAGTTTTGAAATGCTGGCATTCAGGGCCAGGGATCGCGGGTGGCTAGGGGGGTACTTCCTCTTCCGCTCCAATGTTTGGGAGATAGAGAGCTGAACGCTTCCATGGGACATTGTGGAGATGGTTGGTGACCCAGGTGGTAGTGTTGCTGGCAGATGCTCTGTTTGCGGGGTGGCAGGTGCCACTGTCACTACAGAGGTGGATGAAGAGGCCGAGACTGCAGCAGAAGAGGAAGCAGGAGGAGCCAGAGACCTTTCTTGGTTTTTGAGGTGTCTACTCCACTGCAGCTCGTGCTTTGCACTTAGATGCCTGGTCATGCAGGTTGTGCTCAGGTTGAGAACGTTTATGCCTCGCTTCAGCCTCTCATTGCACAGCGTGCAAACCACTCGTGTCTTGTCATCAGCACATTGTGTGAAGAACTGCCACGCTGGGGAACTCCTTGGACCTGGCTTTGGTGTGCTCGGTCCCTTGCTGCGTTGGGCAGTAGCAGACATACTGTCTAGCTGACAGACGCTCCGCTTTTGCACCCTGCTCCCTCTTCTGCTGTGCTGGTGGCTCTGTGCGACCACCGCCTCTTCCTCCAAACTACACTGGTCACCTGCATAACGTTGATTCCATGTGGGGTCGAGGACCTCATCGTCCTCCACATCATCTTCCACCCAGTCTTCACCCCTGCCCTCCTTGTCTGTCTGCACAATTGCGAAAGCAGCAGCAGTTGGCACCTGTGTTTCGTCATCATCCGAGACGTACTGCGATGGTCCTCCCATGTACTCATCATGAAACATAAGTGGTTGGGCATCGGTGCACTCAATCTCTTCCACTTCTGGGGCAGGGCTAGGTGGATGGCCCTGGGAAACCCTGCTAACAGAGTCATCGAAAAGCAGAAGAGACTGCTGCATGATTTGGGGCTCAGACTGCTTGGCTGATTTGCAAGGGGGTGAGGTGAAAGACTGATGGGCATGGGTTTCAGGTGCCAACTCTGTTCTTTCATCAGAAGAGTGGGTGGGAGACAATGTGAAGGAACCCGAGGCACTGTCAGCAACCCAATCTACTATCGCCTGTACTTGTCCAGGCCTAAACATTCGTACAGCCTCATTAGGCGCGACAAAATACCGCCGCAGGCTCGGTCGCCTACTCGCACCTGAGGAAGGTGTTTCACTTGTGCGTGTATCTGGCACAGATCCACCACGTCCTCTCCCTGCAACAGGAGCTCCACCAGCAGCACCACGACCGGGGCCACCACGTCCCTTTGACCTTCTCCTCATATTTTCAAAATTTAGGATCTTGCCCTAAATGGGTGTTTTTGGAAGCGCAGAACACACCCACAGTACGTAACCGCTGAATCGCACAGCTACAGAACTGCAGAAAATGCTATTCAAAAAAATGTTGTTTTTTTAGTATAGCACAGTAGGAGAAAACTATATAGAAATTGTTTATTTCACACACCTCAAAATATTTATAACACACTGCAAACTTTTTTTTGTGCCACTAAACGGCGTTTTTTGCAAGCGTACATTAAAGTGCAAATTTTTTTTTTTTTTTTGCCCTAAACGGGTCTTTTTTTGCACGAGCAAAATAAAATGCTTTTTTTTTTTTTTTTTGCCCTATGGGTCTTTTGGAAAAGAGCACAATAAAGTGCCTTTTTTTTTTCCTCTAAAAGTTCGATTTTCTCTGACACTGGGCTCATGGCAGTGTAAAAAGACTGCACTGCAACACAAATAGGTAAACCTATGCAGATCGCTGATTTTAATCTCTGAATCTGGACTCCTATATAATATTCTCTCTCCCTGAAAGCACCAACACAGGAACCTGGCCCTACACTACACTATCTCTCTATCTTTTCCCTCAGATTGTAGAATCAGGACTACCTCATCTATTTTTCTATCTCTCCCTAAAAGCAGCAGCAGCAGACTAGATCCTCTCCCTATCTATTCTGAAGCAGAGTGACGTGTGTGCTGTGTGCCTCTAGCTTATATAGAAGCTGGGTCACATGTTGCACTGACCAATCACAGCCATGCCATTAGTAGGCATGGCTATGATGGCTTCTAAGGGCACACCAGCTAATCAAAAGGTGATTGGCTGGCCCCTGAAGCATTTCTAAATGCGTTATTAGATTGCCGAACCCGAACCCGGACTTTTGGGCAATGTCCGGGTTCGGGAAAAAGCTAAAGTTCGGTACGGACCCGAACTTTACAGTTCGGGTTCGCTCAACACTATTAGGCATAAAAAACCGCGAAGCGTCAAAAGACGCGCGATAACGCGCAAAAACGCGCAAAAACGCCGCAATCGCGTTTTTCAGCTCCGACGTTTTTTGTTTTTTTGGGTTTTTTTTATAAAATAAAAATTATACAATAACATGGACAGGCGTTTTTAAGCTGTAAAAAACGCAGCTGTAAAAACGTCAGTGGGCATGAGGCCTAATGCTTCATATGCTTTGAGACCCCTCAGTGAGCGCAGTAAGATCATCTACTTTTTAAACTGCCTGCTTAGGGAAGTAATAAGACTTTGACCGACTAACCCAGGACTAATAGGAAGCAAAGACATTTTCAATGATTAACTATTTCTTAGGTGTTAATCGGTTTTAACTGACACACATGCATTAAACAGTTACTATTATATTCTTTAGATGTAAATGCTATGCCAAACTAATGCACAAGGGCATTATTGGAACAAGGTCAGTTATGAACTATATTACTATATATGTTATACTTAGTATTATCTTTTCTAAACTAAAAGCAGCTATCCTTGTTATTAATGACAAAATCTGCAGAAATGTATATTGGTGGTCCTTGTATGTTTGGTCATGTCTTTTGTGGATCTGTTATTTATATACACTCACCAGCCACTTTGTTAGGTACACCTTTCTAGTACCAGGTCGGACCCCCTTCTGCCTTCAGAACTGCCTTAATTTTTAATGGCATAGATTCAACAAGGTGTTGGAAACATTTCTTTAGAGATTTTGTTCCATATTGACATGATAGCATCACACAGTGGCTGCAGATTTGTCGGCTGCACATACATGGTGTGAATCTCCCATTCCACCACATCCCAAAGGTGCTCTATTGGATTGAAATCTGGTGACTGTGGAGGCCATTGGAGTACAGTGATCTCATTGTCATGTTCAAGAAACCAGTGGTGAGATGATTTGAGCTTTGTGACATGGTGTATTATCCTGCTGGAAGGAGCCATCAGAAGATGGGCACATTGTAGTCATAAAGGGATGGACATGTTCAGCAACAGTACTCAGGTAGGCCGTGGCATTTAAACAATGCTCAATTGGTACTAAGGGGCCCAAAGTGTGCCAAGAAAAAATCCCCCGCACCATTGCACCACCAGCTTGATATATTGATACAAGGCAGGTTGGATCCAGGCTTTCATGTTGTTTAGGCCAAATTCTGACCGTACCATCTGAATGACGCATCTGAAATCGAGACTAGGATTAGGCAATGTTTTTCTAATATTCTGTTGCCAGATTTTGGTACGAATTGTAGCCTCACTTTCCTGTTCTTATTTGATAGGAGTGGCATCCGGTGTGGTCTTCTGCTGCTGTAGCCCATCTGCTTCAAGTTTCGATGTGTTGTGCGTTCAGAGATGTTATTCTGCATACCTTGGTTGTAATGAGTGGTTATTTGAGTTACTGTTGCCTTTCTATCATCTCCAACCAGTCTGCCTATTCTCCTCTGACCTCTGACATCAACAAGGCATTCTCCTCCACACAACTGCCACTCACTGGATATATTTTTTTTCGGACCATTGTCTGTAAACCCTAGAGATGGTTGTGCGTGAAAATCTTAGTAGATTAGCAGTTTTTGAAATACTCAGAACAGCCTGTCTGGCACCAACAACCATGCCACGTTCAAAGTCACTTAAATCCTCTTTATTCCCCATTCTGATTTTATTATTATTATTTGGGTAGTTTCTGTTGTCATTATGATTTAAAAAGAGTAAACACAGTTGATTGATAATAAATGGCTTCAGCCAAACACTAACCATGAGTGAAAGAAAAGTGTTTGTGTTATCATTCATATTCTCTGAAAAATGGCCAAGAAATCATAAATTCTGCCAGGGTATGTAAACTTATGAGCATGACTGTATTCCTTGCTAAAGGACATCATTTTTATCAAGTTTTTATGGGTAAAGTCCTGCTTTAAGGACACTTCCTGGAAATGAGGATGGTAGTTGGTGGAGTTTAGCCATTGAGGCAAGGACAATCAGGCCCTAACGCATATATTTTCTGGTGCCTTCCCTTACATAGGATTTTTACTTCTAAAATGCAGCACAAGTTCACTCCTTGTCCTGGTTGCCAAGGAAGTATTTTTCAGGGCAACTGCTAGCTTTTTATCAGAGCAAGCAGTTAAAGCGGAGGTTCCGCGACCATTCGTTTTTTTTTTTTTTCGTATTAAATCAGTGGATTTATATATCGCAATTGAGTACTCACTTTTTAGGTGTCTTGCAGCATCACCCGTCCGTTTTCATAGTAAAGATAAACTTTTATTATTTTATCTATGCATTTGCCATTTTGCTTGTGGGCATTGTGAAGCCCACAAGCAATTGCTTCCTGGATGCGGTGTATGCTCGGCTCCCGGCATTCACCGCTCTCGGGGATGCGCACTCTCTATGGCGACCTGCGCCGTAAGCATTATGTTTGTCATAGCAACGGGCGGCGTCATCCCCAGTAAACGCCGCGTGAGCTCCCATAGATCACTGCGGCTCACTCTCGGGATGCGCACTCTCTACGGCGACCTGCGCCGTAAGCATTTTAGTTGTCATAGCAACGGGCGGCGTCATCCCCAGTACACACCACGTGAGCTCCCATAGATCACTGCAGTGCTGGGGAGACGCCTACTCCCGCGGGAGTCAGATTATTCAATGCTAAGGTATTTTGCTATTTTGCTATTTAAAAAAAAAAAAAGGCAGATTTTAGCTTCTACATGCACACTGATGCGGTGGAGACAGTGATGAGTTTTTGGGTGAACCTCCGCTTTAACCAAAAGAATATCTTCCCAAGAATGGCAAACAGTGCTCTGTTCCTCCTTTGATTTTCTGCCATTAAGTAGGCTACAAGAACATATGGCTGTAAAAATAAAACAGTCCTGTACACAGGAAATGTGTAAGCAAAAACATTTTAGGTTAAAAACCATTTTAAAGTAAGTAAATGAAGGAGTTTTACTAACTGACAACAAAGAAATTGACCCAGATGGCTTATTTAGTAATAAAATAGCAGTTTGTGAAGCACAATAAGCCATATAAGCCAGATAAGCCATGAGCCATATAAGCCTCCGCTCCTCCCAGCAGACTTCCTACTCTCTAACTCCCTTGTTACCACCTCCTATGCTTGCCCTCAGGACTTCTCCAGAGCCTCTCCCATCCTCTGGAACTCCCTGTCCCAGTATGTCCGATCAGCCCCTACCCTGTCCACCTTTAGGAGATCCCTGAAAACTCATTTATTCAGGGAAGCCTATCCCATATCCACTTAACTGTCCCCGAGCCACCCCCATCAAATCATTCTCTGCAGCTATTACCTTTTGTACCATCACCCCCTCCCTTTAGAATGTAAGTTCTATGAGCAGGGTCCTCCTGTACCTTTTGCATTGAACTGTACTGTAATTGTGTTACATTGTAAAGCGCTGCGTAAACTGTTTGCGCTATATAAATCGTGTATTATAATAATAATAATATTAGACAATCCGAACAGATAGATCAGGCTAAAGTAAATAAAACACAGATTGGCTTGTGTGAATGTAAATTTCATGAGCTTTATAGCCTACTATGGTATTAAGATCTCTCACTAAAGGACCTGGCCTTCCATACAACAAAGTTTCATTGCTTCCACTATAGGACCTGACTTCCCACACCTTGAAGTCTCATTACTTCTGCAACTGCAGAAAGGGGATTTATACCTATCAATATTCTTCATTAATTAAAGAAATATTTAACAAACAGGGTGAGTCTTCCATGTACAGTAGCAACCATGGTGGGTGGACAAAACCGGA
This sequence comes from Rana muscosa, assembly GCA_029206835.1. Lineage (NCBI taxonomy): Eukaryota > Metazoa > Chordata > Amphibia > Anura > Ranidae > Rana > Rana muscosa. The sequence goes on from CM055116.1 coordinate 295,281,428, forward strand.
AACTAACAATAAAGCCCTGTACACACGATCGGATTTCCTATGGATTCTAATCCAATGGATTTTTCCATCGGTAATCCGATGAAGCTGACTTCCATCAGTCTTGCCTACACACCATCAGACAAAAAAACGATTGTTCAAAACGCTGTGATGTAAAACACTCCGACGAGCCGAGAAAAATGAAGTTCAATGCTTCTGAGCATGCGTCGACTTGATTCTGAGCATGCGTGGGTTTTTTCTCCGATGGAGTTCCACACAGACGATCGGAATTTGCTATCGTTTTTTTTTTCATCGGATAAATTTAAAACATGTTCTATTTTTTCTCACCGATGGAAAAAAGACCGATGGGGCCCATACACGATCGGTTTGTCCGATGAGAAAAGTCCATCGGACTGTTTTCATCGGTAAAACTGATCGTGTGTACACGGCTTTAGAGTTCTTACCCCTGAAGATAAAACAAACCTGAGAGAAATACATGTTCCACTATAAGATTCTGACTTTCCATACCTTGAATTCTCACTACTTCTACAACTGCAGAGAGTTTTATTTTTTTTACCTGTCTATATTCTCAATGAATTAAAAAATATTTAACAAGGAGGGTGAGTCTTTCTTGTAGCAACCATGGTGGGAGGGCAATACTGGGAACTAATAATTATGCCGTGTACACACGGCCGTTTTTAATGTCATTGAAAAAAACGATGTTTTTCTCGAAGTGATTTTTCGTGTTTCCTCTCAAGCCTGCCTTGCCTACACACTATCATGAAAAAAAACGCTCGAGCAAAGCGCGGTGACGTACAACACGTACGACGGCACTATAAAGGGGAAGTTCTATTCGGATGGCGCCACCCTTTGGGACGCTTTTGCTGATCCTCATGTTATTAAAGTTTGGTGAGAGCCGATTCGTGCTTTTCAGCTTCATGCTCTTCAGTCCGTTACAGCGCGACGAATGTGCTATCTCCATTATGAACACTAGTTTTACCAGAAGGAGCGCTCCCGTCTCATACTTGATTCTGAGCATGCACATTTTTTTTCCCCTCGTAAAAGCCTACACACTACCGTTTTTCACGACGTTAAAAAGAACTACGTGCAAAAATAGTGCAGGTTCTATTTTTTTTTAGGCCATTTTTCACGTCGTTAAAAATGCTCTGGAGCCTACACACGATCGTTTCTAATGACCAATTTAAAAAATTGAATTTTTCACGCCATGAAAAACGGTCGTGTGTACGCGGCATTAGAGTTCTTACTGCTGAAGATAAAACAAGCTCGAGAATAATACAGGTCCCATTATGGGACCTGACTTTTCATAGCTTGAAATCTCGCTACATCTGCAACTGCAGGGAGGGGCTAATACCTGCCTATATTCTCCATAAATTAAAGAAATATTTAAGAAGGAGGGTGAGTCTTCCTTGTAGAAACCATGGTGGGTGGACAAAACTGGAAACTAACATTAAGAGTCCTTACCCCTGAAGATAAAACAGGCTTACAAGCTTGAGAGTAATACAGGTCCCACTATAGAACCCGACTTTTCATACCTTGAACTCTCACTATGTCTGCAACTGCAGGGAGCGTTTTTTACCTGTATATATTATCCATAAATTAAATAAATATTTAACAAGGAGGGTGAGTCTTCACTGTAGCAACCATGGTGAGTGGGAAAAACTGTGAACTAACGATTAGAGTTCTTACCCCTGAAGATAAAACAAATTCGAGAGTACTAGAAAATATAGGCATTTTCAAAAACTAAAATATTACTTTGGGGTGGGTTGATTCTAAATTAGCCAAAATATACTTAAAATATGTTTGTTTTTTTCGTGAATATAGGATTTAGCCTCGCTAGAGTCATTTTAATTCCTATTTCAGACAAAGTCACCAAGATGTTGGAATGTAGCAGTAAAATAGCCTACAGTCATCTGATTTGATTATGCCATGGAGAACCAAGAACAAAGCAGCATTAAAGTTTTAGACCACACTTCTCAAGTTACAGCATTGCCTGCTAAGTCATACTGCAGTGGGCTCCACACACTTGACTGTGCCAGAAGACAATATGCAAAAGTAATTATAGATTGCTCGGAAAACATTCCTGCACACAGAGACCTTTCTGAAGATAAAAGTATATGGACTGAAGAAAAACCCATTGCTTTCACTCACAATATGAATGCCTGTAGAAAGTTATTTTAAGGGCATTGAGCATGATTGAACACAAAACATTGCATCTTTTTCTATTTAACAGAGTTCCAGGTGTCTTTCATTCCTAACTTTCCTTGACATTTTATGGTTGATTTTATGGAAGACTAGTTTAGTTTTTCAAGCACCCATTTTGTCTCTTTAAACCTGAATATAACTCATTCACCACTTCTGTGTGTGGTCTCCTGTCTACTGCAATATGCCGAGTGTCTAAGCTGTTTCAATATAACTTAAAATTCATCTCCCCTTTCAGAAGATCACTATAGAAATGAGCAGACAAAACACTGCCATTCATAGTTTACTTAAATTGACCATTATACTGCAGAGTATTATATGATATTTTCTAACTACCGTAACTTTGGCCCTTTACCTATAAAAATTGAAAAATAGATGCAGTCTTTTTTTTTTTTTTTTTTTTGATTCCATTATTATAACACGCTTTGTTCATAAAAGAGCCATATATTTCAGCAGCAGTACTATAGACACCATTTATAAACTGGAATCTCTCCCCAGATTTACAGCTGTTGACATTTCCTTGGCTGTTATATAAAACCTTGCACATCAGCCATGATTTTTAATCCAATAAATGTTACAACAGCTACTGTTTTGCCTTACTTGTTTTTGGGGAGCGACCAAGACATGGTGGGAAAAGGGAATATCTCATTTCAGTAAAAATACAAGTGCAATGACAAGAAGATGAAGAGCTTTTTCTAAAGATATGTTTTTAAAAATGTGGATGCTCTCTTATAAATCAATAGACTTTGTGACACAGTCCATCTAACCTAGTTATATCTAACTGGCATGCTAAGGGAACATGTAGTGCTTCTGCTTTAAAATGGCATTAAGGTCAGGAGTCAAGACAGTTTTTGGAAGGAACCTTTGAAGCACGGACCTTGCACATATATACAAGACTGGACTTTTCAGACTTTAGTCACCGCATGTATGTTTGGTAGGATTCAAGTATTTATAGTACACAGGCTGCACTTTTTTATACTGTATTTAAAAGAGAAGTATGGGTTTCCTTTTTTTTGCTTACATCTATTCTATGTGAGCTGCTGATATCTATAAACCTTTCCAGCCCTCTCAGAAGTGCCCCTATTCTGTTAAAATCGTGATAAATAACTGTGGGAGGTTCTACAGTCTTTCATACAGCATCATCCAGACAATGGTGTGAATATAGAGTCTGGATACACCCCCTTTTCTGTCAATTTGCTTGACTGATGTCAGCTCTCCTCCCTCTGCTTGTTTCTGAGACTTCACAGAGCATAGCTTCTCCCCCCTCCCTTCTCACTTCTTTCTCCTCCCCCTCCCTATCTATCAGCACAGCCACGTCTATTAGGGGAGTGGGGACAGAGGCAGAGGGTGTGTTGGTGTGTTGGTGTAGATGTACACACCCCTTGAAACTTTTCAAACTGAAAATGGACTGTTTTTGCCAGCGGAAGGAAAGTTCATGTGCAAATTCTATAAAAACTAAAAGAGGTAGGAAAAAAAGATTAGCTGATATTTGACTAATGTGATATGTACTAGTTATTTAACCCATCCCATACTTCTTCTTTTAAAAATTTATCAACAGACCTGCATTAATCTGGCTTTTATATTTACCTGGAGCTAACTTTGATTCTTATACATACCCTTCATGTGAGTTGTTCAATCAATATTAACAGTGGGATGTAACTTGTATATATGTTTAAATAATTCCTAATTTTGCTTTTTTATCTAAAGTGGCACCTGGCAAAGAGCAAATGGATGGATGGTCTGCATGACTAAGGGCAGGAACATGTCAGAAAAGGGTTAAACATGTGAGTTCAATATGGAAGAGGTGAAGGTCTTACCGGAGTGGGGGCTGAAGGTGAAATGGGTAGGGTGGAGCTGCAAGGGTTGTTTGTGTGAAGGATACTGGGTTTAAATTCTGAAAAACTGAGGCGAAGGGATAGTTTCCCCACACACCCGCCCTATATTAGTGGTTCATTTTCAGACTGTGGTTGAATGAAGGTATTGATAATAATAAAAAAGTTGTTATAGAAACTAGGTGGGTCAGGGTGTCTCCGGGGGGGGGGGGGGGTTCAGAAAATACTTGAATTGTTACAAACGTCTGGGGACCATCTATGGTTTGGTTAGCTATTGGTGGTTTTCCCACCCAGATCTAGGTAAGTTCGTAACATGTGCAATTCTAGTTATAAATTCATGGTTGAAATTGTTTATTGTTTGATGTTTATGTTAATGTTACATTATTTTTTTAATTTTGTAAATTAAATGGCTGCCGTGGCCATTATACCCATGTCACACAGTCCATGCTATTATTTCAAGAGTTAGTAGAAGAACTGAGGTTGACAACTTCTTTAGTCATGTTAGATAAATTTTCCCCATATCTTTTAAGGAAGCAGATTTCTGGCAAAGGCTTTTAAAACGTGACCCTGTCCCACTGTGAGATACAGCTGATTGCCTGAGAATATTTCATGAGCCTATGGGGCTGATTTACTAAAGGCAAATCCACTGTGCACTACAAGTGCACTTGGAAGTACAGTCCCTGTAGATCTGAGGGGCACATGCAAGCAAAATAAAAAACAGAGTTTTTGCTTTACATGATTGGATGATAGAAATCAGCGGAGCTTCCCCTCATTTCAGATCTTCCCCTCAGATCTACAGCGACTGCACTTCCAAGGGCACTTTCTAATACACTTGCAGTGCACAGTGGATTTGCCTTTGGTAAATAAAACCCCTGGTCTGGTAACATGGAAATGTGTAAACTTGATTAAACATAGGGCACATATTGTATATTGGGACATACTGGCAGTACATAAATGTATCTCCAAATGTGTTACTACCAATGTTTCTAATGCACTGTACTTGTGTCAGAATTTTAATCTATAAAAAAAATAGATTTAAAATCTGTTTTCTAATTGTATATTTTTAGTATGTTTGCTTCCATATCATTTTAAAGTTCCATTGTATTACATTTGTTTTGTTTCATACTGGTTTTGGGATGTGGTGCTAAGACTATTTTCTAAGCCCTTGATCCTTGTATTCCTGTATAAAATATTGTTTACCAGCGCTCCCATACTTGCTATTTTTGTACAGTGGGCTAAAGGCCCCTTAGCAGTGTGAAATCCCTAATCATTAGGACATTTGTAGCTATTGAGTATGTTTTAAATGCATTACGTTTTTTGATGCATTTTTAAAAACTCAATGGACCTTTTTCAATATGGTGCATTACACGTGAGTGGTCTGCATCTAATAGACCTTCCTGGAATATAGTTATAAATATGTTCACAGGTGCTACTTTAGTCTGTTGTACCTCAGCTAAGTTCATGTAATAATTAAAAAAAAAAGTGTAAAATGCTGGGAAAAAAACAAATATAATCCTCTGGAATCTATCCCAATCTGTCTGACTTTCTCCTACTTTGCCCACTTTCAGACGATCCCTGAAAACTCATCTCTTCAGGGAAGCCTATCTGGCCCACACCGAACAAATGTACATTTACTTTCTCCATCAGCACAACCCCCAGTTATTACCTCTTGTATCTCCTGACCTTCCCTCTTAGATTGTAAGCTCTAAAGTGCAGGGCCCTCTGATTCCTACTGTATTAAAGTGTATTGTATTTGTACTGTCTACCCTCAAGATGTAAAGCGCTGCATAAACTGTTGGCGCTATATAAATCCTGTATAATAATAATAATAATAATAATAATAATAATATGTGTGTGTTTGGGTGTGTGTTCGTGTATACAGCATATACTGAGTTTCACTTTTTGTCATTTTTTTGCTTGTAAATTGTATGGAGTCTCCTACAATTAAAAAAAAAGTTAACTTATTACAGCTTGTTTGATCTGCAATCATTTTTTTTATTTGTCATAATCTGGGACAGACTTAAGAGAGATTCTTTTATCTGCCGGATATGTACAGTAAGGGCAGGTACAATGCAAACATCCTCTCTAACCCCAAAACCACAAACCTTATAATACATAATCTATTGCTTTGTGAATAATTAAGTGTGTCACTCCAGTTCAATACTTTATGGAAGATTTAAGACAGCAAAAAGTATTGTGGGGTTGATTCACTGATACTTAAAGTGGAAGTTTAGTAAGAAAATTAAGTCCTGCTAGATCACTTCAGGCTGGCTCTTTTTGCAGGTATAGCTATGTAAAAATAAAAAATAAGTGCCTATACTGTTTAAAATTTTGCTGATAGCCTAAAGATTTACTGCTGCTCATGGGCTCTGGGCTTTAGCAAAATGGCATCCTCCGCCAAGAAGAAACAGGAGTGATTCTGGATGCAATTGACAGTACACACTAATTTTGGTAGCATAATTATTAATGTAGAATGCATTTTTCTTGCTAAAAAACATTATTTTTTTATCAAGTTGTTATGGTTAAAGTTCCACTTTTAGAAAATAAAATAAACCCCCATTCTAAAAAATGTATTAAAAGGCTAGAAAAAAACAGTAGTAATCAGTGGGCACTGTTAAAGTCTACCATCTTTGAGGCAACTAGATTATATGTCGGGCAAATTAAGCTTAAACAGAAGAAAAAACATGGTTCACTATAAAGGACATTCAAAGACACAGTAAGTGTAACTGATTGATTGAAAATGGTAAAAAAAATAGACAAAAGGAGGCCAAACACTTTATCATTGCTGCCAAAGCACAGAAAGAGGAGGAAATGGCTTAACCTATTAGGAGAAGAGACAATGCCTTTTTTGGGTACATCAGCGAAAAAATACAGTGGGATCACTAGAATGAAAACTGGGTGCAACACTTATTTTGGAGGGGGACTGGATGTAGAAAACCATTTGAGACAATTACCGGTACTTCTGTTCAGTCTTCTCAGAAATAAATTGCACTAACAATAGCAAGTTGGGTAATCATATTGGTTCTAGTAATGACAGTTACATTTCAGGATTTCTATAGGTATAGGTAGCAGAGGAACTGGCTTGCTTGAAACTTAATAAAGCAATGGGCCCTGATGGTATTCATCCCAGAGTTATAAATGAACTTTGAGGTATAGTTAGTGGACCGTTAACTAATCTATTTAACCTCCCTGGCGGTATTCCCGAGTCAGGCTCGGGGTGAAATTTCAGTACCAAAAGCGGTAACCCAGAGCCAGACTCGGGCTGCATCGCAGGATACAGGGAGAGTTACTTGCCTTGTCCCCTGGATCCTGCGATGTCTCCCCGCTGTGTCTGCAAGCTGTCTCCTCGCTCGATTCGTCATCAAACACTCAAAGTAATGACAGCGACAATTCTTCAACTGAGCAAATTTCTGTGTTTTTGATTTGATTACATTATTGAATCATTTTTATTATTATTATATTATTATTTATAGTTATTTATTATATGATAATTAATGATTTCGTGTTTCAAACTTTATCATACCCGGGATGTCTACTAGACTCTTGTTTGGACAGATTTAAAGCGGAGGTCCACCCAGAAAAAAAAAATACATTAAAAATCCCCCTCAAAAAAGAAAAAAAATATATAGAAAAATAATAATAAATTATACTCACCCGAAATGCCTGTTGCTCTGCGGAAGTCCCCTAATCTGCCTTCTGCTGTGCCTCTTCCTTGTCCTCGGATTGAGAACTTCCGTTTCCTCTTCTTGTGAATGGGGCGCGCTGCCTTCTGGGAACTGTGTGTATCCCAGGAGGCAAGCCGCCCTTTCACAAAGCGCTGTGCGAGTGGCGCATGCGCAGTAGGAAACGGGCAGTGAAGCCGTAAGGCTTCACAGCCTGTTTCCCCTACTCAGGATGGAGGAGCCGGGAACCTGGCAGCAGCGATCGATCGCCGTGGCAGGACCGACATCGCGGGTGAGTAGGACAGGTAAGTGTCCTTATTAAAAGTCAGCAGCTACACTGTTAGTAGCTGCTAACTTTAAAAAAAAAAAGCTGCACCTCCGCTTTAAGTGAGTTATTCCTAAGAATTACAGGCCTACAATATATAACGCCAAATTTCCATGCAAAATAATTGTACCGCTTTCAGCACCTAAAATCTGACATAATCATACCGCCAGGGAGGTTAATCAATCCCTTCCAACGGGAGACGCTCCCAATGACAGACGGACAACTAATATTGTATCTCTCCACAAGAATGGTAGCAATTAAGGGACAGTTGGTTTACCATATGTTGTTGCCAAATTAATGAAATCGCTCCTAAAAGAAGGATCATTAATCACTTACATTTTGCTGAACCCAAAGCAGCATGGCTTTACTGAGGGCAGATCATTTCAGACTAATCTTATTGAATTTTTTGACTATACTACTAACGGTTTGGACCAGGGTGGTGCTGTAGCCTATCTTGATTTCAGCAAAACATTTGATAAAGTTTCACGTAATGATCTTATTAAAGAGCTAGAACTTAACCCTAGATTGGTTCAGGGGGTATGCAGTCGACTAAAGAATAGATACCAAAGTGTGGTTGTAAATGTGGGGCTTATAGCCTTGCATTGAATGCATACCATGTGAGGATGCTGAGGAACAGTCCACTGCTGGAGCGCAGGAGAGCGCCGGCTGCTGTGGGTGTGCAGGATCAGGTAAGTAAAACTACTTTTCCCACCCCCTAAACCTAAACAAGCGCTTAACCCTAGCTACTTTGATAATTATGATTTTTTTTCTTGCCATGTATATAAATGGGTACAAACCAATTTAATAATAAGAGAGAGATTTTGTTCAATGGGAATAAGAGAGGTGTTTAAAGCGGAGGTTCACCCAAAATAACATCCATATACGAGCACACTCCTTACACAACTAACATGTCCAGTAGCCACATCTTCTTTTTTTTTTATGTTGTACATACCGTACTATTGTAATTTCAATTTCGGCTTCCGGGTACTCACTCCCGCGGGAGTAGGCGTTTCTATTCTGGCGCAATGTAATCTGGGAGTTCGCCCAGATGTGACATGTCCTGCAGAAAAAGTTCCCCCGGCGGATAAGGTCCCCCCTGTTTTGCGCAGGCGCGGCACGAACCTCAACGGAGTTTCCGAAAATAGCTGAACATGTAGAGCTGCGAGTCGGCTCTACACGGCGCCTGCGCAGTCAGCTCTACACGGCTCCTAGTCATTGCGCAGGCGCCGTGTAGAGCTAACTCGCAGCTCTACATGTTCGGCTATTTTCGGAAACTCAGTTGAGGTTCATGCCGCGCCTGCGCAGTACAGGGGGGACCTTATCCGCCGGGGGGACCTTCTTCAGCAGAACACCGTCCACCGCTACCAGGAAGCCAGTGCTTGTGGGCTTCACAATGCCCACAAACAAAATGGAAAATTCCTACGGCTGATTTTAAAAGTGCATCTTTTGTCTGAAAAAAGACAGGGGAGGTTTGAAGTCACCAAACACGTGAGTACTAATTGGTGATCTAAAAATACTTTGAACGTAAGCGAAAACGAAAAAAAGATTTGCCGCGGAACCTCCGCTTTAACTAAACTGGACATACCGGTGTGTTTCTGATCCTTATGTTCACTGTGTGCAAGTCAGGTAAAGGTCTGTTTGAGAGACTTGCAGCTTGTTTTTTCCTCCTCATATTTTGATAAGCATATGGCTTTCTATATGTGAACAATGACCATTCATAATTATACTGATGTTCTTTTAATGGCATTTTCATAATTCTTATCTATTTATTTGTTGTAGGAGTGCAGGAGCACCAGCATGAGAAGATTGTTTCGGTTGCATTTAATGGATCCATCCACAGCCCCCGGTTTCCCCACTCTTATCCAAGAAGCACTGTGTTGGTATGGAAATTGGTTGCACTGGAGGAACATGTACGGATACAACTGACCTTTGATGAAAAATTTGGTCTAGAAGACCCAGAAGGTGATATATGCAAGTAAGTGATGAAGGTATATAGTTACAAACCTCAAAAACACTTGCTAATTTCAAAGTTTTAAGTGGGTCAGGTATGATCACATACCAGACTGTTGAAACACTTTTTGGGACATTGCTTATTCACTGCTATTTTCACAGTAGGAAAGATAGGCATTGTTTTTTGCAGTTATGGTGGTTTTAAGGTATTTTTTAAGGTGAGAACGGCCATTCACAGAGCACCTTATATTTTTTCAAGGTGTTCTCTGATTGGATGAGGTCTAAATGAGGGGTGGCCTATAGCAGGGCACATAGCAATGCACTGGACATGTTGATGTTGAATGACTGTCCACTGCCAGAGCATGGGGGAGCTCTCCCCTAGACAAAGCAAGTAATTAACCCTTGCAGTTGGGCTTTAAGTACAATCTTAAAGAAGTACTGGTGTACTTTAGCATAGCACTTCAGCTAAGAAAATGAGCAGAAAACTACTTTGCAAAACACCAAAACGAATGCAAGTGACCCTTATTTCACCCTCCAGGTCTTAGATATCTCTGTTTCCGAGTTTGCTTCCTAATCTCTGCACCTGGTAACATGCTCTCTCATTTGTGTCCTTTCCCCTTAAACTCTGTTTCCTTCACCTCTCTTTTCCACCCCACAGGTTATATTTATCATTCTCACTGCTTTCTTCTCCCTTTTACTGCACTCATCACCTCCTGCTAATTCTGAACCCACATTCTGCAAAGACCTCCAGGACACTGGGGCATATTCCTTCATATAAATCAGTCTCCCATATTTCTTCCCTCACCTTTCTGCTTCTCCTATCCTCTGGGGATATATCTTTAAAACCTGGCCCTCCATAATTTAACATCCACCAACATACCCAACAAAATCAAATTTCTATCCTTTTTTTTTTTTAGAACCGGCCTACCCTTCAAATGTGCTTTTTGGAATGCCTGCTCAGTTTGTCCATGACCTTCTTATCACTATCTCCTTTAACCTACTTGTTATTACTAAAACCTGGCTTCAAAAATATTACAGCGCCCCTTCAGTTGCCCTCTGCCATGGTGGCCTTCAATGGACTCACTCACCCAGGCCCAGTGAATGAAATGCTTCTATCCTCAAAAAGCACATTTTAGGTCTTCCCTTACCTTTCTCTTTCTGTCCTTCTCCTTTTTTTAAAGCTCACTGTACTTGTCCATTTTTTGCAGTTTCTTTGAGGATTCCTGTGATCTATTGGCCTCATGGACCAGTGTTAGGCTTCCTTGGTGCCTTCCCTGCCTGTCTACCCTGCTTTCTCTCCTCTGAAATTATCACAATTATTCTTGGTGGCTTCATCATCCCTTTTAACCACCTCAATACCGCTTTTCCCTAACATACGGCCTTGTATTGAGGAGGTTATACCAGGATCATGGTTGCAGTTACAACCATAATCCTGGTACCGTTTGGTTTAGCCAGTTATTCTCTTTCTAGTAAAAGTGATTCAAGTGGCTATACAGACGCTTGATTACTTTTACAGGAGGCAGAATGGGGTCCCCCTTTTCCCACCACCTCTTTTTCCAGGCTCTCCTGTCCCACCGATGACCGATGGGCCTGGCTGCATCTGATGTACCGAGAAGGATGGAAGTAACCAAAGTTCCTTTCCCCCTTCTTTGACATCAGAAACCGTAGGTGACGAGGATTTCAACACTTCCATTTTTGGCTTGTTTATTTACAAGCTGTTATTTGCTTGTAAAGCAGCTGAAAAAAACGATCTTGGTTTAATCAGCTCTTCTGGAGGCCAAAGGAGAGATCTGGATTCTTATAGACCATAAAGAGGACCATGGCCCATGCTTTCACAAGAGATGTTGTTCATCCCTTGTGATAGCAATAACGTTGATCAAAAAATATAAAAATAAAGGTACAGTGTTAAGTTTTTTTTTATAAAATACATAATAAAATAATAAAAAAAAAATTAAAGCACCAATCGTTCAGTGTCCACTAATCCTTTCTGCCAAGCCCTCCATTGGCTGCTCGCCAAATGAATAAAAGTAAAAATACAAAAAATTACCTAGAAAGCCATCCACAACTCTGCACCCAGCTACATCAAGAGTCTCAAAATACTTAGCAAACAGTTATTTTCGATCCTCCATGGTCCTCTTGCTCTCTAGATCCCTTATCACCTAATTCCATGCTCGCCTCCAGGGCTTCCTCAGAGCTTCTCGTATCCTTCGGAACTCCCTACCCCAATCTGACTGGCTATCTCCTACGCTGTTTACCTTAAGGTGATCCCTGGAAGAGATGGCAATTTCCACCTCTTCAGAGAGGCCTATACTAAGTAATAAACTGTACGTTTACTTTCTCCATCAGCTTCATCCCTCACAGTAATAACATTTTGGATCACTCAACCTTCGTTTGTAGATTGTAAGCTCTAACAAGCAAGCAAGGTCCTCTGATCCCCCTTGTATTAAATTGTTCTGTAACTGTACTGTGTTCCTCAAACTACGCAAACTGTTGCTACTATATAAAACCTATATGATAATAATAATAATATTAAAATCGGCCATTCCATGGCACTTGCAGAAAGTGAGTGGTGAGTTAGAAGATCTCCCTGCTATAATAATGTAATCAAACCAATGTTACAGTAAGAAACATTTAATCCCCTCAGCACCCCTTTTGGATAAGTACCATCTTTACAGGTATCTCACCATAGATAAAATTATTAGTACTGTACTAGGGATAAATGTAATATGGCCTCAAGCTCTTTGCAGATTTTTAGCAAAGGTAATGATCCAATTACAAAGCTAAGGAATGGGAATTCAGAAAATCCCATCTAAACAGTGAGTACTGTATCTATGGCTAGCTGAAAATTGAAATAAAAAGCATTTTTTTTTTAAATATTAACTACAAAATGGCTTGTGTTGTAATTAGAAATGCAATATTTAAAATAAACTTAAAAAAGTGTTTTTTTTCCGGAGTTACAGAGAACAAAAAACTCGAACTAATGGTTGTCCTCTGTACATCATTAAGATCATTTTTAATATTACGAGAACGTTTTGACTGAGTCACCTTCCAGCGATAAGAATTTTATTTTATATTGTTCAAAAGAATATTATTTGACATCTTTGGAAAAAGTAATATTTTCACTTTACACTTCCCAAAGACTGTCATATTTCCCTTTTATTACATACAGATGCACAAAGACTTTAAAGTTTGAAACTGAGAAGTGCAATGAAGCTCTCACTTTAGTTTTTACCAGCTGTTTGCGACACTTAATATGTAGTATAGTGCTTAACATGTCTTACTGATACGTTCCCACTTGAGGCTTATAGATCAAACAAGAAAAAAAGTTACCGCATCCACATTTATGTTCCACTTAAGCTCTTGCATCTGTTTCTCTCTTTTAAGCTACATAATTCAGTACTACTGATATCATATTGCACATAGTATATAGGAAATTCTAAGTTTGTACATTGATTTTCACAGTAAACGGTTTATGTATTTTTGTTTGCATTCAGATTGCAGGAATATAGTTTCAGGCCAAATCCACAGAAAAAACAAAAAAAACAATTTATTTTAGTGTACAACTGGGCGAGTTGTAGCATCTACTGGCACATATTGTCTTTGTCTATAATTCTTGATGTCAAGTTATCTTTTCCCGATTAAAATGGTAACCACTCAGATCAGGTTATAGCTAGCAAAATGAAAGGTACACAAGGGCAGGTTAATACATTGCAATGAAAAAAAATTTAAAAATCCCGAGCATACTCTCCAGCTATTTAACGCAAAAGCCTAATTATAGGTTTCAACTTTTTTTGGCCTAAATTTGCAAATACATATGAAGCCACCCTAGCCATGGGGCTAGTGCAAAAATATTCCTCATCTATGACCTATCTTGTTATCAGAAAAAAGAGGAGGGCATCTTACTGTGAATTAGAGGGGTTAATTAAGCAGACAGATTGCAATGCGGTGAACATTTGTAGCTCCTATTAAAGCAACAGGAAGCTTGCCATAGGATAGCACAAGAACGCATAAGCAAAAGCAGTTATATGCAGTGACTTATTCATATGGCATTTGAAAATCAATGTGCATTTGTGCCCAAAACATGTAGTTTAGGAATTGCATAGATAATACGATAAGGCTTCTAATGCATAAAAGTATTTTGGCGTTGATGTGATTCAGCTTTTCCATTAGACACTGGCTTGACACTGTATATTCTATCAAATTAAATTTGTCATCCAAATCAACAAAAAATATATAAAAATACATTTTATTAATTATATTGCATAATATCAAACATGCATCATAGTCTAGGACCTCTGTTAGGTGTCAACTGTTGACAAAACAAGAAAAAAAGAAGGCAAAATCAGGGTAATATTTCAAGCTTTGGAAATCAAGAAAAGGGGTAGAATTAAATACAGTATTAAGTTTGTTATGGTGGTATATGAGATTTTATGTTTTACTTTATGTTTTGCTTTAAATTTGCAAAAGACATTTGCATTTAAATACAAAAACTCTTAAAATGTTAGTAAAGGCTAACTCTAACAATTCCTAAAAAATTTCCCCCACTGCATACCTATTCTGCTCACCCTGTATATAAAGATCTGTGTACTTTACATGTTTTTAATTTCTTCCAGTCACGTGTAAGGGAACACTTGTCAACAGCTGTGACTTCACCCATAGGCTCCCATGGCCCAGCTATTGTTGGGGCTCCCTTCTCTCCCCTGCAGCAGCTACTCACTGACCCAGGGGAGTTGGAGCTGCTTAAATACGTGACCAAACCAAATAAAAAATAGCTAAATACACAGATCATTTTTTTATTCACAGTATGCAGGGTAGATAGGAGGGAGGTGTAGGGGTAGTTTTAAAGTATAACTAAAGGTAAAACTTATTTTAGTCTTTAACCACTTAAGCCCCGGACCATTTTGTTGCTAAAGGACCAGGCTCCTTTTTGCGATTCGGCACTGCGTCGCTTTAACTGACAATTGCGCGGTCGTGCGACGTGGCTCCTAAACAAAATTGACGTCCTTTTTTGCACACAAATAGAGCTTTCTTTTGGTGGTATTTGATTATCTCTGCGGTTCTTATTTTTTGTGCTATAAACAAAAATAAAGCGACAATATTGAAAAAAATTACATATTTTTTACTTTTTGCTATAATAAATATCCTCAAAAAATATATAAAAAAACAACATTTTTTTTTTCTCCGTTTAGGCCGATATGTATTGTTCTACATATTTTTGGTAAAAAAAAATAGCAATAAGCGTTTATTGATTGGTTTGCGCAAAAGTTATAGCGTCTGCAAAATAGGGGGTCGTTTTATGGCATTTTTATTCATATATATATTTTTTTACTAGTAATGGCGGCGATCAGCGATTTTTATCATAACTGCAACATTATGGCAGACACATCAGACACTTTTGACACATTTTTGGGACCATTGTCATTTTTACAGCTATCAGTGCTATAAAAACGAACCACGGCTGGGATCTTAAAGGGGACGTACCTGTACACCCTTGTGCCCAGCCGTGCCATTCTTTCGACGTATATCGTCATGCGGCGGTCCTTATGTGGGTAATAGAGTGCAGAGGGACTGTAATGCATGTCAGCTTTTATTGCTATCTTTGCCAATGTAAAAAGTTGCAATAGGGGACACAGTCATTATGTGCTCTGCAAAAAAAATACCTTGACCAAGCTCCACAACACAGGGCTCTGCCCTGACCCTCTCTCATCATTGGCTTTGGTTGAGAGCAGCGGAAGCCAATGGCTCCCGCTGCCTCAACAAAGCCTCTGAGACCAGGGAGCTAATTGAATGAGGGCTCGGGTAAGTATAAGGAGAGGTGAAGGGGGATCCTACTACCAAAACATTTTTTACCTTAATGCAAGGAGCACATTAAGGAAAAAATGTGAAGGCTTTATAACCAGTTTAATGTCCACCAGGCTTCCTGGAACAACTTCCATGTCTACAGATACCTGGCTACTTATATTGTGCTTCAGACTTTTACCCTATAATTAAATTCCTGACAACCTCTTATCCACATATTTTTTATAACAAACACTGTATATTTAATGCCTAACATACACTGACCACATGTTTGAAACCCAGATATACTCCTCTACATCAATGTGTTCAGATTACTAACACTGCCAAAGCACAGTGTACCAAGTACCTTTAAAAAAAACCCTGATCCTTTTATGTTCACCCTATATAACGTCTCTTGATCCATGTTTGATCCCTCATTTGCCAAGCCAAAGTGCTTGAACGTTGACAGTATTGTTGGTTTGCACACTTCCGTTTACCTGATGGGTTCATTTTAGTTCTTGCCAGACTCTTTCATGCCCAGAGACACATTGAAATATATTTACTCCAAATTTTATTTATTGCATTTTTTTTCTGACCAATACAATAGAAAAACATCACAATACAAAGCAAACCACAACCAAAAATGTATATGAATTAAAACATGAACACAACTTGTTTATGCATGGCCACTGATCTACAGTACATCATGTCACACAGGCTACTGTTGCTGTTGAGGAATGCCAGCCAGTGGCAGGTGGACTACCATACCATCAGTGTGTTGCAGTGATGGTTATCTTGATGTCCCAAAATTTGGCAGGCATGGCACATAGCAGTGACATCACCAGTGATGTCAGTTATTTCAGCAGAATCCCATATTACTGAATGCTTTATAAGGGTAAGTTGTGAGAGAACTCTGTCTCCTACTTTCATACTTTTATAGCTTCACAATATTAATTTTTTTGGTCATCACTGAATATTTACCTACTGTATGTTTACAAATAGATCAGCTTGTCCAAATATGTATGTAGGCCCAGGACAGAAATGTAATTTGAAGTCTGGATTAATGGAAAAAAATATTCTCGCTGAACATAAGTCACAGAGACAAAATTCTGCTGGTTATATTTTATTACAAAGTTTAACTTTTTTTTGTTTTTTTTCTGGTACATAATCATTTTTGCTGTTATTATTATGCTCTGGGTAATGTCCTTCATACTTTGTCATATGTATTTAGAGTTTCAAATGATCTAACACAACTTATGTTGGTTTTGCCAATCTTACAGACTCTGATGCCACAGAAACCTGTATTTTGTATTGTTTATTGTATTTGGTATGTTCCCTTGTCCCCCAACCCCCCTCCCCCGTTCTGTCTTTAGCTAGTGTAGTCCATGCCTAGACACTCCCTGCCTTCAGAGACATAGTTTGGGAAAGTCATTATCTTTTTACACTTCACAAGATTGCAATAACATACTTTATACTGCACTTGGTAAAAGTAAAACTGTGTTGGCTTCAGCTTACACGTATTATTAAAGAGCTAACCTGCCTATGGTTTGTGCCAAATCAGCAAGTTTTTGATTTTGAAACAGAACTGTAAAGCCCTGTACACACGATCGGTTTTACAGAAGAAAACAGTCCGATGGACTTTTTTCATCGGACACACCGATTGTGTATGGGCCCCTTCGGTCTTTTTTCCATCAGTGCAATAAGCAATAAAGCACATAGTCTCTTTCTACACTGAGCACATTCTGGAATATAGACTCCGAGATCTGCATCAAAATTACACTGTTTATGAAAATTGTGGGTAAAATTACAGTCTTCGATATTACCTTTAATGTGTCTTATCTAGGGCTGCAACTAACGATTATTTTCATAATCGATTAGTTGGCCGATTATTGTTTCGATTAGTCGATTAATCGGTTAATAACCGTAAAAAAAAGTAATTTTGCTGCGATTTGCATTTTTACATTTTTTTTGGCCAATTTGATTAAAAAAACACAAATTGCCGCAAAAACACATTTATTACATGCTTTGCTGCAGCTTCTCCATTGAAGTATATTGAACCAAAAAAACAAAATAGCACAGTTTTACGTTAAAAAAAGTACTCGCCCTTTCCAAATATGCAGCAGCTGAAAAAAATCTGGGATGTGAACGTGTCCCATAGGAAACCATGTAAATGACCTGTAGTGTGTTTCTGCATAAAGCACCAAAAAAACACAGAGGTGTGACCCAGGCCTGAGATGTTTAGTAACATAATGGGGTTAAAAAAAAAACTAAAATTAGTACAAAAAGAGCAAATAATCGCTATAAGGGGTTCATTTTTTTTTCCATAAATGAATTTATTGAAAGAAAAATAAGGTTACATGTACATACAAGACATACAAGCTTATGAACATTTCAAGAATAACCAACATTTAAACAGGGCAATAACCGGTAACTGAAAGAGAGCAAATAATCCTGCTTAAGATTGCAAAGCAGTGTCAGCAGGCCTTTCTGGGGTCATGGCAAGGGGTTCATTTTTTACTGTGGGACAGTGAAAGTATTATTTTGGGTAGTGATTTGCTCTTTTTGTACTATAAAGGGCTCATTTTAGTTTTTTTTAACACCATTATGTTACTGGCCGATTAATTGATTATGAAAATAGTAATCGATTAATTTCATAATCGATTAGTTGTCGATTAATCGATTAGTTGTTTTGGCCCTAGTCTTATCCTACCTTTTAGAAGAAGATCTTTCCACAGTCTTGAAAGCTATGCATGTATTGGAGTCTTCTGTGTATTAAACTTTACATGTGGAAATACAAGAACTCTTGTTTCCAGAATTATCCCTGCTGATGATATTGCTGTGCTGTGATAGACTGTACTTGATTCCTACTCTGCACCAACACCTGCTTTCTGTAACTGCACACAATTACAGCAATATATTTCAGCAGGATCTTTGCATTTACTAGAGATAGACCCTTAAGGCAAAGCTGATTTGCAACAGGTAGAGATATCCACCACATCCCACAAAGTTAAGCCCGCCTTGAAACTAAATTCAAGTAAAGTAGACAGAGATAACTGATAATCTGATCTGTGGAAAAAGACTATGTAAGGAAAATACACTATGTTGCAGAAGAAGCTTTTAATTCTGCAGGGCAATTAAGCAATACACTTGCAAAGCTTAAAAGAACCTATGAAAGCTATAAAAGGCTGTTGGAAAAATATTCTTCTCTTCTATCAAGTATTAATATAGATGAGTCTATTCAAGGCCTAAGTAACTTTATTGCTTTACCAAAGACACATAAAATATTTAAAGGTCAGGTTATGAGTAGAGAACAGAATATCACAATTGCATGGACCTACATCATGCTGCTTACTATATCCAGATTCAAGATATAAGGAGGAACATACATTCTCCAGTACAACTTTCCCTTCTTTTCAAAGTTCAATAACTTGACCAAAGCCAAGAATGATTCACGCTACTCAATTATTTACTTGAGCATTTGTAGCCCCCCCCCCCCCACCCCACCAACTATAAGAAGAGAAAACCTAACCACTAGAAATATTGTCTCTGTAAGAAAGACTGGAGTTACACCTACCATGAGCGAAGAAAGGCGAAAGGATGCAAACTCATTCTGTCTCATCAACAAGAAACCACATCCTCTAAAAAAATATTGTACATTCAAGGGAAAGTGCTTTAAAAAATGCTAGAACCTTCTAAGGAACCATAGAATTTGCTTCAGATGTTGTGCATCTACAGGGCACTTTCTTAGAGACTGTTAAGTGCTTAGAATGCGACAGTGTCCTGCACTGAGGTCCCTTTAAACCAAACTCAACATCCCAACATCCTCTGATGACCTTACACTGGCATCAGATCATGGCGGGAAGAGCCAACAATGATATTAAAATGTAATGAGCTAGATCATGAAGACCTTTCAGAGGAAACTAGAGCTAAAATATGTCTGCTAAAGTGCTTCTCAGGGACAACCAAAGAAAGCTGTCAATATGTATGCTGCTTTGGACTACCCAAGCATTCATTTATTTGTCACTGCAGAGTTCTTCAATATGTTTAAGGTAAAGGGAGTAGCACTAGTTTACTCATTGCAAACATGAGCTGGCACAGTACCAACCGTGGCAAGAGTTGTCCCCATCAGCATGTTCGTCATTTCGGGCATCAAAGATACAGAAGAGATTTATTTTCCTGCACTGATGGAGTGCAGTCAAATACCAAATGACAAAGAGAAGATTCCTGTATCAGAAGATGCATGTTACATGCATGTCTTTTGAGTGAAGTGACACTAAATTCTGGTTTAAATAGAAACACAATTTATTCAAGTATGTATTCTTAACTCAAAAGTATATTCTATTGCTCTAAGCCTCCTTCAAATCTCCAAATTCCTTCTTTTTTTTCTTCTTCTCTCTGCTGTGATTTGACTTCATACTAGAGGGTGACTATATTTGCTCACTATTGTCCCACTGTATGTAGGAAAGTAGCCACCCCATTTTGCTCTCTACATGGACTGGGGACTATAGACTGTGGACTATGGGATTCGTAGTGTGCAAAGGGCTGTGCACATAACTGCAACTAATGCTGCGTGCACACAATCGGACATTCTGACAACAAAACCGTGGATTTTTTTCTGTTCGCTCAAACTTGTCTTGCATACACACGGTCACACAAATGTTGTCGGAAATTCCGAACGTCAAGAACGCGGTGATGTACAACACTACAACGAGCCGAGAAAAATTAAGTTCAATGATTCCGAGCATGCGTCAAATTGATTCAGAGCATGCGTAGGATTTTTGTGCGTCGGAATTGCCTACACATGATTGGAATTTCCGACAAGAACTTTTGTTGTCGGAAGATTTGAGAACCAGCTCTCAAACATTTGTTGGAGGAAATTCCGACAGCAAATGTCCGATGGAGCATACACACGGTCGGATATTCCGATGACAAGCTCACATAGAACATTTGTTGTCGGAAATTCCGACTGTGTGTACGTGGCATTAGAGACAAAAGGAGAGGTTCAGGAGCCCATGGAAGATGTTACATGATGGCATAAAACATAGAAATAAATGATTTAATGAACAATAGATTACAGGGCCATTAGGTAGTGGATGTGTATGAATTATGTTTGGGGGCTAGGAGTATTGTTTAGTGTAATTTTAAAGTTTCAAGACAAGTCTACATACCACCACTGGATAATAATGCCAAAATCGTGCTTCTACTGGGAAGAAATATCCTAACAGGCCATAAGGAACAAGAACAGTGCACAGGTGATCTTATGCTCATAGGACTAACTTGGATTGGGTCGTAAAAATTGGTAGCAAAAATTTAAGACATTTAAAAATGAAAATCCATGCAGTGCTCACTATTTCCACCTTTCCTGTTTGGTTCATTTAGCTTCATTGTTTCAATAATTACACAAAACTTTTTTTTTCCAATGTTGTTGTGCTGTTTAATGGACACTGTCCACATGTTTGGGTTTATGCAGTGATATAATGCAGCACATAAGTAACAAAGAAATTGCAGTAACTTATAGCGCCACATAATGGATTACCATATTCTGGGTTCTATGCATTACTGTGCTTTGTACTGTGGATTTGTCATCCTCCATTACCTTTAGGTTAGCAAATGCCCTTGTTATGTTGCCTAAACGATCCATAGGGATACATATTCTTTATACTTTCTCAAGTTTGTAAATACAAGGACCAGCTTATTTTGAAATGTCAAAAAACATATCCACATAGGAAGTTCATATTAAAAAATGTTATATTAAAATTAACTTTAAAGCCCTGTACACACGATAGGTTTTACCGATGAAAACAGTCCGATGGACTTTTTTCATCGGACAAACTGATCGTGTATGGGCCCCATCGGTCTTTTTTCCATCGGTGTTTAAAAATAGAACATGTTTTAAATTTATCCGATGGTTAAAAAACCGTTAGCAAATTACTATCGTCTGTGGGGAACTCCATCGGATAAAAAACCCACGCATGCTCAGAATCAAGTCGACGCATGCTCAGAAGCATTGAACTTAATTTTTCTCGGCTCATTGGAGTGTTCTACGTCACGGCATTTGGAACGGTCGGATTTTTGACTGATGG
This sequence comes from Rana muscosa, assembly GCA_029206835.1. NCBI lineage: Eukaryota > Metazoa > Chordata > Amphibia > Anura > Ranidae > Rana > Rana muscosa. The sequence goes on from CM055116.1 coordinate 295,303,254, forward strand.
TGTGTAGGCAAGACTGATGAAAGTCAGCTTCATCGGTTTTCCGATGGAAAAATCCATCGGTTAAAAAACCATAGGAAATCCGATCGTGTGTACAGAGCTTTAGAGAGATGTAAAATATTAGCACAGGCAAAACACTGAAGTAATAAACACCACAAGTGTTTTGCGTTACACAATGTACACTCTTTCCAATATGTAGCCAGTTCTCCCATAGGCAAGTGCTTCACTATTATATTAAAATGTACCTGAATTTTGAAAAAAAGCATGATGAAAACCAGAGCTATGTTTAGCGGTGCAGTATAAATAACCCAACATGTGGGAGCTGAAAATAACACAATCTGGGATTCACATACTCATCCAAACTCATTTCTGCTGCTGATAGGCAAGAGACTTTCTCAAGTCTGCCGAATGCCCCAAACAGATGAGTGTTATTAAATAGATATTATTATATTTTGTATCTAGCTGAAAACATAAAAAAATTAAAATGTTGATGACTTCTAATGTTCTGAGTTATTCTATCTTTGCATATTTAGGCTTTTTTTATTTGTAAAAAATGTAAAAAAAAAACACACCATGTCAGTAAAACATTTTTGTGTATAATAGAAGATTCCAGGCTACCAACCTATCTGCAAGTGTGATCCAGGTTGGGTCCATATTGTTTCTCTGCATAGTTTTTGCATTTTTGTTAGTGGAATATTACACTGCATAGGTCCAGTTTTTTTCCATCATTTTTGCTTGCACATGATTGGGTGATAGAAGTCAAACTCTAGGGAAAACTCCTTTGCAAAGTGCATTTTTCCTTGCAAAGTGCCACTTCACCTCCGGGAGATTTACCCCCTTCATAACCATTTTGTTTGCGATACGGCACTGCATTACTTTAACTGACAATTGTGCTGTCATGCAACGCTGTACCCAAATAAAATGTATGTCCTTTTTTTCCCCCACAAATAGAGCTTTCTTTTGGTGGTATCTGATCACCTCTGTGGTTTTTATTTGTTGCGCTATATACAAAAAAAGACGGACGATTTTGAAAAAAAAATTATATGTTTTACTTTCTGCTATAAAACATAAAAAAAAAGGAAAGGAAACTATAAAGGAAACTGGGGTCCACATTTTGGAGTTTATAACACTACCTTAGCTAGGTCTCCCCTCCTCTCATTTATGCACAGTAATCACTTCTAGTTTTAAATCTTAATTTTTAACCTTTTTTTTGGGGGGGGGGGGGCATTGGGTCTCCTCCGTATAGAGGGAGCTGATTTTAGCCCAACAAAGAATGGGGGAATAAACGGCTGTAGAAACCTGGTTTTGTATAGGGACAGATGGGGATATATTGCGATATATTAATATCTTGGGTCCTAGCCTGTATCCCCCCTTCCTACTTCTACTGGGGGGGGGGTATGGGGTATACCAGGGGGGGAACCTCATTTAGAGGGGAGGAGGTGGGAGAGGGGAGGGAGGGTATATACATATGGAACCCCTAGGTCTTGAATAGATATAAGGGGATATAGTGATTAAAGTGGTTCTACTGGAGTAGTCTATCACAGGTCCTTCCGACCGATCCAGGTACACGCACCCATATAGGTGGACGCCCAAATACCGTTTAATCGGTGAGCGTCTTTTTCTCTTAGCATATAGCTAATTGTATTAGGTAAAGGGGGGCTTTTCCCATCCCCCTTTCTTTTTTTTTTTTGCTATCTCTCTCTCCGGGCTGTAGACTACAATGGAGAATCTGAAAATATTTTCATTGAATGCTAAGGGGCTAAATACGCCAGAAAAAAGGAGGATGCTCCTGCATGATATGCGACATCTGGAAATAGATGTGGCTCTCATACAGGAGACACATTTTAGAGACGACAAAACCCAGATCTTAAAAAAACGTTTTTTTCCAACAGTATATCATTTGACTAATCAAGTAGCCAAATCAAAAGGGGTCTCTATCCTCCTAGCAGGGAGAATACCATGGACCTACATAGATTCGATGAGAGACCCAATAGGGAGATATCTGTTTGTGAAGGGTAAAATAGGAGATATAGGGGTCACATTAGCAACTGTATATGCACCTAATGATCACCAAGGCTATTAAATGCCTAATGGGATTTACAGAAGGACAACTGATCTTAGGGGGAGATTTGAATATAACATTAGTGCTGAAAGAGGACACCTCCTCGGGAGTCTCATCTATCCCCCTTAGTGCGCGAAATCGGGTGGCCCAAATTTTGCATAAAAATCAATTGATTGACGTATGGCAGCTATTTCACCCTAAAGAAAAAGACTTTACGTTCTATTCTCCTCCCCATAAAACTTACTCCCGAATAGATTTCTTCCTTGTTCCACACGCTCAACTACATTCAGTTAAAATGGCCAAAATTGGTACGATTACGTGGTCAGACCATGCGCCAATTTTTCTGACTTATGCACTACAGGACTCCACCTGGACTAGAGCTAGTCAATGGAGACTAAACAAAAGTCTTCTGCAGGACAAAGAGGTCCTGGAAGATGTGATTAAAGAATTAAAATTTTACTTTCAAACTAACGAGGTCCTGGAAGATGTGATTAAAGAATTAAAATTTTACTTTCAAACTAACCAAACTTTCAAACCCCAGACTGTGACCCAGGAGTTATCTGTGAAGCACACAAGGCGGTCATCCGTGGGGTGTTGATCAAACATGGTACAAGGATTAAGAAGAAACGTTCAGAACAGTTAAAATACCTATTAGAGGAATTAGCTGTCTTGGAGTCTAAACATAAACTGACACGCTCACTATCTTTGGAGAGAAACCTTATTGATAAACGAACACAAGTCACAGATCTCCTTTACTATAAGGCTAAAGCGGCCCTACAGATATGCAGGAAGTTCTCATATGAATCAGGGGACAAATGTGGAAAACTATTGGCCAGAACCTTACAAGAACAGAAGTTAAGCAACTATATACCCCACATTATCTCCCCGAATAAATCTAAGGCAACGAAACCACAGGAGATAGTACGAGAATTTCAAGAATTCTATCATACCCTTTACCACTTAGAGAATAAATCTCCTACGCAAGAGCAAATAGATCTGTATCTTTCAGCGTCATCTATGCCAAAACTCTCAGAAATAGATAGAGAGAAACTGGAGGCTCCTATAATTAGAGAAGAACTGGAGGAAGCGGTAGGTTCTATGAAACTGGGGAAAGCACCAGGACCGGATGGCCTTACGGCACAATACTATAAAATATTATTCCCTTACTTATCTGATTATATGGTTAAGCTATTTAACGGTCTAGGGTCTTCAGCTACTTTAATGAAAGACACCCTACTAGCATATATTACAGTGATACCAAAAGAGGGGAAGACCCAGCCTCATGCGGAAGTTATCGCCCAATTTCTTTGTTAAATCTAGATCTAAAACTTTTTACTAAGGTTCTGGCGAATAGGATTCAGCAGTTTTTCCCAAATCTGATACATCTAGACCAGGTGGGATTCGTCCCTACAAGAGAAGCGCGCGACAATACAACGAAAGTTATCAATCTACTACAGATAGCGAATAAAACACAGACGCAATGTGTATTCCTGAGCAGATAAGGCCTTTGACAGGGTGAGTTGGACTTGGATGCGGGCAGTCCTCCAGCATGGAGGGTTTGGAAGTAAGATACTACAGTGGGTTTCTTCTATATATTCCTGTCCAATGGCCCGGGAACGGGCAAATGGAGTATTATCAGAACCCCTCCCTATTACAAACGGGACACGACAGGGGTGCCCCCTGTCCCCACTCCTATTCGCCCTGTCATTGGAACCATTTCTTTGCACATTGAGACTGAATCAGGATATCTCAGGGATTCAACTAGGGAATATTCAATGTAAAATCTCGGCCTATGCAGACGATATGCTCTTTACCCTTACCAATCCCCTGATTACGATTCCGAACTTGATGAGGGAATTTGATAAATATGGGGCACTCTCGAATCTTCGTATTAACTTTAAAAAATCGGAAGCAATGGGGGTTAATTTATCATATACATCGTTAATACAGTTGAAACAAAACTTCAAGTTTAAGTGGACAGACAGAGCTTTAACATATTTAGGTACCTTACTCCCGGAAAATATAGCGAAAATTTAATTTTCCCCCTTTACTGCAGAAGGTCAAGACTCTTCTAGACAAATGGAACTCTGGTTTCCATACATGGCTAGGACGCTGTAACATCATTAAGATGAGTATACTTCCTAAATTACTATCTTTACTACAGGCACTACCAATATATATCCCCATAAGTTTCTTTAAACAGACCCAGAAGCTAATATTTGAATTTATATGGGCACATAAACAGCCAAGGATACAACGGAAACAATTAATGTATACTAAGAGACATGGGGGATTGGCCGTACCGGATATACGGAAGTATTACCATGCAGCACATTTGAATAGAGTTGTAGACTGGAACAGACATAAAGAGACCAAATTATGGGTACAGATCGAAAATGCACAGTCCCCGGTACCCTTAAGTGGAGCACCATGGTGCCTTGCTGCAATGCCTAGAGAGGTGACCGCCAGTCTGGTGGTGGGCAATACAGTCAAGCTGTGCTCGGCCTTGCTCCCCACTATCGGAATAACACCTATGACCTCCCCTTTATACCCAATATTAGGTAACCCATTCTTTCAGCCAGGGTCTGAAGAGAGCGGATTTAGATACCTAACGAGCATGGGATACACTCGTGCATTTAATTATATCCATGAGGGAACTTGGTTCACAATAAGGGAGTTGATGGAACAAGGAAATATTTTTAGATTAAAATTCTGGAACGCTCTACAGATCACTCATTTCCTTAACACTCTTCCGGGCCCGTGACAGCTGGATAGACCCTTTACCACATTTGAGAGACTTTGTAATGAGAAGGGAGCGATATCGCATACACTATCGGTATGTTACGGACTGTTGATTACTCAGCCGGAAACTTACTTCCTGAAGTGTGTCCAGGACTGGGAAGAGGAACTGGGGAGGACTTTTAGCTTGGAGCAGAGACAGAGGATGTTGGGGTTTACACATGAAACATCAATATGTGTTAAAACACAAGAAACTAATTTCAAGATCTTCTCTAGGTGGTATAGAACACTAGAGAAACTTGGGAAAATGTTTCCGGACGCTTCTGACCGGTGTTGGAGATGTCACTAAGTTGCACATCTTCTGGGACTGCCCCAAGCTAAGGCGGTTTTGGCTGGGGATTAAACAGATCCTCCAACTATGTACGGATCTAACAATACCTGAGGACCCGGAGTTTTTTCTTTTACATGTTAACCAGGTTCCCGAAAGGATATATAAGGAATCGTGCATTCCTTAACTCTTAGATGCCGCAAAAGCATGTATCCCGTTAAAGTGGAAATCATTATCGCCACCGACATTAGAAATGTGGATTCATAAGGTGAAGGAGGTTAGCAAACTAGAAGATTTAGTCCTCTCTGCACGTCAACAGCATGAAAGGTATTCCGAGACTTGGTCTGCTTGGAATGCTGTCCTGGCTTCTGAGGAGGGGAAAACCCTCCTTAAAAATGGAGTGATGGGGGAAGAGGCTTAGGGAGCTTTAAGGTTATTTATGGTGGTAAAGAGGAGAGGTGGGGAAACCGAAGGCTTCCGGATGGGCACGGGGGGAGAGAATATGGGGGGAGGGGTTCCCCCTCCATTTCCTTTTTTTCTCTTCTTTTCTTTTTTGTCATTGGGAATATGAGGTCATGTGTTGGATGTTAAATATTGTTTGTTTTGTGGAATAATAGATGTGAAATTTGGAGCTGTATGTATGTCTATATTTTGTTGAAAAAGATATATAAATTAATTGAAAAAAAAAAAACATAAAAAAAATGTAAAAATCAAATTTCTATTGCTTGTTAAAAAAAAAAAAAAAAAAAAAGTCTTCAAAAATTTAGGTCAATATGCATTGTGCTACATATTTTTGGTAGAAAAAAAATCCCAGTTGATTGGTTTGCGCAAAAGTTATAGTGTCTAAAAACTATGGGATTATTACTGTAATTTTTATTTATTTTTTATACTAGTAATGGCGGCGATTAGCGACTTATAGCAGGACTGCTATATCGTGGTGGACATTCTGACTCTAACTGATACCTTTGACACTTTGTGGGAACCAGTGACACTAATACAATGATCAGTGCTACACTAATATACACTGTCACTGTACTATTGACACTGTCTGGGAAGGTGTTAAACATCTAGAGTGAACAAAGGGTTAACTGTGTGCCTAACAAGTGTTTTTGTGTACTGTGTTTGTTTTTTTGCTAAGGGAAGTGATGGATCTTGCAGGGAAAGTAAATCCATCACTTTCCAATTGTCAGAATGGAGTTTTACCTTGTTTACAGCAGAGCTCCGTTCTGTCTCTTCCACATAATCCGCGGGTGCCGGTAGACATCCATTGGCGGTCAGACGCAGATCGGCTTCTGTTGTGACAAATCACAGCAGAAGCGGTGCTCCCCTTACCTGGGAGTGCGGAATCAAGTACATATATGTGATTCTGCAAAGAGCGGCCACCCTTTTGCAGTAAATCTGATATGGGGCAGTCAGCAAGTGGTTAATGACAACAACATAGAAGAAATGTATAGGTATATTTGATGAAGTACTGTATACAAATATTTAAAGGCTAAGTTCATATTTAACCACTTCTCCACCAAGGACGTCATATGATGTCCTTGACTTTGAGGGGGGATATCTAAATGATGCCTGCAGCTACAGGCATCATTCAGATATCATTCTGTCATGCCGGCGATTCTGCGCACCATAAGAATGATCATAGCGGCAGTTCCACTGCTTGATCGTTCTTATAGGTGGCGGGAGGGGACATCCCCCCCTCCCCCCGCAAGTGGTTGCTTCTCTGGGCTCTCCCGTGCCATCGGGGGCACGGAGAACGAATCGGCCGGCGCCGGCTCACAACGATAGAGATTTCCAGTCATCTCTATGACTGTTGGAGTCCCGGGCGCGATGTTGTGACGTCACGCCCGGTACCCGGAAGTAAACAAACCCGCAATTGCGGCTGTCAGCATGAGATCGGTGAATTTTTTTTCACCGATCTCATGCTTTCTAGCCTGGAGGAGAAATGTGGGGTCTTATTGACCCCGCATCTCTCCATAAAGAGGACCTGTCACAATGATTCCTATTACAAGGGATGTTTACATTCCTTGTAATAGGAATAAAAGTGATAAAAAAAAAATAATAAAAAAAAAGTGTCAAAATAAAAAAAATTCAGTAAAATAAAAAAAAAGTGAAAAAAAAAGTAAAACGCCCCTGTCCCCGGTAGCTTGCGCTCAGAAGCGAACACGCATGCAAGTCCCGTCCACATATGTAAACGCTGTTCAAACCCCACATGTGAGGTATTGCCGTGTGCGGTAGAGTGCGAGCAACAATTCTATCACTAGACCTCCTCTGTAACTCGAAAATAGTGACCTGTAAAAAAAATTAAAGCGTCGCCTATGGAGATTTTTAAGTACCGAAGTTTGGCGCCATTCCATGAGTGTGCGCAATTTTAAAGCGTGACATGTTAGGTATCTATTTACTCGGTGTTACAGCATCTTTCACATTATACAAAAAAATTGGGCTAACTTTACTGTTTTGTTATTTTTTCATTTGTTGAAACCGTTTTTTTTCCCAAAAAAAAGGCGTGTGAAAAATTCTTGCGCAAATACCGTGCAAGATAAAAAGTTGCAATGACCGCCATTTTATTCCCTAGGGTGTCTGCTAAAAAAAATATATATATAATGTTTGGGGGTTCTGATTAATTTTCTAGCAAAAAAATAATGATTTTTACATGAAGGCGAGAAGTGCCAGAATAGGCCCGGTGGAGAAGTGGTTAAAAAAAAAATCAAATTTTTGCAGGTAGGTCCATTTATTTTTTATTTTTTTAGGCGCCTGTAAAGCATTGCACTCACAATCAGCAGATCGTGGGTGTAATGCAAGGTTCCTGCAGACTGTCAGTAGAGTTGTCTGCCTGTACTTCCGATATGGGCAGGCAGTTACTGAAGTCCAGGAAGATCAATGAAGCACTAGGGTTGTCGGTTTGAATCCTAACCATGGCACTACCTGTCTGGAGTTTGCATGTTCATCCTGTGCTTGTGTGGGTTTCCTCTGGGTACTCAGGTTTCCTCCCACATTCCAAAGACATGCTGGTAAGTTAAGTGGCTCCTGTCCAAATTGGCCCTAGTATGTGCATGCATGAATGTGAGTTAGGGACTTTAGATTGTAAGCTCCTATAGGGCAGTGACTGATGTGAATGTATAATAAATATGTAAAGAGCTGCATAAATTTACAGCGCTATGTAAGTACCTGTAATAAATAAACCACTAGAGCGCTCACCATTGGCCACATAGTATTCAAAACGACATGCTGTCAGCCTCAATGTCTGAAGGTAGTTGTAGTTCATTCATTCACAGTGAATGATTAATGTGGCCACGTGGGAGGAGACTCGCACAGCCACTCTGTTTTTGAATTGTGATAGTGGGTTCAAGGAGACAATCCCCTGCCCCATGTCACATTGGGGGTTCAGGTTGGGGTGGTGGCAGGTGATTTAATATTATGTGTAACATTTAAAATGTTAGTAAAGGTGAACTGATCCTTTAAAATACATTTCTCTTTGGCTATTTTTTTTAATATTATTTTTTTGCCTTTAGACAGACAATTCATAGAAATTACAGTGGAGAAACCCTCAATTGGGAAAAAGTAGGAATTGTTACCTATTTCAGTTGGCCTGAGGACGTATGCTGCAGGAATGCATGCTGCCATAGGTGTGCACAGCCTATTGCATTGGGGTGTGCACCCCAAAGCTCAAACACAAATGTCTTTCTCTGCAGCCTCAGCTGCCCTGGACACTGAATGAATGAGAAGTGCCCTGTGCTGAACAGCTTCCTGTTCATTCACAAACTGAAGCATGGTAAACACATACTTAGTAAGTAAAACACTTTACATTGCTTCAGCTATGAATGAACACAGTGATTGAGTGTGGTGTTCACTATGTTCATTTAGAATAGAAAGGAGCAGGTAAATGACATAATAACTAGCCCCTTCCCCTCTTCCCCTGCTCTTCATCCTGAAACGTCCTCACAGCAGCCTGGGGGGGGGGGAGAGGAGGGAAGGTGAAACAGGGGGAAGCCCAGGCAGTGGGAGAAATCGGCAGCACATAAAGTGATGATTAGGGTGTGCCCAGGCGCACCTTGCACACCCCCTGCGCAGTCCTATGCATGTTGCTAAACTATATCCCTCAAATGAAACAGAAATGATATTGATCAGATTTGACAGATTTCAAAACATTTATTATTTACCAAACCTGTTTTATTAAGATAAACATTTTTCACTCTGACTAACAGCACATGAATCTCTCCCTTCTACCATAAGTCATGTGTGTTCCAGTAAGTTAGGATATATCTACGAAGGGGTGTGGTGACACGAGTAAGGTTATAAATATAGGCACAGACACATTACAAAGGAGATTGCATTTTTTTTATTTTTACCAGAAATACATTCAAGTTTTAAGTGATTCTTTCCTTGTTTAGATTTACTATTCAATTTTGTATTTCTGTGTAGTCTTTCATTTTCAGAAAAGTAAAAATAGAAATGGAATCATAAACACAGTCTGTTGTTCACTGCATTTCTTGAGCTATTTTTAATGCCCTGATTTACAGCTACTGGCTCTATAAGACAGCAACATCTCTAGTGTGTTTGCACTTGGCATTGCTGGGAAATCGAGAGTAACATTAGCATTTTGTGTTATGGTGAAGACAGTAAGGTTCTATCATTATTATTATTATTATTATTATTATTATTAACACTCATCTTAATAATTATGTTTGGAAAGAAAGGCAATCTTTTGTTTTGTGATATTTCTGTAAAAACTGCCTTGGTAAGATTTAGTTCTTGGGTTATAAATAGGTACCCGCTACATAAATATTTAGGAGTATTCCATGTACTGTCCAGAGAGTGTTTGTTTTGCCCCTGAGAACATTCGACTGATTTACTAGAAGAGTTAAAAATCTTTTAAGAATTATGTCTGAATACTGTACTTGCTTCAATTATCCCATTGCGTGCAGATGAAATAGATAAACTGAATTGGATAATTGTGAAAATTCAGGCAGTTTTTTTGTGAAGATTCTCAACTATTTTAGTAAATCAGATTTTATATTTGTCAAATAACCAGGCCCATGAACTTTGTGAATATTGGTGCTAAATGTTTGTTAGGGATCAATGTCACAGTAGTAATATGGAAACTTCTTCGCGTTTCAAACTATTTCTTAAAGTAATTGTAAAGTCTCTTTTTTTTTTTCTTTAATAATAACAAACATGTTATACTTACCTCCTCTGTGCAGTGGTATTGCACAGAGCAGCCCAGATCCTCCTCTTCTCTGGTCCGTCTTCGGCTCTCCTGGCTCCTCCCTCCTGTCAAGTGCCCCCACAACAATCAGCTTGCTATGGGGTCACCCGAGCTGAGTCACGGCTCTGTGTGTCCATTCAGACACGGAACTCCCGAGTCCCTCTCTTTCCTTATTGGCTAACTTACTTAGACAATGGCGCCGCTGCTGTGTCTTAGCCAATCAGGAGGAGAGACCTGGACAGCCGAGGAACTCGTGGAAATCGCTGGAGAGTGATGGGGCTCAGGTAAGTATTAGGGGGGCTGAGGGAGCTGCTGCACACAGAAGGTTTTTTATCTTAATGCATAGAATTCATTAGGCTAAAAAACCTTCTGACTTTTCAACCCTTTTAAATCCAAAACAAATGTACACTGCATGGGAATCTACATATTTGAATATACATTCTCTAAAATGGTTATACAGTATATTATTAACCTCCCTGGCAGTATGATTCTGTCTGGAATTATGTACCAAAATCGGTACAATTATTTTGCATGGAAATTTGGTGTTATGTATTGTAGGCCTGCAATTCTTAGTAATTACTTACTTAAACCTGACCAAAGAGTCTAGTAGACATCCCGGGTATGAAAAGTTTGAAACACAAAATCATAAATTATAATATAATAAATAACTATAAATAATTATAACAAATAGTAATGTAATTATAATAAAAATGATTCAATAATGTAATCAAATCAAAAACACAGAAATTTGCTCAGTTGCAGAATTGTCGCTGTCATTACTTTCAGTGTTTGATGACGAATTTCCCCACAAATCGCTATCGCTCAATTCTGCGAGTGATTCTAATTTATTATCGCTGTTTTTTAGCTGGTCTAAAACCACTTTTGACATAAAGGGACACTTTTTGGTTGCTATGGACAATCTCCAGTTTCCAGGCAGAAAGAACAGTTTTTATAATATAAAAGTGCATGCAGGGCACTGGACAGACCACTAGGGACAAAGGGTGTGTGTAATTATTTGATACAGTACTGTAATCAGTAAAATTACAGTATACTGTATCTATACTGTGTTTTTCACTTTTTGAATTTGGCGCCGAACTCCGCCCCCGTGCGCCGCAACGTCGCAGGGAACAGAGCTCGGCACCCGGCAGTGTGAATTAAGCGAGACACGGCTCACACACACTGCAGGGAGACATCGCAGGATCCAGGGAATAAGGTAAGTAACTTCCCCTGGATACTGCGATGCAGCCCGAGTCTGGCTCGGGGTTACCGCTCTTAGCATTAAAACTTCACCCCGAGCCCGACTCGGGAATACCGCCAAGGGGGTTAAAACAGAAATAAGGACAAAACTTTTTCTTTATTTTGGATAGAGTAAGAGAGGGTAATAACCAAATTTTTTTTTTCTCATTGCCATCTGTGCCAAACCACAAAACAGGAAGTAGAAATATATCCATCCAATATCAGGGAATCCCTTGTCAACTGTGTGACCAGAGCTAGTGTGCCCATTAGATGATTTCTACTATACTCCTGTTCTGATGACAACTCAACATTTTGGATATTTTTTAACTTTCAGTGATAACGCTAAACCAGACAACTAGAGAGGATTAATCTGATCAGCCGGGGCACAGATGGTGGCAAAAACCTGACAGGTGTTCTAATCCATCTCTACTCTATCCAAGTCTAAAAAAAGGTTTGCCTTTAATTAGACTTTAACTTTCAAATAAATAGGTGTGTTAATATTTTTTTACTTTCAAAACAACGGAATACAATTCTATTTGTGCGTCCACAGTTATTAAAGTTGAACATACAATTGTATTTTTCATGGACTTCATATAATCAATTTTAACCACATCTCGACCAATGTACGCATATATGCGTCCTCGGGAAGTGGTGGTGATATCTGGATGATGGCTGAAGCTACAGTCATTTATAATTATTATTATTATCATCCAGATACCATTCTTTAGATCTAGTTATCGACTTTCTGGTGAAAGTGATCAGAGCGGCTAAACCACAGCTCAATTACTTTTACAAACAGCGGAAGGGCCGCCTGCCACCATGTGCTTCCCTTTCCAGGCTCTCTCTCATCCCACTGGGGAGCCCAGGGCCACTGTCGGCGGTTGAGCTGGCTGACCATAGAGATGAAGGAGGAACTTACATTCCCAGATTGTCTCTATGGTGTACAGTTTCAGTCTTTTGTCTACTGGCTGTTATCGGCTAGTAAACCAGCCGATCAAACCAATCTTGGTTTACTTGGCTGCTTTGGAGGGCAAAGGAGAGATGTGAGGTCTAATAGACCTAAAATCTCATGCTGTTACCAGGGATTTTGTTCATCCCTTGTGATAGCAATAAAGTTGATTTTAAGAACAAAATTAAAGGGACAGAATAAATATAAAAAAATAATTAACCACATTACACCTGGCCAATGTAGACAAACAGCATGGCAAATGATCTTCAGTTCTGGGAGGACATACACATACATCCTCCCAGCAGTGTGCACTGTGCTGGTACCCAGCCACTGTGAGCTGCCCTGATACCATGTAATCGTTGTGACTAATCACAGCAGTCACAGTTACAGTAGTAAACAATGCTGTCATTCTGTCATTCTTGATTACTACTGTGTGATCTCTGTGATTGGTCACAGCAATCACATGGCACCAGGGCCAATCACAGCGGCCCTGTACCGTGTGATAACTGTGACCGATCACAGCATCACAGTAGTAAACAAAGGTTTCATGAATGGAACCTTTCAGCAGTGGTACTGATTGCTTATACAGTGATCAGTGTAATATTATATTTAAATATATATTGGTACAGAAGGCAATAGAAGTGTCTGTATTTTCTGTCTAAGTAGGAGATGAGGAGGATCTTTATTATTACATTATCCTGCTGTCCTGGTTGTCTATAGTGGTGACCCCTAGTGAAATGAAGAGCCATCTTACATTGAACACATATAGACCTCCTATAATATAAGAGGTCTTCAGAAGGGTGATTGCATATCTGGATCTGTGTGAAGACGTGGTGGAATATATATAAATGTTTAGTGGTGTTCATTGGCACTGTTGTATGTTTGGTGGAAGAAATTTGGAGAAATATAAACTGTGGAACAGTTTTTCAGAGTTGATGGACTTATGTTAATAATGCGCATATATATTGATGTTTATGTGGAATTTTATATTATATAAATAGTCTCACTTATAGTGCTACAAAATACATTTTTTATTTTTTGCTTTTTTGAGCTGCATTATGTTTAGGGGGATGTAGAATATTACTTATATTTTTTTAGGTGTTCTCACAGTGCTGCACTGGTACATATATATATATATATATATATATATATATATATATATATATATATGGTTAACAATAAATCAAAGACAGACCCGGATCACAGCATTCTCCTTTTTTTCCTCACCTGATCAGAACTGAAGTCGTGAGGTATGCCTTACCATTTGTCGCCCCAGCCAGGTTCAGCCTCCCCTGGGTGGAAGTCCTTTCTGTACAGTCTCTAAATGAGCTATATGATTGGAGCCCCATTCTGGTGGTCTGGGGGACATATTTCAGTCTCCCCAGGGTGGAAGTCCTTTCTGTACAGCCTCTACATGAGCTATATGGTTCGAGACCCATTCTGGTGGTGCAGGCCTGTCAAAAAAAGCTTAAAACAAGCTTTGTCATTAGTGAAAGCGTTTCCCTTTGCTTTTCATATGCTTTTTACTTATTTTCTCTGTTTTATGGGCGTTTTCCATTTCCAAGATGGCGGCAGCAGTGCAAGTACACTCTGAGCATGAGAGGCAGGAAGTGATGCGGCCTCTGACCAGTTTCCTGGCCAGAGCTTTTCCAGGATGGCGATCTGAGCATGCTCAGGCACTGATATCATCACTAATTGCAAAATGTGACAGTTTTAAATGGTTTTATGGCATTTGTGGAAAACATATGGTGGAGCTCTCTACTCATGCACACTGGATGCTTATGTGGTCATTGTTTGCAGATATGTTTTCCTTTTTATGGCATTCACCTGGGCTCTTCCTATCTCCTTCTCAATGCTTGATCTGGGATCACTGTGTTGGCCTCGGTTTCCACTAGTGTGACTTGTCATGCTTCTTGAGACTGCAAAGTCGTATGATAAGTCATACCCCCATTAATTCCAATGAGTATCGTTCATATCTGTGCAACTTCAAGGTAGTCCCTGCACTACTTTGGTCCCAATTTGATGCGACTTGAGGTGCATAGACCTCAAGAATACACAGGCATTGCTTCAAGTCTCATCAAATTTGCTGCAAAAATCACACGACTTTCAGGTCGCAATAGTGGAGACTTAGCCTTATGCTGTTTTTCATTTCAGTCTGCTGCTTTCCTCTGTTTCTATGCTGCCCAATCAGACCACCCATTGCTTTTAAGGTATAGGGATTAGGTATGTAGTGAAGATTGAGAAAAAGAGAGCCAATATCTATAGTCCTGTAATGACCACAAGATGGAGGGAGCCTTCTAAAGGTCAAGTCAAGTCACCATCTAAGAACAGACATCCAGGCAATGTTGATTAAGGTCATGATCTCACCCCTCATTATCATTGCTCCCTGTTTACAAACATCACAGGTTACCAGCCCTAATAGTCGCTTCATATGTGGTGGAAAGTCTTTGCCTGCCAAGCTAGTATGTTAAATCTGACTGGAACAAGCAGGATACAGCCCTGCAAGGACCTCAAGATGGAGGGAGCCTTCTAAAAGCCTGAACAGTCACCATTCAGGTGCAGACATCCAGGCAACATTGATCAATGTCATCATCTCACCTCTCATTATTATAGCTCCCCATTTACAAACACCACAGGTTACCAGCCCTAATGGTTGTTGCATTTGTGGTGGAAAGTCATTGCTTGACAAGCTAGCATGTCAAGTTTGCTTGGAGCAAAGAAGGGGAAAGTAGCCGCCTTGATTAAAGAATAGGCCAAGGAGTTGATACATGAAGCCTGTACTCCCCAGTCAGTGGCTGAATTTCCAAGCACCTCCAACCAGAGCCAAACGCTAATAAGACTGATGTGAATTCCCTGTTTTTCAGCATTGACTTAAAGCAATCCTAAACACAATACAATATACTCTCCATGCAGTAGGAAAACAATAAACATTTCTATACATGTATATCTCATTATAAATGTTGCTTACAAACACATCTTTTGAACATAATCTCTACTGATCCACTTTGCAAGAATATTTTTTGTAAATTTTTACTGCAGATTGTTATCTGTTTGTGTTCTGCAGATACAGAGACTGGGCATTCCAGTGATTTTTTTATTTATTTTTTTACCTGCTATAACAAAATGATCTGTTCCATACAGCAATGGCCCCCAACCTCCCTGACACCAGGTTGTGGTCCCAGTCTCTGTGCAGCTGTGCCAACCTTCCTTCCATCTTCTACATCACTGAGCTAACCACACCCCACTAATTTCTAATCGCAGGAATGCTGAAGTGTCTGAGCTGATTGGCTGCTGATCTGGCCTGGCATGAGGGATTCTGGGACCGGTAGTCCTGCACAAGGCTGGTCTCAGTCTTTCTTAAAGGTTCTCAGACTACAATTCCTGGCAGCCACAGAGCAGATGGGAATAATGAGACAATCAGTGCCCTCTTCCTTGTATGGCAGCGACTCTCCTCATCACCTGTGTAAGGACACGGCGTGTAGCTGGTGAGGCATCCTACAGGGCTGGCTGGGCTGGGGGGCAATGTGGCTGCAAATACAAATCAAGACTTGCTTGTCCGCTGCCCGCTGCCCTCTACCTACCCTCACCCTGTGGCCCTGCCCCCAACAGGCTATGGACCAGCAACAGTGCGAGGCCCTTGCTGTAGCAAATTTGTAGATTACATTTTTTTTTTAAAGAAGAGTTTTTACTTAAAGTGTTTGTAACCCTAAAAAAAATGTTTCCTGTTCCTTTAAAGCATGTTATACAGCATAGTGCTTGTGCTGTGTAATTTTGCCCCTTGTATCATCTAAAATACCTGGTTGATCCTGCCTGGTTCTGCCCCGCCCGTAAACTCACAACGGTTTAGCATGGCTGCTGAGCCCTGACACCGTGGTCAGTTTACGTGCCTCCATCATCCGCTGATCTCCTCTGTCCTCTCCCCACCCCCTCCCTGCCTGTCTGCTCCGTCCGCTCCCCAGCCCTCCCCTCCTGCTGCTAAAATAACTGAGTCTTCTTGCTACAATCTTGTCTGTTACATGTCACTGTATACCTTATTTTATAGCGCTGCTCAGTGCTCATGTGACTGGCCACCTCTCTCCTCCTCCTGGCTGACGTCAGCGGTGGATTCTCAGCCCTTCTTGCTGTAGCTGTCAGATCGAGAGAGGTGGGCGGTCACGTGCGCTCTGAGTGACACTATATAAGGTATACAGCGGCTTATTTAAAAAAAAAAACACATAAACATACACTGGGGCACATCATTTATTGTAACACACAAGATTGTAGCAAGAAGATTCAGTGGCTTAACAACCACTTTAAAGCAGTTTTAAACCCAAAAACAAACAAAACAAAATATATTGCACCAATTCTTAGATGTGATGGTTCCATTAGCTTTCTTTTTTTAGGATTTTTCCCTTTATTTTCACCTGTTGATCTGGCCAGTAAGTCTGTTATTTTTCAACTTATTTTACCAAACCAATCTTATACCCAAAAATAACAAAAACTGTTCCTGTAACTGATTAAAAGTGTTAGCTTGAGTTAGTCAGCTGGAGTTGATTTGTTAGCCAAGTGCATCTAACTCTGCTGGTGCATTTAACTCAACCTTCTTCCCAATTTGACAATGCTAATGTCCAAAGGTATCTCTGTTGCTCCTCCATCCAGAGTAGAGACACCGTACGACAGGAGTTGTGTTACTGGCAGAATAACCAGGTAGAAGTAAAGGGAAAAAAAAGGTCCTCAACAAAAAGAAAAATAATGCAGCCACCACATTAAGGGATTGATAAGCTGCAATATATTACATTATTGTTCTAGTGTAGCGCTACCCCCAGTTAAGAGAGCCGCTGGTTTTGTTTTGGGCCCTGTAGTGCACCGCTGTCAACCCCTGGCAATCGGCTCTACCTCCCGTGGCACAGCTAGTAAGGGGAGATTGGACCGCGTGACCGCAACTCTAGGTGACGCAGTCCTATGGCAAACACACACAGTGATATACTTTAAAACTTCTATTAAAGTAAGTGAAACTGACACCAATGTACTTGACCCAGATATTTTACTGAGGCTAATGGGCAAGTAAAAAACAGTATAACAAGTTGTAGATCCCTGCAATAAACAGTAATAAAGATAAACAGAGTAATCAGAATAATAAGGTATTGCTATGCAATTCTAGTGCTGCCCTTTTACAGCTACTTCCCCTCATGGGTAGACTAACACCCAGTAATGTCTACCTATGCAGTCAGGCCTGACTGATCTAAATGGAAGTTCAGTGAAACAATATTCACTAGCAATCTTTCGGTGGTGCACTTGAAGAACAACTTTGTAATCCCAACGAATAGTAAAGATAAAGTATCTGTCTTTAAACAGCTCTCACCACCCGGACAAGTCCAAGTCTGTTTCCTCCGCCGATTCGTCTAGGAACAGGAATCCACCGACATCCAAGTCTTCAATCCTTCTGGTCTACTGCAGCAAGGAGGAGAAGATGTCTCCAAGGCTCTGCTAGGCTGGCAGAGGGGCTCTTTGGAAAAGAGCACAAGGCCCAGGCTTCCGGCCTTGAACATACAGCAGTTCAGCACAGAGATCCTCTTGCTAGGAGAGGGGGTGTCCAAAAGAGGCAGAACAAACTCCACCTTCCCTTTATAAAGTCTGCCCCAGCAGTCTCTGTTCCGGAGCAATGTACCCTGGGTGCTGCAAGATGTACTGGGAGATGTAGTCTCTCTGTATTAAAGGGGAATACCCCGCTACACACTCCCCCCACTTTGAATCTTTGGTCCCCAAAGACATCTAACATTTTTAGATCTGCAAAACATTTTAGCTTCAATGCGTTTGCATAGGATTGACAGAGGAGCCTCCCACCAATCATCATATGATGGGGAGCTGTCCTGTCCACAGGTCGCTTCAGTGGGGGCAACCTGTCTAACTGTGCCAGGAAGTGAGCTGGGGTTGCCCTCCACCAAATGAACAGTGGAGGGATCCGGATTCTCTGCATTCCTCCTGGCAGTGACCACAGAATCTTCTGAGCTCTTCCCCATTTGTGGGTAGGTCAACTTTTTGGGAAGCCTTATGACTCTTCAAACCCTTTGCCCTCTTGGAGTTTCTGGCTCTGGCGCCACAGGTTCTTCTTCCGGGGCCGGCTCAGGGGACACAGCGGGCTCCGGAACATCTGATTCAGAAGCTGGAAGATATATAGAGTCTCTGGGGTCCTCCTCTGAGTAAGTGTCACAGGTATCCTCCCAGTGATCTGATAAATGACTAGATGGGATGAACTCAGTGGCTTCTGCATTCAGTTTACTGTCTATAGTGTCTTCAGTAGTTGGAAGATCTATAGCAGAAGCTCCTGGAGTTGGGGAAGGCCACAACCAATCAAGTTCTTTTTCTTCATCTCCACTTAGATCAGAGGCCTCAATATCTTCAGCTCGAGAGGTCTGGGACCGAGTGTTTGGCCTGGGAGTATCCAGGATGGAGGCTGGTTCAGGAGAGTTCCTCACTGGAGGTATCCTGACTGCTTCGGCAAGTGGGAGCAGATGGTTCCGATGCCAGGTCTTCAGTGGCCCTACCTTCCCTTCTGGCTTCAGCTTCAGCTTTAGGCCCGGCAACTTCTTACAAATGACATAGGGCTCAGGTCTCCATCTGTCTGCAAGTTTTTGTTTTCCAGGGACCCCCAGATTGCGTAGCAGTACTCGGTCCCCGGGCTGCAGGTCTTGCACCCGGACCTTCAGGTCGAAGTTTCTTTTGTTTCGAGCTCCCCTTTGATCTGAGGCCGCTTGAGCTTGTTCATAGGCTACTTTCAGGCTGTGTCTGAGCCTGTCCACATATCCTTTGTGGGAGGTGGCTGAGGAATGGTCTAAGGAGGTGCCTAAGGCCAGGTCCACAGGTAACCTTGCTTCTCTCCCAAACATGAGTCGATAGAGGGAGTAGCCTGTAGCATCACTTGTGGTGCAGTTGTAAGTGTGTACTATAGCTGCTATGTGTTTGCTCCAATGTTGTTTCTTCTCACTATCCAGAGTTCCCAACATGTTGAGCAGGGTTCGGTTAAACCTCTCCGGCTGAGCATCTCCCTGTGGGTGGTAAGGTGTGGTTCGGGTTTTCTTGATTCCTAACGAATCCAGGAGTTTCCTCCGGATCAGCCGACTCTCAAAGTCCCTTCCTTGGTCTGAATGGAGTCGCTGTGGCAGCCCATAATGGACAAAATACTTCTCCATAAGTACCTTGGCTACTGTGGAAGCCTTCTGGTCTTTGGTTGGGAAAGCTTGGGCATACCGGGTGAAATGATCGGTTATCACCAGAACATTTCCTAGTCCACTCAGGTCGGGTTTGAGGCAGAGAAAATCAATGCATACCAGATCCATTGGGCCTTGACTTTGTAGATGGCCCATTGGGGCGGCTTGATGGGATAAAGTCTTCCTCTGAATGCAGCGTGCACATGAATGGCAGTACTCTTCTACTTCTGCCCTCATGCAGGGCCAATAGAACCGACTTCTGACGAGTTGAAAGGTCCTTTCCGCCCCTAGGTTGCCGTGATTTGTCATGTAGGGCAATCAGAACAGTCTCTCGATGTTTTTCCGGAAGGAACAATTGCCATTTATCTTCCAGGCCATCAGAGGGGCCCCGTCAGTAGACCACTCCCTGATGCACCTGCAACCTGTCCCACTCTTTCCTCAACAGGCGTGCTTCCTTTGAGGAGTGGCGTAGGAGTCTATTTGGATCCTGATTCTCCAGGGCTTCCAGGACCAATTTCCCTATGGGGTCTTCTAATTGGTCGCATCTCAGCTCCTTCTTGGACAGTTTCGGCAGATTGTCTTCTTCCAGTTAAGTTACTCCACAGTATTGTTTGGGGACTCCTACCATGGTAACTCCTATCTCTTCTGCCCTCGAGCCTCCTCTGGCCTGTAATTCAGCCCCTTCACAAAGGGCCCGCACCCCATCAGGTGCCACTTGAGTCCAGTCTTCTGTGTCACTGGTTGGGGCATGAGATCTCCTGGACAGAGCGTCTGCGTCTCGATTTCCAGCCCCTGGCCTGTACTTTAGGCTGAAATTGAATCCAGACAGTGTGGCCAGCCATCTGTGTCCAGTGGTGTCCAGCTTTGCCGTGGTGAAAAGGTATGTGAGGGGGTTGTTGTCGGTCTTCACAGTGAACTCCGCCCCATACAGATAGTCTTTGAGCTTGTCTACTACCGCCCACTTAAGGGCCAGGAACTCCAGTTTGTGAGTGGGGTAGTTCTTCTCAGAGGGGGTCAGGCTCCTGCTCACGTAGGCAACGGGTCGCAGTTGTCCCTCGTGCTCTTGGTAAAGTACTCCTCCCAGCCCATCATGACTAGCATCTACATGTAGTTCATAGGGTCTTGTTGGGTCTGCGTAGGCCAAGACTGGGGCAGTGGTTAGGCTCTTCTTCAACACCTGTAAGGCCTCTTCACACTTCTGGTTCACTGATCTCTGACTGACTCTCCCGGCTTCCTGGGTCCTGAGTCGTCCTCTTCCCCTTCAGTCTTGAGCAGCTCATTCAGGGGCCTGGCTAACCCCTCCACGAACCTCCTATAATAGGAACAGAATCCCAGGAAGGACCTGAGTTCTGTCACTGTGGTGGGCCTTGGCCAGGAGGTGACTGCCTCCAACTTTTCAGGGTCTGTGGCCACTCCATCTTCAGACACTATGTGTCCCAGATAGTTGACTGAAGACTGATAGAATTGGCATTTTCCAGGTGAGAGCTTGAGTCCTTCCTCACTCAGTCTCTTCAAAACTTTCTCCAGCCTCTCTTCATGTTCCTCCAAAGTTCTTCCGAAGACAATGATGTCATCCAAGTATACGAGGACTTTGATGAGGTTCATGTCTCCCACAGTCTTCTCCATGAGTCTTTGGAAGGTGGCTGGAGCTCCAGACAGGCCTTGAGGCATCCGGTCGAATTCGAAGAACCCTACTGGTGTTATGAAAGCCGTCTTTTCTTTGTCTTCTGGATGCATCGGAATCTGATAGTACCCGCTCTTAAGATCCATAACACAGAACCACTTGGCTCCAGACAAGCTCCGTAGGGCATCCTCTATCCTCAGAGTGGTATACTGGTCCGGTATGGTTCTCCTGTTGAGGGTCCTGTAGTCTATGCACAGCCTCAATGACCCATTCTTCTTCCGGACCACTACTAGCGGGGAGGTATAGGGACTTCTAGATTCTCTAATCACTCCTGTTCTCTTGAGCTTGGCGAGCTGCTCCCTCAAGTCTTCGAGGTCTGCCAATGGAACCTGCCTAACCCTCTCCCTGAAAGGCTTGTCTTCCTGGAGGCGGATTCGATGGGTGGCACTCCTAGCACACCCCACATCGAATTCATCTTGGGAAAAGATCCTTTCCCACCTGGTCAACTGGGCCTTTGCTCTCTCTTTCCAAGCCCTGGGTAGATTCGGGTTCTCCATAGAGAGCTTCTCCCAAACATCTCCTCCTTCACCCGTCCCCTTGACTTCAGACAGGGCAACCAGGGGAACAGCAGGGCTCACCTGACCCAGCAGCATTCTGGCAGGGATCTATATGGGGCCACCTGTAGTGTTCCTGACACTCACTGGAACTCTACAATGGGCCTGCTTCAGGGCTTTGAGCGGAACCACTTCTGGGATCACTTCTAAACCCGAATGTTTTTCCCTTGGGTCAGGCTCCAGCGTGACAAAGGGTCCGGGTTGTTCCCAAGTAAGCTTCACAGTGGCTCTGAGACAGGTTACTTCACCGGGCTGCAACACTACCCCTTTTCTTCCAAGTCTCCACACCTTCCCTATCCCCTCTTCCGGGGTCTTCTGCTCCAAGACCAACCGTTGGTAGGCCGTCCTCAGCATGGGATGGATTTTGGTGGCTGCAGGGCCCTTCCCTTGTACTAGGGGGGTCAGGAGTCTCCGGACCAGATCCGTATTCGTCCCTATTATGAGGGAACTCGTGTTGGCTCCAGGCGGTCGAGGACACACAACTGCCAGGGTGTCGAACACTTCAGCCTTCCCAGCCACCGATGGGTCAAAGGTCCTCTTGATGGGCAGGTAGCCATCGTAAGGGAAACTCTGGGTTCCAATCCCCCATATTTCCAGCTCTTCTATCTTCTGGATGGGTAGATGACTTAAGTGTTTGTCATAGAAATCCCTGTATAGCAGGGTCACTTGTGCCCCAGTATCCAAGATGGCTCTTGTGTAGACTCCCTCCACTTGAATGGGCACTATAGGACAGGGGCCTACCAGCTTCTCTGGATATGGCCTGGCCACCTTCTTCTGGTCCTTTCCCTTCGGACTCTCTTTCATCCAACTCCCTTTGGACTTTAGTCTTTCTGGGGCCTGGTATGCATTGACCTCCCTCCTTTTAATGGGTGTACAGACCCGCTGAGGGATATTATTGTCTTTCTTAGGTGTGCATCCGCTCTGGGGAATGTTGTGCCTCTTCTGAGGGGTCTGGCCCTCTCTCTTTGGGGTGTATCCCTGCTGAGGGATACTGTACTTCCTCTGAGGAGTTTTGTCTTTTCTCTTCCTTAGCTTCTCATTCAGTTTGGAGCTCACTGAAGATGATGGGCACCCGGTTGGCTCCTTCACCGGGGCCTTCTGAAGTTTCCCGCCGGCTGTTTAGACTTTTCCTCAGCTACCGGGCTTGGGCACACTCGCCTGAGATGTCCTACTCCTCCACATTTGAAGCAGGCTCTCTGTATTGGTTTCATAGAGCGGTTAGTGGTAGGAGTCTCCGGTGCCTTGAGTGGTGAGACTTCTTCTGTCTGGGGTTTCACCAGACGAGTCATCAACATTGTCATCATCTCCAGTATTTCTTTCTGGGTCTGGAACAGCTTCTCCAGTCCAGTCTGACTTGCGGGGAGGTGGTGAATAGGTGAAGACCATGATCCCTGTTCAGTGCCTGCTGCCCGTACACTGAGTTCCCGAGTGTCTGAAGGGACATCTATCTGCTGTACTTTGGCACTTGTGGTGCTAGGAGGTTGAAGTTTCCTCTGTTTTTGGTCCCTCTCAATCTCCATCTTATCTGCTTCATTCACTTTCTCAATGAGGACCTCATCCGGAGTTGAGGGGTCTTCCAAATGCTGCTTCAGTTGTAGCTTGATATAGTCACTCCTCAATCCCGTAGTCACAGATCTCCGGAATTTCTTTTGGACTAGCTCGGCTCCAAAATGCTCCCCAGTTCCTTCTTCCTTGGATGTGGACAACAGGCGGTCCTTGAGCTCAATGGCCCGGAATAGGAAGTTCTGAGGAGTCTCTCTACTATCCTGGGTCATATTTATCAGTCGATGAAATAACTCAGCAGCATCTTCCTCCTCATAATAGCTTTTCAGTATCCTCTTTAGCTGGTTCAGGGTCAATCCACTCTTCCTCTCTAACATGCCCCTGACACTTGAACCTGGGCTGATGGCATGGATTACAGCCTCTCTAATTTCAGATTCCTGATATCCTTTCTGTAGCCCCAACTCTATTTGGTGTAGGAGGCTGGTGTAGGACAGTTTGTCCTTCTGCCCTCTTTCTCCTATCTGGCCGTCAATGCGGAAATCCTTCCGGATGGTTACTTCCTGCAGGCGGCCCTGAGCTCGTTTCTTCAGTACCTTCCCAGGTTTGGGCGTTATCTGACCATCTTTCTGATCCTCAGAAGTGACACGTAACCCATTAATGCGTTCGGCTATCATACTGGAAGTCTCCTGAAACCTCTCTTGTATGTTACGGTACTGTCGTTTCAGATCAACCAGCTGTTGTTCTGCCTGTGATTTAACAGCAGCCCCTGCTTTCCTGTCCAAGGGTTCTAACTGCTTCTGACTGGGATGTGTCAGGTGGAACTCAGTCTTTTCGGACAATTTTATACTGGCACCATGGAAGTTTTCAGGGACATCCTGTCCCCACTCTATCAGTGCATAGGTGCAGTTGGTCCTTGGGTCTGGTCTCACTGCGACCACGTAAGCCTTTCTATCCGGGGATAATGTTTGTACCACCTCCTTTAATTCGTTTCTCTCCCCAGTCACTCCCTGGAAGTTCAATGGCCACGCTCGCTTCTGAGCGTGTCCCTTCTGCTTCGCACCATTGGACTACTTTGATGGGGTCCATGCTGGTACTTCTGACCGGCTTGATTGCAGCGTGCAACGTACAGGGGTCCCAGACGAGCCCCCACGTGTAGCGCTACCCCCAGTTAAGAGAGCTGCTGGTTTTGTTTTGGGCCCTGTAGTGCACCCCTGTCAACCCCTGGCAATCGGCTCTACCTCCCGTGGCACAGCTAGTAAGGGGAGATATGACCGCGTGACCGGAACTCTAGGTGACGCAGTTCTATGGCAAACACACACAGTGATATACTTTAAAACTTCTATTAAAGTAAGTGAAACTGACACCAATGTACTTGACCCAGATATTTTACTGAGGCTAATGGGCAAGTAATAAACAACAGTATAACAAGTTGCAGATCCCTGCAATAAACAGTTATAAAGATAAACAGAGTAATCAGAATAATAAGGTATTGCTATGCAACTCTAGTGCTGCCCTTTTACAGCTACTTCCCCTCATGGGTAGACTAACACCCAGTAATGTCTACCTATGCAGTCAGGCCTGACTGATCTAAATAAAAGTTCAGTGAAACAATATTCGCTAGCAATCTTTCGGTGGTGCACTTGAGGAACAACTTTGTAATCCCAACGAATAGTAAAGATAAAGTATCTGTCTTTAAACAGCTCTCACCACCCGGACAAGTCCAAGTCCGTTTCCTCCGCCGATTCATCTAGGAACAGGAATCCACCGACATACAAGTCTTCAATCCTTCTGGTGTACTGCAGCAAGGAGGAAAAGATGTCTCTAAGGCTCTGCTAGGCTGGCAGAGGGGCTCTTTGGAAAAGAGCACAAGGCCCAGGCTTCAGGCCTTGTGCATACAGCAGTTCAGCACAGAGATCCTCTTGCTAGGAGAGGGGGTGTCCAAAAGAGGCAGAACAAACTCCACCTTCCCTTTATAAAGTCTGCCCCAGCAGTCTCTGTTCCGGAGCAATGCACCCTGAGTGCTGCAAGATGTACTGGGAGATGTAGTCTCTCTGTATTAAAGGGGAATACCCCGCTACACTAGGTTTAATATTGCTTTAAAGACTAAGTTCACCTTTTTTTTTTTTAAATATAAATTCCAGCTCCCTTATGTACCAATATAGCAGACATTAGGTCACAACACAGGAACGAGTTGACCAGCTGATCTCATTAGCACACACCCTGCATCATCTACCCTTAGCTCGTCAACTCTTTCCTGTGTCATGACCTAAAGCCTGACCAGGAAGAAAGGCAGAAGTAATCGAGCAGTGTGTTTAAACAGCTATGAAGAAAGTGAGGTAAGTCAGTGTAGAATTATTGGAAAGCTGTTTTATTTTTTCAAAATAAGTACATAAATGCTACATTGGTACATAGAGTTTAGAAGAAAAAAAGTGAACAAAGGTAAACTTAGCCTTTAAGCTTGTTGTTACCTGAAATGTACTAATGAAATATAAATTCCGCTGTTACTGAAAAAAATATTAATTTCTGATCCACTATAATATTACCTTTGAGCAACCTTCATCATTATAAAATAAATAAGGTTTTGCCTGTCTATAAAATGGAGCAAGCTCCTTTCATATTCCTTAACTGCCCGAAAACCCATCTAGACAGATTTTCATGTTTCCATGCAGGTTTGGCCACTTTGTGTATTTTGCATGCCTAATCTATTGAAATCAATCCTTCGACTTCCTGGGACGTCAAAACACTCTGTGGAGTCTAAATGTCTCTCTATTCTTAACCTACAAAAATCAGGTTTCGATCATGAAATCTTAGCTTGCAGGACAGTTTTAACAAGGAGTTTCGGAATTTGAAACAAAATATCAAAACATGCCTGGCAACTAAATGTTAACATGCAATGAGAGGCATCTTATTAACTTGGCACCCACCCATCAGGCCATGTCCTGAGTCCTGAATGTTTGTAAGTATTGTGCAGGCAGCTTGCTGTCAAGTTGAAAAGAATCCTTTCCCTGTTTAATCAGCTGAAATAGCAGACATACCATCTGTTCTCCTTCAGCCAGACAGTTGTGTTTCTTCACCTGCCACACAGTCCTCATCATCTTCAAGAGTCTTGTTTCTTATCATGTTGCTCAGTCATTGCAGACAAGCATTCAACACCTCGGATTACAGCGCATTACCCAAAGTATAATGTTGCATTAAATATCAAGATTATTGTATACATCTTGAGCCTCATATTTTAGCACTGGTTCCTGCACAAGCTCTTTTAGTGCTTGCATTTCTAAATAAAATAAAAAAACTCCTCTAAGCAGTATTTGCATCCAAAATATGACCTATTATAATTACAAAACAACTACAATTGTTTTAGGGTCAAAATGTTATCTTCATGATTGTCAAAGTCTCTACCTGTTGTACCTAGGTATACCCTTTGTATATTGTTGTTTGGAAATTGTTGAATGTCAAAGATCTCTTACATATATGTTGTCTAAATATATTTGCATACATAACGAGCAGGGCAAATGCAGTGAACAGTGGCACCAGGCTTATTTCTGCACATAAAATGAGGATAGATAAAAATTTGATGATTTTTCCTTTTGCAGAGCTTAACGTGGTTGTAATAACTGAATATTTTTTCACTTTATGCATTCTATTCATGAAGGTAAAAAACCTTCAGAGTGCAGCTCCCCCTCTTAACCCCCCTAATACTTACCCAAGCCTGATTCCATCCTCCGATGTGCACGAGAGCCGAGGTTCTCCCGGGTCTCTTGCTCCTCATTGGCTGAGATGCAGCAGCAAGAGCAATTGGCTCCCACTGCTGTCAATCACAGCCAGTAAAGCGAGAGTGGGGGGCGGGGCAGGGCTGATCCACGCCCTGTGTCTTATGGACTTAGAGAGCCAGCTCTGGAGTGAGCATGGACCAGTGCCCCCATAGTAAGCGGCTTGCTATGGGGGCACTCGCCAAGGGGGAGGGGTCCAAAGTACCGGCGGGGCACCTGAGAAGAGGATGACTGGGGCTGCTCTGTGCAAAACCACTGCACAGAGCAGGTAAGTATGACATGTTTGTTATTTTTTTTTTATTTTGCTTTTACAAACACTTTAAGTGGTGGTGCTGTTGCTCATTCTTATATCATTTGGTGTTCTTGCCCGGCTGGGGGATAAAAGGGGACTGTCTACCAATCCTTGTTTTTAGGCCAGCAGGAAGGTGGACCAAATGATATTTAATCCTTTTTCTGCATAAGGTTGCCCTCTTTGTATTGCCCAAGGGTGAGCCACTTTTAGATTTATGTAGATGTTTTACCAAATTGTTGGCATATTACCATCTAACTTTGGATAGCATTATATACACCCTGTAGGATATGGTTGAGCTACTTTCCCCTTTTGTTCCTTGTGCCCCCCAGGGATGAATTGTGGGCTACTCTACCTGTGGCCAAGCATCTATACACTTTCTATGTACGTTTTTTTCAGTTTTGAATGAGTCATATAGTATGCCCTGTGAATTTTATTCTTATATCAAACAATTTACTTCCACTCTTCTGACGAAGTAGACTTTTGATCTGAAAAATGCATTGGGGTTGATTTACTAAAACTGGAGAGTGCAAAATCTGGTGCAGCTCTGCAAAGAAACCAATCAAAGCTTAATTGAACAAGCTGAAGCTAGAAGCAGATTTTACACCCTTCAGTTTTAGTAAATCAAAGCCATTGAGTAAGATTCTCTACTGATTACCACACACATTTGAGAAATGCTTTACACAATAAAAGAAAACCCAGGGCAAGGGCTGCACCCCCACCCCCACTACTAATGAATGTTTTAGAATGGGTGTACCGCCCTATGTTCATTCTCTGCCCCTTTGCTCTGCTGCACCCACTGAAACTGCCTTTCCTGCCCACCCCTTGTCCCAGCCCTGGATGACACCCTCAGATCACCTTTACTAGAAAGGGGAAAGATGAGCGGAAATGCAGAATAAACACATATGCCAGTGAATGCATACGGCAAACTGACTATTTTCATGACTTTATATTGATTTTATTTGAGTAATAAAATTCGATTTATATAGGTTATTAGTTTGGTATATATAAAGTACTGCTAAGGTCCTTTTTAAATCATTGATGGTATATTTAAGTTGACAACCCAGTTTTATCTGCATACCTTTCACTATCTAACCCTTGTCTAAACATATACTGTAAGTATTCCACTTTGTTTGTTTTTTTCCTATGTTTCCTATTTTGTCTGTAGATTTAATGTTGAGCAGTGCCTTATTTTGTAAAATTAATCTCTATATAAAGAATGCATTGGTTTTGGTCCACAGACTTTTAATGAATTTGGATTTGCTGTATACCTTGTTAAAGATATTTTATGAAGGTATAATGTTTTTAAACAATCAGACTTCAAATCTTTTTTTCAAACAGATGTGCAGATAGGCAGTTTTGTACAGTAAAAATATTCATGTCTGAGTGCATAACAGCAGACACCCCAGGCGCTGCTGTTAATCTTGGCAGGAAAATATTGGTTGATGTAATCCACTGAGTCGTAGGCTTTTTCCCTAAGACCTATTCACTGAAAATGTCTTCTGAGGTCTTCTAGTATCTTCTGAAAAGAGTGTCACTTATCAAATATCTATGGCTTCTTACTTGTGTACCAGAATGTATAAATGCATTGTAAAATAGTATGGTCAGTTTGTTAGAAACTATAGTACATAATAATGGTATACACTGATTGTGTTGGATTTCTTGGAGACTTTTTTGAGTAGACACTGTATCGACAGTCATCAGAAAACATGGTTGACAAATGGCATCATTTGAATTATAGAACTTTTTGTTGCAAAGTCTTATGCCGCGTACACACGATCGGAAATTCGACAAGAAAAGTCTGATGTGAGCTTTTGGTCGGGAATTCCGACCGTGTGTATGCTCCATCGGACTTTTGCTGTCGGAATTTCTGCCAACAAAAGATTGAGAGCAGGTTCTCTATTTTTCCTACGGAAATTCCGATCGTCTGTATGCAATTCCGATGTGCAAAAAAACATGCATGCTCAGAATTAAGCAGAAGAGCCAAACTGCCTATTGAACTTCATTGATCTCGGCTCGTCTTACGTCACCGCGTTCTTGACGGTTGGAATTTCCAACAAGATTTATGTGACTGTGTGTATGCAACACAAGTTTGAGCCAACATTCTGTCGGAAAAAAACAACATGTTTTTCTTGTCGAAATTTCCGATCGTGTGTACGTGGCATTATAGATCTTCTAATTTGGCCATTAATTTGTATGATTTTAGCATACTTTATGCAACTGAGCAATGTTACTGATTCCCATATAACTAGACATAAAATATCCACATGAACAGAAATATTTAATCACAACATAAAATCTCACAATATCTACATGTTATACCAATCAGATGTTGACTACATATTTGATCTTTGCCTTGATACATGAGTTTATAGTTGCATAATTGGCAAAAAAACGGTTTAATGGGAGATAACTTTACACAGTAAGCTCCAAATATTTATTTTAGTCTACAGTTCAACATGTGTCAGCACCAATGTTTTAGCTTCAGATGAATTTAAGATAGTAATAGTAATTCTGGAAAGTACATTGCTTATTGTATAATTCTCCATTGTGCTATAATCTAATTTCCAGTTTAACTGAGAGAGGTCAGCACTGAAATGTCAGATTCCTTCCCACAATATTGCAGTTCATAAGTTCTTCCTGGAAATGTGGATATCTCATATTTTATTGGAACTTTATATAAATAGTATAAATATGGTGTTAACCATTGTCAATATCAAAAGCATATAAATATAGCAGGTACCATTTACTATATAGCCAGCTTAAGGCTGGGTTCACACTTACGTGAATTGCATGACAGGAGAGTGTGACCATATCTCCAGGACGGCTGCGGAGTGCACTGCAGAAGGGTCCTGTGCGTTGTTAGCTCAGTTTCAGGTCTAAATACAGGCAAAAATTCGGACCCCATTCGTTCCTGAAACAGGCAACAGGGACGCACCAGGGACGCAAAGTGTGAACCCAGCCTTGAAGATATTCAGCAGTAAATTGAGATTGGCTTCCATGTAACAACAATCCCCAATACCTTTGATAATGTTACATTAAAGTGGATGTAAACCCGTTTCATGAAATTTGAGCTGGACACATATATCTGCAGTGTTTTGTTATCTCTCGTCAAAGCACTATGTTCCATAGCTGTCTCCTGCTCCATTCTTCTGCTATCAGCCTGATAACTCCTGACAAGTTCTCAGTCACATATGATAAAAGCAGCCTGAGTTTTTTGTTGGGGAGGATGCTATAAATTAGCAGCGTGCTGAACGATTCAATGATAAGAGCTGAAAACCTATGAGGAGAGGGGGTGTGTGCCTTTCCTCCAATCAGCTGTCTTGGCTGTATGCCCAGGCTTCACTGCAGTGGTAACCAGGAAGAGAAAATCTTGCACAAAGTGCACTTTCTAAACAGTATATAAAGATGAAGACAGCAGATATACATGTAAAACTTATGTAGGGAGATTTGTTTCATCCCTGTGTATCATCCCTGAGGCTGTTCACTTCACTAAGTAATGTATATGTGAGGGTTTACATCCACTTTAATATGACCCTGTCAAAGGGTCAATAAAAAGAGAAGCCTTATTCTGTAAAGATAGTGGGTTTCTATATGCCTGTACGCCAAAACTTCCCTCTGTAGAATAGCTCCCTACACCAATCTGATTCGACACCTCAGGCTGGTTTATTAGCGGTGTCCCCCTGCTGACCTGCTGGGGTCAGCAGAGGGACCATAGTGGCCAGCAAGAGACATACTATTCCACACACAAAGAAGTGTTGGAAAGGACTGGTGCCCTGAGCGCTGCCACCGAGTGAAGTTTTGGAAAATTGGCCACTGGACAGGTAATTACAAACTTGGTTTCTTTACAGGGTTAATGCCTTTCCAATTTTGCTGACCACTTGACTTGGTTACTTTTCAGTAATCCTTAAGTCATTGCTTTTGTCTAGAGTGTACTGTTCGGTCCTGGAAATGACTGGGTCTTTTAAGTGAATTTACTTAGCTTGTTTTGTTCATGGTACCATTAGTTCATTGAGATGTACACTTTTCAGATTGAGAATCACAATGCTGTAAACGTTTTAAGCTAACATTGGCGGACACTCTAGGTGATTTTTGTGCCTATCCTGATACAGAAAGTCCCTGATTTTTAAGCCTAGGAAAAGGTAAGTATGCATTGTTAGGGGTTAATTGTTAATGTGGACCTTCAGTAATTTTTTCAACTTTCCTTCTATTAAATCGTCTGCTCTTGTTGTTTTAACTTTGGGTAGAATTTTTTTTTTTTTTCTGCCAGTGAATACCTTATACAGCCCACTTCCTATTTCTTTTCTGGTCATTAGCCTAGGCTTATGATATCATGCACAGCTTTCTCTCTCACTCTCCTCAGAGTTTTCCAGGAAGGGAGGGGGGATGAGTCATAAGAGGGCAAAGATAGCTTCAGGGCTGCAGAGCTGGAGGTGTGCCTCTGTGTGTCTGTGTAAATCCAAGAAGTGAACAGGCAGCAGCTTCAGCTGCCCACAGTTAAAATTGTTGCAGCCAGACTCAGTGGAGGGAGATTTCTGCAGCATATTTGGCAAGTACAAAATCACAGTATATGTAAAATATGCAAAGTGGTTGGAGGGAAGCTTCAGAATGGCAAAGATGTTTTTTTTACAAATTATGTGGTTTCAGTTTTAGAGGGTTGAATGTTTTATTGTTATTATTATTATTATTCAGTGTTATTAGGGCTAAGGTTCGAATGAGGTTAATGTTTAGATTTTGGAGTTTAAATAAATAATATGGTTAAAGTTTCAGAGTTAGGTCTAAGGGGGAAGGTTAAGTGTAATATTTAGGGGTCTGGTGAAGTTTGAGCACTTGGTTAAGAGGAGGATGAGTGGTGGGGGCAGTCTAAAGACCTGTGTCAAGGGGCTTTGGATGTTTTTTAGATGACATCAGTCTTTGACACTTCTGAGATCATTCAGAATTCATTGACAGGTACATATGCTCAGCAGCTGTCAGTGAATTCTTCTGTTTGAACTGCTTCAAGTGGATTTTAAATTCCCATAGAGTTGTATGAGAATGTAAAACCTGTCTGATGTAAACATAAGCCCAATAACATAGGCTCCCAAGGCTCACCATTAGGGATGAGCTCCAGCGTGTTCGCACACTCCATGTGCAGAGCCCGCCAGGAAGTCGGCACGGCGCTGCGCTAATCACAGGCAGGGAGACATGTCCCGATGTGCGGCTGCAGAGATCAGGACATGTCTCCCTGCCTGTGATTAGCGCATGCCGTGCCGACTTCCTGGTGGGCTCTGCACATGGAGTGGGCGAACACACCGGAGCTCATCCCTGCTCACCATACACACTCAACAAAATTAAAAGTTGAACTAACACCCTACAGTCTCCCCATCCCCTGGTCTGCCTGTACTTACCTCCATGGTTGATGAGCTATCGGTGCCCACTCAGCTGGTGAAGTAGTCCAGAGATTCAAATTCTCTGCTCTATTTCTTCTTCTTTCTGCGGGGCTTCTGGGATGGATCAGAGCAATTCTCTGTGGCAGGATTGACCAACGGAGGTATGTACAGCAGGGAATAGGGTATTGTACGGTGTCAGCTCACCTTTTCCTTTTTTCTGAAAAGGTGAACTAACCCTTTAATGCTTTTGAAACACTCTTCTGTTCCACAGTCTAATGTGTAGCGCTGCTCTGAGCTCCACTAATTCAGTCACCCGGTGATTCAATCCCTGTCAAGTGCATTCCCCATGGGGTCATCTGATTCTCAGAAGGGAGAGATGTGACAGGAAGGCTTCAGCTCCATCACCTTCCAAATCACGCCCACTAACGCACTTGACCCGTCAAAGGCTTAATCGTAGAGGTTCTCTCTGCCCAGGTTGACCAACGGAAGTAAGTACAACAGAGACCAGGGGAGTGTACGGTGTTAGTTCACCTTTTCATTATTTTTTTTTAAAAGGTCAACTAACCCTTTAAAGCTTTTGAAACACTGTCCCATTCCAGTTTTGGATGTTATCTTAATGAAAGTACTGGCTGTCACTTTAAAAAGAGAGAGAAATACATTTTTAGAGTAACATTTTTATAGCATAACACTTTAAAACCTATTTCTGTTCATTATGCACCGCTGTCAACAGCACAAAACAAAATTTATAATACTGTTTTGTTTTCCCTTACGAGGAGTACAAGTTGTAACTTGAGAAATATTATGTACACTGTGTCTTCTTTTTTTTTTGGCTTTTTTTTACAATTTGCTGATTCTGCATATTGGCATCCAAAGGATTTCCCTCTGATATAGAAAACAGTACGTGGCCAAGTGTTCCCAATTCAGAAAAAAACAGACTAAGAATTTAAAGCGTACAAAGTTTATCCCTGCACACGCTTGGTGGAAGTAATCTGATACAATTGACTGGCTGAAAACAGATACACAAGGGCTAAGTAAAAAATAAACTAAGGAAAGGAGAGCCGAGGTGAGCCTATAGCAACCAGCTAGAGTATACATGTAATTTTTAAGCACCTTTGAGTAAATTGATTGGCTGTTGTACTTGATAAATTTTACATTTTCTTTATTTCATGCACAGAAAATGCCTGCAGATGAAACTGATAAAAATTTGTATTTATTTATGGTACTTATATATCGCCAGAAATTCATGCATTGCTTTACATATATATTGTACAATCACATCAGGCCCTACCCTCAAAGAGCTTACAATCTAAGGTCCCTAACACACATTCATACATACACATAGTAGGGCCAATTTAGACAGGAGCCAATTAAACTACCAGCATGTCTTTGGAGTGTGAAGGAAACCAGAGTTCCTGGAGGAAACACACACAGGCACAGGGAGACCATGCAAACTCCAGGCAGGTAGTGTCATGGTTGAGATTCGAGCCAACGACCCTACTGTTGCTAGGTGGGAGTGCTAACCACTTAGACACTGTGTATTTATCTTTACAGTATATGGATCCCATATGGCACAAAACAGTGCCACTAATGACTTGCTACTTAAAGCAGAGTTACACCCAAAAGTAGAACTTCCGCTTATCTGCTTCCTCCGCCCGTCCGGTGCCACATTTGGCATCTTTCTGTTTATGACAGGTACCCTTTCCCACTTCCGGGAGACTGCGCCATGGCACCATCCCTCAGAAATTCGGCTCCCCTCCTCCTTCGCATGCACAGTAGGGAACCGGCTGTGAAGCTGAAAGGCTTCACTGGCGGTTTCCCTTACGATGAATGGCGGTGGCAGTACCTGACAGCTGATCTGAAAATTGGCTGGGGTGCCGACACTGGGGGCTCCCTGGACAGGTAAGTGTCCCAATATTAAAAGTCAGCAGCTACAGTATTTGTAGCTACTGACTTTTAATTTTTTTTTCCAGGCAGAACACCTCTTTAAACATAGTTAGTGTCATTGTGCAAGTTTTTCTACATATAAACCATATGTACTATACATGGTCATCACCCTAGGTTAATATTGCCACACACAAGAAAAATAATCTATTCTGACCCAAAAAGGCAGTTGGATCACTTCCCTGAATGAAAGCATTGCTCTATCAGCATATGACCATTTAAACTTTGGAACACAGAGAGTTGCAATGGAATGTTACTGACCAAACGGATACACGACAACACTTCCTCCCAAAATCCCACTATAGCTGGGCATGTCCAGAAGATGTGGGTGAAATCTAGTTGCAAGGAATTTAACCAGTACTTTTTTTTAGTCATCTATTGTTTTTGTTATTGCTACCTGCTGTGGTAAAGCATTCCCTAACGTGAAGGAGAGATAATTTTTTTATTTTCATTAGGGTAAAGGTGGATTTTCTCTGCTGTCATTTTTTGCCATCTGTGACGCTGGGGAAATTTCCCTTAGCTTCTTGTTCCTTAGCCAACGTGAGGGAATTCCTGGTTGTCACAAGAACCAGTGTCCCCATTGGAAGATTTCCCCTTTATTTTTGTTCTGATGACAACCAAAAATTAGGGATTTTCTTTCACTTTTACTCTCAGTGATAACAGTAAACAGCGCAAATAGAGAAGGTGAATCTCCTTAACAGGGGCACAGACAGCAATAAAAACCTGACAGGTGTTCCAATTCCTCTCCACTCTATCCAAAGCAAAAGCAAGTTTAGTTATACTATGAGCACTCTTATGGCCCATATAGACTACTGTGCTGCATTCATGTCTTAAAGCTCTCAACACAAAGATCTGTGTGCAGTGCAATGCAGTGACATTTGTCTGTTGCCCTAACACTGTACCGTATCTGCCAACTTGCAACACAAAATAGCATACCACAACAAACACCAGGAAAATAGGTCATGTTCATTTTCTGACCCATTGTAGTATATTGACAGCCTAATTATAATGCACTGCAAAAGACCTGATAAGCTTGAACAAACTCTTATTGTAAAGAATACCTTACTATACTTAGAGTACTTTTTGCAATGGTATGTAAATCCTAACAGTGACCTTCACTTATTTGCTTCCTTTTCTTCTGCTAATTATACTTTTGATACTGTTGATTTTGCCAGAAATTGTGTGACTTCCTGTGCTCTGCCTCTGAACAAGGACGGGTTATGGCTATAAGGAGGAGGGAGGAGATGAGGTCTACATTCTTTGTAATTCATCAGAAATTAGGTAGGCAGGGCTGACTGTTAAGAAATAGGAGCTGTCTTATGATTTCAAAGTAAGGCGTGACCATCTTTTCAATTTCAATATATATTTTTTTTAAAGTATTTCAATATACAAATTGTGACCTAAAGAAGCATTTGAACTTAAGCAATGCACTGCTAATTTCTAAAACTGTTGTTGGTAGGGCCATCTTTTTTTTTCTGGCACATCAACTGGTATTTTTTTTGTACTTACTGTGTATTTAAAGAAATAAAACATGGGGACATGTTCATGTATTGCAGAGGTGTACTAAAATGCCTTTTTTCCTTTTGTGTTGATGCATATTTAAACCACTTCAAGTCTGGATGTTTCCACTTCCTTCTAGCCAAGGCCATTTTTCAGTTTTTAGCCCTGTCACACTTTGAATGACAATTATTCATGCAGTACTGTACCCAAATTAAAAGTTTGATCATGTTTTTGAGACAGAGCTTTCTTTTGGAAAAAATGTAATCACCACTGAGTTTTTTATTTTTTGCTTTATAAATTTCAGTTTTAAAATGTTGTAAATAAATAATCTTTCTTCATAGATTTAGGCCCCTTTCACACGGGCGGACCGTATGTCCGTTTTTCACCCATCCGTTTTCGGATGAAAAACGGACATACATGTATCCCTATGGGACAGCGGATGTCAGCGGATGAACATCCGCTGACACCCGATCTCACCCGTGTCCGCTACCTCCGTTTTTCAGGATAGAAAAATTTCTATTTTTCTATCCGTCTACAGAGCGGATCGGATGAACACGGACAGACGGTCCGTGTTCATCCGATCCCCCATAGGGGAGAGCGGAGATCTGACAGGGCGGTCCCTGCACAGTGTGCGGGGACCGCCCAGTCATCAGCCGGCTCAGCGGGGATCAACGGAGCGATCCCCGCTGAGCAAGCGGAGGTTCACGGGGCGGATCATGACTGATCCGTCCCGTGTGAAAGAAGCCTTAGGCCAAAATGTATTCTGCTACATTTCTTAGCAATAACCCAAATCAACATATATCATTTAATCTGTGTGAAAGGTAGAGTCTACAAACTGTAGTATATACTGTATATTTGAAAATTGATCAGTCCTGATGTACTGACGGCCTCAATTTTTGAGGTCCCAAAATGCCAGGACGGTACAAATATGACCCATATGACCCGTTTTTGGAAAGTAGACACTCCAAGGCATTTAGTAAGTGGCATGGCATTTGTAATATTTTTTGGTACAATTTTTGGAATTATTTCTCACATGTTATTTCTCACATGCAGCATGGGCATACTTAGAATTACACCCCAAAACACATCCTAATATGCCTCCCGAGTATGGGGATACCACACATGTGCATTTTTTTTACAGCCTATATAGAGAGACCCAAAATCCAAGAAACACCTTTTAGGCTTTTGTTGATCATAGTTTATGCATGAATTACACATCTAATTTTTGGACTACCTAATTATCACATCTTTTGAGGCCCTGGAGCACCAGGACAGTCAACACACCAACAAAATGACCCCATTCTTTAGGCCTCATGCCCACGGACATTTTTACAGCCGCGTTTTTGAGCGTTTTTTACAGCTTAAAAACGCCTGTCCATGTTAGTCTATAGCTTCATGCCCACCTAGGCGTTTGAGCTGCAAATAGCATAGACGTTTTTAAGCTGTAAAAAAAAAAACAGGACCAGTGCGTTCCTCTGCGTTGGTGTTAGGCTTAAAAAAACGCAAAGCGTTAAAAAACGCGCAGAAACGCTATTGCGTTTTTGAGCTCCGACGTTTTTTGTTTTTTTTTGAAAAAAAAAGGTCAAAAAATGTATACAATAACATGGACAGGCGTTTTTAAGCTGTAAAAAACGCGGCTGTAAAAACGTCCGTGGGCATGAGGCCTTAAAGTAAACACTTCAAAGTATTTTCTGAAAGGCATAGTGAGTCTTTTGACAATGTAATTTTTTTTGTCATAAGTTTTTGGAAAATGCAGGAAAGTAAATTAAAATTAATTTTTTACACAACTTGTCAATTAGTAAAATATTTCTAACACACATCATAGGCATTGTTTAGCATTACACTGCAAAACACTTTCGGTTACTCCTCCCGAGTGGGGGCGATAGCACTTGCGTGAGATCTTTTCACTTTTGGACTTATTATAAACTGGACATTGTATCCTGTGTATCACACAAATCAACCAATTGTATCAAAACCAATGCACTGTAATGGTTGCCTCTAATATGAGTGGTCAGGGAATATAGCTTAGTGTAGCATCACCTATAGTAGTCTCAGTTATTATTAGCCAGGCAAGCTTAGCCTACTGGTGCATGGCTGCCCCCAGGAATGCCATGTTCACTGGCCCGGAAGTACAGGTGCCTAAAGAAAGGAGGAACAAAAGAGTCCTTGTGGTTCCAAGGGTGCAGTTGTCAACTAGGGATGCCTGGGCCTTGTGTCTCATATGAACATAGGCAGTCAGACATGCAGATGGGTCAGTTCAGGCGCAGGTAGAGACATGTTCAGCAAACAAAAGCATGCAAAAGATCAGTCCAGGCAACAGTCAAAAACATGGTAAATAAACAGGCTAGAGTTAGTACAGGCGGCAATAAGAGACACCAACTGTGACTGGTGGCACTATTAGGGCTTGTTCCCAGGTGAAGTTGAGGGGTGAATGACAGCCTTGTTTACTACTGTAACTTTGATCACTATGATTGGACACAGAGATCACATGGTAACAGGGCCGCTCACAGTATAACAATCATTGATCCGTGATCGTGCTGCTAAATGCTTTAGAGCATGCACACAAGCTGTCGATGCAAGAGGACATATGTGTACATCTACCCACATAGGAACTGGTCTTATCTAGCTTTATATGTACAGTGGATGGACAGGAGGCAGTTAATGGAGTTCCCATTTGCAATAAATAAGTTTTAGGGAGAATTGTAGCTAAAAATAACAAGATAAAATAATCAAAAACTGTTTTTGCTGCAATGTTTGCCTTCAATCCATGGATTTTCCCAAAAGTACTTTTTTCTGTTGCTAGAAGTCCTCAGTCTGATAACCAGCACCATTCAACTCCCTTCCTCTGAGTCCAATTCATCCTAGACCTGTCGCTGCCTGTGACTGGACAGTGAAGGGAGACTCCGCACTAGATGGACCGAACACCCCCTTGTTTGGTTCGAACCACAGCTCCTGAACAGAGAAAAATTTCTGACCCGAATAGAGAACCTGAAACTCTATAGGTCCCGAAAAAATCAAAAGTCCCCATTTTGAAGACTTATATGTAAGAGCAATGATTTTTTGATGCTTAACAACAATAAAAATGAAAAATTCCGTCAAATATGCTGCCTGGGGGGTCCCATTAGTCTGCCTGTAAAGACAGAGCCCCCCCTGCCCCAAAGCACCCACACCTCCATGTTGAGAGCATGTGGTCTGGTATGGTTCTGGAGGGGGGGACACTTGCTCACCCCCCTTTTTCTCTGATAAACGGTCTAGTATGATTTTTTTTTAAATTGGCGTCTTTTTCACTTTTAATTGCCGGCAGTCTTTTTTTTCTTCTTTATTCAGCTGTCAGTGGGGACAGCTGATGACTCATCAGTTGTTAAGGACGCCACAGCCAGCTTCCCGGTTACCACTCCTTAAAAACCACTATTCACTGTGCCCTGCCCAATCAGGGCTTAGAAAACACCCACCGAACGCCTTGCAAATGTGGATGTTCGCAGAACAGGCAAAACAGGCGATGTTCGGGCCGAACTTTTGCTCGGCCCGGACCATTTGCCCAACTCTACTTAGCACAGTGATAAGCTCATCTCTCTTTCACTTTGACCTCATTGGTTCCTTGTATTGCTTCGTCCTCTAGCATGCTAGATCTGCTATACACGGAATGCATGAGGCAGATACCTAGTCAAATTAAGGTACCTTCACTCCTTGAAATTAAAATGTACATTTAATGACGTATTTGTGGTTACAGAACTACTTTAATTTGTGTCTTTTATATCTGCCTAGTGATTAGATTTAATTAAACAATAACATTTTCGTAGCCTTTGTATATAAAATGTATCATGAGAAGGCTAATACAATATTAAAAAATAAAAACAATGTTATGTTATCAATTAACTTTACCACAGTTTATCAAATATGAACATTAGCCCTGTCTATCCTATTTGGCATTCAATATAGTTTTCCTGTATGAAGGTCATAGAGGTCATTAAACTGAAACTTCCTCAGCAGACGGTTTTTTCCTTATCTCCTTCCTCTGAGAGATTTTGGAAAGTTCTGAAAAATGTTCATCCCAGTGACACCAGCACCTTTGTCTTGATGCCTTGGTGCAGCTGTGCTTCATCGAAAATAAATGAGTAATTCATAAATTTCCAAATGAGAACTGAAACTTTGTTGAAAAACCAGACTTGTTTGTTGAACATAAAAGGACATAAATCCTTTACAGTTCCCTAGGGAAAGACTTGAAAAGAGGAGTAATTATTATAAACCACTTAGTGCTATATGCTCTGTATCATGTTGCCGTGAGAAAGTTATGTTTGATTGGCTGAAAAAAAAAACAGGTTTAGTAAATCCTTTTAGGTTGATTTAAACTGTTGTATGCAGTGTAATACGATATCCCATATTTATTAAAACCCAGCAACAACACACCGAATTATGATATGGCTATTTGTACATATGTATACCATGTTTTTAATGTAGTCAATAAATTGAAAAAATCCTTTTATAAATTATAAATATCATTTTTACATTTTCAATAATTGTGTGACAAGTAAACTTCCTCTATAGTTCTCTAATGGAAAATGTATAGGATAATAGATGATAGGATGAAATACCCATGCTTTGGGGAGCCGTAAAATGTATGCCCAACCAAAGCACAATGATCCAAGAGGTGGAGCTTTAAAAAAAGGCATCATAATTTAGGTATTTCTATGGCTACATGATGCCTAAAGATGGTCCTGAATTAAAGAGGAACTGCAGTCTGCTCACATAATTTGTAATAAAAAGATCTTTGCCATTCTGAAGCTTCCCTCCAACCACTTTGCATATTATTTTATATATTTTATATATACTGTGATTCTGTACTTGCCAAATATGCTGCAGAAATCTCCCTCCACTGAGTCTGGCTGCAACCATTTTAACTGTGGGCAGCTGAAGCTGCTTCCTGGATTTACACAGACACACACCTCCAGCTCTACAGCTCTCATTGGCCCTCTTATGACTCATCCCCTCCCTTCCTGGAAAACTCTCATAAGAGTGAGAGAGATCTGCGCATGATGTCATAAGCCTAGGCTTTTTACCAGACAAGAATCAGGAAGTAGGCTGTATAAGATATTTACTGGCAGAAAAAAAAATGTTTTACTATCCAAAGTTAAAACAACAAGGGCAGAAGATTTAATAGATGGAAAGATGAAAAAATGACCAA
Organism: Rana muscosa; assembly: GCA_029206835.1. Taxonomy (NCBI): domain Eukaryota; kingdom Metazoa; phylum Chordata; class Amphibia; order Anura; family Ranidae; genus Rana; species Rana muscosa. Next base: position 295,344,750 of record CM055116.1, read on the forward strand.
AGGTCCGCTTTAATGTAAGTCAGATGAAAAATTCAAAATAAAAATAAAATTCCAACATGGTGTCCAAGTATAAAAGTATACCACATCTGAAAATTATTCCATATAAGTTATAAAATCACTTTATGAATATATTCATAGAAATGACTGGCTTTGCCAGAAATTAGTTTGGCAGAAGAGCTTCTCTGTAACACACTTTTTCTGGAGTCCAGTTCCAATTCCCATTCAATTCAATGGGACTTTTGCTGTGAAAATCCCTTATTTTGGAGGTTTGCAATTTTTTTAAAAGTTTAACCATACATTTTAAAGTAACCCAACACAGAATAATTTTTAACATAAACTAGCAATCAAGATATACAAATATTTTACAGCAAATGCCACTAGTTTAAGGTACGTATACCCATAAACTGCATAACTAAGAAAAAAAAACGCATTTATTATCTTCTTTTTTACAACTTGTAATTTTACCAAATTTGAGTATATAGAAAATCAGTTTTGCATACAGTAGTAATGCTTACTTTACTATAAACCTTCTTTTGCTGTCTGTGCCATGTTGGGGAAACTTCCCTTCACTTCCTGCTCTGGAGATGCAACAGTAAGTGGGAAGAAAGTTCTCGAAAGTGAGAGAATATGTCTCCAAAATAGGGGGGGGGGGAGTTGTCACTGGTACTGTATCTCCTTTTGTTGATTTCCCCTCACTTCCTGTTCTAGTGACAATCTTAAAATAATGGATTTCTCATCACTTTCTGTGATGATGAGCTGTGTGACAGTGATTTCTAGTTGTAGGTGACTGATCTATTAAAGTATCATCAGAGGTCACAAAATTTAAAACCTACATCACCTGCAGTGTCTGAATATAACGAGATCCTAGGGGAAGACAAAGTACCACTACAATTATTCTCATTGGCCATATATGTCTGCCTATTTTAAAAGCCATTGTTAGTATATTATATTTATTGTTTATTTTATTTTAAGACATTCATGGTGCTTGCCTAAATAAATTATGAATTACAGAATCACTCAGATGCAAAATAAATATTATATTACTTTTTTTTTATGTTTCTTTATTAGTTTATCCATATAAAACAAAATTACATTGGATGAGTTTCTCCTCTCGTCTCAGCCACACTTAGAAAATAAATATAAAGATATACAATACAAAATATATACCGAAGGAGAAATCCCCCCCCCATTTCCTCCCTGTCTTCTTTTCTCCTGCCATACCCCATACTCATTCACATAGGGTGGGGGGCCAGGATCTGGGGGCCCCCTTATTAAAGGGGGCTCCCGGATTCCGATAAGCCCCCCGCCCACAAACCCCGACAACTAACGGCCAGGGTTGTCGGGTAGAGGCCCTTGTCCTCATCAACATGGGGGCAAGGTGCTTTGGGGTGGGGGGGCTGCAGGGCACCCCCTGCCCCAAAGCACCCACCCCCCCATGTTGAGGGCATGCGGCCTGGTACGGTTCAGGAGGGGGGGCACTCGCTTGTCCCCACCCCCTTTCCTTACCGGCTGGGCTGTGTGCGCGGATAAGGGTCTGGTACGCCATATTTTCGACGTAGGGGTTCCACTTAAAATCCATACCAGACCTAAGGGCCTGGTATGCTCCTGGAAGGGGACCCATGCCAGTTTTTATTTAAAATTTGGCATGGAGTTCCCCCCTCATGATAACAGCGGCTTCCCTCTCTTCCCCTCTCCTCTCCCAGGTCAGCAAATCCGCAGCTAGAACGCAGACGAACCGCTGAACCACTGATTGATATCTTGCCAAAGACTCCGTAGCTCAAAAACGCAACGCACAAGTGTGAATCCAGCCTTAAGGTGGGCCTTTCCGGATCTTGCCAGTGTCTAGATATTAAACTCTTGGCGGCATTTAACAGCTGTGGAAGCAGGGTTCTCAAATATTGCTTCGTTGGTAATATGATCCCATGGAGTAAGCACCCCCATGGGTCGTCTGGGACTTCGATGTTGGTTATTTCTCTAATTATTTGCCTGATCTCCCCCCAGGATTTTTTAATTTTGGGGCATGTCCACCATATGTGGGCCATGGTCCCTATTTCTTTGCAGCCCCGCCAGCGTAATTGTGATGTTTCCTTTTGACATTTATGTGCCTTGTCGGGGGTTATGTATCATCGAACCAGGCACTTGTAATTTAGTTCCGTCATGTTACTATTTACCGACGTGTAGTGCACCCTCTTCATTAGTTGCCTAATCTCTAAATCGTTCACCTGTGTTCCTCTTCCCATTTCTTTATGTATGGCGGTATTTCCCATTTTTTCGTGTTGTTCAATATTTTATATATCCTAGAGGTTGCCCCCTTCTTTCCCTTTTCTACACATAGTTTGTCTAGGGGCCGTAGGTTCTCTGCAGATCTAATAGGCTGGGGTAATGCCTCAAAAAAGTGTTTTAGCTGGGTATACCGCCATTCATCTATCTCCATCCGTTCCCTTTTGTTTTTTAGTTCCTGATACGTGCTCAGTTTATCCTGCATCATTACATCCTTCAGTTGTGCGTTCTCTTGTGTGATCCATTTTCTGAACATTTTCTCAATCCCGGCGTGAAATACTTAGTGTCTGTTAGTGGTATTAAGGGTAAGTTATATCCCCATTTTTCCTTTTTGTGTATCTTTTTGTGTATCTATCCCATATTCTTAGTGCGTTCCATGCGATACTGTGCGTGTCCGTGCTGAGTTCTCTATATTGTGAAGGGATCCATATTATCTTTCCCATAGTGGCTTTGCAAATTGTGTCTTCCATTTTTACCCATCTATTTCCCCCATTCTTTTTAGCTCATTCTATTATTCGTGAAAGGATAGACGCATTGTAATAATTTCTAAGATCCGGTGCCCCTAGTCCGCCTTGCCCCTTTTCCTTTGTCAACAGTGTCAGACTAATACGTGTTTTTTTTCCCCGCCATATATATTTTAAGAGCATCGTTTGTAAGGTTTTAAAATATGCCTGTGGTAGTGGGATTGGGAGCATTTGCATTTTGTACATTATTTTAGGTAAAATTACCATTTTGAAAATATTTATTCTTCCGCCCCATGATAACTGCCCTGGTGATATTCTGTTAAGTTGATGTCATTCAATAGTGGCAGGAAGTTTGCTTTATTTAGTGTCTCTATGGTTGTTGTTATCTTCACTCCTGGGTACTTCAATTCTTTTTTACCCCAGACAAATGGAAATTCTTTTTGGTAGGTGTTCCTGTCTGTTTTTGGTGTATTAATACCTAAAGTTTCGGACTTGGCCGGGTTCATTTTAAAATTAGATATCTCCCCATACTCTTTTAGGGATTTCATTAAATTTGGGAGAGTTATTCTGGGGCTAGTTATAAAAAATAAAATGTCATCCGCGTAAGCCGCTAATTTATGATCTTCCTCTCCTACTTTTATCTCCCTGATGTCCGTGTTCCGCCTTATCCCTCTTAACAGGGGTTCCAGCGCTATCACGAACAGCAGGGGAGACAGGGGACACCCCTGTCTTGTGCCGTTATAAATCTCAAATGTTCCCGAGATGGTCCCATTTACTTTTAGTCTCGCCGTAGGTCGGTTGTATAATGCCTTTATCCAATTTGTCATTCTAGGTCCTATTGCCTCCAGTGTACTCTGCACGAAGCCCCAGTCTACCCTGTAAAACGCTTTTTCAGTGTCGATTGACAGGAGTAGACCTGGGGCCCCGCTTTCCTTTATTTGCTGTATGGCTAAGAGCGTTCTAATTCCGTTATCCCTCCCCTCTCTTCCTGGGATAAACCCAACTTGGTCTGCGTGTACCAGGTCGTTCATTGTTATTTTCATCCTCCCTGCCAGTACCTTTGCAAATAACTTGGTGTCAAAATTTAAGAGAGAGATCGGTCTATAGCTGTAGCAGAGTGTTCTGTCTTTACCTTCTTTCGGAATTATAGTGATAGTGGCCTCTAGTGCCTCTTTTCGCATTTCCCATTTCACGCCAATCCCTAATATTATATTACTTTAATCAATGTAAAGTCACACTAAACACAGCTATGGTCTGATTGGCTGCTTTGGGCCATTACACATTTTTACCATAGAACAAGCACGATTTGAATTCCTGTAAAAGCCATCACTTACTGCCTTGTGTTATGGTGCTGCCCAGTTCCCCACTAAAATAGAGTTTAATTCTTGGAGATACATTTGCTACTTTGTGGTTGATAGTGATTTAATTATGCTTTTGCCTTGATTAATGGAATGTGATAAAGCATGTGAAATTTGACCTGATCCCTTAGATATAGCCCCCCCCCCTACTTCCTTTAGAAATGTTGTAAGGGAATTTTATTTCAAATATGCAAAACAGAGGTGATCTAATCTGTTATTTCACCATTAGTAGGTCTGCAAAGCTACAGTAGCCAAAGAATGAGATAGTGGTAGGATAATCACAATGCTGCACATTGCTTCTGTAGGATGAATGTAGCACAAACTTGGACACATGGATGGTAGATGATTACTTTAGTAGAACATACATGAGCTGATGAGAAACCTTTGTCACTCCCCTTACTTCAGGTAGTAACAACCACTGTTTGGGGAATTGCATTGTGCAGCGGTGACCACCCCCTCCGTGAAGAAGAGTTGGCCATGAGTTTCCTGCAAAAAAAGTAGAGAACCCCCACTTGTTTTCTGACTTGATTGCTTTTGTACAATCCGACTATGTTGGTGGGTAATAGAGTCTGCCTCTACAGAAGGCCCATAAAATACTTTTGTTTTAACATTCTCTGCTTTGGGAACCTAAATCATAAAAAGACAAGGTTGCCTAAAATTAACAATTTTCTAGTTTAACAGAGTAGGAATTTTTACTGTGGTGCTAGGATTTAAAACTGCATATTCAAATGATTTATAGATAGGATACAGCTGTACTGGCTTAGGGTATAAATTGGAATGACATTAGTGTGCAGGTGGTTGGACATGAATTAGCTTGCAATTGATTTTGAGATCTAACAGAAAATGTGGAAAAACTGAGATGCTTGGTGCTGTGAATAGGCTTTATAAAAATTTCAAGAGATAGAAAATAGTAAGGGGAAGACATTAGAATATGGTGGAAATAGAAATGTTTCAAGATCCTGATTAAGGGCCCATTCACGCCAACTTCATTGGGCTGCATTACTCAGTGCAGGCCCAATGTAATAACAAGCCAAAATCCATTATTTTCAATGGGCTTTGTGAAAATGGAAAATGCTGCATTAAAATACAATACAAAAGGTTGAAAATACATCACAGTGCACGGCAACACATATTAAGGGAAGAAAAACAATGGATTATAGCTCCTGCTGCAAACAAAAAACCTACAGTGGCTAGGACCAGAATAAATAAAATGTATGTATGGCCAAAACCTTTTTGGTTTTGCAGAAGTGTACCCTGTTTGACAAATCGACATTTCTGTGACAGTAAGCTATACTTTTTGGGTAATCACAACATGTCTAATTACTAAAGCCCTGTACACACGATCGGATATCCTATGGATTCTAACCCAATGGTTTTTTCCATCGGAAATCCGATGAAACTGTCTTCCATCAGTCTTGCCCACACACCATCAGTCAAAAAACCAACCGTTTCAAACGCAGTGACGTAAAACACTCCGACGAGAAAAATGAAGTTCAATGCTTCTGAGCATGCGTCGACTTGATTCTGAGCATGCGTGGGTTTTTTATTTTTAAATTTAAAACATGTTCTATTTTTAAACACCAATGGAAAAAAGACCGATGGGGCCCATACACGATCGGTTTGTCCGATGAAAACAGTCCATCGGACTGTTTTCATCGGTAAAACCTATCGTGTGTACACGGCTTAACTGGTCGCCCATGTCTTTGTTTTTAACCATTGACAAGACTATAACTACATATAGTATAGAATCCCCTTCAGGAAAGCCCCATATGAGGTCCAATGCTCGCCCCTCTTTAACACTAATCAAGTGCTGTCTTCCAAAAGGAAACTGCCTGGTAGGAGGTAATGTACATACAAGTAAGTCAAGAAGAAGCAATAGTCATGATTATTTCTCCACAAGAGTACCTCACTATTCATATTCATTATTGATAGCTTGTGTAGCACTATGCTCTTTTTGTGGAACACCGTTTCATTTCTTTTGAAATTGTAAAGTGTGTTCTTATGTACATACTTGTACAAGTAAGAAACAGCTCACTAAAGCTGCTTTCACACTGAGGCACTTTGCAGGCACTATTGCGCTAAAAATAGCGCCTGCAATGCGCCCTGAAAGAGCCGCTCCTTTATATCCAGTGTGAAAGCTTTCAGTCTGAGGGCTTTCACACTGGAGCGTTGCGCTGGCAGGACGGTAAAAAAAGACCTGCCAGCCGCATCTTTGAGGCGCTGTAGGAGCGGTGAATATACCGCTTCTACAGCGCCCCTGCCCATTGAAATCAATGGGGCAGCGCGTCCAAACCGGGTTTAACCATTTTTCGGCCGCTAGCGGGGGTTAAAACCGCCCCGCTAGCGGCCGAAAATCGTGGCAAAAACAACGGTAAAGCGCCGCTAAAAATAGCGGCACTTTACCGCCGACGCACCCAGCGCTTCAGTGTGTAAGGACCCTAAATTGTTTATTTATCCCTTTCATAGCTCACTTGATTTGTTTGAATTAATCTCATAGCATTTATTGCCTTTGATATTCTGGTTAAATGACTTCCATAAAAATGGCAGATTACCTAAATTTCTGCTCAAAAAACAATTACAGTGTTTTTTTATTACATATATCGCACATATTACACCAGAGGCAATGATACCTTAACATGGTAACCAAGACTAAGGAAAAAAATTGTGCTATATGTTCTATCTGCTATATGGCACTATTGAGGTGCTTATCTTCTTACCTGCAAATGACCTATATTTTACCAACTTCTAAGCCAAATTAAGTAGCTTCAAGCTGGTTTTGCATTTCTATTCACTTGGAAGCCATTCTGATGTGAACAAATGCCTGTGTTTATTGGCACTTACTGTTAAGTCAAGAAAACAGGAAGCTTACAAAACAAGGAACCTCTGACTAAAGCTTTGGAGTACTGCCTACTCCCCACCCAAAAGAGTAGTTGGTAATATATATTTAAGATATACATGCTCTTTTCTGCAACAAGTGACTGGTAAGCTTTTTTTGACTTCCAGAGTAGACTGCTTTGGTCTAGACTGCTACTGTTCCTCTATAGCAGTGTTTCTCAACTCCAGTCCTCAAGGCGCCCCAACAGGTCATGTTTTCAGGATTTCCCTCAGATGAAACGGCTGTGGTAATTACTAAGGCAGCGAAACTGATCAAATCACCTGTGCAAAATAATGGAAAACCTGAAAACATGACCTGTTGGGGCGCCTTGAGGACTGGAGTTGAGAAACACTGCTCTATAGTAATGGAGGTAAAATGACCTTGTATAACCTAAAATCTAAAAAATTACCTGACCCATCGGCTAACTTCAGACAAGAACAATAGCAAGCCAGTCAAAATGTCCTGGAGCTATCACGTGATGCACTCCACATTCTAACATTGTGGCCTTTGTTAGCAAAGTGAACAGTGAAGAGATACTCTAAATCAGAATCAAACTGGGATTCACTATAATGCTCTTTTTTTAGTAGATAGATGTGTTTAGTAAGTTATGTCATGCCACAGTTATTCTTTAAATAAAAAATGTGTGAACATGTTAGACATCCGGCTATCTTTCATTATTTTATTTTTATCTTATCAGGTATGATTTTGTAGAGATTGAAGACCCCATTGATGGCACGATCCTTGGGCGATGGTGCGGCTCTAATACTGTGCCAGGCAAACAGATTTCAAAAGGAAATCAGATCAGGATACGATTTGTATCTGATGAATATTTCCCTTCTGAACCAGGATTCTGCATTCATTATACCCTCCTCACCCCGGTAAGCAAATTGCTTCTAGATTCAGGGTAGTCGGTATTACAGAGCACTGTACTTTCGGTAACTTGATAGCTTTAGGTCATCAGGTCTGAACATACCCTAAAAAAGTTAATGAAAACTAAACAACTTTCTTCAACAAGCAATGTATTCCTTACATGAAAACTAAATATATACCCAGGTGTTTCACTTTGCTGATTTGGGATGTGTCAGTGATTTCAGTTTGTGGTCAGTCATGTGAAAATTCCTGTGTAACTTTGTTTTCCCAGTTTGCAAGGAAATTTAATATCTGTAAATTATGTTTGAGTTTTTTTGGAAAATGATTTTGTTTGAAACAAACAGTAACTGCCAGAGAAGATTTAACATAATACTGTGATGATTATATGCAGATGTAGCTTGTTTGTGCTCCTTCCATTTGTCACCAATATGTTTTTAAAGATGCGTAGTCAAGCTCTAACTAAAGTTAAACTTGGAAACTGATTTTCAGTGTGTGTCAGAATTTTATGTAATTACCATTTAAAGGAGTTTTCTTCTTGGGATCAAAGATTCACACTATATTGGTTTGTGTTGTGTCCTACCTAATTGATACTCTTATTGGAGGCAGTTGCGCCAACCATTCAGGGTTAAATCATGAAACTGTTGCTTAATTTGGAATAATAGAAAATAGAAGTTTTATACCGGTAAGTTGAAAATAAAGCAGATGACAACATTTTCAGAGAACTTTGTACATGTGAACACATTTTTAAAGTCCAATATATTTAATATGACAGATTTGTGCAATATAACATACAAACAAACCTGTGTCCCAAAAATAAATGCATAAGAGAGAAATAGATAGAAACATAGAAGTTCACTTTAAGGCTGGGTTCACACATATGCAAATTGGATATGGGTATCTCCACATCCAATTCACATGACATGAGAGTTTGACCGGCTCTCAATGAAGCCGTTTCACACAGGTCCAGTGCGGCCGTGGTCCGCATTCAAAAAGGGTCCTATGCGTCTTTTGGGTCTGATTCAGTTGCAAATTTTCAGACCTGATTTGCACCTGAACCCGTGAACAGGGGCCCCAGGCACAAACCCGCGGCCGCATATGTGTGAACCGGGTCTTACACATAACCTGTGTCTTAACACTTAACCAACCCTAACACATAGCCCACATAACCTATCCCCTAAAGTGGACTTTTTAAACATGGCAATGCAGGTAAGAGGAAACTGCTTACCTCTTGTTCTGTCAAAGGCACTTGTCTTCTTATCATGCTGACTAAGGATGAGCTCCGGCGTGTTCGCATAGTACACGTGCAGAGCCCGCCAGGAAGTCTGCACCGCGCTGCGCTAATCACAGACAGGGAGACATTACCCGATCTCTGCAGCTGAGCATCAGGAAATGTCTCCCTGCCTGTCATTAGAGCAGCGCGGTGCCGACTTCCTGGCGGGCTTTGTACGTGTACTATGCGAACACGCCGGAGCTCATCCTTAATGCTGACCTTTACAATTTGACTGACCTGGAAAACAGTATGGATATAAGGACTTCTGCCTTTTCTCTGACTTGCTCCACTTGGAGGTAAGGAGTTTTATTGTTATTTTAAGGTTCAGATTAAATCTGAATTTCACCCAGACATAAAGAAACTGTGAGTATAAGGGGGGAAGGGTTGGGACTTTGAATGAGGTGTATGTGGTGGAACCAAAACATGATCATGTGGATGTAAATAAATGTCATTTATTGATACACCAAAAAAATTATGTTTCATAGCACAATGTGATTTGTATAAGAACTTTGACAATTCATTAACCAATAACATTATGACAATACAGCACATGGTAAAAGGATTTTACATACATAGTTCCCCATGTAGTGGATAAAACAGGTCACAGCATAAAACAGTAAAACCATCTATAATTGTTAAAATAAATGTTTTGTGGATGGATCGGAAATAATCTTGACGCGTTTCGTGGGATTATACCCACTCGCCAGGAGCATGATGTATCAAACCATAAGTGGTTTCAATCTCAACCGGTTCCTGTTGAACATCTATGGCCAGCTTTAGTACTACCCACAGTTCAAAGTCCCTGTTATCTTCCAATGACCTGATAATGATTATCAGCACATTTTTCCAAGATTTGGCACAATGAAGCGGACTAAAGCGAAATCCGATTCCAGTTCACATTCTTCTATGTCTGTTTAACCGCTTAAGGACCGCCGCCTGTACATATACGTCGGCAGAGCGGCACGGACAGGCATAACCACGTACCTGTACGTCCCCTTTAAGATGCCGTCGTGTGGCCACGCGCACGCCGCCGCCGGCGCGCTCGCGACCCTGCCACCTTTTCCGCGAGCCCGACCGTGGGTCCCGCGGACTCGATCGCCGTGGGGACACCCACGATCGTCTCACGGAGAGATACAGCGGGGAGATGCTTATGTAAACAAGCATCTCCCTGCTCTGCCTAGTGACAATGACACTGATCTCCGCTCCGTGTAGTCAGTGTGGAGATCAGTGTTATGTCACACACAGCCCATCCCCCCTACAGTTAGAAACACTCATCAGGGCACACTTAACCCCTACAGCGCCACCTACTGGTATACCCCTTCACTGCCAGTGTCATTTTCACAGTAATCAGTGCATTTTTATAGCACTGATCACTATAAAAATGACAATGGTCCCAAAAATGAGTCAAAAGTGTCCGATGTGTCTGCCCTAATGTCGGAGTCATGATAAAAATCGCTGATCGCCGCCATAACTAGTAAAAAAAAGATTATTAATAAAAATTTCATAAAACAGTCCCCTATTTTGTAGACTCTATAACTTTTGCGCAAACCAATCGATAAACGCTTATTGCGATTTTTTTTACCAAAAATATGTAGAAGAATACGTATCGGCCTAAACTGTGGAAAAAAAAATTGTTATATATTTTTTGGGGATATTTATTATAGCAAAAAGTAAAAAATTTTGAATTTTTTTCAAAATTGTCACTCTATTTTTGTTTATAGCGCAAAAAATTAAAAGAACGCAGAGGTGATCAAATACCACTAAAAGAAAGCTCTATTTGTGGGGAAAAAAGGATGCAAATTTAGTTTGGGTACAACATTGCATGACCGCACAATTTCCAGGTAAAGCGACGCAGTGTGAAATTTTAAAAAGACCTCTGGTCCTTAGGCTGACAAACGGTCCGGGGCTAAAGTGGTTAAAAAAAATACCTTTCTCTTGCTATGGATAACGGCACTATTGTTTTCTTGCTCCACTGTTCAATGAATTCACTCGTATGCATATGTCATTGCAGAACAATGTTCATTATTATATGTAGGGTTTATGTTTGGATTTGTGAGTTTGGTTTAATATGGGTGGGTTTAGTTTAAAATGACCCATCATTGTTGAAGTGTACGTACAGCCCAAACCTTTTTATATAGGTATGGATAGAGCATAGAAGTGAAGAAACCCTTGCCAAGGATTTACAGTATGGCTGTCTGTGCCTCCTCTAGGTGTATCCACCCTCCCTATTTGTTCTGGTGGTTATTGTCACTGACACAGACAGTGATGGGAAATCCAAAATGTTTAAGTTGTCACCACAAAAAGAGGTGAGCACAATCTTCCAATGGGAACACCTGTTCCAGTGACAACAAGTGATGAATTATCCACACTTTGGGGGATTTCCTCCCACTTCCTGTTGCATCTAAGCAAAAAAAAGAGAGGGGTCTAAGGCTCTGCTTACACCATAACAGGAAGCAGTGTGTTCCCATGCAATGTGACAAATGCGTATTTCCCACATCACACAGGAATGTTCTGCCCTCTTTTAGATATGCACAGGGTGTCATTAATTGTTAAGGGCACCCAAACACATCTAACAAAGAGTGCCACAAAACCACAAGGTAAACATTACCATGCAGTTTGGTGCAGGCATAATTTTAAACGCTGCTGTATTTTTGCAGGCCCTAACCCTTCCCTTATTTTAACAAAACCAAAAAAGTTTTAGCTACACAGTAGATACACATTAAGAGTCCTTTCACATGGTGGTCTGCCCGGCGGATTCCGCTTTGCTCAGCAGGGGGATCACTCCACTGATCCCCACTGAGCAGGCAGATGACAGAGCCGTCCTTGCTCACTGTGCAGTAGGGGTGCTGAAATTAATCGCTGCATCAATGCATCGCGATTCAGGTGTCCCCGATGCGGCATCGATGCATGCGACCAGAAAAATCTATTTCAGGGTGATGTCATCCCGACCGGGATGATGCCCGCAGCTGCCGGCATCAACCCAGTACCGTTTTTTAGAGCGGGCGGTCGGCTTTCCAGGGATAACAACCGATGCGGCTAAAAGCCGCTCGGCTGTTATACCGGAGGAGCGGGAGGGGACATCCTGTATGTAAACAAGGAAGCAACGTCACAACGACTCGGCTGCCGATGGCGCCAGTTTAAAAAAAAATACAGTATTCAGAATCGTCGTTTTTGGCGATCTGAATACTTTGAAGTGCAAAGGAGGGATTTGGGGTCTTTTAGACCTCCGATCCCTCCATAAAGAGTACCTGTCACCACCTATTACTGTCACAAGGGATGTTTACATCCCTTGTGACAGCAATAAAAGTGACCCAATTATTTTTTTTAAAAACACAATGCAAAAAAATAAAATAAATAATAATAAAAAAATAATTTAAAGCGCCCCTGTCCCCGCGAACTCGCGCAGCAAAGAAAACGCATACGCAAGTCGCACCCGCATATATAAACAATGTTCAAATCACACATGTGAGGTATCGCCGCGATCGTCAGCAAGAGAAATAATTCTAGAACTAGACCTCCTCTTAAACTCTAACCTGGTAACCGTTATTTTTTTTAAAAGCGTCGCCTATGGAGATTTTTAGGTACTGTAGTTTGTCGCCATTCCACGAGTGTGCGCAAAAAGACACTTACCTGTCCCACAATCCAGCGACGTGGCCACTCGAACCCTCCATTCTCTCCCCCGCCTGTCCACAAATCTGGCAAAACTACTGTGGGCATCCAGCTGTGACAGCTTGCAGCTTTACAGCCAGGTCTGCATGTCTCACTGCGCTGTCCTGCATAGACGGGCAATCTTCTGGGACCTGTGATGTGTCCCAGAAGATTGCAGGGAGGAAGAGCCACCTAGGCTGCCAAGCGGAAGTGGGAGCTCGTCAGTTATCGTGATGCATCGCGATATCAAATCGAAACAAATCGTTGACCAGATAATCGTAATCAAATCGCATCATGAGACCAGTGAAGATGGGCACCTCTACTGTGCAGAGACCATCCTGTCAGAGCCCGCTGTCCTCTATGGGGAGATTGGATGAAATCGGACCACCTGTCCGTTTTTATCCGCTACGCCAGACGGATGGAAAATGGGGTCACCATCTGTCTGGATTTCAAGGACAGAATAAGATTGGATAGCAGTGGGTGTTAGCGGATATGTTACTGCTGACATCCGCTGCTCCATAGGAGTTAATGGAGGGTTCGATCAGGTCCGCCTGAAAAACTGACAGGCAGACCTGATTGGAAAGCCCGTGTGAAAGGGGCCTTACTCTTTTGCTACTTCTGGAGATCCAAAAACAATATTTATAGTGAAATTATACAGGCCTATAGATATGCAAAATAACAAGCAAAATTATTGATGTGGGAGAAATCTTTTACCAAAACCAAAAAGGTTTTAGCTAAAGATACAAATTTACTCTTGCGCTTCATCTGATGATCCAAAAATATTCTTTATACAGGTCCATAGAGATTGAAAATATCAGCATAAGCAAATTGATTGAGGTGAGCGAAATCTCCCACTGGGAACACTTGTTCGGGTGACAACTTATTAACCACTTGCTTACTGGGCACTTAAACACCCCTCCTGCCCAGACCAATTTTCAGCTTTCAGTGCTCTCACACTTTGAATGACAATTACTCAGTCATGCAACACTGTACCCAAATGATTTTTTTGTTTGTTTTTTCATACAAATAGAGATTTCTTTTGGTGGTATTTGATCACCTCTGGGTCTTTTATTTTTTGCGCTATAAAAAAAAAAAAGACCGAAAATCTTGAAAAAAAACCCGAATTTTTCTTAATTTCTGTGATAAAATTTTGAAAATTAGTACTTTTTTTTAAGAAATTTTGGCCACAAAATACATTCTGCTACTCCTCCTGAGTATGGCGTTACCACATGTGTGAGACTTCTACACAGCCTGGCCACATACAGAGATCTAACATGCAAGGAACACCATCAGGTGTTCCAGGGACACATAGCATGCACATACCAAGAATTACACCCCAAAATACATTATGCTGAGCAAAGCGTAAACAAAAGAATACCTGTGGTTTTAGTAGCGCAGTTCTACACAGCAGGATAGCACTGGTCCAGGCAGCAGGCAGGGACTTGGTCAGCAATGACATACACAGTTGTCCAGGCAGCAGGCAGGGATACTGTCCATATACAGTCCAGGGTCAGTGCAGGCAGAGATATTGTCAGCAGTGCCAAAAATATTGGTCCTGGTAGTAGGAAGGTCCATGTGGTGTGGACAGTTCATGCGACAGGCAGAGGCATGATAGCATAGGTCCTACAGGCAGAAGGCAGAACTAGGGCCTCGTTCAGGACAGAATGGGGACAGGGGTAGAGGCTTCTCCCAACCAAATCTCTTTGAAGCCTCCGAGTCTCCAGACCCTATCCAGGAATGAGAAAACAAAATTGTTTTCTTCATCCAGAAAAACAATTCTGGAGCCCCTCACATATGTGAGACCCCTGTGTTGAATCCCACTAGTCCAGTAGCAGGGTAAAATATCAGTCCATGAGGCAGGCAAAAACATGGTCAAACAGTCCGAGGTCAGTTCCAGATCAGGCAGAGGTATTACAGAATTGTTAGGCAGAAGCATGGTCGAATAACAGTCCAGGGTCAGTTTCAGATCAGGCAGAGGTAGTACAGAATCGTTAGGCAGAAGCGTGGTCGAATAACAAGGCAGGGTCAGTTCTAGATCAGGCAGAGGTAGTACAGAATCGTTAGGCAGAAGCATGGTCGAATAACAGGCCAGGGTCAGTTTCAGATCAGGCAGAGGTAGTACAGAATCGTTAGGCAGAAGCGTGGTCGAATAACAAGCCAGTATCAGTTACAGAGCAGGCAGTGGCATAAGGGGTGTGAAGGTGTGTGAAGGCAGGAACTGAGGATTACGTTTACCATACTTCACTAATAATTTAGTGAAGTATGGTAACAGCAAAAACAGTCTACTACACAGAGGCCTGGTTGGGAAGGACATTGGGCACAATGATAAGCTGTGTCTCGTCTGACTCCTCCACTGGTACACACCTTACATTTTTTTTATGTCGTCAACCTGTTGCTGTGGGAGGGACTTTAACAGGAAAGTGACGTTCAGAGAGTCGACTAAGAACATCAGATTGCATGTTTTGGGGTGGGCTGTTCGGGAATATAAGGGCAGTGATAAGGTCCTCCTGGTAGCCAAGGAAGCGTTTGGGGTTTTGGGTGGAGTTGCGGTATATGATATACGAGTTATATATGGCCAATTGAAAAAAAAATTATTGCGACTTTTTTGGACCAATGGTATGTCCGTCTTGTGGCAAGGTAGGGTTCGAGCATCTGGTCATTGAAGTCGACTCCCCCATAAACAAATTGTAGTCCTGGATGCATGTGGGCTTTTGGATGGGGCCTTTCCTTCTGGGGATTTCCACAAAGGTATCATTTAGGATGGAAGATAACATGTATACATCCCTTCTGTCCCTCCACTTCACTGCCAGAATCTCCTTGTTTCGCAGACTTGCAGATTCTCCTCTTCTCAGCTTCTTATTTACAAGACTTTGAGGAAAGCCCTTCCGATTCTTTCTGATGGTGCCACATGCTGGCATCTGCTTCCGGTGAAGGTTGTGGAACAGGGGAAGAGATGTGTAGAAGTTATCTACGTACAGATGGTAGCCTTTTTCCAGTAGGGTGTATATGAGGTCCCAAATTTTTTTCCCACTTGATCCCAAGTAGTCTTGGCAATTAGGGGGATTCAGCTGGCTTCCCTTCGTACACTAAGAAGGCATACGTGTACCCTGTGACTCGGTCACATAGTTTGTACACCTTCACACCATAGCGGGCCCTTTTGCTGGGAATGAATTGTTTTATTTGAAGCCTGCCACTAAATTTAATAAGGGACTCATCCACACATATGTGCTGGTCCGGGGTATACAACTGGGGGCATTTTTCTGAAAAATAATTCAGTAAGGGCCGAATTTTGAAAAGCCTGTCAAAATTTAAGCGATTTCGGGGATGGCACTGGGTATTATCATTAAAATTTAGGAATCTCATGATCATGAAGTATCTGGTTCTGGGCATTACGTTGGAGAATATTGGCATGTGGTAGATGGGGCGTTTTGACCAAAAGGAATACAAAGTGTTTTTTGGGTTGAGTCCCATACAAAATGTGAGGCCTAAAAAAACCTTCAACTCCTCCACTGTTAGGTCTCTCCACTCGTAGGGACGAGCATAATATGATGTAGGATTGTTAAAAATAAATTGTTGGGCATATAGGTTGCACTGGGTCACAATTCTGGATAGCATGTCCTCGAGAAAAATAAGATCAAAAAAATTGATTGGGGAAAAATTCTCCGTGTCCACCTAGACTCCTGGCTGGGCAGTGAAAGGGGAAATGTTGGCTTCTCCTGAATTAGGAGGAAGCCACAAGGGGTTCTGAAGGGCATAGGGAAGGCTGGCATGGGTCCTTGGCCTTTCTTTCTGAGGCACTGCGGTGCTGGTGGATGGCACTGTGGTGCTGGTGGATGGCACTGCCTCCTCACCAGAAAGCCTTTGTTTGGCGGGCCAACTATCTTCCTCTTCTGAGTCACTCAGTGTTGGACTACTGAGGACTGGCTCATAATTGACGTCCGACTCAGAATCGGAATTGGAAAGGGAATCTGAAAGAGAGAGCTCTTTTTGACATGGTTGCTGGTGGTGGTGCGACTACACAGGTGTGTGCTAAGCCTTCACTGATGGGCACTGATGAGGTGGCACAGATGGGCACTGATGAGGTGGCACAGATGGGCACTGATGAGGCGGAACAGATGGACACTGATGGGGCGGAACAGATGGGCACTGATTGGCGGCACAGATGGGCACTGACTGATTGCACAGATGTGCACTGAGGCGGCACAGATGGGCACTGATTGGCACAGGTGGGCACTGATGAGGTGGCACTGGTGGGCACTGAGGTGGCACAGGTAGGCACTGATGAGGTGGCACAGGTGGGCACTGATTGCACAGATCACTGACGTCACAGGTGGTCACAGACTGGCACAGGTGGGCACATACTGGCACAGGTGGGCACAGATTGGCACAGGTGGACACTGTATGGGCACTTATGGGCACTGTATGAGCACTGGTAATATCCACTCACTTTGTAACACTGTAACAGATCGCTCTCCCTCCTCACACGCGGTCTCTGTGTGAGGAGGGAGAGCCGGCAATGAGAGATGATCTCATATGTTTACGCCGCACAGATCGCATAGTAAATGGCCACTCTGATTGGCCATTCACAGCGATCTGTGATTGGTTGTGTCCAAGGGACACGGGCAGCACAGAATTCCCCCGCTGCGCGCTCGGGAAACGAGGAAAGGGGAGGCCTCCCGGATTTTCAGGGCCGCGCTGAAGCCGTCATTTGGCTATAGCGCGGCCCTCAAGTAGTTAAGAGGAGGGTTTCCCTCACTTTAGGGGATTTCCTTTCGCTTCCTGTTGCATCTTAGCAAAAAAAATAATTTTTTTTTTTACCAAAACTAAAAATGTTTTAGCCATAGATACACATTAACTGTTCCGCTCATCTGGTGATCCAAAATATTATTAATGGCCCATTTCTATGGGTCTATAGAGATTGAAAATAACAGCTTTAGCAAAATGTTTGACCTTAAACAACTTCTTCATTCATTGATGTCTCTGAATGAACTTGAGAGGTCTGTATGACATCATGACATATGGCTATACTCTTGTAGAATTTTACAATTTGCCTACACAGCTCTCTGTGTAGCAAAACTTCGACAACAAAAGGAAATTACCCCATTATACAGTCATTTTACAGGGGCTCATTGCTGCTTTATCAGCCATTCTGTTTTTTTTTTTTTTAGCTTTTAATATGGTCCCGATGAACAATGCCTTATTTTCTTCTGCCACAATAATATCTTGCCCAGCTTTTTTTAATTAGAATAAATCCCTCTTGTAAATCTATTTGTCCTGTGATAATAGGGTTGACATGCCTTCATGGTTACGTAATGCAACCTGTAACCTACATCAGTTTGTTTGACAACTGACGCTGAAAGCTTGCTTTGACTAGATGACTGAATGGATAGAAAATTACATAGAGTTTAAACTGGATGTTACAAGCAATAAAAATTAAAGGTATTTAAAAAAAATTATATTTATCCTCATCTCTGTGACCTCAAATTTTCACAAATGTTTTATTCATTAAGAAAAACTGTAATTGCATATAAACTTCTGCAGCACATATTTTTTAATGGGAAACCATAATTAAAAAAGTACTATAGATATTTTCCAGGGTGTTTTGCTGCATCACTGTGTTCAAGATCCTGATGGCTGAACAAGGAGGCTGATGATAAGTGATGATGGTAAAAATTATGAAATTAAAAGAGTGATACTCTGTGCTTAGGGTAGGAACAAAAATAAATAAAATATAAACATAGGAAAGTTCCAATCAAATATTATGTGAATACAAAACAGAAAAAAAAAAAAATTTATTTTTTTGCACTATTCCTTTAAATGTGTCAGGGAAAAATAACTCGCACTACCAAACGAAGTAAGTGCAATAGTTCACAATATATAACCTCTATAGGCAAGGAATATCACAAGTTGTGGATTTTAAAATACATTTTCAAAATCCTG
This sequence comes from Rana muscosa, assembly GCA_029206835.1. NCBI lineage: Eukaryota > Metazoa > Chordata > Amphibia > Anura > Ranidae > Rana > Rana muscosa. The sequence continues at coordinate 295,363,455 of CM055116.1, forward strand.
AATAAAATAAAGAATCCACATTTTAAATAAAAAAATCTGTGATGCCACTGCATACATACAGCAAACTGTGTGCATATCAGTGCTCCACCACCGAAATGCCCATCATCTCCTTACCAGATGTATATAACCTCTACTACATGAGGTCCTCAGCACTTTGTGACAATGTTAATTCCACTGGATATAACTTCCTGCTCAGTTATCTCGTAGGAACCTGCAGCAGTCTACGCATACAAATATGGCCACAAACATAAGGAAGAAGCATAATGACTACATAGTGTGATACCATTTAAAACCACCACTTTATTAGATCAAAAAAGTACTCACAAACATCTAAAGAATGAAAGCCTGTAAACAATGCTCCTCCTCGTCCAGTACGCATGATGATGTTAAAGCCCCACTGATGGATTTCTTCACAGGGGAAGTGGATTGCACTACTTCCTCATCAGTATCATCACACACATCATGAGATTTTAGCAAGGAGAATAGCAAAAAAAAAATGGAATCCAACAGCAAGCTGTTTACATTGCCTTGAAAAAGTATTCATACCCCCTGAAACTTCCCACATTTTGTCATGTTACAACCAAAAACGTAATGTATTTTATTGAGATTTTATGTTATAGACCAACACAAAGTGGCTTATAGTTGTGAAGTGGAAGGAAAATTATAAATGGCTTTCAATTTTTTTTACAAATAAATATCTGAAAAGTGTGGCGTGCATATGTATTCAGCCCCCTTTACTCGGATACCCCTAATTAAAAACTAGTGGAGCCAATTACCTTCAGAATTTACCTAATTAGTACATAGAGTCCACCTGTGTGTAATTTAGTCTCAAGCCTTGTACACACGACCGGGAATCTCGTCGCAAAAAAAAACCTTGTTTTTCTCGACGGGTTTCTTGTCAAGCTTGACGAGATTCTTGTCAAGCTTTCCTTGCATACACACGGTCAATCCAAAATCTCGTCGTTGTAAAGCGCGGTCACGTACAACACGTACGACATCAGTATAAAGGGGAAGTTCTATTCCAATGGCACCACCCCTTCGGCTGCTTTTGCTGATCTCGTGTTACCGCCTGTTAGTAAAAGTTTGGGGAGAGACGATTCGCGCTTTTCAGTCTTCATGCTTTCAGTTCGTTACAGCGTGACAAATGTACTATCTCCATTATGAACGCTAGTTTTACAAGAAGGTGTGCGCCCGTCTCATACTTGATTCTGACCATGCGCGGTTTTTGAAGACTCGGAAAAGCATACACACAAACTGTTTTCTCGTCCAAATACAGTCTGACCCGAATCACAACGAGAAAAATGAAACTCCCGACGAGAAAAAAGAAAGCAGGTCTTCTTTTTTTCTCGTCTAGATTCTGGGCAGTTTTCTTGACGAGAAACCTGAAAGCCTCGTACACATGCACGGTTTTCTCGGCAAGAAAGCTCTCCCAACAGTTTTCTTGTCCTTTCTTGCCGAGAAAACCGGTCGTGTGTACGAGGCTTCAGTATAAATACAGCTGTTCTGTGAAGCCCTCAGAGGTTTGCTAGAGAACCTTAGTGAACAAACAGCATCAGGAAGGCCAAGGAACACACCAGACAGGTCAGGGATGAAGTTGTGGAGAAGTTTAAAGCAGGGTTAAGTTATAAAAAAAATATCCCAAGCTTTGAACATCTCACGGAGTACTGTTCAATCCATCATCCGAAAATGGAAAGAGTATGGCACAACTGCAAACCTACCAAGACATGGCCATCCACCTAAACTGACAGGCCATGCAAAGAGAGCATTCATCAGAGAAGCAGACAAGAGGCAAAAGCAAACATGTGGAAGAAGGTGCTCTGGTCAGATGAGACCACAATGTTACCTTTTGGCCTAAAAAACAAACCGCTATGTGTGGTGGAAAAAACACTACACATGGTGGTGGCAGCATCCTGTTGTGGGGATGCTTTTCTTCAGCAGGGATAGGAAAGCTGGTCAGAGTTGATGGGAAGATGGATGGAGCCAAATACAGGGCAATCTTAGAAGAAAACCTGTTAGTCTGCAAAAGACTTGAGACTGGGGCGGAGGTTCACCTTTCAACAGGACAACAACCCTAAACATACAGCCAGAGCTACAATGGAATGGTTTCGATTAAAGCATATTTATTTGTTAGAATGGCCCAGTCAAAGTCCAGACCTAAATCCAATTGAGAATCTGTGGGCAAGACTTGAAAATTGCTGTTCACAGACACTCTCCATCCAATGTGACAGAGCTTGAGCTATTTTGCAAAGAAGAATGGGCAAAAGTGTCACTCTCTAGATGTGCAAAGCTGGTAGAGACATCCCCAAAAAGACTTGAAGCTGTAATTGCAGCGAAAGGTGGTTCTACAAAGTATTGACTCAGGGGGGCTGAATACACTTTTCACATATTTATTTGTAAAAAAATTGGAAAAAACATTTATAGTTTTTCTTCCATTTTACAATTATGTGACACTTTGTGTTGGTCTATCACATAAAATCTCAATAAAATACTGTATATACTCGAGTATAAGCCGACCCGAATATAAGCCGAGGCACCTAATTGTACCACAAAAAAACTGGGAAAAGGGATTGACTCGAGTATAAGCCTAGGGTGTCTATCTGCATGCCTCACTGTGCCTCACTTTGCCTCACTGTGTCCATGTGCATGCCTCACTGTGCCTCACTGTGTCCATGCCTCAGTGTGCCTTACTGTGGCCATGCCTCACTGTGTCCATGCCTCACTGTGTCCATGCCTCACTGTGCCCATGCCTCACTGTGCCCATGCCTCATTGTCACTGTGCCCATGCCTTACTGTGTCCATGCCTCACTGTGCCCAATCTCCCTACCTGATCTCCGGCGCTGTGTGACTAGACTGACGTTTAACATGGGAGTCTATGGAAGGGGTGCCCGGCCGGTACTGGATCCCCAAAATCACCGGAGAAATAAACGTTTAACATTGGAGTCTATAGAAGGGGTCTATAGAAGAGGTGCCCGGGTTTGAAAAATTGGTGCTCCCCGGCCGTAGGTCCCTCGGACAACAAACTTTTCACACATGTAGAGGAAGAGTGGGGCTACATGTGTGCCAAGTTTGGCTGGCCGGGATCAGACGCACAAAGTTTAAGATGGACACAGACTTGAGTATAAGCCAAGGAGGGAATTTTCAGCACCAAAAAATGTGCTGAAAAACTCGGCTTATACTCGAGTATATACGGCATAAGTTTTTGGTTGTGACATGACAGCATGTGGAAAATTTCAAGATGTTTGAATACTTTTCAAGGTACTGTAACTGGGCATTTTTGGTCGAAGGTCATGGGTTAGATGGTAAGTCAATAGTAGTGCTGGACCATACAGTATTTGGAATATAATCAAGAACTGCAGTTTGCTTTGTTTGTTTTTATTTTTTTTGCATTGTAGAGATTTCCCTTCACTTTCTGTCACAGAGACATGCAAAGAAGTGAATGGAAATCTGTCAAAATGAATGAATATCCCCTCTTAAACAGTTGTTATTGTAAAGGCCCATACACACGATCTGACTTTTTGACAACAATGGTCCAACGGACATGTTTTATCAGACAATCCGACCGTGTGTATGCTCCATCAGACAATTGTTTTTGTTTTTCCAAATGTTCGCTGTGAATGCTCTCAAACTTTCCGACAATAAATGTCCGATGGAGGATCATCCGATCGTGTGTAGTGTAAAAAACTGTGCTATTAAAAGGTGAGCTGAAGCTGCAACAAATAAGTGTTATACAACACCAATAGGGGTATTAAAAGGGAAAAAAGTTGCGCTATGAATTGGTGAATGAGAAAAATGCCAAATTGTGATGGAGTAATAACACTGATGATTGACCAACCAAAATCAGGATGGCAAAGGTCTGTACTAATAAAAGACCAAACCAAATGTCTGTGATGACAAGGGAACAAAAATGCTAATATATAAAAAAAGGTGCCAAGCACGGCAGCTCAAATAATATACCACATATAATGTCAAACGAATTGTGAACGGAAACAAAAACTTTTCCCATAGTGCCCAGTGAAGTCTCAAACACAGTATAAACGTTATAGAAAAAAAACTATATATATATATATATATATATATATATATATATATATAGTCCATAAACAAAGTGTAGAGCAATCTTCCACCGTGACTTCAAAATCCCAAAATGAATGAACACCAATGGATAAAGTGATGAAGGGAAGCCTCCACACTGCCGCTTACCGCAACTATATGATCCCTTATGATAGGGGATCAGGGAACGCCTGTGGCTTATACCCAGCCTGGGGTCTAATCAGCATACAGCATACAGCGTGAACAGATGTACGTCTGAGCGGAGGTGATGTCACTCACATGGAAAGAGGTACGATCCCAATATGACCAAGAAAGAATAAAGAGCTGGATAGTGTAAAACCTTCACACATTTATTCAATAAAAAAGCAGATGGACACTTACAACAGTGATGATAAAATCAGCATGAATCGAGCCGGCCGGCTCTCGAGAATGCAGCCCGTACTGTTTCGGGATATCGTGGGCGCGGTAACATCAGAACGTAGCTCCACCCTACGCGTTTCGTCACTACAGGACGTGTTCACGGGATACGGGCGGCATTCTGACGTACCGCATTAAATACACAACACCAGGTAACCAAGCCTCGATGTGACTCGCGGGACACCATTGGACGCCACCATCTCGGTTGAGGTAAAAAACACTGATTCCCATAAAGATGAATATAGTGGCAAAAGGGAAAATGGACAGCATTGCAAAAATAAAAATGACAATGCATAACGTAAAAAAGGGGGGATTTGTTGGTGTACTGAATCCAAGGCACAATGAATAGTCCCCCAAATCAGAAGACCAATAATAAATACCGCTATAAAAAAATAAAAATAAATTATTAATAATACTGCTATATAAAAATGAATTGAAAAGTCATTATAGATGTATATTAATGAGTAAGTATGAATAAAAGGCACTAAGGGCATGTTATTGAACCATGAATGAACATAAAGAAGCCGCAGTGTCCCAAGATTCACATCAAGTTTACAAAAACAGCATTATACCCAAAAAAACATAAATAATATTTGTAGATATTTTAAATATAAATAGATTGTGTAATAAAATAAAAATAAAAAATTTAAAAAAATATAAAAAAACATATAATGAGCACGGGGTTCAGAGGAACCCCTGGATAAATCCACAAGAATGCACAACTAGATCAGTCTCTCTGAGACTAGCACCCAGTTAGCATAAAAATGGAATAAAAAATGAAACTAAGAATTATCGATGAAACAGTTAATGTCAACATCTATGTTGAGGATAAAAGGGGTATAGCATTTGATCTTATGAACCCACGACATCTCTAACCTGGAGATGTTTCTGACCAAACAACTACCCCTCCAATGAGGGCTATATTTATCAATGCCCAGAAAAATGGTATTAGTGGGGTCCCTGTTATGGGCGGTTAGGTAATGTTTAGACACAGAATGTTTAGTAAAACCCCTTCTAATATTCCCTATATGTTCGTTGAGACGCACCTGTAGTGGGCGTTTTGTCCTGCCTACATATTGCTGCCCGCATGGGCACTGAAGCATATAGACCACACCCACTGTAGAACAGGTGATGAAGGGTTTAATGTCAAAACTTTTATTGGTACAACTGGAACTGAAGCAAGTATTCCTTCTGGATCTACATCCATTCAAAGAACATACTTGACACCTTCTACATTGATAATAGCCAGTAAATTCAGAGAAGAAGGTAGGTCTAACAGTAGGCGGATTAAGGATGTTGGGCGCTAATTTATCCTTTAATGCAGGGGCCCCCCTAAAAACCACCTGATGCTTATCAGGTAAGATGGTTTTCAGTACTCCGTCATTCTTAAGGATATGCCAATGTTTTTTGACAATATGCTTAATGTGTGAATGTTGACAAGAGAAATTAGTAACAAAGGGGCTGCGAAATGAGGTACCCACATCCCCCTTATCTTTCTCCTTGAGTAGATCTGTGCGATCAACACAATTGACTAGATCTAGAGTGGTACTAAGGGACTGAGGAGAATAACCCTTATCAATGAATCTTTGTGTCAAGATCTGTGCTTGTGCCAAAAAAGTAGTATGTTCAGAACAATTGCGCTTTAAACGTAAGTATGGACTCTTAGGCACAGAGTCCAGCCAAGGGGCATGATGACAACTGCCACTGGAGATAAAGGAATTTCTGTCGGTGGGTTTGAAGAAGGTGAAAGTGATAAAACCATCTCCACCGAGAGAAATGGTCAAATCCAGGAAATTGATCTTCTCCTGACTGGCTTCGTAGCTTAAATGAATACCTCTAGAGTTGGCATTTAGATAATCCATGAAGTGGGAGAGGTCAGTCTCACTACCCCTCCATAGGAGGAGGATGTTGTCTATGTAGCGGGCCCACAGGGCCACCTCAGGCCTAGTATTTGCACAGACGGCATCCTCCTCCCATTTGGCCTCAAGGGATGGCCAGACTGGGGGCATACTTGGCTCCCATGGCGACACCAATCGTGTGTACACAAGTCCATCGGACTAAAATCCAAAGTTCAAGCACGCATGCTCAGAACCAATGCTAAACATCAGACAACAATAGCAGAAGTTACCCAAAGGGTGGCGGTAAAGAGCTGAAAAGCCACGTGGTTTGGTGAATGTTGGCTGACAAAGTTCACGGCCAACGCCCTTTGGACAAAAATTCACGGAAAAGTCGCATCGATTAGGACGGTGCCATTGCCGGCAAATGCCGCCGAATTGACATGCGATTTGACATGTCAAATCACATGTCAAAACGCACCAGTGTGAACCAGGGCTTAAAACAAAATGTAGGTAAAGTTATAATATACATTTATTTTTATAATCCTGTAAAATTTGCTTTTTCAAGACAAGGCTGCCTGTTCAACACCTGTCTTTTCTTAGAAGCGTTTGGCTGGTTATACCATCCACAGATTTTAAGGTCTGGCAGCTCATGTTTCAACATAGTTGATTAATTACAGAGAAAGGTGTGCATCATCCAGCCAAAATCTGTCATTTTTAATAAAAGTGAATGCACCTGTGCTTTCTTTATAAGTCGTGCAATATTCAGCCAGTTCCATGTGTGTTTACTTACTGTTGAACATGCATTCACAGTTTGAACTAGTAGTGTGCTTTAACAGGCACATTTATTGAATATATTTTGCATCTGTCGTCATAACAAAGGGCTCTTTTTTTTTTTTTAAATGAGCATACTTGTTTGACTGCTTTAAACTATATTTTTTATTACAATTTTTTTTTTTACTCAGGTGCAAATATTAACGATAAAGTATTTTATGCTGATTTAGAATAAGTTTTAGATGTTTTCTTTCAGGCATAGTTTGAGTAACAAGCAACTTTATTTTGATAATAGCCTAAATTCTATAGCATAACTAATAGGTACACAAAACCATTACCTAAAATAAAGCCGTGTGTAAATTCTGTTGAGTTCCATCTCCCGAACATCTCTTGTACAGGTCCAGCTGTAGTTGGCATGCTGGCACTCCAATTGTTTTGGTACCACTGTTCCACGTTTGAGATGTGCTGGTGAAATCGTTCACCGTTCTTGTCATTGACTGTGCTTAGGATGTTAAGGAAAAATAAGAGCACAAGAAATAAACTTTCAATAACACGTTACACTATATTGTCAATAGTATTGGGACGTCTGCCTTTACACACACATGAACTTTGATGGCATACCAGTCTTAGTCCGTAGGATTGAATATTGAGTTGGCCCACCCTTTGCAGCTATAACAGCTTCAACACTTCTGGGAAGGCTGTCCACAAGGTTAAGGAGTGTGTTTATGGGAATGTTTTGACCACACTTCCAGAAGCGCATTTGTGAAATGTGGTCAAAACACTCATCCATGTCTTTATGGACCTTGCTTTGTGCACTGATACGCAGTCATGTTGGAGCAGGAAGGGGCCATCCCCAAACTGTTCCCACAAAGCTGGGGGCATGAAATTGTCCAAAATGTCTTGGTATGCTGACGCCTTAAGAGTTCCCTTCACTGGAACTAAGGGCCAAGCCCAACCCTTGAAAAACAACCTCACACATCAAATCCCCCCTACACCAAATAATTTGGACCAGTGCACAAAGCAAGGTCCCTAAAGACACGGATGAGCGCGTTTGGGGTGGAGGATCTTGACTAGCACAGAGTCCTGACCTCAATCCGATAGAACACATTTTGAATAAATTAGAGCGGAGACTGTGAGCCAGGCCTTCTCGTCCAACATCAGTTCCAAAGAAAGGGAAATACCCTCTTAAAGTGTAATGTCAGCTTGTTTGCCTCCTCCCCCCTCCTATGCCATGTTTTTTTTTTGGGGGGGGTGCGGGTACCTGACTTTCACAGGTACTCGCTCCCACTTCCTCCCGGATCACCCTGGTGATCCGAGCTGAAGTTCACCCTCTTCTTTGCCTTCAGCCTTCTGGGACACATCAAAGGTCCCAGAAGAATGCAGGACCATTCTCAAATCACAGCATGTGCCGTTGGAAGCCGGCTGTGAAGCTGCAAGGCTTCAATACCAGTTTTCCTACCAGTTTCTGTTTGTTAAGTTGCTAGACCTTTAGTCTATTGAGGACAATAATAGATCCCTGGACTGGTCCTTATATTAAAAGTCAGCAGCTACAGTATTTGTAGCTGCTGACTTTTCATTTTTTAGGGGGAGACTGAAGCTTCCCTTTAAAAAGTTATTAGCATTGAACCAGTTGAGAGGTGACTTTTGGAAAATCTCACTTCTGCAGTATTTCTGTTATGGTGACAACGCTAATGACAACTGGTCACCATATACGTAGGGGCTAGGTTATTAAAGTATTTGCTAACGCCCAAAAATAAATAAATGGATCCTGTTCCTTTAAAGTGGTTGTAAACCCACTTTTGCAACTTGTACCTACAGGTAAGCCTAGATTAAGGCTTACCTGTAGGTGCAAGAAATATCTCCTAAACCTACACGGTTTAGGAGATATTTGCTAAAAATTACATGCATCCGTGTCTACGGCGCATGCGCGCCGTAGACAACGGCGCATTCATAGGTTTAATCCCATTCACAAATCCGGCTAAATCTCAGCAATGCTTTGGCTTAACCGGATTTGACGGCTCCCGCGCGCATGTGCGGAGTCACGTCTTCGCCGCTCTGGCCAATCACAGCGCCGGAGCGGCGCTGTGATTGGCTGGAGCGGCGATAGCTGGAAGTAACCTTCCGGCTATCGCCGCAGCGATGGCTGTGGCTGAAGAGGGAGACGAGGATGGCTTTGGGGGCCCCGATCTAAGGTAAGTGATGCATAATGAGCTATTATGCTAGTCATATTTGCTCATTATGGCTTTCTCTTACAGGTGATTTAAAAAAAAAAAAAACATTTTTTTAGGGGTTTACAACCACTTTAAAGCATTTTATACAGCACAGTGCTTGTGCTGTGTCATTCGGCCCCTGTATCACCTAAAAAACCTGGCTGATAATGCCAGTTTCTGCCCTCCCCCTGTAAACTGACCATGGTATATCATGGCTGCTGAGCCCTGACACCATGGTCAGTTTATGTCCCTCAGTCATTCGTAGCCCTGCTCTCTGTCTCCTCTGTCTCCTGTGTCCTCCTCCCCCTCCCCTCTCTGCCTGTCAGCTAGTGACAGTGTCCGACCCCGCCGCTCCTGCTGCTTGAATAACTAACATTTTTGCACCATCAGTGCTGTCTCCTATTGCAGTGTCCCCCTCTGTGTGTGATTTAAAAAAATTATGTAAATATCTAGATTTAGAGCGTTGAGCCGCGATCACATGGCCGGCCAGCTCTCTCCTCCTCCCCTCCGGCTGACGTCAGCGGAGGAATCTCGGCCTCTTCTACTGTATTTGTCAGAGGAGGAAAGGAGAGAGCCAGCCGGTCATGTGATCGTGGTTCCCCGCTCTAAAATTAGGTATTTACAGGATTTTTTTTTTTTTAAATCACACACAGAGGGGGACACTGCAATAGGAGACAGTGCTGATGGTGCATACATGTTAGAGTTGCTTAACAACCACTTTAAAGCCATCGCCACAGCAACAAAATGTCACCAAGATGCAAATTTGCAAAGACTGCCATTATTTCACTAAAGCCTCTCAGCAGCAAAGCACACAATTTAAGAACCAGAAAGAAATGTACGTGAGACATTTGAAGGTCCACCGGCTATATAGGAATAGTGTGAATTAATTATCACATACTTGATGACTGTGTAATGTCCAAATTAGCCTAAGTTGCAAAAGAACAAATTACAATAATAAAGTGATAAAAAGATGAGAAACCCAACCAGAACTTAACGTATGTTTGGGGAAAAGGAGTGGCCGTGGGATTCAGAAGGTGGCCAAAATAATTGTGCTGGGTTTTTGGTTCGCTTATGAGGAGTATGAAGTTTTTTTTGTTAAAGGAGCACTAAAGCTTCCCTTTTTTTGCCCAAAAATAACAAACATGTTATACTTACCTCCACTGTGCAGCTCGTTTTGCACACAGTGGCCCTGATCCTGGTCTTCTGGGGTCCCTCGGCGGCTGTCTTGGCTCCTCCCCGCAAGGACTCCACACCATAATGCGAGTGAGCTCGAATGGTGTGGAGTGATTGCGGGCGCGCTCCCGTGATACAGCGGCGGCCATAGCCGCCGACTGTATCACTCGGCCCCGCCCCCCGCGCGCCGCATCATTGGATGTGATTGACAGCAGCGCCAGCCAATGGCTGCGCTGCTTTCAATCCATCCAGTGTAGCCAATCGGCGGCCAGGCTGAAAAACGAAGAGGATGACGGGGACGAGCGTGGGACTTTCGAGGGGCCAGGTAAGTAAAACGGGGGCTCGGGGGGGGGGGCGGTATTGTCGAATGTTTTTTCACCTTAATGCATAGGATGCATTAAGGTGAAAAAACATGTAACTTTACTACTCCTTTAACTTCTCATAAAAGAGGGGGTAAAACCAAAACTGAAAAAAAAAAAAAGGTTTTGGTTGTAGATAAATGTTACCTAACAACAATTTTGTTGTCTTTAAGAATTCTTTTCTCTCAAAGAACCTTCAGGCCCGGTTCACATAGGGGCGACTCCTCAGGCGACTCGGTCGCCTGAGGAGTCGCGTCCCGGTCTGTGCTATGGAACCGTTCTAATAGGAGCGACCTGAGTCGCTCCGACTTAGAAAAAGGTTCCTGTACTACTTTTGGGGGTGACGCAGGGCGACTTGCATTGACTTCTATACAGAAGTCATTATGCAAATCGCCTCGGCGAGTGTCTCAAGTCGTCTTGAGATCGCGCCGCCGAGGTCGCCCCCGAAGTCGTGCCGCCCCTGTGTGAACCGGGCCTTAGTGATACATTTTATCTTTAGCTTCACCAATCCAGTGATTTTATTTCTCAAACACATGAATTAAATTTCTAATTATGTGATGCTAATACTTACATAATACCTGTGCATCAATGCAGTACATTATCCTGCATCAAGGCAGATCATTTGATTATACTAGACAGCTTAATGCACTAAAAAAGCCACCACACCACAACGCATGGCATGACAGACTTGGGTGTCCGATTTAAGGTCACCTTTTATAGATTTTCTGTAAAGGTGTGTATAACTATAGTCAAACCTTTTCTTTTTTTTTTTTAAGATCTGGATAGAGTGTTGAAAGGTTATAACTACTTTTTTTTTTTTTTTGCTGCCTTTGTCTCATAAGGGAATTTACTCTCTCTAATGCCGTGTACACACAATCGGAATTTCCGACAACAAATGTTCGCTGTGAGCTTTTGGTCGGATTTAACGACCGTGTGTAGGCTCCATTGGACATTTGCTGTCGGAATTTCCGACAACAAATGTTTGAGAGCAGGTTCTCAATTTTTACGACAAGAAAAGTTCTTGTCAGAAATTCCGACCGTGTGTAGCCATTTCCGACGCACAAAAGTGCTGTGCATGCTCAGAAACAATTTGACGCATGCTCGGAATCATTGTACTTAATTTTTCTCGGCTCGTCATAGTGTTGTACGTCTCCGCGTTCTTGACCATCAGAATTTCCAAGCAAAATTTGTGTGTGTAGGCAAGATAAGTTTGAGGCAACATTCATCGGAAAAAAAAACCCACGGTTTTGTTTTGGAAATTCTGATCGTGTGTACGTGGCATAATTGTCCTGATCACCAATGTCACTGGGAATGAAATAGAGGATAAATACCAAATTTTGTGTTGTCACCAGAACAATAATAGAAGGACAATCTTCTGGGGACACTTGTTCACATGACAACTATCTTTGAGGGGATGTCCCTCTCACTTTCGGTTGAGTCTACAGGACTGGAAGTGAAGAGAAATCTCCCTAAAAAAACACAGATAGCAAAAGATAAAAAAACTGGCAGCAGTTTAACTCTTGGGCTTTAGGCCCCTTTCACACGGGACGGATCCGTGAGGATCTGCCCCGTGAACCTCCGCTTGCTCAGCGGGAATCGCTCCGCTGATCCCCGCTGAGCCGGCGGATGACAGGGCGGTCCCCGCACACTGTGCAGGGACAGCCCTATCAGATCTCCGCTCTCCCCTATGGGGGGATCGGATGAACACGGACCATCTGTCCATGTTCATCCGCTCCGCTCTGCAGACGGATAGAAAAATAGGATTTTTATCCGTCTGCAGAATTGGGGGATTGTGGACACGGAGGAGATTGGGTGTCAGTGGATATTTATCCGCTGACACCTGCAATCTCATAGGGACCAATGTATGTCCCTTTTTCATCCCTGAACGGATGGATGAAAAAGCAGACATATGGTCCGCTAGTGTGAAAGGGGCCTAAGATGTAATTTAACGTGGTTTTCATGGTAAGTGCTGATCAAGAGGACTGGGGCAAGGGTGGCAGATGGCAGTGGACAAACAGTCACCAGAAAACAACAGCCCAGCAGGTGACCATTTATTCTCGTTCTCTATCTACATTAGAACAAAAACAAGGAGAGGGGCGCCTCTGAGAAAAATATCAATACAGCATTTTAATAATAGCAATATTCACTCACATGTAGAATGAAGTAGTTGTGTGCAGCTGGGTAGAAGAGTAGAAGGAATGACTACAGGTCACAGTAGGTCCATGGGGCTGGCACCACAAGAAATCCTGTTAGGGAAGCGTGGGATGACAGGCACTACAGGAGAGTTCCTTCTGAGAGAGTTCCTTCTAAGACCCAGCAGGTTCATACTTTATGCAGAGTAGGATGATCCATCTGGCAATTCAGTAGAGGTTCCAGGGCAGTAGCTGGGGCAGGACGTCCGAGCCGGATGGCCGGCTGTGCTGTGCTGAAGCCGTATGGACTCGCCTGGCTTCCGGGTACATTAGGGTGCACAGATTTCATTATTGATATTTATGGGTCCAAAATTGCTGAATAATGTCAGAGGTGCACAAGTGCCCTCTGCAAAATTTTGGAATAAACACAGAGGATGATGATCTTCATACATCAAAATCATGTCCATTTACTGATACCTATGGCAGATACTTTTTATTTCTCAAATTCACCTTTAAGTTTATAAAATTACAGGTTACATTTTAGTATTCATTTAACAAAATATAATTAAAAAAATATATGTGCCCCCAGTGTGAGCAGAGCATTTAATCTGTTATAATTGAACTAGTCATGTTGGAACAAAAGTAGGAATATTTGTATATTAGTGTTGTTAGGATATTATCCTGAGCCTTTCTTTGGAGTAAAAGTTTTCAGTATTAACAAGCAAGTGCCTAATTTTATCATCCTCTAATGAATCAACCTCTAGAAATGAGGAGACACTGGCTGTTATCACAGCTATAACTTTGCAGGAACATGATTCAGTGTTAATGAACTGTGTAATCTTCACTTACACCAAGCAGTGATCTCTAAATAACCTCAGATCCTCTCATTATTGTTCATGAATTTCAGTAATTGCTCAAATGTCACTGATAGACAAGAACACCTGAAATGTTATTTTAACGAAAATCTAATTAGTAAAATTTGACATTTTCCTCAAAATTTATGTAATTTAGGTAGAACCGTTCAACTTTTGTTTTTATCTTTTTGTCCCAAGTGTCAGAGTGATGTCAGAGATGTGTCAATTACTGGAAATCCAACAATTTTTATTTCCCATAAAATAAAGTCCAAATATAAATTTGTAATTTACTGTAACTTCTACAATTTGTATTTTTCATGGATATTAATAGCTTATAATCTAAGTACACTTGAAAACTGATTTCTGACCACCGGTAAGCTGGTCATACATACCCAGGTTCCTCTATCTATACTAAACAGGGCAGATGGATGAATCTTCTCTGACAGCATATGTATTCTGTCAACTGACGCCTACACAATACCCAAACAGGGACTGCAGCTGATTGCCTGCAGTCACTGTTAGGCAACACATTTTCCATCTTCCAATCTTCTGACTCAAGTTTGTTGAGCAGGGCCATCCACAAATTGAATTTTGGCCAGTTCAGCAGGAAACAGCCTACATTCAATCCATGTATGCCCAGCTATACCCCCTCTCCAATAAAGAGTAAGCCCAAGCAAAACTAATAACTTTTTTATATGTCTGTGGATTCAGTAATTCACCAGAGGCAAAATCTTACTGGATTTTTCAGTTCTGCATCATGCACATTTTGGAAGGAATAGTAAATCTACACTCAAGCAATGGTCTCAACAGATCAACAACATCTACCCATATATTTCATATTACAACTCTTCTAAGTTTTTAACATTTATTACAAAACACTCCAGTTGTATGGGCTGCTGTCCTGTTTTCTGAATGTATATAATAAAGAAATTAAGGGATAGCTAAAAAAAAAAAAAAAAAAAAAAAAACCCTAAAACTCCACCTAGCACAGTTTGGTTAAAAGCCATACAATGAGTAATTTTTGGAAAGATTGGAAATGGCAGTCTGTACATTCATATCAATTATTTTCTCCTTTAATGGAAAAAGTGATACTCATTAAATATTCTGTTCCTTCTTTAATAGGGTACAGTGGTTGTTTTTTTTTCGTAGTTATGATCAAATCCTACACTCTGATGGAGTGCTTATTATGTCAGGCAGAAGCTTGCATTCCATAATGTATACTGAGAACAACAATTCAGGAAACATTAAACATTAAATACCTGAATCCAGCCACAATGCCAGTAGGTATCGGGATGGAAATATCTTATGTAAGGTCGATGGATCCCTATACCATCGGGACAGGATCTTAAAGTTATTTTCAAGTAGCAGGAGATGGAAGACTTATGGGTAAAATGAAAAGAAGTCTGCCAGTCCGCAATGGAGAAATTCTTCCCCATTTCCGCAGACCACCTCTTAGCGTATGTAGGAAAGTCATCATGTGTGAGTGCCTGGATCAAGCCATATAGGGACAAAAGTAAATGTCTAGGCAACTCATGAAGGGAACACAGCCGTTCAAATTCAGTATGTGGTCGTTGCATCTTAGAGGAGAGGAATAGCTGTTTAGAGAAGGAGGACAGGTGGAGAGTGGTGAGCCAGTCACACAATCCCGCAGGATCCACCTGGTGCCCTGTCGGGAGTGTATGAACACGTTTGCTCTCGGCCATCAAGAACGCGTGAATTTGCCTACGATAGAGACTCCCATACCCTGAGGGCAGGCAGGGTTGTCAAACAGTGAAGTAAGCGGAGGAGGATCAGAGGAGAGCATAGTCCCCTCTTTTACCATAACCTGAGGGCAGAAGGGGTGGAGGAGTTTCAACGATGAAGGTCTCGACTATATCCCCAAAGAAGTGCTCGAAGATTGACCAGGGATGAATATTGTTCAACCATACCGGAGGCCTTTGGGAATGGGCAAAGGAACCACCCAAGAATGCGTCCCATGATAGTAAAGTTCAAAATCCAGTAAACCCACTCCTCCTTGAAGCTTCGGTAAAGTGAGTAATTTGTATTTAACTCTAGAAAGGCCACAGTTCCAGATAAAACTAATTGAAAGTGACCGTAAAGAGATAAAAAATGATTTGGGGACCATAATAGGAATCGTTTGGAACAAATATAGTAGTTTAAGAAGGGTGTGCATCTTTAATGTGTTAATGCTTTCTAGCCAGGCCAGAGAGGAGCTGCCCCGTGAATCTAGGTCCTTTCGAATACGAGAGAGAAGAGGGACATAGTTCAACATATACAGGTCAGATAAATTTGCAGGGATTGTGGCCCCTAGGTAGGAAATGCCCCAAGATTGCCACTGTAAGGAAAAATTATTGTGGAGTAAGGACATCGTAGCGACCGGCAAAGATACGTTAAGGGCCTTAGTTTTGGAGATATTGAGTTTAAAATTGCTGAAGGACCTGAACCGCTGAAAATCATGGAAAAGTGATGGAAGGGAAGTATGGGGATGTTGATTGTATACCAAAAGGTCATCTGCGTAAAGAAATATTTTGTAGTGGGAGGAAGGTGTTTGAATGCCCTGAATAGATTCAAACATTTCGCCTTTAACGCTTCAGGTTTAAATTAATATCGGTGTCACGTTCTTAGTATGCGGTGTATGAATGATCAACTTCTCAATTTTCAGTGGCAGTTGATGAGAGATCACACTATCAAGCCAATTCCTTGCATTTTCTACAGATTGGGAGTTTATACTTTGTATGCATGATAGGCAAACAGCTCCAGTTTAATCTCAGAAGGATGTGGAAATCCTAATTCCTGTTGGTGGACATTTATGTTTTATTTAAATCTGTCATTAAACTTTCCAAATAAAAGTTACTTTAGGACAAGATCACGCTATAAAAAAGTATGCATTTGCCAGTTTTATGCATATTGTATTTAGCTTCCCTAATACATGGTAGATCAGGAAATTTCTGATTACTATATTCTGTCATATTTTGGATAGTAATGGTTGTTGAATAATAAATCATATTAACAAAGTATTTTACATAACATTTTAATGTAATAAAAAATAAAATGCCCATAAATTGGTTTACAGAAAGTTGTTCTTTTAGCCAAATATTTTAGTTGGCTGCAATTTTACAATTGGCAGCACTTTTATTTGGATTGAGAAGTATGCACTTATCAGCTCCAACTTTGCACCCTTAACTCCCTTTCATTCAATGTGAAATACTTCTATTGCCTAATTATAAAAACAGTTGTTTGTTTCTTCTCTGTGATTATTAACCACTTCAGCCCTGGACCAATACGCAGCATAATGACCAGGCCCCTTTTTGCGATTCGGCACTGCATCGCTTCAACTGACAATTTGCGCGGTCGTGCGACGTGGCTCCCAAACAAAATTGGCGTTCTTTTTTTCCCACAAATAGAGCTTTCTTTTGGTGGTATTTGATCACCTCTGCGGTTTTTATTTTTTGCGCTATAAACAAAAATAGAGCGACAATTTTGAAAAAAATTACATATTTTTTACTTTTTGCTATAATATATATCCCCCAAAAATATATAAAAAAACATTTTTTTTCCTCAGTTTAGGCCGCTATGTATTCTTCTACATATTTTTGGTAAAAAAAATCTCAATCGGCGTTTATTGATTGGTTTGCGCAAAAATTATAGCGTTTACAAAATAGGGGATAGTTTTAAGGCATTTTTATAATTTTTTTTTTTTTACTAGTAATGGCGGCGATCAGCATTTTTTTTCATGACTGCGACATTACGGCGGACACATCGGACACTTTTGACACATTTTCGGGACCATTGTCATTTTTACAGCGAACAGTGCAATAAAAATGCACTGGTCACTGTAAAAATGACACTGGCAGTGAAGGGGTTAACCACTAGGGGCGCTGGAGGGGTTAAGTGTGCCTAGGGGCGTGTTTCTAACTGAGGGGGGTCGTGGCTACGAGTGACACATCACCGATCTCCGTTCTGATTACACAGAGCGGAGATCGCTGACAGTGTCAGTAGAGGAGCAGGGAGATGTTGTGTTTACACTAACATCTCCCCGCGGCGATCGAGTCCACGGGACCCGCGGTCCGACTCACGGGGAAGGCAGGGGGGTCGCGAGCGCGACGCTGGTGGCAGGCGCGCGCGACCCCAACGTCGGCAGTTAAAGGACCACGTACAGGTACGTGATTGTGCCTGTACGAGCCATTCTGCCGACGTATATATACAGTGAGCGCTCGGCAAGTGGTTAACATAGCATATTGTCAGCATGGAAGAATAATTTTCATTGACCCACCTTATACATACCGTACCTTACTAGTGATCCATAGTTGCTCCTTCCTCCTCTGCAGCCTGTTTGAATACTTGGAAATTCCAGGTATGTAGGGGTATGTGACCTTCTCAGATGCCCGGGGGAGTAATGTCACTGCTCCCCTGGGCCACCAACACCGTTGCTGGCTGCAGAGGAGGAAGGAGCAGCCAGAATATGTTGGTAAAGTGAGTACTGGAATGTCGGGTTGGAATAGGTGTTTGCAGAGACATGGGGTTAATTTACTAAAACCGGACAGTGCAAAATCTGGTGCAACTGTGCATGGAAGCCAACTTCAGGTTGTTCAGTTAAGCTTTGACAAAAAAAAACTAACTGGTTTCTATTGAGAGCTGCACCAGATTTTGCACTCTTGAGGCTTAGTAAATCAGCCCCAGTGCCAGTCTTCCCTGCAAACATTGTGGTTGATTTAGTAAAACTGGAGAGTGAATAATTTGGTGCAACTGTGCATAGAAACCAATCGGCTTCCAGTTTTTTTTTCAAAGCTTAATTGAACATTCTGAAGTT
Source organism: Rana muscosa (assembly GCA_029206835.1). NCBI lineage: Eukaryota > Metazoa > Chordata > Amphibia > Anura > Ranidae > Rana > Rana muscosa. The sequence goes on from CM055116.1 coordinate 295,382,069, forward strand.
AGAAGCTGATTGACTGCCATGCACAGCTGCATCAGATTTTGCACTCTTCAGTTTTAGTAAATCAACCCCATTTTGTTTTATAGGATTACTTTAACATTTTAACAGTTAGCCTTCTGATTTGGAGTTTTTCCCTCCATTATGCTTGGGACTCTTTATCTTTGTGTGGTCAGCCTTGCTACTACTCACAGTCTTTAACCACTTCCATACAGGGCTTTTTATACCACTTTCATACCGGGCCTATTCTGGCACTTCTCTCCTACTTGTACAAATCATCATTCTTTTGCTAGAAAATTACTCAGAACCCCCAAACATTATATACATGTTTTTTTTAGCAGACACCCTAGGGAATAAAATGACGGTCGTTGCAACTTTTTATCTTGCACGGTATTTCGCAATAATTTTTCAAACGCCTTTTTTTGGGGAAAAAAATGGTTTCATGAATTAAAAAATAACAAAACAGTAAAGTTAGCCCAATTTTTTTGTAAAATATGAAAGCTTATGTTACGCCGAGTAAAAAGATACCCAACATGTCACGCTTTAAAATTGCGCACACTCATGGAATGGTGCCAAACTTCGGTACTTTAAAATCTCCATAGGCGACGCTTTGAATTTTTTTACAGGTTACCAGGTTAGCGTTACAGAGGAGGTCTAGTGCTAGAATTGTTGCACGCGCTCTAACGCACGTGGCGATACCTCACATATGTGGTTTGAACGGCGTTTACATATGCGGGCTGGACTTATGTGTGTGTTCGCTTCTAAGTGCGAGCTATTGGGGACGGGCGTTTAAAAAAAATATATATATATTTTTTTTATATTTTACTTATTTTTTATTTATTTTTACTTTTTTTTTACACTTTTTTTTTTGATCACTTTTATTCCTATTACAAGGAATGTAAACATCCCTTGTAATAGGAATGTGTGTGACAGGTCCTCTTTATGGAGAGATGCAGGGTCAATAAGACCCCACATCTCTCCTCCAGGCTGGAAAGCATGAGATCGTGAAAAAAAATTCACTGATCTCATACTTACAGCCGCAATGGCGGCTTTGTTTACATTTGAGGACCTGGGCATGATGTCATCACATCGCACCCGGGCCTCCGACGATCATAGAGATGACTGGTGACCATCTGGTCACCAGTCATCTCTATGCTCATCACGTGACCCACCACCGGCACCGGACGATTCTCTCCGGGTCCCCGATGGCACGGGAGAGCCCGGAGAAGCACCGGATGGCGGCGGGGGGGGGGGGGGGGATGTCCACTCCCGCCGCCTATAAGAACGATCAAGCGGCGGAACCGCCGCTATGATTGTTCTTATGGTGCGCAGGATCGTCGGCTGAAAAAAAGGATATCTGAATGATGCCTCTAGCTTTAGGCATCATTCAGATATCCCCCCTCAAATCCAGGACATCATATGACGTCCACCCGGAGGGAGAGAGGGTTCCTGCTGGCGTCATTTTACAATGGCCCAGTATGGAAGGGGTTAAATAGAAGAAACTTTTTGTGGTGACTAGTAGGTCAATTGTTGTATCAGTTAATATGCAATATGTCAGATGGCGCTGCTGTGTGTGTGTATGTGTGTGTGTATTTATTTATATATATATATATATATAAAATATATATATATATACACACAGTTGTGCTCATAAGTTTACATACCCTGGCAGAGTTTATGGTTTCTTGGCCATTTTTCAAAGAATATGAATGATAACACAAAAACTTTTCTTTCAGTCATGGTTAGTGTTCGGCTGAAGTCATTTATTATCAACCAACTGTTTTTACTCTTTTTAAATCATAATGACAACAGAAAGTAGCCAAATTACCCTGATCAAAAGTTTACATACCCCAGTTCTTAATACCGTGTATTGTCCCCTTTAACATCAATGACAGCTTGAGTCATTTGTGGTATTTGTGGATGAGGCTCTTTATCTTCTCATATGGTAAAGCTGCCCATTACTCTTGGCAAAAAGCCTCCAGTTCCTGTAAATTCTTGGGCTGTTTTGCATGAACTGCATGTTTGAGATCTTCCCAGAGTGGCTCAATGATATTGAGGTCAGGAGACTGAGATGGCCACTCCAGAACCTTCACTTTATTCTGCTGTAGCCAATGACAGGTCGACTTGGCCTTGTGTTTTGGATCCTTGTCATGTTGGAATGTCCAAGTACGTCCCAATGCGCAGCTTCCTGGCTGATGAATGCAAATGTTCCTCCAGTATTTTTTTGATAACATACCGCATTCATCTTGCCATGAATTTTAACCAAATTTCCTGTGCCTTTGTAGCTCACACATCCCCAAAACATCAGCGATCTACCACCGTGTTTCACAGTAGGAATGGTGTACCTTTCATCATAGGCCTTGTTGACTCGTCTTCAAATGTAGCGTTTTGGTTGTGGCCAAAAAGCTCAATTTTGGTCTAATCACTTCAAATGACTTGTGCCAGAAGGTTTGAGGCTTGTCTCTGTACTGTTTGGTGTATTGTAAGCAGGATACTTTGTGGCATTTGCGTAGTAATGGCTTTCTTCTGGTAACTTGACCATGCAGCCCATCTTTCTTCAAGTGCCTTCTTATTGTGCATCTTGAAACAGCCACACCACATGTTTTCAGAGAGTTCTGTATTTCAGCTGAAGTTATATGTGGGCTTTTATTTGCATGCAGAACAATTTTCCTGGCAGTTAAAATTTTAGTTGAGAACTTCATGCTATACCACTGAAAACTTCAGCTACCATTAAGTCAATAGAATGTACCTTCTATATATTCATATATTTCTTCTGGGAGACTTCATAATCCTATATGTAGCGATACTACCAAAGGAGCTGCTTGATTTTTTTTTGCCCGGGTCCCCCACTGAGTAATCCACAGCCAGTTACACAATATTTTCCACACAGCCAGATGCACACACTCTTCTGCTCGTTGTCTCCAATAACCAGTCTAGGGGATGTGTTTTTATGTTTTATTTGGAACTTGGATAGAAGACGGGAATTAGTAGGATACTCCAAATTAACTATTCACAGCTAAGACAACTTCTCAATAGAACTGTGAAGCAGAATGTCAGTAGCACTACGCAGCAGGCTGAATATGGTGAAACAAGTCCCTTTTTAAGCAGAGAGAATTAGCCAGACTTTTCTTCTTCAAGACACTAGCAAGTGTCCCCTTTTATCTCACACATCCAGTATGCTGACATCTAGGACTAATATGGGGATTCTAGAAACACACAGTCTCAGGGATTCCTTTAGGGGGTCTGTACTCACACAATGTCCAGGGACAGCTGGTAGCCTCCTTCCAACTTCCAAGCGACACTCTATATTGGTTATACTAGATAGGATCCGTGGACATCCTCCCTCAGTCAGCATGTAAGAGAACCATGGGTTGAAGCTTCAGTGTTTCAGGCCCTCAGATCTGCAATCTTAGGCTGCATGGCAGCCTGTGCTGGGTAGAGGCAGCAGCCTCCTCCCCACCTGAACCTCTCTCATCAAAGGTGGGCTGGACTGGAACTGACCAGGAGCCTATGTGCTCTTCAGATAAAAATACAGGTAACCCGCATTCATTGGGGCACATGCCCTTCTAATTGGCCAGGGCTGTATGGACATTAATGCTCTCATCTGCCAGATTTCCACCTATTGTTCAATATTCTTCATTGCTATTGGATCAGTTTAGAAATCAAGACATCATGGATCGGCATCAGAGCACACTGAACAGACTCTATCAAACAATCACAGCTCTCTGTTAAGCAGACAGCACATAGATTTCCCTAGCTGTCTCCCTGTTAAGCAGAGAAACAAAAAAAACTTTATACACTTACACTAACACCTACCTAAGAGGGCACTACATATATTATCTCACTGACTGGTGAATGGTAAAGGCCAGGCTTATGAGCTGTATCTATATAATAATGCTTGAGTTGTGATCAATTCTACATCGTCATTTGTGATATTATTATTATTATTTATATATTGTGGTAAATGTTGTATATGTTTTTGATATTTTCTGTAATAAACACCATTCTAACATGTATATACACATGGCCAGTTTTCCCACACTGTACATATTACATGTTTATTTGAATTTTGTTTATTTTTAGGTTTATTGTGTTGCTGCATACAGGGCTATATTTATATTTAAACGTGGACAGCACCACGTTTTAAAATGTAAATATTGTAATACGTTTTTCTTTATATTGCATGACAGAAGGGCAGCCTGTCTCAGTCTAAAGATGCAGATAGTGCAGCAGTGCACCACTGGAGACAGGTGTGTGTTGCCCCACAAAAGGGAATCAGTCAATGCCCCTTCCCCAGGTTGACACATTGCTGCAGGAGCAGAACATGTATATAGACAGATAAGCTTGGAGCATGTGTTCAGGCCTGTTTGGCCTTATAGACCGTAACTTTGACTAGGCAAACGCCTGAGGTAGTTAGGAGGCTGAAGATTTCCTTTGTAGGGTCCAGAGTACTCCCGCGAGGGAAAACGGTTTGTGAAGGTAATTTCTATTGACAAAAAAAAGAGCAGGAACCCTAAATTGTACATTTTCTAAATCCTAGAAAGCTCTATTTTTGGCGCTGAATCTCATAATTTTTGCTCAATTAATCAAAAGAACTATAGCGTGAAGGGATGCTGGGGCCATTGAGAGAGAAGGCTCTTTAGAGTTTGTGAAATTTGAAACTAGTTCTCCTTTGTATTTTTTGAGATCTATATTGTTGAAAAGTGGTTTAGAATATGAAGCAGCCAGCATCCTGTTTCTTGTAATGGTATTCAGGTATTTGTTTTTAATAAACACATGATCCAAGGGTGGAAATTTAGAAAACCGCTTCATAATTCAAGTACGCCAAAGGCAGTATGATTTCTAAATACAGCCCTGAATCTATGTGTAGGGTGGGACATGGAGGTGGCCCATCGTTGACAAAATTATATTTAACAGAAAGACAGAAACAATACAGAAATGAGTTCAAGAAGGCAGCCATCATGGAATACAAACATAAACAGAGACATGGTCTCTTGGTATAAAGAGTTGGCATTGTATCAAAGTAGGGAGAAATGTCCCAAGCAAGCATAGATTCTAGAACACCCCTTCTGTGAGCAAAGGGCCCCTCATTTCTCCTCTTATTGCACACCTCTGTGATCTAAGGTGAACTATCTTTGACAGCAAGATGTGTGCCACCAGAAAAGGGGAGAGACACTTAACGGGAGAAAAGAAAATGGTTCTGCGCACCCCGATAGATAATGAAAAGGGAAGTTTCCCCCTCGTGGGGTTTTCTAGGCAGCAAAAGTAAAAAAAAATGTAGTATTAATGGGTAGGATTAAAGAATTAATCTTTATTAAAACACAGCCATATCAAGATATTTTTGGCAATTAAACTGAAAACTCTGGTGCAGAGGACTAAAAAATTTAATAATACATGTCATGCAAACACTCTATAATACACAACATTGTATTTAAACAAATGTCTGTAGTGCAAGAATCCTCCACATATTAGGTTGGGTTTCATTCCCACCTATGGAATGCAACGTATTTTATGAATATCTGCATGTGGTATTTGCCATGAGGTCTAACTGATCGTCCACCCATTACTAATTTCGATTTTTTTGCATCAAATCCTTGAAATTTTGTGTTTGTGCAATTTACAAATTATAATTGCGTCCCCTGCTGATTTGCCACAGGTGCTGTTTCTCTGTCCCGTTCCTATGCGTCGCCTGTGCGTGGGGATTCTCCCCATCCATGTGACTCTATGCAAGCCGCGCAGTGTCTGGTGGGGCACTCCCTCCCCGGTGGGGGGATTGACTGACCGGGGGACCTTGGTGGGACCATGTGGAGACCTCCTAGAGGACCTCTGGTCATGTGACTCCTTTCAGTACTATGTGATTGGTAAATATGTAACCCACACTAATATTTACAACATGTTTTCTCAACCTTTTAAAATACGAATTATTAATATGTAATTCCTCCATAGCAAACATATTCTCTGAAGAGATCCTGAAGGGTCGAAATGCATCAGATACTTGCACTACCGGCATTTGTTTAAATACAATGTTGTGTATTATAGTGTGTTTGCATGACATGTATTGTTACATTTTTTAGTCCTCTGCACCAGAGTTTCCAGTTTAATTGCCAACAATATCTTGATATGGCTGTTACTAATAAAGATTAATTCTTTAATTCTACCCATTAATATTACATTTATTTAACTTTTGCTGCCTAGAAAACCCCACATGGGGGAAACTTCTCTTCGATGTGTGCCACCATACCAAGAGATGGCTGAAGTGTGTAAATATCCTCACTTTCACTGATTAAGTAAACAAAAGTTAAAAAGGCTTTCTTTGAGTGGACACCTTTTTACTCTAACCTCTATATGGGGACATCTCCTGGGAACAAAACTTGTGCCCAAGGGGCATAGCGGGGTCTGTTTATGTAAGACCTGAAACAGGTGTGCAGTAGACTGTCAATAGGTGTCAGTTAAGCCAGGACAGGTCACCCCCAGGTATGCTAGTTCCCCTGGGAGATCCAGTGCCCATTGTATGCTGCCAAGAAAAGGGCACTTTCCCTCAGTCCAGAAGGGAATGGGTTATAGAGCAGTTGCGCTCCCACTTTTTCAAACACGTAAGTAGTAGGGGTCATTTTTAGAAAGCAGTAAATGGGACATTCACAGGTGGTTAATCCTTCCCTGTAATTTTACAACATGAACACCAGGAAAAGTCACTTGCAGTGAATATTTAGTGAATGTCACATTCCCTGTCTTAAAAATATGCCCTCTTCAAAAAATACAAAATAAACATTTCAACATGATATCACAAACCACATATAACAATTGTGACAGCAGGAAGGTAAAGTCACCTGGTTGCATCCAGGGGGGTAGGTATATTTCTCCCAGATTCAGGCTTTATGCCGACTTATACAACTAGGGAGAGAGTTGATGAAGCCCAGCTGAGGCTAGTGGGCTCATGGATGATTCATACCTCTAGGGAGAGTGCTGGGCGTCGTGTAGGCAGGGAGTTGATGAGACCAGCTGAAGCTTGTCAGCTCGTTTAAGGCCTCTATAAAAACTCCCAGCTTCATTAGGTGTTTGCTCATGCCTGGAACCAGACCTGTGTGGACTGTCTAGGGAGAGTGAACCCCTGTGCGGTGAGACAAAGCCTGTGTGGCTATTTGTTTGGACATTTACTAAACCAGGGACTTAGGGACTAGGACAGCACCAGGCTAATCCCAGTTGTTAGTTAGGGAAACCTGCATGTTTAGTCAGAGGTCAAGCTGACCAGGATTTATTTTGTTTATGTTTCTTTTTGCTTTGCTGTGTTTTTGTCACTGTAAATAGAGAAATAAACCGCACCTTTTGATCTTGAAAACCACAACCTCCGTCTGCTGGGCCTGTTTTTGTGTGGGGAGCCCATCCAGGGGGTCACACACACCCGCTACCGAGCTAACCCCCTCACAGTTGGTGGAGAACCAGTGGCAGTTTTTTTTAAGCCAGCATGGAGGAGATACTGAAACAGCTGGCTCTAGCAAATGCCAATCAACAGCAGACAAATGCAGGTTTGCAAAAGAGCTTCGCAGCCCAGCAACAAGCCCAGCAGCAATCTGAGGCCCGCTTCATAGACCTGTTGCAGAAGCAAGAGCAGAGACTACAACAACAGATGGAAGCAGTAATGCAGCAACGTCCGCAGACCAGTGAGGAAAGCTGTCCCACTAATACCGCGTCCTTTGGGGTGAGTCGTTTATTGACAAAAATGACTGGAGAGGATGATCCAGAGGTATTTTTGACCACATTTGAAAGGACTGCTGAAAGAGAAAAGTGGCCTGAGGAGCAGTGGGCTGGACTGGTGGCTCCTCTGTTAACTGGTGAATCGCAGAAAGCTTACTATGACCTAGAGCCTGACCAAGCAAAAGACTATGTGATGCTAAAAGCTGAAATATTGGCAAGGCTGGGTGTCACCCTGGCTGTCCGGGCTCAGCGTGTGCATAACTGGACTTTCCAGCTTGGAAAACCCCCCAGGTCTCAAATGTATGATCTCATTCACCTGAGCAGGAAGTGGCTACAGCCAGAGACTTTGTCCGCACCGGAGATTGTGGAACGTGTTGTGATGGATCGTTTCTTGAGAGCTCTTCCTACCGCCATTCAAAAGTGGGTAAGCCATGGAGACCCAGAAACGGCCGGTAAACTTGTGGATCATGTAGAGAGATACTTGGCTGCAGAGAACCTGACGGCCTCTTCCAGAGACTCTCGGACTTTCCACCCTAAGACCAGACCATCCCCAGGGGCGGATAAGATGATTCCAAGGGGTGAGGGTGGAGAGAGTGAGAGGGTGGGAGCTCTGCCCAGGGTTTGGCGAGAACAGCCTGGGAAGTCGGGGGCTCAAGAGGCAGCCAAAAGGATTGTTTGCTACCGCTGCCGGCAAACGGGACATATTGCAGCAAATTGCCCGGTTGTGGAGGAACCCATGCAATGTGACTTTCTGACGGACAGACGTCAGTCGCTGTGTGCGACAGTCGCATGCACTGCCATTCGGGGAACTGAGAAACATTTATGCAAAATGTGTATTAATGGTAGAAATGTTGTGGTATTACTGGATTCAGGTAGCCTTGTGACCCCGATAAAGGCTGAATTAGTTAAAACAGAGGTCTCTGGGAATAGCAAGGTAGCTGTTATTTGTGTGCATGGGGACACCCGAGAGTATCCAGTGACTACAGTGTGTTTCAAGACCCCCAAAGGTACCCTCTCTCATCCAGTGGGGTTAGTATCTCAATTACCGCATGATGCCATTGTGGGAAGGGATTTTCCGAAGTTCTGGGAACTGTGGGATGATCCTGAGCCCCCCACTGGTGCCCCTATGTACCAGGAAGGTGATAGCCAGAACTCCTCTGAGAGTGGTGAGGACTCTCCAGAATTTCCCTTGTCAGTATTGGCAGGCGAGACTCAAGAAACTGGAGAGGAGCCCACCTCCTCAGACGAAAACCTACCGTCTGTGGAGTTTTCTGATCTTGAGGTTCACAGGGAAAATTTTGCCACAGAACAGTTAAAAGACCCCGCCCTAATAAAGGCACGGGAAAACGTAGTGGAAATAGATGGCGAGTTAGTGAACCCAGATAATACCTGCACTTACCCATACTTCAGCGTAGAGAAGGACCTACTGTATCGGGTGGCAAAAAGGGCAGAAGAAACCGTTGAGCAGCTTGTGGTGCCCAAACCTTACAGGAAGTTGGTGTTGGAGTTGGCCCATGGGCACATTCTTGGAGGTCATCTGGGGACAGAGAAAACCCGAGAGAGGGTATTACAGAGATTCTATTGGCCTGGGGTGATGAAGGACATAGAAAATTATTGTTCCTCCTGCCCTGTGTGTCAGAGGTCGGCCCCGATGCCACATTTCCGTAGCCCGCTGGTCCCTCTACCCATCATTGAGGTCCCGTTTGAGAGGATCGCAATGGATTTGGTAGGTCCTATAATCAAGTCCGCTAGGGGGCACCAGTACATATTAGTTATAATGGACTATGCCACCCGTTATCCAGAAGCGATCCCTCTCCGAAATACCTCGGCCAAAACCATAGCCAAAGAGCTATCTCTTGTTTTTAGCCGGGTGGGTATTTGTAAAGAACTGCTTACGGACCAAGGTACACCCTTTATGTCCCGGGTTATGAAAGAGCTGTGTAAACTGTTCAAAGTGACGCAATTGCGTACGTCTGTGTATCACCCCCAAACCGATGGGCTGGTTGAAAGATTCAACAAAACCCTAAAACAAATGTTGAAGAAAGTGGTGGATAGAGATGGAAAGGATTGGGACTGTCTACTTCCTTATTTGATGTTTGCTATTAGGGATGTGCCCCAATCCTCTACGGCATTCTCCCCCTTTGAGTTACTGTATGGGAGACACCCAAGAGGGCTGTTGGATATTGCTAAGGAAACTTGGGAAAGTGAGAGTTCTCCCCACAGGAGTGTGATTGAGCATGTCGCCCTGATGCAAGATCGAATTGCACAGGTAATGCCCATCGTGAAGGAACATTTGGCCCAAGCGCAGTTGGCACAGCAGAGAGTGTACAACCCTGGAGCCAAGACCCGTACCTTTTCCCCTGGGGATAGGATATTGGTACTTGTCCCTACGGTTGAAAGTAAATTCCTTGCCAAATGGCAAGGCCCCTACGAGATAATGGAAAAAGTGAGCGAAGTGAATTACAAGGTCAGACAACCAGGAAGGCGAAAGCCCGAACAGATCTATCACGTTAATCTGTTGAAAGCCTGGAGGGATAGAGAGTCCCTAGTCGCAGAAACTTGGTCACCAGCTCAAACTGGTTGCGTGATTCCGGAGGTTGGAATAGCAGCCACCTTGTCACAACCCCAACAACAGGAGGTTAAGGAGTTTGTGCTTCGCAACAAGGAGGTGTTCTCTGAGCTGCCGGGACAAACATCTGGGGTAGAGCATGATATTATTACCCCGCCCGGTGAAAAGGTGAAGTTAAAACCCTATCGGATCCCAGAGGCCCGACGGGAGGCAATACGGGAGGAAGTACAGAAAATGCTGAACTTAGGGGTGATAGAGGAGTCCCAAAGTGATTGGTCTAGTCCCATTGTGTTGGTGCCTAAACCGGATGGGAGCTGGCGATTTTGTAACGATTTTCGTCAGTTAAACAAAGTTACAAAATTTGACACCTACCCCATGCCACGTATAGATGAGTTGATCGACCGGCTGGGAACAGCCCGATACATGACGACTCTTGACCTCACAAAAGGGTATTGGCAAATTCCCCTGGCCAAGTCGGCCAAAGAGAAAACCGCATTTGTAACCCCAGACGGGGCGTTCCAATATAAGAGAATGCCGTTCGGGTTACAGAATGCGCCGGCCACATTCCAGCGGAAAATGGACCAGATACTGAGGCCCCATCGGAAGTATGCTGCGGCTTACCTGGATGACGTAATTGTCCATAGCACAGATTGGGCCTCACATCTGCCAAAAGTGCAAGCAGTCCTAGACTCTATCCGGGAAGCGGGGTTTACGGCTAACCCCAAGAAGTGTACCATTGGGCAGGAGGAGGCCAAATATCTTGGGTACACCATTGGCAGGGGAGTAATAAAACCCCAACTCAACAAAGTCGAGGCCATCCAGAGTTGGCCACGTCCCAACAGCAAGAAGCAGGTACGAGCCTTTCTGGGAATCGCGGGTTATTATCGGCACTTCATTCCCCACTTTGCTTCTAAGGCTGTGCCCCTAACCAACCTGACGAAAGGGAAAGGGTCGGTCATGATTAAATGGACCCCCGAGGCTGAGGCAGCGTTCCAATTCTTGAAACAAGCCTTATGTAGCCAGCCAGTGTTGTACTCACCCGACTTCTCTAAAGACTTTGTCGTACAAAGTGATGCGTCAGATGTGGGGTTAGGAGCAGTATTGTCCCAGGTCTGGAACGGGGAAGAGCACCCAGTCATTTACCTCAGCAGGAAGTTGAAGTCCCATGAGGTAAATTACGCCACGGTTGAAAAGGAGTGTTTAGCGGTGAAGTGGGCTCTAGATTCCCTTCGGTACTATCTGCTAGGTAGGCACTTTGACATGGTTACGGATCACGCTCTGTTAAAGTGGATGGCTCAAAACAAGGAGACAAATAGAAGAGTAAATAGGTGGTTCCTGGCCCTACAGGAATTCAACTTCACAGTAAAGCATCGCCCTGGCGTTCAAATGGGGAATGTGGATGCTTTGTCTCGAGTACATGAATGCCTGATTGCTGGTGTTCCAACCCCAAGGTTAAAACAAGAGGGGGGGTATGTGACAGCAGGAAGGTAAAGTCACCTGGTTGCATCCAGGGGGGTAGGTATATTTCTCCCAGATTCAGGCTTTATGCCGACTTATACAACTAGGGAGAGAGTTGATGAAGCCCAGCTGAGGCTAGTGGGCTCATGGATGATTCATACCTCTAGGGAGAGTGCTGGGCGTCGTGTAGGCAGGGAGTTGATGAGACCAGCTGAAGCTTGTCAGCTCGTTTAAGGCCTCTATAAAAACTCCCAGCTTCATTAGGTGTTTGCTCATGCCTGGAACCAGACCTGTGTGGACTGTCTAGGGAGAGTGAACCCCTGTGCGGTGAGACAAAGCCTGTGTGGCTATTTGTTTGGACATTTACTAAACCAGGGACTTAGGGACTAGGACAGCACCAGGCTGATCCCAGTTGTTAGTTAGGGAAACCTGCATGTTTAGTCAGAGGTCAAGCTGACCAGGATTTATTTTGTTTATGTTTCTTTTTGCTTTGCTGTGTTTTTGTCACTGTAAATAGAGAAATAAACCGCACCTTTTGATCTTGAAAACCACAACCTCCGTCTGCTGGGCCTGTTTTTGTGTGGGGAGCCCATCCAGGGGGTCACACACACCCGCTACCGAGCTAACCCCCTCACACAATCAAAATATTACCTAAAGCGATTGTGAAATGTATTCACAGAAATGACCGACTTTGGTGGAAATGACACAAAAAACAGGCATTACGGTATAACAAAAGTGGTCACAAAAGTGGTCCAGTAACAGTGAACAGATACAAAACTGCAGGTAACCAAAAATGCAGAAATGTATATTATTTTGAAATAAGAATGATTACTAGATGCAGTCTAGTCATGCAAACATTGCATACTTGGCACTGAGCATCAGACAAAACTTGGCAGCAAGTTTATTATTCATCATGTACAAGCAGAGTTCTGTTCTATGTTCTGCCTAAAATATTTTTTACTGATATAAAAGAGATAAACATTTATTTATAAGGTGTCCTAAAAAAAGGTGCCCTTAGAAAGAGCTAGCAAAGGTGTAATAGCTACAGGTACAGCATGCACAGTTAAAGTGAAAGTATATAGTTAAATTACAATGTATCTCTAATATTATAATATATACAGTAAGTCTGCTTATTATTATTATTATTATTATTCTCTTCTGAAATGTTTGTGAACTGTATCATTCTTCATTATGCATAATTACTCATACCAAGCAACAAATCAAAGAACCAGAAAAAGAAGAGCTACATGTAATTTAACATAAACTATAACACATACCTGTATGCAAAATTATGTCACATGGGTGAACTTGATTTTATCCACCCTAAATTGATCTGATGATCTAAAGTATATCAATCTGTACCCATTAATATTAAGATTTACTCTAGAAACTGCAAAAGAAGAAGTAAAAAGTTTTGGTGCCGTACAAGCATTAAGCCACACTGTTCGGACTGGGGACATATGAAATTGTTAGATGTCACCACTTCATTCTCTGAAATAAAAATTCAGTTAATGTTTAGGCCCTCTTCACACATAGGGGGTTATTTACGAAAGGCAAATCCACTTTTCACTACAAGTGCAAACTACAAGTGCAATGTGTACTTGAATTTGCACTTAAAGTGCACTTGGAAGTGCAGTCGCTGTAAATCTGAGGGTTAGATCTGAAATGAGGGAAAGATCTGCTTATTTTATTATCCAATCATGTGCAAGCTAAAATGTTGTTTTTTATTTTCCTTGCATGTCCCCCTCAGATCTACAGCGACTGTACTTCCAAATACACTTTCAGTGCAATTTCAAGTGCACTTTGCACTTGTAGTTTGCACTTGTAGTGCAAAGTGGATTTGCCTTTAGTAAATAACCCCCATAGAGCTATTACCTGTAGTTAGGGACAGATGAGTAGCCCTAGACACAGTCAGTCAGGCTTACCTGTGAACAACTATAGACAATACCAGCCTCCTATTGATTTGCACAGACTTCCTGTTCACAGCTAGGGATTGTAAACACCTGACCATACCTGCTGCTGAAATACACTATTCTGGGAAGTATATGACAATGAACATTCCTGTGAATGAGCCCTAACTAAATTGTATTATATTTGTTTGGACTTGCTTTTGAAAATACTGTGAAGTAGATTTGCAAAAGGCTGTGCACTTTGCCAATGCAGTTGCACTCTGCAAGGGCATTTGCTCCAGAGCCTAGTAAATGAGGTGAAGTTTCACTTTGCAAAGAATACCCAATCACGTGCAAAAAACAAACACATTTTTATTTTTTTTGGATGATGGATTGGATGATGGAAGTCAGCAGAGTGTCCCCTTTATTTACTATTCTCTGAAGCAAATGTCCTAGCAGAGTGCAACTGTACTTTCAAAGTCTATTTGCCTTCAGTAAATCAAACTCTGTATGTTACCAAGAATGTAACTACAGTCATTACAGACCACGTGACTGCTATGGGGCCCAGAGCTGATTGGCCACACAATGATTTAAACAAGTAGAAAAAATATTTAATAAATACTTTTGGATACAGTGAACGGATACAGTGTCTTTTATATAATTTCAATGAAAACAATTAGGGGGTCTATTTATGTTTTTACACAAGAGATACAACTTTCACGCATGATTCTTACATACCGGTATTTTCAATTTAATCCAATTACTTTCATGTGTGACTCTTGGATGAAAATATTTAGAAATAGACCCCTTAATATTCTGTTATCTAAAGGATGGAGATTATAGAGACATAAAGTAGAATTTCGGAATATATCCCTAACTAATCTTAAAACTGCTCCCTTCCCCTGCCTAACACCTATACTAAATAACCTTTAGAAGAAAAATCTGTATACTTATTATCAGCCCACTCTAATCCAGTCACTGGATCTCCCCTGTGACAGCCAGCACTGGCTTCAGGGGAACGGAGAGAGCACTCCCAACAACAGCTGGAATTCCTGAGCGGTGACCTCACCCATAGGCTTACTATAGCCCATCTGTTGTTGGCGCTCCTTCCTCTCCCCTGAAGCTGGTGCTAGTTGACACAGGGGAGCAAATCACTTGACTGGAAAAGAGCAGCCTGAAAATACACTATATTACCAAAAGTATTGTGATGCCTGGCTTTACACACACATTGCCCTTAATGGCATCCCAGTCTTAGTCCACAGGGTTTAATATTGAGTTGGCCCACCCTTTGCAACTATACAGTTTTAACTCTTCTGGGAAGGGTGTCCACAAGGTTTAGGAGTGTGTCTATGGGAATGCTTGACCGAGAAGCGCATGTGTGAGGTCAGCCACTGATGTGGACGAGAAGGCATGGCTCACAGTCTTCACTTTAATTCATGTTGTAACAGGAAGGGGCCATCCCCAAACTGTTCCCACAAAGTTGAGAGCATGAAATTGTCTAAAATGGTTTGGTATGCTGACGCCTTAAGAGCTACCTTCACTAGACATGCCCGTCCCTTGAAAAAAAAAAAACGCCATAATGCCCCTCCACCAAATGATTTGGACCAGTGCACAAACAAATGTCAGCAGGACAGAAAAACACTCTATTTAAAGCCTGACATGGTTTCTTACCTGCCCCACTTCACTAGGAAAAAAGTATTTGTCTGTGTTATCTATGGGGAGATTTCCCATGATGCCCCTCTGACTTCTAATGCCATAAGGACAAAAAGTGAGGGGAAATCTTCCCTATGAAGACACAAACCGCATTAAAAGCCTAGGTAAGAATTGTTAATTAGGCTACAACACAAGAACATTTATCTAGCTAACATTATTCATAATTAGGGATGAGCTTCGTGTTCGAGTCGAACATACGTTCGACTCGAACATCGGCTGTTCGATCGTTCGACGAAGATCGAACGATTTGGGCCGTTCGGGCCAAATTCGAGTGACGCGAACGGCCCACAATGCACTACGCCATCGCAGTGTCATCCTGGCGCTGTGATTGGCCAAGCATGCACTGTGACCCCGCATGCTTGGCCAATCACAGCGCCGGCAGCGAGGAGAGCAATGATTGGCCACAGGCAGGATGCCTGTGGCCAATTATTGCTGATGGGGTTTAGTACACGCCCCACACTATAAAAGGCCACCAGCGCGGCGGCCTTGTGTAGTGTGTTCCGGAGCAGGGAAAGAGAAGCATAGGCAGGGACAGTGTCATTTTTTTTCCTTTACTAATCCTGGATTCCTTGTGTTTAGGGACAAATAAGGATAGGTAGGGAGAGTGTCAGTGACAGTGTGCTATTCTGTGCTAATCCTTGTTTGTAGGGACAGAGAGGTACAGTGAGGGAAACTGACAGTGTGCTATTCTGTTCTAAAACTATTTTGCTGAACCATATTTTCAATCCTTGAGTTGAGGGACAGAGAGGTACAGTGAGGGAAAGTGTCAGTGTGCTATTGTGTTCTAAAACTATTTTGCTGAACCATATTTTCAATCCTTGAGTTGAGGGACAGAGAGGTACAGTGAGGGAAAGTGTCAGTGTGCTACTGTGTTCTAAAACTATTTTGCTGAACCATATTTTCAATCCTTGAGTTGAGGGACAGAGAGGTACAGTGAGGGAAAGTGTCAGAGTGCTATTGTGTTCTAAAACTATTTTGCTGAACCATATTTTCAATCCTTGAGTTGAGGGACAGAGAGGTACAGTGAGTGAAACTGACAGTGTGCTATTCTGTTCTAAACCAATTTTGCTGTTCCATATTTTCAATCCTTGAGTTGAGGGACAGAGAGGTACAGTGAGGGAAAGTGTCAGTGTGCTATTGTGTTCTAAAACTATTTTGCTGAACCATATTTTCAATCCTTGAGTTGAGGGACAGAGAGGTACAGTGAGTGAAACTGACAGTGTGCTATTCTGTTCTAAACCAATTTTGCTGTTCCATATTTTCAATCCTTGAGTTGAGGGACAGAGAGGTACAGTGAGGGAAACTGACAGTGTGCTATTCTGTTCTAAAACTATTTTGCTGAACCATATTTTCAATCCTTGAGTTGAGGGACAGAGAGGTACAGTGAGGGAAAGTGTCAGTGTGCAATTGTGTTCTAAAACTATTTTGCTGAACCATATTTTCAATCCTTGAGTTGAGGGACAGAGAGGTACAGTGAGGGAAAGTGTCAGTGTGCTATTCTGTTCTAAACCAATTTTGCTGTTCCATATTTTCAATCCTTGAGTTGAGGGACAGAGAGGTACAGTGAGTGAAACTGACAGTGTGCTATTCTGTTCTAAACCAATTTTGCTGTTCCATATTTTCAATCCTTGAGTTGAGGGACAGAGAGGTACAGTGAGGGAAAGTGTCAGTGTGCTATTGTGTTCTAAAACTATTTTGCTGAACCATATTTTCAATCCTTGAGTTGAGGGACAGAGAGGTACAGTGAGGGAAAGTGTCAGTGTGCTATTGTGTTCTAAAACTATTTTGCTGAACCATATTTTCAATCCTTGAGTTGAGGGACAGAGAGGTACAGTGAGTGAAACTGACAGTGTGCTATTCTGTTCTAAACCAATTTTGCTGTTCCATATTTTCAATCCTTGAGTTGAGGGACAGAGAGGTACAGTGAGGGAAAGTGTCAGTGTGCTATTGTGTTCTAAAACTATTTTGCTGAACCATATTTTCAATCCTTGAGTTGAGGGACAGAGAGGTACAGTGAGTGAAACTGACAGTGTGCTATTCTGTTCTAAATCAATTTTGCTGTTCCATATTTTCAATCCTTGAGTTGAGGGACAGAGAGGTACAGTGAGGGAAACTGACAGTGTGCTATTCTGTTCTAAAACTATTTTGCTGAACCATATTTTCAATCCTTGAGTTGAGGGACAGAGAGGTACAGTGAGGGAAAGTGTCAGTGTGCTATTGTGTTCTAAAACTATTTTGCTGAACCATATTTTCAATCCTTGAGTTGAGGGACAGAGAGGTACAGTGAGTGAAACTGACAGTGTGCTATTCTGTTCTAAATCAATTTTGCTGTTCCATATTTTCAATCCTTGAGTTGAGGGACAGAGAGGTACAGTGAGGGAAACTGACAGTGTGCTATTCTGTTCTAAAACTATTTTGCTGAACCATATTTTCAATCCTTGAGTTGAGGGACAGAGAGGTACAGTGAGTGAAACTGACAGTGTGCTATTCTGTTCTAAACCAATTTTGCTGTTCCATATTTTCAATCCTTGAGTTGAGGGACAGAGAGGTACAGTGAGGGAAACTGACAGTGTGCTATTCTGTTCTAAAACTATTTTGCTGAACCATATTTTCAATCCTTGAGTTGAGGGACAGAGAGGTACAGTGAGGGAAAGTGTCAGTGTGCTATTGTGTTCTAAAACTATTTTGCTGAACCATATTTTCAATCCTTGAGTTGAGGGACAGAGAGGTACAGTGAGTGAAACTGACAGTGTGCTATTCTGTTCTAAACCAATTTTGCTGTTCCATATTTTCAATCCTTGAGTTGAGGGACAGAGAGGTACAGTGAGGGAAACTGACAGTGTGCTATTCTGTTCTAAAACTATTTTGCTGAACCATATTTTCAATCCTTGAGTTGAGGGACAGAGAGGTACAGTGAGGGAAAGTGTCGGTGTGCTATTGTGTTCTAAAACTATTTTGCTGAACCATATTTTCAATCCTTGAGTTGAGGGACAGAGAGGTACAGTGAGGGAAAGTGTCAGTGTGCTATTCTGTTCTAAACCAATTTTGTTGTTCCATATTTTCAATCCTTGAGTTGAGGGACAGAGAGGTACAGTGAGTGAAACTGACAGTGTGCTATTCTGTTCTAAACCAATTTTGCTGTTCCATATTTTCAATCCTTGAGTTGAGGGACAGAGAGGTACAGTGAGGGAAAGTGTCAGTGTGCTATTGTGTTCTAAAACTATTTTGCTGAACCATATTTTCAATCCTTGAGTTGAGGGACAGAGAGGTACAGTGAGGGAAAGTGTCAGTGTGCTATTGTGTTCTAAAACTATTTTGCTGAACCATATTTTCAATCCTTGAGTTGAGGGACAGAGAGGTACAGTGAGTGAAACTGACAGTGTGCTATTCTGTTCTAAACCAATTTTGCTGTTCCATATTTTCAATCCTTGAGTTGAGGGACAGAGAGGTACAGTGAGAGAAACTGACAGTGTGCTATTCTGTTCTAAAACTATTTTGCTGAACCATATTTTCAATCCTTGAGTTGAGGGACAGAGAGGTACAGTGAGGGAAAGTGTCAGTGTGCTATTGTGTTCTAAAACTATTTTGCTGAACCATATTTTCAATCCTTGAGTTGAGGGACAGAGAGGTACAGTGAGTGAAACTGACAGTGTGCTATTCTGTTCTAAAACTATTTTGCTGAACCATATTTTCAATCCTTGAGTTGAGGGACAGAGAGGTACAGTGAGTGAAACTGACAGTGTGCTATTCTGTTCTAAACCAATTTTGCTGTTCCATATTTTCAATCCTTGAGTTGAGGGACAGAGAAGGACACTCGTAGAAATTATCAGTGTGCTATTCTGTGCTAAATCTTGTTTGTAGGGAGGGACAGAGTAGGACAGTGAGTGAAACTGACAGTGTGCTATTCTGTTCTAAACCAATTTTGCTGTTCCATATTTTCAATCCTTGAGTTGAGGGACAGAGAAGGACACTCGTAGAAATTATCAGTGTGCTATTCTGTGCTAAATCTTGTTTGTAGGGAGGGACAGAGTAGGACAGTGAGGGAAAGTGTCAGTGTGCTATTCTGTTCTAAAACTTTTTTGCTGAACCATATTTTCAATCCTTGTGTTTAGGGACAGAGAAGGATAGGCAGGGGACAGTGTCAGTGTCATTGTTGCTAAGCCTCCTGCACAATATACACCTGAAGGTAGCCCTTATTGCTGTTTTTCCCATCTCCCTGCAGGCCATCCATTAAAATGTCTGTAAGGCAACCAAGGAGAGGCAGACAGTCAGGAGGCAAAAAAAGAGGGCAAGCAGGCTCTGTGTCTGGGGGCAACAGTGCTGGTCGTGTACGCGGTGCATTGTCATAAGCACATGGCCATGGGACACGCTTGTCCTTGTTTTCGGCAGCTGGACATGTTGAGCCACATCGTGCCGAAGACTTGGTAGAGTGGATGACCAAGCCCACCTCATCCTCCTCATCCTCTCTCACCCAGGCTCAGGGTACTGGCAAAGCAGCTGCCAAAGCGTCCTCTTCTCTGGTATCATTATCTTCATTAGTCAATCCTTCCCTAGACCCACCATGCCCTCCTCCTGAGGAGTCCCCCGAACTGTTTGAGCACAGTGTTGGGTACATGCTCCAGGAGGATGCCCAGCGTTTGGAAGGATCTGATGATGATACCCAGCTAGAGGAAGGCAGCAGCGTGAGAGCAGAGAGAGGGGATGCTCAAGAAGGACACCAATCTGGCAGTCATGTTCCAGCAGCTGCAGCATACTGCCAGATTGGCTCCAGTGATGAGGAGGGAGGGGATGATGAGGTCACTGACTCCACGTGGGTGCCTAATAGGAGAGAGGAGGAGGAGGAGGATGAGGAGGAGGCACATCTCCAACGAGGCAGGATGCCCTTGAGTGGCCAGCGTATGGGCAGCACACCGACGGAATCACACCGCAGAGCTCCGCCTGTGCAGGGCGCTGCCTCTGCCCGTCATTCAAAAAGTTCTTTGGTGTAGGCCTTTTTTGAGGCGAGTGCATCAGATCGCACAGCTGCTGTTTGCAACATATGTCTCAAGCGTATATCGCGTGGCCAAAACATCAGCCGCTTGGGCACCACATGCTTGATCAGACATATTTTGACCTGCCATGCAGCTCGTTGGCAAGCCTACCTTAAAGACCCACACCAAAGAACAAAGCTGACCTCTTCTTGCACCGCATCAGCTGGGATCTCCAACCCCACTATACCTTCACTCCTCTCTGAAACCTGCTCTGAGAGGAATGAAGGTGTAGAATTAGGTGTGTCACAGGCAAGTACTTGCGGGCACTCTGCTAGCAGTACACCAACGTCCGATTCTAGCAGGCAAATTTCCCTGCCCCAGCTGCTGGACCGTCGAAAGAAGTTCACTCCCAGCCATCCACATGCCCAGCGGTTGAATGCTAGCTTGGCTAAATTGCTAGCGCTTCAACTGCTGCCTTTTCAGTTGGTAGACTCGGCCCCCTTCCGTGAGTTTGTGCAATGTGCGGTTCCTCAGTGGCAGGTTCCCAAACGACACTTTTTCGCACGGAAGGCTATTCCGGCTCTCTACAGGCATGTGGAAGGCAATGTCTTGGCCTCGCTGGACAGGGCGGTCAGCGGTAAGGTGCATATTACCGCTGACTCATGGTCCAGCAGGCATGGACAGGGACGTTACCTTTCTTTCACGGCCCATTGGGTCACTCTTTTGGCAGCTGGGAAGGATGCAGGACAAGGTGCAGTAGTGTTGGAGGTTGTTCCACCGCCACGCCTCCAAAATGCTACTACTGGTTGTGACACACCTCTCTCCTCCACCCCCTCCTCTTCTTCTTCCTCCATGGCCTCTTCCTGTGGTTTGTCCTCGGAACCAGCGGTGCTCCGTAGGCGTTCAAGGGGCTACGCAAGTACGCAGGCAAAAAGATGCCATGCCGTGCTTGCGCTGGTGTGTTTGGGGGACAGGAGCCACACTGGGGCAGAGGTCCTGTCTGCTCTGCAGGGGCAGGCCGAGAGGTGGTTGACGCCACACCAGCTTAAGCCAGGAATGGTGGTTTGCGACAATGGCACCAACCTCCTCTCCGCCCTCCGACAGGGACAACTGACCCATGTGCCCTGTATGGCTCACGTCCTTAACCTGGTGGTGCAGCGGTTCTTGGGCAGGTACCCGGGCTTACAGGATGTCCTGAGGCAGGCCAGGAAAGTCTGTGTGCATTTCCGCAGATCTTATAATGCCAGTGCTCGCCTGGCTGAGCTTCAAAAGGAGTTGAACCTGCCCAAGAACCGCCTTATATGTGACATGCCCACCAGGTGGAACTCAACGTTGGCCATGCTGCAGCGGCTGCACACGCAGCAGAGGGCCAACAATGAGTACCTGTGCGACTACGGCACCAGGACAGGGTCAGGGGAGCTCGGGTTTTTTTCACCACGCCAGTGGGGCATGACCAGGGATGCATGCACTGTCCTGGCACCATTTGAGGAGGCCACAAGGATGGTGAGCAGTGACAGTGCATGCATCAGTGACACTGTACCTCTTGTCCACCTGTTGGAGCACACGCTGCGTGGAATAATGGACAGGGCACTTGAGGCAGAACAGAGGCAGGAAGATTAGGACTTCCTTGCCTCTCAAGGCCCCCTTTACCCAGACAGTGTTCCTTCTGTCCCACCCATCGCACAGTAAGAGGAGGAGGAGGAGGAGGAGGAGGAGGAGGATTGTGTCAGCATGGAGGTGGAGGCTGGCACTCAGCATCATCAGCAGCAGTCTTTTAGGGATGATTTACAGTCCCAAGAAACCAGTGGACTTGTACGTGGCTGGGAGGAGGTGGCTGCGGATCATGTCGTCCTTAGTGACCCAGAGGACTCCGGACTGAATGCCTCAGCTAACCTACGCTGCATGGCCTCCCTGATCCTGCAAAGTCTGCGGAAGGATCCTCGTAGTCTTCGGATCAAGGAGAGGGACCATTACTGGCTGGCCACTCTCCTTGATCCACGGTACAAGGGTAAGGTTGCGGACCTTATCGTACCGTCGCAGAGGGAGCAGAGGATGAGACAACTCCGGGAGGCCTTGCAGAAAGGTCTGTGCAACGCGTTCCCAGAGACTGGGAGGTTACAAACTCCTGGTCCTGGACAACGAGTTGCTGAGGCTTCGGGCAGTCAAAGAAGGAGCGGTGGGGAAGGTGGCCGTCTGACCGATGCGTTCAGACAATTCTTTAGTCCGCAGCCCCAAAGTATGATCGGTTCCAGCAACCATCGCCAGCGTCTGATATACATGGTGCAGGAATACCTAGGGGCAAGGTCAGACTTGGACACCTTCCCCACCGAAAATCCTCTGGCTTACTGGGTCTTGAGGATGGATCACTGGCCAGAGCTTGCACAGTATGCAATTGAGCTACTGGCCTGTCCTGCATCCAGCGTTCTTTCAGAACGCACATTCAGTGCTGCTGGAGGATTTGTCACGGATCACAGGGTGCGCCTGTCCACCGACTCGGTTGATCGACTGACTTTCATCAAGATGAACCAGTCTTGGATCACCACCAGCTACCACACACCAGATGCTGATATAACAGACTAATTGATTTTAAAATGTCACATCCCTTCAAGACTGATGCTGATGCTGAGTGCCTGTGCTGTTATGTTGACTGGCTATCCTCCTCCTCCTCCTCAATGATACGATTAACGATGATAGCTTGGAAGATCATTTTGGTTTATGGGTGACGCCACCAGTGGCTAAGGCCCAATTTTTCAGCCCCTGTTCAACAGGGGCTTGCAATTATATTTATTGATCTAATAATTCACAGCAGGGAGCATTGCTGCGCCCACCAAGAGTAACTGTCAGGCCTTACAGTGTCGTGGCACCACCATCACCACCACCACCACCACCAAAGGCCCAATTTTTCAGCCCCTGTTCAACAGGGGCATGCAATTATAATTATTGATCTAATAATTCACAGCAGGGAGCATTGCTGCGCCCACCAAGAGTAACTGTCAGGCCTTACAGTGTTGTGGCACCAGCACCACCATCACCACCACCACCACCACCAAAGGCCCAATTTTTCAGCCCCTGTTCAACAGGGGCATGCAATTATAATTATTGATCTAATAATTCACAGCAGGGACCATTGCTGCGCCCACCAAGAGTAACTGTCAGGCCTTACAGTGTTGGGGCACCAGCACCACCATCAAAGGCCCAATTTTTACTACCACTGATCAACAATTATATGTTATTACAATTCCAGATATTATACTTGACAGAAGGGCGTTCCAGCATCCACCAAGAATAACTGTGAGTGCTTTCAGTGTTGTGCCAACACCAACACCTAAGGGGCCAATTTCTGCAGAGTATATACGGAAGGTCCCTACTTTCAAACATCCAACTTACAAACTACTACTACTTGCAAACGGAAGAAGACAACAGGAAGTGAGAGGAAATCTACCCCTTGGAAGGAAAATTCTCTCCTGTAAGAATTAATATGGGAGAAAGGTGTCTCCTCTCTACTGATGCTTTATCACCAATCCTTTTTTCAATAAAAACACCACATTTCAAAAACAGTTGTCATTGGGACGCAAAGTGAGGTGAAATGTTCTGAACAGGGGCACAGACAGCAAAAGAAATGTGACAGGGGTGATAACCGTTCCCTATGTTTTACAAAAAAAAAAGGAATTTGCCATGGAGCTCCACTTAAACAATGCAGCTGTTCAAAATTATAAACAGATTCTACATAAGAACAAACCTACAGTCCCTGTCTTGTATGCACCGCCTGTATACGGCTGTTCAGAGAATATAGGTCCTTTTTTATTTTGTGTGCGGGGTTCCCCTTAATATCCATACAAGACCCAAAGGGGCTGGTAATGGGCTGGGGTAGGGGGGGGGGGGGTTGATGGGGTAGCTATGCCATTTTTCCTAAAGATTTTCATCCATATTACCGGGACCAGACATTGCATTAAAGCCGCAAGCAGTTTTAAATGACTTTTTTCCCTTTAGAAATGTTATTTTGTGCAGGGACAGTTCTAAACACGGGAAACACGTGGCACTTCACAGGCATACTTTAGACACCCCCCAGGTACAATATTTAAAGGAATATTTGACTTTTTTTTTTCACTTTATGCATCATTAAAATGACTGCTCCCGGAAAACGTCCGTTTTTAAAACTTCTTTTTGCATTGATACATGTCCCCTGGTGCAGAAGCCGGGTTCCCAAACTCTGTTTCGGACAATAACATGGATAATAGTCGTTATAATTAGCACTTTAGAATCCGAACGTTCGCATCCATTGTATTTAATAGGGTTCTAATGTTCGCCGCGAACTTTCGGTCCGTTCGCGGGTTCTGGTGCGAACCGAACCCGGGGGTGTTCGGCTCATCACTATTCATAATCTTTTTTTTTTTTTCCAGACAGATGGCAATGCTTACAATCAAATACGCTCTGTGGGATTTGGAACGATAATTCCACTCATTTTCTTTGCCTTTACTATAATGGAAAATGAGATACAATTAGTTGAATAATTAATTATTCAGCCACTCAATGTTCTGGAGTTTTAGAGACTTCTGTTTATCTTGAATGGGAAATACAGCAAAATTAGTACTCATCAAGTAAGCTTTCTATGGTAGAAAGGCAAAGTAAACACAAAATATCCACGGTTTCTGTAATATATAATGGCAAATCTAGTGTATCAGATCTTCATTTGTTCTATAAATGCATCCCTACTTTGGTGTGATTCATCACGATTCTGGTCCCATAGAATATGCAAGCAATCTAAATAGCATCCACGTTGCATCATACAATGGCACTGAAAGTTGGATCCTAGCCTTATGCCCCATACACACGATCGTTTTTCATGCCGTTAAAAATGCCATTTTTAAAAATGGGCATTAAAACCGATCGTGTGTATGCTCCAGAGCATTTGTAACGGCATGAAAAACGGCCATTAAAAATTTCGAACATGCTCTATTTTTTCACGTCGTTTTTCATGTCGTTTTTTTAACGACGTGAAAAGCGATAGTGTGTATGCTTTTACGAGGTGAAAAAAAAACGCGCATGCTCAGAATCAAGTATGAGACGGGAGCGCTCGTTCTGGTAAAACTAGCATTTGTGATGGAGATAGCACATTCGCTGTAACGGACTGAAAAGCACGAGGCTGAAAAGCGCAAATCGTCGCTCAACAAACTTTACTAACATGAAGGGTGGCGCCATCCGAACGGAACTTCCCCTTTATAGTGCCGTCGTACGTGTTGTACGTCACTGCGCTTTGCTTGAACGTTTTTTTTAATGATCGTGTGTACGCAAGACAGGCTTGAGAGGAAACAAGAAAAAAAACGACGAGAAAAACATTGGTTTAAAAAATGGCATGAAAAACGATCGTGTGTATGGGGCATAACAGTCACTAACAGCCACTGTTCTGTGATTGACAGAACCTCCTTCAGATATTCTTACAGTGTGAACAAAGTGAAAGCTATTGTCAGTCAACTTAATCTCTGCCTACACCATGTTATTGCAAAAATAATAATAAACATTTGCTTTGAAATATAGATTGCTATGATGTTTTAAAACACTTTGTTGCTATTAACTTTGTTGCTATTAATGATTTTTTAATGACTCTTTTCTGAAAGCCATTTTTTGTCACGTGACTTGCACAGCACCAAACCAGTGCCGAATCGCAAAAAATGGCCTGGTCATTAACCACTTCCATACTGAGTCATAGTAATATGACTTCAGCAGGAACCCTCCCTCCCTCCGGGTGGACGTCATATGACGTCCTTAGCTTCTCGGGCCGCTAGGGGGCGCGCGCACGCCGCTGCATTGCCCGGGACCCGCCCGGCGGCCGCGATGTCTGCTGGGCACCCGCGATTGCAAGCAATCATGGCAGGACCATGGATCTGTGTGTGTAAACACACAGATCCATGTTCTGTCACAGGAGAGGAGACCGATGTGTGTTCCCAGTACAGAGGAACACACATCGGTCTCCTCCCCCAGTCAGTCCCCTCCCCCTACAGTTAGAATCACTCGCTAGGGAACATATTAACCCCTTGATCGCCCCCTAGTGTTAACCCCTTCCCTGCCAGTCACATTTACACAGTAATCAGCACAGTTTTATAGCACTAATCGCTGTATAAATGTGAATGGTCACAAAAACTAGGGTTGTCCCGATACCACTTTTTTAAGACCAAGTACAAGTACCGATACTTTTTTTCAAGTACTCGCCGATACCGATTACCGATACTTTTTTCAATGTCATGTGACAGTTTGAAAGATGGGGACTGATGGGTGGCACTTATGGGCACGGATCGATGGCACTTATGGGCACTGATAGGTGGCACTTGTGGGCAGTGATAGGTGGCAGTGATAGGTGGCACTTGGGGGCACTGATAGATGGCACTTGTGGGCACTGATAGATGGCACTTGTGGGCAGTGATAGGTGGCACTTGTGGGCACTGATAGGTGGCACTGATTGCACAGAAAGGTGGCACTTGTGGGCACTTGTGGGCACTGATAGGTGGCACTTGGTGGCACTTGTGGGCACTTGTGGGCACTGATAGGTGGCACTTGTGGGCACTGATAGGTGGCACTTGTGGGCACAGAAAGGTGGCACTTGTGGGCACAGAAAGGTGGCACTTGTGGGCACTGATAGGTGGCACTTGTGGGCACAGAAAGGTGGCACTTGTGGGCAGTGATAGGTGGCACTTGTGGGCACAGAAAGGTGGCACTTGTGGGCAGTGATAGGTGGCACTTGTGGGCACAGAAAGGTGACACTTGTGGGCAGTGATAGATGGCACTGATTGCACTATTAGTGCAATCAGTGCCATCTATCAGTGCCCACAAGTGCCACCTATCAGTGCAATCAGTGCCCATAAGTGCCACCTATCAGTGCAATCAGTGGCATCTACCAGTGCCACCTGATAGGTGGCACTGGTAGATGGCACTGATTCCACTGATAGGTAGCACTTGTGGGTACTGATAGGTGGCTGGCACTGAAATGCTGCGGGGGGTGGGGGGGGAAATGACACAGGATTTAAGAAAAAAAAAACTGCTGCAACGCCCATCTTGGTACACCCTGCACTCGGCTGCAGTAAGCAACAGCAGACATCTTGTTACACCCAGCCCATATAGCTCGGGCTGGGTGTAACAAGATGTCTGCTGCTGCTTACTGCAGCCGAGTGCAGGGTGTACCAAGATGGGCGTGGGGACGTTTAGCCGCTGACGGCGACCGAATGTGACAGCACCGGTCACCGATCCTGATGCGGCTGCGCCCTGAACCCCTGCCAGCTTACCAGGTTCAACTGCAGGTGAGGGACTTGCTCTCCGCCCGCGGACTCCGTCCACCGACTGTGCCCGCCCTCTTCAGCCAGACTCCGCCCGCACTTTCCTCTCCCCGCCCTCCCCAGCCACTGACTCCTCCCGCCCTCTCCGGCCAGACTCCGCCCGCACTCCCCCGACCTCTCTCCTGCCCTCCCCAGCCACTGACTCCTCCCGCCCTCTCCGGCCACAAAAAAAAAAAAGTATCGGGTGAAGCATCGGGAGCATTTGCGCGAGTACAAGTACTCGCGCAAATGCTTGGTATCGGTCCCGATACCGATACTAGTATCGGTATCGGGACAACCCTACCAAAAACGTGTCAAAAGTGTCTGATCTATCCGCCGCAATATCGCAGTCACGGTAAAAATTGCAGATCGCCGCCATTACTAGTAAAAAAAATGCCATAAATCTATCGCCTATTTTGTAGATGCTATAACGTTTGCGCAAACCAATCAAACGCTTATTGTGATTTTTTTGAGGAACTGAGGAAAATTTTATTTATTTTTTTAAATTGTGATATTTATTAAATCAAAAAGTGTTTTTTTTCAAAATTGTCACTCTTCTTTTGTTTATAGCGCAAAAAATAAAAACCGCAGAGGTAATCAAATACCACCAAAAGAAAGCTCTATTTGTGGGGGAAAAAACTTAAAGATTTTATTTGGGTACAAATTGTCATTCAAAGTGCGACAGCGCTGAAATCTAAAAATTAGTCTGGGCAGGAAGGGGGTGAAAATGCCCTGTATTGAAGTGGTTAAGGGGGTCAAATATTCTTGGGCTGAAGTGGTTAAACATGTTAGCATGAATGTTCAGGTGCAGGGTTTACTCTATCTGTGCAGTGACTAGCTAAAAGTGTATTTACCTTTAATCCATATTCTCAATAAGGTTTTACTCACATTTACTGAGACTTTTACATACTTTTAAAGTTAGAATATCCGGCCTCACATCCAGAAACACTGGTGTATATATAGCCTAATATTATAAAGCCATCTATGGAGTAGGGCTTCAGACCCTATAAGCATGTATAGCCATTATTGTTGTGATGGGAAGAGACTAAAAGAGCCAAAAAGTCATCCAACAAAATCAGTACATAGCACAGTAGAGCCTTCTAAAGCCCTGTACACACGATCAGATTTCCTATGGATTCAAATCTGATGGATTTTTCCATCGGAATTCCGATGAAGCTGACTCCCATCAGTCTTGCCTACACACCATCAGTCAAAAATCCGACCGTCCCAAACGCCATGACGTAAAACACTCCGATGAGCCGAGAAAAATTAAGTTCAATGCTTCTGAGCATGCGTCGACTTGATTCTGAGCATGCGTGGGTTTTTTCTCCGATGGAGTTCCACACAGACGATCGGAATTTGCTATCGTTTTTTTTCCCATCGGATAAATTTAAAACATGTTCTATTTTTTCTCAACGATGGAAAAAAGACCGATGGGGCCCATACACGATCGGTTTGTCCAATGAAAAAAGTCCATCGGACTGTTTTCATCGGTAAAACCGATCATGTGTACAGGGCATAAGAATAGAACAGAATAGAATAGTCCATTGCATATCCCAAAAACTAGAGGATTATTTCAAATTTTCGTAAAGTGGACACAACCAAGTATAACATTCCTATGGGGGGATTTTGATTAATTTAGTCACTTCTCCCCATAAGCTTATGCTTGCTCATTTATTAGTAGAAAAAAAAAAGACGTGGTGATCTGAATTTCTGCTTTAGTCTGTTTGGTGGGGAGAACTCATAGAACAGAATGTTCAAATACACTGTTCTAAATAGATTTAAATATAAATAAAACCACTGTTGATAAGACTAATGATCTATAGATTTTTTTAGTCTTCATATGTCATCTCAAGAACATGTCTTGCCTACTATTTTAGATTATTGCTTACATGAGAATGAATGTTATCTGGTTATAGACTGAACTGCTGGAATCTAACAAGTATAATTTTTAAACTCTGTTGAAATTAATATCCAATCATCTAATAAGTGGCAATGTTTTACAAAATATTTAAAATTCCAAAACCTAACCCTGAAAGGGAACAGGCATTGCAGTCAGACTGCTGTCATAATTTCAGCATGTTATTAAGCATAGGTCTATAATAATTTATGGACACTATTTTATTTCATAGAAGTATTCTCTTTTGGTTCAGTGATATTTATAGATGTTAAAGGGGTTGCTCCACCGGAAAAAAAAAATTAAAAGCCAGCAGCTACAGCTACAGCAGCTGCTGGCTTTTAATATTTGGACACTTACCTGTCCTGGAGTCCAGCGACGTCCGCAGCAGAGGACGAGCGACCGCTCGTCGCTCTGCTGCTCCCTCCGCCATCCTCGCTGAGGGAACCAGGAAGCCCTGCGGCTTCATGCCCGGTTCCCTACGGCGCATGCGCGAGTCGCGCTGCGCCGTTCTGATTGGTGCTCCTGTGTTCTGGGAGCCGAGTGTCTCCCAGAACACCAAGGGAAGTCTGCGGGAAGTGACGTAACTCCCGCAGATTCCCGGAGACAGGACTCCCGGATGTGGGTGAAAATACCTGTCTTTGACAGGTATCTTCACCCCCTCCCCCCTGAAAGGTGTCAATTGTGACACCGGAGGGGGGGAGGGTTCCAAATAGCAAAAGTTGCTATTTAGGGTGGAGCTCCACTTTAAGCAGAAGGCATAAGCATAAGCATAAAGTTTACTATATTCTATTTACTGTATATTATTATTATTATTTAAGGTACTTATATAGCGCCATGAATTCACGCAGCGCTTTACATATACATTGTACATTGGTAGTATATATGCCAGGGGTGCCCGACCTTTTGAAGAGTGAGGGCCAATTTAGCGACTTGGTAACTGGTCACGGGCCACAATGAGCGGAGCGGGCGGATGACAGTTCTGTGGCCACTCTGCATATGCAGGGCAGACACGGACACAGCCTGTTCTACTCTATGGGCCCTTCAGTCCTATCCACTCAGACAGAAGGGGACAGATCCCCTTCTGTTTTTTTAAGCGGATCGATTGGAGATGTAAAACGGACACAAGTTTGTTCACATCTGCCCCTAATAGAGGTGAATAGACAGTCCATTTGGGTCCGCACGAAAAACGGACAGGCAGACCCGATCAAATCATCGTACTGCGGTTAACCTGCACCTCAACTGACCTCGATCTTCACTTCTTCCTCACGATTCCTGAAGGTATTGCTGGCTGCTGCTGTCCCCAAGGTGGATATGGCTGGTGGCTGCTGTGGTCCCCCAGGTGGGTATAACTGGCGGCTGTTACTGTCCCCCAAGGCAGCTATGGCTGGGGGCTGCTGCTGTCCTTAGGGCAGGTATGGTTGGCAGCTACTGCTGGCTGTCCTCCAGGGCAGATACTGCTGGTGGGTACTGCTGGCTGGTACTGCACAATAACAATAGATATTGGCCAGATCAGTAAAAAATTAGGCCAACATCCCAATAATAATTCGAAAAAAGGGCAATGGTTCCCCAATACGGGACTTTTTAGGCCTATACTTATCAAAATACAGCAGTCTTCTTTTAAAAGTGTATAAATACAAATTGTATTGAGAACAATTATTAAAAGAAATTTGGCTGATATCATGAAATATGAACAGTAAACAATGTTATACATGAAGCAATACTGTACACTGTTGATAAGTTATGATCCGACAATGGTCTGTGTAGTGGCAGTCCCCTATGCAACACCTGACGTGTTTCAGGATTGTATCACTTCATCGGGGTGTGGAGCAGGTCAGGCCTGAAACACTTCTAGAGGTAAACATACATAAGTAGTCACCAATATCACAGATTTAACCAGACAGATAATAATACAATAAACGTCTCCCTTTTCTAACTTACATACTGTTCAATGTACAGATAATAGCCAAGGAATTTAAAAACTTGTAGCAGTATCCATCCAAGTACCAGAGGAGCAATGGAGTCCCATGTCCCCACCCAGGAACAGAATGACAGGGATCGGGGGGCAGGCTGAAATTCCCATACAGGGTATTTAATGAAAAAGAATGTAGAGATATTGATAGTAGCAAAAATTTTTTTTTTTTTTAAATAAAATGAAATTTATAAAATCTGAGGGACCAGTAATCTAAAAAATGTCTGTTATAATAGCGATATGTAAGCAGGGCACATAATAGACTATTTAGACCGACAGCGCATGCAGTGCATGCCATGGGTAAGTAATAATTAAACACAGAATCAAAAAAGTGTTTCACAGACCTGTGCACTACATGACCCAGCAGATTCATACAAAAGTAAATAATCTTTTTTATCTAGTGAAATCCAAACCAGTGAGTGCCAGACCTGGAGTGAATCAGCACACCCGCGTGCTTGCCCTGGAAGAAAAGATGCGTTCAATGTCCAAAGTGTAATCCCGGATGGAAAGCTGTTCCCACTGGGGCCAAACTGCATACTTAAATAGGGCAGGAAGTAGAGACGCCGCCCATCGGCGTGCATTACAGCATAGATCCCCGGAAGAACTGTGCATGGCTGCCCCCACCCAACGGGAGTGGGAAGATGTCATGCATTGCCACTCCGCCAACGCGCATGGAGGGGTGGATGGATTGCCAAGACGTGGCGCTGCCGTGTCAGGCAACTTGGTCAGAGGGTGGAGAGGAGCTGTGGGTACGGCACCCAAACACCTCCCCCTGACACTAAGCCCCAAAGGGGAAAGCCACCCTCCATTGCCATGGAGACAGGTGGACCATTCATGCTGGCTGGTATTGCTGACATGTACTGCTGGTAGGTACTGCTGGCTGGAACTTCTGGTGGGTGCTGCTGATGGGTACTGCTGGCTGGTACTACTGGCGGGTATCCCTGGTGGCTGCTGTTCCAGATCGCAGGTTCCTGACCTGCCATCCCCAAGCATCAGTGTGGCAGGAGCCGGCACTAGAGGAAGCATGCGGCTGCAGTAGAGAGCAGAGCCGATGCTTCCAGTATCGCTGAAAAATAAAACCAAGTGGTTCTGTGTGCTGCCAAAGTCAATTCACTAAATAATGTGTCTAAACCTAACAAGCCGCTGCAAACACAGAGTGTGCCAAATTAACAATAAGTGTGTGTTTGATCTGCTATATAACAACCTGCTAGCTAAATTAGAAATTAACAAATCACCATCTTATCATACTAAATATGAATACACATATTCCCATGTGCAATACAAAATTATTAAAGAAAAAAAAAATCAAAATGCACAAGCAATAAGTAAATACATAAAAAAAAAAGTCCACTAGCCAATGTGTGTAAATAGAAGGCTCTTCACCCTCACCTTCTTCAGACTCTTCCAGGGGCAGACTGACAACTCATGGGCCACCGAGCAATAGAAGATTATGGGGCCCCCGGCCTTACAGATGGTCACCACGCCAGGAGGCAGTGCAGAGGCAGGGCAGCTAAAATTTGGGCATTTTCACATCAAAAGCATGTCAGTTTCGGACATATCAGGGACAGATATAAAAAAAACACAGATTTTTACATACTGTCCCTGGTTTTACTGAGCCTGGCAACCCTGATGGGGCCCCCTAGTGGCATGGGGCCCTCGGGCAGTGCCCAAGAGCCCAAATGGTCAGTCCGCCCCTGGACTCTTCCTGTATCGCATGGTCACAGAACATTTAGTATCACTCCGCCTGTGACAGGAGCCCGCGCTATACAGGAAGCAACAGCTCTGCTTCCTCTAGTGCTGGCTCCGTTCTTCACACTGATGCTCAGGGATGGCGGGTAGGGAACCCACCATCTTGCATGGCGGGTTGGCAAACCCAGAGCAGGAGGTGGTGGGCCACATCAGAGGATGCCGCAGGCCAGCGGTTGGGGACCCCTGATATATGCAGTATATCAAACACATATTATTATTATTATTATTATTATTATCATTTGTATTATTATTATTATTATCATTTGTATTAATATGTTATGTTATTATTCAGTTAAAGCTGTTATAAAGTCAAAGACAAAGTATACCAACTCTGCCTATAGGCATCTGGGAAATGCTGGTACTCGGCAGAGGCTCCCATTCAACTTCACTTACTGAAATATTTAATATATGCATTCTTGCACACAGCAAGGAGTTTCAACATTTATTGAGTACAAAAAAGCTTACATCATATGGTTTGCTAACAGATTTAGACTGAACACAGCTCTAATCATAGCTTTTATTAAGGTATTAATCAGCTGAAAGGCTTTAGCAGATCATTTGATGTAAGCTTTTTGTACTCAATAAATTTTCGAACTCATTGTTATGTGCAGGAATATGCATATTATATACATTGGGTCTTAAAATATGTGTTGCTTACAAAATTAAAGATTTTTTTTATTTAAAGGGATCCTGCATTCTATCCCATCCCTATTATCATGACTACATTGTGATCTTTGATGCACTTCTAACTTTGGAGCCTTACTTTTGTGTGGCCCCATGCTTGAAATGTGTACCAGAGTCACATTAGCCACTCAACAGAGCGTTACCATTACATACTTATTTTTCAGGCACTTGCTTCCCACCTTATGAGTCACTGACCTAGGACAAACATGTTTTGAGATATCTGATTTGTTCATGTCTATCCAGGGTGAGTAAGCCACAAACTAGAGATGCAAGGATAAGGATCAGAGTCTATTTGCATAGCCCTGAAAAAATAACAATGACAACTATCCTTTTACTTTTCTGATGGTTCTTTTTGTGTAAGAAAGTGTAAACTGTATGCACCTGGCTCCTGATTGGTAGGGATTGCCCTGCTCAGGTTCCCCAATAGATAACCTGTTTTAATAGATCTGCCAAACAGCTGTGAGGATACTCCTGTTTTCGTAGCTGTTTGTCTTTCTTTGCCATAATGCAGCTCGCATTTGGAAATGCAATGCTTTCCAGGGCAGCCTGAATGGCCTAGAACAGGGATAAGCAATTAGCGGACCTCCAGCTGTTGCCAAACTACAAGTCCCATCATTCCTCTGCCTTTGGAGATCATGCTTGTGGCTGTCAGAGTCTTGCTATGCCTCATGGGACTTGTAGTTTGGAAACAGCTGGAGGTCCGCTAATTGCATATCCCTGGCCTAGAAGATGTCAGGCATTGGAGATCCATTGAAAAGAAATAGGCTTCTGGTGCTGCAGGTGAAGAAACCTGAGCAGCTCCAATTGTGGTACCTTTGGCTTGGCAGTAGTGTTGAAACAGCTGATTGGCAGGATTCCAAGAATGGAGATCTCCAGCATTTGGGAAGAAGAAGCATGTGCTCAGGATTTTCCCATATATACCGAAAGTGGGAAACCTCTTTTAGGGCAAGCCAAGTTTTTTTACAAGGTAAAATAATATTAACAATATGTGTTTCTAAGTTTTCTGTGTATAGTCTATAAATGCATGCATTTATTTAAAGAGACCCTGTCACCACAGTGCACACTGTGCTCTGAAGATATATCATGAAAGAAGGTTGTTTGGTATCAATCATTTTTTTTTTCTTTTACCACTAATCCTGTTTTGTACTGGAGTGTTAATGTTCCCTTTCCCCTCCACAGCCTGCAGCTTGGGCCCTCCCCATTCACTCTAATGACACCAAAACTCAGCACTGGACCTGCATAATAGGACGTCGATAATCTATATCAGGGGTCTCACGCTGGCTATTGGAAAACATTGAATATTGGTAATTGTGGTGTTATTAAAGAGGACCTTCACTCAAAAGTGAACATGCCATTTATCTCCCCACATCCTTACCTAAAACTTTTGACTCTTTTTTTATTTTTATTTTTAGAGGGAGCAGGTACCTTTTTTGACAGGTACCCACTTCCACATCCTCAATTATCACCTAGTAGAAAGTCATATGCACTTTTGCATGCCCACACCCCCTGCCTGCAGCCTCTGGGGATACATCACATGTCCCAGGAGGCTGCAGAACTAGTGCCATGGCACCACACAATCTTGTACATGGACAGTAATTCATCAGGAAATCAGTTGTCTCTCTTATCCAAAATGGCAGCACCAGCTGCTGAGGACAGTGCCTTATATAAAAGACAGCAGCTAGAGTATTTGTAGCAGCTGACTTTTAATTGAAATAAAAAAGCCTGAGGTTCCTCTATAAGGCTGCCAGTGTAAATTCGGCAATTAATGCACTAAAATTTGAAGAAATGTGTTACTTTTCCAAAGAGAATGCTGTAAGAGTTTTACATTACTTTAGAGAGCACTGTAAGAGCTATACATTGCTGTAGAGGGTGCTATGAGAGTTATACAATACTTTGGAGAGTGCTATAAGAGTTATACATTTCTTTAGAGGATGCTATGAAGTTTAAACATTGCTTTAAAGAATGCTCCAAGAGTTATGCATTACTTTGGAGAGTGCTATAAAAGTTGTGCGTTGCTTTAAAGAGGGCTATGAGAGATATTCATAACTTTGGAGAGTGCTATGAGGGTTGTAAATTGCTTTAGAGAGTGTTATGAGAGTTATACATTACTTTGGAGAGTGCTGTAAGTGTTATACATTTCTTTAGAGGGTGCTATGAGAGTTATAAATTGCTTTAAAGAGAATGCCACAAGATTAATGCATTACTTTAAAGAGTGCTGTAAAAGTTGTGCATTGCTTTAAAGATTGCTATGAAAGATATTCATCACTTTGGAGAGTGCTATGTGAGTTTTACCTTACTTTTGAGAGTGCTATGAGAGTTATACATTATTTTAAAAAGTACTGTAAGAGTTGTACATTATTTCAGACAGTGCTGCTATATTTATGGGGGAGGAAAGATCCAAATCTCCAGGCAGGTCCCCTCCTGTATGGTGCTTGTACATAACCAAGATGCATGCACGTATCCTGGAGATGCAGCATTTGCTGATGAATGATAGAAACCTAAAGCTGGCCATATACAGTATGCAAGAGCTCTCATTCAGCCCCGCAGGTGGAACGAGAGAAATTACTTGATTCCTCTATCCATGCTAAACATTGTAAATGGATAAAGCTCTCCTGCTGGCCAGTGTGTTCACTGGTCACTGGTGTTCTGACAGTCAACTCTCCTTCAATTTCCATATCGAAGGATGGTGGGAAGGAGGGCAGCTACAGGGCAATCCAAGGCTTGAATTTCAACAAGTTCATCAGGAACTAGCTGAAATTAGTTCTGTATATGGCCAGCTTAAGACTGGTGGAATATTGGGTGAAGACATCCGTTTAAATTCAGATATTATGTGATATTGTGGGGGAGGAAGACATATATTGTTGTTTTAGGCATACCTTCCAGTATAAAGACAATAATATAATAATAAAGACAGGGCAGAGAGGTGGCTTTTCTCTGAGTTTTTTGCCATACATTGTCTGCACCTATCAGTCGAAATGCAGTAACCTCATACAGATAAGCTTAGACACAGAAGATACAAGGCAAAGAAGTGGCTTTGGCCAAATATTTTCTACCATCATTAATCCCACATAAAATTACTGTATTTACACAGTCACAATATTCAAATCATTGTTAGCAGCAGTAAAACAAGAAAATGTTCTTTGTAATGGTGGTGATCCAAGGGATGCAAAGTGGTGCTATGGGTATAACTGATGATGTGCTTACAGACTCCAGTGATAGAAATCAGGGATAAGGATGTCAACCCTAACATGCACCTCCGAAAAAATAATCAGCATTAGTAGCTCTTTTATATCTATCAGACAGATTTTTTTATATCTATCAGACAGATTTTCTTTTATATGCGTTTTTTTTAGAGAGAGGAACATTTACTTCTCAGGTATGTGTTTAACTATACACATTTGAAAGCCTGGAAAATATTAGAAAGAAAATAACCAGTATTTTTAAGCATTCATTTTCATATTGAAATATGTAGAAAAAGGAATAGTGACCCCTAAACTTAGGTAAGTTAATGTTGTTATGGTTAATGGTTTTCAAAACTGTTTTAAAACGGTCTACCTGAGTCCTTATTTGCCTTTACTTGACGGACACTACTCTCGAACTAAAATTAGAAAAAATGGATTTATGTATCTTGACAGGGATTTTATGCATTTTTTTCCAGTCGATTACACCATTTATAAATGTAAAATACCATTAGGTATGCTGTAACACTGTCTTCTGAGCACAGATGTTGCAGACCACAGCTTGTACATAGCCTCCAGGTAAAGTTATTAAACAAGCATTTGCAACATAGTGAACTAGTTGTCTATTTTTTTTACTTACTTCTGTTTGTCAGTATGTGACTGTTAAGCCCTGTACACACGATCAGTTTGACTGATGAAAACCGTCTGATGGATTGTTTTCATCAGACAAACCGATCGTGTATGGGACCCATCAGTCTTTTTTCCATCGGTTTTAAAAAATAGAACATGTTTTAAAATTATCTGATGGATAAAAAACCGATGGCAATTTCCGATCGTCTGTGGGGAAATCCATCAGATAAAAAACCCAAGCATGTTCAGAATCAAGTCGACACATGCTCAGTAGCATTGAATTTCATTTTTCTCAGCTCATCGGAGTGTTTTACGTCACCACGTTTGGAACGGTCGGTTTTTTGACTGATGGTGTGTGGGCAAGACTGATGGAAAACAGTTTCATCAGATTTCTGATGGACAAATCCATCAGACGAAAATCCATAGGATATCTGATCGTGTGTACAGGGCTTGACTGTCTGATTGCCTCTGTTAGGGTATTTCTATTTCAAACTTTTTTTAGCTATGGACGAAAAAAGGAAAGAGTTACAACCCTGATCTTTTTTTTTTTGTTGTCATCTGTGTCCCATAGCAGGGATTTCTTTTCACTTTCTACCCTGTAGACACATCATGAAGTAAGAGGAAAACTCTACAAAGTTAGTTGTCATTACAAGTGTCCTTGTTGAAATATGCTCTCTCTATTGTTATGTTTTGATCATTTACAAATTAGAATTTTGCTTTGGCAATGGCCACTTGAACAAAAAGAAGGTGAATCTCCCCAGTAGGGACACAAGCCGAAAAAACGAAAATACTTGTCACTGTTTAACCTTCCTTTGCTTTGTCCAAAACTAAAAAAAAAAAAAATGTTTTTAGATTCGCTTTAATTACTTTCATATTCTGTTATTGTATCAATTTTGAAGCATATCCTGTCACCATATCTTGCTTTGTCAGTCATTTTAGTTTCATACTGTGGCTGTACTTTTCAGGGGCGGATCCGGGGGGGGGCAACAGGGCAATTGCCCCCCCCCCCCCGAAACAATAATCCTGACACCATAAGAACTGTGATGATTGAAACGCCAACACCAGCCATTTCCCCGATAAATTGCCCGCAAAAAATCGTATTTTCGGTAGTACCCTTGCCGAGATTAGACTCTGGATCTACCCCTGGTTCTTTGTCATAATCTTTTTGCTGCATCAATCTCCATCTGTGTTTGTATGTTTGTGTCCACTTTCTATACCCTTTGCATCTGTAGTATTCATTATCGTAAGGCCCAAATTAATATTTTGGGAAACACACAATTTAATTTTCCAAGGCAGACCTTCACTCAAACTCAGCACTTGTAGTCGCTCCAAACCTTCTTTTTTTGCCCTCCTCCTTCGTTCTGTCTGCTTCTATTTAAGTCTAGGTGAGAATAGGGTCTCCTTCAATTCTGAGTCCTTTTGGAGGGCATATCCCAGGGGGCATCAGCTACAACATAGCAGCTGGAGGAGGACAGACCTAGTGGTGTAACATCAGGGGGTGAGCTGCCTGAATCGGGAGGAGGCAATTGGATCCCTCATCCCTCATCAGAATCACATCAGGACAACACTGGATGTGTTAGTTATATGAATATGTTTTTTGAGGGCAACCCAGTGGACAAGGGTAAGAGTGGGGAGAAAAAAAATGAGGGGGAGGGGTTTTGAAGTTCCTCTTTAATAATTAGAGGCTAAAAGACTGTTTTTTTAAAGTGTTAAATGAAATGAGCCTGGACCTGATTTCTGACACTTCTCACATACATGTAAAAAATTAACATTTCTTTGCTAGACAGTTACATATAACCCCCATATATTATTTGGGAAACACGCAATTTAATTTTCCAAGGCAGACCTTCACTCAAACTCAGCACTTGTAGTCGCTCCAAACCTTCTTTTTCTGCCCTCCTCCTTCGTTCTGTCTGCTTCTATTTAAGTCTAGGTGAGAATAGGGTCTCCTTCTATTCTGAGGCCTTTTGGAGGGCATATCCCAAGGGGCATCAGCTACAACATAGCAGCTGGAGGAGGACAGACCTAGTGGTGTAACATCAGGGGGTGAGCTGCCTGAATCGGGAAGAGGCAATTGGATCCCTCATCCCTCATCAGAATCACATCAGGACAACACTGGATGTGTTAGTTATATGAATATGTTTTTTGAGGGCAACCCAGTGGACAAGGGTAAGAGTGGGGAGAAAAAAAATGAGGGGGCGGGGTTTAGAAGTTCCTCTTTAATAATTAGAGGCTAAAAGACAGTTTTTTTTAAAGTGTTAAATGAAATGAGCCTGGACCTGATTAAACACTTGACCCCAGGACAATTCTGACACTTCTCACATACATGTAAAAAATTTACATTTCTTTGCTAGACAGTTACATATAACCATCCATATATTATATATTTTTTTGAAGGCAGAGACCCTGGAGAATATAGTCTTCATTGTTTCAGTCTTTTATGTTGCATGATATTTGTGCAGCCATTTTTAAAACACAATTTTTTAATACATTTTAGTGCACAAATTTGTTTGGTAAAATACAAAAGATGTAGTCACACAGAGTAAATAGATACCTAACATGCCATGCTTTAAAATTGCACATGCCCGTGGAATGGCAACAAACTACAGTGCCTAAAAATCTCTATAGGCTACATTATAAAAGTGTTTACAGGTTACCAGTTTAGAGTTACACAGGAAGTCTAGTGCTAGAATTATTTGTTTTATTCTGATGTTCATGGCGACATGTGTGATGTGATCACTGTTTACATATTTGTGTGGGTCTTGCACATCTGTTTGCATTTGCATGTAAGCACAAGGGGATGGGGGTGCTTTAAAAAAATACAGTGGGGCAAAAAAGTATTTAGTCAGCCACCAATTGTGCAAGTTCTCCTACTTAAAAAGATGAGAGAGGCCTGTAATTGTCATCATAGGTAAACCTCAACTATGAGAGAAAAAATGTGGAAACAAATCCAGACAATCACATTGTCTGATTTGGAAAGAATTTTTTTTGCAAATTATGGTGGAAAATAAGTATTTGGTCAATATCAAAAGTTCATCTCAATACTTTGTTATATATCCTTTGTTGGCAATGACAGAGGTCAAACTTTTTCTGTAAGTCTTCACAAGGTTGTCACACACTGTTGCTGGTATGTTGGCCCATTCCTCCATGCAGATCTCCTCTAGAGCAGTGATGTTTTGGGGCTGTCGCTGGGCAACACGGACTTTCAACTACCTCCAAAGGTTTTCTACTGGGTTGAGATCTGGAGACTGGCTAGGCCACTCCAGGACCTTGAAATGCTTCTTACGAAGTCACTCCTTTGTTGCCCGGGCGGTGTGTTTGGGATCATTGTCATGCTGAAAGACCCAGCCACGTTTCATCTTTAATGCCCTTGCTGATGGGAGGAGGTTTGCACTCAAAATCTCACGTTACATGGCCCCATTCATTCTTTCATGTACACGGATCAGTCGTCCTGTTCCCTTTGCAGAGAAACAGCCCCAAAGCATGATGTTGCCACCCCCATGCTTCACAGTAGGTATGGTGTTCTTTGGTTGCAACTCAGCATTCTCTCTCCTCCAAACACGACGAGTTGTGTTTCTACCAAACATTTCTACTTTGGTTTTATCTGACCATATGACATTCTCCCAATCCTCTTCTGGATCATCCAAATGCTCTCTAGCAAACCTCAGATGGGCCTGGACATGTACTGGCTTAAGCAGGGGGACATGTCTGGCACTGCAGGATCTGAGTCCCTGGCGGTGGCGTGTGTTACTGATGGTAGCCTTTGTTACGTTGGTCCCAGCTCTCTGCAGGTCATTCCCTAGTTCCCCCCATGTGGTTCTGGGATTTTTGCTCACCATTCTTGTGATCATTTTGACCCCACGGGGTGAGATCTTGCGTGGAGCCCCAGATCGAGGGAGATTATCAGTGGTCTTGTATGTCTTCAATTTTCTAATTATTGCTCCCACAGTTGATTTCTTCACACCAAGCTGCTTGCCTATTGCAAATTCAGTCTTCCCAGCCTGGTGCAGGTCTACAATTTTGTTTCTGATGTCCTTCGACAGCTCTTTGGTCTTCACCATAGTGGAGTTTGGAGTGTGACTGTTTGAGGTTGTGGACAGGTGTTTTTTATACTGATAACAAGTTCAAACAGGTGCCATTAATACAGGTAATGAGTGGAGGACAGAGGACTCTCTTAAAGAAGAAGATACAGGTCTGTGATAGCCAGAAATCTTGCTTGTTTGTAGGTGACCAAATACTTATTTTCCACCATAATTTGCAAAAAAAATTATTTCCAAATCAGACAATGTGATTTTCTGGATTTGTTTCCACATTTTGTCTCTTGTAGTTGAGGTATACCTATGATGAAAATTACTGGCCTCTCTCATCTTTTTAAGTGGGAGAACTTGCACAATTGGTTGCTGACTAAATACTTTGTATATATATATATATATTTGTATTTATTTTATTTAAAACCTTGTCCCTTGAATAAACAACATCCTTTGTGATAGCAATAAGCATCACAGATCCTCTTTATGGAGAGATCAAGAGTCTATTAGAGACCAGATCTCTCCTCTGCCCTAAAAGCATCTGATCGAACCAAGATCAGTTTGATCAGATGCTTTATAAGCTGGTGTAGCACCCTCTAGTGTGCTAGAATAGGTGTACATAGTTAGTTGTAGTGTATGTAGGCTGAGAGCCAGGCCTTGGGTTGAATCTGAATCAGGGCTGAGTGACTGAGGGAGGCTGGATGATTTAACAAGGAGCATCTCTGTTGCCTCCCCCTGTTCTCCAGAACCTTGGAGAAGCTTCTAGAAGTAGTGGGCAAAAGCTAGAAGGAGCTTCTTGGCATATTTATCATCAGCAGAAAGGGTCTGGAAGGGGGCCTATTTACCTCATAAATATGCATGATTCAGGCAAGCAGGGGGAAGTTGGGTGTAAGATGGAGTTCTGAGGCTGTCGGTGGCCCTTAAATGTGTCCCCTAGTCTAGGGGCTCGGGTGCTGGAGGGACCCTCTACAATACACAGAGTATTCCTTCCTGGAGGAACGGGAGCAAGGAGAGGACAGTGGGAGAGAGATCCCCTGAGGAGTCAGCCTGGTGGGCTGGTGAGTGATCAGTCTGGGAGGACTGAGGAGGGAGAGGGTGTCTGGAGAGGACTGTGGAGAGGTTAGCCAGGAGGGCTATTGAAAGACGCAGCTGCAGCCAGGCAGATTGGCAGTGCCTGAAGAGGTGGTGCTAGGATCAGTAGCCACAGGGATGTAAAGCTGGACACTGACTTATTTGCTACACACTTAAAGGGGGCCTTGGGTTCCGGCCTGTAAAGGGCTAATGCTTCTATTCTGACTGAGTGCTTTTGTCAGATCCACAAAACAGTGTGCCAGCTGGAGTTCTGCAAGCAAGCTAGTGCTGTAAGAAGAGAAGGAGTGTATATAGACTGTATATAGAAAAGTTGTCCCTGAAGTTGTTTGGAGTCAAGTGGGCATCCCATAATTTCCCAATCCCTATCCAAGTTCTAATCCCTCAATAAATAATTAAAAAAACAAAGCACTGGACAGTTCTCTGACTCAAGTGTACCTGTGAGAATTTGGTATGCCTGGCTGTGCAGGGTGGGGGATCCCATTCTGCTTGCGGCTCCTAAGGGGGTGCGCTACACTAGTAAGGGATTGTAAACAAACAGAAACCAGAAGTGATTAAATCCTCATCGCTTCTGGTTTCTTACATCACAAAGGGAAGGCCGGTAAAGGCGATGGGCTGTGGTCGGGGGGGGGGGTTTGGGTGAGATATAACCACATCATTCCGATATAACCACCTCAACCCAAGGACGTATGGGTATATCCTAAGGGGTTCATGTGGTTAACCTCCCTGGTGGTATGATTCTGTCTGGAATTATGTACCAAAAGTGGTACAATTATTTTGCATGGAAATTTGGTGTTATGTATTGTAGTCCTGCAATTCTTAGTAATTACTTACTTAAATCTGTCCAAGCAAGAGTCTAGTAGACATCCCGGGTATGATAAAGTTTGAAACACAAAATCATAAATTATAATATAATAAATAACTATAAATAATTATAACAAATAATAATATAATAATAATAAAAATTATTCACTAATGTAATCAAATCAAAAACACTGAAATTTACTCAGTTGCAGAATTGTCGCTGTCATTAGATTCAGTGTTTGATGACGAATTTCCCCACAAATTGCTATCGCTCAATTCTGCAAGTGATTCTAATTTATTATCGCTGTTTTCTAGCTGGTCTAAAACCACTTTTGACATAAACGGACACTTTTTGGTTGCTATGGACAATCTCCAGTTTGCAGGCAGAAATAACAGTTTTTATAATATAAAACTGCATGCAGGGCACTGGACAAACTACTAGGGATAAAGGGGATGTGTAATTTTTTAAACAGTGCTGTAATCTGTAAGATTACAGTATACTGTATGTGTACTGTGTTTTTACTTTTTTGAATTTGCTGCCGAACTCCCCCCCCCCCCCCGTGCGCCACGCCGCTCGGGAACGGAGCTCGGCGGCACTCGGTAGTCACCAGTGTGTGAATCGAGCGAGGAGACAGCTCGCACACACAGTGGGACACATCGCAGGATACAGGGACAAGGTAAGTAACTTCCCCTGTATCCTGCAATGCGATCCGAGTCTGGCTCGGGGTTACCGCTTTGGACATGAAAAATCCAACCCGAGCCAGACTCGGGATTACCGCCAGGGAGGTTAAGGGCCAGTGTCGATGAACTGTTCACTAGACACGTGCAATTTGTTTCGTAACAAATCAAAATTCGGCCACATTTTGCATCTTTCGGACAGGAAAAAATAACAAATTTCAACTAATACAAAAGAAATTATAGCGTAAATAACTAATGAATATGACATGATTCGTTCATTCTTTAAAGGTCTAATGAAACAAAAGATCAACTCCAATCAACTGATTAATTTTGTGCTCAAGGTTGGATTACTGGCAAAGTGCATTTCTGAGAACTGAGTGAGAAGGGTGTTGTATTTGAGCAGAGGAGAAGAGATATTGTCATTGTGTGTGATAATGGATTCAATAAACAAATGACTTTCCAAACTACGTATCGTTATCACGAATACATATACATACATAAATACTGAATCAAATCAATATACAGGTGATACTCGAAAAATTTGAATATCGTGCAAAAGTTCATTTATTTCACTAATGCAACTTAAAAGGTGAAACTGATATAAGAGATAGACTCATTACATGCAAAGCAAGATAGTTCAAGCCGTGATTTGTCATAATTGTGATGATTAT
This sequence comes from Rana muscosa, assembly GCA_029206835.1. Taxonomy (NCBI): domain Eukaryota; kingdom Metazoa; phylum Chordata; class Amphibia; order Anura; family Ranidae; genus Rana; species Rana muscosa. The sequence goes on from CM055116.1 coordinate 295,427,039, forward strand.
GGTTTACAGCTCATGAAAACCCCAAACCCACAATCTCAGAAAATTTGAATATTACATGCAATCAATAAATCAAGGATTGTACATAGAACAATATCGGACCTCTGAAAAGTATAAGCATGCATATGTACTCAGTACTTGGTTTGGGCCCCTCTTGCAGCAATTACTGCCTCAATGCGGCGTGGCATGGAAGCTATCAGCCTGTGGCACTGCTGAGGTGTTATGGAAGACCAGGATGCTTCAATAGCGGCCTTCAGCTCTTCTGTATTGTTCGGTCTCATGTCTCTCATCTTTCTCTTGGCAATGCCCCATAGATTCTCTATGGGGTTCAGGTCAGGCGAGTTTGCTGGCCAATCAAGCACAGTAATCCCATGGTCATTGAACCAGGCTTTGGTGCTTTTGGCAGTGTGGGCAGGCGCCAAGTCCTGCTGGAAAATGAAGTCAGCATCCCCATAGAGCTCGTCTGTGGAAGGAAGCATGAAGTGCTCCAAAATCTCCTGGTAGAAGGCTGCGGTGACCCCGGACTTAATGAAGCACAGTGGACCAACACCAGCAGATGACATGGCCCCCCAAATCAACACAGACTGTGGAAACTTCACACTGGACTTCAAGCATCTTGCAGTGTGTGCCTCTCCATTCTTCCTCCATACTCTGGGTCCTTGGTTTCCAAATGAGATGCAAAATTTTCTCTCATCAGAAAAGAGGACTTTGGACCACTGAGCAACAGACCAGGTCTGTTTTTCTTTAGCCCAGGTAAGACGCTTCTGACGTTGTTTGTTGTTCAGGAGTGGCTTGACAAGAGGAATACAACATTTGAAGCCCATGTCCAGGATCCGTCTGTGTGTGGTGGCTCTTGATGCACTGGCTCCAGCCTCAGTCCACTTCTTATGAAAGTCCCCAACACATTTGAATGGCCTTTTCCTGACAATCCTCTCCAGGCTGCGGTAATCCCTGCTGCTTGTGCACCTTTTTCTTCCACACTTTTCCCTTCCACATAACTTTCTATTAATGTGCTTTGATACAGCACTTTGGGAACATCCAGCTTCTTTTGCAATTACCTTTTGAGGCTTTCCCTCCTTATGGAGGGTGTCAATGATGGTTTTCTGCACAACTGTCAGGCCAGCAATCTTTCCCATGATTGTGATTCCTACTGAACCAGACTGAGAGACCATTTAAAGGCTCAGGAACCCTATGCAGGTGTTATGACTTAATTAGCTGATTAGAGTGAGACCTTTTGAGCCTAGAATATTGCACCTTTTCACAATATTCAAATTTTCTGAGATTGTGGATTTGGGGTTTTCATGAGCTGTAAGCCATAATCATCACAATTATGGCAAATCATGGCTTGAACTATCTTGCTTTGCATGTAATGAGTCTATCTCATATATTAGTTTCATCTTTTAAGTTGCATTAGTGAAATAAATGAACTTTTTCACGATATTCTAATTTTTCGAGTATCACCTGTACATACAAAACAAATCGATTTGGTATAACGAATATTGACACTCTACAGAAATAACAAATTATCCTAAAACGAATTAACATAACATAATGAAAATAACAGAACAAAATTATGTATTTTACAAATGAAAACTAAATGAAACTAAACAAAAATTTCCATTGTGCACAAGTCTACTGGCCACTTTCCTCAATAATAGGCAATTCATATTATAATCTGATTGTACCATCTCTGTACAATCTCCTTCAGATTTACCAAAACTATGTGATATTGGGGACTACCTAAAGTGGCTGTAAATCCCCCTGAGACATTTTTACATATAGGTAAGCCTATAATAAGGCTTACCTATATGTACTGAAAATATCTCCTAAACATGCGCCGTTCAGGAGATATTTACCTTGTAGTGCGCCCATGAGGTCATCAGCGCATGCTCAGTAAAGAAACAGCCCCCTGTGCCGTTTCTTCCCCAGGGTGTGCCGTGACTGGCGGCTCCCGCGTGCAAGTGCGGGAGTGACGTCACGCGGCTCTGGCCAGTCACAGAGCAGGAGTCCACGGCCCCAGAAGAAAGAGGGATAAAGATGGATGCTTCCACCAGCGGGGACATCGGCATAATGGTCTAGAATGCGATGCATACTATCCCATTATGCTTTTACTTTGCAGGGGGATAAGGAGAAAGTAAAACCCATCAGGGTTGACGTTGGCAGGTATTTTATCTATAAAGAGCACAGAGACATAATAAAAATTATCAGGAAGGTGGTGAACTACCCAATTATCTCATAAAATTTGCTTTGCACAGTAGCCATTTATTACTGCATTTAACACTACAAATTGTAATTAAAGTCTGGGGTATGAACGTATGCCTGCTACAAACCTCTCTCTTTGCCTGTATCTGTTATGCTGCAATTATTTTAAGCTGGTCACACACATTAGTTTGGCTCACGCCTGGTTGGATCGTGCATGTAAATCGTTTGCCCTCCATTTATGGGCCAGTTATCACCAAATTCATCTAATCCATCAATCAGCTTGCACATGTGGTCATTCACACAGTTTACAGCACTATGCCACTTTCATCGACAGAGCAATAAAACAGGAGCACTTCAGTATTGACTGGTGTGAGTGCCATGGACCATGCCTTTTATCACTATACTGGAATTACTCTCTAGCGTATACAAATTGGGATAAGAAAACTGTACATAAATCTCCTTTTTGCATTAATATGGATATGCAATTCCCTCTTTCACTGCAATGGTTTGTGTGTCTTTTTCAGCTTAATGTTCTGATACAAATTATACATTAGCCTTACCTAAATAAGATAGTACTGAGAACTTGAGGCTAAATTAATTATTTTGGGTACTTTAAATAACTCTAACTCAAATGAGCATGCCTACAGCATTCAGAATTTGTGATGACATATTCTCCTTGAGTATGTGATTAAATCAAATGCATTAACCTTTAAATCTTCTTCCACAGACATTTTTTAATACGACTATGACTTTATTACCTAACCATTGCTTAATTTCAAACCTTTGGGAATGTTCTCATCTGCCCTTTAAAAAGATGCACAATTTGTAAAAAAAAAAAAAAAAAAGCCCATGCATGCTGAAGAATACAGTTTCCAGCATTAACACAACGTTTCCACTCTCTTCTGGGCTATTGAATGTTGGTTGAAGTGAAACTCTGTCATTGTCAGTGCCTGTCATTTTTATAGCCCTTTAAAAAAGCAACGATTGCACCAGAAATAATATATAGTGATTTTTATATGTTTTTATTTTCTTTCTTTATTATGGCCAGGATTAAAATAATTGTTTTTCATTATTTTATTCACATCCAATAAGTATGAAATATCACACCTGAATATTTACATTCAGCCAGCAGAGGGGGATCTAGACCTCTTTTCACATGTTCCTGGGCTCTCTTTAGCTCCTCTGTTGAAACAGCAATATCATTTTTTTACCATATTACCCACTGACAAAAGTAAAAGCCTAAATTTAGGATGATACATTTAGTGGCTTACTAGAAATATTGTAGTGCAAGCTTTTGAAGCATGCTGGCCTCTCATTCAGACAATTTGAAATGGCAGTAGGAGACATAGTTACATAGTTACATAGTTAGTCAGGTTGAAAAAAGACACAAAGTCAGTTCAACCATAAAAAAATAAAATAAAAAATATCGTACAATCCCATATACCCAGTTCTATACCCTCAGTTGATCCAGAGGAAGGCAAAAAACCCCAGCAGAGCATGATCCAAATTTGCTACAGCAGGGGGAAAAATTCCTTCCTGATCCCCCGAGAGGCAATCGGATTTACCCTGGATCAACTTTACCTATAAATGTTAGTACCCAGTTATATTATGTACATTTAAGAAAGAATCCAGGCCTTTCTTAAAGCAATCTACTGAGCTGGCCAGAACCACCTCTGCAGGGAGTCTGTTCCACATTTTCACAGCTCTTACTGTGAAGAAGAATATAAATGGACTAAAAAATTGACTTTAGGCGGCACATGGATAAATACTGTAAAAAACAAGGGTTTTTTATTTTAGGCAAAGTAAGAGGAAAATACATATAAACATTCAAAAAATGACAGTCTATTTGTTCTTAGATACAAGGCTCAGGCTAATGCTCTAACAATGCTTCAAAATTATACAACGTAGATGCACTCCACCCTTAATGAAATACATAACCAGCAACCAAAGGCTAGCGAGACAGTAAATGTATGAAGCAGGTGGCGTTAGCCATGGGTCCAGTGTATCAGATGTAGTCTTGAATTGCTCTACCAGTTTCGCGAACTAACGCTTCTTCAGGAGCATAATAGTCTGTTGGGCATATATATAAACAACAAAAAATATATTTAACATTTTTTTAAATACATAAAACAAAATGTATTAAACAGCATAAAACACAAAAACTTTTTCGAAAGTGAAGATTGCTGACCCCACATAGCATAGATACCAGAAAGCAAACCAAACATACGACACCATCCCAACATGTAGACTAGCCCCCAAGCTGGGGCACTAGAAGATGATAATGGTGCTGACAGTGGTGCCTAAGAAGAAAGAAGGGGGGGAAGAAGAGAGGGGGGGAAGGAGGATGTTTGGTCTCCCAGGACAGCAACATTTTATGCACTACCCAAAGTGCATAAGGATCCCTTGTCGCCTCCTGGGAGACCGATCATTTTGGGTATTGGCTGCCTGACTGAGAATGCCAGCCGATTGGTAGACTCGGTCTTGATGCCTCATGTGATTGCTCTATCTGTGCCTTCCCCTTTAATTAGGACCAATGCACCCTGATATTAACGCACCAGTCAGCTCAAGGAAACAAGGAAATGAGAGCTGTTTTTGTTTCCTTGAGCTGACTGGTAATTAGGAACATTGGCCCTAATTAAAGAGCAAGGGGCAGATAGACCTCACATTTCGGTGGGTCAATATCTCTAGGTAAGCGGTTTGACCAATGGGTGGAGGCGCACATGTTTCTGGTGGTGACCTATCAATTAAATATTAATTTTTTTGTGCAGTTATGGAAACAAGCTCTTTAATCATTATGACTGTTATATGCAGCTGTCTTCAGGTGAATGGATGATGGTGAAAAAAGGCCTCAGGGACAACCACCATATATTTCCCTCACACACTTTATTTTTAGTTTTCATAAAAGAATGTGTTGCTGTAGTGGTCACACCTCTCTATGCCAAACATTAGCATCATTTCTGCCCCTACTATAAAAAGATAAAATGCTGGACAATCCATTTTGAAAATGTATGGCATTCTAATTTGTATACAATCCACACTTGAAAGACTTCATTCACCTACAGTATTCCAGGATTCCATGAAATTATGTCATCTGCACTGTGCACAGGCTGCAAAGAGACAGGGGAGATTAAGCACTCACATTTTGCTGTGCTTATGTCCTGGGGGTACATAATGCAAGTATAATTAGAGAATATGGCAAGGTTTATAAATATATAACCACCTGAATCCATGATTAACATTTTAAATATTGACAGATCGCACAGTATTTACATTTACATTTTAAATGCAAATATAAAATATTAACAGATCTTACAATATTTCCACATAAAAATATACATATTTATTTTGTGTATATATGTATTTAATATATATAATGTATTGATATATTTATCATGGATATATATATATATATATATATATATATATATATATACATAATATGTACACTGCATATATGCGTGTGTGTGCAATTAGGCTTTCTTACTCGTCATTGAATGAGAATTAGGAAAGCCTCATGAACATTAACATTAGTGTGACTGAATATGTTTCTTTAATGAAGACATTTCTGTTGTTAAGGTAAATTATTTAAGCAGTCTTTTTCCTTTCTTGTAAATTATATTTTTATAGAGCAGGAGTTACCTTGAATAACTTTAAATAGTGCCATTGGTTGTTTAGTTGCTGGTGAAATTATTCATACTGGAACATTTCTTGTTGGAACTGATGTAAAAACATTTACAGTCTTCATTTGATTTTATTGAAAAGTCCTTCTGGAAACAATTAAAAAAGTTATAAAAATATGGTTTTTCAAATCTCCAATGATTCATCGTCTGTGATGTGGCTGGTAACTTCTTGCTTGTGTAAGACAATATATCAATGTGTTTCATGAGGGAAGGAGTTAGGATTATGAGTGGCTATGGATATTTTGTAATGGTCCATTATGGATTTTGAGATATGTTACTTCACTTACATTGTTTCTGACGAATGCTCAATACAGGTGCAGGATGATTATTTACATTCAGTTTTTTTTTTTTGTAACAGCCCCAGGGGCTATGTAGGAAACTCTGACAGTTGGGGTATTCCTGGGTAGAGACGAGCAAATGTATGAGGATTTTGTTCCTGGGGTTGCGTATTGGACTCTTGTTTTCTTTTTCTTTTTATGACATTTACATTTTATTATCTTTTATATTTTTTATAATTTCTTTGCACATGGAATACTATATATATTTGATCATTACATTTTTGTATTAGACACTGAATTAATTAGGTGTTGTTTCACTAATGGTCCGAAAATAGCAGTCCACTTTAAACAACAAACAAAATGTATTGATATTCCCAGTGATGTCCTAATTAGGAAAAAACACCATAAAGTATTCACCACCGTATGTGTCGCATCAGACCCGCTCCCATCAGGTGTCAACTCACCAAATGTATTTGCCTACCACTCTCATGGTTAGGCTAGTAACCCATTAATAAGCCAATACACTTCTCCACAGTTCCTTGTAGAAAAGGTGCATATCCGTGGGTACATGAAAAAGAAAGGTTCCACTAGTGTAATATTGTAAAGCTCAATCTTTAATCTAAAAACAATTCCCAGTCCACTCACATTTAAAACATCTTGTATCAAACATTGTATAGCTCATGACATAATCGAGCGATCCCCTTCAGTCTCCACCACAACCAATGCTGGCTGATGACTATCCAGGGAAATGCCAATCGCTCTCACAATGTTATTGCAATAATTCCAGTTGCCGTCCAGTCACACCCCGATGTACGTTTCGTTCCTTCCGACTTCGTCACAGGAGGCAATTATTATCGGTCCAAATGCTTGTTAAGAAAGGCACTTTTGTGGTCACAAAAAACACTTTCTGGGGTGAATGTCACATTCAGTGAAGAACTATGTACAGTACTTCTTACAGTGGGAGTAAACGCCCAAGTATGATTTTTACCTATAGGTGAGCCATAACAAGGCTTACCTATAGGTACTGTAAATATCTCCTAAACGTGCACCGTTTTACTTTCGATGCAGTTGGGGATGTCACAGGCGCATGCGCTCTGGAGGAACGGCGTACCCGTGGCGTTCTTTCAGAGACGCGCGCATGCGTCGGAATGACGTCACCGCCGACTCGGCCAATCAGACAATCAGATAGCCCCAGCCCGCAAACCCAGAAAGAAGACCAGGTAAAGATGGAAGCGCCTTCAGCTGTGACAGGGTGCCACTGGAGAGCATTGTTTTCAGGTAAGCACATTATGACTTAAACTGCCAGTGGCCTGATTTTTTTTTTTGGATGCGATTTACTACTGCTTTCAAGTATGCCTTGAACAACTGTTTTGACACTAAGTGGATTGTTTCCTAAATTAAGGGACATTGTATTTCTGTTTTTCTTTTATTTATTTTTTAAGTTTTTAACTTATCTTATAAGATGACAATGTTTTTTTTTTCAGGATCTGATATTTTAAGATTGAAGTAATGTCAATTTATTCACTTTATTATTAACGTACACTTTTGTGGAGCTCTGTATATTATGATATTATTTATTTTGGTACATAATATTTAGTTTTTTTTATATATATATATATATATATATATATATATATATATATATATATATATATATATATATGTAGCGCCCACCACATTTAGGGGTGCTATATACTCAAACTTAGGGGCTGGTCTGAGATAGTAGTTAGGCTCAGACCGTTCTCATTCATAGGTTGTGCTATTTTTTTTCTCCAGGTGATATACTGGTGTGCAGTTCCCTGTGGCCTGTAGGTGGCACTGCCATGTCTGGTCAGGGTTGAACCACTGGTGATAGTGCTGTGCCTTGGGATGTCCTCTCTCGGCAGCGGTACAGTGGGCGTGTTTGGCCTGCTGTGCATGCTGGGAGAGGATACATAAGGGGAAGACGCCGCCTGGGGTGGGGTCATTCGGAGGTTTGCAAGAGGAGTCGGAGTCCAAGTGCGTGGCGCATGGCCCTCCAGGACATGGGGCTGCGTGCGCCTCAGTCCCAGGCACCTTTAGCCCTAGGGCTGCATCTTCAACACTGGGCCCAGCACCTTTAGCTGGGGCCCACTTCTGGGAAGAGCTATCCCAGGGTGCCCCTCGCGAGGGAGCCCGCTTCTAAGAAGAGGAGGCCGGGGGAGGACCTTTCTGAAGGACCGGTGAGAGTTGACGGTGAAGGAAGGGGCCCGGTAACTTTCTGGAGGGATTCATCTGTCCACCAAGGGCCTAGTAGTGTGCGGTTGCTGGCACCTGTCCTTGTATTCCAAAAGCAGAGAGGTTCGGGGCATGATAGATTCTGTGGCAGAGGATCTCCCGATCGTATCTAAGGAAAGAACCTAATTAAGCGTCCGAGCATCACTTCGGCTGCTAGGATCCACTTTAACAGGAGACTATCCGGGTGAGCTGAACCCACTCAGGGATTGAGTGGTGATTGTAACGTTTACTTGTGCCTGAACCTACCTCCCAAAACCTTGCTGTCCTGTCTCTTATCCACCCTTTTCTATCTGCTGATATTGAAGAAAAATAAACTCAACGTTGGAGTTTAGAGTGGTGTGGACATTGGAATTACTTGGGGGGAAAACAGAGACTTGTCCCTATATCCTAGGAGATGAGAACCAACCGAGGGAGAACCTAGCTGTGGGACCCAAATACATTACATCACTCAACCTCTTCAAACAAGAGGGTACGGGCATATAGTACGGTGTGCCCTTTTCCTGCAAGTGAGCCAAAGGTAGGAAAAAGGGTCCGTGTGCTATATATATATAATTTTTTTTTTTTTTGAAGGGGGGATTTTATTTGGGTAAGCACAGAGTGGAATCTGTCATTATATCAAATAATGAGAATGCAGCATAATATGTGGGCATTAAAATGCATTTTGTGCAACAGGAATGCAAATCCAAGCCAATAGTAATTCCTATAGATGTATGTATATGGCCTAAGTTAGAAATAAAATATTCTTTCAAGTGTGCCTATGTAGGATGAAAATGTTTAGATCAGGGAGCTTATTGTCTACAGGTCTTGTTTTACCCAGTTTGTGACTAGACAATGAAAGGAAAAGCATTGAGTTATTTTTTTTTTTTAAATTGTGTATCCAAAGCGTATGTGAACCTCAAATAAAAAATGTAACATATTTAAGTGTACCAGTCATTTTCACTTTTCAAAAATTATCAGCAAGTGCAGAAGAAACCTGTTGATCTTGCAGCAATGCATTGCCCTTGTCACTTTCTGTGAGCCTAGAAGAAAGAAAAAAAAAAAAAAAAAGAAAGAAAATGCGTTTTATTGTCTTTACTACTAGTCCCAATCCACCATTTAATAGCGATGAACAAACGCAGACAGGTTTGAAGTCCAGCCTGTATAACCTCCATGGCTTACCCCCATAAATGCTATGGAGAAAAAAGAGACAGACATAAAGGCATAGGTAGTGGGTTATTCTTAGGGTTACAAAGTAAAAATAAAAGAGAAAAGCCTGAAAAAAGATTCAGCCACCACATCTAAAGACTGGTCAGCTGCAATATTTTACATTTTGTGTTTGGGTTTGGATAAGTTTTTAAAAAGTGTGTTGAACCCTATACATAAGATACCAGCTGATAAACTAATCATGTGGGAAATAAGAAATCTATTTTTATACCAGCACAAATTGTCATAATCTGGCAATTACGTTAAGGCCACTTTCAGACAGGCGGACTCCAGCAGTGGATCCTCCTGCTCAGTGCTCTTTCCTCTGATAACCGCTAAGCAGGCGGATGACAGATCTGTGTCCAGTCAGCTTATGCAGAGTGGACACAGACACAGTCCACTGTCCTTTATGGGCAGTCTCATGGAAACAGATCACCTGTCCGTTTCCATCCGACTGTCATCCGATCCACCAGACAGATGGGGAAATGATCCGCCATCTGTCTGTTTTTAGCGGACAGGATCAGATCAGATGTCTGCGGGTGTCAACGGACACATGTCCTTTGACGTCTGCCACTCCATAGAGGGCAATGAATGATCCAATCAGGTCCGCCTAAAAAAATGCCAGCCAGACCCGATCAGTCCGCTTGTGTGAAAGGGGCCTATAAGAGTCAAACGCATATTGAAACCCTTGTATCAATAGATAAGTCTGCCGTGGAAGGGCACTGAGCTCTTTCAGGACCAAAAGGCCAAACGGAAAATACAAGAATTTGGAGAGTTTATGCTTCTCCTGATGCCCAGGCTAACTAGAGATGTGTTACTTACCTGTTCAGTAACAGCAAAAAAAGTCCAGTATTCTCAGATAATTGTCCTTCCAAACTTTCTTTATTTTCCTGAAATAGTAGAACATGAAATACAAAGATTTAAAACCTCCAACATATGCATTTCGACCTTATCGTTCAGCAAAATCAGTAAAATGAACTATACATGTAGTACTTTAGTGAAACTATAATATAAAATACAGTAAATGAAACAGCATTGAATGTGAAAACCCCTTTTGATTTCATTACCAGCCTTTTAGTGACCTCTTTTATATTAAATTGCAATGTAGTACATTACCATTTCTCTCAATTTGTCATTTGTGCTGTAAGGCAATCTGTACGAATTGTGGCGCCATATAACTAAACTTATAGATACTGACACACATCTTGTTTTGAACATTCCAGTCTCGAAATTTCATAAAAGCGTCAGTTGAAAGGGGAGAACCTGGCAAAAGATCTAAGTTTTCAAATAGTTTTAAACTTTTTTTTCTAGCTTCCTTTATATCAAATGTAAAATGATTGTATTTAAATCAAACCTACTGTGTGTAGACTAATGTGGGGAAAGGGAGGTCTTGTATTCCCATGACTTGTTTAATTGAACTGTGTGTCAAATATGCTAGAAATTTTAAAATATAGACATTCCAGGGGAGCTTATATTAATATAGATACAGATTCTGTAAATGCTAAAAAGTGCAGGTTGAATATGTTGATTTTATGGGCTTTTCATTCTTTAAAACTGAACTCCAGGAAAACAGCTTAAAAAAAAGGCAAAATGCACACGTTTTACCTGCCATATTATTTGTATTTCTGTCCATTTCTGAGATTTGTACAGCTCTGTCCCACAGTACAGTCCCTTCTGTCAGGGCAGAAAACCTGACTTTCTCTGCCACAGTAACACTAAAGCCGTGTACACACGATCGGTTTTACCGATGAAAACAGTCTGATGGACTTTTGTCATCGGACAAACCGATCGTGTGTGGGCCCCATAGGTCTTTAATCCATTGGTGAGAAAAAATAGAACATGTTTTAAATTTATCCGATGGAAAAAAAAACGATAGCAAATTTCGATCGTCTGTGTGGAACTCCATCGGACAAAAAACCCACGCATGCTCAGAATCAAGTCGACGCATGCTCAGAAGCATTGAACTTCATTTTTCTCGGCTTGTCAGAGTGTTTTACGTCACAGCATTTTGGACGATCGGTTTTTTGACTGATGGTGTGTAGGCAAGACTGATGGAAGTCAGCTTCATCGGATTTCGGATTAGAATCCATAGGAAAACCGATCGTGTGTACAGGGCTTTACAGGTCTTGATCCTACTACAGCCTGTGAATGAACAGTGAAAAGAGAAGCAGCAGACTTTCTTTGTTTCCTATTTGAGCACTGCAACATAACAAATCTGATCCCTATGCTACTTCCCCCCCCAGTATGAGCTCAGCTGTACATTCGATTGTAAGAGGCTGACACAAGACCAAATTCTGGTATTTCCTCTGTTTGCATTAAATATACATTTATTAGTGCATTAATAAAAACAGAGCTGCATTAATGTACTGTATGTCTTTTATACTGTACTGTACTGCTGGGAGTTCAGCTGTAAAAATGAATCTGTCACAAAGAAATGAATGTGGTCACATTTTCACAATGCAATATGTGGTGAATAATTCATCTGATCTATTCAGGCACTTGGGACTTGAGAGCTACCAACTTTATTTAGCTCTTGTCTTGGACGATTAAGTACAAGAACCATTGCTAACCACTAAGTAAAAACACCATGAATGTAGAAAATGAACGTCATAATTGTAATTTTTTTTCGACTTAGTACTGTAACACTGTATCATATGTAACACGTTAGCTTGGTATTAAAGGCCATGCTACTCAAGGGTCATATGTTATCCTTCGTAAACCAAAGGCTTGGACTGAAGGACATTGGGTCACTGGTGGTTTATGACAAAGAAAATAAGTTGCTACCATGACATATCAGCAAACCTCTCTAGGATTTTTGCACATAGTCTACAACTAATGATTTTAAACATTGGGCAATCATTGGTTAACAACAAATAAATAGTAGGATATTCGGTAACCCTAATACAGGCATGTGCACATAAACACTTGTATGTATAATGCGTTGTTTAGAATTAAACATGTCACAGCTCATATGTGTTTTTTTTTTCCTCTCTTCATAATAAGTAAACCACTTGTATAGGTCAGTATGTCCCTCGAGGTTTTGGCACATCAATATTTGGGAGATTCATTTCAAAAACATCTAGCTTTGCTAGTAAAGATTGCCCAACATGTAGTGCAAGCACTAGCCCTTCAATATCACAACTCTTATTGTTTACACTGCAGACAAAATACTAAGAAACGTAGTTGTATTACTAACGCCACAGCGGCTTTCAATGATCAATACGCAGCCATGATTTTCTAAGTCCTAGTATCTGTGTCCCTTGTAGAATATTTGTTCTGCTGAGAACTCCATCTTCTTGTCCTGCAAGGAATAATGTACCATGTGCAGATCAGGAAGAAACTGAAAACATGGCCTGTCTTTGAATTTGCATTACCTATAAGAAAACAAAACAAAAGCAAAGACAAATATCTGTGTGATTCATGTCCCTTTCATCTGCCTCCCAGACAAATGAAAGCTCAGAAAAATATGCCTATTTTATTGCACATTAAACAGACTGTGGCATCAAACAGAATATTTGATGAAAAACATAATTGTGGTGTTTATTTTCTACTCTTCTATCGTGTCAGAGTGATGAAAGTTATTAGGTAGCAATGCTTCTATAATTGTTACATCTGCACCCAGGGCCCAGGGACTGTAAAGAGCTTTGGTCTTCAAACATATGTAAATGTAGTGGTACCTTAATTAATAGCTCCATGAGCAGTTCCAGTCTCATTCATTTTTTCCCCATAACATGCAGAATGAACATAGTAACATAGTAGGCGAGGTTGAAAAAAGACACAAGTCCATCAAGTCCAACCTATGTGTGTGATTATATGTCAGTATTACTGTGTATATCCCTGTATGTTGTGGTCGTTCAGGTGCCTATCTAATAGTTTTTTAAATTATCGATGCTCCCCGCTGAAACCACTGCCTGTGGAAGAGAATTCCACCTCCTAACCGCTCTTTCAGTAAAGAACCCTCTGCGCAGTTTAAGGTTAAACCACTTTTCTTCTAATTTCAGTGAATGGCTGCGTGTCTTATTAAATTCCCTCCAATGCAATACTCCCACCCCACACGATCCTGCACAAATGGCTGTATTTTAAATTGGGTGCTGAAATGACCAATGACTGTAACCGACTGCAATCATGAGAAGGCAGTTTCACGAGCACACCAGGATCTCCAAAACTGGGTCCAAAACTTTAATCACATAGTATCAAAAATTAAAAGTGACGTTTCTGAGCCATGCAGGACCCCATTTGCCTGATGGAGGGGTCCTGTGTGGTTCTGAAACGTTGCTTCCTTCTGATTATTAAATTCCCTTACGCAGAAAATTTGTATCCCTATTGTGGGGTCACTAGTACAGTATTTGTGCATTGAAATCATATCCCCTCTCAAGTGTATCTTTTTCAGAGAGAATAAGTTCAATGCTCGTAACCTTTCCTCATAACTAATGTCCTCCAGTCCCTTTATTCATTTTGTTGCCCTTCTCTGGAATCTCTCCAGTTCCAGCACATCCTTCCTGAGGACTGGTGCCCAGAACTGGACAGCATACTCCAGGTGAGGCTGGGCCAGAGTCTTGTAGAGTGGGAGAATTTTCGTTTTATCTCTGGAGTTGATCCCCTTTTTAATACATGCCAATATTCTGTTTGCTTTGCTTGCAGCAGCTTGGCATTGCATGCCATTGCTGTGTCATCTACTAGGACCCCCAGGTCCTTTTCCGCCCTAGATTCCCCCAGAGGATCTCCCCCCAGTGAGTAGATTGCATTCATATTTTGCCACATTAATGCATTATTTTACTGTTTACTGTTGTAAACAACACTGTTTACTGATAAACATATTCTACAAACTGACTTTTTTTTCCATCTCTAACCATTTGTCCTGAACTTAGAAATGGTATGAATTTTAGCAAACATTAATGTATGCTTTCTAAAAAACATAAATGATATGCAGAAACCTGTGAGCAGTGCTACAATTTTAGTAGCTGGTCTTCGCAAGTTCTTGCTTTGGGCCTGTAGGCAATGGGGGAAACTAATGTAGAACAGCTAGACGAAATGATAAACTATAAGCCAGTTCTAAAAATTTAACTTACCTTCATACATCGATCATAACGGTATGACCACTGACAGGTTAAGTGGTATTTAAAAATTGGTGGGATAATTAGGGCAGCAAGTACAGTAAATGTGTCCCTGAAGTTGATGTGTTGAAAGAAGAAAAGGGCATCGCAGGTTGTTTCATATTGGGTTACGTAGCAGCAGACCGGTCAGAGTGGCCTGCCCATGCTGACCTGTGTCCACAGCCATAAGTGCCCAAGATGGGCACGTAAGCATTAGGACTGGAATAAAAAACAATAGAAGAATGTTGACTGATCTGATGAATCACATTTTATTTACATCATGTGGATGGCTGTATGTGGTGCTTACCAGGGGGAAGGGATGGCACCAGGATGCAGTATGGAAAGAAAGCAAGCCAATTGAGATGGTGCGATACTTTCAGAAATGTTCTGGTGGCCATTTATTTATATATTTTGGTTTATTACAGGTATGTACTTAGTGCTGTCAATTTTCACAGCGCTTCACATATACAGTATATTGTACATTCACATCCGCCCCTGCCCTCAAAGAGCTTGCAATCTAAGGTTCGTATCTCACATTTATACATACACATACTAGGGCCAATTTAGACAGGAGCCAATTAACTTACCAGCATGTCTTTGGAGTGTGGGAGAAAACCCACGCAGGCACAGGGAGAACATGCAGACTCTAGGCAGGTAGTGTTGTGGTTGGGATTCGAACCGGCAGCCTAGTGCTGCTAGGCAGAAGTGCTAACCTTTGTTGCTGACCAAGTATACCCCTTCATGGAAACAGTATTCCCTGATGGAAATGGCATCTTTCAGCAGGATGATGTGCCTTGCCCAACTGCAAAAAAGGTTCATGCATGGTTTGAGGAACACAACAATGATCCTGAGGTGTTGACCTCCCCTTCAGATTCTATGGATCTAAATTCAATCGAGCATCTGTGGGATGTGATGGAAAAAACAAGTTTGATCCATGGAGGTCCCACCTCTTAACCTACAGGACTTAAAAGATCTATTACTGATGGCTTAGTGCCAGATACCATTGCATACCTTCAGAGGTCTAGTGGCATCCATGCCTTGACAAGGCAGCAAAAGGGGGACCTGCTTAGTATTAGGTGGGTGGTCATAAAGGTTTGGCTGATTGGTGTGCATAATAACAGTAGTTTCAATAAACTATATCATTAGACGTTTTATTTTGGTAATTGTCTAACCAAATTACTATGTATTTTTACAGTGTGTTGTTCATGTCTACAGCATGGAAAAAATTAAAATATAAGCCTTAGTGCTGGAACTTTGAAAGACATAAATGTTCTTTTTCTATATCAAAAGAAAAATCTATCTGAAGTGTGAGGCTATCCCAGCTCAAAGGTGTATCAATCTTATTCAAATCATGTTAAAGTTGTGTGCACATAATGTGCATTTGAAAAAGCTTAGGAAGCAGACAAGGCATGTAGACTGATTTGGCTGCCAGGAATATCTGACAGTAGGCTCTGTAAAGACACATGCATGCCCTGGAACAATTTAAACACTCTTACTTTTTATATAAAGCATTGCCAAAAGTTGTTTTTACAGCAATGAAAAAAGTTGGAAAGAAAACAGTGTATAAAAGATAAAGCAATGGGATTTCTCTGACATGCAAATTTTCCACAACTTTCACCCAAGATTCACAAATTATTCGAATAGAAGCGTATATGAGAAAAATGTGTGTATTTTGGTTAAATGTAGTGTGAATCTTGTGTGAAACCATTGATCAATAAATCTTTATATTTATTAAAAGGGTTAATGTATAGCAACTTGTGTTTCTTTAGCATAAGCAGCCTGCTACATACAGTACTTTAGTAAATTGAATAAAACAGCACAGATATATTCCAATGCATAAAGTAGCTGCATTTAACAATCCCTTTTACTATAAAACAAGATCAGTAAACAAGGCATATTGTAACAAACTGCAATGGTTCACATGCTTGGAATTAAACAGTAGAATCTGGCTAGCTTTTGCATTTAGAGGTATGTTGATGATTTTTGATTGCATGATTGTGTGGCCACTTGGGATTAGTTGCCTTCTTTGAAACACATGTCATTTTGTAAATGCTTCAAATCCTGTTGCATTTCAGGCAGAAGTAATGATCCCCCACATCTTGTCAATAGGAAACTGCAATTCGTTAAATGCTGTCATTTATTTTTGTGCAATTAAAAGTTGGCCATGTAGCCAGTGCCACCTTAACAGCACCATGGGCCTCTGGGCAAGGTAACGGAGGCCCCTACAGTGGGTGTGGTTAAATTATGCTACATATTGGGCATGGATTTTTTGTCTGATTAGAAATTTTTGTCAGATTTTTTTACAATTTTTTTTAAATTAACATTTTAAAAATTTATTGTTTTGTTTTAATTTGTAATTCATTTTAATTTAATTGTTTTTTACATTTATTTTATAACGCTGTTGGTTGTCTTTTGTGAGATATCAGGGATCCAAACAGTCCCCCTGAAGTCTCACTTTTGAGACAGAGAAAGGGACTGAGGGAAAACATTCCCCAAGTCCTTTCTGCAGCCTCAGCTGAACTGCAGATGAATGAACAGGACACAGAGGCTGTGTGAGAGCCACAAAAGAATTCCAGCTATTTCCCGCACCCGCCACACTGATCACCCGCTCAAAATGCATGCGATTCCTCCTCCTAGTGGGGCAGTGCCCAGGGGTGCAAATAGACAGCCCTGCATGTAACTACTCTGGGGATTTGTTAATGGATATTCCTGACAATCTTTGACAAAGGGGTTTGGTGTCTAATCTCGATAGGGGAGCAGGTAGGAACACTATTATTAAAAAAGAACTGCGCTTACGCTGTGTGCCAAAATCCTTGTGAATTATTTATACTCAGGGAGGTCTCAAGCGCTTTGCCAATAACCAATGTTATGCTGTTTGGAAGCCGGCATCTGAACAGAATAACACTGGTTATTGGCAAAGCGCTCGAGACCTCCATGAGTGTAGGCCCAGATGGTCAATATGTTCTGGTGAGTGTGCAACCAAGTGGGGTACTCTTGATCTTGGAAAAAAGCTAAGGGAAAATACAAGTGGTCTACCTACTGTATTTCCTCTCTTTATATAGCACATTTACAGTGGCTTTAAAGATCTGTTGCAGTTCACTTTATGCATGTTTTTGAATAGACTTGTGTAATTTATAAGACTTTGGAGATCTGTTGCAGTTCACTTTATGCACGTTTTTTGAATGGGCACTTCAAGAGAATTTGGCACTTATTTACTGGCACTTTATTTTGATCAGCACTGGGCACTTTTGTTTGTTTGAGGTTGATTCTATGTATGGTCTTTGATACAAAACAATCAAATAATTCACACATGTGGTATGGATTCAATTAGTTTTTTTGGGCTATTACATTTCAGTACTTTTTAGTATTTTGCACACAAGGTAAGTGTAGCTCTTTTTTAATATCAGATTCTGCATGACGCCATCCATGTTTTTATTTTTTTTCAAGGTGCTACACGTGGCTAGAGACCAGTCTCAAAAACTGTCCACTTGTAAAGAATAAAAAAAAGAAAAAAACTGTCGACATCATTTCACTTGTTTTTAACTAAGTGTAAATAATTTTTTAGAACACAACCTAAAATAAATAACGCACATTTTTAAAATTTTATATTACAGAACTATTTTAGTATTTCTTAAAAGGACACCCCAGCCAAACATAAAAACATTGCATTTAAACTCAATCAAAGGACACAGTATACCTGGTACTGGCTCTAACTTAAAATACTAGTTAGTGCCAGAAAAATGATGCATGCCAAGTATTTCTGGTTCACAGCTCCACCCTTTAGTTCTCAGGGAGTGATGCTTCACAGCACCAAATCCTATAAAAAGAGGCAACAGGCCTGCTCAGAAGCACGACTAAAAAAGTTACCAAGGGTTTTCTAAAAGTCGAAAGTAAAGTGAGTGGTCATTCTGACTTTACCACATGTGCAATGTCGCTGAAATAGCATTGCCAGTTCACCGATTGCTGCCTGGAGTTGACCTTTAATGTAGGTGATTGAAAAGCTTTTGTACTTTAACACTCACCCCTTTTTGTCTTTCTTTTGGATAACATAACATCTCTTCATAATAACATCTGACATATCCCAAAAAGAGAACATCACACACAGTTTTCAAGCTTGTCAGTCTCTGTCATCATTGAGAAAAGCATGATTTCAACCAAGCTGTTCTCTAGTTTATTTGCACAGCTTCCTGCAGATACCTTTGGATAACATATAATATTTACACCTTTTCTTCACAAAAATACACATTCCAGCCAGACAAAAGTTACATTTTTTTATCCATTTCTTCACTAGATTATCAAAGTTCAAGCAGTTTTAATATTCCCTATCAAGTTGTCAAATCAGTTTGACTTTTCAGAACACCACAGGCAATGTTGCTAACCAAAATAAAATGCATTACGTTTAAATTTACTAATGCAGGATGTCTGGAAAGAAAATGTCTTCAGACAAAGCAAGCCACAAACAGTGCGCAGATCATTCAAAGCTGTTCTCATGGCTTCAGGCCACCAGAATTTCACCTTGCATATAAGTCAAGCTATATTTTCTATACTCACAATGAATTTAGAGCATGAGAGCTTTAATATCTTGCTTTTATTAAATTATAATGACCCTAAAATAGTGTTTAGATACTATTAGGCATGTGTCAAAATATTTCGTACATAATTTTACTTAAAGGGTCTATTTTGCTTCAGGGCTCCAAGGTTCAAATAGCTGAACCATCATAAAAAGGAATTGTGTAATGGTGTAACATTACCACATTTGTATTGAAAAGACTGTTTTAACTATGGGCTCAAAGGAGCAATATGTATAAAACACAGGTTTGCTTTTGGTAAAAAAAAACAACATTTTTTTCCCCGCTATATTATAAAAGGAACTGACTGGCCTCTAGAAGCATTCCTTTTGGCCATGCTCACCATTCAGTTTAGCACATGACCTGGCATACAGTACACCTTTTACAAAAAACCGGCCACATAGTTTCCCATAGTTTCAAGAGAACTTGATATGGCCAATGCAAGAATCGGCATAGTCAGTCCTAAATTATATTTATTTGTGCATGCCCAATTATGTAACATTTCCCATTTTCTTTATATAGCTTGTCTTATCCTTCTGCCTAAGTCACAGGTTATAAGGCCACCTAAAATATGACAATTTTTACCATGTCACCTTCCTAGCCTCTAACGTTGCTTACTGAACATAGGAAATTGGATGTGAGTTCAGGCAGTGGAACGGTGACTTTTTTTTGCTTCAAAACATGGCTTTGGACATACTTTGTTAAAGCTCTATGAACACCAGTCACTAAATAAAATGGTTGGCTAACAAAGTCTTGTTTACACATTGCGTGGTCCTTCAAAGCATCTTCAAAGCCTCCATAGACATCTATGGCAAAGCTTGCTTGAAGCACCTGCGGCATTTGAGAGGCTTTAATTCAGTTTTAGCTTTGCTTTGATTTGGAGAAATTGTAGGTATGAGAAATCAACACAAGCTTCATTAAAGCTTCAAAAAAGCATAATGAAAGCACCACGGAAGCACCATTGAAGCACCCCCGAAGGATCACAGAAGCATCAAATCAAAAAAGCATGTTGAAGCGGTAGGCACTTTAATGTATGTTGAAGCTTTATAAGGAGGCAAACTTAAACATTTCACAAGTAAGCCTGAATAATAAAAAAGCAAGACATAAGACATACAGTAACTCTGATATTCATGGGATCCGAGTCCAAAATAGAATTCAAGATTTCTTTATTTACGGATAATATTCTCCTGACCCAAACCCATATTATTCTCCCTATTCTCCCTAATCTACTAAAGAATTGGACTGTTATGGGTCACTTTCTGGAAATAAAATTTATAATTTTAACCACTTCAGCCCCGGGAGGATTTACCCCCTTCCTGACCAGAGCATTTTTTGCGCTGCGTCACTTTAGCTGACAATTGCACAGTTGTGCGACATTGTGCCCAAACAAAATTGACGTCCTTTTTTTCCCCACAAATCAAGCTTTCTTTTGGTGGTATTTGATCACCTCTGCATTTTTTATTTTTTGCGCTATAAACAAAAAAAAACGACAGTTTTAAAAAAAATCGATATTTTTTACTTTTTGCTATAATATATATCCCCCAAAAAAATTATAAAAAAACTAATTTCTTTCACAGTTTAGGCCAATGTGTATTCTTCTACATACCTTTGGTAAAAAAAATTAAAAAATAAGTGTATATTGATTGGTTTGCGCAATAGTTATAGCGTCTACAAAATAGGGGATAGATTTATGGCATTTTTATTATTATAATTTTTTTTACTAGTAATGGTGGCGATCTGGCAGGGAAGGGGTTAAACACTAGGGGGCGATCAGGGGGTTATGGATGTGTTCTAACTGTAGGGGGTATGGGCTCACTATAACATGACAGAGATCACTGCTCCCGATGACAGGGAGTAGTAGATCCCTGTCATGTTGATAGGCAGAACAGGGAAATGCCTTGTTTACATAGGCATCTCCCCGTCCTGCCTCTCCTCGCCGCAATCGCGGGCCGCCGGCAAACATCGAGCCCGTGCCTGCCCGTGCCATTCTGCCAATGTAAATCGGCACACAGCGGTCGGCAAGTGGTTAAACTGACATTGCTACCACTCAACATACCTCAGCAAACAATATAGCATGTATCTAATTAATTTATGTACTCCTTGATATGCAACTGTCTTAAATAACTTGGAGCAAAACTAACTCCTAACTGCAATTGCAGAAATAACTTCAGTCCATTGTAACGCAAAATTAGAAATGTGCTCTTCACCTGGAAGACATATCTTATCTTTTTCTTTGTTCTAATATAGACCATTAAAATAGCAATGTGGTAAAAAAAAAAAAAAATTTCCTTGAGACACTGCTGATTCCTTATCTTACCCTCTCCCTAAGAAGATGCAAAGCAATCTCCTAAGTTTCCCTTGAACTTATAAATGCCACAGGATATTCACATCTGTCCTCTACACTCCGCACAGCTAGGGTGGCCTACCTTTACCAAATCTTACCAAAAACTTTCTAGTGGCACATTTAGGAACCCTGGTCTCCTGGTCTACTCTATATACCTATAACTGCTGGACCGAGGTGGATAAACTGTGGATAGCACCCAAAAAAAAACTAAATCCATGCCTTCAAACAGTAAAGCAGTAATAAAATCTTCTAAACTAGTCTGTGGTGGCAGTGCTATTTTCTGACATCAGATTCATCTCTTATGACATCTTTCCTATTTAATCCCTCCATCCCAGACAGCATGTGCATGTGAATGTTGCATCTCCATATGGCTAGGGCCTTATTTCCATTAGTGGATGATTAAACTAGAAAACTGCATTCATTCACAGAACTCCAAGACAAATCTTCCTTGCCTAAACAAACACTCTGTGGATGCCGGCAGCAACATTATGCCCAGGCAGTTTTTAACATGCTACAATACTCTACATTGACTCTTTTTGAGTAAATATGTCTCTTGGGCCTAAAGTCTTGATCTCAGGGATTTATAAGATACTCAACACACTTGTCTCACCACCGCCATTTAAGCATCCCTGCGTGCATAAATAAGAGATGGTCAATAACATTTTCTTCCAACAGGGGTCGTAATCTCATGTTTGTACTATGACTCAGATAGAATAGACCCTCATCACAGTGCCCCCTTACATCAGGTGTCCCTATTAAATTGCCTTCTTACATAAACTGTCACTGTGATCCCTTACAGATGGTATCCCCATCACTTTTCCCCTTACATCAGGTGCCCCCAGCACAGGGCCCCTTTACACCAAGTGTCCCCATCAGATTGTACCCCTACATCAGGTGTCCCCATCACAGTGCCTCTGTACCTTTTAGCACCTGGAAGGCAGAGGGCAGAAGTGGGGAGGTGAAGCAGGTCTGGACGCAGGAAGTACAATTTCCAATTGTGATGCTGTGGGGGGGGGGGGGCATGTGAAATCCTGGTTGTTGGGATACTGGCAGTACCTGCAACCAATTACTGTAGAAGAGGGGAAGGACCTGCGCTGGGGATTAGTTTGGATAGGATTGTCACTCGGTCTGGACCACTTACCGCCATTTTGTTTTAGTTGTGTTTCTGAGTTAATCTTTTTGCCTGGCTTATATATAGATATATAGTTTAAAAATTAATTCATCACCCTTTCTTTGTTTTATTTCACACCTTACTAGTATTGGCAGCTAAGGAGTTTAGAGCAACATACCAAGCATGTCATGACTAATCTTCATTCTTTTCTATTTTAAGAAGTTTTATGATAATCTAGTAATTTATGACCCAAGTGTGTCAAAAAATGTAATACAGGTTTTAAATTTTTAATGACATATGCCAGCTTCCAGCATTGAGATCCTGTTCTTGGTACATCTAAAGCCTCGTACACACGACCGAGAATCTCGTCATAAAAAAACCCGTCATTTTTCTCGACGAGATTCTTGTCAAGCTTGACGAGCTTCTAGTCAAGCTTTCCTTCCATACACACTGTCAATTCCAAATCTCATTGTTGGAAAGCGCGGTCATGTACAGCACGTACAATGGCAGTATAAAGGGGAAGTTCGATTTCAATGGCGCCACCCCTTGGGATGCTTTTGCTGATCTCGTGTTACCGCGTGTTAGTAAAAGTTTGGGGAGAGACAATTCGCGCTTTTGAGTCTTCGTGCTTTCAGTTCTTTTTAGCGTGACAAATGTGCTATATCCATTACGAACGCTAGTTTTACCAGAAGGAGCGCTCCCATCTTATACTTGCCGAGAAAACCATTCGTGTGTATAGTTTCTCGTCGAGAAAACTGACGGGAATCTCGACGAGAAAAATAGAGAACCTGCTCTATATTTCTTGTTCATACATCACGGGACACAGAGCAGCATAGTCATTACTATGTGGGTTATATAGAATTACCTTCAGGTGCTGGCACTGGCAACTTCCAAAACAGGAAGTACCCTCCCCTATATAAGCCCCTCCCATCCGGGAGTACCTCAGTTTTTTGCCAGTGTCTAAGGTGTTGGCCAAGGTTAACATGTATTCATCTGGGCTTGTGTACAGGTTCTCTGGGCCTTAGCAAGCTATTCCGGATCCGACCAAAAAAGCTTCATAGCTAAACGGTCGGTACCCGGGCCTTGCAGAGAAGAGCAGGGTTTTGCCTGTAATGCCTCTCTTAGGAGGGCTGGACCCTGGGATCCAGAGCTCTGGTCATACCCAAAACCAAGAGGCTATCTGTGCAGGGTGCTATACAGGTCCAGGGGAGTGGAATCCTTGGGAACCCGGTCCCTGAAGGTCTAGTACAATGCCTGCCGTGAAAGGTGAAGTTTGGGCTTCTGTGGACCAAACAAAGTCCTGCGGCGGGGAAAAGGTAAGTGGGGGCCCCTCAGGAACTTGGTTCTATTGAGGGGACCCCCAAGCCTAATATGTCTTTCTGCCTGTTACCTAAAAGGTATTCCCGCTAATAGCTGTATATGCCTAAGAAATCCTAGAAATGTTTTTTCATAAAGGAAGTTTTAAAAACTGCAAACCTGGAAATGTTTTTCATAAAGGAGGGTTTAAAAAAAAAAAGACAAAAGTGCGGTACCTGTGTTTGTCCACTAGAGGCCGCTGTGGAATGTCTTTTTTCTTGGGACTATTTCCTTCCATGGTGAAAGTCCAGGCAGATGAGTGAGCTCTCCATCAGGGAAGCTGCATTCCTCTGTCATGCTGCCAAGTAGTTTCCTTCCATCCCCGAGTCCTGGTGAAACAAGGACCCTGGCTCCTCTCCCTACATGGCGCCAAGAGCGCACACGTGCACGCGCGCGCGCGCACACACGCTTTCTTTTTAAAAGATTTAGCTTCAAAAAAGGGGGCGGAGCCTGGCGGATGACGCGCTCTGTGCGCCCAGCGCTTCTGCGCATGTGCGGGCGTCCCAGCAAGATAAAAGGACTCAGTCCACGCTGCTTGCTATGGACACAGAACATGAAAAGGAGCTGGTAGCATGGTATAGGGGCTTACAGCGGGCGGTTGATACAGGCATCCCCAGAAAGACGCATTAGTAGACACCACTGATGTACATAGCAGCAAAATTGCATTAGACTATTTCAGTAAGGGGTGTATTGCGGCTGGAATACCTCAGCTTTGAACTAAGGAATATGCCGCCTAAAAAACTCTGAGATATACCTCTCAGGAAGTGTAGGGGGTCTCCATCGGGCTCTGAGGATCTGGAGCAGTCATCTGCACCCTCCTCCCCTGAGAAATCAGAGGTTAATACCCATAAGGAACCCCCGGGAGTGCCAGGTACTGCGGCTGTCCTCAGTCCACCTGCTCCTGCATATATAACAGAGGAGGTTTTTTCCTCAACTCTGGAGGGATTGGAGCAGAGATTGGCAGCATTGATCGCTTCTTCTCTACAGGAAAGAAAGCGCGCCAGATCTCCATCACCTCCATTAGAGTGCCTGTTGGCAGAGCAACAGTCCCAGGAAGGGACCGACCTAACTGAAGGGGATCAGGAGGAGGTTAGCTCTGTTTTTGAGGAATCGACAGTAGATGAACCATTTTCAGCATCACAGACTGAAAGATTGTGGGTCCAGACCCTAACTGACATGGTTCGATCTGCATTTAAAATGCCTCTTGTTGAACCATCAACTACTGCTGTCTCCTCATTGGGGTCGCTAAAAGCTCCCCAGGTTAATTGCTCCTTTCCAATACATCCATTATTGGAAGGACTTATATACCAGGACTGGGAACATCCTGATAAACTATTTGTTCCGCCTAAAAAATTTCCGGTGATCTATCCCATGGAGGAAAAGTTCACCCAGAGATGGAATGTTCCTACGGTGGATGCAGCCATCTCTTCTGTGAACAAATCACTGACATGTCCAGTAGATAATGTTCAAATGTTCAAAGATCCAGTGGATAAAAAATTGGAATCTTTATTAAAATCTGCTTTTTCCACAGCAGGGGCTGTTACACAGCCAGCAGTGGCAGCTATTGGGGTCTGCCAAGCTTTAAAGGATCAAATGAAAATGGTCCTGAGGGATTTGCCAGACCAGCAGGCCCAGGCTCTGGCTGATCTGCCTAGAGCATTATGCTTTGCGGTTGACGCCATCAAGGATTCTATCCATCAGGCCTCCCGCCTCACGCTGTCTTTGGTACATATGCGTAGGCTTCTGTGGCTCAAAAACTGGTCTGCTGAAGCTCCCTGTAAGAAGCTCTTAGTTAGCTTCCCATTTCATGGGGAACGCCTTTTTGGCGAGGACCTGGATAAGTATATCCAGAAGAATTCCAGTGGTAAAAGTACTCTCTTACTGAGTAAGAAGAGGTCTAGGGGTCCATCTTTTAAGAGGACTACCTCTCCTATCCCTGCGACGTCTGCTACTAAGCAGTTCCGACGGCCTCCTCGGTCAAACTCAGGGGGTAAAAATCAGGGACAGTCACAGGGTAATAAGAAACCCTGGATCCGAAGGGGTACTAAACCAGCCTCCAAGTCAAGCCTATGAAGGGCTGCCCCCACTCAAACGGGTGGGGGGAAAACTTCAGTTGTTCGCAGAGACCTGGCGGGAGACGATCAAAGACAGATGGGTGCTCTCCGCAGTAACTCTGGGATACAAGTTGGAGTTAAAAGAGTCTCCTCCTTCCCATTTTATGTGGTCAGGCATGCCAAGAGACCCTCTGAAAAGAGGGTCTCTCCTATTGGCGTTAGAACAACTATTGCTCCAAGGAGTAATTATGGAGGTTCCTATGGAAGAGTGGGGGTTGGGTTTCTACTCAAACCTTTTCACAGTCCCGAAGCCAAACGGGGACATAAGACCCATATTGGACCTAAAGAGTCTAAACAAATTTCTAAACGTCCGGTCTTTCCGGATGGAGTCGATCCGATCGGTCACCGCTGCCCTACAAGGGGAGGAATGGTTAGCCTCGATCGACATCAAAGATGCTTACTTGCATGTTCCCATCTTTCCAGGTCATCAAAAATTTCTACGCTTTGCAGTAGAAGGGCGCCATTTTCAGTTCAGAGCCTTACCATTCGGTCTAGCCACAGCACCACGAGTGTTCACAAAAATTCTGGCCCCACTGTTGGCCGATCTAAGAACACGAGGTGTAATGATAATGGCATACCTAGACGACCTGTTGTTGATGGACCACTCAGTTGCCAAGCTAGAAGTGGTAATTGTCGATACAATCAAGTATCTAGAATCTCACGGTTGGGTCATCAACCTGGACAAGTCAGCCCTACAGCCAGTGAAAAACCTGGTATATCTAGGGCTACTGCTGGATTCAGACCAGAGGAAGATTTTCTTACCTCTAGACAAGGTATCCTCTTTGAGGGGCTTGGTCCGTCTGCTTTGTGCAAAAAGACAGCCGTCCATACGCCTGTGCATGAGGCTGCTAGGAAAGATGGTAGCATCATTCGAAGCTGTGCCATACGCCCAATTCCACTCAAGGAATTTACAGAGGGCCCTATTGTCAGCCTGGAATGGAAAAGTTCAGGCTCTAGACTTCCCGATGGCTTTGTCCCCTTCCGTTCGGAAGAGTCTCTGCTGGTGGTTGATCCCCCAGAATCTCCAGAAGGGAAAACCCTTCAGCCCGATATCTTGGAAGGTGGTCACTACAGATGCCAGCTTTATAGGCTGGGGGGCAGTACTGGAGCAATGGTCTCTCCAGGGCAGATGGTCAAATGTAGTAAAAACCCTGCCCATCAATCTCTTAGAGATACGAGCAGCCCGGTACGCCCTAGTAGCCTGGACATCCAGACTCCAAGGGTCCCCTGTCAGAATTCAATCAGACAATGCCACAGCAGTGGCATATATCAATCATCAGGGAGGCACCAGGAGTCGTGCAGCCCAGAGGGAAGTAAGTCACATCCTGGAATGGGCAGAAAAGCATGTCCCATGTATATCAGCTGTCTTCATTCCAGGGGTGGAGAATTGGAAGGCGGACTTTCTGAGTCGCCAACAGTTATGCCCAGGGGAATGGTCCCTTCATCCCGAGGTCTTCCGAGCAATATGTCAGCGGTGGGGAACACCGGATGTAGATCTGCTAGCATCCAGATTCAACGCAAAGGTGGACAGATTTGTCTCCCGGACAAGGGATCCCCTCGCTTGCGGCTCGGATGCTCTGGTGTTCCCTTGGGATCAGTTCAGACTGATATATGCATTCCCTCCGCTACAATTGTTGCCTCGACTCCTTCGCAGAGTCAGGTTGGAGAAGAAGCCGGTGATCCTGGTGGCTCCAGCGTGGCCCCGAAGGGCCTGGTACGCGGAGATCATCAAAATGTCTGTGGGGAGTCCTTGGACCCTTCCACGTCGTCCGGACCTGCTTTCACAAGGACGGATATACCACCCTTCCTTACTAACTCTAAGTTTAACGGCCTGGCTATTGAATCCCACATCCTAAAGAAGAGAGGTCTCTCTAACTCTGTGGTATCAACTATAATCAATGCCAGGTAGCCTGTATCCAGGCAGATCTACTATAGAGTTTGGAAGGCGTACATCACTTGGTGCGAGGCCAGAAAATGGCATCCACGTAAGTACGTTATAGGCAGAATTCTGGACTTCCTGCAGTGGGCTGTAGACAGGAAGTTTGCCTTAAGTACTATCAAGGGCCAGGTTTCGGCCTTATCAATACTATTTCAAAGGCCCCTGGCTATGCATTCACTTGTCAAATCCTTTATGCAAGGGGTGACTCGTATTATTCCACCGATTAAAGCTCCCATATGCCCATGGGATCTAAATTTGGTTCTGTCGGTTCTGCAGAAGCAGCCATTTGAACCTTTGCGGCACATTTCCTTGGTTCTACTCACCAGAAAATTGATATTTTTAGTAGCCATATGCTCGGCTAGAAGAGTGTCGGAATTAGCCGCCATGTCCTGTAAGGAGCCATATCTGGTTATTCATAAGGACAGAGTAGTATTACGCCCTCACCCAGCCTTTCTTCCTAAGGTGGTATCGAGGTTTCACTTGAACCAGGATGTGGTTCTTCCTTCTTTTTTCCCCAAACCAAGCTCGGTAGAGGAAAAGTTATTGCATTCTTTGGATGTAGTAAGAGCAGTTAAAGCTTATCTAAAAGCCACTGCTCAGATTCGTAGAACGGATTCTTTGTTTGTTCTGCCGGAAGGCCCCAGAAAGGGTCAGGCAGCATCAAAATCTACTTTAGCCAAGTGGATTCGACAGGTCATAATACAAGCCTATGGCTTGAGAAGTAGACCGCCTCCGTTCAAAGTTAGGGCGCACTCCACGAGAGCAGTTGGAACTTCATGGGCAGTGCATCACCAGGCCTCCCTGGCTCAAATTTGTAAGGCCGCAACATGGTCTTCAGTACACACGTTTACTAGGTTCTACCAGGTGGACGTTAGAAGTCAGGAGGATGTCGCCTTTGGGCGCAGTGTGTTGCAGGCCGCAAAAGATCCTCATGCCTGATGGCGCCCAGCTTATGTATGGTGTATCCCCCCCCTCATTTGGCATTGCTTTGGGACGTCCCACATAGTAATGACTATGCTGCTCTGTGTCCCGTGATGTATGAACAAGAAAGTAGGATTTTTAAAACAGCTTACCTGTAAAATCCTTTTCTTGGAGTACATCACGGGACACAGAGCTCCCACCCCTCTTTTTGGGGACACGTATTGCTTTGCTACAAAACTGAGGTACTCCCGGATGGGAGGGGCTTATATAGGGGAGGGTACTTCCTGTTTTGGAAGTTGCCAGTGCCAGCACCTGAAGGTAATTCTATATAACCCACATAGTAATGACTATGCTGCTCTGTGTCCCGTGATGTACTCCAAGAAAAGGATTTTACAGGTAAGCTGTTTTAAAAATCCTACTTTTCTCGTCAGGATTCTCATGTTTCCCAAAGAGAAAACCGGTCGTGTGTATGCTTTTCCGAGTCTTAAAAAATCGCGCAAAATCGGAGCATGCGCGATTTTTTAAGACTCGGAAAAGCATACACACGACCGGTTTTCTCTTCAGGAAACAAGAGAATCCTGACGAGAAAATAGAGAGCAGGTTCTCTATTTTTCTCGTCGAGATTCCCGGCAGTTTTCTCGACGAGAAACTATACACACGAACGGTTTTCTCGGCAAGAAAGCTCTCCCAACAGTTATCTTGACGTTTCTTGACGAGAAAACCGGTCGTGTGTACGAGGCTTAACTGTTGTAGGTCTCTTTATATAAATTATGAGTAATAATAGATTGGATCAATGTGCTTTGCATGCCATTAACTTCCTAGGCCACTAGCAGAAAGTAGCAGTGTAGACATTACATGCCATGCCAGATCAAGCTCTAAAAAGCAGCAAGCTTTGTCATTACATATATTCCGGGACCCATGTCTCGTGAATGCGTTTATCTGCGTTTCAATCCAACTCCTACTGCCTTTATATACCCAAATGCTGGAGACCTCACCCACAAAATTATAAGCACGAAATAGCTACCGTATATACTCGAGTATAAGCCGACCCAAATATAAGCCGAGGCACCTAATTTTACCACAAAAAATGGGAAAACGTATTGACTCGAGTATAAGCCTAGGGTGTCCATCTGCATGCCTCTCTGTGCCTCACTTTGCCTCACTGTGTCCATGTGCATGCCTCACTGTACCCATGCCTCACTGTGCCCATGCCTCACTGTGCCCATGCCTCACTGTGCCCATGACTAGACTGACGTTTAACATGGGAGTCTATGGAAGGGGTGCCCGGATTTAAAAAATCGGTGCTCCCCGGCTGTAGGTCCCCCAGACAACAAACTTTGCACACTTGTATAAGAGAAATGGGGCTACATGTGTGCCAAGTTTTGGGTCCAGAAAACCTACGACCGGCCGGTACCAGGTCCCCAAAATCACCAGAGAAATGACCGTTTAACATGGGAGCCTATTGAAGGGGTGCCCGGCTTTGAAAAATCGGTACTCCCCGGCCGTAGGTCCCCCGGCAACAAACTTTGTACACTTGTAGAGAAAGAGTGGGGCTACATGTGTGCCAAGTTTGGGGTACAGGGGACCTACGGCCGGCCATTACCGGGTCCCCAAAATCCGGGAGATCAGGCGCAAAAAGGTGACTCGGGTATAAGCCGAGGGGGGCATTTTCAGCACAAAAAAATGTGCTTAAAAACTCGGCTTATACTCGAGTATATACGGTAAGTCCTAACATTTACATACTAATTTTAACAGCAATATTAATTTTAGTTTAACCTTAAGATATATATGAAAATTAAAACTTTATTTGTTAATGAGATTTCCAGGCTGATGCCTGAATTATAATTAAGTCATTAATGAGAAAGATTATAAATGTTAGGTTTGTTTAGTTCGGCAAAAGACACTGTAGAGCTGATAAATATCTACAGTATCTCACAAAAGTGAGTACACCCCTCACATTTTTGTAAATATGGGGAGCTACAGTTAATTTAGGGAACCATGAATGCCAACATGGACTGTGACATACTGAAGCAGAGGATGATCCCCTCCCTTTGGAGACTGGGCCACAGGGCAGTATTCCAACATAACGACCCCAAACACACCTCCAAGGTGACCACTGCCTTGCTAAAGAAGCTGAGGGTAAAAGTGATGGACTGGCAAAGCATGTCTCCTGACCTAAACCCTATTGAGTATCTGTGGGGCATCCTCAAATGGAAGGTGGAAGAGCGCAAGGTCTCTAACATCCACCAGCTCTGTGATGTCATCATGGAGGAGTGGAAGATGATTCCAGTGGCAACCTGTGAAGCTCTGGTGAACTCCATGCCCAAAAGGGTTAAGGCAGTGCTGGAATGTAATGATGACCACACAAAATATTGACACTTTGGGCCCAATTTGGACATTTTCACTTAGGGATGTACTTACTTTTGTTGCCAGCGGTTTAGACATCAGACATTAATGGCTGTATGTTGACACTGTTATACAAGCTGTACTACTTTACATTGTAGCAAAGTGTAATTTCTTCAGTGTTGTCACATGAAAAGATATAATACAATATTTACAAAAATTTAAGGGGTGTACTCAGTTTTGTGAGATACTGTATATACCTAAGAGTCATATAAAGGCTTGATTTAAGGTGAAAGATGAGCCTAAAATAGCTAAGATGTCCTAAAAGATCCCTGTGCAGAAAATATATTGTATTTTTTGCATAACTGATGGGGTTTTCCAGTACAATATGTAAAGCTCTGGGAATTTGTAAGAGGTTGTTAGTAGAGGAGTAGTAGATACGGCGTCACATCCTCCATGTTTCCCTGCTTGTTGCATGCCAAGCAAAAGTCAAATGTAGGGCCTACCCCATGGTGGGTTCTCCTGGGCTACACTAGGAGCTTTGGTTAGGGTCACTGCTTTACGCACATGGGGTTCTTTTGCTTGAATAGACAGCTGAACTCTAGTTAACTTCTCAATGTAATTATACAACACCGCAGTCACTGATGCATTTAGGAGGAACAAGCAGAGCCCTTGCCCTCTCTACCTGTCCAGCATTACCTCACTCTGAGTAATGTTATGAAGTCATGCCGTGCACCTAGCGTGGACTTCATGTGTGCACTTCACTTAACTCTTACTCTTCCTTATCTGTGTACAGGCTGGGGACCTCTGTGGTGCTGATCTGCTCCCGTTGCTATGGGAGACAGACCTGCTAAAGAAGGGAGTGCCGACAACAACTCCTCCTACAAAAGGCTATCCCACTTGCCACACGTACATGCTTCATGACCGGCTGCTTGGTAGACCCCTGTTACCCTTGGCAACCAATTGCTTTACACCACAATGTGTTAACTCTCACACTAATATCTTCATACTCCAATGTGCTTTAACTAACCCGAGTAGTAGACTATTTGTGCCAGTTACTTCCATTACACCCCTTTAGTGACTTCAGACCAGGCAAGGACAGAGAGAGATAACAGTCCAACATAAAATGCAGTCTTTGCCTAACATCCCTAGTCCCAAACGTCTGGCTTATGGCTGCCCCAGTATACCTGCATAGGATGAAAGTCCATACCTGGCAGAGTCCATAAGAGGAATCTTCAGGGAAGACTGCAAGTCCCAGCAATCTCTCTTAATAACAGGAACCCCCATTTTGGGCATGACACTGGCGATCCAGACTCCAGCCACAATGAAGAGCAATACATCTCTCTAGTTCTGAGCGCTTTACGCTTTTTTTGGGTGCGAACCACTGTCCCTTTTATAATGCACAGAATCAGTAGGTTGGACCCAGCACAGCCTGCCAAAAAAGGAAAACCGGGAACATAAATAACCCTACCCTTCCCAAGTGGGGCAGCGTTAACCACTACCTGCCTACAAATTTGTAATTGTTGTAATTGTTTAGTGTGTGTTTAATTGTGTGAATAGGAGTCATTATATGTAGGAGTCTCTTCAGCCAATCTCTGTAAGGCTGGTGAGTGGTGACGCCTATAACAGTGACGACTGCTCCAATCTCTGCAGTCTTGGTGGTTTTGCTTTTTTGTTTTTTACTGCTAAAGTAAAGTCATAGAACCCTAGAGTGGCTGACAGCTTAGAATGATATAACGGGCAGCTCAGATGCCAGAAAAAAATGTTATTCACATTGGAATATATTCTGAAACTCCAAATGTTTGCTTACAATGATAGTTCTTGCAGACTGTGATCTGAGCACAATTTGGAGTCATACAAACTTGGTGATGGTAGAGGAGCTTAGATATTGCAATTTTAATACTTGGATTTATGCAGTTTCCATTTATAACACAATAGTATATAACAGTGAACATACACACAGTACTGTGGATTACTTTTGGATAATCTGAATATTCAGTAGGATTATGCAGGCATATCATACTTGGCTAAATATTCATTTTTGCACAAAAAAATTGTCTTTAACACAATTTAATTTAGTAAACATCCAATAACTCGTTTAGAACTCAATTTTACTTATATATACGTACAGTATATGCTTGTAATATCCAGACAAATTGTACAGCCATTAATGAATTTCATTTTTATCTAATCAAAACTTTTTAATTGTACCACAGTTCAAAATGGTTGTGATGTAATACTGTTTTGATTCTGCCAAGCAGTTGTTTAAATCGAAGGGGATCTGAGGGTACTACAACTGATAAATAAAATAAAGTAAAATAAAATACTGGAATCCAACCTAGGATATTATAGCATAATGTCTGAATCACTGATTCGTCTTATAGATGGGATACCTCCCAAATGACAATGGAAACTAATGAGAAAAAGGGGAGGATTTGAGACAAGGATATAGTCTCCCTAATATAGTCTAAGGGAGAATCAACCACAGTGCAATTCAGAAATATAAATAAACTTTATTGATGAATGCACACAAAATGTAAATGAGTCCAACTGGGGCGGTACTAAGATCCCCCAGATGAGACACGTTCCTCCAGAGTATCAATATCTATAAAAACACTGCATACAATAGAAAAACAACATTGTTATGTTTAAAAAGTGGACATGAGATAAGTACCCCGCTATAACCAACTGAAACATAGAATTGACCCCTCTTGGTCAGAAAGAGTCAAGCATCCAATATATGGAGATAATGGCAGTCCTGTAAAATAGATGCTGTTTAGCTGAAAAGGATCACAAGTTTGTCCCGTCCATAAAAGGACTGTGCGCTGAAATGTCTCCATAGTGGATGTGTACAGCTAATGAGCACCTGCCCGTGATGGTGGTATATTACCACTAAGAGAAATGCACAGAGAAAGGATATACAGTAGTCTATAGTGGAATATATCCTTGATATTCACAGCTGATGCCTAATTGCCCTGAATTGTGGTATGGCACCATGGGATGTAGTACACAGCAAAGAGTGGATATAGATCAAACTGCCAGTCCTTAAATATATCCTGCATATGAAGGGCTGAAAAAAGTCCATCCATAATGGCTGAACAGTGCCACTAAAAGAAGGGGAAAGGGGCACACAGCCCAGTGCATTCCAATGATTCAACAGAGCATCAGACACCTGACATTGGACATGTAGATGCAAAGGTAGAGCACTTTAAATGGCTGAATAAATCACAGTCAGCTATCATGCATTCAGTGCAAGTTCAGCTTTAACCAGGCAGACAGTCTCAGTATAAATGCATATTCAAATTCAAAGGGAACACAGTCTTGTACAAAAGATCCATGAGGGATTCTTACCCTTGCTGAGAGTTAACAGGAACGAACAAGTCTTCTGGACTGCAGCACTCCAAAAAATAAAAGCCTTTATTTTAAAATAAGGCATCCAAAATACATGCTATACATCACGGCACACAGGTCAAAGAAATCCGGCTAACATGTTTCGCACTATGCTAGTGCTTATTCATAGCCTATGAATGGCTATGAATAAGCACTAGCATAGTGCGAAACATGTTAGCCGGATTTCTTTGACCTGTGTGCCGTGATGTATAGCATGTATTTTGGATTCCTTATTTTAAAATAAAGGCTTTTATTTTTTGGAGTGCTGCAGTCCAGAAGACTTGTTCGTTCCTGTTTGCTGTCAATAGCATTGCTTGCACCCTTGGCTGCTGGGAGGAGGTGATTTGAAGGATTTCCACACCTGAGCGGCTCCCTTTCTCCTGTCTCTCACAAATTTCTGGATCTTGCTGAGAATTATCGGTTTGGACCAGTGTCTTTGATCATCCCCTGAGTACAGCGTCTGCGGAGCGTGTCAGCGGGACTGTAGTTACCAGGACACTTGGAAGTCCTAGCAGGCATAGCCGGTAACTGAAAGCATGTCCTGAGACATAGGAGTGTCTGCGTTGGTTCAAAGTGGATGTGTACAGCTAATGAGCAGCTTCCCGTGATGGGCCTACAGTGGCCTGTAGAGGGTGCATGGAATAAGCTGCACCGCAAAGTTAGCTCTGTAGAATCCGGGCTTACAGGATCACACTGCTGACACAGACGGGGTATCAGTCGGTAAAGCGGGGGTTATCTGACATCCACTGCATCGTTACATCGACGCGTTTTGTGATTTTAAACAATCACTTCATCTGGATGTAGTGCATGGGTCATTGTGCTCTTTAAAAAAGGCATCATAGCCAATCAAAAAAAGACCATCCGCACATAAATTATATACTGCCATCTGGTGGTAACAACTGAGACTGCAGAGTGTAAATAGACAGGTATATATAATCTGTTGAATGAGCGGACAGCAGTTTTTAATGTAAGAGATCTCTGCAAATTGCATATATATTTAATTACATCGCTGTCCAATCATAAATCAGACATTTAAACATAAAAGCCTGGCAGAACTGATCATGCTAAACACAGCTTATTTTAAATGAGCTCATGCTGATTCTCTAGTATTACATTATTCCGTCAATATGCTTTACTCACAGAGTTTGTTTGCTAGTGGCAAGGCTATTCACATTGCAAGAGAATTTTCACGTGGCATAGTAAATGAAGTGAAGCTTCAAGTCTGAAGTGCAAACAAAAAATACAATTTTCCTTTATGTATTTTGCACAAATGTGGCCTTGCGCTACTGAGCTCTGTAAAAAAGTAATTTTTTCTTGTTTAATAGTCTTTATTATAGGTTTTATCAGTGAGCACAGTAAAAATTAGAAAAAAAGTTAACAGTGTTCTACAGCCATCTTTGTTTACCAAAAAATGCAAATATACCTTTAGTGAATCAATAAGTCATGAAGTGTCAGAGTCATCCAGGATTATAGACCATTAGGTTGTTTACATTTAATCAAGCATACATATCATGTGTTGTAACTATAAATGAAAAGCTGTTTTTTCTATTAAAGCGTAGAAAGTCTGCTAAATAATAATTAGAGTCTGATACAATGTTTGGTTTCATACCAATATACCCAGGGATGCCACCTTGAAGCAGATTGTTTGTATGAGCCTGAGCTAGAAGACACTGTTTTTTTCATACATGTAATGGGTCTGTATTATGTCTATGGTTTCAATGTAAGGGGGATTATGATCAGACTTTCAGTGTCTTGTTGTTGTTATTCTGGCCACTAGTAGGAGATGAGTAGTGACGTGTCTAAACTAAGGAGGAATGGCATTGAGTCCCAGGTTTAGAAGTGCTAGTCTAGGAGAAGGGGAAAGAAACTGCGTAGTTACTTCTGAGACTGTATCAAAGGTTTTGTTCCAGACTTTATTGAGACGGTTGCAAGACCAGACCATGTGAAGAATGCTGCCAGTATGGACACATTTTCTCCAGCAAGCTGGCAAAGAATAGTTTCCAAATTTGAGAGCCTACGAGGTGTTAGGTATGATCTCAAGGTAATTTTTTGGATGAGTTTCCATTAGGTGGTTCAGCATATAGCTTTATAAATGAAACACAACTCCATGGTCCATTGTGTTTCTAAAATTGGACACCCTAAATCAGTTTCCCACTTTATGTAGGGAGTCGATTTGTTAAATATAGTTTTGTTTTGTAGGAGGTTGTAGAATTAGGAAATACCTTTCTGGTTAGCAAACTCCAATTGCTAGTAGTGCTCAGCGCTCTGATGTAGTATGCCTTGCAGTTTAGGATTTTGCATTAGGCAATGGGCTATTTAGATATATTTATATAATTTAGATGTAGGGGTGGAATTGGACCAGTGTCTTTGTCTGCCTGCAGGTTGAAGAATGGCTTTAATACCCCATATGCATATATATCGTTAACGTATTTAAGTCCTCCTAGTGTCCAGTGATGTAGGTTTAGGTCTGGGATGAAAAGTTTTAGGACAGTGAAAGGTGTGTAGAGGGGTGCACTAAGGGGACCCTGAGTTCGAATTTTCTACAGGCAATAGGTAGGAAGGTATTGGGGAATTGGCAAAAATCAAAAACAAAGGTCACCGCGCAAAACCCAATTGATAAAAAAACAATAAAAATATATAATAACAAAAGTGAATTAATGTGTACAAAAATGTAATTACTGGTAGTTGCCGGATAATCACTGACATGTGTTCCCACATTAAACCATATATATCAAGCTAATAGTGCAGCGCAACCAAAATCATCTCATAAAAATGTAAATACCATTAAATTGCATTATACAAATAAATACTATACCATATACACAATTCATAGAACAATCCCACATTTCTTAATTCATACAGTGAATAAAAATAATATATATGCATACATACATACAGTACATAAATAAATTATAAATAATAATCAATAAAAATTAATGTAACGTCCACCAATATTGTGTATTATGCACAATGATGATAGTGCATATAACATGCATGTACAGAAAAATGTGATCCACCGCTGCGCTTCACCACCTGTTAATGCTGCATCTTACCTCACAGAAAGACACACACAATGGTAAGGTCAGACATAGCCTTTCCAGATCCCTGGGTCATAACAATGCACTAATACTCCAAGAACACATGGAACAGGTCTCCACTCCACAATACAATTTTCCCACTCAGAAGGGAAAATAAGAAATAAAAACTCTCATAGTGTAGTATGCCAACCAATCTAATATTTTATTATCCCAAAAATATTACTCACAGAGAAGGTGCACTCTATAATCCAATGCACTAGATAGATCGTCTGTTTAAAATCCATTGTTATTGCCCCCTAAACATGCACATCCATAGGACAGATATGTTAAAATGGTTGCTCGCCAACTTTCGGGCGTGATGATGTCACATGGTTGCACCCTCTGATGCATTTCGTCATTTCGTCACGTGGCACAGTGAATTCTTTATAGGAAAACCCAAACAGATGTCTTACAGCTCTTTTATACACACCAATAGTATACTTTTTACCGGGCAACCACGGCCATATTTCCGTAGCATGTGCAACAACCACTAGAAGTAAAAAAGTCCTGACACATCACGGCCATATTGCCATAGTCTCCCTTACTGAATACAGGGAAAAATACGAGAAAGACAAGCTCTGTCATAAATACAGAGGTTATATAAAACGCCTTGCTTTCATACATATTAAAATCCTAGGACCATAAATACAATAAAATAATTGAAAAATCCAAATTTTTTGAAAAACACATGCATCTAGATTTTAGCACACATGTTATATGCACTATCATCATTGTGGATAATGCAATGCAATGTTGGTGGACTATACATGAAAAATTGCAGCGACTTCAAAGTAATTCATGCACTACTTTGGTCCGACTTTCATGCAACTTGAGAGCCAAAGACTTCAATGTTAACCCTCAAAAGTAGCATGAAAGTCGTACCTGAATGTTATACAATGCAACAGTTGTCCACTATCACTGGTCAAAGCCAAAGTTGTATCCAAGTTGCACCCATCCAAAGATGCATCAAAGTTGCACCAAAATTGCACTCCAAAGTCGGCGCAACTTTGGAGTCATACAAGTGTGAATGGAGCCTAAAGCCCTGTACACACGATCGGATATCCTATGGATTCAAATCCGATTTTTCCATCGGAATTCCGATGAAGCTGACTTCCATCAGTCTTGCCTATACACCATCAGTCAAAAATCTGACCGTCCCAAACGCAGTGACGTAAAACACTCAGACGAGCCGAGAAAAATGAAGTTCAATGCTTCTGAGAATGCGTCGACTTGATTCTGAGCATGCGTGGGCTTTTTCACCGATGGAGTTCCACACAGACGATCGGAATTTGCTATCATTTTTTTTTCCATCGGATAAATTTAAAACATGTTCTATTTTTTCTCACCAATGGAAAAAAGACCGATGGGGCCCATGCACATTGGTTTGTCCGATGAAAAAAGTCCATCGGACTGTTTTCATCTGTAAAACCGATCGTGTGTACAGGGCATTAAGGTGAGTTTTGAGTAGAGGAATCCGTCCAGGTAAGGTAAGGAAAATCTAAAAAACATGGAAAAGAACCCTATAAGTCTCCCCACTAGTTAGAACTGAAAATGCAACAGATTCCTATACAATATTTTATAACTAAGTTACTGTTCCGAAAGTGTGTTTTAGCTCTAATTATAATAAAGAAAATATGCACAAAACCACTATAATTTCCCTTTAAAATCTTAATTAAGAAAGCACACAGAAGCTACACATAAGCCTGCTTAAGATACTGTTCACTGAATTTAATAAATAGATAATAGTATACAGAGCATGGTTATTTTCTATAGTCCTGTTCAGGGCCACTGTTATAAATCATGGGGCCCCGTAAAGCCCACCTGATGGGGCCCCCTTTGACCCTGCCCTCGGCCCCACCCCTGGCCCCACCTCTGACCCTGCCTCAAAAGTTGCGGGGGGGACATATGGTGCAATGAATGTGGAAGTAATCGGGTGGTTTCAGAGCGGCTCGTATTACTTCCACATGAAACTAGACATGTGCATTCGTTTTCGTCCGAATGCATTTTCGTCCGAATTTCAGCTATTTTCGTTATCGTTTTAACAAACGAAAACGAAAGCACAGAATCCGAAAACCGAAAGATCCGACATAAACAAATGCTTTATTTTCGTTTTCGTTGCTACAACAGTTCGATATAGATAGGAGATTCAACGTGATGCTGACAATAACAATCTCTGTCTATCAAACCTGTGGTCGAATGTGCCTAACCTTAACTCTATTAGTCCAAGATTATTCTACATAGGAGAGAAAAGATTCGACATTATAGAGAGAAAAGATTCGACATAGGAGAGAAAGATTCGACATAGGAGAGAAAAGATTCGACATAGGAGAGAAAAGATTCGACATAGGAGAGAAAAGATTCGACATTATAGAGAGAAAAGATTCGACATAGGAGAGAAAAGATTTGACATAGGAGAGAAAAGATTTGTTATTATAGAGAGAAAAGATTCGACCTAGAGAGAAAAGATCACTGCTGGAATTGGGTGGGGGAAGTAAAATAAAAAATAAAGTTGATGATGAATGTTATTGGCTGATTGTAACCAAAGAGGAGGAGCAGTAAAATAGCTAGAATGACGAAGATTCGACAAAGCATCGAAAGTTTGAAGATTCGACGGTGCAGCAAAACTGTACGACGCTGCAATCGTACATTTCCGGTCAAATGCATCCGCCCATAGGCTATAGAAGAATTCTAATGTTGGTTGACTAGTAATAGTAATGAATAAATATAATTATTACTAGTCATACAACATTAGAATTCTTCTATAGCTTGTGGGCGGAACATTCGACCGGAAATGTATGATTGAGGCGTCGTACAGTTTCACTGCTCCGTCGAATCTTCTTTGAACATTCGACAGACACCATGAGCCTTCAATGACAGATTCGACCTTAATTAATTCAGATTTTCGGACGAATGCAATTTCTAACGAAAAACGAAATAAATAAAAACGAATTTCGGGAGTAACTAAATAAATGTATTTTTCGGATGAAAACGAAATTCCGAAACAAAATATTTCAGTGTGCACATGTCTACATGAAACCTGACAGCTGCCTTTACAAGTATACACACACTCCTTGCTGCTGTATGCAGCCAGAAATGTGTGTATGTGTTAAAAAAAGACATGCTTGCATGGCCTCAGCTCCGTTTTAAAATGGCGTGGTTAAAGGGGAGTGGTTGAGGGGCTGTAAAAACACAGCTCAGCTGTGCGTGTTTACTCCCCCCCCAAACACAAGTGTGCAGTAGCATCTTACAATGCCTTGTGATCTTTAGGCCTCATGCACATGATTCCAAACGCCCCTCCATGTTATCCTGTGTTTATGCACACATAGACTTTTGGAATCTTTTAGTGGCAGGGGCATTTACAGACAGGTAAAAAAACAGGGCCATTGCGTACAGGAGCAGCAGTGTTTTGGCTAAAAAAACGCTTGATGCGTGTAAATGTGCCTAAATGCGTATTAACACTAGGCGCGTTTAGCGCTTGAACATTAATTAATTTCAATGGCCAGAATAAATCATTGTCCTGGCCAATGAAATGAACGCCCAAGTGCTTGACGCCTGTAAATGAGCCTAAATGCTCGTACGGGCGTTAGACACTTTTACCAGCGTCAGGCGTTTTTTTTTTCTAGCAAAAAGCTGCTGCCAAGAGGAGGGGTGTTCTTATAACCTCCTGTGTGCATGAGGCCTTATAGCATTAGGATAATCATTCACACAGCACACAAGGTGCTCTATGGCTCTATCACAGTGTACCACATGCTGTTGTGTGCTGACTTTGCTATGGCTGTACTGTGCTACAATCTGTAACACACAGTACAGCCATAAAGTAACAAAGTCAGCAGACAACAGCCATGTGACACCCTGTGATAGAGCCATAGAGCACCTTGTGTGCTGTGTGAATGATTATCATAAGGCACTGTGAGGATATGGATGATTCTGCTAAGATTACAGTGAACACTTCACTCACTGTGTGTTGCCCAGTGCGTGCCTCGCTACCCTCCGCCGCCGTCAGGATTAGTTTTGCCGTTCCCTCCCTGTCAGCTGTCTCATATCAGTCCTTGAAAGAGTGGAGCAGGTAAATCACTGTATGGATCACTCTGCCAAGCACCAGGGAAGAGCGGCTGGAACTATAGAGCATGCGGCTGGGCGTAGGTTTGTGTACCTCCGCCCGCAAATGGAAAAATAGTCCCTCCCCAGCGCCCACCTCCTGAGTGCCTCTGTTCAGGGGCCCAGGAAAATATACTTATACACTCCCTAAGCCAGTAGGAGTGGGGGTGTCATTTATTCAGCCTTGTTATTTTGGTTTGAATGAAATGCACCATAAAGCTGTCCGGGCCCCCCTGATGAGCTGATAGGGCCCTGGCCCGGTACAACAGGGCTGGTTGTACTGCCCTATCAGTGGCCCTGGTCCTGTTTAGTTTTTCAAGCAGTTTGCTGATAAGTCTCTTATTCTTTTACTTTCCTATTCTTTTTACTTCCTTCTAACAGCAGTGCAACAAGTGAGGCTTTGAACTTGAGAGACTTATGTCTTTGTTCAGACATAATCTATTTGCGGCTATGTAACTTACTCACTCATAACTAATGATCATTAAGAATATATTAGATTTAGTTTTTATTTCAATGACAAAGAAATTTGAAATAATTTCAAAAGTAATAACTGTATGTAATCTTTGTTATAAATTATACCATTCTTTCATTAATGAAGTCAAGTATGTTTAATATGCTAATAATTATTTTTGAACTCTTCGTAGTTCATTTGTATAATATTCCCTTTGTGGTTGCTAGCCCAGCAGTTACTAAATAGTCTTATGATAATTGCATTTTATGTCACATAAAATGATATGAAATGGCGTGTAAAAAAAATGCAATATTGCTTTTTTTTGCAATAATTTGTCATAACCAAACGTTAAGCTGCAGTTAAATTTTTGACTTTTTGAATTACAATTTTGGCTTTCAAGTAAGAGCCTTATGTAAAGTCATGTGCACTGTTGCACTATTGAATTTGATCTTTATGCAACTTTCTCCCAATATGTGTAGTTTATTTCTGATGTATGCAAAGTGATAGGATTGTTTCTTATATGATGAAAAATTGGAGAGTTACCTATTGTCTTTATAATATCTCAGATAATAATATCACATATTTATACACCCTGACAAATATTAACTACAAAATATCTTTGATAGCAAAGAGCACCTGCAGCCTTATAATCTTATTCTCATCCTCTACTTTAGCCAACCATTGCTAACATTACTCAGAACTGTTCCATTTCTTAAACAGTGCATAACCAGCATCAGTCACGCCATTTACCGTATATACTCAAGTATAAGCCGACCCGAATATAAGCCGAGGCACCTAATTTTACCACAAAAAAATGAGAAAACGTATTGACTCGAGTGTAAGCCTAGGGTGTCCATCTGCATGCCTCACTGTGCCTCACTGTGTCCATGCGCGTCGGGACCCTTCGGGGTAAGACTGCGCTATATTAAGATACCTCTCAACTCAACTCAACTCATGTGCATTCCTCACTGTGCCTCAATGTGTCCATGCCTCACTGTGCCTTACTGTGTTCATGCCTTACTGTGTCCATGCCTCACTGTGCCCATGCCTCATTGTGCCCATGCCTCACTGTCACTGTGCCCATGCCTCACTGTGTCCATGCCTCACTGTGGCCAATCTCCTTACCTGATCTCCGGCGCTGTGTGACTAGACTGACTTTTAACATGGGAGTCTATGGAAGGGGTGCTCGGGTTTGAAAAATCGGTGCTCCCCGGCTGTAGGTCCCTTGGACAAAAAACTTTTCACACTTGTAGAGGAAGAGTGGGGCTACATGTGTGACAATTTTGGGGTCCAGGGGACCTACGACTGGCCAGGATCAGGTGCACAAAGTTGAAGATGGACACAGACTCGAGTATAAGCCGAGGGGGGCATTTTCAGCACAAAAAAAGTGCCGAAAAACCCGGCTTATACTCGAGTATATACGGTACATAAACCTTACCATACACGAACACTTAAAAAATCTTTCACTTGACCCCTAAAATTAATAATAGTAATTTTTTGATTGTCTGTCAAATGAAAACCAGACTGGAACCTAATTACCTTTTGTTATGATGTGTTTGCACAACAGTGAATTGTTCTTCAGGGTTTATGCAGCAGGTGACTTTGGCACTCATAGCCAAAGAACAAATAAGCATGTGTAACATTTTTGCAGGAGAAAAAAATATCTTTCACAAGATAATTAAGAAAAGGATGGGTATGTCCAAAGCAATTATTCTATTGCTCCATATGTTGTTTGACTGAACATAATTAAAGGAGAAAGCCAGCGTATCTGTGTCTCATACCATTTAATTTGTTTTTGTATTTGTCGGTGGTGGCCTATGGAAGCCAGCCAGATAATGATGCATAGACTGTACTGAGTGGAATGCATGCCATGCACCATATAGCCTAAAAGCTACATTCTGGGACAATTTCTAAGGCATCCTACCAGGCCTTTTTTTTTTCTTTACCTTGTGAAGCTAGCTCTTATCCCTGAAAGTGATTGTAAAGGCAGAAGGTTTTTTATCTTAATACATTATATGCATTAGGATAAAAAGCCTTCTGTGTGCAGCAGCCCCTCTCAGCCCCCCTAACACTTACCAGCTAGATCCAGCGATGTTGTAGGATTGTCTCAGCTGCTCGGGACTCCCCTCCTCATTGGCTGAGACCACTGGCTCTCACTGATGTCAATCAAAGTCAGCCCATCAGAAGAGAAAGGGGGCGGCCTGGTCCATGACTCCATGTCTGAATGGACACAGGAAGCTGTGGCTCGGCTTGGGTGCCCCCATAGCAAGCTGCATGCTGTGGGGGCACTCAACAGGAGGGAGGTGCCCGGAGAGCCAAAGAGGGACCCGAGAAGAGAAGGATCCGGGCTGCTCTGGGCAAATCCACTGCACATAGCAGGTAAGAATAACATGTTTGTTATTTTTAACTAAAAAGAAATGAGACTTTACAATCACCTTAAGCTCCCCCCCCCCTGTCCAGATTCATAGCCATCAATATTTCTGGGTGTAAAAGCCATTAATCCAGTGCTGCAATGTAGCCCAAGACCACTGGTCCCCAAAACTCACCTCTGCTGAC
This sequence comes from Rana muscosa, assembly GCA_029206835.1. Taxonomy (NCBI): domain Eukaryota; kingdom Metazoa; phylum Chordata; class Amphibia; order Anura; family Ranidae; genus Rana; species Rana muscosa. The sequence goes on from CM055116.1 coordinate 295,471,995, forward strand.
ATCAGTCTTCATCTGGATCCTGACCACCATAGGAGGTATCCATGTCACACAGGCAGTGGCATGGACACACGAAGAAGGACTGATGCTGGAAGTAGACAGAGAAGGAGAAGACTTGGATTGGAGTGTCACGTGACTACAGTGCACAGTGACTATAGTATACAGTAGCTTCTACTAATATTACCTATACCTATTACAAGTGTGAGTTTGTACTATATAAGTTCCACTTATGTGGAAAACTGTTTAATATTAAAGTACAGTATACAGCTGCAAAAAAAAGTATGTGAACCCTTTTGGAATGATATGGATTTCTGCACAAATTGGTCATAAAATGTGATCTGATATTCATCTAAGTCACAACAATAGACAATCACAGTCTGCTTAAACTAATAACACACAAAGAATTAAATGTTACCATGTTTTTATTGAACACACCATGTAAACATTCACAGTGCCGGTGGAAAAAGTATGTGAACCCCTAGACTAATGAGATCTCCAAGAGCTAATTGGAGTGAGGTGTCAGCCAACTGGAGTCCAATCAATGAGATGAGATTGGAGGTGTTGGTTACAGCTGCTCTGTCCTATAAAAAACACACACCAGTTCTGGGTTTGCTTTTCACAAGAAGTATTGCCTGATGTGAATGATGCCTCGCACAAAAGAGCTCTCAGAAGACCTACGATTAAGATTTGTTGACTTGCATAAAGCTGGAAAGGGTTATAAAAGTATCTCAAAAAGCCTTGCTGTTCATTAGTCCATGGTAAGACAAATTGTCTATAAATGGAGACTAGGAGTGGGCGTCCTGTAAAGATGACTGCAAGAGCACAGCGCAGACTGCTCAATGAGGTGAAGAAGAATCCTAGAGTGTCAGCTAAAGATTTACAAAAGTCTCTGGCATATGCTAACATCCCTGTTAGCGAATCTACGATATGTAAAACACTAAACAAAAATGGATTTGATGGGAGGATACCACAGAGGAAGCCACTGCTGTCCAAAAAAAACATTGCTACACGTTTACAGTTTGCACCTGGATGTTCCACAGCAGTACTGGCAAAATATTCTGTGGACAGATGAAACCAAAGTTGAGTTGTTTGGAAGAAACACACAACACTATGTGTGGAGAAAAAGAGGCACAGCACACCAACATCAAAACCTCATCCCAACTGTGAAGTATGGTGGTGGGGGCATCATGGTTTGGGGCTGCTTTGCTGCGTCAGAGCCTGGACGGATTGCTATCATCAAAGGAAAAATGTATTCCCAAGTTTATCAAGACATTTTGCAGGAGAACTTAAGGCCATCTGTCCACCAGCTGAAGCTCAACAGAAGATGGGTGTTGCAACAGGACAAAGACCCAAAGCATAGAAGTAAATCAACAACAGAATGGCTTAGACAGAAGAAAATACACCTTCTGGAGTGGCCCAGTCAGAGTCCTGACCTCAGCCTGATTGAGATGCTGTGGCATGACCTCAAGAAAGCGATTCACACCAGACATCCCAAGAATATTGCTGAACTGAAACAGTTCTGTAAAGAGGAATGGTCAAGAATAGAATTGAGCGGACACCTGGATGTTTGGGTTCGACGGGTTCGGCCGAACTTCGGTAAAAAGTTTGAGTTCTGGACCGAACTTGACCCGAACTTGACTCCGAACCTGAACCCCATTGTTTCCCGTGCTTAGAACTGTCCCTGCATAAAGTGTCATTTCTGAAGGAAAAAAATCGACAATGAATTGTCGGCTCCCGGCAATACATAGAAAAGTCATTGATAAAAAAAAAAAGCGTGGGGGTTCCCCCAAATTCAATTACCAGGCCCTTCAGGGCTGGTATGGATTTTAAGGGGAACTCCACCCCCAAAAATCCAGACCAGACCCTTTATCCGAGCACGCAACCTGGCAGGCCACAGGAAAAGAGGGGGGAACGAGAGAGCGCTCCCCCCCTCCTGCCTTCCTGAACCGTACCAGGCCACATGCCCTCAACATGGGGAGGATGTCCCCATGTTAATGGGGACAAGGGCCTCATCCCCACAACCCTTGCCCTGTGGTTGTGGGGGTCTGCAGGCGGGGGGCTTATCGGAATCTGGAAGACCCCTTTAACAAAGGGGACCCCCAGATCCCGCCCCCCCATGTGAATTGGTAATGGGGTACATTGTACCCCTACCATTTCACAAAGAAAGTGTAATAAATTGTAAAAAAAATACACAGACACCATTGGGAAAGTCCTTTATTAAAAATTAAAAAAATAAAAATAAAAAAAAACATTCCAGCGATGAAATCCAGTGTCCCGTGGCGATCTTGATGTCCAGCGCTGTCCAGACGAAATGTCATTGGCTGAGCCTGAGCGGACCTGATGGGGAACTTCCTCGGCAGTGTATTAAATGAATAGACCCGCTCCTTCTAAAGTTCCCCATCAGGTCCGCTCAGCCAATGACGTAGTGTAAGGACCTGATGCGGAACGTGAGAAGGGGCGGGTCTATTCATGTATTATACTGCGGAGGAAGTTCCCCATCAGGTCCGCTCATCCAATGACGTAGGCGGGGTCTGACATACGAGGGGGCGGACCTGATGGCGAACTTCAACCACAGTTTAATACATGAATAGACCCGCCCCTTCTCACGTTCCGCATCAGGTCCTCAGCCTTACACCTACGTCATTGGCTGAGCGGACCTGATGGGGAACTTTAGAAGGGGCGGGTCTATTCATTTAATACACTGCCGAGGAAGTTCCCCATCAGGTCCGCTCAGGCTCAGCCAATGACATTTCGGTTCAGGAGGGGGGGCGCTCTCTTGTCCCCCCTCTTTTCCTGCTGCCTGCCAGGTTGCGTGCTTGGATAAAGGGCCTGGTACGGATATTTGGGGGAACCGCACGCATTTTTTTTTAAATTTGCGGCAGGGTTCCCCATAATATCCATACCATACCTGAAGGGCCTGGTAATTGAATTTGGGGGAGCCCCCACGCTTTTTTTTTTTTATCAATGACTTTTCTATGTATTGCCGGGAGCCGACAATTCATTAATAGCCGCGAGTGAGTTTTAAATGACTTTTTTTCCTTCAGAAATGACACTTTGTGCAGGGACAGTTCTAAGCACGGGAAACAAGCACGACTTTACATTCATATTGCCGAACACCGGACCGAACCCGAACATACAGTCAATTGTTCGGGTTCGGGTCCGGGACCCCAAAACCCAAAGGTTCGGTACGGACCCGAACTTTACAGTTCGGGTCCGCTCAACCCTAGTCAAGAATTACTCCTGACCATTGTGCACGTCTGATCTGCAACTACAGGAAACAATTGGTTGAAGTTATTGCTGCCAAAAGAGGTTCAACCAGTTATTAAATCCAAGGGTTCACATACTTTTTCCACATGCACTGTGAATGTTTGTATGGTGTGTTCAATAAAAACATGGTAACATTTAATTCTTTGTGTGTTATTAGTTTAAGCAGACTGTGATTGTCTATTGTTGTGACTTAGATGAAGATCAGATCACATTTTATGACCAATTTGTGCAGAAATCCATATCATTCCAAAAGGGTTCACATACTTTTTTTTTGCAACTGTATAATAGTTTTTTTTTTTTTTTTTTTCAGAAATAAAAGTTATTTCCAAGCAATGATGGCAATGACTTGCAAAGTGTAATGCAATTGATATTGTGTGGAATATCTTGTCAGTGTTGTCACTGCTTTGGAGGGGATTGAATAGAACTCTGCTTTCAGTGTAAAGTCTCTTTTTGCCAATATCTTTACTGCCAATGGCTTTTTTATCCAAACGATTTTTAACCAATGCTTTGTAGTACTGTCTGGATCCCCATTGTAAAGCTGTTTAAAATACAAATACTGGCCAAAAATCTGTTTGGAAAGTCGACATACACTACTAGTACGCATTACTTGGAGTGCAGTGTAGCATACCAGTGAAAGTTTTAACGCTGTGACCTGATTACCCTACCTGGACTCGATCCAAATGTATCTCTTTCAGGGAATTGTGCTTTTAGCAGATCATGGCTGAGAGCATTTGTGATGGACATTACTTTTTATTGGACTTTTGTGTGGCAAGTCTATCATCTGTAAGAGTCTGTAGAAATGAAAACAAAGTAAGAGTACAACATACTATCATTTATTGTTTTCCTAGATTGCAAGATGCACGTTTTTCAAAAATATGCATCTCTGATCAAGGATAAAAAGCAAACTTCAATCAACTGTATTTAACTTGTACATAAAAAGAAACATTACTATTATTATTATTATTATTAGAATTATTATAATACAGGATTTATATAGTGCCAACATCTAGATTTAACAACTATTTTCAGTTGTTGGTGGTTGCCTTATGTGATTAAAATGATGAAAATAACACCTTTGTATCTTGTGCAGCCTACAAACACTGCACTCAAATATTTCTAAAATTGAATTAGTCACAAGGCCTGCATTTGCTATGAAAGAATTTGTGGGGATTTGCTTTAGGTAATGTGGAAAATACCAATATATGGACTTTTTGTACTAATGCACACTCAGATGTAAATCAGGCAGCAAATATAGGAAGAAAGAAATACAGAAAGAAATACAGAGTAACAGCATTCAGCTATCCCTGTCTCCTTTGCAACCTTCCAATTGTTTGGTTGTACATTCAAGTGTGAGCTCAGCTAATAAGATCGTTGACATTTTGACACTGAGGGGGTAATTTACTATAGCGCCGCGGCGCTAATTAGCACAAATTGCTGCGAATTCGCGCTAATTAGCGCAAATTGCCGCAAATTCGTGCTAATTAGCGCAAATCGCAGCAATTTGTGCTAATTAGCGCTAAAACGGTATTCACTATAGCGCTGGAGAAAAAATACTTACCAAAATCGAATTTACTATAGCTCCCAGAATCCAAATAGCGCCCAAATCCTTACTCTACCAAAAGCTGGAGTTGTGCACATGGAAATAATGTTTACAGCGTGATATAATTGCCTAAATGGTACTGAAATATGCGGTATATTATTTAAAGATAATCTGCTTTTAAACTGTGTGAAAAAGTGATTTCTACACTGAAATATCTTTAAAAGTCTGAGAAGTAAAAAATTGCCCGTTTTTGGACAACTATTTGCAAGCTAAACTGAGCATGCCCAGAGCTAATATAACTCAAATTTTAACTCAAGTGACTTTTTTCACAAGAGTTATAGAAATGAGAGCTAATTAAACAGCATGTTTTGGACGTGAAAATCTGCTCTATTTTAGTCCAATGCAAGTTTTAACCATTGATTCTAATGATACAATTGTAACTTTCACAAATAAATCCTTTTAATGTTGAGATGAAATGTATCTTTCTCTGAAATTTCCTTTGCAACAATGTTGATTCTAATTAAAATATTTTGTTTTTAAAGAAAGCTAGAATGTGGAATGTTTTGATAAAATATATTTTTCTCTGTCACTTTCACTAGTTACTCTCCATCTCACAACAATATTTACCCAAACTCACACAGGTGTCTTTACAAAGCACAAACAATACTATTGCTGATGCAAATTTAAAATTAGTCACTTTTTTTGTGCTTTTTATAATTTCTAAATAATCATAATTTGAGCCCCAAAAATCTGATATGTGTTCCAACATCAGAAATCAAAATGTAATTCCCCAAAATTTGAGGGTAATATCACTATTCTAAACTCACCCCCCAAAAAAACACCAAATATCACAGAATAAATCAAGAAGAAGAACTCTTGAGCAATGTAATTCCATCACCTGTATGTCCAAAGTAATGCAGTATTTATGTGTATTTACATGTAGGAGGATTCCACATGTGGCAGCTCTGTGGCTTAGAGGTTAGAACTTCTGCTTAGCATCCCTTAGTGTCTGGGTTCAAATCCCAAGCATGCTGCTTCATGTAGAGAAGTTGTCTCATCTCCCAGGTCCTAAAACTATGTCTAAATGTTGTATTTATGTGTAGGAGGGTTCCACCACCATTGTAAATCTTGCCAGATACAAAATTTAGCCCAAAGTATTGGCCTTTACACACACATGAACTTTAATGGCAGCCCAGTCTTATTCCGTAGGGTTAAAATTTGATTTGGCCCACCCTTTGCAACTAGAACAGCTTCTGGGAAGGCTGGGAAGGCTGTCCACAAGGTTTAGTGTGTCTATGGGAATGTTTGATCATTCTTCCAGAAGTGCATTTGTGAGGCCAGGTGCTGATGTTGGATGAGAAGGCCTGGCTCGCAGTCTCTGCTCTAATTCATTCCAAAGTTATTTCACCTGATGGGCAGGAACAAATAATACTATTTGCAACCTTGGCTATGTGCATCAAATCTCCAACTACAGGCCAAAGATCCAAGACCATTTGCATGCACATAAACAAAGTAACAGTTTTCTAAGCATATGTACCTGTGCAGTGTAAACCTTCAACTCTTCTGGGAAGGCTGTTCACAAGGTTTAGGAGTGTGTCTATGGGAATGTTTGACCATTCTTCCAAGTGCATCAGGCACTGATGTTGGACGAGAAGGCTTGGCCTGCAGTCTCCGCTCTAATTCATCCCCAAGGTGTTCTATCGGGTTGAGGTCAGGACTCTGTGCAGGCCAGTCAAGTTTCTCTCTCCTAAACTCACTCATCCATGTCTTTATGGACCTTGCTTTGTGCACTGGTGTGCAGTCATGTTGAAACAGGAAGGGGCCATCCCCAAACTGTTCCCACAAAGTTGGGAGCATGAAATTGTCCAAAATGTCTCAGTATGCTGATGCCTTAAGAGTTCCCTTCACTGGAACTAAGGGGCCAAGCCCAACCCCTGAAAAACAACCCCACACCATAATCCCCCTCCACAAAATGATTTGGACCAGTGCACAAAGCAAGGTCCATAAAGACATAGATGAGTGAGTTCGGGGTGGAGGAACTTGACTGGCCTGGACAGAGTCCTGACCTCAACCCGATAGAACACCTTGGGGATGAATTAGAGCGGAGACTGCAGGCCAGGCCTTCTCGTCCAACATCAGTGCCTGATGCACTTGGAAGAATGGTCAAACATTCCCATAGACACACTCCTAAACCTTGTGAACAGCCTTCCCAGAAGAGTTGAAGGTTTACACTGCACAGGTACATATGCTTAGAAAACTGTTACTTTGTTTATGTGCATGCAAATGGTCTTGGATCTTTGGCCTGTAGTTGGAGATTTGATGCACATAGCCAAGGTTGCAAATAGTATTATTTGTTCCTGCCCATCAGGTGAAATAACTTTAGACATACACGAAGAGACAGATTGAAAGATACTGGTGGGCGTGTACTTCTAGTGGGCGTGTACTTCTATTGGGCGTGTGTCAGTTTGCTAGCAATACAACCTCTCTTATATAAAGGCCTGCAGTATGGGGGATCGTTTGGTCTGAGAAGGCCAGGTTTTTTGCTGTGATTTGTGGGGGGAGAAGGAATGATATTGTGCAGATTGACAAACCCCCCAACTAGTGTTATTTGCTGAAATTATTGTGCATTTTTTCAATCAAAAATTGTGTGTGTATTGTTCCTGTCTGACGAAGCAAAATCGTTTGGAAGCATCTGCTGACCTTCTACTCTTGGATCTCATTGCTTAATCATGTACACAGAAATGCAGCTTCCAGCAGAACATGGTCACCAATGTATGTATATGTGGATTGTGGGGTGGGGGTGGGTGTTTTAAACATGTCTTTTTTATTATTATGTTGGAATGCTTTGTAAGAATAATGACTTGAGTATGTTTCTATAATCTTGCAGATAAAAATGTGATGTGTTGCCCGTTATACACTAAAAGTAAAGCTGTGTGCACTCTAAGGTTTTGACAAATTTTAGATTGAAAGCTCCTATGAGCAGGGCCCTTAAAATCCAATTGCTAAATGTAGCACCATGTATCCTGTCCAAATTTTTTTGAAGCTAGTAAATGAATGGACCTAATTTTGTTTCTGCTAGCAAAATAAAAGTACGTTATTGAGCTTTGGTGTGTGTGCTTTTTTTTTTTTTTGGCAAAGTGCAAAATCCTTAATATTTTATTTCTATATGGATTTGTGCACCAAAAAATCTCTTTGCCCTTGTTCACATTGATGCTACTTTGAAATTGCGCTACTTCACTTAAGCTAGCGCGATTTTAGGTACTACTTGATAGACATCTGTGTGGCTTCATACACAAATGTCTATTGAAGTCGCACCTGAAATTGGCAAAAGTAGTGCAGGAACTACTTTTGGAAATCAGTGCGGCGCCACAAAATTGGGGTTGCATCGATTGGAACAGTGCCATTGCCACCAATAGTCATGCGATTTGATTTCTGAAAGTGCATGACAAATCGCCCCAATGTAAACCTAGGCTTCAGCACACCTGCAAGTAAATGATAAAGGTGGAATCTTTATAACAGCTGTGGAGAATTGCAGGTAATGAATTCAGCTGGAGGATAGGCAGTGTTGTATGTGTCAGCTCTGGTTCACATTGGTGCGATTTGACATGTCAGATCGGTGGCAATTGCGCTGTTCTAATTGGTGTAATTTGTATTGATATAAGTGCAGAAACCTGCACAGATGTCTCTGATGTCCCACCCCCCCCCCTCCTGCAGTCGGGACTGACATGCGGGAATGAAAATCGTATGAGTTCAGCTGAATAATTTCCTCCCGCTGTCAGTGTGAAGCAGGGCTCAAACTGGGCCTTTTGCCTTTGTAATTCACCTGCTGCTATGGCAGAGACCCCATTCCTTTTCAAACTCCCTTAAGTTTACCTTCAAATATCATACGTAGAAATACAGATTTGCATATCTGCAAATAATCAAAAATAATAAATTCTAAGTGTGATTGAGATCAAATATTCGCAGCTGCAATCAACAGAGCGTGGTTTCACCTCCTGACCCAGAAATGAGTCATTGTAATCACCCGGAAGTTCCTGTGCTGGTCAGGATCTCCATCTAGCTGGACATGGCGAGCTCCCTCTTTTTAGCATAGAGGAAGTGCTGCTGATTTGCCGGGTAAGTGTAGGATATGTACTTGTGCTTACCCAAGGTGGGGTGGATTTGGTGTGGGTGGGCTTCATTGATTTGTTTGGTATCACTACACATTTGCTTCTGGCCCATGTGCACACATCACTACTTCCTGCATTTGTTCTGCTGATATAAATCAGTAAGGACTATGCAAGTATAAATGAGAGCTCCTTTCTATTAAAATATATAAGACTTGAGTCACAGTTGGGCGACTTTTCATGATTCTCAATGATAACCATTCATATCTGTGCTACTTTAAGTCAGACCAACTTCAAAGTAGTCCTTGTACTACTTTGGTGTGACTTTTAGGCTCGGTTTCCACTAGTGCGACTTGTCATGCAACTTGGGACTGCAAAGTCGCATGACATGTCATACCCTATGATTTCCAATGAGTATGGTTCATATCTGTGCGACATCAAAGTAGTCTCTGCACTACTTTGGACCCACTTTGATACAACTTGAGGTCCATAGACCTCAAGAATATACAGGCATTGCTCCAAGTCGCATCAAAATCACGGCAAAAAATTGCGGCAAAATCATGCGAATTTAGGGTCGCAATAGTGAAAACAGAGCCTCATGTGACTTGAGGTACATAGGGCGCAATATTACACAGGCATTCCCAGAAGTTGGGGCCAAGTTGCAGCGACAAAGTGGCAGCAAATTAGGGTGACGTTCAGGTCGCAGCAGTGTGAAAGAGATTCAAGGAAATCTTTAAATTTGGCCCTATTGTCACTTGTGCATCCTGAAAGTGGGGAAAATTCATCCCTGCACTACCTTGGTTTGACTTTGATGCGATTTGAGGTCCATACACCACAAGATAACAGACATTGCTTCAAGTCATGGCAAAGCTGTGCAATTTTAAGGTCGCACAAGTGCAAATGGGGCTTTATTCAAAGGTGTTATTTAATCTCATTAGGTTACTTTCACACTTATGTGACTTTTCATGCAGCTTTGGACCTCAGAGTCGCATTAAAAGTTCCCCCCCCCCCCCCCCATGAGTTCCATTCATATCTATGCAACTTCACCCATGTTCACCTAGCTCTGAATTGACATGTCAAATTGCAGGCCAAATCGGCGCCTATTGACGGCAATAGAACTGTCCGAATTGGTGCAACGCCACACAGATTCCCAAAAGTATTTCCTACACTACTTTGGGCGACTTCAGGAGGCGATTTCTTACCTCCCAACTTTTTGAGATGGGTATAAGGAACAACTATTAGCAAAAGTATGTAGGCATAGTACACACCTCCTAAAACACCTTCTTAAAGGAGAATTATTAAAAAAAATATATATATATTAGTTAAACCCCCAAGTGCTTTTTTTTAACAATAATATCCCTTTAGATTGGCTTTGAGAATTTACAAACAAAGCAATTTAGAAATTAGATGAAAGGTTTAGCGCTGGGAAACACTTTTTTAAAGATAAAATTTGCATTTTATATCAAACTATACAGATCAGAACAAAATGAGGGACAAATAAGGAGGAAAGAGGGACAGAGGGACTTTGGTCCAAATCAGGGACAGTTGAGACCTATGGGATTTCACTTGACATCTGTGCAGGAAAGTGCACTGATGTCTCTGAAATCGCTCACAAAGTCGGGCTGAGGCCCCTTTCACACTTGAGCGACTTTTCCTGAGACTTTGGTCATCAGAGTTGCATGACAAGTCATACCCCATGATTTTCAATGTGTACCATTTATTTCTGTGAAACTTCAAGTCACACCGACTTCAAAGTAGTCCCTGTACTACTTTGGTATGACTTTGATACGAGTTGACAGGCATTCCCTGGGATCGCAGAAAAAATGCAGACGGAAGTTTGCGCGCCTTTCCCTGCGACTCCTGCGTCCATAGACCTCAAGATTACACAGGCATTGCTTAAAGTCGCATCAAAATCACACAAATTTCAGGTCGCACAAGTGTGAAAGGGGCCTAAGTCACTGTGCTGAGTACTATTATACCTAGAATATAAAGTAGTCCCACCATCAAACACTCAGCAGCATATGCTGAAAAGAGGCGAATGCCTATTAGACAATGCCACATCAGCATGAGCATGGTTGTTACAATAATATTAAAGTGGTTGTAAACCCACTTAGACAACTTGCATCTATAGGTAAGCCTAGATTAAGGCTTACCTGTAGGTGCAAGAAATATCTCCTTAACCTACACACACTAGTAGATGTTTGTGCTATGCTCAATAGTCTAGTGGTCAGCACTTCTACCTTGAAAAACTCAGGCTTCGAAGCACTCATGGGTTCAAATCCCACAGCGAGATACTAAAAGATTGTATTGGTGAAATAAGGCAAATGCCTATTAGCCAATTAGCCAAAGCAGCATATGCTGAAAATAGGTGAATGCCAATTAGCCAATGCACTTTTATTCAATAATATTATGGTGTGGACTTCCAAACATCACACACTAGCTAACGGGCAGTTTACATTTCTTTGTTTGTTTATTTTAATTTGCTTGTGCAAATAATAAACATAGCTGTTGGATGGTAGGTTGGCTGGTATTTGAACTTGTAACATGAGAGCTGTATAGACATGGGAGCAGACCACTAAGCCATTGTGCTAACTACGAGACCTGCATAATAGTGTAGTATGATTAAAGAATGAACATAAATAATTACCGCTTTATAGCCACCTAAATGAAAAAATAAAAACATGAAAAAAACAACATACAACAAATAGGTAACTTAAATGTTTAAGACATGTAATTTTACATAATAGCAGACATTACTATGTAATAATCATTCATAACTGCATTCGTTAGCAAAAGAAGGAAAAAAACTAGGAATACTAATTGCAATATACATCAATAGATAGAGCACATCTCATATAAAAATGTTTCTTTCACATACATGGATCATGGTTACAGTGCAGTGCTATATAAAAACTTAGTGGAAATTGGCATTTGCGCATACGCGGATTCGCTAATTAGCGCTGATTTCACATTTACTAACACTTGTTTGCTGCTAATAGCGCTCTTTTTCATTCGCAAATTCGCACATGGAATTTTTAATTGTCAAAAATTGGAGCTATTTTTTGCGATGTGCTCAGCACTTCCTGGAGTTATAGTAAATCAGCCCCTGGCTGTGTTAAGGAGAATGGAGGTTGGTTGACAATATCCAATTATAATCAGGATTTTTTAGGGTTACTTTCTGGTTGCTGGCTCTGATGGATTATTATATACAGTATATTCACCATTTCAGAGTGCACCAAAAAAAGCAACAGCTGGATAGTAACTTACTGCCAGCTCCACTGCTGCATAATTTGGTCACATACATCCAGGGCAGCTGATAGGGGGGGACCACCAGTCCTCCTGTAGGGGGCCCAGGCACACAGGGGGGCCAAACAGCAGGGGGAATTAGTGAGGTTTGGCGGAGTGGCAGTTACAGAAGGATGCCCTGTGCGGCCCTCTGCAGCAGCTGAAAGACAGTTTTTCCCCCTTCTTTCAGCTGCTGCAGGGAGAGACACAAACACCGGCATCATTCCTGTAATTGCTTCTCTGTCACTGATCACTGATTCCCCTCCCTGTTCTGCCAGCTTCAAATCCCCCCGTGTGTCCCTCTGTCACTGTGAATATAATTTTTTATTTTTTTTAAATGTAAAAAACAAATAAAAAAGGGCTAGTTCACATAGGTTCTCTGTTATGTTTGTGTCTGCTAATAATGATTTTAGTGTATTTTTTTGTGAAAATATGGTCTTGATATATTGGGGGGGGGGGGGGGCCTGCCAGGTAGGCTGTATGGGGCCCCGTGATTTCTAACAGCAGCCCTGCATACATCTTTCAACCTAGAGGTGCAGATGCTCTTGTGATGATGATTTACTGTTTTCACTGCAATATTCATGTGACTAATGCTGTCAAGATGTAAGGGCTGTGACAGAGTGACATGTTTCACCTGTGTCTTCATGTTTTTTTAGTTGAGTTCAACTGAATTACCTTGTGGACTTTGACATGTCAGGTTGTCTATTGTCTGTTGGCAGTTGTTTTTCTGAGCTCTTGTAGGCCTTCATGGTTTCATTCTCTGTCATCAACATCTCTTTTTGAATCTCCTCAACATCTCCTTAACCTTTCCAGATATCAGGGTCTTCTTTAGTCTCAAAATCACATTATTTGGCCAGAAATACTGGAGCCTGAATTTGATTCATTCCAGTGAGCAATCCGGATTATTTCCTAAAGTATTGACTGATTTGTTCTCTTTTCAGTCCAAGGAATGTAAAGGAAAGTATTTTCATGAGCACCTCACAAAAAAAAGGCATTGATTTTCCAATGCTCACTTTTCTGTTGGACCAACTTTAACTGCCACATGCTACTTCTTGGAAGACCAAAGCTCTGATATTTTGTTTTTTTGTTTTGTTTTTACCATGTTTGTCAGTTCTCCACCACCTTGTCCAAATGAGCATAGGTCTGTCTACTCAAGAAACAATATGTTTTTGTTAATTTAATACATTTAGCAAATTAAAAAAAATCAAAAAAAAAATCAGCATTTGAGGTTTTCTTACTGGTACTATACAGTGTCTTGAAAAAGTATTCATAACCCTTGAAATGTTTCAATATTTCTAATGTTACAACCAAAAACGTAAATGTATTTTATTTGGATTTTATGTGATAGACAAACACAAAGTGGCACAAAATTGTGAAGTGGAAGGAAAATGATAAAACATTTTTTACAAATAAACATCTGAAAAGTGTGGCGTGCATTTGTAATCAGCCCCCTTTACTCTGATACCCCTAACAAAAATTTTGTGGAACCAATTGCCTTCAGAAGTAACTTAATTAGTAAATAGAATCCACCTGTGTATAATTTAATCTCAGTATAAATACAGCTGTTTTGTAAAGCCATCAGAGGTTTGTAATTTAATCTCAGTATAAATACAGCAGTTCTGTGAAGCCCTCAGAGGTTTGTTAGAGAACCTTAGTGGAAAAAACAGCATCATGAAGGCCATGGAACACACCAGACAGGTCAGGGATAAAGTTGTGGAGAAGTTTAAAACAGGGTTAGGTTATAAAAAAATATCCCAAGCTTTGAACATCTCACAGTGCATCTCAATCCATCACCTAAAAATGGAAAGAGTATGGCACAACTGCAAACATACCAAGATATGGCTGTCCATCTAAACTGAAAGGTCAGGCAAGGAAAACATTTATCAGAGAAGCAGTCAAGAGGCCCATGGTAACTCTGGAGTTACCAATGCGCTTCTGGAAGAATGGTCAAACATTCCCATGGACACACTCTGAAACCTTGTGGACAGCCTTCCTAGAATATTTGAAGCTGTTATAGCTGCAAAGGGTGGGCCAACTCAATATTGAAACCTACATACAAAGACTCGGATGCCATTAAAGTTCATGTGCGTGCAAAGGCGTCCCAATACTTTTGGTAATATAGTGTATAGTGAATGCAGGGTCCTGGGTTTAGTAACACTTTAAGTATTGAAGTTAAGCAAAGGCAAACATATTTGTAATCTGACTTGGGTAGCAACAATGGCTCCCTTCCTAGATACAGTGGAGAAATTAGTGCAGCCACACAGGGACAGGAAGTGTGTCATCCACATGATTATCAAGTGCAAATAAAGGAATAAAAGCCAGAATAAAATAAGACTAATACCTCCACCAAATCTAATTACTGGTTTATGCATTATAGTATATTTTTCTGGTTTGGGGTTTTATATATACTTTATTCTACCAAATGGTCACTTGGTCATTGTGATTGTTGGGCAGCATAATGGCTTAGCGGTTAGCACTTTCATCTTGCAGCACTAGGGTCATCTCTTTGAATCCTGACTTAAGAGTTTGCATGTTCTCCCTGAACCTGTGCAGGTTTCCTCCCACACTCCAAAGACATGCCGGGGGGGGGGGGCGTGTTAATTGGCCCAGTTTAGTGCATGCAGGATGACTATCCCACCTTCTAAGTTCTTTGAGTCCCCAGGTAGAAATGTGCTATGAAAATACAAATTTAGGCATCTAAACCTAGAAACAAAAATGTAACACATTTTACTTAATATTCACCTGGTAATCCTGATAGAAACACACTAGGGTGACAATCCTCATTCACTGATCTATATCTATAGAGAAGCGAGTGAGTGAATAACTTGTATAGCGCTACAAATGCGAACTGAATCGCCTCAAGGCGCTTTGCATCCAGTAACGTCCTGATCCATCAGAATAGGTGGGTCTTAAGTTTTTTCCTGAAGGCCCGATGGTTTTCTTGCATGCGGATATCCGTGGGTAGAGCGTTCCATAGCCGTGTTCCTTGGACCGCAAATCTTCGTTCTCCCTTTGATTAGTAGCGGGACTTGGGGATGTGAAGGAGGTTTTGGTTGGTTGATCAGAGAGTGCGATTGGGGGTGTAGTGTTTTATCTTCTTGCATAGATACTGAGGAGCGTTTCCTTGTGTGCACTTGTGGGTGAGACAGAGGGTCTTGAATGTGATCCGATCCTTTACGGTTAGCCAATGAAGGGTCCTCAGTGATGTGGTGATGGATTCCCAAGGTTGTTTTCCCGTTACCAGCCTGGCAGCCGTGTTCTGGAAGACTTATAGGCGCGAAATCTGGTATTTGGGTAGTCCGAGGTAGAGGGCGTTTGCGTAGTCGAGTCGGGAGTTGATAATTGTTCCAACTACTACTGTTGTGTCCTCTTCTGGGATGAAGGGGGTGAGTCTACGCAGCAGGCGGAGGAGATGGTGGGATCCGCTGACTACTGATCCAATTTGTGCATCCATCGACATTTCCGAGTCAAAGATGACTCAGAGACTTTTGACTTTGGTGCTTGGGGTAATGGTATGTCCAAGGATGGTGGGGAGTGTCCAAGAATTTTTAGTTTTTGTCTTTCGGTTTGCGTGGAGGAGAAGGAGTTCTGTTTTGGATCCGTTGAGTTTGAGGGGACTCTCAGTCATCCAATCATCAATCAATGTGAGGCAATTTTCCAATCCGTGATATTGGTCTTTTTTCCCGGTGATACCAAAGTAGAGTTGGGTGTCGTCAGCGTATGAGTGGTAGCACAGGTCCTGTTTGCTGATGATTTTGAGGAGTGGGCAGAGGTAGATGTTAAAGAACAGGGGTGACAGGGGTGATCCTTGAGGGACTCCGCAAGAATTTGCGCGAGTTTCAGAGGTGAAGACTCCTAGTTTCACTGTTTGGGAGCGATTTTCTAGGAAGCGGCTCTCTTTATTTGTACTACAAATACCTTCCTCCTCTACTAATCTTTTCATCTCCATTACATAGAAACAACTTATTTTAAAGTTCACAAATGTACTTAGAATGAAAAAGAAAACCAATGCTGCCATCGCATCTCGTAACTTCACCAGTGTGGCAAGAAAAGTGTGTTCTTGAGTTTAGATAGTATTTACTGTTGCCACTTGTGTACGATTACAATTAAAACCTTAATTTAATTTATAATCACCACAATACTTTTCCTAGAATACTATTTACTACAAAAGTCACACTGAACTTAGCATTTTTTACACATTTTCACGTTAAGCCATTTATTGAAGTGGTTCCTGGAAATGTCATTTGTTTAATAAATGAGAAGAAGGTCTGGAAATGACAATCCATGGAATGAAGGCAAACTGAATTTGATAATAATGGCTTGGATCCATCACTTTCCCCCTCCGTTCCATCCCCATACAAGAATTACATAGTAGCTGCCATTAAGTTTATAGCAGA
The DNA here is from genome assembly GCA_029206835.1 of Rana muscosa. Taxonomy (NCBI): domain Eukaryota; kingdom Metazoa; phylum Chordata; class Amphibia; order Anura; family Ranidae; genus Rana; species Rana muscosa. The sequence goes on from CM055116.1 coordinate 295,488,587, forward strand.
TTCTATAAAATCCCATTGCTATTCAAGGCATGGCTCTATGATAAATCTGCCAACATACTTTATTCTTTTTGGACACTTGAGCTGACATTTGCCTCACTCACTTTAGTACTGCCATCATTTAACGTAATATTCAATAGAACACAGTGTTCATAAAGCAAACTCTAATATCGATATGCAGTTGTTTCTGTGTTAAAGATGATAATGATGTTTTTCTAGTAGTATAAATGTGTCCTTAACAGAACTTTGTAATATTTTTATATTTAACAACATTTAGATATGCCATAATTAATAAATCAATGCATTTATTTTGGAACCTGCAAGCAACAAACTATGCAAGGACTTTGTTGAACCTTTTTGTTACAACAATTAAATAAATGTGTAAAAAACTAAAAATTCTATGTATTTAACTATTACACCACTGTAAATGCTATATAAAGAAATAGGGGAAATGGGGCAGCTTCCCAGGGCCAACCTGTTTGAAGTTGAGAAGAAAAAATTAACAAATTCAGAGAACCAATTCCACTGAACTGTGTCCAGTGGAGAGCGGTGCACTGTTTTCTCACATATACAGTGCATGATCCAGCTTGCCCGTTCCACCCACCCTCAGTAAATGTACTGTGGCCGGGCGATAACTGGTTCAATTTTACAGAAAATTACAGCAGCTGCAGATTGAAATGAAAAGGAACTCCAGTCCAACACAGCGTCTTCAGATTTCCTGGTCAGGTTTTGCCTTGAGTCATGAGAGCAGAGAACACACCAACGTGTTACAGTCAGTCCCCGACTTACGAACGACTCCTGCTTACGAACGGCCTCAATCCCTTCTGCTTGTGCTCCACGCTGGTCCTGGATTCCCCTATCTTGCCACATTCCACACTGCAGTACAGTACTTCATGTACTGCATGGCCAGAAGAGCCCCAGAAGCGCCCGGAACATGCCACATCCCTGCACAGCTGGAAGCCGGAACATCCCAAATCCTTGCACAGGCGGAAGTTACACTTACAAGCAGTGTTCCGACTTGCGAACACATTCCACTTACGAACAAACCTACAGTCCCTAATGCATTCGTAACTCGGGGACTGCCTGTATCATGGTTTATACCTTCAGCTGTGATCTAGTTGTTGCAGAGGAATAGACAGCAGATGGATCAACCCTGATTGGATACGTACCTGCCGTTTGGAGTCTTCCTATTCAAAGGGATTTAACATGCGCATTTGACCCTACTATATGATGGTCCACAGAGGCTTATTTATCTGGTGTCACCCGGTGGTGGAAGCACTGAATATTAGGAACAAGAGGACATTCATGGAATAATTGGATTGTAAATTGATTGTTCCTTTTTGAACTTTGTTTTTCAACACATCTCCTTTTAGTGTCATAATAATAACCTATAATATTTTTGTTTTACCCAACATTGATTCAGGATTTAATCACCTCTCTATTGATTTAGCGCTGCTTCCATACATTATTATATTTCAGAGAGGTGCACAAATGAGGCTTTTCTGGATGGTAAATGTTCTTGGTGTGTTCTTAGGTAGAAGTTCACATTTAAAATGTGTGATATTGAATACTTATCGCCCTCTTCAATTCAGACTCAATGTAGATGTGCTGAACTGGCACCACTTTAGAAATGTTGAATTTTTTTTTGCATTTGTAATGTATAGGTTATGTAACGGTAAAAGAGAACATACATTTCAGATCACAAATCCTTTGTAATACATCAGCATTACTTCCAGTTTAGCCCTTGGGGAATCGCACATTTGGTGCACGCATTTAGAATAATTCACCAATATGTGGAGATAAACATAATAAGCTAGGAAACATATTATGTGATATATGTGATATATTGCAGTGTACCACTGTAACACCTCTCCACCACCACCTCCAGGGGTCCACCAGTGTACACTTGTGATATATATATATATATATATAATAGAGAGAGAGAGAGTATATAGCAGTGTGTATGTGTGTGTGTATATATATATATATATATATATATATATATATATATATATACACACAGTGGATACGGAAAGTATTCAGACCCCCTTACATTTTTCACTCTTTGTTATATTGCAGCCATTTGCTAAAATCATTTAAGTTCATTTTTTTCCTCATTAATGTACACACAGCACCCCATATTGACAGAAAAACACAGAATTGTTGAAATTTTTGCAGATTTATTATAAAAAGAAAAACTGAAATATCACATGTTCTTAAGTATTCAGACCCTTTGCTGTGACACTCATATATTTAACTCAGCTGCTGTCCATTTCTTCTGATCATCCTTGAGATGGTTCCACGCCTTCATTTGAGTCCAGCTGTGTTTGATTATACTGATTGGACTTGATTAGGAAAGCCACACACCTGTCTATATAAGACCTTACAGCTCACAGTGCATGTCAGAGCAAATGAGAATCATGAGGTCAAAGGAACTGCCTGAAGAGCTCAGAGACAGAATTGTGGCAAGGCACAGATCTGGCCAAGGTTGCAAAAAAATTCTGTTGCCCTTAAGGTTCCTAAGAGCACAGTGGCCTCCATAATCCTTAAATGGAAGACGTTTGGGATGACCAGAACCCTTCCTAGAGCTGGCCGTCCGGCCAAACTGAGCTATCGGGGGAGAAGAGCCTTGGTGAGAGAGGTAAAGAAGAACCCAAAGATCACTGTGGCTGAGCTCCAGAGATGCAGTCGGGAGATGGGAGAAAGTTGTAGAAAGTCAACCATCACTGCAGCCCTCCACCAGTTGGGGCTTTATGGCAGAGTGGCCCGACGGAAGCCTCTTCTCAGTGCAAGACACATGAAAGCCTGCATGGAGTTTGCTAAAAAAACACCTGAAGGACTCCAAGATGGTGAGAAATAAGATTCTCTGGTCTGATGAGACCAAGATAGAACTTTTTGGCCTTAATTCTAAGCGGTATGTGTGGAGAAAACCAGGCACTGCTCATCACCTGTCCAATACAGTCCCAACAGTGAAGCATGGTGGTGGCAGCATCATGCTGTGGGGGTGTTTTTCAACTGCAGGGACAGGACGACTGGTTGCAATTGAGGGAAAGATGAATGCGGCCAAGTACAGGGATATCCCGGACGAAAACCTTCTCCAGAGTACTCAGGACCTCAGACTGGGCCGAAGGTTTACCTTCCAACAAGACAATGACCATAAGCACACAGCTAAACTAACAAAGGAGTGGCTTCACAACAACTCTGTGACTGTTCTTGAATGGCCAGGCCAGAGCCCTGACTTAAACCCAATTGAACATCTCTGGAGAGACCTAAAAATGGCTGTCCACCAACGTTTACCAGCCAACCTGACAGAACTGGAGAGGATCTGCAAGGAGGAATGGCAGAGGATCCCCAAATCCAGGTGTGAAAAACTTGTTGCATCTTTCCCCAAAAGACTCATGGCTGTATTAGATCAAAAGGGTGCAAATACTAAATACTGAGCAAAGGGTCTGAATACTTAGGACCATGTGATATTTCAGTTTTAATTTTTTAATAAATCTGCAAAAATGTCAACAATTCTGTGTTTTTCTGTCAATATGGGGTGTTGTGTGTACATTAATGAGGAAAAAAATGAACTTAAACGATTTTAGCAAATGGCTACAATATAACAAAGAGTGAAAAATTTAAGGGGGTCTGAATACTTTCCGTACCCACTGTATATATATATCACCACCAGTGTACACTGATGGAGATATATATATATATATATATATATATATATATATATATAATAGAGAGAGAGAGAGAGTATATATCAGTATATATATATATATATATATATATATATATATATATCACCCCCAGTGTACACTGGTGGATATATATATATATATATATATATATATATATATATATATATATATATATTAGAGAGAGAGTGTGTGTGTGTATATATATATATATATATATATATATATGTGTATATATATATATATATATATTGTGACAGCAGGAAGGTAAAGTCACCTGGTTGCATCCAGGGGGGTAGATATATTTCGCCCAGATTCAGGCTTTACGCCGACTTATACAACTAGGTGGAGAGTTGTATAAGCCCAGCTGAGGCTAGTGGGCTCATGGATGACTCATACCTCTAGGGAGAGTGTGGGGCGTCGTGCAGACAGGGAGTTGATGAGACCAGCTGAAGCTTGTCAGCTCATTTAGGCCTCTATAAGAACTCCCAGCTTCATTAGATGTTAGCTCATGCCTGGAACCAGACCTGTGTGGACTGTCTAGGGAGAGTGAACCCCTGTGCGGTGAGACAAAGCCTGTGTGGCTATTTGCTTGGACATTTAAAACCAGGGACTTAGGGACTAGGACAGCACTAGGCTGATCCCAGTTGTTAGTTAGGAAACCTGTATGTTTAGTCAGAGGTCAAGTTGACCAGGATTTATTTTGTTTATGTTTCTTTTGCTTTGCTGTGTTTTGTCACTGTAAATAGAAAATAAACCGCACCTTTTTGATTTTGAAAACCACAACCTCCGTTGGCTGGGCCTGGTTTTGTGTGGGGAGCCCATCTCGGGGGTCACACACACCCGCTGCCGAGCTAACCCCCTCACAGTTGGTGGAGAACCAGTGGCAGTTTTTTTTTAAGCCAGCATGGAGGAGATACTGAAGCAGCTGGCTCTAGCAAATGCCAATCAACAGCAGACAAATGCAGGTTTGCAAAAGAGCCTTGCAGCTCAACAACAGAACTTCGCAGCCCAGCAGCAAGCTCATCAACAGAGCCTTGCAGCCCAGCAGCAGACAAACGCAACTTTGCAACAGAGTCTGGAGGCTCAGCAACAAGCCCAGCAGCAATCTGAGGCCCGCTTCATAGACCTGTTGCAGAAGCAAGAGCAGAGACTACAACAACAGATGGAAGCAGCAATGCAGCAACGTCCGCAGACCAGTGAGGAAAGCCGTCCCACTAATACCGCGTCCTTTGGGGTGAGTCGTTTATTGACAAAAATGACTGGAGAGGATGATCCAGAGGTATTTTTGACCACATTTGAAAGGACCGCTGAAAGAGAAAAGTGGCCTGAGCAGCAATGGGCTGGACTGGTGGCTCCTCTGTTAACTGGTGAATCGCAGAAAGCTTACTATGACCTAGAGCCTAACCAAGCAAAAGACTATGCGATGCTAAAAGCTGAAATATTGGCAAGGCTGGGTGTCACCCAGGCTGTCCGGGCTCAGCGTGTGCATAACTGGACTTTCCAGCTTGGAAAACCCCCCAGGTCTCAAATGTATGATCTCATTCACCTGAGCAGAAAGTGGCTACAGCCAGAGACTTTGTCCACACCAAAGATTGTGGAACGTGTTGTAATGGATCGGTTTTTGAGAGCTCTTCCTACTGCCATCCAAAAGTGGGTGAGCCATGGAGACCCAGAGACGGCCGATGGTCTGGTGGATCGTGTGGAGAAATACTTGGCTACAGAGAACCTGACGGCCTCTTCCAGAGACACTCGGACTTTCCACCCTAAGACCAGACCATCCCCAGGGGCGGATAAGAGGATTCCAAGGGGTGAGGTTGGAGAGAGTGAGAGGGTGGGAGCTCTACCCCAAGTTTGGCGAGAACAGCCTGGGAAATCAGCGGCTCAAGAGGCCGCAAGAAGGATCGTTTGCTACCGCTGCCGGCAAGCGGGACATATTGCAGCCAATTGCCCGGTTGTGGAGGAACCCATGCAGTGTGACTTTCTGACGGGCAGACGTCAGTCGCTGTGTGCGACAGTCGCATGCACTGCCATTCGAGGGACTGAGAAACATTTATGCAAAATGTGTGTTAATGGTAGAAATGTTGTGGTATTGCTGGATTCAGGTAGCCTTGTGACCCTGATAAAGGCTGAGTTAGTTAAAACAGAGGTCTCTGGGAATAGCAAGGTAGCTGTTATTTGTGTGCATGGGGACACCCGAGAGTATCCAGTGACTACAGTGTGTTTCGAGACCCCCAAAGGTACCCTCTCTCATCCAGTGGGCTTAGTATCTCAGTTACCGCATGACGCCATTGTGGGAAGGGATTTTCCGAAGTTCTGGGAACTGTGAGATGATCTTGAGCCCCCCACTGGTGCCCCTATGTACCAGGAATGTGATAGCCAGAACTCCCCTGAGAGTGGTGAGGACTCTCCGGAATTTCCCTTATCAGTATTGGCAGGGGAGACTCAAGAAACTGGAGAGGAGCCCACCTCAGACGAAAACCTACCGTCTGGGGAGTTTTCTGATCTTGAGGTTCACAGGGAAAACTTTGCCACAGAACAGTTGAAAGACCCCGCCCTAATAAAGGCACGGGAAAACGTAGTGGAAATAGATGGCGAGTTAGTGAACCCAGATAATACCTGCACTTACCCATACTTCAGCGTAGAGAAGGACCAACTCTATCGGGTGGCAAAAAGGGCAGAAGAAACCGTTGAGCAGCTTGTGGTGCCCAAACCTTACAGGAAGTTGGTGTTGGAGTTGGCCCATGGGCACATTCTGGGAGGTCATCTGGGGACAGAGAAAACCCGAGAGAGGGTATTACAGAGATTCTATTGGCCGGGGGTGATGAAGGACATAGAAAATTATTGTTCCTCCTGCCCTGTGTGTCAGAGGTCGGCCCCGATGCCACATTTCCGTAGCCCGCTGGTCCCTCTACCCATCATTGAGGTCCCGTTTGAGAGGATCGCCATGGATTTGGTAGGTCCTATAATCAAGTCCGCTAGGGGGCACCAGTACATATTAGTTATAATGGACTATGCCACCCGTTATCCAGAAGCGATCCCTCTCCGAAATACCTCGGCCAAAACCATAGCCAAAGAGCTATCTCTTGTGTTTAGCCGGGTGGGTATTTGTAAAGAACTGCTTACGGACCAAGGTACACCCTTTATGTCCCGGGTTATGAAGGAGCTGTGTAAATTGTTCAAAGTGACGCAATTACGTACATCTGTGTATCACCCCCAAACCGATGGGCTGGTTGAAAGGTTCAACAAAACCCTAAAACAAATGTTGAAGAAAGTGGTGGATAGAGATGGAAAGGATTGGGACTGTCTACTTCCTTATCTGATGTTTGCTATTAGGGAGGTGCCCCAATCCTCTACGGGATTCTCCCCCTTTGAGTTACTGTATGGGAGACACCCAAGAGGGCTGTTGGATATTGCCAAGGAAACTTGGGAAAGTGAGAGTTCTCCCCACAGGAGTGTGATTGAGCATGTCGCCCTGATGCAAGACCGAATTGCACAGGTAATGCCCATCGTGAAGGAACATTTGGCCCAAGCGCAGTTAGCACAGCAGAGAGTGTACAACCGTGGAGCCAAGACCCGTACCTTTTCCCCGGGGGATAGGATACTGGTACTTGTCCCTACGGTTGAAAGTAAATTCCTTGCCAAATGGCAAGGCCCCTACGAGATAATGGAAAAAGTGAGCGAAGTGAATTACAAGGTCAGACAACCAGGAAGGCGAAAGCCCGAACAGATCTATCACGTTAATCTGTTGAAAGCCTGGAGGGATAGAGAGTCCCTAGTCGCAGACACTTGGTCACCAGCTCAAACTGGTTGCATGATTCCTGAGGTTGGAATAGCAGCCACCTTGTCACAACCCCAACAACAGGAGGTTAAGGAGTTTGTGCTTCGCAACAAGGAGGTATTCTCTGAGCTGCCGGGACAAACATCTGGGGTAGAGCATGACATCATTACCCCGCCCGGTGAAAGGGTGAAGTTAAAACCCTATCGGATCCCAGAGGCCCGACAGGAGGCAATACGGGAGGAAGTACAGAAAATGCTGAACTTAGGGGTGATAGAGGAGTCCCAAAGTGATTGGTCTAGTCCCATTGTGTTGGTGCCTAAACCGGATGGGAGCTGGCGATTTTGTAACGATTTTCGTCAGTTGAACAAAGTTACAAAATTTGACACCTACCCCATGCCACGTATAGATGAGTTGATCGACCGGCTGGGAACAGCCCGATACATGACGACTCTTGACCTCACAAAAGGGTATTGGCAAATCCCCCTGGCCAAGTCGGCCAAAGAGAAAACCGCATTTGTAACCCCAGACGGGGCGTTCCAATATAAAAGAATGCCGTTCGGGTTACAGAATGCGCCGGCCACATTCCAGCGGAAAATGGACCAGATGCTGAGGCCCCATCGGAAGTATGCTACGGCTTACCTGGATGACATAATTGTCCATAGCACAGATTGGGCCTCACATCTGCCAAAAGTGCAAGCAGTCCTGGACTCTGTTCGGGAAGCGGGGTTTACGGCTAACCCCAAGAAGTGTACCATTGGGCAGGAGGAGGCCAAATATCTTGGGTACACCATTGGGAGGGGAGTAATAAAACCCCAACTCAACAAAGTCGAGGCCATCCAGAGTTGGCCACGTCCCAACAGCAAGAAGCAGGTACGAGCCTTTCTGGGAATCGCTGGGTATTATCGGCGATTCATTCCCCACTTTGCTTCTAAGGCTGTGCCCCTAACCAACCTGACGAAGGGGAAAGGGTCGGTCATGATTAAATGGACCCCCGAGGCTGAGGCAGCATTCCAATTCTTGAAACAAGCCTTATGTAGCCAGCCAGTGTTGTACTCACCCGACTTCTCTAAAGACTTTGTCGTACAAAGTGATGCGTCAGATGTGGGGTTAGGAGCAGTATTGTCCCAGGTCTGGAACGGGGAAGAGCACCCAGTCATTTACCTCAGCAGGAAGTTGAAGTCCCATGAGGTAAATTACGCCACCGTTGAAAAGGAGTGTTTAGCGGTGAAGTGGGCTCTAGATTCCCTTCGGTACTACCTGCTAGGTAGGCACTTTGACATGGTTACGGATCACGCTCCGTTAAAGTGGATGGCTCAAAACAAGGAAACAAATAGAAGAGTGAATAGGTGGTTCCTGGCCCTCCAGGAATTCAACTTCACAGTAAAGCATCGCCCTGGCGTTCAAATGGGGAATGTGGATGCTTTGTCTCGAGTACATGAATGCCTGATTGCTGGTGTTCCAACCCCGAGGTTAAAACAAGAGGGGGGTGTATGTGACAGCAGGAAGGTAAAGTCACCTGGTTGCATCCAGGGGGGTAGATATATTTCGCCCAGATTCAGGCTTTACGCCGACTTATACAACTAGGTGGAGAGTTGTATAAGCCCAGCTGAGGCTAGTGGGCTCATGGATGACTCATACCTCTAGGGAGAGTGTGGGGCGTCGTGCAGACAGGGAGTTGATGAGACCAGCTGAAGCTTGTCAGCTCATTTAGGCCTCTATAAGAACTCCCAGCTTCATTAGATGTTAGCTCATGCCTGGAACCAGACCTGTGTGGACTGTCTAGGGAGAGTGAACCCCTGTGCGGTGAGACAAAGCCTGTGTGGCTATTTGCTTGGACATTTAAAACCAGGGACTTAGGGACTAGGACAGCACTAGGCTGATCCCAGTTGTTAGTTAGGAAACCTGTATGTTTAGTCAGAGGTCAAGTTGACCAGGATTTATTTTGTTTATGTTTCTTTTGCTTTGCTGTGTTTTGTCACTGTAAATAGAAAATAAACCGCACCTTTTTGATTTTGAAAACCACAACCTCCGTTGGCTGGGCCTGGTTTTGTGTGGGGAGCCCATCTCGGGGGTCACACACACCCGCTGCCGAGCTAACCCCCTCACAGTATATATACATATATATATATATATATATATATATATATATATATATATATATATCACAAGTGTACACTGGTGGACCCACCGGAGGTGGTGGTGGGGAGGTGTTACAGTGGTACACTGGAATATATCACATATCATATATATATGTATATATATATATATATATATATATACTGTATATATATATATATATATATATATATATATATATATATATACACTGTATATATATAATATAGATATAGATATATATATTATTTTTAGATGCAGATGTTTGAATAGTGTAATAGTGGCCAGTTTTACCTCTGTGAAATTTGAACTGTGTTGCATAGATATATGAATGTGGACAAGTTTTTCATAGATTTAACAAATTTCATCCTGTAAACTGTTAATGTATTATATAACTATTGCTTAGCACTGTGTTTCTTGTTTTATGCAGAATTCTTGGTATGATCATAAATGTAAAAAATGTAAACTCATGAGATGCTGATTCAGATTTTTTAAATGGCACAGTATGAAGGTTGAGCATGTGCAATAACCCATAGCAACAACAAATCAGAGGGAAGGCTTCATTAGTTGGACTGCACTATAGACTTGTGCACAACGGAAAAATTCGTTCCGTTTCGGTTCGTTTCTTTCCGGTCCTGTTGATTCGTAATCATTCGTAATTTTGCTAGACGGGATTTTTCGTGTTCGGACTCAATCGTATTTTTGCAAGCGACATTTTTCGTTGAATTTTTTGTTGCTTTATAATTCGTACTTTCGGTAGAGTACGTTGTTTTTCGTTGATTCTGGACACAACTCCTACTTTCGTAACTTTTTTTGGGTTCGTTGATTCGTAATTTTCCGTGTCTCTCTCACAACGACGCTGCCTATTATGCCTAATGTGCTTCGAATGGATTTGTACTTTTCTAAATACATAGCGGTTATTTGTAACGATTCGAAATCTCGTATTTTACTTTAGTTTTTTACATGCGGCTATAGGCTCCGCCCCTGTACACCATTTTGAGAGGGTTCAGCATGGTGAGGGAGAAGCAGAGAGCAGAGCAGAGTGAGTGTTATTGTGCTTCGAATGGATTTGAAATCTCGTATTTTACTTTCGTTTTTTCATGCGGCTATAGCCTCCGCCCCTGTACACCATTTTGAGAGGGAGTTCAGCATGGTGAGGGAGAAGCAGAGAGCAGAGTGAGTGTTATTGTGCTTCGAATGGATTCGTACATTCGTAACTTTTTTCATAACGAATTATGCCGAAGACCTTCGGGCATTCGCTATTTTGCGGTATAATTTATTTCGGATTTGGTTTTATTCGTAATTGCTCTGTTCGGAAATTCGAATGCTTCCGAATGTCCGAAAGTTGCTAAATTCGGACAAATTTTGATTCGTTACGAAACGAATTGCACAAGCCTACTGCACTATACTGCTGAAAGTTTACAACTTATTGGCTATCTGAAAGTTGTAACCTGATTGGCTGGCCATTTGTACAATAAATTTGAATCCTAGCATATGATTTCGGTACTTAATGTGGTTTCTAAATAACATTATACAATGTTTTACAAATACCACAAGTCTGAGACCTGGTTTGACTTATTCTTGATGACCAAATTCACATATAGGCATGCTTAGTCATGCATATTGTACAAATGAATTCTCTTGTTTGTTAAAAAAATATTAATAACAATATTATGTTTTTCTTTGTAGCAACAAGCAGAACCGGTCGGCCCCTCAGTGTTCCCCCCATCAGCACTGCCACTAGATGTTCTTAGTGCAACAGTCTCCCAGTTTGGAACTGTAGAAGAAGTAATCAGATACCTTGAACCAGACCGATGGCAGTTGGACATTGAGGAATTGTACAGACCAACATGGCAATTACTTGGGAAATCCTATATCCATGGCAGAAAATCCAGAGGTATGTGTAGTATGTTGTACAGCATGTCAAATTGCAGCATGCTATTAAAATACATTTCATCATTAGTGCCCATGTCAATTTGTAAAGATGCTATTTATGTCTGATATCTTTCACATAGGCTTCACTGTGTCTAAATCTGGATATTTAATGACTGGCAAGAGGTGATAACTATGTAATATTATTCATTTGATGCATTGTTTATATCCATAGAGAAAGACATATGGTAGTCATCTGAGCTCTGCGAATGATGGACTATACATTAATGTATTACTACTGTGTATGTATATTGCTATGACATTGAGAAACCCACAGACAGAATGTTTATTAACCTTTTGCTGTTTTTACAGTGCCTTGAAAAAGTACTCATATCCCTTGAAATTGTCAACATTTTGTAATGTTACAACCAAAAACATAAATGTATTTTATTGGGATTTTATGTGAAAGATCAACACAAAGTGGCACATAATTGTGAAGTGGAAGGAAAATGATAAACGGCTCTTAACATTTTTTACAAATAAATATGTAAAAAGTGTGGCGTGCATTTGTATTCAGCCCTCTTTACTCTGATACCCCTAACTAAAATGTAGTGGAACCAATTGCCTTCAGAAGTCACCTAATTAGTAAATAGAGTCCACCTGTGTGTAATTTAATCTCAATATAAATACAGCTGTTCTGTGAAGCCCGCAGAGGTTTGTTGGAGAACCTTAGTGAACAAACAGCATCAGGAAGGCCAAGGAACACACCAGACAGGTCAGGGATAAAGTTGTGGAGAAGTTTAAAGCAAGGTTAGGTTATAAAAAAATATTCCAAGCTTTGAACATCTCATAGAGCACTGTTCAATCCATCATCCGAAAATGGAAAGCGTATGGCACAGCTACAAACCTACCAAGACATGGCCGTCCACCAAATCTGACAGGACGGGCAAGGAGAGCAATAATCAATAATCAGAGTTGCCAATAATGGCAACTCTAGAGGAGCTGCAGAGATCCACAGCTCAGGTGGGAGAATCTGTCCACAGGCCAACTATTGGCCGTGCATTCCATAAATCTGGCCTTTATGAAAGAGTGACAGGAAGAAAGCCATTGTTGAAAGAAAGCCATAAGAAGTCCCATTTGCAGTTTGCGAGAAGCCATGTGGGGGACACAGCAAACATGTGGAAGAAGGTGCTCTGGTCAGACGAGACCAAAATTGAACTTTTTGGCCTAAAAGCAAACTGCTCTGTGTGGCTACGTGCGGAAAGGCTCTGACAGGGACACAGAAGTGAGTAAAGGCTCTGACGGGGACACAGAAGTGAGGAAAGGCTCTGACGGGGACACAGAAGTAAGGAAAGGCTCTGATAGGGACACAGATGTGCGGCAAGACTCTGATAGGGACACAGACATGCGGCAAGGCTCTGACGGGGACACAGACGTGCGGAAAGGCTCTGACGGGGACACAGAAGTGAGGAAAGGCTCTGATGGGGACATAGACGTGCGGCAAGACTCTGATAGGGACACAGACGTGCGGCAAGGCTCTGACGGGGACACAGAAGTGCGGAAAGGCTCTGACGGGGACACAGAAGTGCGGAAAGGCTCTGACGGGGACACAGAAGTGAGGAAAGGCTCTGACGGGGACACAGAAGTGAGGAAAGGCTCTGACGGGGACACAGAAATGAGGAAAGGCTCTGACAGGGACACAGACGTGTGGAAAGGCTCTGACAGGGACACAGAAGTGCGGAAAGGCTCTGACAGGGACACAGAAGTGAGGAAAGGCTCTGAAGGGGACACAGAAATGAGGAAAGGCTCTGACAGGGACACAGACATGTGGAAAGGCTCTGATGGGGATGCGTTTATTTACATTTTTATTCATTTATTTCTAAATACATTTTTTCAGCCCGCAAATATTTATAAAATCTACAATGTGGCCAGACCTAAATCCATTTTGAGAATCTGTGGCAAGACCTGAAAATTGCTGTTCACAGACGCTCTCCATCCAATCTGACAGAGCTTGAGCTATTTTGCAAAGAGGAATGTGAAAAATGTCACTCTCTAGATGTGCAAAGCTCGTAGAGACATCCTTAAAAAGACTTGCAGCTGTAATTTCAGCAAAAGGGGGTTCTACAAAGTATTGACTCAGGGGCGCTAAATACAAATGCACGCCACACTTTTCACATATTTATTTAAAAAAAAAATGTGAAAACCATTTATCATTTCCGTTCCACTTCACAATTATGTGCCACTTTGTGTTGGTCTATCATATAAAATCCCAATAAAATATATTTACGTTTTGGTTGTAACATGACAAAATGAGGAAAATGTCAAGGGGTATGAATACTTTTTCAAGGCACTGTATGTAAACTTTGGGGTTTAATCTGCACACTCTATTATCCTATCTTGTTCATTCTTTACTAACGTTCACAGATTATTCGAATTGTACAATTTGTTTGGCCATTATTTTAAACCTCTGTGTATTTGTACTGTTTGATTTGAAGAAGGGTGAAGATCTACAAATACTTGAATATGGAAGATTAAACTACCTAATTTCCTTAGATCCTGACCAATTAAAATAATTCAGTAGTAACTGAATTTAGACTGCGGTCCCTACAGGTTTTCAGGTATATCCTCATCATTGGCTGCTGTGCCAGCATCTAAACTTAGGAACAAAAATGTAATATATTGCATCGTGCAAGTTCTTAGATGTGGTGGCTGCATCTGTTTTCTTTTTGTTGGGGGGAGGGGAGGTTTCCTTTATTTTTACAAGGTAATCCTGCCAGTAACACTCTTTATGTTTTATGGTGTCAGGCACTTACTAACTGTACCGTACAAAGGAGCAGCAATGTCACCTTATCGGGAAGTGTATCAGGACTACAGAATACCTCCCCCTCTCCTCAACTTTATTACGCAGGGAGGAAGTGTGTTGTAGTTTACAGAGAGAATTGGGAAATGGTTGACTAACTGATTAAAACAAACTAACTGAAATCAGTGTAACAGAAGCACAGTATACATTAAGTTATCAGTTCACAAGATATCTAAAAGGTATTTTCTTGTACTTATCAAACAGAAGAGAATGCTTCCCTGGTGAGCATTACTCCGGTGCCAGCAGCTTTGAGTCTTTCATAGAGTTTTACAAGCTGTTGACCGTGGGGCTAGACAGTGAGCATGTGCCTTCTCCCACATGAAAATGCCGGGATCTCATGTAGTGATGGGCCAAACTGCCCTGGGTTCGTTTTGAGCAGGGTTCAATGAACTTCAAAGAGGTTTGAATGCCGAAACCTAACCCCACTGAAATCTATTGAAGCCAAATCTAGGCCATTTTCCTGGACTAATAGGCAAAAGTAACATATACCAATGCAAGAAGAAAGTTTTTAAAATCTCATTCAGCTGGGAACAGTGTCTTTTTGTTTTGTTTTTAGCACTAACATTTACAAAGGAAAACATTTTAAATTGCTGATAAATGATTTCTTCCTCCTTACTTCTTTTAAAAATAAAAAAATTACACACAAACCCCAAATGTTCCCCAAAATACATGGCAGACCCCTAAGAGTCTGTTATGTTTTGTGGAGGATCTTTGGAGGGGTCTGTGTACTATTTTGTTTTGTCTTGTTTTTTTTTTCTTTGTAAATCACAATTTTGCTCTAGCACACCCTAGAGCAGTGGTTCTCAACCTTTCTAGTGCCGTGACCCCTTGATAAAATTTCCCAAGTTGTGGGGACCGATAACAGTAAAATTATTTTCGTAGCGTGGGTTGTTAACACCCAGGGCAAGACAAGTAATTTGCGCCCCCTAACCCACGGATATTTAGCGCTCCCTGAGTCCCTTCCACTCATACAATATTAAAACCCCTTATGGTACATTTTAGGACGTGCCACTCTTTCTCTTTGTTCTCCTTTCTTTCCATTTTATCTCTCTCCTATCCTAATTTCTTGTTTTGGGATGAGTGGCAGTGCTGGCGGGGAGTTGGGATGAGTGGAAGTGCTGGGGGGAGTTCTGATCAGCCAACTTAGGTGCTCTTGATCAAGGTCATTTGCTGATCTAAAAACTGTAGTGGAGACTTTTAATGGCAACTATAATCAACAGGTAGTGTTACTCACTGTGTCTCCAGCTTCACTTTGTCTCCGACTCTGTGGTGTCTCGCAGCAGTGTCACCTATGCTGTCCTTCAGCCCCTCCCCCTCCTATCCTTCAGCCCCTCCCACTTCACATTCCTCACCAGTCAGCTGACCTCTAGTCTCTGCCCCCCAGCCATGCCGTGAACTGAATGGGCGCCTGCAAAGAGGCTGAGTGGGTGGCCGCGGGCTCCAGGAACAGCCCAGCTGGGCAGCCGAGAAAAGGCTGGGAGAGTGGTGTGGGCTTCAGGAACAGCCCAGGATTTGGTGACCCCTGGCAAAACATCATTTGACCCCCGAGGGGGTCCAGACCATAGGTTGAGAACCACTCCCCTAGAGCAAGAATGAAAAAAAGGCATAAAATCCTCCCAAAATGCATACCAGACCCTTTGGGTCTGATATTAATTTTAATTAAAAATTTAAAAGTATATGCGCTGGGACTATAAATACCTCTCCATTGGTCAAATATATACACAACAAAATATGTTAAAAAAAAGTCTACATATCTTTATTACATCAATTTAAAAACACTTCACCTAAAAAGCACATATAATTTATAATAGGATGCCAACTCTACCACTTGTCTTATACATAAATAAGCAGAGGACTTGTAGCATGGAAGTCCTCAGAGATCATTAAATGTAGGTCAACGCGTTTCACAGGATGGCCCTCAGGACCTCAGATCTTACACATAAACATAACTGGTTACTGAAATAATATTAAAACAAAATTACACATAAATTAGGTATAATATACATAATATGTCATAGAAGACAGTAACCTCACATATATTTACAATAATGAAAGTAAACATCTATCCCCAATAAAGAAAGAGAGAAAAAGAAAAACGTGTACCTTCCAATGAATAAGCTTAAATTCACCTAAATATGTATCCTTGGTTGGTAAATAGGTGGAAGGGTCTGTTCATACAAGTCATGCTGGACTGTGGAAGACCACCAATAAGGAGATTTTTATGGTGATGGTATGGATTTTAAGGGGGTACCTCTCCCAGAAAAAAAAGTGAGAGGTCCCCCTATTAATCCATACCAGAACCTTAATCTGAGCATGCAGCCTGGCTGCTCAGGAAAGGGGAGGGAGAAATGTGTGTCCCCTTCCTCCTTGTAAAGTTTTTATTTTTGTCTGTGTCCCCAATTGGGGGGTTTGCTGTCCTGGTGACCAAAATAATGGAAAATTTAGACTTTTACAGTTGTCACCAAAATAGGAATAGAGGAGAAATGTTCCAGCCGGGAGGCCTGATCTGGTGATAACTGTCTAAGAGAGGAATCCTTTGTAGAGATGTCCTCTTATTTTTTGTGGTGTCTCTGCAACAGGAAGTGAAGAGAAATTTCAGCAACTGGACAAAGACAGCAAAAAAAAAAAAAATTTAAAACTTAATAGAAAAGTTTAATCTTTATACTTTAAGAAATCTTTGCCTGCTTGTTTGTTTTGTTCTTGACCATTTACTTTACTTATTCATTCTGATGTACTTTTAAATGTCTATTGGAAGTCTTTTCATGGTGAAAAAATAATCACAGCAGAAGGAATATTTTATGCTAAAATGTGTTAAAAGTTTTGTCTGATAAAACTTTAGATGAGCACACTTGTATTTTTAAGGCCCCATTCACACTTCATGTAGTGGGAATGTGTGATCCCGCTACTAAAACGCTTGTGCTTTTCTGTGCATCGTTCATAGGGCAACCCATTCACTTGAATGGGCTGCCCTTTGCGCAACAAAAGCACCAAAGAAGCACATTTTGGCACTGAGCCAGGAGCGTTTGGGTCTCATTACCACGTTGCTCATTTCTGCTCAACTTTTCATAGCGGCTATGCTATAAGGGTGAATGCAGCCTTTAAATTGTTGCCAATAAAATCACTAAGAAGTTTTAGAACAAAACAACCAGTCCTTAATCTTAGTTTGCAAAGGAACCGATACTGACAGAAATGTTAGTTTCCAAGCTTTTTCTAATGTCATTGCTTCCTCAGTCACCAAGCAGCATGTGAAGTTAGAGGAAGTCAGAACTCCTGATTTGCTTATTCCTGGTCAGTAATTTAGAAAGAGCTGAAGTCAATGGAGCATTGATAGTTAGGCAACTATTGTGTTCAGAATGAGGGCGGCCATGGCAGCCCTATGTTTCAGTAAGAGTTTTCTAAAAGCAGTGCATCTAAAATAAAATAAAATAAAACCTTTTTTTAGATATATCGTATTTTTTAAAGATTAAAGATATGCTGATATGGGACTTTCCCAAAATTTTTGTCCTATTGCTAACATTTGCTAAATTATAATTGCGTGGACTCTTTGCTTACACAGGACGAAGTGACAAGTTCTCCTATTAGAAAAAACACCCACTAATGCTCATTTTCCTTATGCTCAGCTGCTGCTCGATCTCTTAACCCTGTATAAGCACTGTCGGATGGTGTTGAGACTTACACAGGGTTAATTTCTTCCTCCTCCTTGTCAGATCACAGTGTTTGAACCTGACGACTTGCCAGTCATGCCAGAGCACTGCATCCTGGAAGGAGATCAGATGCTGTGTCATACCCTAAATTACTGGGTATTTGCTGAACGTTCTGATGGCTCAACAAAGTATTGTAGGAGTATGGAGAAGGCGAGTTTCAGCAAGTGTTTATACAAAATATGCTGCACTAAATGCAAATAAATTAATCCTATCTAGTGTAACAAATTGCATGCGCTATACCCATACACCTGCTATATATTATCAGATGCAATAGTACAGTGTGAAAAAAAAGTATTTGATCCCCTGCTGATTTTGTAAGTTTGCCCACTGACAAATAAATGATCAGTCTTTAATTTTAATGGTAGGTTTCATTTAACAGTGAGAGACAACCAAAAAATCCAGAAAAAGAAAGAAAAAGTTAGAAATTAATTTGCATTTTAATGAGTGAAATAAGTATTTAACCCCTTCACAAAACATGACTTGTACTTGGTGGCAAAAACCCTTGTTGTTAATCACAGAGGTCAGACGTTTCTTGTAGTTGCTACCAGGTTAGCACACATCTCAGGAGGGATTTTGTCCCACTCCTTATTGCAGATCCTCTCCAAGTCATTTAAGTTTTGAGGCTGACATTTAGTTTTGAACCTTAAGCTCCCTCCACATATTTTTTATGGGATTAAGGTCTGGAGACTGGCTAGGCAACTCCAGGACCTTTATGTGCTACTTTTTGAGCCACTCTTTGTCATTGTCATTGTCATGCTGGAATACCCACCCACGACCCATTTTCAATGCTCTAGGTGGGGGAAGGAGGGTCTCACCCAAGATTTGACAGTACATGGCCCCGTCCATCGTCTCTTTGATGCAGTAAAGTTGTCCTGTCCCCTTAGCAGAAAAACACCTCCAAAGCATAATGTTTCCACCTCCATGTTTGATGGCGGGGATGGTGTTCTTAGAGTCATAGGGCAGCATTCCTCCTCCTCCAAACACAGCAAGTTGATTTGATGCCACAGAGCTTGATTTTGGTCTCATCTGACCACAACACTTTCACCCAGTTCTCCTCTGAATCATTCAGATGTTCATTAGCATACTTCAGACAGGCCTGTACGTGTGCTTTCTTGAGCAGGGGGACCTTGCGGGAGCAGCAGGATTTCAGTCCTTCACGGTGTAGTGTGTTACCAATTGTTTTCTTGGTGACTATGGTCCCAGCTGCCTTGAGATCATTGAAAAGATTCTCCCGTGTAGTTCTGAGCTGCTTCCCCACCATTCTCATGATCATTGAAACTCCACGAGGTGAGATCTTGAATGGAGCCCCTGACCAAGGGAGATTGACAGTTATTTTGTGCTTCTTCCATTTGCAAATAATAGCACCAACTGTTGTCACCCTCTTACCAAGCTGCTTGGTGATGGTCTTGTAGCCCATTCCAGCCTTGTGTAGGTCTACAATCGTGTCCCCGACATCCTTGGACAGCTCCTTGGTTTTGGCCATGGTGGAGAGATTGGAATCTGAGAGATTGGAATCTGATTGATTGATTGCTTCTGTAGACAGGTATCTTTTATACCTGTCCCCTTTAAGGGAGTGCTTCTCCAGAAATCTTGCTAATTGATAGGGGATCAAATACTTATTTCACTCATTAAAATGCAAATCGATTTATAACTTTTTTGAAATGTGTTTTTCTGGATATATTTGTTGTTATTATGTCTCACACTGTTAAAATAAACCTACCATTAAAATTATAGACTGATCATTTCTTTGTCAGTGGGCAAACGTACAAAATCAGCAGGGGATCAAATACCTTTTTCTCTCACTGTATATAATGTACCACGTGAATAAAATAAATCCTCAAATTGTGTTCCCATTAATATAAAAAGAACACAATAACAAATCTCCAAATGTGAATATAAAGAGTTTTAGCAGGTGAAGTTTTTTTTCTTACAAAAGAGCCCATCACTTTGCCTTAATTAGGCAAATTGAAAGATTATTTTTTAAATAACCCCAAATCACCATAGACCTTACATTGTCTCTGAAATATTGTTGCATGGATAAGCTCCTTCAGCATCCAAGAAAAATATGCTGGCATGCTGGTATTTGAATTTGCCACTTTCAATGGTAGCACACTTTTCCCACCTATGCATGAAGTGCAGTACTGCATGATCTATGGTCTCAGTACTCCATGATCTATGTAAAAATGTATGTATTAACTCCTTATAGATTAGAATATACCATTCACTCCCAACCAATGGCTTAGCTCTTGTCCAGCCATAATATGGTTTCCAGCAGCCTCTCAACTCAATTCCTGTGCCCTGAATACCTGCTGCAAAAACACTTGCTGTAAACATTATGCTAACGATGGATTGTGTCTTATTTGTAGATTTAGGCTAGGTTCACACCATTGCGATGCGGGAACCAGCGCGATTCCAGTGCGGGTTCCTACATCGCATGTCTCTGGCAGGCAGTTCACACTGCCTTATGCAAACCGCTATGGGTGTCAATACAAAGTTAATGACACCCCCAGATCGTTACGCAGATTGCAGTGCAAACTGCCAAATGGTGCAGGAATCGCATTGCATGGGTGTGAACGCCCATGCGATCTGATTCCAGTGTGGACCAAAAAAAGATTCCTGCACCATTTCGGTCTGAATGCAATGTGAATTTAGCCATACAATCTGTATGGCTGAATTTGCATCGCACAGACATCGCATGTGATCTGCACAGCAATGCGTTGCGAATCACATGCGATGTCTGACATCGCTATAGTGTGAACCCAGCCTTACTGTATATTAGTATATTATGTAGCATCTTAGTTGACAATGGTTTGTGATTTCTGGTGTATGCCCACTTTCTAGTGCTCAATTATTTATAAAATAAATCAATACTGTACACTGTTCAGTCTGTGACAGATTGTGTGGCCATATAAGAAAGCATTGGGTAATAACTGATTTCAAATGTTGTGCTTCATTTCCCAGGAGGTGACCTGAGTACTATGAGAGATGAGGTACGTCTGTACAGTTGCACACCACGTAACTTTTCAGTATCTCTACGGGAAGAACTGAAGCGGACGGATGCCATATTTTGGCCAAGTTGTCTGCTGGTTAAGCGATGTGGTGGCAATTGTGCTTGCTGCAATTACAGCTGCAATGAATGCCAATGTACACCAACTAAAGTCACAAAGAAGTACCATGAGGTATGTCAAATGGGTTGTCTCAAAGTAAAGTGCTCTCTTCATATAACAGGAGCACAGTGTGTGCCCCCTCCCCCTTCCTATTAATTGTTTATGTCCACATCCCTGTCTACTTGTGTAGTCTTTTCCGAGTAGAGACAGTATTTAAAATGTCAATGAAAAGCGAAGAGCATCCACGCATTGGAAAAATATGAGTTTTTGTTCAAATTAACTTGTTGGGTCTTGACCCCTTCAGTACCAGCCTGTATTACTCGAGGATTACCAGGCCCTTTTTCAGTTTCCAATGTCTGTGATACCTTGACTCTTTCACTTAATTTCTGTTACACAAAGATGTTATGAAACCTCCCAAAATAAGCCATTATGAAATGTAGACACCCTAAGGTGATCTCATTTTATGAGGTTGTTTGCAACTGCTGATAATTAGGGTTGACCTTAAGTTACTTGGGTTTGATTTGAGACCAGTTCAGTGAACATTGCTAAAGTGCCGAATCTAAACACCATTATATTCAAAGGGAGCTGACTGTAAAAACACAGTAATAACAGGTAAAGGATTGCATCAGGGCTAGGCACTGTCCTGGGTGACATGTATCAAAGAAAAAATTCCATTTTACAGGGAGCAGCTGTTTCCTTTAAATTATGTGCCTGGGGGGCACCCTAAAACTTTCTGTGAAGTGGCACATCTGTGTGGTGTAAACAACCTACTACAGAAATACTGACATTTACAAAAAAAAAAAGCTGTATAAATTGTTTGGAAGTAACATCTTTGGTCACTTTACTTCTGCTCGTAAACAAAGATTCCCTTTATCTATACCAGCCCCTTATCCTAGAGTATATAAATGAATTAAGAAAATCCATAGCAGACCATTATCTGACCAGGCCACACGCCCTCAATGGAGGACTGCCTTGTTGAATGATGAGGACAAAGGCTTCCTCCCCACCACCCATTGGTTGTGGGGTTTGGTTTCTACAACCCCCCTTTAAAATAATAAATAAATAATAATTTACTTTAAAAAATGTTGTGCTCCTAAAGTACAGCTTAAATCTCTGTAGCAATATTTGAAAAATCTTATGGAATTTTATTTTTAGGTCTTTCTTTTTTTGATTGTAAACCTATTTTTTTTTTTTAACTACTTCCATACCGGACCTATTCTGGCACTCCTCTCCTACATGTACAAATCATCATTTTTTTGCTAGAAAATTACTCAGAACCCCCAAACACTATATATGTTTTTTTAGCAGACATCCTAGGGAATAAAATGGCGGTCGTTGCAACTTTTTATCTCGCCCGGTATTTGCGCAATAATTTTTCAAACAGTTTCATGAATTAAAAAATAACAAAACTGTAGTTAGCCCAATTTTTTTTGTATAATGTGAAAGATGATGTTACGCAGAGTAAATAGATACCCAACATGTCACGCTTTAAAATTGCGCACACTCATGGAATCTCCATAGGCGACGCTTTAATTTTTTTTACAGGCTACCAGTTTAGCGTTACAGAAGAGGTCTAGTGCTAGAACTTACGCGGCGATACCTCACATGTGTGGTTTAAACTGCGTTTACATATAAAAAAAATAACTTTTTTTTTATATACACTTTCTTTTTCTTTTTTTTATCACTTTTATTCCTATTACAAGGAATGTAAACATCCCTTGTAATAGGAATCTATTGTGACAGGTCCTTTTTATGGAGAGATGCGAGGTCAAGACCCCTCATCTCTCCTCCAGGCTGGAAAGCATGAGATCGAAAAAAAAAATCACTGATCTCATGCTTACCAGCCGCAATTACGGCTTTGTTTACATCCGTGGCCCGAACGTGACGTCCTAACGTCGCGCCCGGATCTCCGACGGTCACATAGATGACTGGTGACCATCTGGTAACCGGAAATCTCTATGGTTCTCATCCGGCGGCGACCGATTCTTTCTCTGGGGTCCCCGATGGCCCGGGAGAGCCTGGAGAAGCACCGGATGGCGGCGGGAGGGGAGGATGTCCCCTTCCCTCGCCTGTAAGAATGATGAAGCAGTGGAACTGCCACTATGATCACTCTTATGGTGCACAGAATCGCCGGCAAAAAAGAATGATATCTGAATGATGCCTGTAGCTGCAGGCATCATTCAGATATCCCAGCTGAAAGTCAAGGACGTTATATGACGGCCTTGGGCTGGAAGTGGTTAAATAACAAACATGTTATACTTACTTGCTCTGTACAATGGTTTTGCACAAAGCAGCTCCGAACCTCACATATGCGTTTTTTCCGCGATTTTGACAATTTTGTGGTGCGGTTTTTACAGGATATGTGACTCAAAAACTGCATCAAAAATACAACACAGGTGCATTTATAAAGCTTCTTTATGTGTTTTTGTCACATTTTCAATGCATTTCAATGGGGAGGTGCATTTACCGCACCAAACCTGCACCATAAATGCAGCAAATAGGATTTAAAAAAGAGCCCCAGACTGACAAGAGATCAGCGTGAAGAGTTTCCATATGAATACATGGTCACACATTTTTCTTCTGCTTTTTTTTAACCCAAAAGCTAAAGAGAAAAACGGAAAATAGTAAAAGCAGCCTTATGCCGTGTACACATGATCGGTTTTTCTGATGAAAAAAGACCGGTGGACTTTTTTCATCGGACAAACCGATCATGTGTGGGTCCCATCGGTCTTTTTTCCATCGGTATAAAAAAATAGAACATGTTCCAAATTTATCCGATGGGAAAAAAACGATAGCAAATTCCGATCGTCTGTGGGAAACTCCATCGGAGAAAAAACCCACGCATGCTCAGAATCAAGTCGACGCATGCTCAGAAGCATTGAACTTAATTTTTCTCGGCTCTTCGGAGTGTTTTACGTCACGGCGTTTGGGACGGTCGGATTTTTGACTGATGATGTGTAGGCAAGACTGATGGAAGTCAGCTTCATCGGTTTTCCGATGGAAAAATCCATCAAATTTTATTCCATCGGAAATCCGATCGTGTGTACAGGGCATAAGCCAGCTCATTATTGACTGAAATGTGTTTATTTATGTGCAGTATTTACGCATTTATTTATTCATGTTATGTATACAATTTTAGGAAAGTGTTTTGTGTGATTCAGTTCATTTTTTTGGGATATAAATGTTGGGGAAAAAAAGCCTTCATTTTGTTTGCTAAAAAAAAGGAACAATCACAGAATAAATCACAGAATAAAATGACTACCGGTACTTTATATCTATAGTAGCAAAAAGTATTTAAAAAAATATTGATACTCTAACTGGGGGAACAATATCCTAGTTTGCTATATTTAACTTATTTTTTGCCTCCAAATTATATACAAATTAAATAATTTTTGGAAGATAATGTAACCATATTTTTCAAATGGTTATCAGTAAAAAAATGTAATCATGTTCTGTCTGGGGCCATTTGTTTGAATAGGCTAGTACAACCCTGTGCCTGAAAAAAATTACCTGTACCATTTTTTTCAAAGCAGCAAAGCAGCACAATGCTCAATGGTTGACATTAGTTTATTGTGTAGGATTGCACCACACCAGGTACTTGTGTGAATGGGCCCTTAAGACTATAGTCATCTTTTAAACATTTCATCAAGTATGTAAGTTTTCTTTCTATCTGAATAGTTTTATGTTTTTATTTTTATCCGTAGGTTCTTCAGCTTAGGCAAAGGACTGGTTCAAAATCCCTTCAGAAATCTCTCACAGATGTGGCCTTGGAGCACCATGAAGAGTGTGCTTGTCTGTGCAAAGGAAACACAGAAGGATAATCAGATGGATAAATGAATCAATATTTAAAGCACATCAAATTTATTGCTGTTTCCCCATGGGGATAGCTTACTTTAACTCTGTAAACATGGTAGTCCATTTACGGCTGCCTGTATTGCAGATGTACAGCAATTTGACATGACGATGAAAGGAGACGCGGAAAAAAAAAAAAACTTTGCCTTGCCTTAATGTTTGGTTGGTGTTAAGCCCAGACACCACATCATTGAGAGGGTATTAGTCAGTGCATTCTCGCTGCCCTTAAATGTTACTGTACACAGATGAACCTCTGCATTAGGAAAGGAAAGTCATCATCAGAGATGTCTACGGGACAGACTGAATGGAGATCTGCTATGGGCCTGACCACAGTACTGAATAACATCATTTTGGAGCTATATTCAGCTTTGAAATCCCAAAGAAAACGGTTTGCATGATATAAGCATCTTTGTATGCTTCTGCGGTAGGAACAGTTCCACCCAGATTTTGTAAGCATGACTAAGAAAGAAAGAAAGGATTTCCATTTAAAGCCTTGTGCAATCATTTGACCTATCATTTGTTTCTACGATATGCTCGGACCAATATCTTCATTAATCATAACTGATGTAGACAGTTGCCATAATCCAACAAGAGGCTTTTTTTTTTTTTGTATTTTATTTTTCATTGAGTTACTTTTGTACATTTTATATTCTTTTGACATTATATCGATTTGCTTTTTTTTTTTTTTTTTTTTTTTTCCATTCGTGTTAATTATCTCTTTTTACATAGGATATTTAAAATACTGTCTTTTTAAAGCTTAGATGAATTTGTTGTGTAATTCTTTCTCATGTATTGTATCTTGTTTTGTAAAACCCAGTTGAATTTTGGTTGAGCTACAGAAGCTGGTTATTTGTATATGGTGCTAAACAGTGAAGTACAGAAATCTGGGTTGTTAAATTTGAAGAATAAATTACAGATTGGAAGAATACGTGGTACAGTGCTGCTACTCAACAGTCCTCTTAATTTAATATAGTTTGTGTTAAAAAAGAATGCAACTGAATGCTCAAATGTGTATCAGATTTGGTTTGTAATATCTCTTTCTTCACATCTGATAACACATTTTATATTTACCAAAATGTGCACTTGTCACTGTTCAGTTATCAACGAGGCAAATATTTAATGATTTCTATGAAACATGCTCATCAATAAACATACAGTGGAAAATGACCTTACATTTCCTCAAGTTTTCCTCTTATACATAAGTTCAACTTTTCACAACAGGGTTAAATCGTATGTAAACCTAAAATAAAAATCCTCTATTGTATTTCTTTGTTTCTCATATTACAGCCTTTTCTTTTTTTTACATTACAACTAGCAATGCTGAAAATACCTGGTGTATCCCCCACGCAGTCCGGCTTCCTGTCTATAAATTTGTTAGCATTAAAGTTATTGTAAACGATCATCTTATAAAACAGCCCATTCAGTTTAAAATTGAAACACATTCGTGTATAGATATATAAAAAAAAAAAAAACACTTTAAATACCCTTCTTCCCCCTTTTTATAAGTGATCACATTCACCAGGTGGTCGGGTCATGGACGACACCCACCCCTCTAACCCCCCGCCCACAGTCGGTCGGCCGGTTCACGGAGGTCATGGGCGGCACCCCAACCCCCTCCCCAGTCCGTCAGTCAGTAGTTGGGGCCCCGCACTTACCCCATCTTGCTTCTCTCCGGGCTGGGGGCGGCTGCCTTCTCGGCTCCCCTGCGTCTCCTCCCTTCTCCTCCTCCTAGCGGCCAATCCGATCTGTTCTCCTTTCGGCTAATCAGGTGACGGGTCTCAGACACGCTTCCTGATTGCCCAGGGGGAGAATCAGTGTTACAATAGCGAATATTTATTTGCCATTGTCACACAACTGGGTGGGCTTGGGGCGCAGTGCCCTGCGCCCCAAGCCCACCCTTTTTTTAAGCCTATTAGAAGGGCCTCTGGCTCTAATCATGTGCTTCAAAAAATAAATAAACTCTGCATGGATAGGGTGGCTGCACCCGTGCGCCCCTAATGGAAAGGTCGTTACTGCTGACCATGGTGTGTTCTCCTGCTTAGTGTGGTCAGTTTTTATTAGGAAAGCAGAGGGGCTGGCAGGAACACCAGGGATTTCTCACAAAGGACACAATACAAAGAGAACAGGAGACTTTCTCACACAAGTACATGGTACAACAGGCACATATCAGGAATATGAAATGCTGGGGTAACAAGCTCTTTAACCATGGCTGCACAGCTGTGGTAAAGTTGTCAAGTTACCTACTTCCTACTCTAATGTGAAAAGTAGAATCCCTGCAAAGAAAGTAATTAATATTTACCTGCCCCACTAATTGTGCCGCCAAACTGAGCAGCATTGAAAATCTAAGTTTGCTAAAAGATCTTAAAGCGTTTGTTACCCCAACATTTCATATTCCTGATGTGCCTGCTGTACCATGTACTTGTATGAGGAAGTATCCTGTTCTCTTTGTATTGCTTCTTTTGTGTGAAATCCCTGGTGTTCCTGACAGTCCCTCTGCTTTCCCAATAAAAACTGACCACACAAAGCAGGAGAGCACAGTGTAGTCAGTTCTCTAGCTATGAATAAAAAAGTGATCGGTGCAACTTTCTAATATTAAAAAATCACATGTATGTGCTAAACTGACTAATAAATCATATGCAAATATCTACTGTACAAAATAAACAAAATGTCAAAATGACTGTGCAAATAAGCAATAAAAAGTCCAAAATAACTATTTTCTATTACTTTTTATTGCTTATTTGCACAGTCATTTTGACATTTTGTTTATTTTGTACAGTTTGATATATTGCTTATTTTGCACAGTAGATATTTGCATATGATTTATTAGTCAGTTTAGCACATACATGTGATTTTTTACTATTAGAAAGTTGCGCTGATCACTTTTTTATTCATTACCAATTTTTGTGCACGGTGTACATTTTAGGTCTAGCAGCAATTTTCCACATTAATATTTAGATTAGATTGATTCACTTGATAGCCTGAAGGACCAAACTTTCCAGTTCTCTAGCTATGCTGGGAACTCAGTCTGCTCATCCATTCACTACGGAGCACAGTGTGCTGCTGCTACTCCTCCCCCAGCTCATATGCAGCTGAGAACAGAGAGAATGCAATAATTTATAAAAAAGGGAAACAGGTATTTATAATGTTTGTTTTTGTTATATCTACACAAAAATGTTTTGCCTTTCATTTCTATTTTCAACTGAATGGGTTGTTTTACAAGGTGAGTGTTTGCATACACTTTAAGCATTTGGCACATTTCCAGGTGAGTAAGATGGCCTGGTACTCAACTGTGCTCTGTGATTCCGTCCACCTTCTTAAGTTACTACTGTGTCATGCATTGATGTGGGCAGCAGCAGAAGGAACACAAGAGCTCAGAAGGGGAAACCAACCAACATCTGACACTCCAGGAAGTGTCAAATGCTGAACTTTCTTCAGCAAGTCCGACAGGCTGGTTGTACACAAGTCAAAAGATTGACTTGTGTACATGCAGGGTGCCCAACATGGATCAAATTTTGTCCCTATTGAACTGACCTAATTTCTATCCACGTTTGGCTGGCTTTAGGCCCGGTTCACACAGGGGCGACTCATCAGGCGACTGTTCAATGGAACCGTTCTAATAGGAGCGACTCAGGTCGCTCCGACTTAGAAAAAGGTTCCTGTACTACTTTTGGGGGCGACCCAAGGCGACCTGCATTGACTTCTATACAGAAGTCTTTATGCAAATCGCCTCGGCGGGCGTCTCAAGTCGTCTTGAGATCGCGCCGCCGAGGTCGCCCCCAGAAGTCGTGCCGCCCCTGTGTGAATGGGGCCTTAGTCTCCTCTTCACTAGTCTCAGTTCAATCTAAAGGTAACATTGTTCTTTTTTAACAAGTCACGCAGTGAGATGCTATAAAGGGAACTTGTGTGAGACTGCATAGACACCAGTATTTTCATGGTTGTATCATCCATGGGAAAAATTGTATTCCAGGAATTAGATGATGTCCCTGGATGATGCCTGAACAAAGATGATTCCATTCTTCTGGAGAAATACAAATGAAGGAATTGTGGGGAGGGGGAGCACTGTGAACTCTGTGAGAGATAATATTATCCTGTAAGTGTTATACATTGTTTAGCATCAATGTACTTAACATGACAAAGTGTTTATATATGATGCTAGGTCTGTTTTAAAATAAATATGTTGCTTATGGTGTTAAAAAGTCATCACCAGTCCTAATTACCGTATTTTCCACACTATAAGGCGCACCGGATTATAAGGCGCAGTCTCAATTACGGGTCTATTTCTGTACTTAACCCATACATAAGGCGCACTGGACTATAAGGCGCATGCTAAAACATACGGTCTACAAAAAGAAATTTAATGGAAGCAAAACAGTGAGTTAGGGCTCTTTCACACGGAGGTCCGTTCAGGTCCGCCTGTCAGTTTTTTAGGCGGACCTAAAACGGATCCTCCATGTACCCCTATGGAAGCACGGATGTCAGCGGAGACATGTCCGCTGACATCCGCTCCGCTCCGCCAAAGTGTGACGGAGGAAAACCCTATTTTTCCTTCCGTCGGCGGAGTGGATCGGATGACAACGGACTCTACGGTCCGTCGTCATCCGATTCCCCATAGGGGAGAGCGGCGCTCTGACAGGGCGGTCCCTGCACAGTGTGCGGGGACCGCCCAGTCATCCGTCGGCTCAGCGGGGATCAACGGAGCGATCCCCGCTGAGCAAGCGGAGCTTCACGGGGTGGATCTGCACAGATCCGCCCCGTGTGAAAGGACCCTTTAGTTGAACTTTATTCTACTATTTAACAATACACTCACATTATTACCAAAGTCGCACAACAAAATTTTTACAGATTTTGGAACTCAGTGCACACATAAGGCGCACCGGACTATAAGGCGCATGGCCGATTTTTGAGAAAATTTTAGGCTTTTAGGTGCGCCTTATAGTGCGGAAAATACGGTAAACTTTTCAGTGGTTTCTAAAAAGATAATGGAGTTGATTTACTAAAGCTGGAGAGTGCAAAATCGAGTGCATCTGTGCATGGTAGCCAATCAGAAGCTAACTTCTGCTTGCTCAATTAAGCTTTGACAAAAATACCTGGAAGCTGATTGGTTTCTATGCCCAGCTGCACCAGATTTTGCACTCTCCAGTTTTAGTAAACCATCCCCTATGTGTTGGCAATTTCCATTCTAAATCTAGCATGCATAGTTGGCTGTACCCACATACTCACCTCACTCTTCCTACATGAAAACCCATACTGAAAGAAGCTATTGCTCACCACTCCTTCCAAAACAAAAAAAATCAAAACAAGCTGAGACGCTAAACCAGAACAGTATGCAGTTTGGGAGTTCTCAGTTTACTTTAGTTTCACTTGCTGCATACATTTTCCTGCTCAGTGACTCAGAAAGCCAGAGACAGGTGGACAACAGCCAGCATTTTAGATAATGGTCAGCAATGACCACACTATATTTCTCTCACTACAAGTTTAAAAAAAAAAAAAATGTTTAGCAGTAAAACAACATTTAAATGTTCCTGGCCCTTTTCTTGCCATGAAAAAATATGCAAAGCAAACACACTTTTTAGCATTTTTCTGCACAGTCACGTGACCGCAAAGTTCCATCTCCTCTGTGTAATGTAGAGTGCAATGAATACTATAGAACTGATATCATTCGCCAGTGTCTGCTGCTCTAGTAATTGGAGGGAAAGAGAGTTACCTTCCACATGCTGCACCAGAAGAATATTCACATTGCGAGTTGTTATAAAATGTATGCATCGCCATGGAGAGAAAATGGAGGGAACATTTAAAGCTCAATTCCAACTTTCTGTTCACTAGAACTGAAGGGAATGATCAATCCCAGCATAGATCAGACCTCTGTATCATCTTACTCTGTTGTCTGAGGATCCCCAGATATTCTGGGTTTAGTTGTGGCTTTGCATTATGTGACTCTCTGTATATCCTGCTGATAAACTCTGTCCCTTCCACAACCACTTCCTGCAGCAGCTATAGTCTGAACATTCCCCTTTGTAGTCTTTTATACTCTGCAAATTATGTAACTTTCTTCACACTACTGATGGTGGGTGAGATTGGATACATCCTAATTGGCATTCAATCCCGCCCAGTGAGACCTACAGGAAGAGTCCAAACCTCCAAAGTCCAGCCTCACAGATCACAACTTTATTCAACACACAGCCTCTTCTGAAAGCTTGTTGTGCTGCTGCTGGGCAGGATTTCTATGAATCACAATTAGAATTCAATCCTGCCCAGTTAAATATGTCGACCAGTGTAAACATGGAGAGTCCCACCCCTCAGATTCCGCCCTCCCACAACCCGACTCTCTGTGAAGTGATTGATTTACATATGAAAGAAACACCTTCATAATAACCTCCCATAGCCCTTCCTCTGTAGTCTTGCAATAAGCCATTATTTTTGCTGCAAGACAGGAATGACACAGGAGGAGGTATGACACATTTACACCTTTCACCACCCACATGAAGGCCCAGAAGCACCCACAGTAACCCTAGGACCCACTCACATCAACTCCCAGAATGGGTACAAGAGACTCGCATAGCCCTAAAGCTACAGAGGCTTAACCTCCCTGGCGGTATGATTATGTCAGATTTTTGGTGCTGAAAGCGGTACCATTATTTTGCATGGAATGTTGGCGTTTTATATTGTAGGCCTTTAATTCTTAGGAATAACTCACTTAACCCTTTCAACACCGGGCTTTTTATACCACTTCCATACCGGGCCTATTCTGGCACTTCTCTCCTACATGTACAAATCATCATTCTTTTGCTAGAAAATTACTCAGAACCCCCAAACATTATATATGTTTTTTAGCAGACACCCTAGGGAATAAAATGACGGTCATTGCAACTTTTTATCTTTATATATATATTGGGAAAAAACCTGCGCTAAACCAAATAATATTGAGAAAAATTAATAAATACTTGATCAAAGAAAACTGTGATGCTGCTACAAGTAAAAAGCTAAAAAATACTAAAGCTCAACAAACATATGCAAAAAGAAACAAGTGCGCAATCACCATGAATTAAAACAACAATCCTGCAAACAGGAAAAAAATATTTAAAACATCAAGTGAAAAAAAATATATATAGTGAAAAAAAGGGGGTAAACTTTTTATCTTGCACGGTATTTGCGCAATAATTTTTCAAACGCCTTTTTTTGGGGAAAAAAATGGTTCCATTAATGAAAAAATAACAAAACAGTAAAGTTAGCCCAATTTTTTTGTAAAATATGAAAGATTATGTTACGCCAAGTAAATAGATACCTAACATGTCACGCTTTAAAATTGCGCACACTCATGGAATGGTGCCAAACTTTGGTACTTAAAAATCTCCATAGGCGACACTTTGAAAATTTTTACAGGTTACCAGGTTAGAGTTACAGAGGAGGTCTAGTGCTAGAATTGTTGCACGCGCTCTAACGCACGCGGCGATACCTCACATATGTGGTTTGAACGGCGTTTACATATGTGGGCGGGACTTACGTGTGCGTTCGCTTCTGAGCGCGAGCTATTGGGGACAGGGGCGTTTTTACATTTTTTTTTATTATTTTTTATTTTATTTTACTTACATTTTTTTATTTTTACACTTTTT
The DNA here is from genome assembly GCA_029206835.1 of Rana muscosa. Taxonomy (NCBI): domain Eukaryota; kingdom Metazoa; phylum Chordata; class Amphibia; order Anura; family Ranidae; genus Rana; species Rana muscosa. The sequence goes on from CM055116.1 coordinate 295,521,174, forward strand.
TTACATTTTTTTTTTGATCACTTTTATTCCTATTACAAGGAATGTAAACATCCCTTGAAATAGGAATGGTGTGTGACAGGTCCTCTTTATGGAGAGATGCGGGGTCAATAAGACCCCACATCTCTCCTCCAGGCTGGAAAGCATGAGATCGGGAAAAATAAATCACAATCTGAAGCTTTCAGCTGCAATCGCGGCTTTGTTTACCTTTGGGAACCCCGGCGTGACGTCATCACGCCCGGGCCTCCGACGGTCATAGAGATGACCAGTCATCTCTATGCTTGTCATGTGACCAACCACCGGCGCCGGACGATTCTTTCTCCGGGTCCCCGATGGCACGGGAGAGCCCAGAGAAGCACCGGATGGCAGCGGGAGGGGGGATGTCCTCTCCCGCCGCCTATAAGAACAATCAAGTGGCGGAACTGCCACTATAATCATTCTTATGGTGCGCAGAATCGCTGGCAGAAGAGAAGGATATCTGAATGATGCCTCTATCTGCAGGCATCATTCAGGTATCCCCCCACAAAGCCCAGGACGTCATATTACGTCCAACCGGAGGGAGAGAGGGTTCCTGCCGGCGTCATTTTACAATGGCCCAGTATGGAAGTGGTTAAATCTGTCCAAACAAGAGTCTAGTAGACATCCCGGGTATGATAAAAGTTTGAAACAGGAAATCATAAATTATAATATAATAAATAACTATAAATATAACAAATAATAATGTGATTATAATAAAAATTATTCAATAATGTAATCAAATCAAAAACACTGAAATTTGCTCAGTTGTAGAATTGTCGCTGTCATTACTTTCAGTGTTTGATGATGAATTTCCCCACAAATCACTATCGCTCAATTCTGCAAGTGATTCTAATTTATTATTGCTTTTTTCTAGCTGGTCTAAAACCACTTTTGATGTAAACGGACACTTTTTGGTTGCTATGGACAATCTCCAGTTTCCAGGCAGAAAGAACAGTTTTTATAATATAAAACTGCATGCAGGACACTGGACAGACCACTAGGGACAAGGGGGATGTGTAATTATTTGATACAGTACTGTAATATTACAGTATACTGTATGTATATTGTGTTTTTCACTTTTTTAATTTGGCGCCGAACTCCGTCCCCGTGCGTCACAACGTTCAGGAACGGAGCTCGGCACTTGGCACTGTGAATTGAGCGAGATGACAGCTCGCACACACAGTGGAGGGACATCGCAGGATCCAGGGAACAAGGTAAGTAACTTTCCCTGTATCCTGCTATGCGATCCCGAGTCTTGGCTCGGGGTTACCGCTTTTGGTACTGAAATCTTAGCCCGAGCCAGACTCGGGAATACCGCTAAGCAGGTTAAAGAATCATGGAACATGTAGTATGTGGACTGGAAAAGGAAGGAAACAGAAAGTCAGAGAACTTCAGCCTGGAGGAGGAGTGACATCACAGACACAGAAACCTGCTGTATACAGCTAAAGGAGGTAAGTTACACACAAACATACACTGGGGTTGTGATTCATTTACATGCACAATGCATCTGTTGTTTTGGGGAGGAAAAGTTGGAGTTTAAATGCTGGTTTATTACTTATCCTTTCCTTGTACTTCAAAGACCATCAACAGACAAAACATTTTGATTTGCATTGGGTAGAGGGAGGATAGGATTACAGCCTCTGTTGGGTTTTTATGAAAATAGGTGTCCTTGTTGGGCAGATTCCCCTTCATTGTAAATCTCTCCAATATGGGCACTGGTAAAAAAAAAAAACACATTTTCAGTAGTGTCCAAAGAATTCTGACATGTTTATATTCTTGTCCTTGCCCCATCTTTTTTGTCCGGGTGCCACAGAAACAGGAATTAAGAGGAAATCTTCACTATTCCCTAAAATACGATGGAGCAAAAAAAAAAATCCATATTCTGTTACATTCAATGCTAAATTGCCATAGTAGTTGTCATAAGTGATATTTTTTCCACTAATGCAATTTAACTCTTAATACGGTCATATAAATATTCAAATATCATTAGTCGTGACCCCCACAGTTGCGAATGCTAAGCTTAATCTATTACTAGAGATGGGAGAATCTGCCAGAGCTTGATTTACCCAGGTTTTGTCAATCTTGTACAAAGTTTGATTAATCCACACTAATGCCCGCGTACACACGATCGTTTTTAATGTCGTTTTCAAAAACGAAGTTTTTCTCGACATGATTTTTCTTGTTTCCTCTCAAGCCTGTCTTGCATACACACGTTCATTAAAAAAAACGCTTGAGCTAAGCGCAGTGACGTACAACATGTACGATGGCACTATAAAGGGGAAGTTCCGTTCGAATGGCGCCACCCTTCATGTTAGTAAAGTTTGTTGAGCGACAATTCGCGCTTTTCAGCCTCGTGCTTTTCAGTCCCTTACAGCGTGACGAATGTGCTATCTCCATTACGAACGCTAGTTTTACCAGAACGAGCGCTCCCATCTCATACTTGATTCTAAACATGCGCGTTTTTTTCCCCTCGTAAAAGCATACACACTACCGTTTTTCACGTCGTTAAAAAAAACAACGTGAAAAACGACGTGAAAAAATAGAACAGGTTCTCATTTTTTTAGGCCATTTTTCACGTCATTAAAAATGCTCTGGAGCCTACACACGATCGTTTTTAATGCCCAATTTAAAAAATTGCATTTTTAACTACGTGAAAAACTATCATGTGTACGCGGCATTAGAGGTGAATCCTATTGAAGTCCGGGTTGAAAATCTTCTTCTTAAATTCTGGCCATTTTTGGAGCAAGTAGGCTGATTACTTTAAAAAAAAGTAATATTGAAGAGGCCATAGATAACACAGTGATGTTAAACTGGCCAGCAGATCAACATTAATGAGCAAGGCTAGGCCTAAATTCACTACAGACAAAAATAACAGTCTGAGCCCTTACTACCAGAATTACGATACTGTGTATATTTTTCAAGTATCAGGAAGTTTAATCAGGGATAATAGGCCAAAATGTAGTACAGCAGGAAGTGCAGATAATACAGATAATACAGTGTAAAATTGGCCAGCAGCAGGGCAATTTTAAGGAACAAGACTAGTCCCAAATTTACTAGAGACACAGAGCACAGGCTAGGGTTTTATTACAAGAATTAGGATTCTGCAGTGGTGGTGTAAAATTGGCCAACAGCAGGACAGTTTTAATTAGGGATAGCAAGCTATAAGAATAAAAATGAAAACCCCCGAATACCTTGCCTAAAACAAAAAAGGGGATTGCAGCAAAAAACTGTTTAACCTTAAAATAATTAACATAAAACCAAAAATCATAAAATCAAATCCAGTATACCCCCAAAATAAAAAACCCAAAACACCAACCCATAAAATGAAGCCTTGCAGCACCAAAAAGCTTTCCATGGGCTGGATTGCAGTTAAAAAATTACCAATGACTTCAAATTAAATACAAATGTGAATGAATAAAAGGTTTCAATAATACGAACAAAAAAAGAAGAAGAAAAAGAAGGCAGCAAAGAGCTAGCAATCAGAATTGAAGTACAGTTTATTAAGTAACCATAATCTTTCTGTATACAGTATGTCAGCTTTCCCTATGCTCTTTCTTTCAATTCACTGACACTATGGCTGCTCTATACCACCCAACCTTTTTAGGGCCCTGGCTTAACCAAACGTTTCCTTATTGGTCCCTCTAGATCTGCTAGCCACAGTTAAAAGATCATGCAGTGCAAAAATTCAGGGCAATCTGCACATACTGTAAAGTCAGCAGAACTGCAAATCTCAAATCCATGATACTGGCAAACCTGAACATCATCTCTACTTGTTAGTTACCCACTTTTAGCTACCTGCTCCTCTACAATGCTGCTGTTGATAATTTCCTTGTGCTCTCCCTGATCATTACACCAAACTGAAAGTGGATCAGAAACAACAAAAGCTTATATGTATGTATAATGACTCTGCTTTTGCATATTATGCAATGGACACTACACACAATGCAGTTTGATGGGACCACCCATATCAACCCATATCAAAATTCTACTTGTGACACATCTGCTGTGAACTGACATTTAACCCACAGTGCATGGACTTCTACAGCTCCCACTAAAACCCTTTTAAAGTTACCATGTTCATATAATTAACTAACAAAGTGACAACAAAGACACAATACTGCCTATTCTCTGAGTGCTGAACATTTGTTACAATCAAAACTCAAAAGTGCAGACAGTATCAACCTATTCACATGCTTTAGAGGTCTATTATGTCTCTAGACAAGTCACATTCAACTTATTTATCAATTAAGCATTTACAGAGACTGCTAAAAGCACTAGTAATTACAGGCCCTATGTTTTATAAGCTAATAAGATGTCATCCATACACTCCACTGATGATGGCCAAAAAGCCTGAAAGTGTATGCAAGTTGGAATAAATGGATCTATAATATTAGGAAATATATGTTCACTTTACATTAGAGGTTCTGCATATGCATCTGGCTGATGGGCCATAAAGGAATTATTTGCATTTTATGCTTACACTGGACCTAAACTATAGCAAACGACATGTCATGTTAAACTGTTATATTCATTTTACTTATTTTCATGTTTTACTTTATGCTCCTTAACATTTGTTGCTGCGTTATTACTATTTTTTTCAGAATGTTTTATTCATTATTGACATAAAAGAGAAAATAATAACTGTTGTGGTTACATATGATGCGTGAGATGATTCACAGTACCCAGAAAGATAATATACTGTATGTGAATATGGAAAATTCAAACAATAACTGTGCATTTATAATGGAAAATTAAAGAATCACATAAAATCTTAAATGGTTATTAATATGAATCTTCCAGAATAAAAATGAATGTTAAGAAAGATTATACGATCAATAATAATATAGAGAAGTATAGTGTAAAATAACCATCATTCTACCATCGTAGTGTAGATATGAAGGTCAAGCATAAGTGAAAAGGAAAAGAGAAAAGAAGGAAAGGGCCAAAGAGGAAGTCTGAAATGAGGACCAAGAGAGTGTACATCAATACGAGTAAGTAATTAGATCATAAATGTAACAAGGATTTATCGTGGGAGGTATGACGTAATCCAAGAACAGATTTTCTCAAATTTATATATTTTATCGTGAAGAATGGCAGCAAGTTTTTCATTGGTCATATATCACATCATCTTGTTCTTAAAGAGGAGGTCCGGCCTGGGTGAAAAAAGATAAAAGTCAGCAGCTACAAATACTGTAGCTGCTGAGTTTTAATATTAGGGCACCTACCTGTCCAGGGAGCCCACAATGTCAGCACCCCAGCCGATTTGGTTCCCTACTGCGCATTCATGAAATGCGCTTTCTAATTGGCCTGGTGGCGGGGGAAGGAGGAGGGGGCCAAACTTCTGGGAGATTGGTCCGCAGCCCATCTCCCGTGGGTGGGGAAGGGGACCTGTCAAAACGGAGGGGGGGAGGAAGCATATAAGCGAAAGTTCCACTTTTGGGAACTATAACTATAGTAGAAGTAGGTAAGGAGGACCACCAACATTTTGCTAAGGTTTGTTTGGCTGCATTGAATAGGAATGTGAGAAGACAGAACTGGTCATTAGTGCAATTGGGTGGGTTCAAATTTAGTAATGCCGCCTTTGGATTTTTTTGGAATCCTTTACCTAATAGTGTATGTATCATTCGGTAAACATTAATCCATAAAATTATTAATTTTGGGGCAATCCCAGCAGATGTGTAGGTTGTTTGGCAGCCTAATAAACATTTATCCGAGATTGAAGAGTTGATTTTAGCCAGACGCTGGGGAACTATATACCAACATATTAACCACTTCCAGGCTTTTTATACCACTTCCATACCGGGCCTATTCTGGCACTTCTCTCCTACATGTACAAATCATCATTCTTTTGCTAGAAAATTACTCAGAACCCCCAAACATTATATATGTTTTTTTTAGCAGACACCCTGGGGAATAAAATGACGGTTGTTGCAACTTTTTATCTTGCACGGTATTTGCGCAATAATTTTTCAAACGCCTTTTTTTGGGGAAAAAAATGGTTTCATGAATTAAAAAATAACAAAACAGTAAAGTTATCCCAATTTTTTTGTAAAATATGAAAGCTTATGTTACGCCGAGTAAAAAGATACCTAACATGTCACACTTTAAAATTGCGCACACTCATGGAATGGTGCCAAACTTCGGTACTTAAAAATCTCCATAGGCGACGCTTTGAATTTTTTTACAGGTTACCAGGTTAGCGTTACAGAGGAGGTCTAGTGCTAGAATTGTTGCACGTGCTCTAACGCACGCGGCGATACCTCACATATGTGATTTGAACGGCGTTTACATATGCGGGCGGGACTTACGTGTGTGTTCGCTTCTAAGCGCCAGCTATTGGGGACGGGCGTTTTAAAAAAAAAAAACTTTTTTTTTTTTATTTTTACTTTTTTTTTTTTACACTTTTTTTTTTTGATCAGTTTTATTCCTATTACAAGGAATGTAAACATCCCTTGTAATAGGAATGTGTGTGACAGGTCCTCTTTATGGAGAGATGTGGGGTCAATAAGACCCCACATCTCTCCTCCAGGCTAGAAAGCATGAGATCGGTGAAAAAAATGTCACTGATCTCATACTTACAGCCGCAATGGCGGCTTTGTTTACATTTGAGGACCCGGGCGTGACGTCATCACATCGCGCCCGGGCCTCCGATGATCATAGAGATGACTCATGACCATCTGGTCACGAGTCATCTCTATGCTCGTCACGTGACCCACCACCGGTGTCGGACGATTCTCTCCGGGTCCCCAATGGCACGGGGAGCCCGGAGAAGCACCGGATGGCGGCGGGAGGGGGGGGTGTCCCCTCCCGTCACCTATAAGAACGATCAAGCGGCAGAACCACTATGATCATTCTTATGGTGCGCAGGATCGCCGGCACTACAAAAGGATATCTGAATGATGCCTCTAGCTGCAGGCATCATTCAGATATCCCCCCTCAAACCCAGGATGTCATATGACGTCCACCCGGAGGGAGAGAGGGTTCCTGCTGGCGTCATTTGACAATGGCCCGGTATGGAAGGGGTTAATAATTTATGATTCGATTCAGTTGCTGTTGTATAAATTGAGCAATGTGCTGTGGTATGCCAAATATGGTGCCATTCTTTTCCCCCTAACCTCTCACCTAGATCTTTCTCCTTTTTCATCATATATGGATGTGGGAAGGAGGCCCATTTTCCAAGGATGAATTATAAATTATAGTTGCTGCTCCAATATTAATGCCTATATATTGTTCAAGCACTGGATTTCAGTGGATGACCAAGCCTTGTGGTTCATTACCTGTTATTGTCCTTTTCTGTTTTGTTTTTCTTTCAATTTGTTAGGCTTCATGTACACGGGACGTTTTTACAACCTCTCCTGAACGATTTAACTTGACAGATTGTAACTGACATTTGAAATGTCAGTTTTTGCCTCGTTTACATGCCGCGTTTAGCGGCGCTTTGTCGCGTTTGCGTTTTTTTTTCAAATAGCCAAAAATGAAAAACAAAACATACAGTAGCTAAACGCGAGTTACCGCATTTACACGCGTTCACAAGCTGTTACAGGCATTTGGCATTTCAAATGCCTCTAAACATTCATCCTGAATGCATTTTTTTTGCATTCCAAAAAATAGTTCTAAACTCAACTGCCTAGAAATGACTATAAACGAACCTGTGTACATATACTGATAAGATAACATAGAGGAGAGTTCAGGGGCAGCTGAAAAAATCGCCCAACTGCTTCTAAATGTCCGTTTACCAGCAGCAGCGTACATGAGGCCCTATGCTTTGTTCTTCCAATATTTGGTCTCATTAGCAGGCTATAGTGCATTATTACCAGAGGCTTTTCAAAGTCTCTGCTGGTAGCCTGCTATGTATAGCATCAACGTATTCTATATTATGCACTCTTGCTAATATAACCAGCCATTAATTGTTGGCAGAAATAAATGAGCATTCTAATAGGGAGTAGAAGAATAACATTATCTCTGTGAACATAGCAATACTCACAAAATGAGATTTCAAATGGGTAGTCTGTAATGAAATCTCTGTGCTAAGCACCTGTTTGATTCAATAAATTTTTTCTGACTTTTTTAACATCATGGAAAATTCAGCAAGAGTGTGACTTCATGGTGGGGATGCCGAGCTAGGAACTTCCCACACTTTCAAATAATTCATCCTTGCTCTTGGTGGCCTGGACAGACATAACATTTCAGGAGGCAGTTAACAGTTGCCTGTATTCCCCCGTGTACTGTATTATAAAAAGTATGCATATTTCTTAAAATAATCTTTGTTTAGTCATATCGTTTAGCTAAATACGATGCAAATTTTTGACCAGTGCACCCCATTAATGTACCTTTGCTATTACTGTGTCTTTCCCAATGAAAAAAAAACATTTTAAATTTGAAGTAGACCCTCTCCCTTATATTGAACTGCTAACATGAATTAAATTATTGCAAAATACATATTTTCACTTTACTTATTTCTACCTTCTCACATGCTAATGCTCTGTTCCACCCCCAGCAGAAATGCTAATGCCAACATTTAAAAAACAGATGTTTTCAATGGCTAACTTCTTTTTCTGTGTTTTCTTGTCCAATCAATTAATGACGTTAGTAGAGTCATGACATGAGTCATGACATGTAATCTGTGCAAAGAGGCAGCAGCGTAGCTTGAAGCTTGTGGGCCCTGATGCTAAAGTTGACCATATTGAGTAAGGCCCCTTTCACACTGAGGCGCTTTGCAGGTGCTATTGCGCTAAAAATAGCGCCTGCAATACGCCCTGAAAAAGCCGCTCCTTTGTATCCACTGTGAAAGCCCGAGGGCTTTCACACTGGAGTGGTGCGCTGGCAGGAGGGTAAAAAACGGAATAAACTATCTTAGAATTCTGAGAAAACTGAACCCATATGGCTCTGGAGCACTGCATTATTATATATGCTGTCTGTTTTGTGGATGAAATGGGAAATATTTAAATTGTAAGTACAATTCTAATTATGATTATTATTATTTATTGTTATCAGTCATTCTAAGAGACATTGTTTAGACTTTAATACTGATTGGCATGACAAGAAATTCTGTAATTTCTTCCCTTGTAGCAAACAATGTTAGATATACTGAGTCTTTACACAAAACATCTGTACAGTGTGAAAGTAGCTTAATGTTTTTAGATTTGAAGCCCCAGCTGTTCAAAGACTGGAAGAATCCTTGTGATATCAGCATGGAAGAATTATATTTCATTTGCCACTTTCGTCATGCTATAGGAGTCAACGCAATCCAGATGGCTTAGTTAAATCTTCAAGTGTGTCTGCTTTGTAATTGCTGTCTGAGTATTAGGTTTCGACTTTATAGTGCTTACCTAATTGATTTTTGTCACTGTGTATCTACACCATAAACCAAATCTTCCTGCACACTGTTTTATAGAAAATTAGGCATAAAAGTAGGACACATTTTAGGCAACTAAGCCTACTATGTCATGCAGTGTGAGCTCATACTTCTAATATATTTTCTTTTTAGAAGTTCAGAATATGTTTACCTGCATTTATATTGACAAGTCATAGGGTTTGCTAGATCTATGTGACAGTATAATTGCCAGTACACAAACATTTATGGATTAGGGCTGTTTTCATTATCTGGTATGTCCAGCTGCAATGTATAGTGAACATCACAGTACACCAAGGTATCAATACAAATACAAAATGAACCAGCGCTGCACTTCTTATATGCACCTACTGCGAGGTCTCCATGTGTATTCCAATGTGAACATAAAAACGGGATATTTATTTGTAGTGCGAATCAATATATACTGTACATATGTAGCACCCTCTAGTGTGTGCTAGATATAAGATTTTGTAGTGATTTTAGGGGGAGACCTAAATATAACACTAGCCCCGAAACAGGATACCTCCTCGGGAGTATCATCGATTCCCCTTAGCGCACGAAATCGAGTAGCCCAAACCTTATACAAAAATCAGCTGACTGATGTATGGCGGCTGTTCCACCCTAAAGAAAAAGACTATATGTTCTATTCCCCTCCCCACAAAACATACTCGCGGATAGATTATTTCCTTGTTCCTCATGCTCAACTCCACTCAGTTAAAACTACCAAAATTGGCGTGATCACGTGGTCAGACCACGCACCTATTTTTTTGACTTATGAATTACAGGATTCCACTCGGACCAGATTTAATCAATGGAGATTAAACGAAAGTCTTCTACAGGATAAAGAGATCCTGGAAGATGTGATTAAAGAAATACAATTTTACTTCCAAACTAATGATACCCCAGACTGTGACCCAGGAGTCATCTGGGAAGCACATAAGGCGGTCATTCGTGGAGTGCTGATTAAACATGGAACATGGGTTAAGAAGAAACGTACAGAACAGTTAAAAAATTTACTGGAGGAATTAGCTAGACTAGCGTCAAAACATAAACAGACACGTTCATTATCACTGGAGAGAAATCTCATTGATAAACAAACACAAGTCTCAAATCTTCTCTACTACAAAGCTAAAGCAGCCCTACAGAAATGTAGGAAGTTCTCATACGAATCAGGGGATAAATGTGGGAAACTACTGGCTAGAACCTTACAAGAACAAAAGTTAAGTAATTATATACCACATATTATCTCCTCGAATAAATTTAAGGCAACGAAACCACAGGAGATAGTAAGAGAATTTCAAGAATTCTACCATACTCTCTATAATTTAGAGAGTAAACCTCCTACGCAGGAGCAAATAGACTGTTATCTCTCAGAGTCATTAATGCCAAGACTTTCAGAAATAGATAGAGAGAAATTGGAGGATTCCATAACTAGAGATGAAGTAAAGGAAGCCGTAGGCTCTATGAAATTGGGGAAAGCCCCGGGACCGGATGGCCTTACGGCACAATATTATAAAATACTATTTCCCTATCTATCTGAATACATGGTTAAGCTTTTCAACGACCTAGAGTCCTCAGCTACTCTAACGAAAGATACCCTATTAGCATATATCACAGTGATACCAAAAGAGGGGAAAGATCCAGCCGCATGAGGAAGCTATCGTCCAATCTCCTTGTTAAATACAGATCTGAAATTGTTCTCTAAGGTTCTGGCGAATAGGATTCAACAGTTTGTTCCAAATCTGATACATCTAGACCAAGTGGGATTTGTTCCCACAAGAGAAGCTCGCGACAACACAACGAAAGTCATCAATCTTCTACAGATAGCCAATAAAACACAGACGCAATGTGTATTTTTGAATACAGACGCAGAGAAGGCCTTTGACAGGGTTAATTGGAAGTGGATGCAGGCAGTCCTTCAACACGGAGGGTTCGGAAGTAAGATATTACGGTGGATTGCCGCTGTCATGGAGATCCTGCCAGAAGCAGGCGTCCCGGTCTTCCTGATTCTCGGTTGCGCATGCTCCGCCCTGCAGGTGGCGCCAGAGGGGCTATTTAAACCTGTCAATCGCAGACAGTCCCTGCTGTCTGCTCTACAGCGTTGAGTACCTGAAAACCTGATCTGAAGACTTACCTGTGTTTGACCCGGCCTGCCTGTGACTTCTCCAATTTTCTGCCTGCATCCGACCCCTGGCTTGTTGTGACCTCTCCTCTGTCTGATCCCTCTGTACCTTGCTGCCAGCCAGTTAACCGACCCGGCTTGTCTGACCAATCTCACTGTTCCTAGTTCCGGTCCAGTCTGCTAAGCTGATCCAGTTTGCTGAGTTCCTGTGTTCCTGGTTCCGGTCCAGTCTGCTAAGCTGATCCAGTTTGCTGAGTTCCTGTGTTCCTGGTTCCGGTCCAGTCTGCTAAGCTGATCCAGTTTGCTGAGTTCCTGTGTTCCTGGTTCCGGTCCAGTGTGCTAAGCTGATCCAGTTTGCTGAGTTCCTGTGTTCCTGGTTCCGGTCCAGTCTGCTGAACGATTCCAGTTTGCTGAGTGTTCCTGATTCCAGTTATACCTGCTGTGTTCCAGTGTGCCTACCAAGTCTGCATAACTACCTTCACCTTGGTTGATCCTGCCAGGCACTCGTACCCCTCCTACCTCCGCGCCTGCTGTTACCTTACCAGGGGCCGCTGGTGGGCGCCGTAAGGGAGGCCTTCCTCTGCAAGTCCGGGCTCATCACCGCTAGGTACGTGACAGTAGCAGACAGCCATGTCTGAGCCCGAGCAGGGAGCCTCACCTATGGAGGAACTATGTCTGCACCTGGCAGGATTGGCTGAAGAGGTCAAGAACCTCCAGCAAGGCTACACCCATCTGGAAGAACAAGTGCGGGTCCTCTCCAACCGCTCCGAAGCCCAAGGGGGATCCCATACCTCTACCTCCACTGCTGGGGCAGGATCCTCACCCACAGTTGTCATGCTTCCTCCGGAGCCCAGGGTCCCTACACCCGAAAAATTCTCCGGGGATCGAAGCAAGTTTAGGGCTTTTCGTAATTCCTGCGAACTCTACATCGCCCTGCAGCCTCGCACCTTCTCCTTGGAAGCCACCAAGGTGGGCTTTGTGATGTCCCTGCTTTCCGGAGACCCTCAGAGCTGGGCCCACCGTCTCTTGGAACAGAAAGATAGGGCGTTAAACAACCTTACTGCCTTCTTCGATGCCATGGCCCAGCTATATGAAGATTCCCAGCTCTCAGTAACCGCAGAGACCGCCTTGCGCACCCTTCAGCAGGGGCGCAGAGCAGCAGAGGACTATGTAACGGAATTTAGACGGTGGAGCGCAGATACCAGTTGGAACGACGCCGCCCTTCGCCATCAGTTCCGCATAGGTCTGTCCGACCCTCTGAAGGACGAGCTCGCTAGGGTTGGCATACCACCAACCCTGAATTCACTAATTGACTTAACAATCCAGATCGACCGACGTCTCAGGGAACGAAGGGCTGAGAGGTCCACGGGCTTCTCCCGCCCGACCTGGATGCTTCCCCAGGCTCCCAGCCATCTGCACCCAGCACCTGTTGCACCTCCAGCCGCTACATCTGACATACCCGAGCCCATGCAGCTCGGAGTGCTTCGTCCTTCCCTCACCCAACAGGAACGCCAACGTCGCAGAGTGAACAATGTGTGCCTGTACTACGGGGAACCCGGACACTTCGTTATAAATTGTCCCCTGAAACTTCGTAAGTGTCTTTCAGTATCTTCTGACACTACCAACCCACAGGCCAAGTCCACATCTCACCTTGCTCTCTCTGTCTCGTTACAGCTCCCAGGAAGGACTCTGCAAGTGCCCGCCATTATTGATTCCGGGCTTGCAGCTGCTTTATGGACTCAGCCTTTGCCATCAAGCACCAGATCCCTCTTGTCACCAAGACCCATGAACTATGTGTGCATTTGGCTGATGGGTCCATCATTAAGCCTGGACCAGTGGTCCAAGAGACCGCCCCTTTACCCGCTACCATCTCCACCATCTCCGGAACCCACCAAGAATACTTACGCCTGGACATTATCTCTTCCCCATTGTTCCCTGTGATCCTTGGTATACCTTGGCTACAGGTCCACAACCCTACCATCAACTGGGCCACGGGGTTGGTGACCTTTTCTTCTCCTTACTGCCAGCAATCCTGAGGGACACTCAAAACCCCTGGGCCGGCCACCCTCTTATGTATCAATACGGAGGCTAGAATACGGCAATCCATCCCTGAGGTCTACCATGACTTTCTTGATGTGTTTAGCAAACAAGGGGCAGAGACTCTACCACCTCATCGGGCCTATGATTGCCCCATTGACCTACTTCCCGGAGCGGCAATTCCGTTTGGCAGGATCTTCCCGTTAACAGAGGTAGAACAGGGGGCACTAAAAGACTATATCGATGAAAACCTACAGAAAGGGTTCATTCGTCCGTCTACATCTCCAGCCGGTGCAGGCATCTTTTTCGTAGAGAAGAAGGATCACACCCTTCGACCCTGTGTGGACTATCGTGAATTAAATAAAATCACAGTAAAAAAACGCTACCCTCTCCCCTTGGTACCGGAACTATTTCAGAGACTGGGAACAGCCATCATTTTTACCAAACTTGATCTCTGCGGAGCCTACAATTTGGTCCGCATCAAGGAGGGGGATGAGTGGAAGACCGCTTTCCGCACCCGATTCGGACATTTCGAGTACCGGGTAATGCCCTGCGGGTTGTGCAACGCCCCTGCCACTTTCCAGTATTTCATTAACGATGTACTCCGGGACTTCCTAGATCTCTTTGTCATTGTCTACCTGGATGATATACTAATTTTTTCTTCCTCCCTTGATTCCCACCGCAGGCACGTCAGAAGTGTGTTGGCTCGGCTTCGCCAGCACGGCCTGTATGCGAAGGCCGAGAAGTGTGAATTTGAGCTGGAAAGTATATCGTTCTTGGGACTAATTATCTCCAGCGAGGGCATCAAAATGGACCCTCAAAAGATTGCTGCAATTCTGGACTGACCAGTCCCGGCGGACAAGAAGGGGATCCAACGTTTCGTTGGATTCGCCAACTTCTACCGCAAATTCATCAGAGGGTTCTCAGCCATCATCGCACCCATCACCCAGCTGACCAAACAAGGGATCCGTTTCCACTGGTCCCCTGAGGCCCAAAAGGCCTTTGAGGCCCTGAAGGGTCTCTTTACCTCTGCCTCTATCTTGAAGCACCCAGATTCCTCATTACCGTTCGTTCTGGAGGTAGACGCCTCGGAAATTGCGGTAGGAGCAATACTGTCCCAAAGACAGGGGACCAGAGCCTTGCTCCACCCAGTAGCTTTTTTCTCTCGCAAGTTATCTGCGGCAGAGAGGAACTACGACGTGGGGGATCGGGAATTGCTGGCGATCAAGTCCGCATTAGAGGAGTGGCGTTATCTGTTGTAGGGGGCTGCCCACCAGATTCTGATATTCACCGACCACAAGAACCTGGAGTACCTGAAGGCAGCGAAAAGGCTAAAACCACGACAAGCCAGGTGGGCGCTTTTCTTCTCCCGGTTCTCCTTCCATGTCACTTACCGCCCCGGTTCCAAGAACATTAAGCCCGATGCCCTCTCTCGGATGGTCCATAAGTCTAAGGAAACCTCTCCTCCAGACACCATTCTTGCTCCTGGAAACTTCCTTCTGCTTCAGGAAGACCTACTCTCCCGGATCAAGCAAGCCTCCACTGGGCAGAGACCCCCCTCCGAACCGGAATTGCAGGCCAAAGATGGGCTGTTTTGGTACCAGAACAGGATCTACGTACCTGAAGAGCTGAGAATAACCGTACTGGAACTCTGCCACGACCATGCCCTTGCCGGGCACTTTGGCGTTGCCAAGACCACCGACTTGGTACAGCGTACCTTTTGGTGGCCTCGGCTCCGCGAGAACTGTAGGAAGTTTGTGGAGTCTTGCATAGTTTGTACCCGAAACAAGGGTTACAAATCCAAGGCCTGGGGACTACTGAGACCCCTACCCGTCCCAGACAGACCCTGGAAAATGCTGTCTATCGACTTTATCGTCGAGTTGCCTCCGGCTGAGAGTCACACCACTATCTTCGTGATAGTAGACCGTCTATCCAAGATGGCACATTTCATTCCCATGAAGGCGACTCCCTCAGCTCCCCGAAACCGCACAGGTGTTCATCAGAGAGGTTGTCAGACTCCACGGGGTACCAGCCAATATTGTCTCCGACCGAGGGGTACAATTTACCTCCCGGTTTTGGAGATCCCTCTGCAAGGCTCTGGAGATAGAATTGTCCCTTTCCTCCGCTTACCATCCCCAGACCAACGGACAGACTGAGAGGACTAACCAGACCCTTGAGCAGTACCTGCGCTGCTTCTCTTCATTCGCTCAGAATGACTGGGTTTCCCTGCTCCCATTGGCCGAGTTTGCCTATAACAACTCTACGCATTCTGCTACCAAGCAGTCCCCATTCTTTGCAAATTACGGTTTCCATCCTTCATTCCTGCCCAATTCCCTTCCTGAATGTACGGTGCCCGCAGTCCAGGAAAAGTTGAACTTCTTTTTATCCAACAACCAACTTCTGCAGGAAACCATGACCAAGACTCAGGAACACAACAAGACAATTTTTGACAGGAAGAGACGGGGTGAATTAATGCTGGCACCCGGCGACCAAGTATGGTTATCCACTTTAAACTTGAGGATGGCATGCCCCTCTAAGAAACTGGGCCCCAAATTCTTAGGGCCGTTTCCTGTCAAAAGGAAAATCAATGAAGTGGCTTATGAACTGGAGCTCCCTGACTCCCTCAAGATCCATCCGGTCTTCCATGTATCTCTGCTGAAGCCTTCGGTTCCCAACCCATTTCCAGGCCGAAGTCCGGCTCTCCCTGATCCTGTCATTGTAGACGGGGAGGAGGAATTCGAAGTGGAAGCCATTATGGATTTTAGAAGAAGGAATAACCAGAACCAATTCCTGATTAAGTGGAAGGGCTACGGACCCGAAGAAAACTCTTGGGAGCCTGAGGAGAACATCCAGGCTAGAAGCCTGGTGCAGTCCTTCAAGAGATCTCACCCTGAGAAGTTTGCCCGGATGGGCATCCGGAGGCTGCCCCTTGGGGGGGGGCAATGTCATGGAGATCCTGCCAGAAGCAGGCGTCCCGGTCTTCCTGATTCTCGGTTGTGCATGCTCCGCCCTGCAGGTGGCGCCAGAGGGGCTATTTAAACCTGTCAATCGCAGACAGTCCCTGCTGTCTGCTCTACAGTGTTGAGTACCTGAAAACCTGATCTGAAGACTTACCTGTGTTTGACCCGGCCTGCCTGTGACTTCTCCAGTTTTCTGCCTGCATCCGACCCCTGGCTTGTTGTGACCTCTCCTCTGTCTGATCCCTCTGTACCTTGCTGCCAGCCAGTTAACCGACCCGGCTTGTCTGACCAATCTCACTGTTCCTAGTTCCAGTCCAGTCTGCTAAGCTGATCCAGTTTGCTGAGTTCCTGTGTTCCTGGTTCCGGTCCAGTCTGCTAAGCTGATCCAGTTTGCTGAGTTCCTGTGTTCCTGGTTCCGGTCCAGTCTGCTAAGCTGATCCAGTTTTCTGAGTTCCTGTGTTCCTGGTTCCGGTCCAGTCTGCTAAGCTGATCCAGTTTGCTGAGTTCCTGTGTTCCTGGTTCCGGTCCAGTCTGCTGAACGATTCCAGTTTGCTGAGTGTTCCTGATTCCAGTTCTACCTGCTGTGTTCCAGTGTGCCTACCAAGTCTGCATAACTACCTTCACCTTGGTTGATCCTGCCAGGCACTCGTACCCCTCCTACCTCTGCGCCTGCTGTTACCTTACCAGGGGCCGCTGGTGGGAGCCGTAAGGGAGGCCTTCCTCTGCAAGTCCGGGCTCATCACCGCTAGGTACGTGACAGCCGCTATATATTCCTGCCTAACGGCTCGGGTCCGGGCGAATGGAATATTATCAGAACCCTTCTCTATTACAAATGGGACAAGACAGGGATGCCCCCTGTCTCCACTCCTCTTCGCCCTGTCATTGGAACCATTTCTCAGCACAGTGCGCTTGAACCAGGATATTACAGGGATTCAAATAGGGAATATTCAATGTAAAATTTCGGCTCATGCGGACGACATGTTGTTCACCCTTACTAACCCCCTGATTACGATTCCAAATTTGATGAGGGAATTTGAGAAATACGGGGCACTCTCGGATCTCCGTATTAACTTTAAAAAATCTGAAGCAATGGGGGTTAATCTAATACCCACATCGTTAACACAGATGAAACTAAATTATAAGTTTAAATGGACAGACAGAGCCTTAACCTATTTAGGAACGTTAATCCCAAGAAATATAGCCAAG
Organism: Rana muscosa; assembly: GCA_029206835.1. Classification (NCBI taxonomy): domain Eukaryota; kingdom Metazoa; phylum Chordata; class Amphibia; order Anura; family Ranidae; genus Rana; species Rana muscosa. The sequence goes on from CM055116.1 coordinate 295,538,866, forward strand.
ATCTATGAGTTAAATTTCCCCCCGCTATTGCAAAAGTTCAAGACCCTCTTAGATAAATGGAGTACCGGCTTACATACCTGGATAGGACGTTGTAATATCATCAAGATGAGTACACTTCCCAAATTCCTATATCTACTACAGGCACTACCAATAAATATTCCGTTGAATTTTTTTAAACAAACTCAGAAGATAATATTTGAATATATATGGGCACATAAACAACCAAGGATGCAACGGAAACAATTAATGTATATTAAGAGACAGGGAGGCCTGGCCGTACCGGATATACGGAAGTATTACCAAGCAGCACATTTGAATAGAGTTGTTGACTGGAACAGACATGTAGACACTAAACTATGGGTACAAATTGAAAATGCGCAGTCTTCAGTACCCTTAAGTGGAGCACCATGGTGCTACGCTGCATTACCAAGAGAGGTGACTGTCAACCCGGTGGTGGGTAACACGGTCAGGCTATGCTCGACCCTGCTTCCCACTATTGGAGTAACACCTATGTCCTCCCCTCTATATCCAATATTAGGTAACCCTCTCTTCCAGCCAGGTTGTGAAGAGAGCGCATTTCAATATTTAATGAGAAAAGGATATACCCGAGCACTTAAATATATACATAATGGAACATGGCTCACAATAAAGGAGCTGATGGAACAAGGAAACACTTTTAGATTAAAATTTTGGAACGCCCTACAGATCACTCATTTTCTTGGCACTCTACCGAACCCGGGACAGTTTAACAGACCCCTAACCATATTTGAGAAACTCTGTAATGAGAAGGGAGCAATATCGCACATATTATCTATATGCTATAGACTTTTGATCACACAGCCGGAAACCCACCCCCTGAAATGTGTTCAGGAATGGGAAACGGAACTGGGGAGGACCTTTAGCCTGGAACAGCGACAGAAGATGTTGAGGTTGACACATGAGACATCAATATGCGTTAAAATACAAGAAACCAATTTTAAGATTTTTTCTAGGTGGTATAGAACACCAGAGAAGCTTGGGAAAATGTTTCCGGAGGTCTCAGATCGGTGTTGGAGATGTCAAGAAGACAAAGGCACTATGCTGCACATCTTCTGGGACTGCACCAGGCTAAGGCGTTTTTGGCTGGGGATCAAACAGATCCTCCAATGCTGTATGGAACTAATAATACCGGAGGACCCGGCGTTCTTCCTTCTACATGCTAATCAGATACCTGAGAGGACATATAAGGAATCATGTATCCCTCATCTTTTAGATGCTGCAAAGGCATGTATTCCGTTAAAATGGAAATCATCATCACCACCGACAATTGAGATGTGGATACGTAAGGTGAAGGAGGTCAATAAATTAGAGGATTTAGTCCTCTCCGTACGCCAACAGCAGGGAAGGTATTCCGAGACTTGGTCTGCTTGGAATGCCTTCCTTGCCTTGGATGAGGGGTGAATCCTCCTTGAGAATGGAGGAAGGGAGGAAGAGATCTGAGGAGACCTAAGTATTTGGGTCTTTGTGGTGGCCGGGGGGAGAGGGGGAGGGGGAGGGAGGGGGGGCTTGTTTGTTTGTTTGTTCACCCCCTTTATTTCCCTTTTTTTTTTTGGTTTGTTTTTTGTCCTTCTTTCCCGTCTGGAAGAGGAGGTTATGTTTTAGATGTATTGTGTTGCTAGGTTAGTGGAAGTATTGATGGGGAATTTGAAATAATATGTATGTATGGATATTCTGTATTTCCGTGTATTGAGAAAATAAAATAAAATAATTGGAAAAAAGATTTTGTAGTGTAGGTTTGTTAGTGTAGAAAAATGTAGTTGTGAATCTGGGTCAGGGTTCAGTGAGTCAGGGCTGGATGACTCATCCTGACAGCTCCTTTGGTGCCTCCCCCTGATCTGGAAGGTTTTAGAAACTTCTAGGGCTAGTGGGTGGAAGTTAGGGGGAGCTGCTTGGAATATTTGAGAGCCTCAGCCAATTCCCAGTATAGGGCTGGCAGGGGGCAAGGCTTACTTCATAAATAGGCATGAGCCATGCCAGCAGGCCCAGTCAGTTTTGTAAATCATCTAAGGTGTTCATTCTTGTATACAAGGCTCATTGCGCATTCTACAGTTTTACAGTATTTAAATGCCACACCAGTTTCATACACTTATGACATCATGCATATGACAGTCATATAGATTATGGTCATGGCATTTCTATCCGGTTACTTTGTTGTCTTGGAGCTCATTGCATCACCCGATTGGAGTGATGAGGCCCATGTGTGGATTTCTTTCCACACCTGGGCTCCACACTTGAATCCATGCCCTGCTCAAAAACTCTTATTCAATTGTATAAAATTGAACCACATTAAAATAAAAATAAAAATTAAGAATTAAAAAATTGGTACTAATTAGTTGATTTATCAATACAGGACATTACCATCGCTTAGTTTTTCCTTCTGTTGTTTTCCATTTTTTGCTTAATCTTCATATACAGTGGAATCCTCTCTCTTTTTTCTTGTTTTTCCAATATGGCTTTGGTTACAGCTGATCCCAGCCATTTAACACACACAATATTGTATATATATTTTTGACACATTTTGCCACTGGACAGGCATGTCATAAACTAAAAAAGTTCATATACAATATTCATGTGTGGGTTAAAAACCAAAATAACAAATAAAAAATAAAAATAAAATATAAAAATAAAAATTAAATAAAATGAGAATTAAATAATCTAATCAAATTTGAATTTAATTAAATAAAACAAGAAAACGATAACTTGTATATATACAAAATATATGGGTGTGTTTCGATTCGATCATCTACATGTATATATATTGCTAGTAGGGTTCGCCTCCATATTCATCCACTATATCTGCATGCCTTTTTGGAGGTTAGCATAATTTATGTCTTATAGTATCAATACCAGACATATATATTGATCAACACATACACTTTAATAATCTTGCCCCTCCTCAAATAGACATGCAGAATGGTTACACAGGATGAATAAGTTTTATCTATAGTTAAACAACAATTACACACATATTTTTAACATACATCTCAACAACATTAACTCATTGTGGTTTTATGTTTAGTATCTAGTTGTATTAATTCTAGTTTTTGGAACATCTAGGTTTTTGTACACAAAAAGAATCATTATTATTATTATTGTTTTCATCTTTTTCATTATTTATGATTTTAGATATTTATATTCATATTCATATCTATTTTATTTATCATGAATTCAATGCCAATATTAAGATTTATGTACAGCTCACCCCCTTTTTTTGGTTCTGACCAGTTTCCACTTTTTTCAACTTACACTACTCATGCACTTTGGGGACTTTGTTGTGTTTTGTTTTGTTTTTGCTCTTTATTCCATTATAGCATCCCTATTTTGGATGCATCATACACGTGTCATATATAGTTGTTCACGTTATAGATAAAACAATTGTTCAAAGCACTTGTCCTGCGTTAAGCAGTCACATATATATCTAATATCTTTTTCGATCTGAAGTTTTTACTCCTTTTCACTTAGTTTTCACATACCTTTATGCACTCTACACATATGTGTAAAATCTTACGTGCCAATTCTCATTAATGGTTTTGGCATTTAACAGGTGCTTCACAAACACGGAGTGTAATAGACCTAAATTAGTGCCTAATATTCTACCACTGTGTTCAACAGCTCTCATTGGTTGAGAGGTTTTTCAGATCACCTTATATACACAGTTCTGGTCACTTACACTTTAGCTATGCGTAAGCATCACACCCTGATGTGAAACGCGTTAGCTGTCACCCTGCATGTCCCTTCACCTTTGATTGCCTTTGGATGGATTGTTTATTTATTTCTTTTTGGATTTTTTTGGCATTTTAATTTTCTTCATTAATAAAGCGTTTAACCAGAGTGCAGCAGTCCAGATAACTTCTTCTCCTCAAGCATTAGAGCATAGCCAGCACCTGGAAGTGGAGCAGGGCGGGAGCTAATTGAAGGAACCTGGAACCTTCGAGCGGTACACCTTTCCTTCAGGGTTCAGTGAGTCAGGGCTGGATGACTCATCCTGACAGCTCCTTTGGTGCCTCCCCCTGATCTGGAAGGTTTTAGAAACTTCTAGGGCTAGTGGGTGGAAGTTAGGGGGAGCTGCTTGGAATATTTGAGAGCCTCAGCCAATTCCCAGTATAGGGCTGGTAGGGGGCAAGGCTTACTTCATAAATAGGCATGAGCCATGCCAGCAGGCCCAGTCAGGTGGAAGATGGAGATATAGTGCTGTGGAGACTGTCGGTGGCCCTCTGGGGTACCCCGCAGTCTGGAGGGGGGTGACCTTAAGCCGGGACTCAGGTGCTGGAAGGGTCCTGCCAAAACACATGGAGGAGGCCCTTTCTGGAGGCACAGGAGCAAGTGAGAGGATAGTGTGAGTAGAGCAGTACTACTGGGGACTGTAGCCAGTTTTCCCTGAAGACAACGTTGTGCCAAGTTTCCATCCCTTCGCTGGGAGATCTCCTGCAAAGCCAGCCGGGTGGGCTGGTGAGAGTCAGTCTGGAGGACTGTGGAGGAAAGTTAGCCTGAAGGACTAGTAAAAGGGGCAGCTACAGCCAGGTGGGTTGACAGTGGCTGAAGAGGTGGTGCTGGGGCCACTAGCCACAGAAGGGAGAGTGCAAGCTGATCACTGTGTTCTGCTACACAACAAGGGGCTTAGAGTTCCTGCCTGAAAAAGGCTATTGCAGCAAGGAGGCAAGAATTTCACAAACAGAAGTCCATAAAGACATGGATGAGAGAATTTGGGGTGGAAGAACTTGACTGGCCTGCACAGAGTCCGGACCTCAACCCGATAGAATACCTTTGGAATTAATTAGACCACAGACTGAGAGCCAGGCCTTCTCTCCAACATCAGTGCCCGATCTCACAAATGTGCTTCTGGAAGAATGGTCAAACATTCCCATAGACACAATCCTAAACCTTGTGGACAGTCTTCCCAGAAGAGTTGAAGCATTTATAGCTGCCAAGGGTGGGCCAACTCAATGCTGAACCCTACGGACTAAGACCGAGATGCCATTTAAGTTCATGTGGGTGTAAAAGGCGCAGACATTCCAATACTTTTGGCATTATAGTGTACTGTATATATTTTTTCAACCTTTTACAGTCCAGTATAAATATAAAAACGAAAAACAAAAAAAGAACAAAAGATAGAAAGCCCATGTATTGTGTCGTACAGTAAAATCTCTTCAATGTCCTTCTACTATTTTTTTGTGAACCATAAATCCCCATGTGCTTCACTCCCCTTCACCATTAACAGCTCACCTCCAGTTTGACCTTATAGTAAAACAGGTCAAATGCACCTGTCACTTTAGGGGTTTCATCCAATATGTCAAGTGATGTTGCTTCTCTTCTCAGGTAGAGATCGGCTCAGGCATGTTCAGGATCCTAGTCCCAACCCAACCCAAAACTGACACTGCACACCACTAATCACAGGCAGTAAGACATTTCCCAGTCCACAGCTGCACAGACCAGGAAATGTCTCACTGCCTGTGATTAACGATGTGCAGTGTTGGCTTTCTGGCGGGATCGGGCAGGTGGGTTGGAACTAGGATCCCAAACATGCCTGAGCCCATTTCTACTCTCAGGTTCCGATCAACCTGATGAGTGTTCCCCACTGACACAGAAAGAAAACTCAGGGATAGAAAATACAGAAAATCACAGTGCTTTCTAAAACTATACTTCTTTATTAAAATGTATTAAAATTTTAAATGGCTACAACATGTACGCTCACAAGTGCACAGAGACTGGTGCACTAAAGGTGACAATCAAACAACAAGCTCCAAACACCACTAGGGCATCAAAGAGTAGAGTGGGGGACTTTTCAATCACTGTCTGGGCTTGCTGACCCAATATTCATGATCATCAAACAGAGTGCAATGCAGAGGGACTACTTGTAAACTTGGAGCTGTAGTAGCTAACAAGAGATGATGCCTCCTCTGTAGTGTTGGCTCCTGTCCCATACACAGTGATACCAACTGCACTCCACCTCTTTTCCCCACTAGTGGTCTCCAGAGTGGTGCCAGCAGCAGGAAAGAAGAGATCTTCAGGTAAGTGGAAGCAATACACTGGGGATAATAGTATAGGGCTGCTTTCACAATAATGCGCTGCGATTTACCTACACCGCGGGTGCAGGGCAGTTTACCTGCAGCCTTCCTATAGACTTCTATCATATCCTGCGGGTTTGGTCCACATTATAAATGCAGGAGTTTGGTGCACTTTCAGAAAGTGCACCTTATCTGCAGGATATAATAGAAGTCTACGGCAAAGCGCAGCCACCCAGGAAAGTCACAGATGAACTGCGCTGCAGGTTAACTGCAGCACTTCAGTGTGAAAGAAGCCTTCATAGACATTTGTAGTTTGGGGGGGTAAAACCCCATAATCAAGATTTTTTTTTTACCACCCCTAGCCCAACTGCTCCCCTTTTGCTGCAGTGGCCAGGGGTGTATACATGTTGCATACCCTGTCATGGTTGGTGCGTGTTGCACCTGCCAAGCATGACCCATTGAAGTGAATTAGGCCACACTGCAAGGGGTTAAAGCAGGAAGCCGTGTGTTGCTTTCTCACCACTTGCTTTTAACCCCTTGGACCCCGCAGAAGCATGCAGTTGTGGGGCACTTGCAGAGTGGCCCCATTTACTTGAATGGGTTGCGATTGGCAGATATTAGCACCCACCAAATGCAACAGGGGGTTTAATTTCTGCTGTGCCATGTGTACACTTTTGGCTGCTGCCTCCGCAGTTAAAGGGGTAGGGATTGGGGGCAGTAAAACGGCAACTCAACCACTGAGTTTTACTACCCCCCAACTTTACATGTGAACAAAACCTATGGGTGTCGCTGCCGAATGCACCGAATGCAACCAATGGCTCATTCACAAGTGAAGTGTTTGACAGGAGTGAGGAGGTGATACTGTGAAGGTGATCTTTGACTTCTCCCATGTTGTTCAGGTAGATCTCCGATTCTTTAAGTTTGCCTACCCCTGGAGTAGAGGTTGTAGCTTGTGGATGAATTGCCATCCAATACCGCATTGCCAGCTACAGTCCCCCTTTAAAATCAAAACCTGCTCAGAGCAGCTCACATACAGTATATCATTCAGTGTTCCCTTCCATTGGACAGTACAGTGAACACGTCCTACGTCACCGGCCCCACCCCTTATGCTTAGGTATAGTGCACACTGCTGCATATACTGTACCTTGTATATATATTAACATGTGTTTCAGGTCTATTAAAGTAAGTACAATAAAATGCACACTGCACTTGTGGTCAAAACAGATGCTGATTTTCTCAAATGTAACCCAGCGCAAACATTCTGAACCAGGGTTATAATGGATACAGACTAATTAAAAATTATGAGAGGTAGGAAGAAGAGTCAAAAAAACTTCAACTAGATGGTCAGTATTGGTGTATTAGATCGACCCTGGTCCAAAGGGCTCAGGAAATGCTCTAGAAAGGCATGGACACTATGTGCAGGCACCTGAAGGTGTCTTGGTTTTTCATGCATTGAGGTCCACTGACATTCTTTCCAAAATAAATGGACTCCCAAAGACAGCACACCTAAATGCATGACATTGCATGCATTGACACACTCATGTGTGGAAAGGAAACTTTAGTCTTTTTTGTAAAAATGCTTCCTGGTTTCAAGCACTGTTGTCTGTAGTCCTTAGTGAGAGGGTAAAAGGTAGATCATTACTTGGTGATGTGGTGAAACACAATCATTATTAATTATCAAGTTTTACCAGCTTTAGTGAATATACACACAATATGAAGTTTATGATTATTTGGTAAATCATCAATACAGAGTGCTAATTGAACATCATGAGAGAAAAACGGGGACACCTGAAATTTGTGTTTTGCCCTGCTTTGTTTTGACCTCATTACTTATGACTCACAGACTAGGAACAAGCATGCATTAAAAAAGGCATAAACAGTTATAATTCCTTACTTTTACATTTCCAGCACTTAGGTAGTCAGAACTCAAATGCTTTGCATACTGCTGTCAATCCACAATTTGAGCCTTCTTACAAGAGGAAAGAGCAGAGTGATGCTGCTTCTTCATGGATAAGGCATAGGCTGGAGGCAGGTTTGTGACCAAGGTGTATTGCGGAAAGCAACCCTGCCACTAAATCTAACCCCCTCAAATAGCCATACCTCAAAATTTTCCTTCCCTGCTGTTCGTGCCACCAAAACACCACCCTAGTCACAGAAAATCTTCATGTGAAGTCAAAAGGGAGAGGGACATTTTCAGGAGTGTGGATATCCAGGGTTCCCACAGAAATTAATGGTTCCTCTTACTGGCCTCCACATCACTATTGCATTCTGTAGTGCATAAAGGTCACCAGGAGGAATCAGTAAGGAATGTGGAGGACATTTATTTTTGGAGAGCTATCTTCTCTTCGTGTCTGGTAAAACTTGGTCAACAGGCTAGAAAGTCCTGAATAGCAGTAAAAAGGGACACCTATTAAAAAAAGTATGTAAGCATAGGACACACCCCTTGCCACACCCCTTATAAGATAATTAGACACAAAAAAATATTAAAGTGGTTGTTAACCCAGTACAATAAAAACCTCCCATCCCTTCTGTAGCATAACGTTATGTGTCCCTGTGCCTGTGTTATATAAAAAAGCTGCCAATCTGTACCTATATCAGAGCATCTCTTCCGCTGACTTGAGCCAGGAAGGAGAGAGGAGAGGGAGCCGAGGAGTCACGTGAGCACCAGTATTTTTTATATAACACTTACACTGAAACACATATTGGATTGTTATGTTACAGAGGGGATGGGAGTTTTTTTTTTGTAGTTATGATAGCAGCAGGGGGGAGATGATGGGCACTGACACAGAACAGACAGACGAGGGGGAAGGACAGAGAAGGGCTGAGGATGACAGAGGCACGTAAACTGACCACAGTGTCAGGGCTCAGCAGCCATGATAAAACGCGGTCAGTTTACAGGGGGGATGGTATAGCCAGGCAGGATCAGCCAGGTTTTTTAGATGATAGAAGGGGTCAAATTATTGCTTTAAGGGAACAGGATCTGTCTTTTTTTAGGGTAACAAACACTTTAAACCCGCAAGTGCCTTCTTTACTCCTACTATTCCTTTATATTGGCTTTTGAAATGTACAGATGCAGCAACTTAGACATTGAATGAAAGGTTAAGTGCATTTTTTATACCTCACGGGCGCCAAGCCCGTGGCATCATTATCCAGGAACTAATGTACCTACGTATGTATTTTTAAAGATTTTTTATTTGGTTTTTATTTTGGGTAGCGCAGACTATTATCACTTAATTTGTTTTGGCACACGTGTGTTGTTTGAGAACAACATAGTCATAACTAGAATTGTTCTTTAAAATTATGCTCAGTAAGGCCTCGTACACACGGCCGAGATTCTCGTTGAAAAAAACGTTGTTTTTTTCGACGAGATTCTTGGACAAGAAAATTGTCCCGGCCGAGTGTACACACGCTCGATTCAAAGAACCCGCGGTTCTTTGAATGGAGCATACGCGGTGACGTCATCGACTACGACGAGCATGCGCTCGTCACATTCAATGCCGTCGCCGCCATCTTGGTATACCCTACGTATGCCTAGGAAGCTACCGCGCATGCGTCGAATTCATTTCGAACATGCTCGGGCTTCCCGGCGGACAGGTAAGTGTACACACACTCACTTTTCTCGTCGAGAAACAGGCTGACGAGAATCTCGACGAGAAAATAGAGAGCAGGTTCTCTATTTTCTCGTTGAGGTTACTTGTCGGTTTTCTCAACGAGAAACCCGATAGCCGCGTACACACGACCGATTTACTCGGCAAGACATCTCTGCCAGCAAGTTTCTTGCTGGTTCTTGCCGAGAAAATCGGTCGTGTGTACGAGGCCTAAGGGTTACTATTGGAGCATTTGTTGTCACCACCTTGTATAACCAACAGTAACATATGTAGGTTCCATATTCATGAGAGGCCTTGCAACCAGATGATATGAGCTTTGAATACATGTTGATTTTGCAGAAAGGGCTCCAGATTATCCTTTACATTTAGGTTTTCTCTGTTAACTGATGACTGAAAAATATGGAGTTTTGTAAAATGTTAATGATTGTATCTAATGCCCACCACATATAAGGTTTGTTACTATAGAGGTAAATAGGGCACTTGGAAATAGAAAGAAAACTAAGCTTATTTTAGAGTTACCAAGCTAACCTAAGATAAACTAAACACAAAAAATAAGCTAATTGTATATATCTTGAATAGTGTGGAGAATTACCTCTGCCATTTTTGTTTTTTAGCTTTTTGCTATTCAGATCTCACTTCTTGCCTCGATGACCAAAAGCAAATGAATGGAGGTCTCTCCAATGGTCACAATTGGCCAATTGGCACCAAAATGAATAGGAAAGGAATATAGACAACATACTCAAACCATGACAAAGGTTCAAACTTTTCCCTACTCTTTGAAAATTGAAAAAAGTGGGGCCATCGATGAACTTTAAAATATAACACCACATAATATGACATAACCTAATAAATAATATTTTAACCATATTGAAAGCCTAAATAGTAACCTAGGCTTTAAAGATTTTTGCTTCATTACAATAACACCTAATTACACAAGTTGAAATCATTTGAAATTCGTCTGGAACACAAATGCCTTGTGTATTAATGAAGATGTCTTAAAGTAACCCTGTCACCACATTACTAATAAAAGAAGCATAGGCTGCAAAATATATAATATATATAAATTATATTAAAGGGTGTACAAGTTAGGGGAAATCACAGCTTGCAGCAGATATCCGACACACCTGGAAGTGTCAAATACCTTTAGTGTCAAATGTGTCAAATACCTTTAGTGGCCGGGAAGCAGAGACTCTGCAATGTTTGAAAAACGAAAGCTACCAGAAAGGTACAGTGAGTTTAGATGCCTTTCATGTAAACACTGTTATTAGTTCAAAGTAGACATGTGCATTCGTTTTTGTCCGAATGCATTTTCGTCCGAATAACAAACGATAACGAACGCACAGAATCCGAAATCCAAAAGATCCGACAAAAAAAGCATAAAAAATGCTTTAATTTCGTTTCATTGGGGACAAAGAAGGACAGAGAAGGGCTGCGGATGACGGAGACACGTAAACTGACCACAGTGTCAGGGCTCAGCAGCCATGATAAAACGTGGTCAGTTTATAGGGGGGAGGGTATAGCCAGGCAGGATCAGCCAGGTTTTTTAGAAGATAGAAGGGGCCAAATTACACAGCACAAGCACTGTACTGTTATTCATGCTTTAAGGGAACAGGATCTGTGTTTTTTTTAGGGTAACAAACACTTTAAACCCACAAGTGCCTTCTTTACTCCTACTATTCCTTTATACTGGCTATTGAAATGTACAGATGCAGCAACTTAGACATTCAATGAAAGGTTTAGCCCCGGAAAATACTTTTTGAAAGATAAAAATAGGATTGTTTGTACTCACCGTAAAATCCTTTTCTCTGTCGTCCATGGACGGACACAGCCTTCTTAAGTCTTGACTGTTGAGTTATGTTCCTGTTCATAGGAGAGGACTAGGCAGACATGTTAGATATTTCAATACATGTTACTTTAACAGAGTTGAACAGCCCCGCCCAGGGGGCGGTCCCTCCAGACATAGCCCTCCGCCCTGCAGCATGCAGCCTCAGTTCGTAACAAGCAGTACAAACCTAAAAAGGAGGGGTGGGTGCTGTGTCCGTCCATGGACGACAGAGAAAAGGATTTTACGGTGAGTACAAAAAATCCTATATTTCTCTTTTCGTCCATGGACGGACACAGCCTTCTAAAGTCTTGACAGTTGGGCCGTCCCAAAGCAGTGTCAAAAACGAGGGGAGGGAACAGTAATCAAAAAAACAATTTCACCCCAAGCAAGTAGAGCTCCTCAAAACAGTCGCCTGCAAAACCTTGCCGAAGGAAGCATCTGAAGATGCACTCACATCATCCTCGAAAATTTTTGGAGAAAGTGTGCACGGACGACCAAGTCGCCGCCCTGCACACCTGTGAGAGAGAGGGAGAGAGAGAGAGACGCTTGATGTCGGAAATCCCAGGAAGCACCAATTGCCCTGGTTGGGAGCGCCGTGACCGGAAAGGAGGGCGCGCGCTTCTTAAGGGCATAGGCCCGCACAACAGTCTACCTGATCCACCTAGAAAATGGTGGCCGACGAGACCGCCAGGCCTTTTTGTGGACCAAACACCGACACAAACAGCGAGCCAGACTTCCGAAATGAAGGCGTAGCAGACAGGTACACCCGCAAGGCACGTACCACATCTAAAGTGTGAAGCGCAGACTCTCTGGGATGCGATGACCGAGGACACAAGGATGGAAGTACAATTTCCTCATTCAGGTGGAAAGCTGAAACCCCCTTTGGAAGAAACGAAGGTCGCGGGCGTAGTACCGCTTTATCCTTATGGAGGATCAAATATGGGGACTTGCAAGGCAAGGCCGCCAATTCAGAAACCCTTCTGACAGAAGTAATGGCCACTAGAAAGGCCACCTTCTGAAATCATGTCAAGAAAAGAATCTCTCTGATGTTCTCAAAGGGAGGTTCCCGAAGAACTGAGAGCACCAGGTTCAAATCCCAAGGAGGGAGAGGTGGTCTAATTGGGTACCCACCAGGGAATGGGACGCCAAAGGCCATTGAAAAAAAACAGACAAGGCTGAAACTGACCCTTAGTGGTGCTTAAAACAAGCTTTTGATCCACTCCATGCTGCAAAAAACAGCAGGACCCCGGAAACCGAAAACGTCCATCTCTGCGCACAAGGAAATGTAGGCCTTCCAAGTGCAATGGTAGATCTTCCAGGATGAAGATTTTTGTGCCCTCAGCCTGGTCAAGAAGACCGAATCTGAAAGACCTCTATCCCTTAGTACCTGGCTGTCAATAGCCATGCCATAAGGCCAGCGGCTGTAAGACAGGATGAAGTATGGGACCTTGAGAGAGAAGGTCCTCCCACATTGGCAGCCGCCAGTGTGTTCGCCACCAGGCATATGAAGTTGGCGTACCAAGGACGCCGGGGTCAATCTAGAATGATTAGGATCACCGGGATCCCCTCGATCTGCACATTGAGGAGCAGACGAGGAAGCAACATCAGCCACCAGCGCGTCTGACGTGTCTGCCCAGGGATCATGTGATTGAGTCGAGAAGCCAGGAGGTCCACGACCGACGTCCACCTCCGGAAAAGGGAGTAGACACCCCTCCGGATGGAATGAGCATTCCTCTTGCCCTGAATGTAGACGGCCGACAGAGCCGCCTGGCTTCTTCCCTTCTACCACAGGATGTCCAGATGGTTGACATAAGCCACAGCAGTGGCATTGTCTGACTGGATCCTGATCGGGCGCCCTTGTAGACTCCACAACTACGAAGAGAGACATATCCTAATCGCCAGACGGGATTCATTCAGAGTCCAGCGACCTTGGACCGACTGGACCCCCCAGACTCCCCCCCAGCCTGTGAGGCTGGATCGTAATCACAGTTCAATAGAAAAGAAGGAAAAAACTTCCCAGGCAGAAATGCCAGGAATGTCAGCCACCAAGTCAGAGAGGCCCTGACTAGGCGATTCACCTGAATCTGATGATCCAGAGACAATGGGTATGTGTTCCAATAGGACATAATCTCCCCTCCAAATGTGGACCTGGGCAAACGGTACTGCCTTGAAGGAGGCCATCATGAGATCCAACTCACTGCAGCCTGGAGCATCCGCAACCTCTCTGGAGGGAGAAAACTCTCGCCTCTGATGAGCACAGAGCCAGCCCCAGGTATTCTAGGCACCGAGTCTGAACTAGTACCGACAACTGGAGGTACAGCATCCACCCAAAGTCTTGGAGAGTCTGACTGACTATAGACACGTCTTTCTCTAATTCTAACCTGGAAACAGGTTATAAAAGAAGACCATGCAAAGAACCAACAATGACAATGCGGCGCTGACTCAGCAAGGCTAGAATCGGGGCGAGCACCCTGGTGAAACTGTTGGTGCTACCACTAGGTCAAAAGGGAGAGTCATAAATTAATAGTGGTTCCCCTTGACCGCTAAACGCAGGAACCTCTGGTGCCTGTCGCATATGGGGACCCAGCACGTGTCCCTGAAGTCCAGGGACGTCAGAAGATCCCCTGGATGGAGCGAACCGACTCCATCCTGAATTTCCGAATCCCCAACAAGTCTTGAACTGCCCCATCAGGGCAGTCCGACGAGATGGTAGGGCAAAGAAACCATTCGGTGAACAAGAAAGAAAACATCGATCTTGTAGACAACTTCGCAAACTCTGTGGCCGGAAAAACCGGAAGGCTACACAAAGGCAATAAGGGCCTTGAGACATAAGATTGGACAACTCCGTCCTCTTCTGGGACCATGAATAGATTTGAGTAGAATCCCTGAAACCTGTCCTGCGGCGGTATGGGTATGACAACCCTCAAAAACACTGCACTATATTGGTGAAGGAAGGTCCTGTCTTACGGGGCGCCCCTACTCTTAGCCTTTGAAAGGAAAATCTGTCAGAGCTTCCATAGAAACTCGGTCAGCGGACCAGTATATCAGCCCCCTCAGGTGGCACACCTGCTGGTCGGCCAGTGTCACAACTTTTACAGGAAGCAGAAGCTCCTCCACTGTCTGGTACAAAAGTTATGCCCATTCAGTGAGTGTCAGAGACATCAGAGACGCAGCCACTAACGGGTGCAACGCTGACCTCAGTGTGGCGAACACGGTCCTGATCACCTCCTAAAGACAGGTGTCCCCCTATCGGGATAGTGGTACCCCTGATACCAGGGGGTCAACTTCATGGGAAAAAACCCATATCTTTTTTAAAAATGCTCTACAAAGGAATAACGGACCGCTGTGTGCTGAGGGACCAAAAAGGACCTCTGCGGCAATCCCCAGTCCTTAAAAACCTATATAGAGCGGGTCGGTCAACGCGACCCCAAAAAAAAAAAGAGAACTGACACCTCAGTGAATGTTCCAGCAGCTACTACATTGATAAGTGCTGATTGTACAAACACATAGTTTATACTGTGTATTGCGCCAAAGCGCGCAATTGGAGCGTGGGAGGAAACCGGAGTACCCGGAGGAAATCCACGCAGACACAGAGTATAGTACATACACATACCGTGTATGTATTTTAGTATGTGTGAATAAACATATTGAACATGTTTAGGCTGTGCAAAGCGCCGAAGGCGTGCACACCATTGGGGCGTGGAAGGAAACCGGAGTACCCGGAGGAAACCCACGCAGACTGCATACACATACCATGTAGGTATTTTAGTATGTGTGAATAAACATATTGAACATGTTTATGCTGTGCATAGCGCCGAAGGCGGTCATACCATTGGAGCATGGGAGGAAACCGGAGTACCCGGATGAAACCCACGCAGACACAGAGAGTAATAATACATACATATACTGTGAATGTATTTAGTGTCGTGTATAAACATAATGTGTATGTTTATACTGTGTATTGCGCCGAAGGCGCGCACGTCATTGGAGCATGGGAGGAAACCCACGCAGACACAGAGAGCAATAATACATACATACATACACTGTGAATGTATCCAGTGTTGTGTATAAACATATTGTGTGTGTAGCACTACCCCCAGTTAAGAGGGCTGCTGGTATTATTTTGGGCCTGTACCTTACTGCTGTCAACCCCCAAGAACTGGCTCTGACCCTCCACTGGCACAGCGGTTAAGCAAATGAGACTGTGAAACCTACTAACAATGGAAACCACAATAAAGTATACATTCACAGTTCAGAACTAGAGTACCTGTGTTCACCGTCTCTCTCTCTGGAATAGTTAATACTCCACACAACTTGTTTGCTTAACCATAAAATATCTTTACTAGATAGGAAAAGGTTAGGTTAACAGATAGGCATTTACATATGCAGGGCCCAGCAAAGTCAATATTATGCACAATGTAACCAATATCGAGACATACAAATCGTATACACTTTAAAATGTCTTTAAAAGAACTACGCTCGCGAGCGTCCCCATCATGGGCAATATGGCGCCCAAACAATGTCTCCGTGAGTTACAGTCAGGCCTGACTATTTCACACACACAGTTACTCTGATAGAAAGGATCTTCGCTAGCAACGTTGGTGCACTTTTATATTTGTAATCCAAGGGGTATCCACCGTTAGCTGTGATCCTGCTATAGTTTAGGGCCTAAAGTCACAGGCAAAAAGAGGCCAAACTTTAACTGCGCAATACACTGCTGTAATGGCGGTGAGCCCTATGCAAGGGGTCTCGGGCCTAGCAAACAGTTAAGAATCCTGAGCAAGTGCTCTCTCACCCGACCAGACCAATCCGTTTAACCGATCCCGCTGCTAGGCTCCAGCACACGATCTCCCGGTCACCCGTAGTCTCCGATCCTCCAAACAACCGATAGGGAAGGTGAAGGTGACTCGACTCTTGGATGCTCCGAGATGTCAGCAGGCTCTCTGGATAAAGGCTCTCTCCTTCTCTGGCAAGCAGGCTTTTCCAGGCTCGGTAGGCCCAGACTCTCCGGCCTAGACTAACATGATAGGCCCCAACACAGGTTCCAAGTTGCTGGGCGGGCGATGTCCAAAGAGACCGCGCGTTGCTCCTCCTCCCCTTAAATAACCCATCCCCAGCAGACCTTGCACCGGGCAATGCACGATGGATGTTCAGTTGCACTGTGGGTACAGTAGTCTGTGTAGTATCCACACCATTGGAGTCCAACTCTCCCGGCACCACAAATCCCACCATGCACTTCCCTACTCATAGTCAAACAGTAGTCAGCATATTATCCAATAGGAGACATGGGGAGATCCGGATTCATTTGATGAAATATAGTCTCTATGAACACCATAAAGTGACACCCCGCTACACACTTCCCCCACTTAAAGTCTTTGGTCCCCAAAGATATCAACAATTCCTGTAGGATAACTTGGTTAGCATACATGGAGAATACAGTTTACCGTTACAAAAGAATCCGACAGGGGAATCTCCCACCAAGCTTTGGAAGGGGGATTGTCCTGTCTACAGGTCACATTAATGGAGGTGGCCTGTCTAGCTGTGCCAGGGAGTGAGCTAGGGTTGCACTCCACCAAATGTACAGTGGAGGGACCAGCCTCATCTAATGTCCTTCTTGCAGTACAAACAGTTTCTTCAGAACATTCACCCATCTGAGTATAAGTCAGTTATTTTGGAGGGTGAATAACTCTTCTCTCTCTCTGTGGCATTGAGGTTTGTACATCCAAAGTAACAGGTCCAGCTACTTCTGTATCATCTGCACTGATTCTCTCATCTTGGTTAGGTGTACTTGATCCTGCGGTTCCAGAAACATCCAGATCAGCTACAGGAGGGGATGAGGGTTCTCTGTGATCTTCTGTTTGGAAGGAATCTAAAGCGTCCTCCCATTCCTCAGTGAGAGTAGGGTGTGGAATAAACTCAGGATCCTCCGGGTTTAAAGAATCTTCAGATGGCAATGGGGTAATAGTCAGGGATTCCGGCCCTTGGGATGACCACAACCAATCAAGTTCCATCTCTTCGGCTTCACTGGGCTCGTTCTCGATTCTGCCATCCCCTTCGTCTAACAGGGTTGCCTGAGACCTGGTAACTGGTCCGGGGGTACGGGAGGCTAAAGGGGTCTCATGAGAATCCAAGGTGGGGGGTAAGCGGACTGCTTCAGAGAGAGACAATAGATGATTTCTGTGTCAAGTCTTTAAAGGCCCTACACTTCCTTCTGGTTTGATCTAATACACCGGCAAGCCAGGCAGCTGTTTACAGATCACATATGGCTGTGATCTCCATCGGTCAGCCAACTTATGTTTTCCCGGGACACTTAAGTTTCACAACAGCACCCTGTCTCCTGGTTGTAGATCATGTATCCAGACCTTGAGGTCAAAGTTTCTCTTATTCCTTACTCCTCTTTGATCAGAAGTCGCCCGAGCCTTCTCGTATGCCATCCTTAAACTCTGTTGCAGCCGATCTACATACCCCTTGTGGGAAGCTGCTGAGGTATGATCCAGGGAGGTGCCAAAGGCCAAATCTACCGGTAACCGTGCTTCCCGCCCGAACATCAGTCTGTATGGGGAGTACCCAGTAGCATCGCTGGTCGTGCTATTATAGGCGTGCACAATAGCAGCTATATGCTTGCTCCAATGTTGTTTCTTGTCTGCACTCAAAGTCCCCAACATATTTAACAGTGTCGGATTAAATCTTTCAGGCTGAGCATCACCTTTGGATGGTACGGAGTTGTTCTGGTTTTCTTGATGCCCAGCGAGTCTAACAATTTTCTTATCAGCCTACTCTCAAAGTCTCTTCCCTGATCCGAATGGAGGCGCTGAGGCAACCCGTAGTGCACAAAGAACTTTTCGACAAGCACCTTGGCCACTGTTGAGGCCTTCTGGTCTTTAGTTAAGAATGCTTGAGCATATCTGGTGAAATGGTCGGTTACTACCAGAACATTCCCTTGTCCACTCAGATCAGGCTCCAGACAGAGGAAATCAATGCATACAAGATCCAAGGGTCCTTGACTTTGTAGGTGGCCCATTGGGGCAGCTTGATGAGGCAGGGTCTTTCTTTGTATACAACGTGCACAATAGGGATGAGCTTCGAGTTCGAGTCGAACTCATGTTCGACTCGAACATTGCCCGTTCGCCCGTTCGCCGAACAGCGAACAAATTGGGGTGTTCGCGGCAAATTCGAAAAATCTATGGGAGAAATCTAAAGTGCTAATTATAAAGGCTTATATGCAAGTTATTGTCCTAAAAAGTGTTTGGGGACCCGGGTCCTGCCCCAGGGGACATGTATCAATGCAAAAAGAAGTTTTAAAAACGGCCGTTTTTTCGGGAGCAGTGATTTTAATAATGCTTAAAATGGAAAAATAAAAGTGAAATATTCCTTTAAATTTCGTACCTGGGGGGTGTGTATGATATGCATGTAAAGTGGCGCATGTTTCCCGTGCTTAGAACTGTCCCTGCAAAAAATGTCATTTTTGAAAGAAAAAAAGTCATTTAAAACTCACTCGCGGCTATTAATGAATTGTCGGCTCCCGGCAATACATTCAAAAGTCATTGATAAAAAAAAAAAAAAAGCGTGGGGGTTCCCCAGAATTCCATTACCAGGCCCTTCAGGTCTGGAATGGATATTAAGGGGAACCCCGCCGCAAATTACAAAAAAAATTGACGTGGGGTTCCCCCAAATATCCATTCCAGGCCCTTCAGATCTGGCATGGATTTTAAGGGGAACTCCACCCCAAATTTTAAAAAAAATGGCGTGGAGTCCCCCTAAAAATCCATACCAGACCCTTATCCGAGCACGCAACCTGGCCGGCCGCAGGGGAAAAGGCGGGGACGAGAGAGCGGCCCCCCTCCCTCCTGAACCGTACCAGGCCACATGCCCTCAACATGGGGAGGATGTCCCCATGTTGATGGGGACAAGGGCCTCATCCCCACAACCCTTGCCCGGTGGTTGTGGGGGTCTGCGGGCGGGGGGCTTATCGGAATCTAGAAGACCCCTTTAACAAAGGGGACTCCCAGATCCCGCCCCCCCCCTATGTGAATTGGTAAGGGGTACATTGTACCCCTACCATTTCACGAAGAAAGCGTAAAAAAAGTTTAAAAAAAACACACAAACACCTTGAAAAAGTCCTTTATTTATTTTAAAAAAAAACATTCCAGCGGTGAAATCCAGTGTCCCGCGGCGATCCCGATGTCCAGCGCTGTCCTTCATTGGTTGTGCCTGAGCGGACCTGATGGGGAACTCCCTCTCAGTATTTTAAATGTATAAACCCGCCCCTTCTAAAGTTCCCCATCAGGTCCGCTCAGCGGACCAGATGCGGAACATGACAAGGGGCGGGTCTATACATGTATTACCAAAGTGAGAGCAGTTCCCCATCAGGTCCGCCCCCTCGGTATGTCGGACCCGCCTACGTCATTGGCCTGAGCGGGGAACTTCCTTCACTGTGTAATTTAAATATCATACACACCCCCCAGGTACGAAATTTAAAGGAATATTTCACTTTTATTTTTTCATTTTAAGCATTATTAAAATCACTGCCGTTTTTAAAACTTTTTTTTGCATTGATACATGTCCCCTGGGGCAGGACCCGGGTCCCCAAACACTTTTTAGGACAATAACTTGCATTTTAGCCTTTATAATTAACACTTTAGGTTTTGAACGTTCGAGTCCATTGTATATAATAGGGTTCTAAAGTTCACACGAACATTTTGTCTGTTCGCAGGTTCTGGTGCGAACCGAACAGGGGGGTGTTCGGCTCATCCCTGGTGCACAAGAGTGACAGTATTCTTCCACTTCAGCCCGCATACAGGGCCAATAGAACCTGTTCCTTATGAGTTGGAAGGTTCTTTCAGAGCCTAGAGGACCATGATCGTGATGCAAAGCAATCAATACTGCCTTCCTGTGTTTCTCGGGCAGGAACAACTGCCATTTATCCTCTAGATCAGTGATGGCGAACCTTGGCACCCCAGATGTTTTGGAACTACATTTCCCATGATGCTCATCCACTCTGCAGTGTAGTTGAGCATCATGGGAAATGTAGTTACAAAACATCTGGGGTGCCGAGGTTCGCCATCTCTGCTCTAGATCATCAGAGGGGCCCCTTTGTTAGACAACCCCTTGATGTATCTGCAACCGGTCCCATTCACTTCTTAACAGGCGAGCCTCTCTTGAAGAGTCCTTTAAGAGCACATCTGGGTTCTGATTCTCCAATGCCTCCAATACCAACTTCCCTATAGGGTCTTCCAGTTGATCTCTTCTTAGATCTCCCTTCGACAGTTTTGGTAGGTTTTCTTCCCCAATCTGAGTTACATCACAGTAGTACTTAGGCACTCCGACGACCGAGACTCCAATTTCTTCAGCTCTGGATCTGCCATTTGCCTGGAGCTCTGCTCCCTGGTATAGGGCTCGCACTCCCTCTGGGGCCAGCTGAGTCCATTCTTCGGTAGAACCCCCAAGGGTATGAGCTCTTCTGGACAGGGCATCCGCATCTCTATTTCCAGCCCCAGGCCTGTATTTTAAACTGAAGGTAAATCCCGAAAGGGCTGCCAGCCAACGGTGGCCTGTGACATCTAATTTGGCGGTGGTCAAAAGGTAGGTGAGCGGGTTATTGTCTGTCTTAACCACAAACTCAGCCCCATACAAGTAATCTTTTAGTTTGTCCACCACAGCCCATTTCAAGGTCAGAAATTCCAGTTTGTGGGTGGGGTAGTTTTTTTCTGCCGGGCCAGGCTTCTGCTCACATAAGCAACAGGTCTCAATTGGCCATCATGCTCTTGATACAGCACCCCTCCCAGACCATCACAACTGGCATCCACATGTAACTCATAGGGTTTCCTAGTGTCTGCATAGGCCAAGACGGGGGCAGTGGTCAGGCTTTCCTTCAACCTGGTAAAAGCTTCTTCACATTCGATGGTCCACTGGTCTTCTATAGACTCCCCTGGTCTCCTAGGCCCGGAGTCCTCTTCTTCCCCTTCAGTCTTCAGAAGCTCATTCAAGGGCCTAGCAATCTTGACAAAACCCTCCACAAACCTTCTGTAGTAGGAGCAGAACCCCAAAAACGACCGAAGTTCAGTCACGGTAGTAGGCCTGACAGCCTCCAACTTTTCTGGGTCGGTGGATACTCCTTCCACGGACACGATATGGCCCAGGTAATGCACTGAAGACTGGTAAAATTGACACTTCTCCAGGGAAAGCTTGAGGCCTTCATCATGGAGCCTCCTCAGGACCTTCTCCAATCTTTCCTCATCTTCTTTCAGGGTTTTTCCGAACACAATGATGTCATCCAAATATACCAATACTTCAATGAGCTTCATGTCCCCTACTGTCTTTTCCATAAGTCGCTGAAAGGTGGCTGGGGCTCCGGACAACCCTTGAGGCATGCGATTAAATTCAAAGAAACCCACAGGGGTAATAAAGGCTGTCTTCTCCTGATCTTCTGGGTGCATTGGGATTTGGTAATACCCGCTTTTCAAATCCATCACACTGAACCACTTGGCTCCAGGCAAGCTCTGTAATGCATCCTCTATTCGAGGAGTGGTGTACTGATCCGGTATTGTCCTTCTATTGAGTGTCCGATAGTCAATACACAGCCTCAGTGATCCGTTTTTCTTCCTGACCACCACTATTGGGGAAGTGTATGGACTCCTGGATTCTCGGATGACACCGGTTCTCTTAAGTTCTGCCAGTTGCTCACGCAGATCCTCCAAGTCAGCCAAGGGGACCCGCCGGACTCTTTCCCTGAATGGCTTGTCTTCCTGTAGGCGAATCTTATGAGTGGCACTTTTTGCACACCCCACATCAAACTCATTCTTGGAAAAGATTTTCTGCCACCTAGCTAACTGGATTTTGGCCCTTTCCTTCCAAGCCAGTGGGAGGGTCGTGTCTTCAAAACAAAGCTTCTCCACCGTGACCTTTCCCTTTTCTTCTTTCTCCAAGTCCAATAGAGCGACTGGGGTGGCAGGGTTCACCCTGCTCAACAACATTCTGGCTGGGTTCTTTACAGGGGCGGCGGCAGTATTTATAATGCTCACTGATGCCCTGCCATTGCTCTTCCTTAGTGCCCTCAATGGAACCACTTCAGGGATTACTTCCAACCCTTGATGAGTATCCAGAGGGTCTGGTTCTAGTACAACGAAAGGGCCCGGTTGCTCCCAGGTGAGTTTAACAGTGGCCACCAGACAGGTTACTTCTCCCGGTTGTAGCACCGTCTCCACCTCGTCCAGCTTCCAGACCTTCCCCACTCCTTCTTTTGGGGCCTTCTGTTCTAGCACCAATCGCTGATATGCCCGGTGCAACATAGGGTGAACTCTGGGCATGGGGGTATCCTGTTCCTGGGCCACGGGTGTCAGTAACCTCCTGACCAAGTCAGTGTTGGTCCCTATTATGAGGGAACTCTTATTAGCTTCTGGTGGGTGAGGACAAACCACAGCCAGTGTGTCAAAGATCTCCGCTTCCCCCGCCACTGAGGGGTCGAAGGCCAATTTAATTGGGAGGTATCCATCATACGGGAAGCTCTGGGTCCCAATGCCCCATATTTCCAGGTCTTCTAGCTTCTGCAGAGGCAAATGTCTCAGATGTTTCTGGTAAAAATCCTGATACAGAAGGGTCACTTGAGCTCCTGTGTCTAGAATGGCCTTAGTGTAGATTCCTTCTACTTGAATGGGGACCACTGGGGAGGGTCCCACCAGTTTAACGGGGAATTTCCTCCGAGAAGTCTCCTGACTGGGTTCTCTAACTTGAGTTTTTTTCATTTTTTTCTTTTTCAGTCTCTTCCGGGACCTTAGTCCTTGTTGGGCCTGGTATGCACTGATTTCCTGCCTTTGGACATTGTATTTGGACCTAAGGTAAGAAGTATCAGATTTATTAGGTGGGGAATTGTTTTCCCTTTGCGACCTTCCTTGGTCTCCTATTTCTTTGGAGTTGGCTGGAACTGATGAGCATCCGGTTGACTCCCTCACCGGGCCTTCTGAAGTTTTCCGCCGGCTTGCGGTATGAGGCTGCGGCCTTCTTCGGGCTGGGGCACGCTTGCCTGTAGTGCCCAATCCCCCCGCAGTTGAAACAGGCTTCCTCATCTTTGTTCTGTTGATAGATGGGGTTTGAGGTATTCCGAACCATTCCTTTCTTGCCTTCTTCCTTAGTGGCTCCTGAATCTTTGGCCATCAAAGAAGTCAGCATCTCCAGTACTTGAATCATTTGTGACTTTAAAACAGCCACTTCAGAGTCCCGTTCCATGGCCATGGCTGCTCTAACCCCAGCGGAGGGAAGAGGGGTGTATTTATCAGTCGCTTGTTAATCATTTATCAAAGCCTCCTCATCTCTCATTATTCGCACAAGGTCTGGGTAACTTAAGGACATGACTCCTCCTGTAGTTTTCAATCGGAGCCAAACTGGATCGTTGCGCAGAGCCCCTCCTAAAATCTGTTGCATCCTGGCTCGGTCTGTGTCCTGTGGTACCATCCCTTTCTTCAGGACTATCTGGCAGAGCATTTTATTCAGTCTTCGGACATACTCAGAGAAACGTTCTCCTGGCTGCTGGTGAGTGTGCTCAAACTGGTAAATAGGTCAGTAACTTTCTCCAACTGGCCGAACTCCTCTTGCAACATGACTAAGTAATCATAGGCAGTACGAGTGACATTGCTGAACCTTAGATTCTTCACAGCTTCTGCAGCAGCTCCCTTCAAGCTTTCATTTATGCGCTGTTTCTTTTGGGCTTCTGACAGTTCCCAACCTTCCACAGCCTGTATTGCTTGTTCTATCCAGGTATCAAAGTCCTCTTCTCCAAGCGGCACAGGTTGTTTCCCTGAGAAAGTCCTCAGCTTCCTGTATCCAGTCTCCACGCACACCGTGTTGCTCTTTTGGCACTTTGTCACGAAGTTCCCTAAAGTGTTAAGAATTTCAGGGCCTATAGTGGTCAGGGGTGCCGGGGGGGTTGTCGTTTCTCTGAGAGTCTTTCCTTGGCTAGTTTCAGGGACCTCCTCTTTTATAGTTTTTGGGTGCACTAGATAGTACGTCCTCGAACTGTACACTACGGCCTTTGAAGTTCTCAGGTACTTCATCTCTCCACTCCACTAATGCGTAGGTACGGGAGGTTTCCTCTTCCGGTTTGAGGTCAATTACCCATGCCTTCCTGCTTGGTGACAGTGACTTCATGAGCTTGTCAACTTCATCCTCTTCCCAGTTCTCTTCAGGAAGTTCAATAGCCACACTCGTGCCTGGAAGGGCGCCTGCTGATGCACACCACTGGTCCACAGTGAAAGGGTCCATGCTGGCACCACGGGCAGGGGTTTGGTTGCAGAGTACAGGATCCCAGACTTGAGCCCCCACGTGTAGCACTACCCCCAGTTAAGAGGGCTGCCGGTATTATTTTGGGCCTGTACCTTACTGCTGTCAACCCCCAAGAACTGGCTCTGACCCTCCACTGGCACAGCGGTTAAGCAAATGAGACTGTGAAACCTACTAACAATGGAAACCACAATAAAGTATACATTCACAGTTCAGAACTAGAGTACCTGTGTTCACCGTCTCTCTCTCTGGAATAGTTAATACTCCACACAACTTGTTTGCTTATCCATAAAATAACCTAACCTTTTCCTATCTAATAAAGATAACAGATAGGCATTTACATATGCAGGGCCCTGCAAAGTCAATATTCTGCACAATGTAACCAATATCGAGACATACAAATCTTATACACTCTAAAATGTCTTTAAAAGAACTAGGCTCACAAGCTTCCCCCTCGTGGGCAATATGGCGCCCAAACAATGTCTCCGTGAGTTACAGTCAGGTCTGACTATTTCACACACACAGTTACTCTGATAGAAAGGATCTTCGCTAGAAACGTTGGTGCACTTTTATATTTGTAATCCAAGGGGTATCCACCGTTAGCTGTGATCCTGCTATAGTTTAGGGCCTAAAGTCACAGGCAATAAGACGCCAAACTTTAACTGCGCAACACACTGCTGTAATGGCGGTGGGCCCTATGCAAGGGGTCTCGGGCCTAGCAAACAGTTAAGAATCCTGAGCAAGTGGTCTCTCACCCGACTGGACCAATCCGTTTAACCGATCCCGCTGCTGGGCTCCAGCACACGATCTCCCGGTCAACCGTAGTCTCCGATCTTCCAAACAACCGATAGGGAAGGTGAAGTTGACTCGACTCTTGGATGCTCCGAGATGTCTGCAGGGTCTCTGGATAAAGGCTCTCTCCTTCTCTGGCAAGCAGGCTTTTCCGAGCTCGGTAGGCCCAGACTCTCCAGCCTAGACTAACACGATAGGCCCCAACACAGGTTCCAAGTTGCTGGGCGGGCGATGTCCAAAGAGACCGCGCGTTGCTCCTCCTCCCCTTAAATAACCCATCCCCAGCAGACCTTGCGCCGGGCAATGCACGATGGATGTTCAGTTGCATTGTGGGTACAGTAGTCTGTGTAGTATCCACGCCATTGGAGTCCATCTCTCCCGGTACCACAAATCCCACCATGCACTTCCCTACTCATAGTCAAACAGTAGTCAGCATATTATCCAATAGGAGACCAGGGGAGATCCGGATTCACTTGATGAAATATAGTCTCTATGAACACCATAAAGTGACACCCCGCTACATGTATGTTTAAACTATTGCGCCGAGGGCGCTTAATCTTCTCTGTATCATTCCAATCTGAGTATATGTGCTGCCGAAGCAAGCACCAAACTGCAGGTAAAAGGCAACCTCTGACACCTCAGACCGGTGGTCCTGTTAGAGTCAGAGCATTCCCCAGGATATGGCGGGAAACCACAGGTGCAGGGGCTCTGATGTTGCCTCTCAGATAATGACTCCATGTTACACAGAAAGCTCTCAGGGACTAGACAAAATTAATGAATAAAGTCCCCTCACCATGCTGCACCGACCGGGGGGGGGGGGTCACCCAGGGGACTCACCAGCCCAGAATGAGACTGCTCAGTGCCACTGCCCACCTCTATACACTAATGCGGCGTGCACACAATCGTTTTTCATGCCATTTTTTTTACCGACGTTTTTCACGTCGTTTTTTTTCATGTTTCCTCTCAAGCCTGTCTTGCGTACACACGATCATTTTAAAAAACGTTCAAGCAAAGCACAGTGGCGTACACCACGTACGATGGCACTATAAAGGGGAAGTTCCGTTCTAATGATGCCACCCTTTGGGACGCTTTTGCTAATTTCGTGTTACCGCGTGTTAGTAAAAGTTTGGTGAGAGACGATTCGCGCTTTTCAGTCTTCGTGCTTTGAAGATCGTTTTGTGGAGTTCAGTTTGTGCCTGTGGGTTCGTATCTGTCTTGCAGGGCTTGTAGTCAGTTCGTATCTGTTTATTCAGTGCGTTCTTGTCTGCTCGTTCCTGTTTTTCAGCTTGTTCTTCATAGGCCTTGCTGTTCTTCCGTTCGTTCTTCTAGTTTGTTCTGAGCTGCCGACCGTTATCTAGCCATGTTGCGGCTACGTACTCGTCGTAGAGTTCGTGCTGTAGTTGGTGCAGGGGTTCATGCTGTATCCCGACTCCAGGCCATGAACACGGTGAGGAGGAGTTCATGGACCAAGAATTGGTTGCTCCAGCGGCACCAGTTCTGTCATATGCCTTTGTTGCGGGAGATCAGGGAGAATAATCCTGAGGACTACAGGAATTTTCTCAGGATGTCTGACCCCGTATTTCAGCATCTGTTGGCTTTGGTGTCCCCCTACATTACCAGGCAGGACACCGTTATGCGTGAAGCCATCAGTGCTGAGCAGAGGCTCATTGCCACGTTGCGATACCTGGCGACTGGGAGAAGCCTGCAGGATCTAAAGTTCACCACAGGCATATCCCCCCAGGCTCTGGGTATCATTATACCAGAGACGTGTTCTGCCATCCTTCAAGTTTTGCAGGAGGACTATATTAAGGTAAGTGTTCTTATTTCAAACATCACATTGTATGTATTTCTTTGTTTAATATTTTTTTTTTGGGTTTATTAGCAGTCCCTAATTCCCATGATTCTTAGCTGCAGGGAATGTCCCCTTTCTCCACATGGTTATTTTTGGGAATGTTTTTATTAGGCCTACATTTAAATTTGCCTTACCTAACCTCTCCAGCATGCTATCCTGGGGCCATACCCACCTTGCCTAGTCATTTCCATGTATTTTAATCTATGCTCCATCGTAGTGCTTTACCCTAAACGCCCCCTAAAGATTGCCTAGGAATGTAACATTTTTCAATAATTCATACAGAGTGCTACAGCCTACATTTGTGATCTCCCCAACTCATCTTCAACCCCCCCCCCATTTTTTGGGGGGGTTTGTTTTTGGTTTGTTGTTGCTTACTAAAAATGTTTTAATTTTTCGGTTTCTCCCAATGTTGGCCATGAATGGTTTTCTTAAATCTGCTTTCAATGTTTCTGTCTCAAAGTATAATTTTTTTTTATTTAGTTCCCTTCTACGCCACATGAATAGCAGAATGTGGCATCTGAGTTTGCCCAACGATGGAACTTTCCGAACTGTGGAGGGGCCATCGACGGCAAACATGTTCAGGTCGTCCCACCACCCCATTCGGGATCCTTTTATTATAACTATAAGGGGTTCCACAGCATCGTCATGATGGCAGTGGTGTCGGCCACCTATGAATTCCTCTATGTGGACGTTGGCAAGAATGGCAGGATGTCTGACGGAGGAGTCTTTGCACAGACAGAGTTTGGGGAATGGCTCCTTTTGGATCAGCTGGCCTTGCCACCAGCGGAGCAGAATGTGGAGGGACTCCCATTTGTCTTTGTGGCGGTTGAGGCGTTTGGCCTGGGTCCCCATTTGATGAGGCCATTCCCGCAACGCACCCTCACCCCTGAGAGGAGGGTGTTCAACTATCAGCCGGCCAGAGCAAGAAGGGTGGTGGAAAATGCCTTTGGCATCATGGCCAGCCGATTCCGCCTGTTCCTCACCTCCATCCACATTGCCCCTTACAAATGGAACCATGTTGTAATGGCTTGTTGTGTGCTCCATAATTATCTCAGGGTGCATTCAAGCAATTATATGACTTTGACTGGGCCTGAGGCCTCATTATTTGAAGTGGAAAATCTTGTGGCCCTGGAGGCTGGCCGTCCAGGCTTGGCCCCCCAAACCGGACGTGAGGTCCGTCAACAATATGTCGATTATTTTGTGGGTAGGGGGGCCATTGATATGCCTGATGAATTTTAACCTTATTATTTTTAAAAATAAAACCTTTTTTTGAGAAAATATTGTTTAGGTGTTTTCATTTAATATTCTTTTAGGTTTCTCGTCGGTTTACCTAATGCACTTGTATTGCCATGTGTATTTTGCATTCTTAATTAGCCTTCATTGTCAGTGTAAACACAAAACATTGTTTAGTTCACTTTGCACAACATTTACATAATGAAGCCACAAATTCTGCTTAAGAAAATACCTTTTTTAATTATTTTTGAGGAAACTTCCTTTGAAGTGTAGATGTTATTAAAATATTTTGGGGGTTAAAACTCATGAACAGCCATGCCTAAAAAAATTAACAAATAAAAAAACGTGAAAATTTAAACATGTACTATTCATTATCAAGCTTAAAACAAAAACAAACCTGCCAAAACACAGCAAGTTCAACGTTCTTTTGTGTTCAAACATTATACACGCCCAAGCACAGCCATTATTTTTTGTAGCTTTTCCTCAACCCGCTTGGTATTTTGCCTGATCTCTATCAAGTCTTCCTTTATTTTTTCAAGGTCACGACAGCAGACCATGAGGTATTGGATCAGGATCTGGGCACTGTGATGTGTAAACTTTTCGGGGTCTCCGGCCAGAACTGCACCTAAACAAAAAAAAATCATGTAGTATAGAATATGTAGGCCTACATCTATTAACCTGCATCTGTCTGGTTTGACACTGACCTCTTGTGGTGCCACTTTCCACTTCCACAACTTCACGTTCCTCTCCATCATGTGGTTCAGGGGGTATTGTTGAAGGTGTTGGATTTCTAGGCTCATCTGACGTAGCTTTTTGAAGCCCTATGGAGATTGCAATAAAAGGTAGAGTTTCATTAGTAACTAATAATTTTTTGGCCACAAAAAACCAAGAAAAAGAGATTTCTAAATATTATTTGGAAGTGTGGTCCATATTTAAATGTACCCTCAGTGACAACCCGAACACATGATTGGATACATTGCCAAAACCAGAGCATATACTTTTTGAAACAAAGTTTGACACGTTGTAACACCCCAAAGTATATACACAGGATCACCTGTGTGTGACACCCTAAAAATTTAGGGGTTTTGTCCCACACTTGTACTACTGCGTTCAGATGTTTAAGCAGCTGCTGAGCATTCTCTCCCTTAACATTACAATTGCCTACCCTTTTTCCCTAAAAAAAATGTGATTTGGATTCTAAATATAAAGCAAATTGTTTACCAAATTTGCTCCCCAAAACCCCCAAAAAATTGTGTGTTCATACTGGATGATCCAAAAACACTACGTCCGTTTAGTGTGCGGACGAACATTGAAAGTTGTTATATTTCATTGTACTATATCAAAGTCTAAATATACACGACTTAATACAAGTAATAATCTTTAGCAGGGAAAATGAAGAAAAAGTACTTACTTTTTCCTATAACTTTCTTGATTCTTTTGTATTGGTCGGGCTCCCGCAACTTCAGATCAGACCATCGTTTTCTGAGCTGTTCCTTCGTTCTGCACACCCCGAATTTTTGATGAAGAGTTTTGACCACTTTGCCCATAATTTTTGTCTTGACAAGATTAGGTCTTTTATACGGCCCATGCTTGGCATCATAATCCTCCCTCCTCAAAATGGCCACCATCTCCACCATTTCCTCAAATGACATGTTGGATGCCTTATATCTCCTGGATCGGGATTTGGGCTCCTCCTGGAATTTCCTCCTCTGTAGAGGTAATCTCAGCCACCTGTGTCTCTGCCATGTTGTTAAGCACTACGACGAGCGAAAAGGGGCGGGGAAAGTACAATCTCGAACGTCGGGGGCGGGGAAAGCGTGCAGAGTTTCACGCATGCGCAGTGTATATCAAGTGAAGATCCATGTGTCGAAAATACGTTCATTTGGCGGGAGAGGGAGTTAGCAACGAACGTGTTGACCAAGGTACATACGTTTTTAAGGATTTGGGTTTCATCAGAGGAGGAGCTTTTGGCCTTGAAAATCTGTCAAAAATGCTGATTTGATGAATGTTGCCTGAAACATATGTATTTTCTTGTTGCTTGATTTTACAGAGAGAATGAATAGTTTCAAAAACCCAGACATTATGGGGGAGTTCATTGATAAATGGAAAGACCTCCCTATCCTTTGGCAGACAAAAAGTGGTGGAAATAAAAATAAAGTGGCCAGGACAGCAGCACTGGAGAGCCTGCTTGCATTTGTGCAAACACAGATACCCACAACAACTCTCCAAGATGTGAAAACCAAAATTGCTACCATCAGGGGGACATACAGGACCTAGAGGAATATGGTCCTGAAGTCCCAGAGGTCAGGAGCTGCAGCAGATAAGGTTTATAAACCCAGTCTGTGGTATTACAGCAAGTTATCTTTCCTGGATGACCAGCTGGAAGTGCGGGAATCTCTCTCCACCCTTCCCCCCAGAGGTCAATCCAGCCTTCCTTGTAGCCAGCCCTCCAGCCTTCCTTGCAGCCAGCCCTCCAGCCTTCCTTGCAGCCAGCCCTCCAGCCTTCCTAGCAACCCTGCTCTGGCTTCCCCTGAGGATCAAGATGAGGTCCTTGAGGAGGCAGATTTGGATATATGGAGCCAGGTAAAGTATTGATATCTCCATTTATATGTTACAAAAGTGATGATTTTCAATTGATGTTTTAGTATTGTTAGGTATTTAATGTTAAAAAAAAAGAGGATTTAAAGAGCAAGATACAGTAGTGGTCAAATTTGATGGGGACAAGGCAACAATATCAGAAGGCAAAATTTATGCAAAATTAATACCTTTTGACATTCAATTCAAAAATGTCTGGAGGTGAACAATGTGTGCGATTGATGGTGGCAAAAAATAAAGAATGTCCCTTTCTTTTTTTACAGCCAGAGCTGAGCCAGGAAGAGGGTGATGTTGGGGACCAGGAGGAGGCAGGGCCCAGTGGCACACAGGAGGAGGCTGGGCCCAGCACAAGAGCCCAGATGCCTCCCCTGATAATGAAACAACGAGGGCCAAGGAGAGCTAGGCAGGTGGAGGAGGAAACAAGAGCCTTTCTAAAAGAGGCTACTGTGGCCCTCAGAGAGGCACCCTCTGCTGAGGAGGGCTTTGCCGCAGTCCTGGCCCATAAGTTAGGCCAAATGGACTTGCGGCAAAAGCTCTATAGTGAGAACCTTTTGCTAAAGGTGATTAACAAGGGGTTGCTCGGTGAACTGACCAAGTTCACCGACATCACTGAGGTTGTCCCTACTCCTCCACCTCCTCCTCCTCCTCCTACTACTCCTCCTGCCACCTCCTCTCCTCCTGATCCCCAGCCTCCGAGGAAGCAACCAACAAAGGCTGCAGGGAAGGCTGCAGAGATGGCTGGAGAGAAGGCTACAAGGAAGCGAAAAAAATAATGCCTGCTGTAGTACCACAGACTAGGGACATATATGACTTATCTGCTGCTGTTCCTGACCTCTGGGAGTTCAAGCCAAGATTCGGCTCCTTTTTTTAAATTAAATAGTTTGTTTTGTTTTTTTTGTTTTTTTTTGTTTTTTAACAAGTTTTTATTGGAATAATGAAAGACACTTGAACAGGTGTAAAGATAAGTACACAAGTACAAAAGAGAACATAAGAGAACATAAGGCTGTTAGTCAGGTTTAAAACAATGGTACATAGGAATATCGGTGTAGCTAGATGGGTACAACAGGTAGGGCAAAACAAAATGTAGCACATGACACTAGCTCACTTGAAGACTAACCTTATGGGGTTATGAAGTTATGAAGATATGAGGATATGAAGATATGAAGAGAGGGTGCTGTATACACAAAATTCTCACCTAGTGAGGGTACAGCAGGTCATCCTAGATAAATACCTAAAAAGCAATGCAACCGGAAGGTGGAATACTGGATGGATCTGTCTACGCGCCCCTATGTTTAGAATCAGGAATAGGGGAAAAATCAAAACAAACGGGGGGGGGGGAGAGAGCTCCAGAGACAGTGGTGTGCTGTTCATTCCATTACATGAATGGTCCCGAGAAAAGAACAGCCCTGGTGGGCCATCCGGAATGTATAGACTGTGCAATGTCATCAAGATTTACAGCCCAATTGGGATAGGGTCAGCGTACGAGAAAGAGAGTTGTTCCAGAGCTGCCTGATCCGCTGCCGAGAGGGTTGTTATGATGAAGGATTCCCATCTGTAGAGAAAGCGAGCTCTAGATCTGGGTTCTTTAAAGTCCATAAGGAGTCGTTCTTTGTAGAAGAGGTTGAGGCAGTCCTTTTCGAGTTGGATGAGAGAAGGGCTTTGGGGAGAGATCCAGTGCCTAAGAATGAGTCTCCTCGCGAGAAGCAAACAAAGTAAAAGCCAGTCTTTCAAGGAGGGACGTTTGGTAGTCCCTGAGGGGATCGATGCAGCCGGCGATAGAGACCAGGGTAACAATAGAGGGTCCCAATAACCAAATATTAGAAGTAAAGGGTCTTTGGGGAGTTTCAGCAGAGTGATTTTGAATATATAGGATAGGACTTGATCCCAAAATGAGGAAATGAAGGAGCAGGACCAGAAGCGGTGGGAGAGAGAAGGTCTGGGTGCCTTGCATAGAGGGCAGGAGGCACCATCTCTATTGGAGTTAGGAGAGATAAATGGGATATAAGCCCGGTGTGCGATCTTGAGTTGGGTTTCTCTCCAAATTTCGTTGGGTGTCAGTCGAAGGGTTTTCTGCAGGCCAGATAGGATTTTTTTCGTTATATCTGGAACTGGGAAATCCCTAGCCCAGTTCGCAATAGAGGAGGAGGAGGACATAGACGGGGAAGATTCTTGCAGGAGAGGTCTGTAGATGTCCGTGATTTTATAACGTCCACTTCGCAGTAAACGTTCAGAAAAGCTGTTTTCGTATCTCCGGAGGTTGTCTTTACACGTGTTAGATAAGAAGCTAATGCATTGGTTATAATGAAATACGTGAGAGGGGGGCAGAGAAAAAGACAAGGATATTGTAGAAAAGGGCAATGGTTTTCCAGTGTTGCCATCGCACAGTGAGGAGAAGTGTGACAGACCTTGAGCCTGCCAGACCGAAAAGGCTTTGTAGTGGAGACCAGGGATGAAGTCAGGATTGCCTTGGATTGGTAAATGGGGAGAGATGAAAGGAGATAACTTGAGTGTTTTTCTGATTTCTCTCCAAGCTATAGCTGTGTCCCTTAGCAGGAGATTGTGTTGATAAGGTGGGGGGACAGTTTTCCATCTGCAGTGTAGAAGGGCCACCAGAGAGTGCGGGTGAGCCATTTCGGCTTCCAGGTGTAAGGATATGTACTTACCGAGGCCGAGATGCCGAGAGTGGTTCACCTTTGCGACTTGACGCACTCCACCCCCTGGAGTTGAGACAGGGAGTGGATGGCGAGAAGCGGCACCGGCTACCGGCAGGTGGTGAGTACTTGTAGACGGTCCGGTAGTGCTGAGTAGACTGAAGAACAGGCTTCAAGCAGGAACTAGCCGGATCGGTAAAGTTCAAACAGCAGGAGATAATTGAAGCCGGTGCAGGTTGAGTCCGGGTTGCAATTGCAAGGTAACAGTCCCGGCTGGGGGTCTAGCACAGTAAAAGGTAACATGTCCAGAGAATACCGGGAACCAGGCAGGAGTTCAAAGGAAACGCGGAAGTCCAAAGGTACAAGCAGGAGGTCAAGGATTGTAGACAAGCAGCAGATCCGAGTCACAGGCCGAGGGTCAAACACAGGAGAAGGCAGAAGTCCGTATAACAAGCCGAGGGTCAGGTCCAGGAGAGAGATCAGAGGAATCAAGCCAGTCCGGGTCACAAGGAGATATTCAAGATAGTTTTCCAGAGTCTTGGGTATACAGGAAAGCTGACAAACCAGCAACTTGTCAGTGCAACTGGGTCTCTTTAAATAGGCCCGCCTGGATTCCTATTGGTGCGCCGCCACGCATGCGTCGGCGCGCGCACCCGAGAACGTAGAAGCGCCGTCCCGCGCACGCGCATGCGCCGAAGCATCATTCCGCCGCGCGTGCGCATTGGGCGCTGATTGGCGCTGTTGGACGGATTTCCCTGACAGTGCCCCCCTCCTAGGGGCGGACTCTGGACGCCCAGACTAGACATCAACGCGGGATGTTCCTGGTGAAAAGACTCTAATTAGGCGGGGAGCATGTAGGTTCCTAGATGGTTCCCAAGAGTTGTCCTCTGGGGGATACCCCTTCCATTTGATTAAATACTGTAATTGCCTGCCTCTTTTCCTGCAGCCCAAGATAGATTCCACCACGTACTCGTTTTCACCATCAACCTCCACATGTGGAGGAGGTGGCTCATCCCTTCCCGGGAAGGAGCTGGAGACTACCGGTTTCAACAGAGACGTGTGGAAGACCGGGTGTATCCTGTAGGAGTCGGGCAGTGCCAATTCAAAGGCCACAGGGTTGATTACTCGCTTGATTTTAAAAGGGCCTATAAATCTTGGTCCCAATTTCCGTGAAGGGATCGGCAATTTGAGGTTGGTGGCGGAGAGCCATACTTCCTCCCCAACTTTGAAGACTGGATTTTCCTTCCTACCCTTGTCATAGTGTCTCTTGTAAGACTCCTGGGCGTTTTGCATCATTTCCTGGAGTCTCAGAAAATTAGATTGAACAAAGGCTATCCGATCTTGAACAGCAGGAACAGAGCTCTCCGGAATGTCATCAGGGAGGAAGGAAGGATGGAAGCCAAAGTTGGCCCAAAAAGGAGTTTGACTGGTGGCTGAATGCACCGAGTTGTTATATGCAAATTCAGCGTAGGATAATAGGGAGGACCAATCGTCTTGTGAGGCTGAGCAAAAACAACGGAGATATTGTTCTAGGGTTTGATTGGTTCTCTCTGTCTGTCCGTTGCTCTGGGGGTGATATGCCGATGATAGGCAAATCTTGACTTCTAAAGATGTGCAAAGTTCATTCCAGAATTTCGACGTGATTTGAACGCCTCTGTCAGAGGTGACGCTCTTAGGCACCCCATGGAGCCTGATTATCTCCTGAAAGAAGGCTTTGGCTGTATCTGCAGCAGAGGGGGTACCGATCATGGGCACGAAGTGTGCCATTTTGGAGAGGCGGTCAATTACGACCAGAATCGTGGTAAAACCTCCAGAGGGCGGTAGATCTACAATGAAGTCCATGGACACATCTGCCCACGGATGTTCAGGGATAGGCAAAGGTTTGAGCAGTCCCCAACTCTTGGTTTTGGGTCCCTTATACCGTTGGCAACGGGTACAGGAGGCAACATAGGACTTGCAATCTTGTCTCCAACCAGGCCACCAGAAGGAGCGAGAGATTAGTTCCATGGTTTTTTTGGTTCCAAAGTGTCCAGCTAGTTTGTGGTCGTGGAAAGTTTTCAGAATCAGTTGCCTTGTTTCCAGAGGGACGAAGACTTTACCTTGGGACCAGAGCAAGTCATTACGCTTCTCTAGAGAAGGGGTTACTTGGTCAGGACAATGCTTAGAGGCAGCTTTTATGGAGGTTAGTAGATCAGCCTGTGGGATGAGCAGAAAGTTTTGTGCTGATAGGATGGTACTTGGTTCCTCTGCTTGAGGGGTCTCGGGAAACATCCTAGAGAGTGCATCCACCTTCACGTTCTTGGAACCGGGCCTATAAGAGATATGAAAGTTAAACCTGGTGAAGAAGAGGGCCCATCGGGCTTGTCTGGGTCGAAGACGTTTTGCTGTTCTCAGATATTCTAGATTTTTATGATCCGTGAATATCATGACAGGGTGAGGGGCTCCCTCCAGAAGGTATCGCCATTCTTCCAGGGCGAATTTGATAGCTAATAGTTCCCGGTCTCCGACGTCATAATTACGTTCCGGAGAAGTTAGTTTACGAGAGGCAAAGGCTACTGGATGAAGAAGGGATTTGGGGCCCTGCCTTTGAGAGAGGATGGCCCCAGTGGCTGACTCTGAAGCATCTACTTCCAGAGTAAACGGCAGTAGCGGATCAGGATGCTTCAATACAGGTGCCGATGTGAATGCATTTTTTAGTTTATCAAAGGCATCCTGAGCTTCCGGTGACCAGTGAAAGCGGTAGCCCTGGCGTGTTAGTTGGGTTATAGGTGCCACAATAGAGGAGAACCCCACAATGAACCTCCTGTAGAAGTTGGCGAAACCTATAAACCATTGTACCCCTTTCTTGTCTGTTGGGGCTGGCCATTCCTGGATAGCTTTGACTTTCTGCGGGTCCATTGCGACCCCATTGGTAGAAATAATAAATCCCAAAAATTGCACAGTGGTTTTCTCAAAGTCACATTTCTCGGCCTTGAGGTAAAGTCTATGTTCTCGAAGAATAGTGAGGACCTTGATGATATGGATTCGGTGCAGTTCAGGGGAGGACGAAAAAATAAGAATATCGTCTAAGTAGACTACTAGGAAGTCGTCCAGGTGTTCACGGAAAATGTCATTGACCAGGTGCTGGAAAGTAGCTGGGGCGTTGCAAAGCCCGAATGGCATGACCAAGTATTCAAAATGACCGAACCTAGATCTAAAAGCCGTCTTCCATTCGTCTCCAGCCCTGATCCGGATGAGGTTGTAGGCCCCTCGAAGGTCCAGTTTAGAGAAGATCCGAGCTGATCGGAATCGTTGGAACAACTCCGGGATGAGAGGAAGCGGGTATCTATTTTTAATAGTAATTTTATTTAATTCCCTATAGTCGATGCAGGGCCTCAGAGTCCCGTCTTTCTTTTCAACGAAAAAGATTCCGGCACCGGCTGGGGAAGAAGAGGGGCGAATGAATTTATTTTCCAGATTTTCCTCAATGTAAGACTTGAGGGCCTTCAACTCAGATTCGGACAAGGGAAAGATGCGGCCGAATGGAATTTTGGAGCCAGGCAGAAGGTCAATGGGACAATCGTAGGGACGATGTGGAGGTAGGCGGTCGGCCTGCTGTTTGTCGAAGATGTCCTGGAATTCTAAGTATGCTGATGGAACATGTGGTAGGTTATCCGGTTGAGGGGTTAAAGTAGCACAGACAGTTGGAAGTGCGGAACGACAGTGTTGGGAACAATACGAAGAAGTGAAGTTAACTTCCCTTTTGGCCCAGTTTATATGAGGCTCATGTGCCTGCAACCAGGGGAGGCCCAGGATGATGGGAAACATGGGAGATGGGATGAGGTCAAATCGGAGGTATTCTTGGTGGCCTGAATCCGTGATAGCAAGGACGGGTTTTGTTTCTTGCGTAATTACCCCTGAACGAGGCAGGGATCCATCCGCCAGACGAACCTGAAGATAACGGTCCTTGGTTTGCAGAGGAAAGTGAAGTTGGGAAGCAAGTGAAGAGTCCAGAAAGCAGCTGCAGGCTCCTGAATCAATAATCGCCGGTAGGCGGGTTGCTCCTGTTGGTAGCTGTAGAGAAATAGAAAGAACAACATAAGTCTGTGGTAAGCCAGAAACTTGGTAGTTCAAAGTGTCTTTGAGGGTACACTTACTAGGTCTTACTGGGCAGCTCCGAAGGAAATGGCCAGTACCCCGCAGTAAAGACACAGATTGGCCTGACGCCTGCGCTGCTTTTCCTCAGGAGAAAGGGGAGGACGAACCAGACCAAGCTGCATGGGTTCAGGCTCGGGAGGAGAAGATGCTGTAGGAACTTGGATGGGTGGATAGGCAGAAGCTGATCGGGGCAAAGTCCAGTTTGGACGGGTAGTCTGGAAACGCTCAGAACGCCGCTCCCGCAGGCGTCTGTCAAGCTGAGTGACAGACTGGATCAAATCTTCCAGAGTAGTTGGAACACCAATCCTGGCCAGCTCGTCTTTAAGAGCCTCAGACAGTCCTTGGCGATATTGGTATTTAAGGGCCGTCTCATTCCAGCCAGTGTCAGCTGACCATTTCCGGAATTCTGCCGTGTAGTCCTCCACCTGCCTTCTCCCCTGGGTTAAACTGTGGAGAACAGACTCAGCTGTGGCTGATCGCTGAGGATCGTCATACAGCTGCGCCATACTCTCGAAGAAGGTGTCCACGGAATCTAGTATGGGGCTGCTTTGCTCCATCAGGCCATGGGCCCAGGCCTGAGGTTTGTCGGTTAGAAGGGAGATGACGAACCCCACCTTTACCACTTCTGAAGAGAAAGTCCTGGGTTGAAGGGCGAGGTAAAGAGAACATGCGTTTTTGAAAGCCCGATATTTCTTACGGACGCCAGAAAATCGTTCAGGCAGGGGGACCCTGGGTTCAGGGGTAGCCATTACTACGGTGGGATTTGCCTGATTTTGAGACGTGGAGGCAACATTGGCAACGGTAGCAGCTGGTGATGCTGGTCCTGTAGCTCCAGTAAGTAGCTGAAAGCGGCCATCCATTTGGACATAACCTTCTGGTAATTTCTGAACCGCATCGGTTAGTGCGGTGACTTGCTGACATAGAGTCTCGAACGGTGAACGCACCCTGCCGGCCTCAGACATCTGGCTGGTTTGTACTGTAAGGATATGTACTTACC
This sequence comes from Rana muscosa, assembly GCA_029206835.1. Taxonomy (NCBI): domain Eukaryota; kingdom Metazoa; phylum Chordata; class Amphibia; order Anura; family Ranidae; genus Rana; species Rana muscosa. The sequence goes on from CM055116.1 coordinate 295,577,872, forward strand.
GAGGCCGAGATGCCGAGAGTGGTTCACCTTTGCGACTTGACGCACTCCACCCCCTGGAGTTGAGACAGGGAGTGGATGGCGAGAAGCGGCACTGGCTACCGGCAGGTGGTGAGTACTTGTAGACGGTCCGGTAGTGCTGAGTAGACTGAAGAACAGGCTTCAAGCAGGAACTAGCCGGATCGGTAAAGTTCAAACAGCAGGAGATAATTGAAGCCGGTGCAGGTTGAGTCCGGGTTGCAATTGCAAGGTAACAGTCCCGGCTGGGGGTCTAGCACAGTAAAAGGTAACAAGTTCAGAGAATACCGGGAACCAGGCAGGAGTTCAAAGGAAACGCGGAAGTCCAAAGGTACAAGCAGGAGGTCAAGGATTGTAGACAAGCAGCAGATCCGAGTCACAGGCCGAGGGTCAAACACAGGAGAAGGCAGAAGTCCGTATAACAAGCCGAGGGTCAGGTCCAGGAGAGAGATCAGAGGAATCAAGCCAGTCCGGGTCACAAGGAGATTTTCAAGATAGTTTTCCAGAGTCTTGGGTATACAGGAAAGCTGACAAACCAGCAACTTGTCAGTGCAACTGGGTCTCTTTAAATAGGCCCGCCTGGATTCCTATTGGTGCGCCGCAGCGCATGCGCGCACGCCGCTGCGTCGGCGCGCGCACCCGAGAACGTAGAAGCGCCGTCCCGCGCACACGCATGCGCCGAAGCATCATTCCGCCGCGCGTGCGCATTGGGCGCTGATTGGCGCTGTTGGACGGATTTCCCTGACACCAGGACGTAATTAGAGTATTGGGATGATTGAGCTATCCAATCTAAGCTGGTCCTGAACAGACATGCTAAATTATACAATCTAATATGAGGTAGACCGATACCCCCGTCGCTTCTAGGAAGGTGTAGTTTTTTAAAGGCTATCCGAGGTCTTTTGCCGTGCCAGATGAACTGTGAAATTTTGGAGTTTAGGAGTTTGATATCTTTATGTTTCAAAAGCAAGGGAATGGTTTGCAAAGGATAAAGCAGTCTGGCGAAGCTAATCATTTTGATAAGGTGACACCTTCCTAGGAGCGAGAGGGGAAGATCCATCCAGTTCGCCAGTTCCTGATAGAGTTTTGTGAAGAGGGGGGGGGGGTAATTGAGGTGATAGATGGAAGAGGGCAATTTCCCAATCTTTATACCTAGGTAGGTGATGTGAGAAGATGCAACCTTAAACAGAGAGTGGTGAGCCCAGGGGGGTGTGGAGTGTGTCCCTATAGGGAGAATCTCGCTCTTGGAATAATTGATACGGAGGCCGGAGCACAGTCGAAATTCATCAAAGGTAGTTTTAATGGTCGACATGTCGTTGCTGGGGTTGCCCGTGAATATGAGGACGTCGTCGGCGAATAGTGAGGTGCGAAGTTCCGCTTTGCCTATTTTGATGCCTCGTAAAGGTGCTATCTGGGAAAGGTATCTAGACAAAGGTTCTAAGGCTAAGTTGAACAGGAGGGGGGAGAGAGGACAACCCTGTCTGGTCCCTTTATGGAGGCGGAAATCCTCTGAGAGGAGTCCAGCCGCAACAAGTCTAGCTGAGGGCGCTGTATACATGGCATTGATAAGGTGGCAGAAAGGGCCTGTGAATCCCATTTTAGACAAAGTGAGGGAAAGCCAGTCAAAGCTTACATTGTCAAAATCTTTTTCAGCGTCTAACGTTATGATGGCATAATCTCCTGTAGGGTCCTGTTTGGCTCGTTCAAGGGCCAGGAGAACCTTACGTATGTTAAGGGTGGCTGTCCGCCCTTTCACGAATCCTGATTGGGCCGGGTGAATGAGATCCGGGAGGATGACTGCTAGTCTGGAGGCCACAATCTTCGAGAGAATTTTGACATCCAGGTTGAGTAGCGAAATAGGCCTGTATGAGCCCGGATCCAGAGGATCTTTGCCCTTTTTAGAAAGTAGCTTAATGATGGCCTGGTTGCCTGTCGGTAGATAGGGACCTCCCGCCCAGATGTTGGAATAGACCGAGTGGAGCATGGGCGCAGTTATATTTTGGAGAGTTTTATAAAATTCACTTGTGAAGCCGTCCGGGCCAGGGGCTTTAGAGGGGCGGAGAGCATGTATAGTGCCTTCTATTTCAGCGAGGGAGATAGGGGCATTCAGGGAATCTAGAAGGGCAGTTGAGATAGTCGGTAGATTCATTTTTTCAAGGAAAGCTTGGGCTATTTTATGGTCAATGGGATCGGGTGCATAAAGGGCTGTGTAATATTCCAGCATGGTTTTATTTATGCGAAGTGGGGTAGAGTGAGTAGTTCCCGTGCGGTCCCGCAGTGAGGTGATGTGCGTCGGGCGGTGTGCACCCTTACAGAGTCTGGATAGGAGTTTGCCAGCTTTGTTACCAAATTTATGAAGGGAGGCATCTAGGTGAGATTTTTTTGTGAGTTCCAGGGTGTCCGCCCAGGTGTCAAAGGCAGTTTTAGCCGTGGACCACTCCGCCTTGTTTGCCGGTGACGTCGAGGTGGCTAGATTGCGTTGTGCGAGGTGAAGTCTGTCGCTGGCCAGCTTGAATTTCGATAGTGCGTTTCTTTTAAAGGAAGTGGCATATGAGATGATCCGACCCCTCAAGTATGCTTTTCCAGCATCCCAGAGAAGGTTCGGGTCCCCTGCATGTGGAGCATTCGCGGAGGAAAACTCCTCCCATGCTCGTTCCATGTAAGCGCGAAAATCAGCATTATTGTGGAGGAAGGAAGGGAAGCGCCAGATGTTAGGGTGGGGGGGGGGTCTAGATTGTCTAGGGTAAGGAGTATTGGGGCATGATCCGAAATGGCTATGTCTCCGATCTCTGCGTCTTAAACCAGGGGGATGATACTGTCGGTCCCAAAAAAATAGTCGATCCTAGTGAGGATCTTGTGAGGATTAGAATAGAAGGTGAATTCCCTGTCTACCGGGTGTGTTAAGCGCCAGATGTCTGTAAGATGGAGGGAGTCCATAGTGGAGGCAAATAGTGTGGGAGCAATTCCAGCAGGCGCCGGTATGGTTTGTTTTGGAGAGGACCTATCGTCTGTAGGATGCATGAGGTCATTAAAATCTCCCCCAACTAGGTGGGGTAAGTGAGAAGTGTTGAGGATCCAGGTGGAGAGCTGAGAGTAAAATGTCTTTGTGGGACTGTTGGGGGCGTATACATTGGAAATCACTATTTCTTTTGACCCAATTCTAACCCTGGAGGAGATGAAGCGTCCTTGGTTGTCTGTATGCATGGATAGAACAGTACAAGGGAGGTTTTTGTTGAAAAGAAGGAGGACCCCAGCCTTCCGTCCAACCGATTCTGAACCCAAGACTGTTCCAACCCAGAGTTTCTGCAATCGACTGAAGTCAGATGCCGAAAGGTGGGATTTCTGAAGTAATGCTATGTCCGCTTTTAGCCTTTTGAGGTGGCGAAGAATCTTCATTCTCTTGTTAGGAGAACGGAGACCCCTCACATTCCATGAGATTACCTTAAGATATCGTGGATGATAAGGTGTAGAGGCGGCGCTTTAGTAGCTGTAAGATTATAGGCAGGGATCAAGAGGTAAAGTTTAGGCGCGTTAGTGATGTGGGCATCTGTGTGTGGAGCCCTCGGGTAAGGAGTGCATGTTGAAATGTGGAGTGGGGAGAGGGGGGATGAGGGGGGGTAAAGGAAAAGAGAACAAAGTAAAACAAAACAACAAATTAACGTGAGCATCATAAAGAACTTCGCTTTTTTCCGCATGAGTTCGCTGTGCAAGGTAGCTCCCCATACATGACCCATCTCGGAAAAGAAAGACCAGTTATTGTGCCTGAGCGCCCCGGGGACCTCGATAAAGTGCGAGGGACCCCTGCAATGGAGTTATGGCAGGGAGCCTAAAAGAAAAAAAAATCACACAGCGGAGTCAGGGAGGGCAAGTGCAGTACAAATGAACTAGTGTGCAGTGCGGCCTGTAGGCATGTGCGCACGCATTACTACCCTGGTAGGGGGAAAAAGAGAAAAAGAATGGTTTTAGGCATAGCATATGAAACAATATATTGATTGAACCACATAAGATGGGAAAAAAATAAATAAAAAATAAGATGGAATGGATGGAACGGCACACGGATTCAGAGCCGTTGTGGGAAAGATCACTGGGTGATCACTCGGGTGACAGTGCCTGATTGAGGATTAATGGAGAGCATGATAAGTAGATCGTGTATCCCCGACACTCGAGTTGATAGAGCAAAAAAAAAGATCATACAACCTGTAATGGTGAGGAAGGAAGTTCATGGCGGTGTAAGGTAGTCCATCAACGGGAGTTTTGGTAGCGCTGTTCTGGACCAGAAAGTCTAAAACGTTTTGGAGAGTCCTTGCGGGGGCTTCTCTGTTCCAACGCTCGTGAACTGGAATTCGACTTGGAGGGCGTGTGAGGGTGTGCTTCACCCCTTAGGGAGCGGAGAAAATATTCAGCTTCCGCAGGATCCTGGAAGGAAAGTTGATCCCCTTTCGCCGATTTGAGGCGTAGAGTTGCAGGAAAGGCCAGGGTAAATTTTATGTGTTGCTTGAAGAGTTCAGTACATATCGGTTGAAAAGCTTTTCTTTTCTTGGTGACTTCAATCGAGTAGTCCGCAAAAATTAGGAATTTTACCCCGTCTATTTGGAGAGAAGGGGACTGTCTGAATGTCTGAAGAATGATGGATTTGTCGGCATAATTGAGATACTTGGCAATAATAGGTCGGGGTGTTTTACGTTCGGGATTGAAGGACCCCATACGGTGTGCGCGTTCCACTGTGAACAGGCCTGAAAGGCCTAAAGCCTCCGGGATGCGTTTTGAGCAGAATTCTGCCGTAGCTGCTGAGGGAAGCGATTCGGGGACGCCTACAAATCGCAAGTTGCTCCATCTCGACCTATTTTCCAAATCTTCTAATTTTTGAATGATGTACTGATTTGTTTTGTCCTGCGACTGTTCTGTGGCTTGCGCTTGATAGAGTTCATCTTCAACCTCAGAGAGGCGGTGTTCCATTTCATTGAGCCTAGTGGAGTGTTCAGCAAGTTGGGCTTTAATTTGTTGCATGCCTGCGTTGACTGCCTTTTCCACCGAGGCAGAGATCATGGGGGAGAGAAGAGCTGCTACAGCAGCAGCAATTCGGTGGGTGCTATCAGCAGCATCCCCGGGGGGTGGGGAGCTGGAAATGTCCCCTGGTGTGGCTGGCTGTGAAGATAGCATAGAGGGACCCTGAGATGCAGTGGCAGGGGGTGTGATGGTCTGCAGGGAGGGATGAGCGCTCACCTCCATGTCAGCTGCCTGTGCTTCTTCCGCGGCGTGGGAGTAGGCCGAAGCCGGGGCCTCGATTTGCGGCTTGCCCAGCGGCGCCGCCGCGGCCGCGAACGAGCGAGCGCCGCTTTTTTCCAGGAAGCGGTCCATGTTAGTGAGGGGGTAGCCCGGGTGAAGAGGATGGCTACGAGGGGCCGCTCTGGCTGGCTTTACAAGCTGTTTTTGGGTCCTGGTGCGGGAGCTATGAGGAGGTGCAGTTACCTCATGCGGCGCCGGAATCGGACTATTAAATAGTTTGGTTTTGACATCTTGAATGGTTGTTGTGGGGTCCAAAGGATGCACAAATGCAAGCAGGCTCTCCAGTGCTGCCTTCACGTTTAATTTGTAATGTACCTAAATAAAGGATTCTTTTTTTTGGCTTCAAATACTTGACTATGTGATTTGTATTTCAAAAGAGACTTTGCTAGGGAGTAGGCAGGGACATTTCAAATAATATTATTGTTATTAACAAGGGACACAAACCTCCTTGAGGCAAAATGAGACAAATTTTGAAGGTTGGTGTGGTAACTTTACACACCAATAATTTAAGCAAAATCACCCAAAAAAAATAAAATAAGCCTACATATATCAAAGAAGCCCATCAAAAATAATAAAGCTAACTTAATTACTAAAATAAAAACTAAAAAAAGAAAAAAAAAATATAATTATTGTGATCTTTACATTTAGTTATGAATTTAGGAGGGAGATGGGGCTTCAAAAGAATATTTTACAATCATTAGATCAATTAGGAATTACTTAAGAACCTAGTTTGGCAAAACGCTCAAATGTCATTAGCAAAAGAAGGTAATTATTTAAGCATTATCAAAAGAAGAACGGAATGCGCAGCATTAAAACGATGCTATTAATTCCACCGTGACGAATGTGCCATCTCCATTTCCAACGCTAGTTTTACCAGAACGAGCGCTCCCGTCTCATACTTGATTCTGAGCATGCGCATTTTTTTCACGTCGTTAAAGCATACACACTATCGTTTTTCACGTCGTTAAAAAAAACGACATGAAAAACTACGTGAAAAAATAGAGCATGTTCGAAATTTTTAATGGCCGTTTTTCACGTCGTTAAAAATGCTCTGGAGCATACACACGATCGGTTTTAATGGCCATTTTAAAAAATTGCATTTTTAACGCATGAAAAACGATCGTGTGTATGGGGCATAAGACTGTGTATCACTGTATTATCCATGCTGCTCTAGAAGCAGTGTTTGAGGAAACAGTGAGGAAGCTGTGAGGAGAATCGTGCTGCGCCATACAGGAGCCAGCACTAGAGGCCAAACCTCCATCAAAGATGGCCGCCGGACACCTCAGGGAGAAGGAAAGGGTGCGACCACAAAAAAATGGCTGCCCGCAATAACAACTGCGCCATAGCGCGGCCACGGAAAGATGGCCGCCAATGGGAAAATCAATGCGATAGAAAACACACCCCGAAAATGGCGGCGGCACCGCCAAAATGGTGCTCGAGCACCGCGATGTGGGCGAGAAGGCCCAGCATTGCTACCCCAGAGCAGAGTATCCCCCCACAGAGAAACGGGCCCTGACACCCCCCGACCCCCACCAGGACCTGGAGTCCCCGCAGGTACGCCCCGGTCGCAGCCAGCCCCGGTAGGACAGAGGGAGTAAAGGTAACAGAGAGCAGGGAAAGGGAGGAAGGACAGGAGAACCCCCTATTCCTAGGAACACCCAGCTGTTTTCACCTGCCGAGGCAGGAGGAACTGTACTTGCCTGTCCTAACGAGGATCTGCTGGTGCGTTCCTGACAGGCCTACAACCGAGCAGTATGGTGTAGCTGTCGGCCAGGTCCACTGTGATTGAGACAGCAAGCAGCCCAGTCATATGTGGACCCCGGAGCACAAGCTCACCGGCCACCCCTGGAGCCATGGGGTATGTCGCGACAGACCCGACGCCTATTTGCAAGAGACTGTACACGCTCGCTGGCCGAACTGGGAAGACTACAAGGATCTATATATCCAGCCTGTCGCCCAGCCGACTGTTGATAGAAGAATCACAAAATAAAATAAATTTAAATAAAATAAAAGAAAATACTAATTTTCCTCAGGACTCTGGGCCCAAAGGGAGCCACGTCCATCTCCTCTGCTAGGCAGAACAAAACTGGGGCTGCATGCTGCAGGGCGGAGGGTTATGTCTGCAGGGACCGCCCCCTGGGCGGGGCTGTTCAACTATGTTAAAGTAACATGTATTGAAATATCTAACATGTCTGCCTAGTCCTCTCCTATGAACAGGAACATAACCCAACTGTCAAGACTTAACCACTTAACGACCGCCCACTGTAAATATACGTCAGCAGAATGGCACCGACAGGCAGAATCACGTATATGTACATGATTGCCTTTTTATAGTTGGGGGGTCCGATCGGACCCCCCTTCTTTACAGTGGGTGGTCGTTTTACCTTCGGGAGCGATCCGGCATGAGGGGACGGCCGTTCGATTCCAGCCACCCCCTCTCGATCGCTCCCGGCGAATGAGAGAGCTTCCCCTGCCTGCCAGGAAGGAGGAAGTGATGTCATCTCTCCTGGGGCGCTCATATATACCGAGCGCCGTACAGGAGAAGATGCCAGGTTAGTACACAAAACAGCACACTGACACCAGGACACATAGGCACATAAATCGCCCCCCCAGGCCCCCCCAGACACCCCAGATCACCCCCCAGCCCCCCCCAGCCCCCAGTCACAGTGTCACTGATTGCAGTGACCATTTATTTAGTGATCACTGCAATCAGTGACATTTGTGACTGTAAAAGTGTCACTACATTTAGTTTTAGGTCCAGTGTAGCCCCCTAACCCCCCCTAATAAAGGTTTAACCCCTGATCACCCCCCAGATAACCCTTTCACCCCCTAGCACCGCCGTCACTAAGCAATCATTTTTCTGATCGATGTCTTAGCGTCGGTGATGCTGATCGGTAGCCAGTAATTTTTTTCAGGTTCGCCGCAGGTTTTTATAGCGTCGGGTACCCCCATATATTACCTAATGAAGGTTTAACCCCCTTGATCGCCCCCCAGGTAACCCTTTCACCCCCTATCACCACTGTCACTAAGTTATAATTTTTCTGATCGATGTCTTAGCGTCGGCGATGCTGATCGGTAGCCAGTAATTTTTTTTAGGTTCGCCGCAGGTTTTTATAGCGTCGGGTACCCCCATATATTACCTAATAAAGGTTTAACCCCCTTGATCACCCCCCAGGTAACCCTTTCACCCCCTATCACCACTGTCACTAAGCGATAATTTTTCTGATCGATGTCTTAGCGTCGGTGATGCTGATCGGTAGCCAGTAATTTTTTTTAGGTTTGCCGCAGGTTTTTATAGCGTCGGGTACCCCCATATATTACCTAATAAAGGTTTAACCCCCTTGATCGCCCCCCCAGGTAACCCTTTCACCCCCTATCACCACTGTCACTAAGCGATAATTTTTCTGATCGATGTCTTAGCGTCGGCGATGCTGATCGGTAGCCAGTAATTTTTTTTAGGTCCGCCGCAGGTTTTTATAGCGTCGGGTACCCCCATATATTACCTAATAAAGGTGTAACCCCCTTGATCACCCCCCAGGTAACCCTTTCACCCCCTAGCACCGCCGTCACTATGCGATAATTTTTCTGATCGATGTCTTAGCGTCGGTGATGCTGATCGGTAGCCAGTAATTTTTTTTAGGTTCGCCGCAGGTTTTTATAGCGTCAGGTACCCCCATATATTATCTAATAAAGGTTTAACCCCCTGATCGCCCCCCAGGTAACCCTTTCACCCCCTATCACCACTGTCGCTAAGCAATCGTTTTTATGATCGTTGTCTTAGTGTCGGTGATGCCGATAGGTAGCCAGTAATTTTTTTTTAGGTTCGCCGTCAGGTTTTTATATAGCGTCAGGTACCCCCATATATTACCTAATAAAGGTTTTAACCCCCTAATTGCCCCTAGTTAACCCTTTCACCAGTGATCATCATATAAGTGTTACGGGTGACGCTGGTTAGTTAGTTTGCTTTTTATAGTGTCAGGGCACCCGCCGTATATAACCCAATAAAGGTTTAACCCCCTGATCGCCCGGCGGGTGATATCAGTTAGGTTTTAGCGTCAGAGAGGGTCTGCGTCACACCCCAGGCAGCATCAGGTTAGTGCCAGTAGCGCTAACACCCACACGTGAAGCATACACCCCCCTTAGTGGTATAGTATCTGATCAGCTCAATATCTGATCTGATCAGATCTATACTAGCGTCCCCAGCAGTTTAGGGTTCCCAAAAATGCACTGTTAGTGGGATCAGCCCAGATACCTGCTAGCACCTGCGTTTTGCCCCTCCGTCCAGCCCAGGCCACCCAAGTGCAGTATCGATCGATCACTGTCACTTGCAAAACACAACACACATAACTGCAGCGTTCGCAGAGACAGGCCTGATCCCTGCGACTCCAGTGCTGTAGGAGGTGATTTCACCACCACAGTTAAAAAAAAAAAGCATATATGCCGAAGCATTGGGGCAGCAGGAGCGGAGGAGCGATTTTGCTCCTAATGCCGCGTACATACGGTCGAAATTCCGACGGAGGCTTGCCCGTGGAAAAGTCTGACCATGTGTACGCGGCATAACTTTTGCGAGAAGATGCCCCCATGCTTCGGCATATATAAATGGTGCATGTATGCCCATCATTAGAAGTGGGTGGATGAAGGGCGGTATTCTAATGGTGGGCATACCCACCGATCAATCTTTTTTTTTCGTTCAGCCAACAGGCTGCATGAAAAAAAAGATTACAATACATGTCCAACAAGGACCAGCAACGTACTGGTATGTTGCTGGACTTTGAATGTTTATACCAGAATGATGCCTGCGGGTTTAGGTATCATCTTGGTATCATTATTTTCAGCCAGCGGCCGGCTTTCATGTAAAAGCAATCCTAGTGGCTAATTAGCCTCTGGACTGCTTTTACAAGCAGTGGGAGGGAATGTCCCCCCCGGATATAAAAAGCGCCATTGGGAAATTGGGAAAGCATTTTATCACACCGATCTTGGTGTGGTCAGATGCTTTGAGGGCAGAGGAAAGATCTAGGGTCCAATAGACCCCAGTTTTTTCAAAAAAGAGTACCTGTCATTACCTATTGCTATCATAGGGGATATTTACATTCCCTGAGATAACAATAAAAGTGATAAAAATAAATAAATATGGAAGCAACAGTTTAAAAATAAAATAAAAAAGCAAAATTAATAATAAAAAAAAAAAAAAAAAGAGCACCCCTGTCCTGCCCTGCTCTTGCCCAATGGCGAACGCAAGCGTCGGTCTGGCGTCATATGTAAACAGCAATTGCACCATGCATGTGAGGTATCACCGCAAAGGTCAGATCGAGGGCAGTAATTTTAGCAGTAGACCTCCTATGTAAATCTAACGGGGTAACCTGTAAATGCTTTTAAAGGCTTTTAAAAATGTATGTAGTTTGTCGCCAATGCGCGTTTGTGCGAAATTTTAAAGCATGTCGTGTTTGGTATCTATGTACTCGGCCTAAGATCATCTTTTTTATTTCATCAAACATTTGGGCAATATAGTGTGTTTTAGTGCATTAAAATTAAAAAAAGTGTATTTTTTCCCCAAAAAATGCGTTTGAAAAATCGCTGCGCAAATACTGTGTAGAAAAAAAAATGCAACACCCACCATTTTATTCTGTAGGGCCTTTGCTTTAAAAATATATATAATGTTTGGGGGTTCAACATAATTTTCTTGCAAAAAAAAATATGTTTTCATGTAAACAAAAAGTGTCTAAAAGGGCTTTGTCTTCAAGTGGTTAGAAGAGTGGATGTAAGCTTCCTAATGTTGTGTATAAAATGCCAGAACAGTTCAAAACCCCCCCAAATGACCCCATTTTGGAAAGTAGACACCCCAAGCTATATACTGAGAGGCATGTCGAGTCCATGGAATATTTTATATGTTGACACAAGTTGCGGAAAAAATAATTTTTTTTTTTTTTTTTTTTGCACAAAGTTGTCACTAAATGATATATTGCTCAAACATGCCATGGGCATATGTGGAATTACACCCCAAAATACATTCTGTTGCTTCTCCTGAGTACGGGGATACCACATGTGTGAGACTTTTTGGGAGCCTAGCCACGTACGGGACCCCAAAAACCAAGCACCGCCTTCAGGCTTTCTAAGGGTGTCAATTTTTGATTTCACTTCTCACTGCCTATCACAGTTTCGGAGGCCATGGAATGCCCAGATGGCACAAAACCCCCCCAAATGACCCCATTTTGGAAAGTAGACACCCCAAGCTATTTGCTGAGAGGTATTGTGAGTATTTTGCAGATCTCGCTTTTTGTCACAAAGTTTTGAAAATTGAAAAAAAAAAGAAAAAAAAAAAAATGTTCTTTCTTCATTTTCAAAAACAAATGAGAGCTGTAAAATACTCACCATGCCTCTCAGCAAACAGCTTGGGGTGTCTACTTTCCAAAATGGGGTCATTTGGGGGGGTTTGTGCTATTTTGGCATTTTATGGCCTTCAAAACTGTGATAGGTAGTGAGGAGTGAAATCAAAAATTTGCGCCCTTAGAAATCCTGAAGGCGGTGCTTGGTTTACGGGGTCCCGTACGTGGCTAGGCTCCTAAAAAGTCCCACACATGTGGTATCCCCGTACTCAGGAGAAGCAGCAGAATGTATTTTGGGGTGCAATTCCACATATAATCATGGCATGTGTGAGCAATATATCATTTAGTGACAACTTTTTGTAATTTTTTTTTTTCATTATTCAATCACTTGGGACAAAAAAAAAATATTCAATGGGCTCAACATGCCTCTCAGCAATTTCCTTGGGGTGTCTACTTTCTAAAATGGGGTCATTTGGGGGGGTTTTGTACTGCCCTGTCATTTTAGCACCTCAAGAAATGAGATAGGCAGTCATAAATTAAAAGCTGTGTAAATTCCAGAAAATGTACCCTAGTTTGTAAACGCTATAACTTTTGCGCAAACTGATAAATATACGCTTATTGACATTTTTTTTTACTAAAGACATGTGGCTGAATACATTTTGGCCTAAATGTATGACTAAAATTGAGTTTATTCGATTTTTCTTATAACAAAAAGTAGAAAATATCATTTTTTTTCAAAATTTTCGGTCTTTTTCCGTTTATATCACAAAAAATAAAAATCGCAGAGGCAATCAAATACCATTAAAAGAAAGCTCTATTTGTGGGAAGAAAAGGACGCAAATTTCGTTTGGGTACAACATTGTATGTCCGCACAATTTACAGTTAAAGCAGCGCAGTGCAAAATTCTGAATTCACCTCTGGTCCTTTAGCTACCAAATGGTCCGGGGCTTAAGTGGTTAAGAAGACTGCGTCTGTCCATGGATGAAAAGAGAAAAGTGCATTTTTTATACCTCACGGGCGCCAAGCCCGTGGCATCATTATCCAGGAACTAATGTACCTACGTATGTATTTTTAAAGATTTTTTATTTGGTTTTTATTTTGGGTAGCGCAGACTATTATCACTTAATTTGTTTTGGCACACGTGTGTTGTTTGAGAACAACATAGTCATAACTAGAATTTTTCTTTGAAATTATGCTCAGTAACGGTTACTATTGGAGCATTTGCAAATTTACTGGGATAAAATGTAAATTTTATAACGGGCAGATGTGTTTCTGGCTCAAATTAGCATTTCTATATATAAGCTGGAAATCATTTTGTACCATTACATTGTTGTTGTCACCACCTTGTATAACCAACAGTAACATATGTAGGTTCCATATTCATAAGAGGCCTTGCAACCAGATGATATGAGCTTTGAATACATGTTGATTTTGCAGAAAGGGCTCCAGATTATCCTTTACATTTAGGTTTTCTCTGTTAACTGATGACTGAAAAATATGGAATTTTGTAAAATGTTAATGATTGTATCTAATGCCCACATATAGGGTTTGTTACTATAGGGGTAAATAGGGCACTTGGAAATAGAAAGAAAACTAAGCTTATTTTAGAGTTACCAAGCTAACCTAAGATAAACTTAGCACAAAAAAAAAGCTAATTGTATATATCTTGAATAGTGTGGAGAATTACCTCTGCCATTTTTGTTTTTTAGCTTTTTGCTATTCAGATCTCACTTCTTGCCTCGATGACCAAAAGCAAATGAGTGGAGGTCTCTCCAATGGTCACAATTGGCCAATTGGCACCAAAATGAATAGGAAAGGAATATAGACAAAATACTCTAACCATGACAAAGGTTCAAACTTTTCCCTACTCTTTGAAAATTGAAAAAAGTGGGGGCATCGATGAACTTTAAAATATAACACCACATAATATGACATAACCTAACAAATAATATTTTAGCCATATTGAAAGCCTAAATAGTAACCTAGGCTTTAAAGATTTTTGCTTCATTAAAATAACACCTAATTACACAAGTTGAAATTCGTCTGGAACACAAATGCCTTGTGTATTAATGAAGATGTCTTAAAGTAACCCTGTCACCAATATTACTAATAAAAGAAGCATAGGCTGCAAAAAATATATAAATATATAATATATCGTATTTATCGGCGTATAACACGCGCCGGCGTATAACACGCATCCCAAGTTTAGGAGGGAATTTTAAGGAAAAAAACTTTTAGGAGGGAAGTTTAAGGAAAAAAACTTACATTTAAATGTCCATCATTGTAGCCTTGCCCAGTGTCCATCTGCAGCCTTGTCCATCATTGCAGTCTTGCCCAGTGTCCATCTGCAGCCTTGCCCAGTGCCTTTACAGCCTTGCCCAGTGCCTTTTCAGCATTGCCCTGATTTAAAATTGCCACCAATTTCCGCTGACTGTGAGCGGAGAGGAGCGAGCGGAGCAGAGATACAGAAAGCCAAGTGTACTTCGGCTAAACTTGGCTCTGCTCACAGTCCCGCCCATCTCCACTGATTGCGAGAGGAGAGGAGCGAGCGCCGCTGACATACAGAAAGCCGAGTGTACTTCGGCTAGACTCGGCTCTGCTCACAGTCAGGGGCGGGACTGCGAGAGGAGCCGAGACTAGCCGAAGTACACTCTGCTTTCTGTATGTCAGCGGCGCTCGCTCCTCTCGCAATCAGTAGAGGTGGGCGTGACTGCGAGAGGAGCCAAGTAAAGCAGAGTGTACTTCGGCTTTGTGTATCTCGGCTCCGCTTGCTCGTTTCCTCAAAATCAGTGGGGGATCGGCGTATAACACGCACCCACGATTTTCCCCTGATTTTACTATAGCATTCGACCGGAAATGTACGATTGCTGCGTCGTACAGTTTAGCTGCTTCGTCGAATCTTCTTCTTAGAACATTCAACAGAATTAAGGTTGAATCTGTCAATTGAAGGCTTATGGTGTCTGTCAAATGTTCTAAGAAGTATCGACGATGCAGCTAAACTATACAACGCCGCAATCGTACATTTCTGGTTGAAAGCTCCGCCCACAAGCTATAGTAGAATTCTAATGTTGGTTGACTAGTAATAATAATTAATAAATATAATTATTACTAGTCATACAACATTAGAATTCTACTATAGCTTTTGTGGGCGGAGAATTCGACTGGAAATGTATGATTGCAGCGTCGTACAGTTTAGCAGCTTCGTCGAATCTTCTTAGAACATTCGGCAGACACCATAAGCCTTCAATTGACAGATTCGACCTTAATTCATTCGGATTTTCGGACGAATGCATTTTTTAATGAAACAAAATAATAAAAAACGAATTTCCGAAACAAAATATTTCAGTGTGCACATGTCTAGTTCAAAGTACTGTAGTTCTGCTGAAACCAATAAGGCATACAGAGCTAAACATCTATCGAAAATTATTCCAGGTGTGGATTAAGGCTATTTAATGACTAAAAAGTGCTGCTGAACAGGCGTGTGTCCCGTTGTACAGAAAAGTCACCCCATTGCCACAACTGAAAGCATTTTCCAAAATTTTTGGAGGCTGGACTTTGCTGAACTGGGTCTTATGCCCTGCCCACCATTAAAGCTAAGCCCAATGTACTTGCCAACTTTCTGTCCTTTGGTACTGACTTGATGGTCAATACATGTACTCTTATTGGATATATGTTCAGTGGGCCCCAAGATGTGGAAACCAAGTCCCCGGTTGAAATATTTTCAAACCAGGCAATAAAGGGGCTTTCACACAAATTATGTTTTAGAGCACTCTGATGCATTTTTTGAACATTGGAAAATTGTATTTAATCTCAAATGATGACAAATAGATCGGCACCTGATCCACAGATTGTAAGCACCTGACGTTATTTGCAAAGCTTGACTTTTCCTATAAAAGTTGAGATTGGCCTCACCCCTTCTGATCTCCAACACCTCCTTGTTGAAATTTTAATGTGATTGGATGCCTCGCTGACAAATAGGAAGGCCTGGCAGTGAGAGTTGCCAGGGATATACTGGTTATTCAATGTTATTATTCCACTGATTTTTTTTTGACAGGTTTAAACATGATTCCTTTAATTAAATATTTTTCTTACATCCTCTCCAAACCTTTATAAATCTCTTGTAGCGGATAATGAAGGGGTAGTGGCACACTGATGACATCACCTCTCGCCTACTGTAAGCATGTCTACATTGTTCAATTTACAGCACTGACAATAGAGTAGAGCCTAATCTGAGCTGATAGTGCTGGCAGGAAGCTAATATAAAGACTGTTAAATGTGTAAACACACATTTACTGATTTTTTTTAAACCAATATGTAATTGGACTAATTGGTGTTTTTATTTTTTTCTATTCAACAATCCAAAGCATCTAATATGATGTCAGCTTTTAGCATTTAACTTCATTCAGCAGAATATAAACTGATTTCCTATTGTTGCTTTTTAACATTAATATTTAATATTTAATATTCAATATTCACCGATATATAATATGGGTTAAATGAGAGTTCTTTTGACAAGATTTGAAAGCTTCAATATAATAAGCATTTATTAAAGAATGGTTATTAGTCTATCTAATACACCGCAAACATTTACAGTCTTTGGCAAGGGAGTAAATATTAGTTTCAAACACAAAGTATATACATTACATTACAAATAGACAGACAAACCTAGGAACACTGCAAGCATACGGTAAGTGCTGGGAGATGGTCTGATAATTACCTATAATGTATCCTGGGCCCAGGTCACCTCATCTCCCTCTCTCTACTGGATGGGGGGTCCTTTTATGGAGCCCACTCCCCTTGACTAAACCAGGGCGGCTACGATTGGTTACTGTTATCGCTCTCCTCCTTCCTGCCGTTATATTAATTTCCCACACTAGCCCACTCTTTACTGGAATTTAGTGATAATTGGATTTGAAGATAAATTAATTAAACCGGAGGTCGCTAACTTCCCTTGAATGGGGCGCTTAGCTATGCATGGAACTAGCCAGGAAGAATTACCCCTTAAATGGATATGGGTGTTAATATGGGAGAATACACACGCCTTTATCTAGAGAATAAAGGCGGTGCCGCATAGATTACAAGTTTCAGCTGTGATCTCTTTTCTAGCTTGTTTGAATACTAAGTTACCTCGTCAGACCTTACGACTCCACAGCCCCTGGTCACCCCGCATTCATGCATATTCAAGAGAGAACAGGTAATTAGATTTCCCTCGCTCCCAGCTTGTCAGCTAAGTTAACCCTTTACAGACCCACATATTTCATACTACACTACACATTTCTTATTCTTATATATACATTTATGTACAGATATTCCCAGTTTCCAATGGAGATCATTCATAAACATTCCTCATAAGGCAACACTATAGTACACAATACTCCAAAACTGCTCTTTGCTCTGCCTCAAAATAAGCCCATTTAATTTGCAGTATATTTTCCCTGCTCTTTGTTTTTCTGTCTAATGGAGGCACGTGGGCCCCACTTGATATGGAGACAAGGCTCACAAGTGAGACCCAGATGACTGTGTGAGAACCACTGATATATTGATTACCATCTATTCAGGAATTCAACATCAGACTCCGTAATCAAACATGTTCCGTTTACCTGCACTGTGTGCTGAGAAGTTCCTATCAACAGCAAGACATTGTCTGCAACACATTTATTATGTCCCATCTGCAGACGTACATAGTGGCTAAGCCTTTTATCTTCTTTCTTGAGAGCGCTGACATGTGGGAAGAACCTGCAGCTGTGAATACAGTACCAAAGTATCACATTCCCTTTTCACACACTTCTTAGCACACCATTTTACTGAGAAATGTGAAATATATGAAACTTTACAATGATCTGGGAATAATCTAATAATATATATCAGACTCTTACCACAAAACACATTTCTATATATATAGTACTAAAGGTGATTAAAGGATATTATTTTAGGTACGTTGCCTTAGTTTTACATTTTTTGTTTTTTAACCTGACTACAATTACCAATGAGAGAGTCTGATTTTGTCTTTTAGTCTTCATTTTCTATGAATTATGTATGGTGTGTTAACAACATACATATACAATGGCTGAACTATATGACACATTTGATGAAGTCATATTTTGCTCAGTTTTTGGACCAGTTCTGGGATCCATTTTTTTGAAAAACAATAACAGTTTTATTTCCGACTCTTAAGAAAGGGTATAATTACAGCTATAGCAGCCCATGTACCTGGGAGCAGATGTGGGCCTGGTACATGTCTGAAATTGGATTAAAAAAAAATGCACACTTACAAAATTCATTCTCAGAAAAGCAGAATACTTTGTGCAAAATTAACCTTCATTTATCTTGGCCAAATGCAAAGAAGAAGCTTGTTACTGCAGCATTTTACAAGGACAATGAAGTCATCTGTTTTTGTGGACAATTAAGTCATCTGTTTTGTCTGTATGGCTACAAGTAGGGATGAGCTTCGTGTTCGAGTCGAACATACGTTCGACTCGAACATTGGCTGTTCGATCGTTCGACGAAGATCGAACGATTTGGGCCGTTCGCGCCAAATTCGAGTGACGCGAACGGCCCACAATGCACTACGCCATCGCAGTGTCATCCAGGCGCTGTGATTGGCCAAGCATGCACTGTGACCCCGCATGCTTGGCCAATCACAGCGCCGGCAGCGAGGAGAGCAATGATTGGCCACAGGCAGGATGCCTGTGGCCAATTATTGCTGAGGGTGTTTAGTACACGCCCCACACTATAAAAGGCCGCCAGCACGGCGGCCTAGTGTAGTGTGTTCCGGAGCAGGGATAGAGTAGCATAGGCAGGGACAGTGACTGTTATTTCTTTCTTGCTTAACCTGGATTCCTTTAGTTTAGGGAAAGAGAAGGATAGGTAGGGAGAGTGTCAGTGTGTTTTGTGCTTCTGCTATAGTGTGCTTAAAAAAAACATTTATTCTAGGGACAGAAAACTCTAGGTAGGGACAGTGTCAGTTTCTTTCACTCTGCAAGTCCTTGTTTCCAGGGACCTGTAAGGACAGTGAGTTAATTGTCCTTGTGCTATATTGTGCTTAAAAAAAACATTTATTCTAGGGACAGAAAACTCTAGGTAGGGACAGTGTCAGTTTCTTTCACTCTGCAAGTCCTTGTTTCCAGGGACCTGTAAGGACAGTGAGTTAATTGTCCTTGTGCTATATTGTGATTAAAAAAAACATTTATTCTAGGGACAGAAAACTCTAGGTAGGGACAGTGTCAGTTTCTTTCACTCTGCAAGTCCTTGTTTCCAGGGACCTGTAAGGACAGTGAGTTAATTTTCCTTGTGCTATATTGTGATTAAAAAAAACATTTTTTCTAGGGACAGAAAACTGTAGGTAGGGAGAGTGTTTTTTTTCTTTCACTCTGCAAGTCCTTGTTTCCAGGGACCTGTAAGGACAGTGAGTTAATTGTCCTTGTGCTATATTGTGCTTAAAAAAAACATTTATTCTAGGGACAGAAAACTCTAGGTAGGGACAGTGTCAGTTTCTTTCACTCTGCAAGTCCTTGTTTCCAGGGACCTGTAAGGACAGTGAGTTAATTTTCCTTGTGCTATATTGTGATTAAAAAAAACATTTATTCTAGGGACAGAAAACTCTAGGTAGGGACAGTGTCAGTTTCTTTCACTCTGCAAGTCCTTGTTTCCAGGGACCTGTAAGGACAGTGAGTTAATTTTCCTTGTGCTATATTGTGATTAAAAAAAACATTTATTCTAGGGACAGAAAACTCTAGGTAGGGACAGTGTCAGTTTCTTTCACTCTGCAAGTCCTTGTTTCCAGGGACCTGTAAGGACAGTGAGTTAATTTTCCTTGTGCTATATTGTGATTAAAAAAAACATTTATTCTAGGGACAGAAAACTCTAGGTAGGGACAGTGTCAGTTTCTTTCACTCTGCAAGTCCTTGTTTCCAGGGACCTGTAAGGACAGTGAGTTAATTTTCCTTGTGCTATATTGTGATTAAAAAAAACATTTATTCTAGGGACAGAAAACTCTAGGTAGGGACAGTGTCAGTTTCTTTCACTCTGCAAGTCCTTGTTTCCAGGGACCTGTAAGGACAGTGAGTTAATTTTCCTTGTGCTATATTGTGATTAAAAAAAACTTTTTTTCTAGGGACAGAAAACTGTAGGTAGGGAGAGTGTTTTTTTTCTTTCACTCTGCAAGTCCTTGTTTCCAGGGACCTGTAAGGACAGTGAGTTAATTGTCCTTGTGCTATATTGTGCTTAAAAAAAACATTTATTCTAGGGACAGAAAACTCTAGGTAGGGACAGTGTCAGTTTCTTTCACTCTGCAAGTCCTTGTTTCCAGGGACCTGTAAGGACAGTGAGTTAATTTTCCTTGTGCTATATTGTGATTAAAAAAAACATTTATTCTAGGGACAGAAAACTCTAGGTAGGGACAGTGTCAGTTTCTTTCACTCTGCAAGTCCTTGTTTCCAGGGACCTGTAAGGACAGTGAGTTAATTTTCCTTGTGCTATATTGTGATTAAAAAAAACATTTTTTCTAGGGACAGAAAACTGTAGGTAGGGAGAGTGTTTTTTTTCTTTCACTCTGCAAGTCCTTGTTTCCAGGGACCTGTAAGGACAGTGAGTTAATTTTCCTTGTGCTATATTGTGCTTAAAAAAAACATTTTTTCTAGGGACAGAAAACTGTAGGTAGGGAGAGTGTTTTTTTTCTTTCACTCTGCAAGTCCTTGTTTCCAGGGACCTGTAAGGACAGTGAGTTAATTGTCCTTGTGCTATATTGTGCTTAAAAAAAACATTTATTCTAGGGACAGAAAACTCTAGGTAGGGACAGTGTCAGTTTCTTTCACTCTGCAAGTCCTTGTTTCCAGGGACCTGTAAGGACAGTGAGTTAATTTTCCTTGTGCTATATTGTGATTAAAAAAAACATTTATTCTAGGGACAGAAAACTCTAGGTAGGGACAGTGTCAGTTTCTTTCACTCTGCAAGTCCTTGTTTCCAGGGACCTGTAAGGACAGTGAGTTAATTTTCCTTGTGCTATATTGTGATTAAAAAAAACATTTTTTCTAGGGACAGAAAACTGTAGGTAGGGAGAGTGTTTTTTTTCTTTCACTCTGCAAGTCCTTGTTTCCAGGGACCTGTAAGGACAGTGAGTTAATTTTCCTTGTGCTATATTGTGATTAAAAAAAACATTTTTTCTAGGGACAGAAAACTGTAGGTAGGGAGAGTGTTTTTTTTCTTTCACTCTGCAAGTCCTTGTTTCCAGGGACCTGTAAGGACAGTGAGTTAATTGTCCTTGTGCTATATTGTGCTTAAAAAAAACATTTTTTCTAGGGACAGAAAACTCTAGGTAGGGAGAGTGTTTTTTTTTTTTCACTCTGCAAGTCCTTGTTTCCAGGGACCTGTAAGGACAGTGAGTTAATTGTCCTTGTGCTATATTGTGCTTAAAAAAAACATTTATTCTAGGGACAGAAAACTCTAGGTAGGGACAGTGTCAGTTTCTTTCACTCTGCAAGTCCTTGTTTCCAGGGACCTGTAAGGACAGTGAGTTAATTTTCCTTGTGCTATATTGTGCTTAAAAAAAACATTTATTCTAGGGACAGAAAACTCTAGGTAGGGACAGTGTCAGTTTCTTTCACTCTGCAAGTCCTTGTTTCCAGGGACCTGGAGAGACATTGAGTGAATTGTCCTTGTGCTATATTGTGATTAAAAAAAACATTTATTCTAGGGACAGAAAACTCTAGGTAGGGACAGTGTCAGTTTCTTTCACTGTGAAAGTCCTTGTTTCAAGGGACAGAGAAGGACACCTGAAGGTAGCCCTTATTGCTTTTTTCCCATCTCCCTGCAGGCCATCTATTAGAATGTCTGGAAGGCAAACAAGGAGAGGCAGACAGTCAGGAGGCAATAAAAGAGGGCAAGCAGGCTCTGTGTCTGGGGGCAACAGTGCTGGTCGTGGACGCGGTGCATTGTCATCAGCACATGGCCATGGGACACGCTTGTCCTTCTTTTCGGCAGCTGGACATGTTGAGCCACATCATGCCGAAGACTTGGTAGAGTGGATGACCAAGCCCTCCTCCTCCTCCTCATCCTCTCTCACCCAGGCTCAGGGTACTGGAAAAGCAGCTGCCAAAGCGTCGTCTTCCCTGGTATCAATGTCAGACAAATCATCAGTCACTCCTTCCCTAGACCCACCATGTCCTCCTCCTGAGGAGTCCCCCGAACTGTTTCAGCACAGTGTTGGGTACATGCTCCAGGAGGATGCCCAGCGTTTCGAAGGGTCTGATGATGAAACCCAGCTAGAGGAAGGCAGTAGCGTGAGAGCAGACAGAGGGGATGCTCAAGAAGGACACCAATCTGGCAGTCATGTTCCAGCAGCTGCAGCATACTGCCAGATTGGCTCCAGTGATGAGGAGGGAGGGGATGATGAGGTCAATGACTCCACGTGGGTGCCTAATAGGAGAGAGGAGGAGGAGGAGGATGAGGAGGAGGCACATCTCCAACGAGGCAGGATGCCCTTTGGTGGCCAGCGTAAGGGCAGTACACCGACGGAATCACACCGCAGAGCTCCGCCTGTGCAGGGCGCTGCCTCTGCCCGTCATTCAAAAAGTTCTTTGGTGTGGGCCTTTTTTGAGGCTAGTGCATCAGATCGCACAGCTGCTGTTTGCAACATATGTCTCAAGCGTATATCGCGTGGCCAAAACATCAGCCGCTTGGGTACCACATGCCTGACCAGACATATGTTGACCTGCCATGCAGCTCGTTGGCAAGCCTACCTCAAAGACCCACACCAAAGAACAAAGCGGACCTCTCCTTGCACCGCATCAGCTGGGATCTCCAACCCCACTATAACTTCAGTCCTCTCTGAAACATGCACTGAGAGGAATGAAGGTGTAGAATTAGGTGTGTCACAGCCAAGTACTTGCGCCCACTCTGCTAGCAGTACACCGACGTCCGATTCTAGCAGGCAAATTTCCCTGCCCCAGCTGCTGGACCGTCGAAAGAAGTTCACTCCCAGCCATCCACATGCCCAGCGGTTGAATGCTAGCTTGGCTAAATTGCTAGCGCTTCAACTGCTGCCTTTTCAGTTGGTAGACTCGGCCCCCTTCCGTGAGTTTGTGCAATGTGCGGTTCCTCAGTGGCAGGTTCCCAAACGCCACTTTTTCTCACGGAAGGCTATTCCGGCTCTCTACCGGCATGTGGAAGGCAATGTCTTGGCCTCGCTGGACAGGGCGGTCAGCGGTAAGGTGCATATTACCGCTGACTCATGGTCCAGCAGGCATGGACAGGGACGTTACCTTTCTTTCACGGCCCATTGGGTCACTCTTTTGGCAGCTGGGAAGGATTCAGGACAAGGTGCAGTAGTGTTGGAGGTTGTCCCACCGCCACGCCTCCAAAATGCTACTACTGGTTGTGACACACCTCTCTCCTCCACCCCCTCCTCTTCTTCTTCCTCCATGGCCTCTTCCTGTGGTTTGTCCTATGAACCAGCGGTGCTCCGTAGCCGTTCACGGGGCTACGCAAGTACGCAGGCAAAAAGATGCCATGCCGTGCTTGCGCTGGTGTGTTTGGGGGACAGAAGCCACACTGGGGCAGAGGTCCTGTCTGCTCTGCAGGGCCAGGCCGAGAGGTGGTTGACGCCACGCCAGCTTAAGCCAGGAATGGTGGTTTGCGACAATGGCACCAACCTCCTCTCCGCCCTCCGACAGGGACAACTGACCCATGTGCCCTGTGTGGCTCACGTCCTTAACCTGGTGGTGCAGCGCTTCTTGGGCAGGTACCCGGGCTTACAGGATGTCCTGAGGCAGGCCAGGAAAGTCTGTGTGCATTTCCGCAGATCTTATAATGCCAGTGCTCGCCTGGCTGAGCTGCAAAAGGAGTTGAACCTGCCCAAGAACCGCCTTATATGTGACATGCCCACCAGGTGGAACTCAACGTTGGCCATGCTGCAGCGGCTGCACACGCAGCAGAGGGCCATCAATGAGTACCTGTGCGACTACGGCACCAGGACAGGGTCAGGGGAGCTTGGTTTTTTTTCTCCACGCCAGTGGGGCATGATCAGGGATGCATGCACTGTCCTGGCACCATTTGAGGAGGCCACGAGGATGGTGAGCAGTGACAGTGCATGCATCAGTGACACTGTACCTCTTGTCCACCTGTTGGAGCACACGCTGCGTGGAATAATGGACAGGGCACTTGAGGCAGAACAGAGGCAGGAAGAGGAGGACTTCCTTGCCTCTCAAGGCCCCCTTTACCCAGACAGTGTTCCTTCTGTCCCATCCATCGCACAGGAAGAGGAGGAGGAGGAGGAGGAGGAGGAGGAGGAGGAGGATTGTGTCAGCATGGAGGTGGAGGCTGGCACTCAGCATCATCAGCAGCAGTCTTTTAGGGATGATTTACAGTCCCAAGAAACCAGTGGACTTGTACGTGGCTGGGAGGAGGTGGCTGCGGATCATGTCGTCCTTAGTGACCCAGAGGACTCCGGAGCGAATGCCTCAGCAAACCTACGCTGCATGGCCTCCCTGATCCTGCAAAGTCTGCGGAAGGATCCTCGTATTCTTCGGATCAAGGAGAGGGACCATTACTGGCTGGCCACTCTCCTTGATCCACGGTACAAGGGTAAGGTTGCGGACCTTATGTTACCGTCGCAGAGGGAGCAGAGGATGAGACAACTCCGGGAGGCCTTGCAGAAAGGTCTGTGCAACGCGTTCCCAGAGACTGGGAGGTTGCAAACTCCTGGTCCTGGACAACGAGTTGCTGAGGCTTCGGCCAGTCAAAGAAGGAGCGGTGGGGAAGGTGGCCGTCTGACCGATGCGTTCAGACAATTCTTTAGTCCGCAGCCCCAAAGTATGATCGGTTCCAGCAACCATCGCCAGCGTCTGATAAACATGGTGCAGGAATATCTAGGGGCAAGGTCAGACTTGGACACCTTCCCCACCGAAAATCCTCTGGCTTACTGGGTCTTGAGGATGGATCACTGGCCAGAGCTTGCACAGTATGCAATTGAGCTACTGGCCTGTCCTGCATCCAGCGTTCTTTCGGAACGCACATTCAGTGCTGCTGGAGGATTTGTCACGGATCACAGGGTGCGCCTGTCCACCGACTCGGTTGATCGACTGACTTTCATCAAGATGAACCAGTCTTGGATCACCACCAGCTACCACACACCTGATGCTGATATAACAGACTAATTGATTTTAAAATGTCACATCCCTTCAAGACTGATGCTGATGCTGAGTGCCTATGCTGTTATGTTGACTGGCTATCCTCCTCCTCCGAGTCCTCAATGATACGATTGATGATGATAGCTTGGAAGATCATTTTTGTTTATGGGTGCCGCCACCAGTGCCTAACGCCCAATTTTTCAGCCCCTGTTTAACAGGGGCGTGTAATTACAATTTTTGAAGCAATACTTTGCAACAGGGCTCATTGCTGTGCTCCAAGTACAGTATCTGTGAGGAGTTGCAGTGTTGTGCCACCAGTGCCTAAGGCCCAATTTTTCAGCCCCTGTTTAACAGGGGCGTGTCATTACAATTTTTGAAGCAATACTTTGCAACAGGGCTCATTGCTGTGCTCCAAGTACAGTATCTGTGAAGGGTTGCAGTGTTGTGCCACCAGTGCCTAAGGCCCAATTTTTCAGCCCCTGTTCAACAGGGGCATGTAATTACAATTCTTGATCTAATAATTCACAGCAGGGCCCATTGCTGCACCCACCAAGAGTAACTGTCAGGGCTTACAGTGTTGTGGCACCAGCACCACCATCAAAGGCCCAATTTTTACTACCACTGTTCAACAATTATATGTAATTAAAATTCCTGATATAATAGTTGACAGCAGGGCGTTCCAGCACCAACCAAGAGTAACTGTGAGTGCTTACAGTGTTGTGCCAACACCAACAACTAAGGGGCCTATTTCTGCAGAGTATATACGGCAGGTCCCTACTTTCAAACATCCAACTTACAAACGACTCCTACTTGCAAACGCAAGAAGACAACAGGAAGTGAGAGGAAATCTACCACTAGGAAGGAAAATTCTCTCCTGTAAGAATAAATATGGGAGAAAGGTGTCTCCTCTGTACTGATGCTTTATCAGCAATCCTTGTTTCAAGAAAAACACCACATTTCAAAAACAGTTGTCATTAGGACGGAAAGTGAGGTGAAATGTTCTGAACAGGGGCACAGACAGCAAAACAAATGTTACAGGGGTGATAACCCTTACCTATGTTTTCCAAAAAGTTTAAAAATAGATTTTTGGTCTGGAGCTACACTTCAACAATGTACCTGTTCAAAATTACAAACAGATTCTACATAAGAACAAACCTACAGTCCCTGTCTTGTATGCACCGCCTGTATACGGCTGTTCAGAGTATATAGGGCCTTTTTTATTTTATGTGCGGGGTTCCCCTTAATATCCATACAAGACCCAAAGGGGCTGGTAATGGGCTGGGGTAGGGGGGGGGTCATGGGGTAGCTATGCCATTTTTCTTAAAGATTTTCATCCATATTACCGGGACCAGACATTACATTAAAGCCGCAAGCAGTTTTAAATGGCTTTTTTTTCCTTTAGAAGTGTCATTTTGTGCAGGGACAGTTCTAAACACGGGAAACACGTGGCACTTCACAGGCATACTTTAGACACCCCCCAGGTACGATATTTAAAGGAATATTTGACTTTTTTTTTTCACTTTATGCATCATTAAAATGACTGCTCCCGGAAAACGACCGTTTTTAAAACTTATTTTTGCATTGATACATGTCCCCTGGTGCAGAACCCGGGTTCCCAAACCCTTTTTAGGACAATAACATGCATAATAGTTGTTATAATTAGCACTTTAGAATTCGAACGTTCGCATCCATTGTATTTAATAGGGTTCTAATGTTCGTTCGAACTTTCGGTCCGTTCGCGGGTTCTGGTGCGAACCGAACCCGGGGGTGTTCGGCTCATCACTAGCTACAAGTGGCCACCAGTGTTAAGAGGAAAGCCTGTCAGTAATGGGGACCCTTGCTATGGGTTCCTGTGATTACTAGAGAGGGTCTGACTCCTGAATAGGACTTAATCACCCACAAATCATGATGCTGTCAGTAAGACATTTCCATCTATAGTGAAAGGTTCCATATTGCAGCTTTACAGTGCAATAAAGTTAGGTCCATATTGTTCGTGGCCACGTAGCACCCTTCTATGTAGGTGCTAGAAGAGAGTATAGTTTTTGGTCTTTCTGCTTACCAGGAAGATGGTCTGGCAAACTTAGAGTGCTCTCTCAATCTCTCTATCTGGGAGCAGGATTTGTTGGTAAGGTCTGCTCATTGTGCTCAGGTTCAGCTCAGCTTGTCTGATTGTCCCACACTGGTCCAATAGGGAGACATATTGGACAGTGGGAGGGGACCTGGCAAGTGAGGGCACATGCGTTGTTACAGCCCTGGCTATTGGCAGAGAAAAGGGAGGGAGCGGCTGCCATTCCTCTGTAGAGGTTGTCATGTGGCCTTAGGTAGTCGACCTAAGGGCCTGAAATAAGAGAAGAGCTGAACCCAGAGGTCCCGCAGAGCTGACTGGAAGGGGGACATAAGCAAGGATCTGATTCTGCCTACAGTGAGTACAGATCTGTGTGTTTGGGCCTGTCCTGTGAGGGCCACCCCTTCAGCTAGAAGAGTCAGTGGTCGGGTGTCAGTCAAGGGGATGCTAGAGAGTGTCCTGAAGATAAAGTAGTTGCATCAAGTCTGCTACTAGAGAGAGCAAGAAGACTTAATTTTTCCATACGTGTGGCAGTATGGTAAAAGCAGTGTGTCTGCTTCCACAAATCTTCTATTGAGGCCAAGTGAGAGTTGTCCTTATCTACTGTGAATAGTTCAAGTAGGAGTATCGCACTATTCCCTTCTACCATCTAAGTTCCACAATAAATATGAAAACCGCAAATACCCTGGACTGTTTATTGAGTAATGAGCAAGCGGGAGTAAGGGCGTATAAATGAAAAACCCTAGCAACTGGCTGCAGGTAATCAGAGGGAGGCCTAAGAAGTTAGCAAACAGCAAGCCCTACAGGGACAGTGCTACAGCCATATACAGTTTATTTTCACAGTTCGCCCACTCTTGGTCCATCTACCCAGAATTATACTGTTAGCAGATTAGGCTATGAAGGTGTGGCCCACACTTTTTGGTTTTCTCTGGGTTTTGTAACTCCCAAAGAGTTTTGGTGGGGAAGAAGTCTCTAAACAGGTGTCCAAATTTTACTGGGGACCAGCAGGCTGTGTGTACAGGTGTCCAAAGCCTTTATAATCTAGAGCCTAGCCATGGTTCAGGGCTCTACCCGGGAGACAGGAGTTCACCTGCCCAGACCAGGGCAAGAGTGCAGAGTGAACCCAATGAGTGCAGCAGGAAGCTGTCAGAGGTACAGAAGTATGTAAGCACAGTGGTGCTGTGTAATGGCCAACCGAGCAGGTGCTGCAAGAGCGGTGCTGCAAGAGCAAACCAGGAGGCTAAATAATTTATGTTTGTATGCAAAGTGAAGGTAGAAACCCCTGGAAGGGCAACTGTTAATTTTGTGGAACTTTTACTTACATTGTAAATAAAAGTGGTCCTGAAACAAAGTTAATGGCTGGGGTGAACTCACTATAAAGTGCTACTACCATTGAGTGTATTCCCCAAACATCATGCATAGTTTAAAATAGCTTTTCATTTTGTGCTTTATAAATCAGTAATGATAATGGCGGAAGTGAGCATACAGTATGCCTCAGTGAAAAAATTATTTTAGTAGAAGGTTTGAACCATATTAATATACCTGCAACATATGCATGGCAACTTTATATACAAATATGTTCTTATGCTTCTATGTCAATCTGGAAATAAGGAATGGAGGGAATGGGGGACATGCCTTTTGATGCAGAGAAAACAGGAAGATAAAACCAAAATAAACAAAGCTGCCAATTCGATGAAATGTATTTTAAAGGAGTAAAGTTCACCTTTTGCAAGCGGCCTCTCCCTTCTTTTCGGTGGGTTGGGGTACTAGGCAGGGGTGTCCTTTATCCCCGTTTATATTTGCACTTATGATGGAGACTCTCGCTGTGGCACTCCGATCATCTACTGAGGTCAAGGCTATCAGAGTGGGGTCTATTCGGGAATGTCTGGCATTATATGCCGATGACATGCTTTTATTTCTTAAGGACCCCGGGTCTTCGCTTCAGGCGGCCCTGAGGATCCTGAATGATTTTACCACTTTTTCGGGCTTGAAGGTAAATTGGAGTAAGTCCTCCATTCTGCCTTTGGATGCGGGGGCCGGTGTGGGGGCGGATCCCTCTATGCCATTACAATGGGTCTCCTCCATCACTTATCTAGGCGTCAAAATAACGTCTGACAGTACTGACTATATAACACTTAACTTGTTGCCCCTGTTGGCTTTCTTTAAACAGAAGGCCCAGGCTTGGCAGAGGCTTCCGCTGTCGCTCATAGGAAGGATAAACTTACTGAAGATGAAAATTCTACCCGTTATTTTGTATTTCTTGCGACATGCCCCTGTGCGGGTCCCTAAGTCCTTTTTTAAACAGCTAGATGGCATTACGAGTTCGTTCATTTGGGCCCCCAAATTACCACGTATAGGTCTCAAGGTACTTCAGGAACCCTGGGGACAGGAAGGGCTGGCTCTGCCTGACTGGAGGAAATATTATCTGGCCAGTCAACTGGTATTTGCCCATAGATGGTTGACTTCTGATTCTGGCGATTCCACCACGGTAGTGGAAGCTGCTCACTTGGGGTCGTATGAGACCGTTCGTTTGGCCATCTACAGGGGGGTAAAGTCTGACCTGCAACTGACATTGTCCATGAAAGCAACTATTAAAGCATGGAAGGAGGCGGTTGAGCTGGCTTGCCCGAGTTATTTTGGTTTCTCGCCTCAGACTCCGCTGTGGGGGAATCCTAAGTTATCTAATTTTTACTTGTTCCCGGATCCAGGTGTGTGGCTGGTCAAGGGAATTAAGCTCCTTAAAGATATCACCATGGACGGGGTACTCCTAACTTTTGATCAATTCAAGGCTAGACATGATCTCCCCAACTCATATTTTTTCAGGTTCATACAGCTTCGTCACGCTTTCAGGGCTCAATTTCGGGAAAGGGCGATTGAGTCCATCCCGTCGGCCCTGGAAGATTTGCTCATGGTGGAAGACCTTCCTAAAGCCCTGTCTGTTACAT
Organism: Rana muscosa; assembly: GCA_029206835.1. Classification (NCBI taxonomy): domain Eukaryota; kingdom Metazoa; phylum Chordata; class Amphibia; order Anura; family Ranidae; genus Rana; species Rana muscosa. The sequence continues at coordinate 295,607,627 of CM055116.1, forward strand.
ATAAGGAGCTGTTTAAGAAGAGCCCATCGGCGTTAACTAAATGTAGGGAGCGGTGGGAGAGGGATGTCCCTGGGATAGATGGTGAGGACTGGGATGACATGTGGGATCACCCCTTTAAACACTTGGTCTCTGCAAGGGATAGATTGATACACTTTAAATTTTTACACTTCACCCCTGCCAGGCTATCAGTTATCTACTCGTCTGTCTCCTCGGAGTGCTGGAGATGCTCCTTTTCGCCGGCTGATGCTACACACATCTTCTGGGGGTGCCCTCAGATCAAGGTATTCTGGGAGGGGGTGGCTTGCTGCATTGAGGACATTTTGAAGGTACCTATCCCCCTGTCAGTTCGGGTATGCCTTTTGGGCCTAGTGGAGGAGGTAGTCCCCTCCAGAGCTCTTAGAACATTACTGAACATCCTATTCTTTTATGGGAAGAAGGCCATTCTGCTCAAATGGAGATCACCTGCTTCCTCAAGTATTGCTTTTTGGAAGGGGCTTGTGAATTCCATGCTGCCCTATTACAAGGCGACATATCTCTCCAGGGGGTGTAAAAAAAAGTTCGAAAAAGTTTGGCAAGCGTGGTTTAATTCTGATACAACTGTTGGCTAGGTCAGATAGTTGTCTAACTTGCTATGTACATTGGACCCCCAGGCTAGATTTGGTGGGTTCTCTGATATTGCCCTGATAGAATGAGGGGTGACATTTTGTGCCCACTGGTCCATCCTCTGGTAATGGTACCAATCTGCTGATGCTGGAAAAGTATTGTCATATTTTTATTTTTTACTTTTGTTGGCCATGAATGACCTGTGCTTCCCCTTATTAGTGGGTATTTAGCATCTGAGAAATGTGGTTGGGGGGGTTGGATTTTTTTTTCTTTTTCAGTAATTACACGCGGTCAGCTACCTATGTTGGGTAGATGGTGCTAGTTGTGTATTGTTGACCATGTTGGTCGTGGAGGGGCCTGATGTCTTGCCAAGGTCACCCTTTTCAATGTTTGTATGTCTTATATAAAATGCCTTAATAAACATAATTTTCCAAAAAAAAAAGTTCACCTTTTGGAGCATGTTACAACAATTTTTAGAGTGTAACATGCTCCAGGTCTGCACCCCTCTTTATAGCAGGTGGGGGAATCTCTCCCTGTCATTTTTTTAAAAGCAGCGTGGCAGTGCAGGTCTACTCCCACATAGCCTTGTCATTCATTGATAACAATCTGTGAATGAATGAACTAGAAGTCCCTTTCCCACCACAGCAGACGGCTTGTAGGTTTCAATAAACTGTGAGAGAGCTGATTGACATTGTAACTATCTGCCTGTATGGAGCAATTCTTTAAAGTAAAAATACATGCCTCAGTTTTTTTCATTCAGCCAGCTAAACTGAACTGATTTCTCCATTCACACATTTTTAGGGGGATGGGGAAATCCTCCCCCCTGTTATTGTATTCTGACAGCGGGACTCTCCCACCATCAGGATACATGGACCGTACACAGGCTGCATGTGGTGATTCACCGAAAATATACCAACAAGCCCAATAATGAAGTGTTGATCGATAGATTGACTTCTCATAAACGGGAACAGCTATACATGGATCCCAATTTCAATCCCTATTTGGCCAACTTAACCCTTCTTTCCTAAGTTTCCTAGTATACACTAGTGTAAAGGTGTAAGGTAAAAAGTGAAATGCAATCAAGGCACCCTCAGAATTCTTATGTGTTCCACACCAAGGTGTTCCTAAACAAGGGGCCAAGAGAATAAATTGCCCCCCAACCCCTTCCTTATCCCATTTTCTTTCTGCAGCTTCCTATAGGAAAATGAGGCCACCCATCCAAGTCATTTTAAATCATCTTACCTGCATCTTGTATATTTGACCTGCATAGGATGTATGTTCATCATGTTGTTCCATGGAGTCATTTAATGCCCTGTATGCACTACAGTAGTACTAGCATATTATAGAGTACATTTTCAAATTTCTGTGTCATAAGTTTAAGTTTGTGTAGAAACATGAGGATGTGGCATGGCACTGTAGGCATGACCTCTGTCTGTAAACTGAACTTGTGAAGAAACAACATATTCCACAATCCCTGGGTCTCTCAGCTCTCTGCAGGTGAGAGCTAAACAGTACTTTGATCTGAAACTGAGACAAGCAGGCAGAACAATGGGGGAAAGTAATGTGTTTTTCTCACATTAGCACTCCCACATTTGTGATTTGTGACGCAACAAAGATGAAAACGCAATGCTGGAGAGTACAAAATCAGGCTCATTTCTGCATAGAAACCACTCTCCAGCTTTAGTAAATAAACCCCAGAGTGACCTGGAACAAGAAGTTGCCTTAGTGAATAGGGACATGAATGCAGGGACACCATTACAAGGTAAGGCAAACAAGGCAAAATATAACTACCATCATATTTATTTAATATAACAAAAACATTTGAAAGTTTACAATGCCCTTAAATAGACAATATGTTCTCTGTAAAAGGGGTTATTGGCATATCAGAAGAAGGTCTCAGAAACTTGAAGATGCAATACAAATGTATGCAGAGGAGGGTGCCTGAATAACATTGCAGGAGCTATTCTTTACAGGTTTAAAATGCTATTGATCTTAACAGAAATGCAGTGCCTTTGTCACTTCCTGTGAGCTGATTATCTTCTTTGAGTAAACTACTAACCCCATCATTGACCATATAATGAAGATGAACGAAGAAGAAAGAAAGTTAGAAAGTTGGAAAGGTAGAAGAAAGGTAGACATGTTTAAAGTCCAGCCTTGGTGGAAACCATGCCTCTCAACACAGATACAGTAAAAAAAGTGAACATAGCCATCCAGGGGCAGGAAATGTGTTATTTACAGGATTACCAGTTGAAAATAAACAGCCTTAAAAAAAAAAAGAAAAGAAAACTGATATAGCCACCACATCTAAGGACTGGTAAGCTTCACTGTATAAAATGTTTGCGTTTTGATTGAGATATAATTAAAGCTATTTAAATACTGTGATACTCATTGCCAGACAACATTTGAAACAATTTTGGTCCAGATTTGAAAAAACAATGATCAACAGTCTTCCAGAATGCTTTAAAATTATTACTAAACTTATCTGAAGGCACATGTTGAAATGGCTTGTGTGCATCCACATTATTATTACAGATAGGAGCTTCTCAAATTGCAGTTATCATTAAGTACAAAATCCTTCAACTCACAAATGAAAATTTAGCTTTGTCTGCTTCTTATATTTGCCTAATGTGTCTGTTTACTAGTAAATGAGACAAACTGTCAATTGTAATTATGCTGAAGTTGATGTGTGAATCATTAGCATTGTGTTTTATATTTAGAGCAACTTAAGTAGGAGTAAATAAATTAAAGCATTTAAGAACTAAGATATTAATTTTTGCATAAAGCTACAAAGATTAACTGTTTCAACAATGGGTGCATTTGTTTCTTCTAAAAAATATATACAATTCTAAGGGGATTGCGTGGGCAAAATATAAAACAATCTCAACAGATTGCTTAGCGCTAATATTGTGAACTGAGAAGGGTTTATAAACTCATAATGCAACTCTCTTATGGGAAAAAAAAACTGCTGTCTCTCTTAAAGTGGTAGTAAACTCATGTGAAAAAAAAAAAAAATTCTTACTGCAAAGCAATGTCATACACCGCATACTAGCACATTATAAGAGACTTACCTTAAAACGAAGCCCTCCAGTGTCATGCTGTTACTGCTGCAGATGCTTTCATCTTCACCCGGTCTTCCTTCCGGGTTCGCAGGCTGCCACGGCTTGAATAGCTGAGCCACGATGACGTCACCCGGCTGCTGCTCACTTGAATATCTCATAAACGGTGCGTGTTTAGGATATATTAATTTTACCTACAGGTTAAGCTTTATTATAAGCTTACTTGTAGGAAAGAATAAATAAAGAGAGTTTTATACCACTTTAACCACTTGCCGACCATCCGCCCTAGTTTTACTGCGGCAACATGGCTTGGCTGGGTGAAACGATGTTATGTTACGTCCCTTCGCCCTGGGGCCACTAGGGGTGCACGCGTGCCCGCTGCTCACCCCCGGAGCCGATGCGAGTGCCCGGCGAGCGCCATGACCGTCGGGGCATCCACGATCGCTCGTGACAGAGCGAGAACCGGGAGCTGTGTGTGTAAACACACAGCTCCCGGGTTCTTTCAGGGGAGAAATGACTGATCGTCTGTTCATACAAAGAAAAAGAGCCGCTGCTCCAGGTGTATGATGATAACCTGAGGTGGAATGTCTCGTAGAGTGCCAGCCCCGGCCCGCCTCCATGGGAAACTTGTAAGAAAAGAAATGGCTGCACATCCAGGAATTCCGATTGCCAAAAACACCAAACACCAAAAACACCAACACGAGGTCAAGTAGACGCGTTTCACACAAACATCTTGTGTTTAATCACAAGATGTTTGTGTGAAACGCGTCTACTTGACCTCGTGTTGGTGTTTTTGGTGTTATCACTTTGAACAATAAAAGGCAATCAGAATTCCTGGATGTGCAGCCATTTTTTTTCTTACAAGTCTGTTCATACAAAGTATGAACAGCGATCTGTCATTTCCCGTAGTAAGTCCCATGCCCCCACAGTTAGAATCACTCCCTAGGACACACTTAACCCCTTGATCAACCCTTAGTGTTAACCCCTTCCCTGCCAGTGACATTTTATACAGTAATCACTGCATTTTTATAGCACTGATTACTGTAAAATTGCCAATGGTCCCAAAAATGTGTCAAAAGTGTCCGATCAGTCCGCCATAATGTCACAGTCCCGATAAATTGCATATCGCCACCATTACTAGTAAAAAAAATAATGATAATAAAAATACCATAATTCTATCCCCTATTTTGTAGACACTATAACTTTTGCGCAAACCAATCAATATACGCTTATTGCGATTTTGTTTACCAAAAATATGTAGAAGAATACATATCGGCCTAAATTGAGGAAAAATATAAAAAAAAAAAATAAAAATTGGGATATTTATTATAGCATAAAATAAAAGATATTGTGTTTTTTTCAAAACTGTTCTTTTGTTTATAGCGCAAAAAATAAAAACCGCAGAGGTGATCAAATACCACCAAAAGAAAGCTCTATTTGTGGGAAAAAAAGGACGCAATTTTTGTTTGTTTGCATCGCACGACAACGAAATTGTCAGTTAAAGCGACACAGTGCCAATTGGTAAAAAGTGCTCTGGTCAGGAAGGGGGTAAAATCTTCCAGGGCTGAAGCGGTTAAAGGGAACCTACTGCCTCCCACCTACCACAACTACTACTGAACTATCACTATGATGGGCTGCCTACGTGGCAAATACAAATGCATGTTAGGTGGAAGCAAGCTTTGATACTGCCATAAACGTTAAAAGGCATGGCACACTGTACGAAGCGGTTGCAGACATGTACAGGTTGTACTGTGCACCTGCACTTTATACCTGACAGAAGTATTATTTTCCAAGACAGGATTGTGATAAGTCCATATTAGTGATTGATAATGCTCCTGTGATAACTCTTATAATATAGATGATCGATAAACATACATAAAAGCACCATTCCCAATCAACTTAATCTCAATCTGATTGATATGTTGAAAAATTGTGTGAAAATGTAAAATTAAAAATTAGTGTATTTTTTGGTCAAAATGTAAGTAATTATTTAATTAATTTCCATATTATATTTCAAATATTTCCTGCCTACTACTATTAAATTAACCCGTTGCAAATATGCGGCCTCTTGGCAGGTGGGCCATGGCACTGAGCGGCCGCATTTTTGCATAAATTAGGGCATACAGCTGTGCCGAGAGCGTGCTCCCTGCGCACTCCTGGCACAGTTCCCGGTGGCTAACGTAAAGCTCACGAACGCTGCTTGCGATCGGGAGCTTTCTGATCATGTAAACGCCGTAACGGACAATCACAGTGGTCACATGATCATAAATGCCGCCCCGCCTCCCGGCATCCAAAACCCCATAAAGGGCCGGGAGGTATCGGCTCAAAGTGGTTAAACAATCTTGAAATTTGTAAACTTACTTTGCAAAGATCTCCACGCTTTTAATTTATTGAATTTTGTGATACATATTCACTGTGCCCTGTGCATAGGCACTGCTGTGTCCCACATTTTACAGAGCCTGCCTTCTGAACTACAGAGGTTCTAAGAGGGGGAGTTTCAGGAGGCGGAGTCAGTACAGTAATCACTGCTTGCAGGCAAGGTACCATGGGTTATGCAGTCTTTAGACATTGAAAGTAAACAGCGGCGACGAAGCTGCAAAGCATGCAGGAAATCTTGTGTGAACGTTGTGGAAAGAGATGGCTAGCAGACAGATGGCACTCACAACATTAAAGAAGTAAGCATATATTGGATTGTCAAAAATAACTGTTGTTTGTATTGCTATTACAATGCTGATGATATGAAATGAAAGGCTATGCTATGACCATGGAATTACTTTAAACGTCATACTCACAAAGATGGAAAAGTAGTGTTTTATATGATAAGATTCTTTTTTGAAGACATATTGATTTACCTAGTACCATAGTTCTATATTCTATGTCAAATAAAGCTTTCTAAAAAGTTTCTGTAAATTACTTTGTTCTGAACTGCTTACTGAGACACAAACCCAACTCGGCCAAGTAAGTATACAGCTGTAAATGTGATGGGCAGCGGTGCTGAGTAACATGATGTTTACTGAATGAACACAGGGGATAATAACAATTCATATATAAATGGTAGGAAGATATGCAATAGTGTTGAACAAAGAATAACAGTCACAGAAGCTATCTCAGAAACTGGGATGCTTAGAAAAATTCTCCACACTTTAAACACTTTACTGTAGGTGGCAGCACAATACAGTACACCAGAGTATCAGAAAAACTTCACATATTATAAATTTTTACTAGGAGACTGACTATAGATTCTAGTTCAGGTACAGTAACAAGCCAGTGACCACAGGGACCCTTAGGCATTCTTCACAAAGATAAGGCTACAAGAGTCTTCGGTCTGGAGGTTCATGTGGCTAAAGGCGATGCCACACTGTATATGATAAAATATTTTTTCCCATTTTAAAAACTCTATATGACTGGTTTTAAATGTTCTCCTGTGACATTGAAATTTGTACGAATAGCATCATGAATATGTTTTTCTGTTAGTTAAGATGCCCAAAGAGGTGTACAAAGCTCTGATCTGGCCTAGTCTATTTGATTATAAACTTACCAATGATGAACTAGTCAAATAATGGATGTGTACAGGTTAGACCAGGGGTGCCCAACCTTTTGAAGAGTGAGAGCCACTTAAGCGACTTGGTAACTGACTGTGGGCCACAATGAGAATAGAATTGCACAGAGTTGCCCTGATCCTCCCCTTCTGGTGCTCCTGGCTCCTTCTCTCTTGCTGGTGCCCCCAATAGGAAATCAATTTCCATGGGGTTACTCGTGTAAGCCTTGACAGTGACACAGGCAATGGGAATCAGCCCACCCCCGATCCCTCATCACTGGAGTTGATTGACAGGAGCAGGAGCCAATGTCTCCCACTGCTATTGATCTGCCCAGGGATAAAGTGAGGAGAGCCGCAGCTCTCATGCATAGTGCTGGATCGCGATGGGGTTCAGGTAAATATAAGGGGGGTGAGGGGGCGAGTCTGTGACACAGAAGGTTTTTTACCTTAATGCACAGAATGCATTAAAGAGTAACTCTTTGTCGATAAAAAAGCATTCCCCTCTGGGTGATCTATGTATATTGCAAGGGCTTTAACAAACTTTGTTGCAGATTCCTACCTTTTGTTATTCTGAAGAATTCCTTTGCCTTTATCTGTGTCCATGTGGAAAGTGCATCTAATGGGAGTGGTTTCTTAATTATCAACCAGCAGCTGCACCTGCAGGTCTCTAATGGGAAAAATTGCAAGGTCTGTGTCCCTTTAAACGTGATTTCCTACTGGGAGTATCTCACCAAAAATGAAATTTTTGCTGCAGGGAATGCCTTAAATCTGACTTCTGGGAAAATCAGTGAGCCAATCACACAAGCAGGAAATTATGTTCTGTGCCATGACATTCTGTGTACAGAACACCTCCAGGTACTGTAGCCATATTGCATTGCATTTTACAGAAAATTACAGTGGCTGCTGATTAAAAAGGAAAGGTAATTTTTAATAATATTCAATTACAATGTGACTTGAGTCGTAATTGCATATGCTATATTATTTTTTCTTTATTTGCTATTTTTTCCCCAAGAAAGTGGAGTTACCCTTTAAGATAAAAAAAACTTTCTGCCGATATAGATCTGCCAGACACACAAGCAAATCCTGAATGGTTGTTCTTCTGTGCTGTCATTCCTAAGCAAAAACTTCCATGATGCAAATCTCTTCCCACCCAGCCTCTGCGTTAACTGCCAGGTCAACATGCTAAGTGCAGAAGGTGTAACAAAATGGACATTTTATAAAGGTGTTGAGTAGAAGAGTAACTTATATACTAGGTGTCCTCCAACTGAAAGAAAGGTTGGACGGAGTTTGTTTTTTCTGGAATGGGTTAATGCACTTAGTACATCATTAGGCCCAGACTGGCCATAGGGCACACGGGGCATTTGCCCGGTGGATCTGGGTCGCCAGGCTTAGTGTCCTAACAAAAGCTGGCTAATGCAGGGGTTCCCCAACCCCCGGGTCACGGACTGGTACCGGTCCGTGGCCTGTTGATGACCGGGCCACACAGAGGGAGGTAGGCGCCGACCGCGGTCTGGACGGGTCTAAGAACGGTCTCCGCTCACCTCCCATTATGTGCCCATGCCTGTGTCTCCTCTCCTGGTTCTCCCGTTCTGCCAACGTCATCCTATCAGCAGGGGGTAGGAGGATCTGGAGAGCGGGATTCTTTTCATATTAATCACCTGCTTGTTAATATGATCCAGATCTGCAGCTCCTCCTGCCCTGCTGATAGGATGACATTGTCTGCGCACCGGAGACCCTGGATAGGAAACACACAGGCTGAATCCTGCCTCTGCCCTGCCGAAGGTAGGACTGTGCAGGGGAGAGAGAGAGGAAAATGAGGCACTGTGATTAGAAAAGAGGGAGGGGGTGGCATGACTGCAAGGGGCACTGTGATGTAAAGGGGAATGGTGATATAAAAGAGACGGCACTGTAAAGGGGCACTAATCATTACAGTGGCACTTTACAGTGCAGTACCCTTTATATCACAGTTGACCTTTACATTACAGTGTAGAGGACTGACTCCATGACTATCCCTTCACCAACCGCTCCCGCAAATGTACCCCCCCCCCCCGCCCACCCCAGTCCCTGGAAAAATTATTTTTAGTCCAAGTCTAGGTCTGTACATCATCCATACGTTTTGAACTGTGCTACTGAATAAGCACAAAAAATATAAGATTTCATACTTTTTTCTTTTAACGGATGCTAGCCAATATTCTTTAGTTAATCTGATAGGTCATGTAAACAAGATTTTCACATCTGACAGAGACAATAAAGAACAGGCATTTGTTTTGATTGTAACTGCAGGATACTTGATATTCAATGACCTCATCACATTGATCTATGATGAGGTCACTGCAGATTGAGACAAACCGCTAAGATAATTCACAAGTAGCTTCATTTATGGTAAGCTCCAGCTCCATGCTAAGCTCTTTCACTGATTCACTTTCTAATGCAAATACAAAACACATTTTGTCCAAGGGTGTCAAAGTTAAAGAAATATTCTGTGATGTTCTATTACATGGTTGTCAGCCTTAGTTACAAGTTGTCATAGCAACACTTACATGCTCTTATAGCAAATTTACAGGGTTTAGGTGCATTGTAAACTTGTTTGTGAGTCCTTCAACAGGGATCTGCGATCATGGTTACACTTAAAGTAAATTATTTAGCGAAAAAAATACTCACAGAGCACAGTAAAAAAAAAAAAAAATGATTTGCTCTTACTAAACATAGCTGCTATGTGTCATATACTTCCTTGAACTTATACATTTATTTATTAACTTATTTTCTTAGTCGGTTTTTTTTTTTCTGTGTCCAGTAATTCCAACAATGTGTGAATTGATTATAACATTTTCAGTCACAGTAGTTTCTTGTTAAATATTAAAGTACCTTAACTAGGGATGAGGAAATTGATCTGGGTTCGGTTTATGGGCCGTTTATCAAGCCCATCATGAAGTCTAAAAATTGAGAACTATAATCCAAACCCTATCAAAGTCAATGGGAGGGAATCTTGAAAATTAATTCTGCCCATTTTCAAGGCTAATATGCAAATGAATGTTAAACAAATGGTATGGGGTGCTAAAGAACATGTAACAAAGCAACAAAAAAAAGCGTTTTTTTTAATTATTGTACAGAAGGAGAGGGTCCTCCTTTTTTATGTGTTTTTTGAGGGTGACATGGAAAAAACAACAAACCTTTAAATTGCATACTTGGAATATGCTTTTTATTAGCTGAGTATTGCAATTATGCTTTGGAAGCTTCTTGGTAGGGATGAGCCGAACACCCCCGGGTTCGGTTCGCACCAGAACCTTCGAACGGACCGAAAGTTCGCGCGAATTTTCGAACCCTATTTGTTATAATGGACGCGAACGTTCGAAATCAAAATTGCTAATTACAACGGCCAATATGCATGTTAATGTTATAAAACAGGTTTGGGGACCCGGGTCCTGCCCCAGGGGACATATATCAATGCAAAAAGAAATTTTAAAAACTAAAGTTTTTTCGGGAGCAGTCATTTTAATGATGCATAAAGTGAAAAAAAAAAAAAGTGAAATTTTCCTTTAAATACGGTACCTGGGGGGTGTCTAAAGTATGCCTGTGAAGTGGCATGTGTTTCCCGTGTTTAGAACTGTCCTTGCACAAAATGACATTTGTAAAGGAAAAAAAGAAGCCATTTAAAACCACTTGCGGCTTCAATGTCATGTCTTGTCCTGGCCGCCATATGGCTGAAAATCCTTGAGAAAAATGGCATGGCTACCCCATCACCCCCCCCCACCCCAGCCCCTTTGGGTCTTGTATGGATACTAAGGGGGACCCCGCACCCAAAATAAAACCCTATACCTACAACCCTATATACTCTGAACAGCAGTATATAGGTGGTGCAAACAAGACATGGACTGTAGGTTTGTTCTTAAGTAGAATCTGAACAGGTACATTATGAAGTGTAGCTACATCCCAAAAAAATCAATTTTTAAGCTTTTTGGAGAACATAGGGAGGGGTTATCACCCCTGTAACATTTGCTGTCTTTGCACATCTGTTCAGAACATGTCACCTCACTTTCCGTCCCAATGACAAATGTTTTTGGAAAAGTGGGGTTTTAATTGAAACAAGGATTGGTGATAAAGCATCAGTAGAGAGGAGATACCTTTTTCCCAAATTAAATCTAACAGGATAGAATTTTCCTTCCTAGGGGTAGATTTCCTCTCACTTCCTGTTTTCTCTTGCCGTTTGCAAGTAGGAGTCGTTTGTAAGTTGGATGTTTGAAAGTAGGGGCCTGCCGTATATACTCTGCAGAAATTTGCCCTATTAGATGTTGGTGTAGCCACAAGACTGGTGGGCACAGGAATGGGCCCTGCTGTGAGTTAATAGATCAAGATTTGTACTTGCATGCACCTGTTGAACCGGGCAGAAAAATTGGGCCTTTGGTGGTGGTGGTGGTGGTGGTGGACGGTGTTGCCACAAGACTGTAAGCCCTCACATTTACTCTTGGTGGGTGCAGGAATGGGCCCTGCTGTGAGTTATTAGATCAAGATTTGTAATTGCATGCACCTGTTGAACAGGGCAGAAAAATTGGGCCTTTGGTGGTGGTGGTGGTGGTGGACGGTGTTGCCACAAGACTGTAGGCCCTCATAGTTACTCTTGGTGGGCGCAGGAATGGGCCCTGCTGTGAACTATTAGATCAAGATTTGTAATTACACGCCCCTGTTAAACAGGGGCTGAAAAATTGTGCCTTAGGCATTGGTGCTGGTGCCACAACACTGCAACCCCTCACAGATACTGTACTTGGAGCACAGCAGTCACACCTGTTGCGAAGCATCTTTTTAAAAAATTGTAATTACACGCCCCTGTTATACAGGGGCTGAAAAATTGTGCCTTAGGCACTGGTGCTGGTGCCACAACACTGCAACCCCTCACAGATACTGTACTCTGAGCACAGCAATGAGACCTGTTGCAAAGCATTGCCTAAAAATTGTAATTACACGCCCCAACAGGGGCTGAAAAATTGTGCCTTAGGCACTGGTGCTGGTGCCACAACACTGCAACCCCTCACAGATACTGTACTCTGAGCACAGCAGTCACACCTGTTGCGAAGCATCTTTTTAAAAAATTGTAATTACACGCCCCTGTTATACAGGGGCTGAAAAATTGTGCCTTAGGCACTGGTGTGGTGGCATGGATCATTGAGGAGGAGGAAGAGGATAGTCAGTGAACATAACAGGACAGTCACTCAGCATCAGCATAGGCAGTCTTGAAGGGATGTGACATTATAAATTATTCCGTTATATCCGCTTCAGGTGTCTGGTAGCTGGTGGTGATCCAAGACTGATTCATTTTTATGAAGGTCAGTCGATCAACCGAGTCGGTGGACAGGCGCACCCTATGATCGGTGACAAATCCTCCAGCAGCACTGAATGTGCGTTCGGAAAGAACGCTGGATGCAGGACAGGCCAGTAGCTCAATTGCATACTGTGCAAGCTCTGGCCAGTGATCCATCCTCAGGACCCAGTAAGCCAGAGGATTTTCGGTGGGAAAGGTGTCCAAGTCTGACCTTGCCCCTAGGTATTCCTGCACCATGTATATCAGACGCTGGCGATGGTTGCTGGAACCGATCATACCTTGGGGCTGCGGACTAAAAAATTGTCTGAACGCATCGGTCAGACGTCCACCTTCCCCACCGCTCCTTCTGCTACTGACCGAAGCCTCAGCAACTCGTCGTCCAGGACCAGGAGTTTGTAACCTCCCAGTTTCTGGGAACGCGTTGCACAGACCTTTCTGCAAGGCCTCCCTGAGATGTCTCATCCTCTGCTCCCTCTGCGACGGCAAGATAAGGTCCGCAACCTTACCCTTGTACCGTGGATCAAGGAGAGTGGCCAGCCAGTAATGGTCACTCTCCTTGATCCGAAGAACACGAGGATCCTTCCGCAGGCTTTGCAGGATCAGGGAGGCCATGCAGCGTAGGTTAGCTGAGGCATTCGGTCCGGAGTCTTCTGGGTCACTGAGGATGACATGATCGCCAGCCACCTCCTCCCAGCCACGTACAAGTCCACTGGTTTGTTGGGACTGTACATCATCCCTAAAAGACTGCTGCTGCTGATGCTGAGTGCCAGGCTCCACCTCCATGCTCACACAATCCTCCTCCTCCTCCTCCTCCTCCTCCTCTTCCTGTGTGATGGGTGGGACAGAAGGAACATTGTCTGGATAAAGGGGGCCTTGAGAGACAAGGAAGTCCTCCTCTTCCTGCCTCTGTTCTGCCTCAAGTGCCCTGTCCATTATCCCACGCAGCGTATGCTCCAACAGGTGGACAAGAGGTACAGTGTCACTGATGCATGCACTGTCACTGCTCACCATCCTCGTGGCCTCCTCAAATGGTGAGAGGACAGTGCATGCATCCCTGATCATGCTCCACTGGCGTGGGGAAAAAAAGCCAAGCTCCCCTGACCCTGTCCTGGTGCCGTAGTCGCAAAGGTACTCATTGATGGCCCTCTGCTGCGTGTGCAGTCGCTGCAGCATGGCCAACGTTGAGTTCCACCTGGTGGGCATGTCACATATTAGGCGGTTCTTGGGCAGGTTCAGCTCCTTTTGCAGCTCAGTCAGCCGAGCACTGGCATTATAAGATCGGCGGAAATGCACACAGACTTTCCTGGCCTGCCTCAGGACATCCTGTAAGCCTGGGAACCTGCCCAAGAACCGCTGCACCACCAGGTTGAGGACGTGAGCCATACAGGGCACATGGGTGAGCTGCCCCTGTCGCAGGGCGGAGAGGAGGTTGGTGCCATTATCAGAAACGACCATTCCTGGCTTAAGCTGGCGTGGCGTCAACCACCTCTCGGCCTGCCCCTGCAGAGCTGCCAGAACCTCTGGCCCAGTGTGGCTCCTGTCCCCCAAACACACCAGCGCAAGCACGGCATGGCATCTTTTTGCCTGCGTACTCGCGTAGCCCCTTGTACGCCTACGGAGCACCGCTGGTTCCGAGGACAGAGCACTCGAAGAGGACATGGAGGAAGAAGAAGAGGAGGGGGTGGAGGAGAGAGGTGTGTCACAACCAGTAGTAGCATTTTGGAGGCGTGGTGGCGGAACAACCTCCAACACTACTGCACCTTGTCCTGCATCCCTCCCAGCTACCAATAGAGTGACCCAATGGGCCGTGAAAGAAAGATAACGTCCCTGTCCATGCCTGCTGGACCATGAGTCAGCGGTAATATGCACCTTACCGCTGACCGCCCTGTCCAGCGAGGCATGGACATTGCCTTCCACATGCCAGTAGAGAGACGGAATTGCCTTCCGTGAGAAAAAGTGGCGTTTGGGAACCTGCCACTGAGGAACCGCACATTGAACAAACTCACGGAAGGGGGCCGAGTCTATCAACTGAAAAGGCAGCAGTTGAAGTGCTAGCAATTTAGCCAAGCTAGCATTCAACCGCTGGGCATGTGGATGGCTGGGAGTATACTTCTTTCGACGGTCCAGCAGCTGGGGCAGGGAAATTTGCCTGCTACAATCGGACGTCGGTGTACTGCAAGTACTTGGTTGTGACACACCTAATTCTACACCTTCAGTCCTCTCAGAGCAGCTTTCAGAGAGGACTGAAGATATAGTGGGGATGGAGATCCCAGCTGATGAGGAGCAAAGAGAGGTCCGCTTTGTTCTTTGGTGTGGGTCTTTTATGTGTGCTTGCCAACGAGCTGCATGGCAGGTCGACATATGTCTGCTCATGCTTGTGGTGCCCAAGCGGCTGATGTTTTGGCCATGCGAGATACGCTTGAGACAAATATTGCAAATAGCAGTGGTGCGATCTGATGCACTCGTCTCAAAAAAGGCCCACACCAAAGAACTTTTGTGATAACGTGCAGAGGCAGCGCCCTGCACAGGCGGAGCTCTGCGGTGTGGTACAGTTGCTGTGCTGGCCTCTAGCTGGCCTCCAGGGGGCATCCTGCCTCGTTGGACATGTGACGCTGCATCCTCCTCCTCCTCCTCCTCTCTCCCTTCAGGCACCCACGTGGAGTCAGTGACCTCATCATCCCCTCCCTCTTCACCACTAGAGCAAACCTGGCAGTAAGCTGCAGCTGGTGGAACACTACTGCCAGATTGCTGTCCTTCAGCATCCCCTTTCTCTGCGCGCACACTACTGACTTCCTCAAGCTGGGTATCATCATCCGAGCCTTTGAATCGTTGGGCATCCTCCTGGAGCATGTACCCAACACTGTGCTCAAACAGTTCGGGGGACTCCTCAGGAGGACATGGTGGGTCTAGGGAAGGGGTGGCTGATGATGCCATTGAGTACGCGTTGGCAGCTGCTCTGCCAGTACCCTGAGCCTGGGTGAGAGAGGATGAGGAGGATGAGGAGGGCTTGGTCATCCATTCTACCAAGCCTTCGGCATGATGCGGCTCCACATGTCCAGCTGCCGAAAACAAAGACAAGCGTGTCCCATGGCCACGCGCTGATGACGATGCACGACCACGTCCACAGCCAGCACTGTTGTCTCTAGAAACAGAGCCTGCCTGCCCTGTGTTCTTGCCTCGGCACGCTCTGCCTCTCCTTGGCGGTCTTCCAGCCATTGTAGTCGGTAGTGTATATAGTATAAAAAATAGAACTCCTATGTGTGCTCACAACACACTGTAGGTCCTATGGGTGCTGACACTAACACACTATAGGTACTATGTGTGCTGCTGACAAGAAAATATAGGAGCTCTGTTTGCTGCCACTAACACACTAGAAGTCCTATGGGTGCTGCTGAGAAGAAAATATAGGAGCTCCGTGTGATGCCACTAACACACTAGAAGTCCTATGGGTGCTGCTGAGAAGAAAATATAGGAGCTCTGTGTGATGCCACTAACACACTAGAAGTCCTATGGGTGCTGCTGAGAAGAAAATATAGGAGCTCTGTGTGATGCCACTAACACACTAGAAGTCCTATGGGTGCTGCTGAGAAGAAAATATAGGAGCTCTGTTTGCTGCCACTAACACACTAGAAGTCCTATGGGTGCTGCTGAGAAGAAAATATAGGAGCTCTGTTTGCTGCCACTAACACACTAGAAGTCCTATGGGTGCTGCTGAGAAGAAAATATAGGAGCTCTGTTTGCTGCCACTAACACACTAGAAGTCCTATGGGTGCTGCTGAGAAGAAAATATAGGAGCTCTGTTTGCTGCCACTAACACACTAGAAGTCCTATGGGTGCTGCTGAGAAGAAAATATAGGAGCTCTGTGTGATGCCACTAACACACTAGAAGTCCTATGGGTGCTGCTGAGAAGAAAATATAGGAGCTCTGTTTGCTGCCACTAACACACTAGAAGTCCTATGGGTGCTGCTGAGAAGAAAATATAGGAGCTCTGTTTGCTGCCACTAACACACTAGAAGTCCTATGGGTGCTGCTGAGAAGAAAATATAGGAGCTCTGTGTGATGCCACTAACACACTAGAAGTCCTATGGGTGCTGCTGAGAAGAAAATATAGGAGCTCTGTTTGCTGCCACTAACACACTAGAAGTCCTATGGGTGCTGCTGAGAAGAAAATATAGGAGCTCTGTTTGCTGCCACTAACACACTAGAAGTCCTATGGGTGCTGCTGAGAAGAAAATATAGGAGCTCTGTTTGCTGCCACTAACACACTAGAAGTCCTATGGGTGCTGCTGAGAAGAAAATATAGGAGCTCTGTGTGATGCCACTAACACACTAGAAGTCCTATGGGTGCTGCTGAGAAGAAAATATAGGAGCTCTGTTTGCTGCCACTAACACACTAGAAGTCCTATGGGTGCTGCTGAGAAGAAAATATAGGAGCTCTGTGTGATGCCACTAACACACTAGAAGTCCTATGGGTGCTGCTGAGAAGAAAATATAGGAGCTCTGTTTGCTGCCACTAACACACTAGAAGTCCTATGGGTGCTGCTGAGAAGAAAATATAGGAGCTCTGTTTGCTGCCACTAACACACTAGAAGTCCTATGGGTGCTGCTGAGAAGAAAATATAGGAGCTCTGTGTGATGCCACTAACACACTAGAAGTCCTATGGGTGCTGCTGAGAAGAAAATATAGGAGCTCTGTGTGATGCCACTAACACACTAGAAGTCCTATGGGTGCTGCTGAGCAGAAAATATAGGAGCTCTGTTTGCTGCCACTAACACACTAGAAGTCCTATGGGTGCTGCTGAGTAGGGATGAGCTTCGTGTTCGAGTCGAACATACGTTCGACTCGAACATCGGCTGTTCGATCGTTCGACGAAGATCGAACGATTTGGGCCGTTCGCGCCAAATTCGAGTGACGCGAACGGCCCACAATGCACTACGCCATCGCAGTGTCATCCAGGCGCTGTGATTGGCCAAGCATGCACTGTGACCCCGCATGCTTGGCCAATCACAGCGCCGGCAGCGAGGAGAGCAATGATTGGCCACAGGCAGGATGCCTGTGGCCAATTATTGCTGAGGGTGTTTAGTACACGCCCCACACTATAAAAGGCCGCCAGCACGGCGGCCTAGTGTAGTGTGTTCCGGAGCAGGGATAGAGCAGCATAGGCAGGGACAGTGACTGTTATTTCTTTCTTGCTTAACCTGGATTCCTTTAGTTTAGGGAAAGAGAAGGATAGGTAGGGAGAGTGTCAGTGTGTTTTGTGCTTGTGCTATAGTGTGCTTAAAAAAAACATTTATTCTAGGGACAGAAAACTGTAGGTAGGGACAGTGTCAGTTTCTTTCACTCTGCAAGTCCTTGTTTCCAGGGACCTGGAAGGACAGTGAGTGAATTGTCCTTGTGCTATATTGTGCTTAAAAAAACATTTATTCTAGGGACAGAAAACTGTAGGTAGGGAGAGTGTCAGTTTCTTTCACTCTGCAAGTCCTTGTTTCCAGGGACCTGTAAGGACAGTGAGTGAATTGTCCTTGTGCTATATTGTGCTTAAAAAAAACATTTATTCTAGGGACAGAAAACTGTAGGTAGGGAGAGTGTCAGTTTATTTCACTCTGCAAGTCCTTGTTTCCAGGGACCTGGAAGGACAGTGAGTGAATTCTCCTTGTGCTATATTGTGCTTAAAAAAAACATTTATTCTAGGGACAGAAAACTGTAGGTAGGGACAGTGTCAGTTTCTTTCACTCTGCAAGTCCTTGTTTCCAGGGACCTGTAAGGACAGTGAGTGAATTGTCCTTGTGCTATATTGTGATTAAAAAAAACATTTTTTCTAGGGACAGAAAACTGTAGGTAGGGAGAGTGTTTTTTTTCTTTCACTCTGCAAGTCCTTGTTTCCAGGGACCTGTAAGGACAGTGAGTGAATTGTCCTTGTGCTATATTGTGCTTAAAAAAAACATTTTTTCTAGGGACAGAAAACTGTAGGTAGGGAGAGTGTTTTTTTTCTTTCACTCTGCAAGTCCTTGTTTCCAGGGACCTGTAAGGACAGTGAGAAAATTGTCCTTGTGCTATATTGTGCTTAAAAAAAACATTTATTCTAGGGACAGAAAACTGTAGGTAGGGAGAGTGTCAGTTTATTTCACTCTGCAAGTCCTTGTTTCCAGGGACCTGGAAGGACAGTGAGTGAATTGTCCTTGTGCTATATTGTGATTAAAAAAAACATTTATTCTAGGGACAGAAAACTGTAGGTAGGGAGAGTGTCAGTTTATTTCACTCTGCAAGTCCTTGTTTCCAGGGACCTGTAAGGACAGTGAGTGAATTGTCCTTGTGCTATATTGTGATTAAAAAAAACATTTTTTCTAGGGACAGAAAACTGTAGGTAGGGAGAGTGTTTTTTTTCTTTCACTCTGCAAGTCCTTGTTTCCAGGGACCTGTAAGGACAGTGAGTGAATTGTCCTTGTGCTATATTGTGCTTAAAAAAAACATTTATTCTAGGGACAGAAAACTGTAGGTAGGGAGAGTGTCAGTTTATTTCACTCTGCAAGTCCTTGTTTCCAGGGACCTGGAAGGACAGTGAGTGAATTGTCCTTGTGTTATATTGTGATTAAAAAAAACATTTTTTCTAGGGACAGAAAACTGTAGGTAGGGAGAGTGTTTTTTTTCTTTCACTCTGCAAGTCCTTGTTTCCAGGGACCTGTAAGGACAGTGAGTGAATTGTCCTTGTGCTATATTGTGATTAAAAAAAACATTTTTTCTAGGGACAGAAAACTGTAGGTAGGGAGAGTGTTTTTTTTCTTTCACTCTGCAAGTCCTTGTTTCCAGGGACCTGTAAGGACAGTGAGTGAATTGTCCTTGTGCTATATTGTGCTTAAAAAAAACATTTATTCTAGGGACAGAAAACTGTAGGTAGGGAGAGTGTCAGTTTATTTCACTCTGCAAGTCCTTGTTTCCAGGGACCTGGAAGGACAGTGAGTGAATTGTCCTTGTGCTATATTGTGATTAAAAAAAACATTTTTTCTAGGGACAGAAAACTGTAGGTAGGGAGAGTGTTTTTTTTCTTTCACTCTGCAAGTCCTTGTTTCCAGGGACCTGTAAGGACAGTGAGTGAATTGTCCTTGTGCTATATTGTGCTTAAAAAAAACATTTATTCTAGGGACAGAAAACTGTAGGTAGGGAGAGTGTCAGTTTATTTCACTCTGCAAGTCCTTGTTTCCAGGGACCTGGAAGGACAGTGAGTGAATTGTCCTTGTGCTATATTGTGATTAAAAAAAACATTTTTTCTAGGGACAGAAAACTGTAGGTAGGGAGAGTGTTTTTTTTCTTTCACTCTGCAAGTCCTTGTTTCCAGGGACCTGTAAGGACAGTGAGTGAATTGTCCTTGTGCTATATTGTGATTAAAAAAAACATTTTTTCTAGGGACAGAAAACTGTAGGTAGGGAGAGTGTTTTTTTTCTTTCACTCTGCAAGTCCTTGTTTCCAGGGACCTGTAAGGACAGTGAGTGAATTGTCCTTGTGCTATATTGTGCTTAAAAAAAACATTTATTCTAGGGACAGAAAACTGTAGGTAGGGAGAGTGTCAGTTTATTTCACTCTGCAAGTCCTTGTTTCCAGGGACCTGGAAGGACAGTGAGTGAATTGTCCTTGTGCTATATTGTGATTAAAAAAAACATTTTTTCTAGGGACAGAAAACTGTAGGTAGGGAGAGTGTTTTTTTTCTTTCACTCTGCAAGTCCTTGTTTCCAGGGACCTGTAAGGACAGTGAGTGAATTGTCCTTGTGCTATATTGTGCTTAAAAAAAACATTTATTCTAGGGACAGAAAACTGTAGGTAGGGAGAGTGTCAGTTTATTTCACTCTGCAAGTCCTTGTTTCCAGGGACCTGGAAGGACAGTGAGTGAATTGTCCTTGTGCTATATTGTGATTAAAAAAAACATTTTTTCTAGGGACAGAAAACTGTAGGTAGGGAGAGTGTTTTTTTTCTTTCACTCTGCAAGTCCTTGTTTCCAGGGACCTGTAAGGACAGTGAGTGAATTGTCCTTGTGCTATATTGTGCTTAAAAAAAACATTTATTCTAGGGACAGAAAACTGTAGGTAGGGAGAGTGTCAGTTTATTTCACTCTGCAAGTCCTTGTTTCCAGGGACCTGGAAGGACAGTGAGTGAATTGTCCTTGTGCTATATTGTGATTAAAAAAAACATTTTTTCTAGGGACAGAAAACTGTAGGTAGGGAGAGTGTTTTTTTTCTTTCACTCTGCAAGTCCTTGTTTCCAGGGACCTGGAAGGACAGTGAGTGAATTCTCCTTGTGCTATATTGTGCTTAAAAAAAACATTTATTCTAGGGACAGAAAACTGTAGGTAGGGAGAGTGTCAGTTTATTTCACTCTGCAAGTCCTTGTTTCCAGGGACCTGGAAGGACAGTGAGTGAATTGTCCTTGTGCTATATTGTGATTAAAAAAAACATTTTTTCTAGGGACAGAAAACTGTAGGTAGGGAGAGTGTTTTTTTTCTTTCACTCTGCAAGTCCTTGTTTCCAGGGACCTGGAAGGACAGTGAGTGAATTCTCCTTGTGCTATATTGTGCTTAAAAAAAACATTTATTCTAGGGACAGAAAACTGTAGGTAGGGAGAGTGTCAGTTTATTTCACTCTGCAAGTCCTTGTTTCCAGGGACCTGGAAGGACAGTGAGTGAATTGTCCTTGTGCTATATTGTGCTTAAAAAAAACATTTATTCTAGGGACAGAAAACTGTAGGTAGGGAGAGTGTCAGTTTATTTCACTCTGCAAGTCCTTGTTTCCAGGGACCTGTAAGGACAGTGAGTGAATTGTCCTTGTGCTATATTGTGATTAAAAAAAACATTTTTTCTAGGGACAGAAAACTGTAGGTAGGGAGAGTGTCAGTTTCTTTCACTGTGAAAGTCCTTGTTTCAAGGGACAGAGAAGGACACCTGAAGGTAGCCCTTATTGCTTTTTTCCCATCTCCCTGCAGGCCATCTATTAGAATGTCTGGAAGGCAAACAAGGAGAGGCAGACAGTCAGGAGGCAATAAAAGAGGGCAAGCAGGCTCTGTGTCTGGGGGCAACAGTCCTGGTCGTGGACGCGGTGCATTGTCATCAGCACATGGCCATGGGACACGCTTGTCCTTCTTTTCGGCAGCTGGACATGTTGAGCCACATCATGCCGAAGACTTGGTAGAGTGGATGACCAAGCCCTCCTCCTCCTCCTCATCCTCTCTCACCCAGGCTCAGGGTACTGGAAAAGCAGCTGCCAAAGCGTCGTCTTCCCTGGTATCAATGTCAGACAAATCATCAGTCACTCCTTCCCTAGACCCACCATGTCCTCCTCCTGAGGAGTCCCCCGAACTGTTTCAGCACAGTGTTGGGTACATGCTCCAGGAGGATGCCCAGCGTTTCGAAGGGTCTGATGATGAAACCCAGCTAGAGGAAGGCAGTAGCGTGAGAGCAGACAGAGGGGATGCTCAAGAAGGACACCAATCTGGCAGTCATGTTCCAGCAGCTGCAGCATACTGCCAGATTGGCTCCAGTGATGAGGAGGGAGGGGATGATGAGGTCACTGACTCCACGTGGGTGCCTAATAGGAGAGAGGAGGAGGAGGAGGATGAGGAGGAGGCACATCTCCAACGAGGCAGGATGCCCTTTGGTGGCCAGCGTAAGGGCAGTACACCGACGGAATCACACCGCAGAGCTCCGCCTGTGCAGGGCGCTGCCTCTGCCCGTCATTCAAAAAGTTCTTTGGTGTGGGCCTTTTTTGAGGCTAGTGCATCAGATCGCACAGCTGCTGTTTGCAACATATGTCTCAAGCGTATATCGCGTGGCCAAAACATCAGCCGCTTGGGTACCACATGCCTGACCAGACATATGTTGACCTGCCATGCAGCTCGTTGGCAAGCCTACCTCAAAGACCCACACCAAAGAACAAAGCGGACCTCTCCTTGCACCGCATCAGCTGGGATCTCCAACCCCACTATAACTTCAGTCCTCTCTGAAACATGCACTGAGAGGAATGAAGGTGTAGAATTAGGTGTGTCACAGCCAAGTACTTGCGCCCACTCTGCTAGCAGTACACCGACGTCCGATTCTAGCAGGCAAATTTCCCTGCCCCAGCTGCTGGACCGTCGAAAGAAGTTCACTCCCAGCCATCCACATGCCCAGCGGTTGAATGCTAGCTTGGCTAAATTGCTAGCGCTTCAACTGCTGCCTTTTCAGTTGGTAGACTCGGCCCCCTTCCGTGAGTTTGTGCAATGTGCAGTTCCTCAGTGGCAGGTTCCCAAACGCCACTTTTTCTCACGGAAGGCTATTCCGGCTCTCTACCGGCATGTGGAAGGCAATGTCTTGGCCTCGCTGGACAGGGCGGTCAGCGGTAAGGTGCATATTACCGCTGACTCATGGTCCAGCAGGCATGGACAGGGACGTTACCTTTCTTTCACGGCCCATTGGGTCACTCTTTTGGCAGCTGGGAAGGATTCAGGACAAGGTACAGTAGTGTTGGAGGTTGTCCCACCGCCACGCCTCCAAAATGCTACTACTGGTTGTGACACACCTCTCTCCTCCACCCCCTCCTCTTCTTCTTCCTCCATGGCCTCTTCCTGTGGTTTGTCCTATGAACCAGCGGTGCTCCGTAGCCGTTCACGGGGCTACGCAAGTACGCAGGCAAAAAGATGCCATGCCGTGCTTGCGCTGGTGTGTTTGGGGGACAGAAGCCACACTGGGGCAGAGGTCCTGTCTGCTCTGCAGGGCCAGGCCGAGAGGTGGTTGACGCCACGCCAGCTTAAGCCAGGAATGGTGGTTTGCGACAATGGCACCAACCTCCTCTCCGCCCTCCGACAGGGACAACTGACCCATGTGCCCTGTGTGGCTCACGTCCTTAACCTGGTGGTGCAGCGCTTCTTGGGCAGGTACCCGGGCTTACAGGATGTCCTGAGGCAGGCCAGGAAAGTCTGTGTGCATTTCCGCAGATCTTATAATGCCAGTGCTCGCCTGGCTGAGCTGCAAAAGGAGTTGAACCTGCCCAAGAACCGCCTTATATGTGACATGCCCACCAGGTGGAACTCAACGTTGGCCATGCTGCAGCGGCTGCACACGCAGCAGAGGGCCATCAATGAGTACCTGTGCGACTACGGCACCAGGACAGGGTCAGGGGAGCTTGGTTTTTTTTCTCCACGCCAGTGGGGCATGATCAGGGATGCATGCACTGTCCTGGCACCATTTGAGGAGGCCACGAGGATGGTGAGCAGTGACAGTGCATGCATCAGTGACACTGTACCTCTTGTCCACCTGTTGGAGCACACGCTGCGTGGAATAATGGACAGGGCACTTGAGGCAGAACAGAGGCAGGAAGAGGAGGACTTCCTTGCCTCTCAAGGCCCCCTTTACCCAGACAGTGTTCCTTCTGTCCCACCCATCGCACAGGAAGAGGAGGAGGAGGAGGAGGAGGAGGAGGAGGATTGTGTCAGCATGGAGGTGGAGGCTGGCACTCAGCATCATCAGCAGCAGTCTTTTAGGGATGATTTACAGTCCCAAGAAACCAGTGGACTTGTACGTGGCTGGGAGGAGGTGGCTGCGGATCATGTCGTCCTTAGTGACCCAGAGGACTCCGGAGCGAATGCCTCAGCAAAACTACGCTGCATGGCCTCCCTGATCCTGCAAAGTCTGCGGAAGGATCCTCGTATTCTTCGGATCAAGGAGAGGGACCATTACTGGCTGGCCACTCTCCTTGATCCACGGTACAAGGGTAAGGTTGCGGACCTTATGTTACCGTCGCAGAGGGAGCAGAGGATGAGACAACTCCGGGAGGCCTTGCAGAAAGGTCTGTGCAACGCGTTCCCAGAGACTGGGAGGTTGCAAACTCCTGGTCCTGGACAACGAGTTGCTGAGGCTTCGGCCAGTCAAAGAAGGAGCGGTGGGGAAGGTGGCCGTCTGACCGATGCGTTCAGACAATTCTTTAGTCCGCAGCCCCAAAGTATGATCGGTTCCAGCAACCATCGCCAGCGTCTGATAAACATGGTGCAGGAATATCTAGGGGCAAGGTCAGACTTGGACACCTTCCCCACCGAAAATCCTCTGGCTTACTGGGTCTTGAGGATGGATCACTGGCCAGAGCTTGCACAGTATGCAATTGAGCTACTGGCCTGTCCTGCATCCAGCGTTCTTTCGGAACGCACATTCAGTGCTGCTGGAGGATTTGTCACGGATCACAGGGTGCGCCTGTCCACCGACTCGGTTGATCGACTGACTTTCATCAAGATGAACCAGTCTTGGATCACCACCAGCTACCACACACCTGATGCTGATATAACAGACTAATTGATTTTAACATGTCACATCCCTTCAAGACTGATGCTGATGCTGAGTGCCTGTGCTGTTATGTTGACTGGCTATCCTCCTCCTCCGAGTCCTCAATGATACGATTGATGATGATAGCTTGTAAGATCATTTTTGTTTATGGGTGCCGCCACCAGTGCCTAACGCCCAATTTTTCAGCCCCTGTTTAACAGGGGCGTGTAATTACAATTTTTGAAGCAATACTTTGCAACAGGGCTCATTGCTGTGCTCCAAGTACAGTATCTGTGAGGAGTTGCAGTGTTGTGCCACCAGTGCCTAAGGCCCAATTTTTCAGCCCCTGTTTAACAGGGGCGTGTCATTACAATTTTTGAAGCAATACTTTGCAACAGGGCTCATTGGTGTGCTCCAAGTACAGTATCTGTGAGGAGTTGCAGTGTTGTGCCACCAGTGCCTAAGGCCCAATTTTTCAGCCCCTGTTTAACAGGGGCGTGTCATTACAATTTTTGAAGCAATACTTTGCAACAGGGCTCATTGCTGTGCTCCAAGTACAGTATCTGTGAGGAGTTGCAGTGTTGTGCCACCAGTGCCTAAGGCCTAATTTTTCAGCCCCTGTTTAACAGGGGCGTGTCATTACAATTTTTGAAGCAATACTTTGCAACAGGGCTCATTGGTGTGCTCCAAGTACAGTATCTGTGAGGAGTTGCAGTGTTGTGCCACCAGTGCCTAAGGCCCAATTTTTCAGCCCCTGTTTAACAGGGGCGTGTCATTACAATTTTTGAAGCAATACTTTGCAACAGGGCTCATTGCTGTGCTCCAAGTACAGTATCTGTGAGGAGTTGCAGTGTTGTGCCACCAGTGCCTAAGGCCCAATTTTTCAGCCCCTGTTTAACAGGGGCGTGTCATTACAATTTTTGAAGCAATACTTTGCAACAGGGCTCATTGGTGTGCTCCAAGTACAGTATCTGTGAGGAGTTGCAGTGTTGTGCCACCAGTGCCTAAGGCCCAATTTTTCAGCCCCTGTTTAACAGGGGCGTGTCATTACAATTTTTGAAGCAATACTTTGCAACAGGGCTCATTGCTGTGCTCCAAGTACAGTATCTGTGAGGGGTTGCAGTGTTGTGCCACCAGTGCCTAAGGCCCAATTTTTCAGCCCCTGTTCAACAGGGGCATGTAATTACAATTCTTGATCTAATAATTCACAGCAGGGCCCATTGCTGCACCCACCAAGAGTAACTGTCAGGGCTTACAGTGTTGTGGCACCAGCACCACCATCAAAGGCCCAATTTTTACTACCACTGTTCAACAATTATATGTAATTAAAATTCCTGATATAATAGTTGACAGCAGGGTGTTCCAGCACCAACCAAGAGTAACTGTGAGTGCTTACAGTGTTGTGCCAACACCAACAACTAAGGGGCCTATTTCTGCAGAGTATATACGGCAGGTCCCTACTTTCAAACATCCAACTTACAAACGACTCCTACTTGCAAACGCAAGAAGACAACAGGAAGTGAGAGGAAATCTACCACTAGGAAGGAAAATTCTCTCCTGTAAGAATAAATATGGGAGAAAGGTGTCTCCTCTGTACTGATGCTTTATCAGCAATCCTTGTTTCAAGAAAAACACCACATTTCAAAAACAGTTGTCATTGGGACGGAAAGTGGGGTGAAATGTTCTGAACAGGGGCACAGACAGCAAAACAAATGTTACAGGGGTGATAACCCTTACCTATGTTTTCCAAAAAGTTTAAAAATAGATTTTTGGTCTGGAGCTACACTTCAACAATGTACCTGTTCAAAATTACAAACAGACTCTACATAAGAACAAACCTACAGTCCCTGTCTTGTATGCACCGCCTGTATAGGGCTGTTCAGAGTATATAGGGCCTTTTTTATTTTATGTGCGGGGTTCCCCTTAATATCCATACAAGACCCAAAGGGGCTGGTAATGGGCTGGGGTAGGGGGGGGGGTCATGGGGTAGCTATGCCATTTTTCTTAAAGAATTTCATCCATATTACCGGGACCAGACATTACATTAAAGCCGCAAGCAGTTTTAAATGGCTTTTTTTTCCTTTAGAAGTGTCATTTTGTGCAGGGACAGTTCTAAACACGGGAAACACGTGGCACTTCACAGGCATACTTTAGACACCCCCCAGGTACGATATTTAAAGGAATATTTGACTTTTTTTTTTCACTTTATGCATCATTAAAATGACTGCTCCCGAAAAACGACCGTTTTTAAAACTTCTTTTTGCATTGATACATGTCCCCTGGTGCAGGACCCGGGTTCCCAAACCCTTTTTAGGACAATAACATGCATAATAGTTGTTATAATTAGCACTTTAGAATTCGAACGTTCGCATCCATTGTATTTAATAGGGTTCTAATGTTCGTTCGAACTTTCGGTCCGTTCGCGGGTTCTGGTGCGAACCGAACCCGGGGGTGTTCGGCTCATCACTACTGCTGAGAAGAAAATATAGGAGCTCTGTGTGATGCCACTAACACACTAGAAGTCCTATGGGTGCTGCTGAGCAGAAAATATAGGAGCTCTGTTTGCTGCCACTAACACACTAGAAGTCCTATGGGTGCTGCTGAGAAGAAAATATAGGAGCTCTGTGTGATGCCACTAACACACTAGAAGTCCTATGGGTGCTGCTGAGCAGAAAATATAGGAGCTCTGTTTGCTGCCACTAACACACTAGAAGTCCTATGGGTGCTGCTGAGAAGAAAATATAGGAGCTCTGTGTGATGCCACTAACACACTAGAAGTCCTATGGGTGCTGCTGAGAAGAAAATATAGGAGCTCTGTTTGCTGCCACTAACACACTAGAAGTCCTATGGGTGCTGCTGAGAAGAAAATATAGGAGCTCTGTTTGCTGCCACTAACACACTAGAAGTCCTATGGGTGCTGCTGAGAAGAAAATATAGGAGCTCTGTTTGCTGCCACTAACACACTAGAAGTCCTATGGGTGCTGCTGAGAAGAAAATATAGGAGCTCTGTTTGCTGCCACTAACACACTAGAAGTCCTATGGGTGCTGCTGAGAAGAAAATATAGGAGCTCTGTTTGCTGCCACTAACACACTAGAAGTCCTATGGGTGCTGCTGAGAAGAAAATATAGGAGCTCTGTTTGCTGCCACTAACACACTAGAAGTCCTATGGGTGCTGCTGAGAAGAAAATATAGGAGCTCTGTTTGCTGCCACTAACACACTAGAAGTCCTATGGGTGCTGCTGAGAAGAAAATATAGGAGCTCTGTGTGATGCCACTAACACACTAGAAGTCCTATGGGTGCTGCTGAGAAGAAAATATAGGAGCTCTGTTTGCTGCCACTAACACACTAGAAGTCCTATGGGTGCTGCTGAGAAGAAAATATAGGAGCTCTGTTTGCTGCCACTAACACACTAGAAGTCCTATGGGTGCTGCTGAGAAGAAAATATAGGAGCTCTGTTTGCTGCCACTAACACACTAGAAGTCCTATGGGTGCTGCTGAGAAGAAAATATAGGAGCTCTGTGTGATGCCACTAACACACTAGAAGTCCTATGGGTGCTGCTGAGAAGAAAATATAGGAGCTCTGTTTGCTGCCACTAACACACTAGAAGTCCTATGGGTGCTGCTGAGAAGAAAATATAGGAGCTCTATGTGATGCCACTAACACACTAGAAGTCCTATGGGTGCTGCTGAGAAGAAAATATAGGAGCTCTGTTTGCTGCCACTAACACACTAGAAGTCCTATGGGTGCTGCTGAGAAGAAAATATAGGAGCTCTGTTTGCTGCCACTAACACACTAGAAGTCCTATGGGTGCTGCTGAGAAGAAAATATAGGAGCTCTGTGTGATGCCACTAACACACTAGAAGTCCTATGGGTGCTGCTGAGAAGAAAATATAGGAGCTCTGTTTGCTGCCACTAACACACTAGAAGTCCTATGGGTGCTGCTGAGAAGAAAATATAGGAGCTCTGTGTGATGCCACTAACACACTAGAAGTCCTATGGGTGCTGCTGAGCAGAAAATATAGGAGCTCTGTTTGCTGCCACTAACACACTAGAAGTCCTATGGGTGCTGCTGAGAAGAAAATATAGGAGCTCTGTGTGATGCCACTAACACACTAGAAGTCCTATGGGTGCTGCTGAGAAGAAAATATAGGAGCTCTGTTTGCTGCCACTAACACACTAGAAGTCCTATGGGTGCTGCTGAGAAGAAAATATAGGAGCTCTGTTTGCTGCCACTAACACACTAGAAGTCCTATGGGTGCTGCTGAGAAGAAAATATAGGAGCTCTGTTTGCTGCCACTAACACACTAGAAGTCCTATGGGTGCTGCTGAGAAGAAAATATAGGAGCTCTGTGTGATGCCACTAACACACTAGAAGTCCTATGGGTGCTGCTGAGAAGAAAATATAGGAGCTCTGTTTGCTGCCACTAACACACTAGAAGTCCTATGGGTGCTGCTGAGAAGAAAATATAGGAGCTCTGTTTGCTGCCACTAACACACTAGAAGTCCTATGGGTGCTGCTGAGAAGAAAATATAGGAGCTCTGTTTGCTGCCACTAACACACTAGAAGTCCTATGGGTGCTGCTGAGAAGAAAATATAGGAGCTCTGTGTGATGCCACTAACACACTAGAAGTCCTATGGGTGCTGCTGAGAAGAAAATATAGGAGCTCTGTGTGATGCCACTAACACACTAGAAGTCCTATGGGTGCTGCTGAGAAGAAAATATAGGAGCTCTGTTTGCTGCCACTAACACACTAGAAGTCCTATGGGTGCTGTTGGGGTGCAATGCTGTGCTAACAGCACTGCGGTTGGTACTACTGCAATACTGTACTAACAGTAAGCACGCACCAGACTAATCCCCAGCAGCAGCTAATAACACACTAACTGTGCAATCAGCAGCAATGAACGATCAATGACTTAGGTAGCAATGGTTTAGCAAAGAAATAGCCAATGGTTTAGCAAAGAAGAGCAAATCTTTCAGTATCAAGCAAAGACAGAATCAGCAGACTAATCTCTCCTAAAGCCGGAACTCATGTGACCGGGGCCGATGGCGTGGCGGCCTTTTAAATGGTGGGGCGTGTACTAAAGCCCCTGAGCTGTAATTGGCTACAGGCGTCCTGCCTGTAGCCAATTATTGCTCTCCGAGTTTCGGGCGCTGTGATTGGCCAAGCATGCGGGGTCACAGTGCATGCTTGGCCAATCATCAGCCAGCAATGCACTGCGCCGGCCGCGCCGGCCGCAATGCATTGCGGGGCCGCTCGCATCACACGAATGTGATGCGAACGGCCCAAATAGTTCTGGGCTCGACGAGCGAGCGAACGCCCGATGCTCGATTCGAACATGGGTTCGAATCGAGCACCGGGCCCATCCCTACTTCTTGGATACAGCAAATGGCTTTACTTTTATGGATGATATCTTTATCATGTCTTACAGAATTAGAAACATGAACATGAACAAGGAGCATACAAGTACATACACTTTGAGAGATAACACTTCCTCTAAATACATTACCATAGATACACACTACAGTGCCACCTGCTGGATAGAATAATGCACATAGTACATATTTCACAGTATATATAAGCAGAATCCTGTTGTTCTTCCAACACCCCTTCTTAACAGCATGTGCTTTGTCAAATTACATTCAGCTTCTTCTGGATATAATTATGATGTTCCTTCAAAAAAGGCTTGGTGAGTGCATCAGTAGTCATCTCCTCTGACAGGCAGTATTGAATGTCAATAACACCTTGCTCTTGATTATCCCTCAGTAGGTGATACTTGACATCAATGTGTTTGGTCCTAGGATGGACCCTTTCTGATTTCATAAGCTTTATACAACCCTGGTTGTCTTAAAAAAATGGGAATTGGTTTTAACATGTCCACAAAATGTTAACAAATCCATATCGCTTCTTGACATGCGTGTGCTGCAGCAATGTACTCTGCTTCAGTTGAAGATAGAGCGACAGGTATTTGCTTTCTACTAGATCAACTTATGGTTTCTTACTCATACTGGAAGATTAATCCACTTGTGTATTTGCAGTCTGTGAAGTCACCGGCCCAGTCAGCATCCACATATCTGACCAGTTTTGGATTTGATGTTGCTGGTAACCGTAACTTCATCTGAATTGTTCCTTTGAGGTATTGCATCACTCTCTTGACTGCGTTCCAATCACACTGACAGGGAGCTGCGACTTTCCTGCATAGTATGCCTATTGCTGGGCCTATGTCTGGTCTTGTCACAATGGCAACATATAGCAGCTTACCGATTGCTCTGCGATACATGTCATTGTTTGGAAGCAAGTTTTCTGTTTCATTGCTCCTTAGATAGCCTGGTTCCATAGAAGTTTCCACTTCCTTTGCATCTTGCATATGGAACTGTTCCAAGATTTTGGAGATTTTTTGAGATTGATTGAGAAAATAACTTCCATCTTCTTCTCTCTCTATTTGGATTCCAAGATAGTAGCTATTGTTCCCTAGCTATTTGATTTAAAAAAATTCTTTCAGCTTGTGTACTATCTGTTTATAATCTCCTTCATGTTCAAAACAGGGTAAAATGTCATCAACATAGATAATGATGTATATCCATCTGTCTTCTTGATTCCTGGAGTAGTGACAGGGGTCTGGTTTACTTGAGAATCCCTCTCTGGTAAGTATTTTGTTCACATTCTCATTTCACCTCCTTGCAGATTGCTTAAAACTGTATATGCTCATCTGAAGTTTACACACAAGGTTGTCTCCTTGCTCGAACCCTGGTGGTTGCTCCATGTAGAGATATTCTTTAATGGCTCCATATAGGAAAGCAGTTTTAACGTCTAGGTGTTTCACTTGCATGCACTTCTTGGCTGAAATGCTAAGAAGCGATCTGATGGTTGAGTGTTTTACGACGGGAGTGAATATTTCATCGTAATCTTCACCAAATTTCTGGGAGTAACCCTTGGCAACTAGTCTGGCTTTTTATTTGTGGATATTCCCTTCTGCGTCTGACGTTACTTTGAAAGTCCACTTACTTTCTATAGTTTTGCGGTTAGGAAGGAGCTCTGTCAGTGTCCAGGTTTTATTTTCTTGCAGTGACTTTAAAGCGGAGGTCCACCCACCGCTGCAAAAATTAAAAGCCAGCAGCTACACATACTACAGCTGCTGATTTTTAATAATAGGATACTTACCTGTCCTGGCAGTGAAGAGAACCTGGCAGTGAAGCCTAACGGCTTCACGCCCAGAACCCTACTGCACATGCGCGAGGCACCCAGGAGTAGTGTGAAAGACAGGTATCCTGCCCCCCCCCCCCCAGAGGGAGGGAGGAGTACAACGAGCAATAGTTCCACTTTTGGGTGGAACTCCGCTTTAAATCTTTTTCTGCCACCTTTCTCCATTTATTGGCTTCATGTTTTGTCAGTTTTTCTATGTCTTCCCAGGATGTTGGTTCAAGTACGCTGTGTGTTTTAACAGTGTATGACAGCTTTCGGGGTGGTATCCCCTTTATATTCAGAGTGGATCTTCTGACTTCAGTCAGTTCAGCAAGATCTGGGGGGGGAACTTGATTTAGGCATTGTGAGTTCCACCTCTTGTTCTGAATCCTGCACAGGTTCGCTTTGGTCGACCTTTTCTTTTGGTTTGCTTGGCATATTCACTTCGCAGCTTTCAGAAATTGGTGTTTCTGATTGTAGCATAAATGTAAGCGTAGGATGGTTTTGCCTTAGCGAGATGTGCTGTGATCTGTAGAAGTAGTATACTCATAGATAGTTTAATTCTGGGTTATTAAAGATATAGTATTTAGTATCAGTCATACACATATGTACTTTCATTAGCATTTGTAAAGGACAGAGCCAGCTCCAAGAAAGAGTTGACAACTAGATGCCAATA
This sequence comes from Rana muscosa, assembly GCA_029206835.1. Classification (NCBI taxonomy): domain Eukaryota; kingdom Metazoa; phylum Chordata; class Amphibia; order Anura; family Ranidae; genus Rana; species Rana muscosa. The sequence continues at coordinate 295,640,272 of CM055116.1, forward strand.
AAAGTTCAAATATGAGTAAACATATATTGCCACCTTTCTGAAGCCTTTAAATAAAGTCCTAGCCAGTGTGGCTACAAGGATTCACAGGGGACATTCAGAAGGCCCCAGAAGGTCTGCAAACTTTGATTGGTTTAACAGATCTAAGGAACCTATTTTATCTCTCATAAAAACTAAAATATTAGTGGCAGAGAGATGAAAATAATTCCTTTTGATCGTACACGTGATGGGTTACGTGTACATGTAACTTTGTATTTTTAGCATGTGTGGAATCCTAGAGAACCACACAAAACCGTTATATACGGCGCCTGATTGTGGCAGGCAGGCAGTGATTGGTACTGTCACGATCGGACTGATGCGTTAGTGTCGGAAATCCTATCCATGACCCAGCGATCAGTGCTGTTTTGGGCCAATTCGACTCTGGTCATTTCCGAACGGAAAACATCACGTGGGCTGAGACAGGAACACCCCCCAGGTTTGTTAAAAAAAAATTAATGCTTCCATCACATATGTTTTCTGCACGCAGAATATAGATGGAGAACTAACAGTTTGTCTGAGCCTACCTTAAAAAAGAACTTCTGCAAAGTAGTCACTGACTGCTTAGCAAGCAACAACTGTTTGAAACAATAAACATTAGTAATAGTTAAATAGTACAGTAAATCATGTACAATATAGTGTATATAGTACAGGAGTCCGTAAGGTACAAATATCAGGGGTGTGTAATGCGAAGAGTGCAGGGGTCAGGAGTATGTAATGTAAAAATCCCCCCTGCTAAAGCCCTCCCACCACAAACTCACCCCCCCATCCCCCTTCTCCCCTCCCACCACAAATCCTCCCCTCCAAAATCCCCCTTCCCAACACAAATTCTCTTCCTCCACAAACCAAATATCTCCTCCCTACACAAATACCCTTCCCCCCATCACAAATCCTCAATACAACACAAATCCTTTCACCCACCAAAATACCCACCTCCTGCACAATTTTTTTCCCTTAGAGAACACTCTGCTGGGCTGATGCACAATATGTAAGCAGCTGTAATAGACTGCCGTTTCAGTGGGAGAAACCAGGCAGTTTTTTTTTGTTTGTTTCAAAGACAAACCAGAAATATCCTATAAATGTGTTCAACAGTACTTATGCAATTTAAGAGGGAGAGGCCAAGCAGGTTTTAATGTATAAATCAATATTAGAGTGTATTTGTTTTACAGATTTTTTTTTGTTTAATTTTTATTTATTTTTTCTTTGAAAGGGGACCAGAGGTCCCCAGGGGCCCGGAGTTCCCCAGGGCCCCAAATGCCAACCCCCCTTTTTTTATTTATTTTTTTATAAAAAAATAAATATTATTTTTTTTTTTAATTAAATTTTCTTTTTATTTATTTATTTAATTTAATGTATTTATTTATTTATTTTGTAAGGGGCCAAGAGGTCCCCAGGGCCCCGAACGGAAACCTCCCTTTTTTAATTTATTTTTTATAATTTTTTTATTATTCATTTTTTTATTTATTTTTTTATTTTATTTTATTATTATTATTTTGTAAGGGGCCCAGAGGTCCCCAGAGGCCCGGAGGTCCCCAGGGCCCCGGATGGAAACCTCCCTTTTTTTTTTATAATTTATTTTTAATTTTTTTGTAAGGGGCCCAGAGGTCCCTAGAGGCCCAGAGGTCCCCAGGGCCCTGGATGGCAACCCCCTTCTTTTTGTTTGTTTGTTCTTCTGTTTTTTTTGTGTTCATCTGCACCCAAACCCCCTGCTTCTCAATTCGTGGTTCTCCTCGGCTCCAGGGGGCCCATGCCTGAAGCTGTGTAAGGGGCCCCAAAATTCCTGATGGCGGCCCTGTGTACCCCACTCATCTGTTTTTGTTACTGTTAGTGATGCACCGAAATTTCGTCAGCCGAAAAGTGGGTTTTCAGCGTTGTGCTGAAAGAAAAAAAAAGTGCCGATAATGACTGCCGAAAACGCCTGTTATTTTGCCGTGATTTTGCCACGATTTTACCTTGCTTATGGTGTGTTTTCCATAGGTCACGTGACTTTAAAAAACACAGGTGCATTTTTGATGTGTTCTTGCTGCGTTTTCAATGCATTTCAATGGGGAGGTGCGTTTTTCGTGCGGTATGCCAAATATGCACCAAAACTGCAGCAAGCAGGATTTTCAACACTGCTTCAAAAGGTGCCTATATCGGTCAACAATACATTCATATTAATTTAAATTCATGATATTAATTAAAAAGTAGAATATAATTCAATTAATTATAAAAATATATATCTTTTTTTTTTTAAACGTTAATTTAGGATTCAGCAAAGTGCATCCTGCATTTTCGGTTTTAGTTTCGGCACTGAAATTTTTATTTCGGTGCACCACTAGTTACTATTTATAGTCCACCCAAGTCTCGTAGAGCTTTCTTAGGTGAATTTGATGATTTTCTTAAATTTTTATGCCTTAGTTTTAAGAGAATCCTTATACTTGGGAATTTTAATATAAACACTGACTTATGCCTCGTACACACGCCCGGGTTTTCCGACGGGAAAAAGTCCGACAGGAATTCCGACGGGGAAAAAGAGAGCTGGTTCTCTTTTAATTTGCCGGCCGGTTTGGCAGTTTTCCTGTTGGAAAAACTGCGAGGGAGCATACACACGGCCGGTATTCCCGGCCAAAAGCTCTCCTCGCAGTTTTCCCGTCGGAAAACCCGGTCGTGTGTATGGGGCATTAGAGTCTTCCAGTTTAGCTAAAGATCTTTTGGCTTTACTGGAATGTTTTGACCTAACTCAATTTGTTTGCACCCCCACGCACATCAAAAGACACACCCTGGACCTTATCATTGTTAATCTACTTTCTTAGATTTTTTTCCTCAAAAATTTACTAAATAAGGCATCACATTCTCACCACAGCATACATTTCTTCCACATCACTTCCTGATCCACCCAGTTTTAATGGTTCTTCTCTCTCCCACTTCTCGCTACTTGACTCTGCACTGCTGATTAAATTGGTCTCTAATTTGAAATCCTTCACCAGCTTACTTGATCCTATTTCCACCCATTTATTTAAATCATGCATTAGTTCTCTGTGCCCCAATATTCTTAACATCGTAAATTTCTCCCTTAGCACCAGTTTTGTACCAACAATCCTAAAACTGCCACCATCACCCCAGTATCAACAAAAAAAACAACATGGCTCTGAATAATTTAAACAACTTGCCCAATGTCTAACTTACCCTTCCTTGCCAAGATCCTTGAGTGGGTTGGGATGTCTCAGCTACATAACCACCTGACCCTAAATAACCTATTTGAATCCCTCCAATCTGGTTTTCAGCAACTGAACAGCACAGAAACTGCCTTGGTCAAAGTCACTAAGGACCTTCTGTTAGTTTCGGGTTTCGGGTTCCGGCTCACTAACTATTCTTATTCTGCTGGATCTTAGTTTTGCCTTTGATACTGTAGACCACAATCTTTTACTCTCTCGCCTTGAAACCATATTTGGAGTCTCAAGCCTCGTACACACGACCGAGTTTCTCGTCGTAAAAAACACGTACGACGGCACTATAAAGGGGAAGATCTTTTTTCTTGGCGCCACCCCTTGGGCTGCTTTTGCTGATCTCGTGTTACCGCGTGTGAAGTAAAAGTTTGGGAAGAGACGATTCGCGCTTTTCAGTCTTCGTACTTTTCAGATCGTTTTCTGCGGTTCAGTTTGTGCTTGTGGGTTTGTATCTTGACTTTCAGGGCGTCTAGGCAAGTCGTATCTGTTTTACAGTGCGTTCTTGCCTGTTCGTTTCTGCTTTTCAGTTCGTTATTCATAGGCCTTGCTGTTCTAAAGTGCGTTCTAATCTGTACGTTCTGATAAGACGACCGTTTCTTATTAGCCATGTCGCCTGGACGTTCTCGTCGTCGAGTTCGTGCTGTGCGTGCGCTTGGTGTTGGTCTGCTTGTTTTGGACCAAGACCAGTCCATGAATGGTGTGAGGAGGAGTTCATGGACCAAGAATTGGTTGCTCCAGCGGGACCAATTCTGCCATATGCCTCTGCTGCGGGAGATCGTCGAGAATAATCCTGAGGACTACAGGAATTTTCTGCGGATGTCTGACCCCGTTTTTCAGGAACTGTTGGCTTTGGTGTCCCCCTATATTACCAGGCAGGACACCGTTATGCGGGAAGCCATCAGTGCTGAGCAGAGGCTCATCACCACGTTACGTTACCTGGCGACAGGGAGAAGTCTTCAGGACTTGAAGTTCACCACAGGCATCTCCCCCCAGGCTCTGGGCCTCATAATCCCAGACACCTGTTCTGCTATTATACAAGTCCTGCAGGAGGACTATATTAGGGTAAGTTTTCTCCATTAACATCACATTTTATGTATTACATGTATGCTAATGTATTGTATTTCTTTCATCCTTCCCTAATTACCATGATTGTAATATGCTGAGAATGTCCCCTTTGTCCCCATGCATGCTGGAAGCTTTAGATTGCCCCTTTTTTCTCCTCCATAAATATTTCCCTTCACTAACTTTTCCAGCAGGGGCGCCTGTTGCTCCAAATGTTTGGGGGTCCCACCCCAATTTATGAACTAAACTTCCTCCTTTTTTGCTCAGGTGCCTATTAAACGCCCCCAGTTGTCCCCTCTAATGCAGCCATTTGGTTCCCTCCAATGCAGCCATTTTGTTCCCTCCAATGCAGCCATTTTGTTCCCTCCAATGCAGCCATTTTCCCCCCAGCCCTGCACTTACCTTCTTGTGGTCAGCGCCATCCTTCTTCTGTCCTTGATGTCTTCTCCTTCCCTTGATGTTGCATCAGCCAATCATGTTACCATTAAACAGACTTGGTGAACATGATTGGCAGAGCAGCCTGCCAGTGTTTCCCCAAGGAATGCCCCCCCCCTGCGTCCCCTATTTTACTTTTCGGAAGCCAATTACATCCCTCAGGTTGTAATGTGCAAGACTATTTTACTACCTGTTTCTGCTATGCAATTTGAACCCCCTAAATGCCGCAATTATTCATATGTCGGTCGCTAAACAAGAGGCCATCCACCTGAATAGTGGGCGGCATAGACAATACATAGGTTAATGCAATGCATGAACCTATGTATTGTTCTGAGTGATGGGCACAGGAGAGAGGGGGCAGTGCTCCAGCGCCCACTCTGGACGCACCGCCACTGCAATGCTATCCTGTGGCCAAACACATTTCCCCCCCCAAAATAATTTAGTAATGGCCCATCAGAGGGGGTGATGAATCTGATAAATGAGCCTTCCCTTATACTTATTTTAAACACCTTAATAAACGTAGAATTTGATTGATGTTGGCCTTGATTTTTTTTTAATCAAATTTCCTTGTAATGTCTGACTTTGGTATTCTAATATTATTTCATCTTGTTTCACTGCACAGCTTCCTTCCACGCCACAGGAATGGCAGACTGTGGCATCGGAGTTTGCCACGCGGTGGGACTTCCCCAACTGCGGTGGTGCCATAGACGGGAAGCACGTCCGCATCGTGCCGCCACCCCGTTCTGGGTCCTACTACTACAATTACAAGGGGTTTCATAGCATTGTGCTGATGGCGGTGGTGTCAGCACGGTATGAATTCCTCTATGTTGATGTAGGGAAGAATGGCCGGATGTCCGATGGGGGATCCTTCATCCAGACGGAGTTTGCCCTCCGTCTCCAGAGTGACGACCTTGCATTGCCACCGGATGCAGGGAATATTGAAGGACTCCCCTTTGTTTTCTTGGCTGATGAAGCCTTCGGACTCGGACGGCATCTTATGAGGCCATTTCCACAGAGGACCCTGACCCCAGAGAAGAGGGTGTTCAATTACCGGCTGGCCAGGGGCCGAAGAGTTGTCGAAAATGCCTTTGGCATAATGGCCAGCCGGTTCCGCCTTTTTATGACTTCAATACACTTGGCGGACTACAAAATAAACTATGTTGTATTATGCTGCTGTGTGCTACACAACTTTCTGAGCCAAAAATCAAATTCCTATATGGCCTCAGTTTTGCCAGAGGCTGGACTTTCCCCTGCAAATCCCCTGCCGGGCCTGGAATCTGCCCGTCCTGGCTTGCCCTCCCAAAATGCCCGTGAGGTTCGGGACAAATACATGGAGTATTTCACGGGTAGGGGGGCAATTCCTATGCCAGCCTATGTCTAAGGATCCCAATAAAAAGCTTGTTTAAACCTTTAATTATTTGTTCTTTCCTGTCTCCTAGTTTGTCTTTGTGCATTTGTAGTGCCAAGTGTATTTTACTTTAGTAAATAACAACCATTTCACTATGTAACCTTACAAAATAACCAAATAAGCTTAGAGGGTATTATAAAAAGAAGCTACACGTTGTTTGTGGTCAAATATTTTACTCTGTGCACATTCTCACTATTTTTAGTTTTGTCTGTTTTTTTGGGTTGGCCTGGCCCCAACCCAGCAATTTTTTGCTTATGAAAATACAAAAATAACAGTTGCATTCCAAAAAATTACAACATTGGATACCTCTGAGCAATCTGAGACATTCACTTACACAAACTATGTCTCTATGTGCCCGTCCTAATATGGGGTCCTGCCACCCCTTGCCCAGGCAAAAATTGAATATGCACACATTTGGGATTTTTTACATCTATGAAGTTTACAATCCTGATCCCTATTGTCAACATGTGCTATCTGCCATCAGGGGTGATCAATGGACGTGTTTTGGGGGTGCAACCCCTTCCTCAGTTCACCGACTTTAGATACGAGGAAGGGGTTGCACCCACAAAAGACGTACATGGATATCCCCTGATGGCAGATAGCACATGTTGACACACTGTGTGCAGATTCAATTTTTGGCTGGTTTGATTGTCCAAAAAATTCGAATAGTTGCAAAAACAAATGTATTTGGATGGCTTATTGAATTCTCCCCAAAATATCGAGAATGTCTTTAAATGTTTGTTCCATCACATGGATTCTTTGTTTAATAAGGTCCAGTTCCGTGCTACATTCCATCACTTGCTGGATGAGGCGGAGGGCACTGTCAGCAGAGAACCGTGTACTATCCTTCACAACATTTATATCCCCTAAAAACAAAAAACAAAAGGTATTATAACTCTGCAGGCCTACATCTCTTACCTGAAGCTGTGGTGACAGATACTGACCTGTTGTGGTGACCATATCCACAACGTCATCCACCTCTCCTTCCTGCACTTCTCCTTCCTCCACCTCAACTTCCTGCACATCTTTCGGTTGTGGGTCTTTGGGAGTTTGGGGTTGCTTGGAAGTTGTGGGGTGCATGTGCTCCCTGGAGTGTCCTCCTCCCAGTCTTCTCTCCCCTATGAGAAGCAAACAAAAGGTCAATTTATCACACTGTAAATCTCAATGTTAAAATAAAAACAGGCTAAATTGATTGGAAGTGTGGTACAAGTGTGTGTTTGGGTGGAATTTAAAGAAGAATGCATTATTTATGACCAAGAATATGCTTAGTATTCACCTTTGGATGTAATTTATTTGACATGGAGGCACCACAAAAATTCTCGTATGCACCTGTGTGGGACACTCAAAAAAGGCGGGTCTGGTGGCCCACACTATAGTGCTCCAAAGTACAGTGTCCTCTCCTTTACACTGATAAAAGTTTGCATTTCATTCTCTTTACAAACACATCATCTAGACGAAAAAATACGCCACAATTTTGGAGCAAAAATGGCAGATGTATAATTACTTTTGTGGCTCTAAAACAAGCCAAAACCGCGGATAGTGGCCGAACGAAGTGTCGGTAACGTAACGAACGATTACTGTGCCCAACCAAGTTCAAAATATTACATTTTGGAAGCGAGTCCAATATGAGAAACCAAAATAAAGAGCAACATGTCAGTTTAGAAAAAGATTAATATCAGAAAAGTCTACATTTTACTTACTTTTAGCGAGCATTCTCTTTATGCTCCTCAACTGCTCTGGCTCCCTCAGTTTGAGGTCTGACCACCTCTTTCTGAGCTGCTCATTTGAGTGTTTCACCCCGAAATTCGCCTTCAGACTCTTCACGACTTTAGTGAGGATTTTGGCCTTCCTTCTATTTGGTTTGCTATACGGCCCATGCTTGGCATCATAATCAGCCTTGAGCAAGATGTCCACCATCTCCGCCATCTCCGCAAAAGACATATTCGATGCCTTGAATCTCCTCCTTGATCGTGACGTTTCCTCGGTCTCCGGGCTTGTCTCCTCCTCGTTAGTTGCGGAATTATCAGACACCTGCTGTAACTCCGCCATATCTGTCTGCGCGCCGAAAGAGAAGGGGCGGGGAAAAGATGTTAGTTAGAACGTCATGGGCGGGCGACGTGTGCGGAGCGACGTGTTCGTATTTTGACGCATGTGTGGTGTGTATATAGCAAACACACATGTGACTATAGTACGTTCGGTGTGCGGAGAGAGGAGTTCAAGTGACGGACGTGCGAACGAAGGTATGTGATTTTGTGACTTGTACAAATTGTTGGCCTATACTGTCTTGAGAATGTTGGAGGATATATATGGTGACTAGCATGTTAAGGAGGTTAGACTGTTTGCCTCACATTAGTTATATATAATTTATTTAACTTGCAGATACAATATGAATGTCTTTATAAGCGACAAGGATTTCCTGGCGGAATTTATTGACCGGGTAAGGGAGCTGCCCGCTCTGTGGGAGACGAAAAACCCCATCCACAAAAAAAGAGGGGTGAGAAAAGCAGCGCTGGAGAAGCTGCTCCCATTTGTGCATACCAAGGTGCCCACAGCCACAGCAAAACAAGTGGACACTAAAATTGGGAGCTTGAGAGGTACCTACAGGACTGAACGCTCTAAGGTGCTGGCTTCTCAGAGGTCAAGAGCAGCAGCAGATGATGTGTATGTCCCGATTTTGTGGTACTACAACAGGATGTCCTTCCTGGATGACCACATTGAGACAAGGCCATCACTCTCCACTCTTCCCCCCAGACTTCCCTGCAGCCAACCTGAGCCTTCTCTGGAGCAAGAGGAGGCAGCCATCCTGGATGATCCTGATTTGGCCATCTGGAGCCAGGTATAGTATTTTTCGAAAATGTATTGGGATAAACTTAATGTTTGACAAATATGTCAAGATGACAAACATAAACTATTTTGGATTGCACAAGTGAAATCAAGATCTGTAGACATTATTCTGCACTTAATTGGGTGCTTAATAGTCAATCTGATGTAGTGGTAAATTTAAAGCAAGGATTTATGGATTTACATTCTAATTGCTTCAATCAGGATTACAAAGTTTGATGCAAAGATTAAACGAACATATTAAACTATGTCCCTTTTTCATACACAGGATGAAATCAGCCAGGAGGAGGGTCTGGAAACTGTCAGGCAGGAGGAGGAAGGGCCCAGTGGCAGCCAGGAGGTGGCAGGGCCCAGTGGCAGACAGGAGGTGGCAGGGCCCAGTGGCAGCCAGGAGGTGGCAGGGCCCAGTGGCAGACAGGAGGTGGCAGGGCCCAGTGGCAGACAGGAGGTGGCAGGGCAAAGGAGAAGCACCAGATCCCAGGTGCCTCCCATCCGGCTTCACAAAAGAGGCAGGAGGGACAGGAGCACGAGTGAGGCAGCATTGGCCCTTATTCGTGAGGCCCATGCCACCCTCCAGGAGCCCACATCCCCTGAAGAGGCCATTGCCGGCCTAGTGGAGGCTAAGTTCAAGGTGATGAGCATGGAGCAACGCCTCCTATGCGAGCCCCTGCTCATCACCTTGCTCAACAAGGGGGTGATGGAGAAAATTACCCCCAATACCGCCATATGTGAGGTGGCACAACTGACCCAACCTCAACCTCCACCTCCCACTTCTTCTTCTGCCCCACCCCCTTCTGCTACACCTCCACCTTCTTCTTCTGCCCCACCCCCTTCTGTTACACCTCCCCTTCTTCTTCTGCCCCACCCCCTTCTGCTACACCTCCCCCTTCTTCTTCTGCCCCACCCCCTTCTGCTACACCTCCACCTTCTTCTTCTGCCCCACCCCCTTCTTCTACACCTCCACCTTCTTCTTCTGCCCCACCCCCTTCTGCTACACCTCCACCTTCTTCTTCTGCCCCACCCCCTTCTGCTACATCTCCTCCTCCTCCTCCTGACAGGAGTACCCCTCCAGTGGGCCAGCCTCCAGCCAAACAAAGAAGGAAGGCTGCAGGGAAGGCTTCAGGGAAGATTGCAGGGAAGGTTGCCAGGAAGAAGAGGAAGTGATGGCCTTGCTTCATTGTGGTCGGACAGAAGGCAGCCTGTTGTAGTACCACACACTTGGGACATATATCTCACCTGCTGCTGTTCCTGACCTCTGGGAGGCCAGCATCAGATTGTGTTCAGAAATGTTGGCCTTCTCAAGCTCTCAATTTTAGTGTACACACAGGGTTGCTGTGTGCTCTGGGGTCCCTGGGATGCACAAATGGCAGCAGGTTCTCCAGCGCTGCCTTCTCTTTATTTTATTTTTAAACATGAATAAATGTGATTTTTGTTTACGTTCATACTTGACTATGTGTATTTGTAAAAATTAAAAATCTAGCTTTGGAGTAAGCAGATACATTTGACTGACAAAAAAAGGGACAGATAACAACCCCCCAAAAGAATAACTAAATCTGATTATCAAAAAAACATGGTGGGAAATTTAACTAATATAGAGTCCAAAATTAAATGGGAGATCACTACCAAAACATTGCGAAATTATAATTAACATAATTTTTAAAAATATTACCATTTAAATTATTCCTAAAAACTTGCACGATATAATACACATAAATCTTCTTAAGAGCAGCATGAAAAAGGTTAAAAAATAAGTCATAACTCTGTGTGAGTATCAGCAGCAAAAGAAGGTCACTCGTTTTGATTAATGTAACATTCTAACGAAGATTTCAATGCAGAACATTTAAACGATGCAATATTTTTGAGCGTGACGAATGTGCTCTCTCCATTACGAAGGCTTGTTTTACCAGAAGATGCGCTCCCGTCTCATAGTTGCTTGTGAGCATGCGCGCTTTTGGAAGAGTCGTAAAAGCATACACACGAACCATTTTCTCGTCACAAAACAGCCCGACGAGAAACACGATGAGGAAATCTGGAATCCTGACGAGAAAATAGAGAGCAGGTTCTCTATTTTCTCGTCGAGATTATCGGCAATTTTCTCGTCGTAAAACCATACACACGAACGTTTTTCTCGACAAAAAAGCTCTCGCGGCACATTTCTTGCCGGTTTTGGACGAGAAACTCGGTCGTGTGTACGAGGCCTCAGAATTGGCTCTGAAATTGATTAAGTCATATCTTACTGATCGCTGTCACTTTGTTTCTCTTATGCCGCGTACACACGATCATTATTCACGGCGGTTTAAAAACCGCCGTGAATAATGAAATTTTAAACGAGGGAACAGCTTGTTCCCCACACACGGTCATTTTTCTCGTCATTTTTTAAAATGACGAGAAAAACGATCGTCTATGGGCTCCGCGGCAGTGTTTCCCTATGGGAAACACTGCCGCGGAAGAAATGTCAGGAAAAACGACGAGAAAAATTAGAACATGTTCTAATTTTTCTCATCGTGATTAATGCCGTTTTTCCCGTCGGGAAAAACAGCAAAAAGCCCACAGACGATCGTTTTTCTCGTCCAAAGGAAAAAATTTCATTTTTCCAGACGGGAAAAATGATCGTGTGTACGCGGCATTAGAGTATTCCAGTCTGAAGTTGGTCCCATCAAGTTCAGTTTCCCTCAGGGCTCAATCCTGGGTTCCTCACTTTTTAGCATTTACATGCATCCATTTGGCCAACTGCTTAGATCTCATGGACTCAATTATTACTTCTATGCTGATGGCACTCAGATATACAGTACAGCCACACTAAACTGGATTCTACTTTGGCTGATTTTCTCCTATCTAACTGTATTTGTGATATCAAAACTTGGTTGGCCCATAATTTCCTTTAATTAAACTGTGACAAGACTGAAGTCATGCTTTTTGGCACCCCCATCAATCTTATAAGGACAGTCCTGATAGCTTATCCATAGATGGCCCTGTACTTGAGCTTCAGTCTAAATTGAAAAATTTAGGGGTGATATTTGATGCCAGTCTAACCTTTGATCCACATGTAAAAAATGTTGTCAGAACATCTTTTTTCCACTTGAGAAACTTTGCTCGACTGCATCCTACTGTAGCTGAATAGCTGATCCATACATTTGTGTTCTCCCGACTCAACTACTGCAATGCGCTACTCGTTGGTGTATCTAAATCCACTATTAATCGACAACAATATGTACAAAATTTTGCAGCCAGACTAGGTCCGGTACAAGTGATAATTTTATCCGTATCCTGGGGTCCTTTCACTTGCTACCCATCAGGTTTTGCATAGACTTTAAGATCCCCTTGCTCACCTATAAGGCTCTTCATTGCTTATCACCCCATTATCTGTCTGAACTTTTATCCACTTACTACCCCTCCCCTCGCAACCTCTGCTCCTCAAATTCTGGTCTTCTGTGTATCCCCTCTACTCACCTACAATTGATGACTCAAGACAAAGCCCTTGCCTATTATGCACCAAAATTCTGGAACATCAGAGAGTCATCTTCTCTAAACCCATTGAAATCAAACCTAGGCTTCACTTTAAGAGAAATAGACCAGGCAGATTTTTTTGGATTTTTTTTAAGGCAGGTTTTATAACGACATACAATTTAGTGTTTTTTCAAAAGCAAAAGCCAAAAATATTGTAGACTTTACAGTATGTAAGCAGTTTTACTAGGCCACAGTTAAAGATGGAGAGTCCAGGCAGGTTTTAATTAAGAAATCAGAATTTGAGTGTATTATTTCACAGAAATATAGGCATATTATACAGACTCAATGTTCACTATGTAAGTGGTTTTAGCAGACCACGGTTTAAGAGGGAGAAACCAGGCAGGATTCAATCAAGAAATCAAAATTGGAGTGTTTTATTTAATTTGTTGTGTCTTCAAACTCTTCACTCATATTAACACTTCTGGATGTGTTTAATACCTGTTCCATCTGTCATACATTGATTCCTTCGGCTGTCTTCTTTGTTGCTGCAGGACATATGAAGCTGCAAGAGGAATCACAGTGTGTGGTGAAGAAAGCAAGTATTCCACATGCCCAGAAGTGTCATGATACCTTTATTTGTGGGAATCGGCAAAGCATTGAAGTTCAACGACACAGGCTGCTGGAAAATTAAGTGTACAGCCTCTTCTTTTATAGCAGGGATTGTGTTTAGTTTGGAGCATAAACAAAACATGGTCATTTTAAAGGTACCCTCCAAAATTAATCCTAACAATGCTTGAATACTTGCGTAAAATGTTGATAATATCTATTTCACACCAAGGATTGATCTTGCTCATGAAAGATTCCTGCAGTTTAACACTATCAAAAAGTTATATCACATCGGCTGTTCGACCGTACGTCGAATTTCAAACATTATGGACCGTTCGTGCCAAATTCGAGTGGCGCGTTACGGCCCATAATTCACTGCGGCATCGCAGTGCATTGCTGGCTGATGATTGGCCAAGCATGCACTATGACCCGCATGCTTTGGCCAATCACAGCGCGGTAAGAATGGAGAGCCATAATTGGCCAAAGCCAGGGTGGCTTTGGCCAATTAAGTCTCAGGGGGTTTAGTACACGCCCCACACTATATAAGGCTGCCTGCGTGGCAGTCTTGTGTAGTGTGTTGCGGCGGGGGTGAAAGAAAGACAGAGAGAGAGAGAGAGAGAGAGAGATAGTGTCATTTCATTTGAGTTAGATAGAGCAGGCAGGTGAGGCAGTTAGCTGCAGTTACAGTGTGTAAAGGATATCTATGCATCCCAGGTGTTGTGTATATATATATGTATTCAGTTTAGCTAGATCCATTCCAGTTATTCTCTTCCTAATATACTGACAGGCAGGCAGGTGATTGTGGTAGCTGCAGTATTTTCAGTTAGTGTACTGTGTCCTTTGCACAGTGTGCACCTAAAGCTACCTGAATACAATTGCTGGTGTTCTCATACTAATACCACAGGCAGGGAGCTGCAGTATTTTCAGTTAGTGTACTGTGTCCTTTGCACAGTGTGCACCTAAAGCTACCTGAATACAATTGCTGGTGTTCTCATACTAATACCACAGGCAGGGAGCTGCAAGTATTGTTAGTTAGTGTACTGTGTCCTTTGCACAGTGTGCACCTAAAGCTACCTGAATACAATTGCCGGTGTTCTCATACTAATACCACAGGCAGGGAGCTGCAAGTATTGTTAGTTAGTGTACTGTGTCCTTTGCACAGTGTGCACCTAAAGCTACAGAATACAATTGCTGATGTTCTCATACTAATACCACAGGCAGGGAGCTGCAAATATTTCCAGGTAGTGTACTGTGTCCTTTGCACAATGTGCACCTAAAGCTACCTGAATACAATTGCTGGTGTTCTCTTACTAATAATACTACAGGCAGGCAGTTGATTCTGCTAGCTGCAGTATAATCAGTATATATATATACATCCCAGCTTTGTGCAGCTACATCTCACTGCAGGCCATTAGTATGTCTGGAAGGACAACAAGGAGAGGCAGACAGTCACAAGCGAATAAAAGAGGGCAAGAAGGCTCTGTGTCTAGAGGCTGGTCGTGGACACGGTGCATCCTCATCAGCACGTGGCCGTGGAACATGCTTGTCCTTTTTTTCGGCAGATGGCCGTTTTGAGCCGCAACATGCCGAAGACTTGGTAGAGTGGATGACCAAGCCGTCCTCATCCTCCTCATCCTCTCTCATCCAGGCTCAGGGTACTTTTTCTGGCAAAGCAGCTGCCAAAACGGCCTCTTCCCTCGGCTCAATAACATCAGTCACTCCTTCCCTAGCCCCACCATGTCCTCCTGAGGAGTCCCCCGAACTGTTTGACCACAGTTTTGGGTACATGCTGCAGGAGGATGCGCTGCGTTTTGAAGGCTCCGATGATAGTACCCAACTAGAGGAAGGCAGTAACGTGAGCCCAGAGAGAGGAGGTGCCCAAGAAGGACAGCAATCTGGCAGTCATGTTCCCCCAGCTGCAGCATACTACCAGGTAGACATGTGCATTCGTTTTCGTCCAAATGCATTTTCGTCCGAATTTCAGGTATTTTCGTTATCGTTTTAACAAACGAAAACGAAAGCAAAGAATCCGAAAACCGAAAGATCCGACATAAACTTTATTTTCGTTTTCGTTGCAATAACAGTTCGATATAGATAGGAGATTCGACGTGACGCTGACAATAACAATCTGTGTCTATCGAACCTGTGGTCGAATGTGCCTAACCTTAACTCTATTAGTCCAAGATTATTCTACATAGAGAGAAAAGATTCAACATAGAGAGAAAAGATTTGACATTATAGAGATAAAAGATTTGACATAGAGAGAAAAGATCATTGCTGGAATTGGGTGGGGAAAGTAAAATAAAAATAATGATGATGATGAATGTTATTGGCTGATTGTAACCAAAGAGGAGGAGCAGTAAAATAGCTAGAACTAACTTGACAATTCAACATGAACGACGAAGATTCGACAAAGCATCGAAAAACATACAAACGTCGAATCTGTCATTGAAGGCTTATGGTGTCTGTCGAAAGTTAGAAGATTCAACGGTGCAATCGTATATTTCCAGTCAAATGCATCCGCCCATAGGCTATAGAAGAATTCTAATGTTGGTTGACTTGTAATAGTAATTAATAAATATAATTATTACTAGTCATACAACATTAGAATTCTACTATAGCTTGTAGGCGGAACATTCGACCGGAAATGTATGATTGCAGCGTCGTACAGTTTCGCTGCTCCGTCAAATCTTCTTTGAACATTCGACAGACACCATAAGCCTTCAATGACAGATTCAACCTTAATTGATTCAGATTTTCGGACGAATGCAATTTCTAACGAAAAACTACATAAATAAAAATGAATTTGGGGAGTAACTAAATAAATTTATTTTTCGGACGAAAACGAAATTCCAAAATGAAATATTTCAGTGTGCACATGTCTACTACCAGGTTTGCTACAGTGATGAGGAGGGAGAGGATGATGAGGTCACGGACTCTACGTGGGTGCCTGATAGGAGAGAGGAGGAGGAGGAGGCACATCTCCAACGAGGCAGGATGCCCTCCAGGGGCCAGCTTAAGGGCAGCACACCGACAGCATCACACCGCAGAGCTCTGCATGTGCAGGGCGCTGCTGTCTCTGTGCGTTATTCCAAAAGTTCTTTGGTGTGGGCTTTTTTTGAGAGGAGTGCATCAGATCGCAGCGCTGCTGTTTGCAACATACTGTATGTCTCAGGCGTATCTCGCATGGCCAAAACATCACCCGCTTGGGCACCACATGCTTGATCAGACATATGTCGACCTGCCATGCAGTTCGTTGGCAAGCATACCTGAAAGACCCACACCAAAGAACAAAGTGGACCTCTCCTTGCTCCTCATCAGCTGGGATCTCCAACCCCACTATACCTTCAGTCCTCTCTGAAACCTGCACTGAGAGGAATGAAGGTGTAGAATTAGGTGTGTCACAGCCAAGTACTTGCAGGCAATCTGCTATCGGTACACCAACATCAGATTGTACCAGGCAAATTTCCCTGCCCCAGCTGCTGCACTGCTGAAAGAAGTTCGCTCCCAGCCATCCACATGCCCAGCGGTTGAATGCTAGCTTGGCTAAATTGCGAGCACTTCAACTGCTGCCTTTTCAGTTGGTAGACTCTGCCCCCTTCCGTGAGTTTGTGGAATGTGCGGTTCCTCAGTGGCAGGTTCCCAACCGCCACTTTTTCTCATGGAAGGCGATTCCGGCTCTCTACTGGCATGTGGAAGGCAATGTCTTGGCCTCGCTGGACAGGGCAGTCAGTGGTAAGGTGCATATTACCGCTGACTCATGGTCCAGCAGGCATGGACAGGGACATTACCTATCTTTCACGGCGCATTGGGTTACTCTGTTGGCAGCTGGGAAGGATGCAGGACAAGGTGCAGTACTGTTGGAGGTTGTTCCGCCACCACGCATCCAAAATGCCACTACTGGTGATTCTGACACACCTCTCTTCTCCACCCCCTCCTCTTCTTCTTCCTCCATGGCCTCTTCCTGTGCTTTGTCCTCGGAACCAGCGGTGCTCCGTAGGCGTTCAAGAGGCTACGGAAGTACGCAGGCGAAAAGATGCCATGCGGTGCTTGAGCTGGTGTACTTGGGGGACAGGAGCCACACTGGGGCAGAGATTCTGTCAGCTCTGCAGGGGCAGGCTCAGAGGTGGTTGACGCCACGCCAGCTTAAGCCAGATGGTTTGCGACAATGGCAACAAACTCCTCTCCGCCCTCCGACAGGGACAACTGACCCATGTGCCCTGTTTGGCTCACGTCCCTAACTTGGTGGTGCAGCAGTTCTTGGGCAGGTACCCAGGCTTACAGGATGTCCTGAGGCAGGCCATGAAACTCTGTGTGCATTTCCGCTGGTCATATAATGCCAGTGCTCGGCTGGCTGACCTCCAAAAGGAATACAACCTGCCCAAGAACCGCCTAATCTGTGACATGCCCACCAGGTGGAACTCAACGTTGGTCATGCTGCACGGGCTGCACATGCAGCAGGGGGCCATCAATGAGTATCTGTGCCAATATGGCATGAGGACAGGGTCAGGGGAGCTTGTTTTTTTTGCCACGCCAGTGGGTCATGATCAGGGATGCATGCACTGTCCTGTCACCATTTGAGGAGGCCACAAGGATGGTGAGCAGTGACAGTGCATGCATCAGTGACACTGTCCCTCTTGTCCACCTGTTGGAGCACACGCTGCGTGGAATAATGGACTGGGCACTTGAAACAGATCAGAGGGAGGAAGAGGAAGACTTCCTTACCTCTCAAGGCCCCCT
The DNA here is from genome assembly GCA_029206835.1 of Rana muscosa. Taxonomy (NCBI): domain Eukaryota; kingdom Metazoa; phylum Chordata; class Amphibia; order Anura; family Ranidae; genus Rana; species Rana muscosa. The sequence goes on from CM055116.1 coordinate 295,658,053, forward strand.
TTATCCAGACAGTGTTCCTGCTGGCCCGCCTATCACACAGGAAGAGGACGAGGAGGAGGATTGTGTCAGCATGGAGGTGGAGCCTAGTACTCAGCATCAGCAGCAGTCTTCAAGGGATCAATTACAGTCCCAAGAAACCCATGGACTTGTACGTGGCTGGGAGGAGGTGGCTGCGGATCATGTCGTCCTGAGTGACCCAGAGGACTCCGGACCGAATGCCTCAGCAAACCTACGCGGCATGGCCTCCCTGATCCTGAAAAGCCTGCGGAAGGATCCTTGTATTCGTGTGATCAAGGAGAGGGATCAATACTGGCTGGCAACCCTCCTTGATCCACGTTACAAGGGTAAGGTTGCGGACCTTATCTTGCCATCGCAGAGGGAGCAGAGGATGAAACATCTTCGGGAGGCCTTGCAAAAAGGTCTGTGCAACGCGTTCCCAGAGATTGGGAGGTTACAAAATCCTGGTCCTGGACAACGTGTTGCTGAGGCATTCGGTCAGTCAAAGAAGGAGCAGTGGAGAAGGTGGCCGTCTGACCGATGCGTTCAGACAATTTTTTAGTCCGCAGCCCCAAGGTATGATCGCTTCCAGCAACCATCGCCAGCGTCGGTTTTACATGGTGCAGGAATACCTAAGGGCAAGATCAGACTTGGACACCTTTTCCACTGAAAATCCTCTGGGTTACTGGGTCTGGAGGATGGATTACTGGCCAGAGCTTGCACAGTATGCAATTGAGCTACTGGCCTGTCCTGCATCCAGCGTTTGTAACTGATCACAGGGTGCGCCTGTCCACCGAATCGGTCGATCGGCTGACCTTCATAAAAATGCATCAGTCTTGGATCACCAGCTACCAAGCACCTGATGCTGATGTAACCGAATATTTTTTTTTTGAATGGGAGATCCCTTCAAGACTCCCTATGCTGATGCTGAGTGACTATCCTCTTTCTCCTCAATGTAAAAAAGAGATAATTCTGCGCTGAGTAGCGGATGGGGAGAAGGCAGATGAAGATAATAATGATAAGTGCACCAAATAAACAAACAGGTGATAATCGATATCAAAACATAACATCAGGAATAGTATAAACAAAGGTGAATAAATCCAAGGTGATAATGATAATAGGTGCTGAGTGCAGCTGTGTACATGCACCAAACAAGTCCTCAGACTAATGCTGTAGTATCACAAAACATAAATGCTATAATAAGAGTCATTCCAATTGTAAAAATCAAAACAAAACGAAGATTTGTTTTCTTGTGCAGAAAACTGTGACTGGTTTGAAAAACAATTAGTGACGGTGCTGGTGCCAGATAATCCAAAGTGAAGTGTCATTGTTGAAGGGAAATTTCCTATTTCCCTTGTGGTTAGTGTGGATGTCCCCTTACCTTACTGCTGTAAGGTAACAGCATATAAAGATCTTAGTTGGTGAACCCGGCGTGTGCTCCGGTCATTCGCTGGTGTGGTGTCTCCTAGCGCTGTATGACCTCTATCTTTAATGGGGTTTACCACTGAACATCCGCTTGGTGTAATAATAACTCTCACAGAGAAAAGGGAAATGGATGGGCCAATAGTGTAGTATGTTTTTAAAATAAATTTATTGGCAATAAAAACATCACAAAAAGTAATCACAAAAGTTGCATGGAAGAAAGCATATAAAAACGAGCAGCAAGCTCGCAAATGTCACCTCCGGTGCCTCTGGTGTCTTGACGCGTGTTCGTCACGGTCACGTGACTTCATCAGGAGTCACTCCAACAGGGGCATGTAATTACAATTCTTGATCTAATATTTCACAGCAGGGCCCATTCCTGCGCCCACCAAGAGTAACTGTGAGGCCTTACAGTGTTTTGGCAACACCGACACCTAAGACCCAAAATTCTGCAGAGTATCTAGGGCAGGCCCCTACTTTCAAACATCCAACTTACAAACGTCTCCTACTTGCAAACGGAGGGAGATAACAGAAAGTGAGAGGAAATCTACCCCTAGGAAGGGAAATTCTCTTCTGTAAGAGTTAATATGGGAAAAACGTGTCTCCTCTCCAATTATGCTTTATCACCAATCCTTGTTTCACTAAAAACCCCAAATTCTCAAAAACCAATTGTCATTGGGACAGAAAGTGAGGTGAAATCTTCTGAAGAGGTGCACAGACAGCAAAACAAATGTTACAGGGGTGATAACCCTTCCCTATGTTTTCCAAAAAGCTTAAAAATAAATTTTTTGTCTGGAGCTACACTTTAAAAATGTACCAGTTCAAAATTACAAACAGATTCTACTTAAAGTGGTTGTAAACCCAATTTTTCAACTTGCACCTACAGGTAAGCCTAGATTAAGGCTTACCTGTAGGTGCAAGAAATATCTCCTAAACCTACACGGTTTAGGAGATATTTACTAAAAAGACAGGCGCCGCTGTCTACGGCGCATTCATGGGGTTAATCCCATTCACAAAATCGGCTACTTCCCAGCAATTGCTGGGCGTAGCCGAATGTGACGGCTCCCGCGCGCATGCGCGGAGTCACGTCTTCGCCGCTCCGGCCAATCACAGCGCCGGAGCAGCGCTGTGATTGGCTGGTGCGGCGATACCCGGAAGTAACATTCCGGCTATCGCCGCAGTGATGTCTGCGTCTGGACAGAGGGACGCGGACTGCTTCGGGGGCCCCGAACTAAGGTAAGTGGTACATAATGAGCTAGTATGCTAGTCATACTAGCTCATTATGCCTTTCTCTTGCAGGTTGGCAAAAAAAAAAAAAAAGTTAGTGGGTTTACAACCACTTTAAGAACAAACCTACAGTCCCTGTTTTGTTTGCACCACCTGTATACTGCTGTACAGACTATATAGGGCCTGAGGGCCCCACGCCTTTCCTTTTTTTAATTTGGGTGCGGGGTTCCCCTTACTATCCATACAAGACCCAAATGGGCTGGAGGGGGGTACCCATGCCGCTTTTCTCAATGATTTTCATCCATATTGCCGGGACCACACATTACATTAAAGCCGCAAGCAGTTTTAAATGACATTTTGTGCAGGGACAGTTCTAAACAGGGGAAACACGTGTCACTTCACGGGCATACTATAGACATCCCCCAGGTACGATATTTCACTTTTTTTTTCACTTTAATCATCATTAAAATCACTGCTCTCGAAAAAACTGCAGCAGCTTTTAAAACTTTTTTTTGCATTGATACATGTCCCCTGGGGCAGGACCCGGGTACCCAAACCATTTTTAGGACAATAACTTGCATATTAGCCTTTAAAATTAGCACTTTTGATTCCGAACGTTCGAGTCCCATAGACTTTAATGGAGTTCGATAGTTCTGGTGCGAACCGAACCGGGGGGGGGGGGGGGGTGTTCGGCTCATCCCTATATGAGACCTTATTAGCTTGCTTTACTCTAAATGTCAGCATTTTCTGTCTTTTCGCTGACTAAGCAGCCCTATAAATTTAAGTTAAGTCTTGCAGATGCTGTGCAGGTCAGTTATGTTAGTTCACAAGTAAAGTGAAAGACAAACTGCACATGTAATAGGAGACACTTGCAAGAGGACACCATAAAAGACATCCTCTAGAGATATTTTTCTAATTCTGTCTGCTTTACAACCGGTGAGGCAAGGAACATGTAAACTGAAGCTAAAAAGCAAAATGCAGAGGAAATGTTTTTAAGATTAATTCTAGTTTCACATAAAAATATATATTTACAGAACATACCCTGAGGGTCTATATTATTTTTTGCTGCCAACAGTGTGTCCATTGGGGCTCAGAACAAAATATTACAGTAACAATCTGATCATGATCTAATAAAAATGTGAGTTGGGATTTTAATGGTACTAATCTGTGCAAAATGCCCTACAGTGAGCATAAAATAAAAATATGTTAAACCAAACAGCAACAAACTAATTCCAAGGTAAGGTAAATTACAAGATACATTAGATTACGTTAGATCACATTTTATTTGTTTATAGCTTCTTAAAGCGGAGGTCCCGCGAAAAAATAAATATTAAAAGCCAGCAGCTACAAATACCGCAGCTGCTGACTTTTAATAAATGGACACTTACCTGTCCTGGAGTCCAGGGATGTCGGCAGCCAAAGCCGAGCAATCACTCGTCTCTTGGCTTCCCCCGAAGCCATCCTCGTTGAGGGAATCAGGAAGTGAAGCGTTGCGGCTTCACTACCCGGTTCCCTACTGCGCGTGCGCGAGTAGCGCGGCGCGTTCCCAGTGGTCCCCACTGTCTCTTGGGACCAGTGTGTTTCCCAGAAGGCAGCGGGGAGGACGGGAAGTGGAGTGACTCCCGTGGGAGTCATTCCCGGAAGTGGGTGCAAATACCTGTATTATACAGGTATCTGCACCCCCCTCCCCCCTGAAAGGTGCCAAATGTGACACCGGAGGGGGGGGAGGGTTCCGAAAAGCGGAAGTTCAATTTTTGGGTGGAACTCCGCTTTAACCACACCAATACCAGTAAGTTACACCCCTTTTTTTTCAGGCCATTTTCATTTTTCATTTATGCAACACTATACTGTACCTAAAATCATTTATATAATTTTGAGACATATAGTACTTTCTTGTATTGGTATTTAATAACCCATGTTTTGTTTTTTTGTATTGTGAAAAATGCTCCTTTACTTTCTGTTCTAAAACGTACTGCTATATTTATGTAGCGGGGGTCTAAATCTAGGGGGAGCACCTGGGTGGTTGTATGATCCAGGATGTACCAATCATAAGAGGGGTTAGACCATTTAAGTCGTGGAGGACTTTGGTAGTGTGCTATTCTCCTTGACCTGTGGGTGGCGATGTTGTCCCAAGTCGTGATAGAACCACTGCTGCAGTGCTGCACCCTTTTTGTCCTGCTCTGGCAGTGGTACAGCGGGGCGGGGAACCTGCTGTGGCTGCTGGGGGGAGGAGATGAAAGGGGGTAGACGCCCTCGCCACGAGGTCTTCTTGTTATCCCGCGCCCAGGCGCCCTTGGCCTGGGTGCTGGCGGTCCGGAGTTCCGGCTCAGGTGCCCCTGGCCTGGTCGGAGCAGTGTTGGCGTCCATCTCAGGCACCTTAAGCCTGGGGTGAGGTACTACATCGGAGGCCTGGGGCCCAGTGACTTTGACTGGGCTCCGCAAGGGTGGATGAGTCCAAGGGACACTGAGGTGGATGGGGCCCGTGTCTGAGGCGAGGAGGCCGGAGAGGTTACCCTTCTGAAGAGCATGGAGCAGCATCAACCCGGTGACAGAGGGGCCTCTGGTAACTCCCTTGGAGGGACATCTTCCCCCTGACAGGGGCCGCAACGCAGCGAAGGTACTCCAGTTCATGTTCTCTAGAGTCGCTGGTAGAGACTCCAAAGATTCAAGTTCTCTCTCAAGCCGATGGCTGTAGCAACCGCTGGTGAAACCACAGTGGTTTAGTTTGATTGTTAGGACTGTGCCTCGACCTGCTCACCCCACCGTGTTGAACTGTTTTATGGGTCCCAACCAGTAGGCTGGCAAAGGACTGTTTATTCGTGTGTTATAATAAACAAGAGTTGGACCCTTATCGGTGTGTGGTACTCTGGTTAATGGGAGCGAAGGGAAGTGTCAGCACAGCAGACTTGGCTCTTAAAAAAACACACAGGCCCGAGGAGAACAACAGGTACTGGCCTTCACCTCACCCGCTGCAATAGGGAGGACATGGGCCATAGCGCATCTCACTCTCGCATACAAGATACCCCTAGATAAGAGAAGGGAGTGAGGCCGCTACACGTGGGGGCTCGTAAGTCCGGGATCGTGTGTGTTTTGACTATGGAACTGAGAACGTCTGTGTTTGAACTTTGCTGCCCAGAGGAGTTCCGAGTGGGTCGGCCATGTTACTGGCCAAAGTGCATCCCTGCTCAAAGTCGTGGACATGACCCTAAGACGGGAAAGGCCCATGCGGAAGAGCGAGAAGAGGGAGAAGTCCAGCCGTGTGATGTACTACATGTGGGGGCTTTTACTGCACTGCGCCATGAGGCACCCCATAACTGCGCAGTTCGTGGGTGGAGTCTAGTGGAAGCCCGCAAAAACGTGCAAGTGATGGGAGGAGTCTGGCCATGTGGGGAGATACACGTGGAGACTCCGGCGCGAGGTCAGTGCGTGATGGAGCAGCAGATAGTCGGGATGACCTCAAGTTCCCCGTGGATTCCGGTTCCCTACCCCACGAAGATGACTGCTTTTGCTGCTCCACTTACAGACACGGGGATAAGACTTAGACCCCGAGGGCAGTTGGCTCTGTACACCTGCAGAGACACACGGAGGCCCTCTGCGTGATCTGTCCCAGATGTTCGGGACTGGTGGTCCACCTGAAGCCATTCGGGCATTGCGAGGCATGCAAAGAGTTCTTGTTCGAGGTGGAGCCATCCACAGTAAGGCCCCGGGCCCTTCGCCTCAACTGCCTCACAGGTACCGCTACTCCGGAAGGGGAGATCCAGGCCTTTGCGGAGGTCCCCGTACGCACTGACCAGGGCGACGTGACTGCCCAACCAGAGACTGAGAAAGAAAAATCCGAGGATGCTGCTTCGGTCGCCACGGATTCCCTGCTCCCACCTCTGAAGAGGAAAGTCGGCCTGGTACAGGCGTCCTGTGGTCGTGGTCGAGCTTCACCCTGCCGCTTGCTGGGCCTGGATAGATCCGGTTGGAAGAGTCCTGGACATCCCTGTTATTCCAAAGGTCCAGGTGAGCCAGGGGCTGGGACTGTGGTGTTGGTTGGAGGTGTCGGGAGTCCACAGTCGGTGGAGCCCGCCAGGGAGGGTGGTTCCGTGTCTACTGGGAACTACCTACCGGCAGAGATGTACGACACCTCCGACCTAGAATCGCTGTCGGACTGTGGAGATGATGGTGAAATTGATGAACTCTTTCACCGCAAGTGCTGGTACAAAATGCCATTGCTTGCGCTACGTGCCCCACAGGATCTGCCTATGTCCACAGGAGACAGTACGCCCCGGGCGGAAGCCCCGGAGCTTACGAGGAAGCCTAGTCCTATGCTTGTCCTTCCACCACCAGCAGCATAACCCGTTCCGGTAGCGGGAACACAGCGCGCATCACTGCGGGCACCAAGACTCAAACCTCAGGAGGTAGTTAAAGTACCTCGGCATCCAGAAGCTATTGTTCCGCCTGGAGAAGGTGAGTGGGCCACGATGCCACCTTTGGCCCGACTACAGCGGCTCTTTTGTCAGAGGATTGCCCGTGAATATGGATGGGAGTACCCCTATTTGCCTCGGGACTTACTCTTTGAAGTCGAGGTCTTGCGGCAGCGATGGTATGACGAGTTTGTCTGGGAAAAACTCAAAGTGCCTCATGCCCGCCGGTACTTGTCCTGTTCACCATCAGTGTCTAAACAATTCAGGGACTGCAAAGCGGAGTGGATGCTGGGCCGTCATATCCATGCAGACAGGGTGCTTATCTGCCGGAAGGATAGAGAGGACATTGAATATAATGTTGAAACTTTTGATAAGCATCTGAAGCCCCTGTTCTTGCCGCATCCAAAGTTTTACTTGTAGGAGAAAAAAAAAAAGGACTCCTGTGTGCTGTTGCCCTTTTGTTTACTGCAGAACTCCCCTTGAACACAAGGACTGTGCCCTAGTTTTTTATTTGGGCTTTTCTACTCTTTATAGAAATCGGAGCTGTTTTTATTTTGTTTGTTCTCCCTCTTTCTTCATGCATCAAACACAAGGACTTTTGGGGTAGAGTCAGAGTAGGGACACAGCCAGAAGAAGGAAGGTTGTCTGGAAGATTCAGCCAAGTGTCATTACCGCAGCACTGTCACCAGGGGGCAGTGTTGCGCAACGGTTGTTTGTTTGTTTTTACACTTGCACCACCCTACTCATTGGAGCGAATGGGCCTCTCGGCTGATAGGCCCATTCATTCCCAGTCACACAAATGTGTTAGGATGTTGTGTTTTTTTTTGTGTTTCCCTTCTGCAGGCGATCCATCTATCAAGGCTACTGAGTATGGGGTCGTTCTTAGGCAGTTATGGGAGGGATTGTATATGTGTACATGTTCAGATTGTTTATTGGAAAGTTTATTACTTTGTTCCCCTTCCCTCGAGCAGGTCTTGGCACAAATTAGGATTTAAGTTTGAGGGATGGCCTCTGGGGTCAAGCTTATGTTACCACTCTCTGGGAGACATGGGTTGGCACCAGACGCTGGGGACCAGCGTCAAACCACTAGGGGGAGAGTGTAGCGGGGGTCTAAATCTAGGGGGAGCACCTGGGTGGTAGTATGATCCCGGATGTACCAATCATGAGAGGGGTTAGACCAGGGCTTGACAAATTTGCTTGGAATCTAAGAGCCAGCTAAAAAAGTTAGGAGCCAGGAACGCGCCCCGTCCCGCCGAGCTTGCGCGCGGAAGCGGACGCATACCTGAGCAGCGCCCGCATATGAAAGCAGTGTTCAAACCACATAAGTAAGGTATCGCCGCGATCGTTAGAGCGAGAGCAATAATTCCAGCCTTAGACCTCCTCTGTAACTCAAAACATGCAACCTGTAGAATTTTTTAAACGTCGCCTATGGAGATTTTAAAGGGTAAAAGTTTGTCGCCATTCCACGAGCGGACGCAATTTTGAAGCGTGACATGTTGGGTATCAATCAGGGTGGGTGTTGATATCAAGTTTGATGACAGGAATTGGAGGTAGGGTGGTGGGATGCCAGGAACAGGGAAATGATGAGGGGCATGATGATGATGATGATGATGTTGACGACAGGGGACATTAGATGGCATCATATCATTAGGGATGTGTGTGTGTGAGGTGACAGGTGGCTGATAGCAGGGATTTTCGGGGTGCCCTCGGTCAGGGAATGACATTACAGGATGTGTCAGTGGTCGGCCAGCAGTTCATGCTGTATGTACCTTGAGACTCCGGCAGACTGGCTCCCCGCTGATCGCAATTCCTGCTCTGACAGGTCCTCCACTACGGCAATCCATCCCGGAGATGAGGTCAGGGAGCTGCTCAGCCAGGCAGCCATTATCCGCGTTCTGCACATGTTAGGAGATCTGCAGAGCGCGGGAGAAGCTGGGGAGGGGAGCACATGAATCCACTCGCTGTCCCAACAACCAATGGACGGAGGTTGTGAAAAGCTCCCAGCGCCGCCTCCTCTTCCTCCACAGGACACCTCAGACCCTGCTCGGGTATTCGGAAGGAGGAGGGGACAGCAGCCATGTGAGGAGAGGAGGCCGGCCCTCTCCCCTCCCATGTCACTCACAGCTGGACATCAGATTACTGCCCGCCTCCGGGGAAACCATGGAGACCAGCCGGTGGGGGGGAGAGAAGGATCGGCATCCGGAGCTGCATGTCTGGGGCGTCGGGAGTTGCAGTGAGTGGGCTGGCGGCAGCCCAGGAGCCAGGACGTGGTTTCTGGTCGCCATGGCGACCTGGCGCCCGGGGTTTGTCGAGCCCTGGGTTAGACCATTTAAGTCGTGGAGGACTTTGGTAGCTGCAATGGGGAGGACATGGGCCGTAGCGCATCTCACTCTCGCATACAAGATACCCCTAGATAAGAGCTATCGGATAACCGATTCACAAGAGAAGGGAGTGAGGCCGCTACATTTAGTTGGAAAAAAAGAAAAAAAAGAAAAAAAGTTAAACATGTACTGTATATTATTTGGTCTATGTTAAAGTCATAGGGTCTACAAACTATGATAAATATATTTTAAATGTATGAACCCTGATACTCTGTCACTTTTCTTGAGCCCATTAAATGCCAGAACAGCACAAATGTCCCCAAAATTATACTGCTTTGGTAAGTAGAAACCCCAAAGTATTTGGTAGGAGGCATGGTTAGTATTTTGACATCTCTTTTTTTTCTTAAATGAAGAAAGAAAATGTGTTTTTTTTTCCACAGTCATTTCTCACACAGCATGGACAAACTTACAATTACATCCCAAAACACATCCTGCTACTCCTACTGTATTTTATGAGTCAAGCACTGGCTGTAATTAAGCAGTGACTGTAATCAAGTACAGTTGTAATCTGGCATTAACACAAAAAATAAATAAAAGTGCAACACCACAAAAGAAATGGTATATAAATGCATGAAATAACAGAAATAGAGATTTCCTAAGGGTGCTTTATATTTTCACATTCACAAGCCCCATAAAAAGGGTAAAACCTATAAGGAAGTCACAGATCACTTGACAAATTGCATCAGGGGTGGAGCCACATGACGTCATCACACCGGAAAGTTGTGTAGCAGCAATTTTAACATATCCTCTCCAGATGTCCATGCATAATGGGCCAGTGTTTATACTGTGAATGTCTGCTTGCTACCTTGTACACGAGATTTACGTGCACCTTGTTTGTAGAGTATACTTTCATCTTTTATTTAATAAATGGTTTTATGTGAACGTATTACACTATGGGAAGTCCTTTCTTTCATTTATATTGCTGAGTGACACGCATCTAGAGGCATTGTTTGGAGACCTGTTCTTACCTGCTCCTTGGAGGATTGTTGCAATTATATACACCCAGGTGTCTGGGACGGCTTTGGTTGACCTTACCACTATCCGTCGAGGTAAGGTAAGCGGCAGAGGAGACTGGTGTTGTATACACAAAGGTGGAGCACTTCTGAATGTCATTTTATTATTGTGCACAAGAAACCTGGAATTTGAGCATGTTGGATATTATATGTTTTCATGCATTATTAACCCAGGATGTTTATTTTAATTGCACTGTGTGTTTAGCACTAGGGATGAGCTTTATGTTCGGGTCGAACATGAGTTCGACTCGAACATTGGCTGTTCGCCCGTTCGCCGAATAGCGAACAATTTGGGGTGTTCGCGGCAAATTCGAAAGCCGCAGAACACCCTTTAAAAGTCTATAGGAGAAATCAAAAATGCAAATTTTAAAGGTTAATATGCAATTTATTGTCATAACAAGTGTTTGGGGACCTGGGTCCTGCCCCAGGGGACATGTATCAATGCAAAAAAAAGTTTTAAAAACTAACGTTTTTTCGGGGGCAGTGATTTTAATAGTGCTTAAGTGAAACAATAAAAGTAAAATATATCTTTAAATTTCGTACCTGGGGGGTGTCTATAGTATGTCTGTAAAGTAGCGCATGTTTCCGGTGTTTAGAACAGTCCCTGCACAAAATAACATTTCTAAAGAAAAATAAGTCAGACGCACGAGGGTGGCGGGGGTCGCTCGTGACGCCACAGGGAAACCGCTGGAAACCCCAGTTGCGTCAGAGGGGGCAGGGTCACCCACGTACATCACGGGTGGCCCCGCCCTTGGCTATTTCAGAGCTGTCAAGCACGTCTTGCGTCATTCGGAGGCCGCCTCCCATGGAGGGGGAATCGATTGTGGCGGCGTGTGTCTTCTCGTCGGGTTGTGGAAGGATTACACTGCTGTAATTTTTTTTTTTATTAAAGGACTTGTCCCAAGCTGTGTGTGTGTTTTTTGGGTGAAATGGTAGGGGTACAATGTACCCTGTTACCAATTCACACAGGGGGGGCCAGGATCTGGGGGTCCCCTTTGTTAAAGGGGGCTTCCAGATTCCGATAAGCCACCCGCCCACAACCACCAACATGGGGACATCCTCCCCATGTTGAGGGCATGTGGCCTGGTACAGTTCAGGAGGGGGGGCGCTCTCTCTTCCCCCCCTCTTTTCCGACGGCCTGCCAGGTTGCGTGCTCAGATAAGGGTCTGGTATGGATTTTTGAGGGGAACCCCACGCATTTTTTTTATTTTGGCACGGGGTTCCCCTTAAAATTCATACCAAACCTGAAGGGTCTGGTATGGATTTTAAGGGGGGCCCCTACGTCATTTAAAAAAAAAATTGGCACAGGGTTCCCCTTAATATCCATACCAGACCTGAAGGCCTGGTATGAAATTTGGGGGGACCCCTACGCATTTTTTTAAAATTTTGGTTCGGGGTTCCCCTTAATATTCATACCAGACCATACCAGACCATACCAGACCATGCCTTTTTTTTTCAATGACTTTTATCTGTATTGCCAGGACCCGACAATTCATTATAGCCGCAAGTAGTTTTAAATTACTTTTTTTCCTTTAGAAATTTCATTTTGTGCAGGGACTGTTCTAAACACGGGAAACACGTGCTACTTTACAAGCATACTATATACACCCCCCAGGTCCGAAATGTAAAGGAATATTTTACTTTTTTTGTTTCACTTTAAGCATTATTAAAATCACTGCTCACGAAAAAACGGCCGTGTTTAAAACTTTTTTTTTTGCATTGATACATGTCCCCTGGGGCAGGATCCAGGTCTCCAAACACTTTTTATGACAATAACTTGCATATTAACCTTTAAAATTAGCACTTCGGCTCATCCCTATTTAGCACATTGATATTCTTATACTATTTATGTTTTTGCCATAATAAGTGTGCATTTATATGGGGATTGTGAATGTGTAAATATGAGGCACCTTTAGGAAATTTCTTTATGTGTTATTTCATACATTTATCTACCTTTTTTTAGTGTTGTGCGTTTACTTTATTTGTGTTTTAGTTTTAGGGGTGCACGAACTCATGTCAGTTTATAGCAACAACCAAGTACTATATTTATACACAGTTTTATACATAGATATCTATTCTTTTGAATATCACATACAGTGGGGCAAAAAAGTATTTAGTCAGTCACCAATTGTGCAAGTTCTCCCACTTAAAAAGACGAGAGAGGCCTGTAATTGTCATCATAGGTATACCTCAACTATGAGAGACAAAATGTGGAAACAAATCCAGACAATCAAAATTTGCAAATTATGGTGGAAAATTAATATTTGGTCACCTAAAAACAAGCAAGATTTCTGGCTCTCACAGGCCTGTATCTTCTTCTTTAAGAGGCTCCTCTGTCCTCCACTCATTACCTGTATTAATGGCACATGTTTGAACTTGTTATCAGTATAAAAGACACCTGTCCACAACCTCAAACAGTCACACTCCAAACTCCACTATGGTGAAGACCAAAGAGCTGTCGAAGGACACCAGAAACAAAATTGTAGACCTGCACCAGGCTGGGAAGACTTAATCTGCAATAGGCAAGCAGCTTGGTGTGAAGAAATCAACTGTGGGAGCAATAATTAGAAAATTGAAGACATAGAAGACCACTGATAATCTCCCTAGATTTGGGGCTCCACGCAAGATCTCACCCCGTGGGGTCAAAATGATCACAAGAACGGTGAGCAAAAATCCCAGAACCATACGGGGGGACCTAGTGAATGACCTGCAGAGAGCTGGGATGTAACAACGGCTACTATCAGTAACACACTACGCCGCCAGGGACTCAGATCCTGCAGTGCCAGACATGTCCCCCTGCTTAAGCCAGTACATGTCTGGGCCCATCTGAGGTTTGCTAGAGAGCATTTGGATGATCCAGAAGAGGATTTGGAGAATGTCATATGGTCAGATGAAACCAAAGTAGAACTGTTTGGTAGAAACACAACTCGTCGTGTTTGGAGGAGAGAGAATGCTGAGTTGCAACCAAAGAACACCATACCTACTGTGAAGCATGGGGGTGGCAACATCATGCTTTGGGGCTGTTTCTCTGCAAAGGGAACAGGACGAGTGATCCGTGTACAGGAAAAAATGAATGAATGGGGCCATGTATCGTGAGATTTTGAGTGCAAACCTCCTCCCATCAGCAAGGGCATTGAAGATGAAACATGGCTGGGTCTTTCAGCATGACAATGATCCCAAAAACACTGCCCGGGCAACGAAGGAGTGGCTTCGTAAGAAGCATTTCAAGGTCCTGGAGTGGCCTACCCAATCTCCAGATCTCAACCCCATAGAAAACCTTTGGAGGGAGTTGAAAGTCTGTGTTGCCCAGCGACAGCCCCAAAACATCACTGCTCTAGAGTAGATCTGCATGGAGGAATGGGCCAACATACCAGCAACAGTGTGTGACAGCCTTGTGAACACTTACAGAAAACATTTGACCTCTGTCATTGCCAACAAAGGATATATAACAAAGTATTGAGATTAACTTTTGATATTGACCAAATACTTATTTTCCACCATAATTTGCAAAAAAAATCTTTCCAAATCAGACAATGTGATTGTCTGGATTTGTTTCCACATTTTGTCTCTCATAGTTGAGGTATACCTATGATGACAATTACAGGCCTCTCTCATCTTTTTAAGTGGGAGAACTTGCACAATTGCTGGCTGACTAAATACTTTTTTGCCCCACTGTATTTGCACCAGGGTAGCACAGTGATTTTTCTGTAGTAGTTGTAATCTGGTATTGCCTGTATTTAAGTGTTTGTTTTTTTTTTAATTAGGCACTGGCTGTAATCAGGTGCTGGCAGTAACCTGGAGTTGGCTGTAATCTGGTGCTGCATGTAATGATGCACTAGTTGTAGTCTGATTCTGGCTGTAATCTGCAACTGGATGTAATTTGCTGCTGGCTGTAATTAGGTGCTGGCTGTAATCTGGCACTGGCTTTTTTGAAAAGTAGAAACCCCAAGGTATTTAGTAAGATGCACTTTTAGTATTTTTAATAAGTGACATTTGTTTTTTTTTCCCACAAAGTTATTTTTCACACAGCATGGACAAACCTACAATTACACCCCACAACTCATCCTGGGTTTTATTAGACTTTTTTTCTACTTAGTCACATAAAGGGGCTCAAAATCAAAGGAGCACCTTCAAACTTTTCAGTGTTACTAAACCCAGGACCCTGCGTTCACTATATCTCCCATAGTACACAGAACATAGAAATGCAATTATTTTAGTAAATATAAACTGCTAAATACCTTTTCTCATCAGCAGTATATAGCAGTCTTGTGACTTATATCAGTGTCCGCCAAGCACTGGTTAAAGCCTGCAGAGGGGTTTTCATTCTCCTCCGACTGACTGTCATATGTGTGCCAATCACATGCACCCTCCCAAAAAAAAAAAAAAAAAAACTCTCTAGCAATACACACCAAACTGAGCATGTGCAGAGTGCCTCCTAGCACTCTTTTCTATCAGCAGATGGATTGGGGGCTGTGGAAGAAGGGGAGGATTAGTGAAGACGGGATCAAACAGCCTTTTTACACAATGCACAGGATTAACCCCTTAGGATCCGCAGTGAGTATAACAAGCATGCTTTACTGCATATACAGACTGATTTTACTCTTGTGGGTTTAGTAACACTTTAAGAGGAATAAACTATGCATCTGATTTCTTGACTACCTATCATGTTCTTGGAAGCCCTGAAGTGCCAGGATAATAAAAACACTGGTAAAATGACCAAATTTTGGAAAGTACTGTAGATATCCAAGATGAAAAGGTAAACACTTTAGTTAATATTATACTTTTATTTATAAGAAAAACACGCCATTTTCCCCCCTTTTTTTATTTCTTCATGAGGAAAAGAATGGTTTATTCCCCTCTCTTCTCCTGTGGTATGAATTAATAACTAATTATTATTTATTTTTAACTATTGATTCTGATCCAAAAATTAAAAAGTTTAACATAAGCAACTCTATATACACTAAACAAAAGAAATGGTTTTTAGCATAATATTGAATCAAAATATGTATTATATGCTATAATAGGTGGCATGCTCACAAGGTGGTATGAATACAAATAATACTGTCTTGCAATGTACACCCCAAAATATAGTTGACCTTACTGGTCTATATTTATTTATTTTTAGTTTTATTTTTAAGCTTATATTTATCCTTTCATACATATTACTGTACTCATTTTGTTTAGATTTCTATAAAACGATATATCTTAGCTTATTTTTCCATTTAGGCTCTAGAAGATCTAGATCTCTATGGCGTAGACATAATATTGAACTAATGTAGTTTATTCACCTTTTATTTGTATTTCTACTATTTAATTTACTATTTTTATTCATACTCTAACTAGCCTTTATAATGCAATACATCTCATAATAGAAAGTAGAGTGGTTTATCCTCGCTCTATTTCCTATGATATAAACTTATTTTCAGCATCTTTACCATATCTAGAATGTTGATTTTGTCTCAAATTCTGGTATGACTGTAACTCTGTTGAATTTTGATATACATAGTTACCGATTTAAAATACACTATTCGTCGGCTTAGACTTGGAGATTACCGGTATATTCTTATTGCATTTTTTCTTGATGGTCTTTGTAGTCCCGGAGATAGCCACTGCGTCTCCAACATATCCTTGAGTGCCCGCCAAATAGTTTGGACACTCTTTGGATACAGAGTACCCATAGATCGGTATTTTATACCAATCTTTGGATACTTGCTCCTTTTGGGAGCTAATTGCTCTTTTTACATTTTATTTTTTGAACACAAAAGAAAGCTTCTTGATTTATTGTTTATATACTATTTACAGAGTAATAACTAACCCATTAACGGATCTTATTTTTTCAGGCCCGTTTTTCTTCCCTTTTTCCCCTTTTTCTTTCCCCCATACCTCCAAACATAGTCCCTATTACAATATCCTCCAGAGAAATATTGCTATAGTTAATTCTTAACGCTCCTCCCCTTTCCTATTCACATATAATGGCACCTCTAAATATAATAACGCTGAATGTACAGGGTCTAAATTCAGCATTTCGTTCCTTTTCTAAACTAAAGGCACATGTGGTCTGCCTTCAAGAGACTCATTTTGCCTCCCATTCTTGTCCTAAATTCTTTAGCCGTAAATTCCCTCAAGTTTATACCGCATCAGCAGCTACCAAACAAAGAGGTGTCCTAGTCGCGTTTCACCATACAGCATCATTTACACTACAAACTGAACTTAAAAACCCTGAAGGTCGCTACATAATATTGACTGGCCTTTTACAAGACACCGAAGTCACCATAGTTTCATACTATGCCCCAAATAAAAACCCATTGTCCTTCTTATCTCACTTATTCTCTGTTATAGAAAATCATAAACGAGGTACATTTATACTTGGTGGAGATTCTAATCAGGTACTATATCCGTTTTTAGATAAATCTCCGACCCCGATACAAACCCAACGCTGCTCATACCAACAACTTCTTAATCAATATTCTTTAATAGACACATGGAGGGAGCAACATCCAGCTAGACGACAATATACCCATTATTCCCATCCACATAAACAATTTTCCCGCATTGACCATCTTCTCATTAATATCAACATCTCAGCTTATATCTTAGACTCAAACATTATACCGTGTACATGGTCTGACCATAACATAGTTCTGACAACACTTTCCTCACTTATACCATGACCGAATCATAAAACTTGGTATATAAATGATGGTTTATTAGCACAGCCTTCATATGGAAAGGTCATTGAGAAAGCTATCACAGATTATATTGCAAATAATAAAATTACTGATACAAATCCTTTAACTTACTAGGAAGCCCTTAAACCTTGTATCAGAGGTGTCTGTATAAGCCAGGCGTCTCACTATCATAAGCAAAAACGGTAGCTTCACAATGAGTTAGAAAAAGCTTTCTATGATGCTTCGGAGAAATTCCAAACTGATCCAAACCCATCTACAAAAATACAATATGATAAAGCACGTTTGGAACTAGATTTATTTTTGATGGAATCAGCGGAAAAGATTCTCCGAAAATCCAAGCACACCTTTTATATGAAGGCTAATAAACCTGACACTTTCTTAGCACTTGCTCTAAGAAAGAAAGTTTATACTCCAAAACCAATAAGACTAAAATTAACCAAAGATAACTTCACTAGTAACCCACTTAAAATACTACAAGAATTTCAAAAAAGATTGTCAGAACTATATAAAGATCCTCATAATTTTGACCAAAATAGACTAAATAATCTCCTATCTACAATCACTTTACCATCACTCTCCATCTCACAACAAGAAAACCTAGACAAACCGATCACAGTTTTAGAAATACAAAACGCGATCAAGTCCCTAAAACCACGTAAACGCCCAGGTATTGATGTTTTTTCAGCCACATATTATAAAAAATTTGCTAACCTACTATCACCCCTCATGGTTGATGCCTTTAATTCCCTTCTCACTGACCACTCATTCCGTCCAGAATCCCTCCTGGCCTCCATTTTTATGATACCAAAACCAAATACGGATGATACATCTTGGTCTAACTACAGACCTATATCAATACTTAACATTGATATAAAATTATTAGCTAAACTTCTCTCAAATAGACTCAACCCTATAATAGGTACTCTAATACACCGAGACCAAACAGGATTTATTCCTTGTAGACAAGTGGGAGATAACATACGTCGGGCGTCGATTTTGGCCCACACAGCTCGTACCAGGAACATCCCTACCTGTTTCCTCTCGCTGGATATAAGAAAGGCATTTGACTCCTTATCTTGGCCCTATCTAAACTCAATTCTACATAAATGGGGATTCGGTACCCACTTCATGAGATGGATATCCGCTCTATATCAAGATCCTAAAGCCTTTATATCCTATTCTGGATTCCGTTTAAATTCCTTTGATATTGAGAGAGGAACTCGTCAGGGATGTCCCCTATCCCCACTTCTCTTCGCTTTAGCGATAGAACCCCTGGCCCAACTCATCCGATCCAACACTGATATCAAGGGACTAGAACTAGGTGGCTATCATCACAAAATCTGTTTATTTGCAGATGATGTCCTAATTTTTCTCACTAATCCCTTGCTATCAGCACCAATTCTCCTTAAAACCCTCAACGAATTCGGACATATTTCTGGTCTAGCAGTTAATATACAAAAATCTAAAGCATTGAATATATCATTATCTCCTGAACTTCAATCACAATTACAATGTTCGCTTCCTTTCACTTGGTCGATGTCTCACATTACTTATCTAGGTATTAATTTCACAGCCAACCCAAGTGATCTTTATAAGTCTAATTATCCACCGATGTTAACACAATTATCCAAATTACTTTCCACATGGTCATCCATACCTCTAGCTTGGTTAGGTCGTATCACTGTCATAAAAATGTCTATTCTCCCTAAAATCCTATACCTATTTAGAGTACTCCCCATTTCAGTCCCTTCACACTTCCTGCGTATCCTCCAACGCAGGACCAACCAATATATCTGGAATAAACGCAGACCTCGCCTTCCTAAACATACACTATATACCCCTAAAATTAAAGATGGCCTTGGCGTACCTGATTTTACAAAATATTTTTATGCGGCACAATTAGCTCAGTTAACGAAATATCATGCTACTAAAGAAATACCACTATGGGTTGTATTATAATCGGTAGACTGTGATCCCCTCTCCACCGCCAATCTCCTCTGGCTCTCCCCAGCCCAACTGAAATCAATCACAAATCCTTATACTAAACATGGCCTTTCCTTATGGGATAGATTAAAAACTTGTTTTGGTCTGCAATCTAAACTAAACCCTCTTCTCTCCTTCCTTCATAACCCTTCCTTCTATCCGGCCTGGTCATTCCCTGAATCGTTCTCGGCATGGACCGCTGCAGGTCTCCTGAGGAACCACCAATTTTTCCAAGCTTCAAAAATATTACCTTTTTCGACTTTTTGCGAACAATACAATTTACCACAAACAAAATCCTTCAGGTACCTACAAATAAAAAAAATTCTGTCCTCCTACGAACCTACAGACACTACACCTCACAAATTCTCAATTTTTGAGCAAAGTTGTCAATCAAATCCACACAGGAAGGGGTTAATCTCAGATCTTTATGCCCAATTGACTTCTCATACAACTTCCGTCATACATAGAAAAATGGAAAAATTACCTTCACCTCCAACTAGATGAACACGACTGGGCCCAAATATGGCAAGCAACTAAATCAGCCAGTCCCAACATTGTAGCTCTTGAGACTAATTACAAAGTCCTTACTAGATAGTACTTAGTACCTTCCTGTCTATCTAAATTTAACCATCAATACCCTGCCAATTGTTTTAGAGGCTGTACAGACCAAGGCACATACATACACACATGGTGGGAGTGTCCTATAGCTAACTCATTCTGGAAGGAAGTTTTTAAAATTCTCTCAACAATTTTTAAAATAACCTTACTGCCTGACCCAAAGATTGCTTTATTAAACTACAAACCCCAATGCTTGACCCTTCGCCAATTCAAACTATCCTTATTTGTTACAACAGTGGCTAAACATTCCATAGCCAAAACATGGAAAACCAATTCCCTCTGCATAGAAATTGTTAAACAGAGAGTGACGCAAGCCATGGTACATGCTAAAACTGAAGCAATTTACTTGGACAGAATCCATAAATTTGAATCTGTATGGCAACCATGGATTGACCACTATCTTCCACCAGATACAAATATATCATTGATATAAACTTAAAATATATAATATAATTCTCTGAATGCTGCTTCCTTTTCCCCTCTCCTTACAACTCTCCCTTTTCTTTTCCCTCCCCCCTCCCCACAAAAGTTAGAATATGAGATAGGGGTAAGAAAATTATTAATTTACTCTTTTAGGATACGCCAGGCCACACAGCCGGACCCTGGCCCTGATTAAGGACTGACATACCCCTTAACTCCATCAAATTCTAAAATGCTATTCTATCTCAACCCCCTATCTTTTCTCGTTTTATATATGGTTCATAACTTTCATATTCTATTTTGGCTGATTTACTCAATGTTTATTATTCACTTCATTTATTACTCTGAATGTTTTATTTTACTTTACGCTATTTAGAAATACTCTAATATGTAAAATTTCTGACATTTTGTTTTATGTAGTAGAATGTTTAAAAATCAATACTATAATCGATTAACTTAAATTTTCATGAGAAGCTCTCCTGTTTATGTTTAATTTTATGCTTGAAACTTGTTTATTACGATGAATATTATTGTAATTTGTTGTATCTTACAAAATATAATATAATAAAATATTTAAAGAGAAATGGTAAACACTTTCACTGGCTGTGATCAGAAAACTGGAAACCCTGCTGCTGGTTGTGATCAGGCGCTGGCTGTATTTAAGCACGTGGTAAGCTGTTGCACGTGGTAATGTTATCCTGCTGGACGTCATATGATGCCCTGATGCCTGGGAAGTGAATGCCGGTCTGGGCAGGGTGACAGGTGGACCACAATATCCAACAGCCCCTACGGGGGTACCACTACAAAAGTGTTGCCTATAGTTCTACTTTAAGGCAAATAGACTGTGCAATTTGCTAGTTGCTCTAGAGCTTAAAGCGGAGGTTCCGCGGCCAAACGTTTTTTTTTTTTTCGTTTGCATACAATGGTTTTTAGATTACAAGTATGTACTCACTTGTACAGTGCCAAAAAGCATCCCCCGTCCGTTTTCTTAGATAACATAAAGTTATAAAACCCGATGCTGTCATTTCCCATTTTGCTTGTGGGCAATGTGAAGCCCACAAGCACTGACTTCCTGGAAGCGGTGAATGGTTGCCATCACAACGGTCGACGCCGTTGAAAGTACACGCCCCGTTGTGATGGCATTCGCTGGACGGCGTTCCGCATTGTCTCCTGGGAAGCATGATGCCATCCTCCCAGGAGACATTGCGGCGCTGGGGAAGAGTGGAGACGCCTACTCCCGCGGGAGAAAACCCCGGAAGTCAAACTTTTATACATCGAATATACGGTATTGTAAACACATAATAAAAAATCTTTTGGCTTATGTAGATGTATGTGGTGGGATGATCAGCATGATATAGTCTTGTAATTTAGGGTGAAACTCCGCTTTAATACATAAGGTAAAGCTTCAATTTACAAAGAATACCCAATCACATGCAAGGAAAAAAAAATTTTTAATTTTTTTTGCACATGATTGGATGATGGAAGTTGTAAGGACATGCAGGTGTATAGTTCGTCAAACAAAGAACATCTTCCGGTTAAAGGAATAGATGAAATACTCTTACCAGAGCCCGTGGATCTGCCTGTCGATGACAGCAGATCATGAAAGCATATGAAATCCACCCACGACAACGGACAGCTTGTCTGATGACATCTGTTGCTTTGGAGTCTTGATTTTAGCCGTTGGAACACAGTGATCGTCTACTTCAAAGCTTGGAGGGAAATCCTGGATAATTTGAGCAAATCTGAGCTTGTGAGAAATCAGCCCGATTCCCAATCAATGTACAGGGAATTCTACCTCAAAAGAGACCGACCATGGGTAGCTGGATAGTATAGAGTGGATCCAAGTAGAAATCTCTTTACCTCACATGCATGAAAAAGAAGAGACAAGGCTCCAATGGTGTAGATCAAAAAAAAAAAAAAAAAAAAAAATTTTTGTTGTATAGGTTTTATTGAAATAAAACCAAAAATGTAACATTAAAAGTGATCACAAAAACAGAATAAAAAAGGCAATATGGGGAGTGGCGTACCAAGCCCTACGCGTTTCGTCCAAATAGGACTTCTACTGGGGCATCAACCTGCTCCCCCATATTGCACATACATATATACACCAAACAATCAAAGTAAGAAGGGGAAACAACCAATCAGGTGAGTTCCAACCTTCTTGGTCCGTGATTGGAGGAGAGACGACTGGATATCAAATCAAACTCGCAGCCTCCAGGCAGGGACCAATAAAAACATAGCAATGGAAAAAGCTCCTCCCAAGTCAACTGACATAACTCATTTGACCCCGGAAGTAATAGTGATCTAGCCAATGGTAGCCTTGTTTAAAAAGACCGCCAAAATGACAGAGGAGGTGATATACAGAAATCAACTCCCACACAATCAACTACCACTTCCCATTGGTCAATTGGAATAGCCAATGGTGGGCCAGCTCACCACTGACCAATCGGCTCAGATGAAAGGGCTCATTGGATCGGTGGAGGGATAGGGGGAGGTTCGCCACATATCACGGCAACGCACCTGCATTAATGTAATCCCTCATTGGGTGCCTTACCCGTTATGGCTTCAGGGTATGGCCACTGGATATTTAAAGGCTATAAATGTCATTTACTGGCGTCTCTTCGCATGAGACGCCAGTTACTATAAAAATGACGTCACGACGCATTGCGTCGTAACGATCACGTGGACCGCGGCGTGAACCGCAGCGTCACCACGCTGGAACGCAGCGCCGACCGGAAAAGGATCGGCCGCATCGGCTGCGCTCCAGCCCCGCCTAAAGGGAGGGACATGTGTCTCCTATAAGAAAAGGAGACACACGCCCCCGTCACGTGAGTCGCAAAGCTGGGACGCAGCGCAAGCCAAGACTGCCGCGTAGACTGCGTTCCGGCTCTGCGTAGAGAAGAGGGAACACATCTCCATCATCCCAACAATTAGGATGATTAGAGACAAGTACCTCAATATACTATATGGCGCCCCACATCCATGCCAGAAGCTCTCCAGTGGGCGCACACCCGACAGGAGTGGGGGCAGAGCTAATATAGGCAAAAATAAAAAGGAGAAAGAGAAGCATTCCTGTTAAGCATGGAGTGCCATCTTGTGGACATAAAAGAAAAAACAAAAAATCATAAGGAATCACTCCCCATAATGTTACCAATATCACAAACTGGGGTTCAAACAAGTCAAACACAAAGGTTTGCACTGCTGAACGCCAGCGTAATTAGTATTTATTAACTTAGATACACATGAATCCTAAAAAGTATATCTATATCTCGGAGATGGAAAATAAAAGGTATAGACCCACATATATGTATATATACATGTAATAATTATGCCAGATTGATAAACGAATTTAGTCCCATTCCACGTTCATACCAAACGGTTGGTATGTACGGAGTTCATGGATCCAGAAAGTTTCCAAACGGGACACTCCACGTATGCGGGATTCGCCCCTCCAATGGGGAACAAACTGGTCAATCACCAAAAATTGTGTCCCCATAGGATTACGATCGTGGTGTTGGAGGTAATGTCGGGGAACGCTGTGATTGGTTTTCCCCAGTTTAATATTATTTATGTGTTCATTGACCCGAATCGAAAAGGTCCTGATGGTACGGCCAATATACTGTTTTTTACATGGGCAGGTCAAGAGATACACAATAAACTGTGTGGCACACGTGGTGAAACGTTTCATCTGGTATACCCGTAAGGTAACCGTGGACTGAAAGGTCTCGCTTTTCCGTCTGCCATGGGTGTTATGTAGGCATACGTTACACTTACGGCAAGGGAAATATCCCTTGCATTCTTGGAAGAATGTCAATCTTTTAGGGGGGTCGATGATATTTGGAGCAATCTGACCTTGAATAGATCTGGCTCCCCTAAAGATGACATTTGACCGTTCGGGTAAAACAGGTCCCAGAATCCTATCGTTTTGGAGAACACCCCAGTGTTTCTTCAGAATTTCTTTTATTTGTCTAGACTGGACAGAGTAAGTGGTAACAAAAGACCATTTAAATCTTTCGTCCTTCACTTTTTTTGGACGTTCCTGGAGTAATGTGTTTCGATCGATCCGTAAGATCCGATCGATTTCCATATCCAGGTCGCCACTCTCATATCCCTTCTCTATAAATCTTTCCTTTAGAATAGCTGATTGAGTGACGAAATCTTCAACCTTAGTGCAGTTACGTCTTAAACGGAGAAACTGACCACCGGGTATGGATTTCAGCCACTGGGGATGATGGCAACTGTCTATCGGAATATACCCATTACGGTCTGTGGGTTTGAAATAAGTATTGAACTCCAGATGTTGGTCAATCACTTTAATCTCTATGTCCAAGAAATGTATAGAGGAAGAGCTAGCCGCATGGCTCGGCCTAATCCCTCTATCATTCAAATTGAGTGTGGACATAAATTGGTCCAGTGATTCCTGGTCTCCCTTCCATAGGAGGAGGATGTCGTCTATATACCTCGCCCAAAGGACCAATTCAGGTCTCCTGAGGGCATAGACGACATCCTCCTCCCATTTGGCCATGAATAAATTGGCCAGGCTGGGAGCAAACTTTGCCCCCATAGCAACCCCCTTGGTCTGTAAATAAAAATTATTCTGAAACCAAAAATAATTGTGTTTCGCTGCAAACCTCAGGAGCTGCATAATAAAATTACGTTGGATAATTGAAAGGGTACTGTTGGTGGATAAATAGTGTTCCACAGCATTAAAGCCCAACTCATGGGGAATGCTCGTGTATAAGGCTGTGACATCAGCCGTAGCCAAAATCGTCCCAGCCTGGAAGTCAACGGATTCCAAAAGCCTAATAGTATCACCGGTGTCTTTTAGAAAGGAAGGCATAAGTCTAACCAATGGTTGGAGATGGAAATCTATGTATTTCCCAATCCTGGCCGTCACAGAGTCAATCCCACTCACTATGGGGCGACCAGGAGGGTTAACAGGATCTTTATGCACCTTAGGGAGGTAATATATAGCTGGAATCCTGGGTGCTATTGGAACTAAGTAGCTCTTCTCTTTCTTATCAAGGATCCCCAAAGAGAAACCCTCGTTAATCAGTTCTGTCAGAGCCTTCTTATATTGGACGGTGGGATTCCCATTCATTAGAATGTAAGTCTCCGAGTCACCCAATATTTTATCCATCTCCTTGACGTAGTCTGATTTGTCCAGCACAACAATGGCACCGCCCTTGTCGGCCGGACGAATAATCAGATCTTTTCGCTCACAAAGCTGTTTTAAACCAACTTTGACTCTAGGATTCATGTGTATCTTTTTACTAGGCATTTTTTCTAAATCATCTAAAACCAAACTACGGAAAACACTTATAGCAGGAGCTATGTTTCCCGGAGGGTTGAACAAGGATGGGTTAGCCAACCCTGTATGTACATGATCATTGGAAACCATCGGGACAGTGGTAACTGTGTTGGTGGGTGGAACTAGAAAGTGTCTTTGAATACTGAGCTTACGGATGAATTTTTGTACGTCTATAAACGTGGAAAACTTGTTTAATGTCCTAGGAGGGACATATTTCAACCCTTTATCAAGGACAAGTTTCTCCTC
Organism: Rana muscosa; assembly: GCA_029206835.1. Lineage (NCBI taxonomy): Eukaryota > Metazoa > Chordata > Amphibia > Anura > Ranidae > Rana > Rana muscosa. The sequence continues at coordinate 295,683,769 of CM055116.1, forward strand.
GTCTGTTAGACTCACCGAGCTAAGGTTAAAGACACCCGAGCCACTTAGACCCTTGGTCTTTTTTTTGGCTTGGGCCCTCCACCCGCCTCGGGTACCTCTTTTTCTTCCGGGCTTCCTGGATAATCCTGCATTACCCTGTGAAAACCCGGCTGATATGAAGGTCCTGGAAAGTTCTGGTTGTAATTATAAGGGGATCTAGAAAGAAAATCCTCATCTCTGTTATGGTAACTACGGGGCCCATAGTGTTCCTCTCCTCTATAGTTCTCCTGTAGGGGAAGGAACCTATTTTGGACCCGAATAGGAGTTCTATGTTGGTAGTCACGATCATCACGGGGATAATCACCCCGGTGGTCCTGCCAACCAAACGAGGGTCTTCTAGGGCTCCTATATTGGTAGACCTCCCCCGAATGGCCCCTTTGGGAACCCCTTCCTCTATTTTTGGAGCCTCTACCCCTATTAGGGGGAGGGTAGTTGGAATAAGGTTTAGGTGTTCGAGGTTTATTTCGAACATCAGAAGTTTTAGGCGGTCTCGCCTTCGGAAGTTGTGGAGGATTAGATATCCGAACGGGGCCATTTCTAGCAGAAGACTCTAGAGTGAGTATTCTTTCGGGATTCTGGGAATCAGGTTGCGTAATGTCCATCCCAGACATCTCGTCTTCAGAAGGCAAAGGCTGATTTAATTTCTTCTGCCAATTGAAAACCAGATTGGATTTATAATCCATGATATCCCTGTTATACTTCTTTTGTTTTTTAGATCTCTGATCTTTTTCTTCCTTCTCAAGGTGGTTTTTCAAACCTGTTGAAAGAGAAGTATACTCAGGAGATGTTCTATGAGGAGTAAGTTTCTCCTTTAAATCCTTGATTTCTTTATCTATGAGTGAGAGTTTATGACGCTTCTTCTCTATCAAAAAGGCAAGAAGTTTCATACCCACTTCATTAAAATATTGAAACCAGGATGCGGTATCTGAATCTCCTTGTTGTGGAGATACATCCCAACGGAGGCCTCTCGGAACCATGTGTTCCTTAATATATTGCTCCAAAAAGGCCGTATCCCATTGCAGGTGTACCTCCGTGGTCATCAGATTTTTTAATCTCATGAACATACCGCTAATTTCAGTGTCAGGTCCAGTGGTAGTAAACACACCCTCAGTGTTGAATGACCTGGCTGTTCTATACTCGAACACATCCATAGTAACACAGATAAAATACAAAAAGCGGAAATATATAAAAGTCAATAATAAACAGTGAAAGTATGGTAAATATTGCGCTAAATGTGAAAAAAGCAAAAAAGAAGAAAAAAGCTGCTACATAACATTGTGACAAAAATTACAAACGTGATGGGGATAAAGAAAGTAGCGCTGCCAAGAATGAAGAAGAAACAAATGAATGTCTCTCAAGATGACAAGGTGGAACTAATAAACAATAAAACAATAATGTGAATGTGTAAGCAAAAAGTCAAAAAAACACACCAACATGTAACTCGCAAAAAGAGTTATACAATGTGTCCATCAAAATAATGTGAAAAAACAATCAATGTAAGGACATGCAGGTGTATAGTTCGTCAAACAAAGAACATCTTCCGGTTAAAGGAATAGATGAAATACTCTTACCAGAGCCCGTGGATCTGCCTGTCGATGACAGCAGATCATGAAAGCATATGAAATCCACCCACGACAACGGACAGCTTGTCTGATGACATCTGTTGCTTTGGAGTCTTGATTTTAGCCGTTGGAACACAGTGATCGTCTACTTCAAAGCTTGGAGGGAAATCCTGGATAATTTGAGCAAATCTGAGCTTGTGAGAAATCAGCCCGATTCCCAATCAATGTACAGGGAATTCTACCTCAAAAGAGACCGACCATGGGTAGCTGGATAGTATAGAGTGGATCCAAGTAGAAATCTCTTTACCTCACATGCATGAAAAAGAAGAGACAAGGCTCCAATGGTGTAGATCAAAAAAAAAAAAAAAAAAAATTTTTTTGTTGTATAGGTTTTATTGAAATAAAACCAAAAATGTAACATTAAAAGTGATCACAAAAACAGAATAAAAAAGGCAATATGGGGAGTGGCGTACCAAGCCCTACGCGTTTCGTCCAAATAGGACTTCTACTGGGGCATCAACCTGCTCCCCCATATTGCACATACATATATACACCAAACAATCAAAGTAAGAAGGGGAAACAACCAATCAGGTGAGTTCCAACCTTCTTGGTCCGTGATTGGAGGAGAGACGACTGGATATCAAATCAAACTCGCAGCCTCCAGGCAGGGACCAATAAAAACATAGCAATGGAAAAAGCTCCTCCCAAGTCAACTGACATAACTCATTTGACCCCGGAAGTAATAGTGATCTAGCCAATGGTAGCCTTGTTTAAAAAGACCGCCAAAATGACAGAGGAGGTGATATACAGAAATCAACTCCCACACAATCAACTACCACTTCCCATTGGTCAATTGGAATAGCCAATGGTGGGCCAGCTCACCACTGACCAATCGGCTCAGATGAAAGGGCTCATTGGATCGGTGGAGGGATAGGGGGAGGTTCGTCGCATATCACGGCAACGCACCTGCATTAATGTAATCCCTCATTGGGTGCCTTACCCGTTATGGCTTCAGGGTATGGCCACTGGATATTTAAAGGCTATAAATGTCATTTACTGGCGTCTCTTCGCATGAGACGCCAGTTACTATAAAAATGACGTCACGACGCATTGCGTCGTAACGATCACGTGGACCGCGGCGTGAACCGCAGCGTCACCACGCTGGAACGCAGCGCCGACCGGAGCAGCGTTCCCCGACATTACCTCCAACACCACGATCGTAATCCTATGGGGACACAATTTTTGGTGATTGACCAGTTTGTTCCCCATTGGAGGGGCGAATCCCGCATACGTGGAGTGTCCCGTTTGGAAACTTTCTGGATCCATGAACTCCGTACATACCAACCGTTTGGTATGAACGTGGAATGGGACATAAATTCGTTTATCAATCTGGCATAATTATTACATGTATATATACATATATGTGGGTCTATACCTTTTATTTTCCATCTCCGAGATATAGATATACTTTTTAGGATTCATGTGTATCTAAGTTAATAAATACTAATTACGCTGGCGTTCAGCAGTGCAAACCTTTGTGTTTGACTTGTTTGAACCCCAGTTTGTGATATTGGTAACATTATGGGGAGTGATTCCTTATGATTTTTTGTTTTTTCTTTTATGTCCACAAGATGGCACTCCATGCTTAACAGGAATGCTTCTCTTTCTCCTTTTTATTTTTGCCTATATTAGCTCTGCCCCCACTCCTGTCGGGTGTGCACCCACTGGAGAGCTTCTGGCATGGATGTGGGGCGCCATATAGTATATTGAGGTACTTGTCTCTAATCATCCTAATTGTTGGGATGATGGAGATGTGTTCCCTCTTCTCTACGCAGAGCCGGAACGCAGTCTACGCGGCAGTCTTGGCTTGCGCTGCGTCCCAGCTTTGCGACTCACGTGACGGGGGCGTGTGTCTCCTTTTCTTATAGGAGACACATGTCCCTCCCTTTACGCGGGGCTGGAGCGCAGCCGATGCGGCCGATCCTTTTCCGGTCGGCGCTGCGTTCCAGCGTGGTGACGCTGCGGTTCACGCCGCGGTCCACGTGATCGTTACGACGCAATGCGTCGTGACGTCATTTTTATAGTAACTGGCGTCTCATGCGAAGAGACGCCAGTAAATGACATTTATAGCCTTTAAATATCCAGTGGCCATACCCTGAAGCCATAACGGGTAAGGCACCCAATGAGGGATTACATTAATGCAGGTGCGTTGCCGTGATATGCGACGAACCTCCCCCTATCCCTCCACCGATCCAATGAGCCCTTTCATCTGAGCCGATTGGTCAGTGGTGAGCTGGCCCACCATTGGCTATTCCAATTGACCAATGGGAAGTGGTAGTTGATTGTGTGGGAGTTGATTTCTGTATATCACCTCCTCTGTCATTTTGGCGGTCTTTTTAAACAAGGCTACCATTGGCTAGATCACTATTACTTCCGGGGTCAAATGAGTTATGTCAGTTGACTTGGGAGGAGCTTTTTCCATTGCTATGTTTTTATTGGTCCCTGCCTGGAGGCTGCGAGTTTGATTTGATATCCAGTCGTCTCTCCTCCAATCACGGACCAAGAAGGTTGGAACTCACCTGATTGGTTGTTTCCCCTTCTTACTTTGATTGTTTGGTGTATATATGTATGTGCAATATGGGGGAGCAGGTTGATGCCCCAGTAGAAGTCCTATTTGGACGAAACGCGTAGGGCTTGGTACGCCACTCCCCATATTGCCTTTTTTATTCTGTTTTTGTGATCACTTTTAATGTTACATTTTTGGTTTTATTTCAATAAAACCTATACAACAAAAAATTTTTTTTTTTTTTTGATCTACACCATTGGAGCCTTGTCTCTTCTTTTTCATGCATGTGAGGTAAAGAGATTTCTACTTGGATCCACTCTATACTATCCAGCTACCCATGGTCGGTCTCTTTTGAGGTAGAATTCCCTGTACATTGATTGGGAATCGAGCTGATTTCTCACAAGCTCAGATTTGCTCAAATTATCCAGGATTTCCCTCCAAGCTTTGAAGTAGACGATCACTGTGTTCCAACGGCTAAAATCAAGACTCCAAAGCAACAGATGTCATCAGACAAGCTGTCCGTTGTCGTGGGTGGATTTCATATGCTTTCATGATCTGCTGTCATCGACAGGCAGATCCACGGGCTCTGGTAAGAGTATTTCATCTATTCCTTTAACCGGAAGATGTTCTTTGTTTGATGAACTATACACCTGCATGTCCTTACATTGATTGTTTTTTCACATTATTTTGATGGACACATTGTATAACTCTTTTTGCGAGTTACATGTTGGTGTGTTTTTTTGACTTTTTGCTTACACATTCACATTATTGTTTTATTGTTTATTAGTTCCACCTTGTCATCTTGAGAGACATTCATTTGTTTCTTCTTCATTCTTGGCAGCGCTACTTTCTTTATCCCCATCACGTTTGTAATTTTTGTCACATTGTTATGTAGCAGCTTTTTTCTTCTTTTTTGCTTTTTTCACATTTAGCGCAATATTTACCATACTTTCACTGATGATGGAAGTTGACAGAGCTCCCCCTCATTTAAGCTCTGGATCAACTTCACTTGCAAAGTGCTCAGTCTATGTGCCTTTAGTAAATCAACCCCAATTATTTAGTAATTCCCCCGTTACATGTAGTAAAATATACTTGTTTTCTCCTGTCATTTCACCAGATTTTTAGAAACGTTTTTTGTGAATATACAAGCATATACATAATTTGCTGCAAACCTCCCAATTATTTCAAACATAATACAATGTACATGCATATCTCAATGGTCTAATCCCTTGTTAGGACATACACTATATTGTCAAAAGTATTGGGACACCTGCCTTTACATGCACGTGAACTTTAATGGCATCCCAGTCTTAGTCCGTAGGGTTCAATATTGAGTTGGCCCAACCTTTGAAACTATAACAGCTATAACGCTTCTGGGAAGGCTGTCCACAAGGTTTAGGAGTATGTCTATGGGGATGTTTGACCATTCTTCCAGAAGCGCATTTGTGAAGGCAGGCACTAATGTTGAACAAGAAGGCCTGGCTCGCAGTCTCTGCTCTAATTCTTCCCAAAGGTGTTCTATCGGGTTGAGGTCAGGACTCTGTGCAGGCGAGTCAAGTCTGTACTGTATGTACCTTACTTTGTGCACTGGTGCGCAGTCATATTGAAACAGGAAGGGGCCATCCCCAAACTTTTCCCACAAGGTTGGGAGCATGAAGTTGTCCGAAATGTTTTAGTATGCTGATGCCTTAAAATCCTAATGGTGGCACAGACAGCAATAAAAACCTAATAGGTGTTCTAATACATCCTATCCAAAACTAAAAACAAAAGTTTTTCCTTTAGTTATGCTTTAGGTAAATACAAAATATCTTTCAAATATTGAAAGAAATAGTATCTCCTATACATATAAAACAAAAATGGTGTAGCGCTAAAACTAAATATGAACTGCGCTGAAAGTGCAGTAATCAACAATAACACATGTGTCAAATTATACAAACAAACATCTTGAAAAACACAGTGAAGAAATGAAAATTATTCCAAAAAGTCCTCAGTGATGTGAGTGATATAATGTAAAAGTCACAATGAAACTGAGTTCTTTGGTGTACACCAAATGAATACTGGTGAAGTTGAATTAGTGAAAATCAAAATCAAAATCAAAAACAAGATGGTGGTGCTCCTAAAATAGACTTGACATGAAACAAGTACTGTAATTTAAACAGGGACCTCAGACATCAATCCAACACAGAGGGTGGAGAAAATATCTCTGGCATCCAAATGGCGATGGAACTTGCAGAAAATGCCCAATAATGGCCGGGTGTTGATTTCAGGTAAGTTATAGAGAGTGGAAGGAAAGAAAAAAGCACATAGCGTAATCCAAACGTTCTGTGGGATTAGTCAAGATGATGTCACAATTGCACAGTTTGATTATAGGGTATTGTGAGGGGGTTAGCTTGGCAGCGGATGTGTGTGACCCCCGGGATGGGCTCCCCACACAAAAACAGGCCCAGCAAACGGAGGTTGTGGTTTTCAAAATCAAAAAAAAAGGTGCGGTTTATTTTCTATTTACAGTGACAAAACACAGCAAAGCCAAAAGAAACATAAACAAATTAAATCCTGGTCAACTTGACCTCTGACTAAACATACAGGTTTCCTAACTAACAACTGGGATCAGCCTAGTGCTGTCCTAGTCCCTAAGTCCCTGGTTTTAAATGTCCAAGCAAATAGCCACACAGGCTTTGTCTCACCGGACAAGGGTTCACTCTCTCCAGGAAGTCCACACAGGTCTGCTTCCAGGCATGAGCTAACACCTAATGAATCTGGGAGTTCTTATAGAGGCCTAAATGAGCTGACAAGCTTCAGCTGGCCTCATCAACTCCCTGTCTGTACGACGCCCCACACTCTCCCTAGAGGTATGAGTCATCCATGAGCCTACTAGCCTCAGCTGGGCTTATACAACTCTCCACCCTAGTTGTATAAGTCAGCATAAAGCCTGAATCTGGGAGAAATATATCTACCCCCCTGGATGCAACCAGGTGACTTTACCTTCCTGCTGTCACATACCCCCCCCTCTTGTTTTAACCTCGGGGTTGGAACACCAGCAATCAGGCATTCATGTACTCGAGACAAAGCATCCACATTCCCCATTTGAACGCCAGGGCGATGCTTTACTGTGAAGTTGAATTCCTGGAGGGCCAGGAACCACCTATTCACTCTTCTATTTGTTTCCTTGTTTTGAGCCATCCACTTTAACGGAGCGTGATCCGTAACCATGTCAAAGTGCCTACCTAGCAGGTAGTACCGAAGGGAATCTAGAGCCCACTTCACCGCTAAACACTCCTTTTCAACGGTGGCGTAATTTACCTCATGGGACTTCAACTTCCTGCTGAGGTAAATGACTGGGTGCTCTTCCCCGTTCCAGACCTGGGACAATACTGCTCCTAACCCCACATCTGACGCATCACTTTGTACGACAAAGTCTTTAGAGAAGTCGGGTGAGTACAACACTGGCTGGCTACATAAGGCTTGTTTCAAGAATTGGAATGCTGCCTCAGCCTCGGGGGTCCATTTAATCATGACCGACCCTTTCCCCTTCGTTAGGTTGGTTAGGGGCACAGCCTTAGAGGCAAAGTGGGGAATGAATCGCCGATAATACCCAGCGATTCCCAGAAAGGCTCGTACCTGCTTCTTGCTGTTGGGACGTGGCCAACTCTGGATGGCCTCGACTTTGTTGAGTTGGGGTTTTATTACTCCCCTCCCAATGGTGTACCCAAGATATTTGGCCTCCTCCTGCCCAATGGTACACTTCTTGGGGTTAGCCGTAAACCCCGCTTCCCGAACAGAGTCCAGGACTGCTTGCACTTTTGGCAGATGTGAGGCCCAATCTGTGCTATGGACAATTACGTCATCCAGGTAAGCCGCAGCATACTTCCGATGGGGCCTCAGCATCTGGTCCATTTTCCGCTGGAACGTGGCCGGCGCATTCTGTAACCCGAACGGCATTCTTTTATATTGGAACGCCCCGTCTGGGGTTACAAATGCGGTTTTCTCTTTGGCCAATTTGGCCAGGGGGATTTGCCAATACCCTTTTGTGAGGTCAAGAGTCGTCATGTATCGGGCTGTTCCCAGCCGGTCGATCAACTCATCTATACGTGGCATGGGGTAGGTGTCAAATTTTGTAACTTTGTTCAACTGACGAAAATCGTTACAAAATCGCCAGCTCCCATCCGGTTTAGGCACCAACCCAATGGGACTAGACCAATCACTTTGGGACTCCTCTATCACCCCTAAGTTCAGCATTTTCTGTACTTCCTCCCGTATTGCCTCCCGTCGGGCCTCTGGGATCCGATAGGGTTTTAACTTCACCCTTTCACCGGGCGGGGTAATGATGTCATGCTCTACCCCAGATGTTTGTCCCGGCAGCTCAGAGAATACCTCCTTGTTGCGAAGCACAAACTCCTTAACCTCCTGTTGTTGGGGTTGTGACAAGGTGGCTGCTATTCCAACCTCAGGAATCACGCAACCAGTTTGAGCTGGTGACCAAGTGTCTGCGACTAGGGACTCTCTATCCCTCCAGGCTTTCAACAGATTAACGTGATAGATCTGTTCGGGCTTTCGCCTTCCTGGTTGTCTGACCTTGTAATTCACTTCGCTCACTTTTTCCATTATCTCGTAGGGGCCTTGCCATTTGGCAAGGAATTTACTTTCAACCGTAGGGACAAGTACCAGTATCCTATCCCCCGGGGAAAAGGTACGGGTCTTGGCTCCACGGTTGTACACTCTCTGCTGTGCTAACTGCGCTTGGGCCAAATGTTCCTTCACGATGGGCATTACCTGTGCAATTCGGTCTTGCATCAGGGCGACATGCTCAATCACACTCCTGTGGGGAGAACTCTCACTTTCCCAAGTTTCCTTGGCAATATCCAACAGCCCTCTTGGGTGTCTCCCATACAGTAACTCAAAGGGGGAGAATCCCGTAGAGGATTGGGGCACCTCCCTAATAGCAAACATCAGATAAGGAAGTAGACAGTCCCAATCCTTTCCATCTCTATCCACCACTTTCTTCAACATTTGCTTTAGGGTTTTGTTGAATCTTTCAACCAGCCCATCGGTTTGGGGGTGATACACAGATGTACGTAATTGCGTCACTTTGAACAATTTACACAGCTCCTTCATAACCCGGGACATAAAGGGTGTACCTTGGTCCGTAAGCAGTTCTCTACAAATACCCACCCGGCTAAACACAAGAGATAGCTCTTTGGCTATGGTTTTGGCCGAGGTATTTCGGAGAGGGATCGCTTCTGGATAACGGGTGGCATAGTCCATTATAACTAATATGTACTGGTGCCCCCTAGCGGACTTGATTATAGGACCTACCAAATCCATGGCGATCCTCTCAAACGGGACCTCAATGATGGGTAGAGGGACCAGCGGGCTACGGAAATGTGGCATCGGGGCCGACCTCTGACACACAGGGCAGGAGGAACAATAATTTTCTATGTCCTTTATCACCCCTGGCCAATAGAATCTCTGTAATACCCTCTCTCGGGTTTTCTCTGTCCCCAGATGACCTCCAAGAATGTGCCCATGGGCCAACTCCAACACCAACTTCCTGTAAGGTTTGGGCACCACAAGCTGCTCAACGGTTTCTTCTGCCCTTTTTGCCACCCGATACAGTAGGTCCTTCTCTACGCTGAAGTATGGGTAAGTGCAGGTATTATCTGGGTTCACTAACTCGCCATCTATTTTCACTACGTTTTCCCGTGCCTTTATTAGGGCGGGGTCTTTTAACTGTTCTGTGGCAAAGTTTTCCCTGTGAACCTCAAGATCAGAAAACTCCACAGACGGTAGGTTTTCGTCTGAGGAGGTGGGCTCCTCTCCAGTTTCTTGAGTCTCCCCTGCCAATACTGATAAGGGAAATTCCGGAGAGTCCTCACCACTCTCAGGGGAGTTCTGGCTATCCCATTCCTGGTACATAGGGGCACCAGTGGGGGGCTCAGGATCATCCCACAGTTCCCAGAACTTCGGAAAATCCCTTCCCACAGTGGCGTCATGCGGTAACTGAGATACTAAGCCCACTGGATGAGAGAGGGTACCTTTGGGGGTCTCGAAACACACTGTAGTCACTGGATACTCTCGGGTGTCCCCATGCACACAAATAACAGCTACCTTGCTATTCCCAGAGACCTCTGTTTTAACTAACTCAGCCTTTATCAGGGTCACAAGGCTACCTGAATCCAGCAATACCACAACATTTCTACCATTAACACACATTTTGCATAAATGTTTCTCAGTTCCTCGAATGGCAGTGCATGCGACTGTCGCACACAGCGACTGACGTCTGCCCATCAGAAAGTCACACTGCATGGGTTCCTCCACAACCGGGCAATTGGCTGCAATATGTCCCGCTTGCCGGCAGCGGTAGCAAACGATCCTTCTTGCCGCCTCTTGAGCCGCTGATTTCCCAGGCTGTTCTCGCCAAACTTGGGGTAGAGCTCCCACCCTCTCACTCTCTCCACCCTCACCCCTTGGAATCCTCTTATCCGCCCCTGGGGATGGTCTGGTCTTAGGGTGGAAAGTCCGAGTGTCTCTGGAAGAGGCCGTCAGGTTCTCTGTAGCCAAGTATTTCTCCACACGATCCACAAGACCATCGGCCGTCTCTGGTTCTCCATGGCTTACCCACTTTTGGATGGCAGTAGGAAGAGCTCTCAAAAACCGATCCATTACAACACGTTCCACAATCTTTGGTGCGGACAAAGTCTCTGGCTGTAGCCACTTTCTGCTTAGGTGAATGAGATCATACATTTGAGACCTGGGGGGTTTTCCAAGCTGGAAAGTCCAGTTATGCACACGCTGAGCCCGGACAGCCTGGGTGACACCCAGCCTTGCCAATATTTCAGCTTTTAGCATCACATAGTCTTTTGCTTGGTCAGGCTCTAGGTCATAGTAAGCCTTCTGCGATTCACCAGTTAACAGAGGAGCCACCAGTCCAGCCCACTGCTCCTCAGGCCACTTTTCTCTTTCAGCAGTCCTTTCAAATGTGGTCAAAAATACCTCTGGATCATCCTCTCCAGTCATTTTTGTCAATAAACGACTCACCCCAAAGGACGCGGTATGAGTTTCCTCACTGGTCTGCGGACGTTGCTGCATTACTGCTTCCATTTGTTGTAGTCTCTGCTCTTGCTTCTGTAACAGGTCTATGAAGCGGGCCTCAGATTGCTGCTGGGCTTGTTGCTGAGCTGCAAGGCTCTGTTGATGAGCTTGCTGCTGGGCTGCGAAGTTCTGTTGTTGAGCTGCAAGGCTCTTTTGCAAACCTGCATTTGTCTGCTGTTGATTGGCATTTGCTAGAGCCAGCTGCTTCAGTATCTCCTCCATGCTGGCTTAAAAAAAACTACCCGCATTCTCCACCAACTGTGAGGGGGTTAGCTTGGCAGCGGGTGTGTGTGACCCCCGGGATGGGCTCCCCACACAAAAACAGGCCCAGCAAACGGAGGTTGTGGTTTTCAAAATCAAAAAAAAAGGTGCGGTTTATTTTCTATTTACAGTGACAAAACACAGCAAAGCCAAAAGAAACATAAACAAATTAAATCCTGGTCAACTTGACCTCTGACTAAACATACAGGTTTCCTAACTAACAACTGGGATCAGCCTAGTGCTGTCCTAGTCCCTAAGTCCCTGGTTTTAAATGTCCAAGCAAATAGCCACACAGGCTTTGTCTCACCGGACAAGGGTTCACTCTCTCCAGGAAGTCCACACAGGTCTGCTTCCAGGCATGAGCTAACACCTAATGAATCTGGGAGTTCTTATAGAGGCCTAAATGAGCTGACAAGCTTCAGCTGGCCTCATCAACTCCCTGTCTGTACGACGCCCCACACTCTCCCTAGAGGTATGAGTCATCCATGAGCCTACTAGCCTCAGCTGGGCTTATACAACTCTCCACCCTAGTTGTATAAGTCAGCATAAAGCCTGAATCTGGGAGAAATATATCTACCCCCCTGGATGCAACCAGGTGACTTTACCTTCCTGCTGTCACAGTATGTATACTCCAAATGGCAGTAGTGTTCCACGCGTCTTGAGGACTTCAAGATTGATTTAACACAAGACGTTGCCCCTTAGATACCAGAGGATTCGTTCAATCACTAGCCACAAAAAAACTGCTCTGATTCTCACTTGGCTGTGGTGATGCTGGTGTACAGGCTGGATCCTGGCTATGGCAGGACACGTTCACAGGGCTTTATTCCGAGTCTTGCAGCTGAGCAATGCTTGGAGGAAGCTGATACTATTAGGAAACGATGTGCACGTCTATGCTTAACCTGCTGTTTGAATGCCTGTCTGGCATATAGTATCAGCTTCCTCCAAGCATTGCTCTGTATCTATCGAACCTGTGGTCGAATGTGCCTAACCATAACTTCCAAGATTAATCTACATAGAGAGAAAAGATTTGACATAGAGAGAAAAGATTCGACATAGAGAGAAAGGATTCAACATTATAGAGAGAATAGATTCGACATTATAGAGAATAGATTCGACATTATAGAGAGAAAAGATTCGACATAGAGAGAAAGGATTCAACATTATAGAGAGAATAGATTCGACATTATAGAGAATAGATTCAACATTATAGAGAGAAAAGATTCGACATAGAGAGAAAGGATTCGACATTATAGAGAGAATAGATTCGACATTATAGAGAATAGATTCGACATTATAGAGAGAAAAGATTCGATATAGGGAAAAAAGATAATTTGCTGCTGGAATTGGGTGGGGGAAGTAAAATAAAAATAATGATGATGATGAATGTTATTGGCTGATTGTAACCAAAGAGGAGGAGCAGTAAAATAGCTAGAACTAAGTACACATGTACAGCCAACTTACTTTCACTTACGATTGCTAGCAGAGTTAATCTTGCTGGTCCGTTTTTCAGAGAACCTGAATTATTAGCAATTAAGCATAAGCACAAGCTACAGATCAAGTTCACATTTTCATAATAATCTGCTGCTATTGTGTTAGTGTTGTGAACTACTAGTGAACTTGCTAGTATTGTGATAGCCTCAGAGGCTGCCCGTGTTGTGGAGGGGGAGGGGGTTTATTATTATAGATTCTATATTATAGATTGAGATTCTATATAAGTTCTATATACCCTATCTTGTTACCTGTCTGATCAGTGATCACTATCACCAGTCCATTTTCTATTTGAACTATATACAGCAACAGCAATGTACCATTCTATGAGAAAAGTGAAGGCAGGTAGAGGTAATGGTCGCGGTCATGGTGGACGCCTTGCTAAAAAAAGTGGCAAGGTCTCTGCTACTAGTGTCTCTGACACTTCTGCCACCAGCAAAGCTAGTCCCACCACCACCAGTTCTACTATTAGTTTTCCTCCTGCCAGACCACCAACATCTGCTGCCGCTTCCACTGCCAATACAGCGCCTTCTTCTACAGGTGTCATGGCTTCCTATTTTTATGGGATAGGCAAGAAACATAGTATAAAACAAGTGGAGTTGCCGATACAATCACCACCACCAATGACACTGCCAGTGCCACTGCCAGTGCCACTGCCCAACTCCCCAAAGAAGCAATTGAGGGAGACATCAGCAGAGACAGAGTGTGAGACGTTTTCTTCATTGCCCCAAGAGAATGATTTTGAATGTGATGCTCCTCTTTCCCCAACCACTGCAGACGTTTTATACAGTCTTACCCCACAAGAGTTACAGCATGACTTAGAGAAAGTGCAAGAGGGATTTTCTGTGAGGAGTAGGACAGGGAGCAGTTCACTTTTTTCATCTGCTGCTAACTCCCCTTCTCCCTCTGTTATTATAGAGGAAGAATCCTGTGATGATAACACCGACCTCCCCAGCACCCCTGCCATTAGCACTAGTTCACCAAGTGTAACTGTAGTGGCAACAGCTTCCACCACTGGTGTGCTACCTGCTGCAGCTATATCAGCCCATACTAGAGATCAACAGGGTCAAGGGGCTTCATCCCGCCGCAGCAACGTTTGGAAATACTTTCAAACATTGGAAGGCGGGTTCTTTGCAAAGTGCAAATTGTGTGGGAAGCAAGTGAGTAGGGGTAAAAAGTTGGGACATTTAACCAATGCTGGTATGAACCTACACATTAAAAATTACCACCACTCTACTTTACTGCGGGCAGAGGCAGAAAAAGAAGATGGTAGCGCAGGAAGCAGCATAACGGACTCTGAATGTACTGGTGGTACCTCTTCAACCACACCACTTACTCAGAGCACAGCCAATAGAGAGGGTTCGTTTAAGACAAGCCGTACACGTGCAGTAGTTCCACTGCAGACCCAATCAGGCTCCTCATCCTCCCAAGGACATCATCAGCCTACCCTAGATAGTTTTGTTGGCTTTAGTTCCAAGGGCACGTCAAAACAGCAGGCCAACAAGATCACCCGCCTCATTGGCCAATTCATTGCTGTTGGAGGAGCCTCTTTTCGCATGATTGAAGGGGAGCCGTTTAAACAGCTCATGCATGCCCTTGCTCCACGATACGTTGTTCCTGCACGAACAACTTTCAGCAGAAAGATTATTCCAGCACTATACCATTCGTGCGTTGCAGTATTGAAGGAAAAAATGGCCAAAGCCGAGGGTCAGACAATTCATTTGACCACTGATTTGTGGACAGCTCCCAGCGGTCAACACGCTTTCCTGTCTTTGACTGCACACTGGTGGCAGGCCACTGTGCCTGTTGGTGGTGGCACTAGTGTAAGTGTTCAAACTTCATCAGGACGGTCTGCAGCGCAAGACCAGCAGGGTTATCAAGCTTTCCTGCTCCACACAGAAGTCCGTGATGACAAACACAGCTCTGCCAACATATTGCGAGCAATTAGATCAATGTTGGCCAATTGGTTTGGAGAGCTGGCAGTCACCAATGTTTCTGTTGGGTTCATAGTGACAGACGGAGGTTCAGACATGGTTAAAGCGCTCCAAGATGGATCTTTTGTCGGTGTCCGCTGTTCTGCACACATACTGCATTTAGTGGTCAAGGGTGCAATCCCAGTGGAGAAAAACAACAAGATTGCTCAAATCTTGGACCTTTGCAGGAAGATTGCAGGGCATTTCCACCGCAGTGTAGGGGCTAGTCAACTGTTGAGGGAGGAGCAAGAACAATCAGGGCTCCCCATACATCGACTGAAACAAGATGTCAGCACCCGGTGGAACTATACCCTGGAAATGCTGGAACGCATTTTGGAGCAAAAGACAGCCATCCACAATCTATCATCCCGCCACAGCATTGGGATTGATTCCACACTGGGACGTGATGACTGGTGTATAATTGGGCAGCTCGTTTCTGTCTTAAAACCCTTTCGGAATGTGACGGAAAACTTGAGTCAGAGCAATGCCAGCCTAGGACAGGTCATACCCTTGTTTACCTATCTCATAGATAAGATGGGATCGTTCCTAGAAAACAGTGAGCCTCTTTGTGGCAGCCCACTTCATGCCAATGTAGCGTCTTTCATCAGAAAACTACAAGCCAACTTAAAAGATCCGCTAAATGATCGTGTCCGCAAAAGCCCTGAACTCATGCTGGCTTCCCTATGCGATCCCAGGATCAAAGGTAAACTGGCACTCAGAGACAACAGCCTCTCCTACTGGAAAGAAAAATTGATTGAAAGGGTCCGTAATTTGCAGCAACAGAGATGTATGCCGGATGAGGCCAGTTTAGAAGATTCACCTGCCATGTCTGCTATTCCAAGACCTGGCACCATCACTCAAAAACAACCAAGTGGAGCATCTGCATGTTTGGTAGAGGCACTTGACAATCTGGTGGATGCAGGTCAAGCAGCAGGTAATCGAGAAGAGAGCAGTGCCTCTGAAATGGTCAGGGCCTACCTATATGAAGCACCTTTGCTTCCTTCAGAGGACCCTTTGACCTATTGGGATAGTAAGAAAAGTTTGTGGCCTGGTCTTTGTCTGGTTGCCCAGCAACTACTATCCTGTCCTCCAACCACTGTGCAAAGTGAGAGAGTTTTCTCTATTACTGGGAACATCCTTAATCCACACCGTGCACAACTGACACCCCATTTGATGGAACAAATAACTTTCCTGAAATTTAACCTCCCCAAGCTTGGTTACCCTACCCTTAACTTGTGAGACCTGAATCATTATCACCATGTGAAGATAGATGGGACTCAGAGGAACCATCCAAATGTTGAGGAAAATACTTTTTTTTTTATTACCACTTGACAATAGCAGTTGTCTTTAGTGTGACCCCAAGATTTAAATAGAATTATATTGTTTTAAGCAATCCAAATTTTTCCTTTTATTCCTTCCATCACCCTTTTTTGTAATGAGTGTTGTGTAGAGTGACTAGAGTGTGCGTGATTGTATGAATGAATGTTGTGTGAATGGACAGTAGCAAGGGTTGAAGCCTTGACGTGGCGCTACTGCTCACGTGTTGCTGTCTTTGTAAATACAAATAGCAACGTGTGCTAATTTAACCATTTTTGTATGATGGTCTGGAAATAAGAGACAATGATTAAAGATGACCTCAACAGCATGACAGTTCCTCTTGATGGAGAGACTGTCAACTCAAGGATCAGAATTTGTTACCAACACAACATAGAACAAAGAAGCATACAGCTGGAAACGTGACTCTATGCAAGATAGACTAGTTGGTCACTGCTGAACTGCATCCAGATGCCCCGGACCCCTCCCATTTGCCATCTCTGACCCTGGGGACACCAGGGCCCTCTCTGATCCTCCACCTGTTTCATGACCATCTGCAATTGTCCGAAGTCACCAGTGTGAGTAATCTACCCTGCTGCCATGTTACTCAAGCCCTGGAAATGATGACTGCCCTTTGAACTGTTGCCCCTTGTGATTGCGCTTGCCTGGGAACCTCTGTCCGGTTAACTGTTGCCCTCATGATTGCAAGCCTGCAACCTATGCCCTTTGAACTGTTGAGGACTGTATGGTTAACCCCTGCTGTTGCTATCTGCTGTGCATTCTGAAGGGATGAGCTTCGTGTTCGAGTCGAACATACGTTTGACTCGAACATCGGCTGTTCGATCGTTCGCCGAAGATAGAACGTTTTGGGCCGTTCGCGACAAATTCGAGTGACGCGAATGGCCCACAATACACTGCGCCATCGCAGTGCAATCCCGGCGCTGTGATTGGCCAAGCATGCACTGTGACCCCGCATGCTTGGCCAATCACAGCGCCGGCAGTGAGGAGAGCCATAATTGGCCACAGGCAGGATGCCTGTGGCCAATTATAGCTCAGGGGGGTTTAGTACACGCCCCACACTATAAAAGCCCGCCAGCGCGGCGGCCTTGTGTAGTGTGTTGGCGTGCAGGGAGAGAGAAGGATAGGCAGGGACAGTGTCAGTGATATTCTTTGCTAAACCTTGTGCATTTACAGTGTGTTGGTACAGGGACAGAGAAGGATAGGCAGGGACAGTGTCAGTGATATTCTTTGCTAAACCTTGTGCATTTACAGTGTGTTGGTACAGGAACAGAGAAGGATAGGCAGGGACAGTGTCAGTGATATTCTTTGCTAAACCTTGTGCATTTACAGTGTGTTGGTACAGGGACAGAGAAGTATAGGCAGGGGACAGTGTCAGTGTCATTTTTGCTGAGCCTTCTGCACAGTATACACCTGTATATCCGTCATTGCTGTTCTCAAATACAGGCATCTGCAGGAGTTAGTGGCACAGTATACACCTGTATATACCCGTCATTGCTGTTCTATAATATTACTGTTCAAAATTACAAACAGATTCTACTTGTTCAGAGTATATAGGGCCTTTTTTATTTTGTGTGCGGGGTTCCCCTTAATATCCATACAAGACCCAAAGGGGCTGGTAATGGGCTGGGGTGGGGGGGGGGGTGATGGGGTAGCCATGCCATTTTTCTTAAAGATTTTCATCCATATTACCGGGACCAGACATTACATTAAAGCCGCAAGCAGTTTTAAATGGCTTTTTTTCCTTTACAAATGTCATTTTGTGCAGGGACAGTTCTAAACACGGGAAACACATGCCACTTCACAGCCATACTTTAGACACCCCCCAGGTACGATATATAAAGGAATATTTGACTTTTTTTTTTTCTCACTTTATGCATCATTAAAATGACTGCTCCCGAAAAACGGCCGTTTTTAAAACTTTGTTTTCCATTGATACATGTCCCCTGGGGGAGAACCCGGGTTCCCAACCCCTTTTTAGGACAATAACATGCATATTAGTCATTATAACCACTTCTCTACTGTGCACGAAAACCCCCTTCCTGCCCAGGCCATTTTTCAGCTTTCAGCGCTGTCACAATTTGAATGACAATTGCGCGGTCGTGCGACATGGCTCCCAAACGAAATTTGCGTCCTTTTTTTCCCACAAATAGAGCTTTCTTTTGGTGGTATTTGATCACCTCTGCGGTTTTTATTTTTTGCGCTATAAACAAAAGAAGAGCATCCAGTTTGGAAAAAAAACACTATTTTTTACTTTTTGCTATAATAAATACCCATTTTTTTTTTAAATAAAATTTTCCTCAGTTTAGGCCGATACGTATTCTTCTACATATTTTTGGTAAAAAAAAAAAAAATCCCAATAAGCGCGTATTGATTGGTTTGCGCAAAAGTTATAGCGTCTACAAAATAGGGGATAGATTTATAGCATTTTTTTTTTTTATTAGTAATGGCGGCGATCTGCGATTTTTTATTGTGACTGCAATATTGCGGCGGACACATCGGACACTTTTGACACATTTTTGGGACCATTCACATTTATACAGCGATCCCTGCTATAAAAATGCATTGATTACTGTATAAATGTGATTGGCAGGGAAGGGGTTAACCACTAGGGGGCGGGAAGGGGTTAAATATGTTCCCTCAAAGTGTTCTTACTGTAGGGGGAGGGGACTGACTGGGGGAGGTGACCAATGGTTGTCCCTATGTACAAGGGACACACCATCGGTCCCCTCTCCCTCACAGGACGTGGATCTCTGTGTTTACACACAGAGATCCACTTTCCTGCTCGTTTCCCGGGCAATCGCGGGTGCCCGGCGACAATCGCGGCCGCCGGGCACGCGCACCGGGGCCTTGTGAACGCGGCGGGCGCGCGCGTGCGTCGCTGGCGGCTCGCGCGCGCCTCCTAACTTGTTTTAAAGGGAGGACGTCATATGACGTCCTCCCAGAACGAGAGTATCCTCCGCCCGCCGTCTATTGACAGTGGGCGGGGGACAAGTGGATAATTAGCACTTTAGATTTAGAACGTTCGCATCCATTGTATTTAATAGGGTTCTAACGTTCGTGCAAACTTTCGGTCCGTTCGCGGGTTTTGGTGCGAACCGAACCGGGGGGTGTTCGGCTCATCCCTAGTATTCTGGTGGGGCGAAAGCTGAACGGCGTGACTGGACACAAGATAAATGGAATCACCCTTTGCACATTGAAATAGTGTAGAAAGAAATCTCTTAAATTTTCTATGTTCAGCCTGATGGTTAAATGTAGAAAAGACAATTATAAGGCCTCTAGTAAGTTAGTAACAATAAATGGACTAGTTCATTTAGATAAACATCACATAATGATTAATGAACCTAACAAGGAAAGCAAGATTCAAGAAAACAATTAGTTCTGAACAAAAACATTTTTATTTTTAACATAAAAAAAAAAAAAAAAATTAGGAAAAAATATTCTCCCCCAACCTGGTGACCAGTCGCTGTAGGGACATATTGATGCCAGCTATCTGTTCACCGAGGTACCTAGTAGCCTCCAGTTGGCTCCTAAGGCTGCGTTGGTACCTCTCCAGAGCCACATAGTGACGGAGCTGCCGGCGATTGTGGAGGGCCAAAGAGTGACATAGCCTCCTGGTTTCGGCATATTGTCTCTCTTGGACCTCCACAATGCGTCGCAGATACGCATTCACATGTGGCTCTGGAGGGGGGATGTGTACTGGAGCGGCTGGAGAATCCTCACCAGGACGCACTGGGGAGGAGGCACTAATGGGTGTGTCCAGGTGGGGGGATAGTGAAGGGTGGAGGAGAACATGCGCCGGAGAAACCGCTGGGGAGGAAGGACAATCACCAGACGCGGGCAGGTCCAGGCCTTCGTCCACCGGGTGGAGGTGAAGGATGAAGACTTCACCTGTGAAGAAAAGAAAATACATTAGATAGATAATACAATACACATGACTTCTTCACCCTAACATTATATAAAGACAATTATCTCAAAACGCTTGTAGACAATCATGTAACATCTTGAGATGTTTTCACTTCTACATACCAGTTTTCCATTTTTTATATTCAGTGAGATGCACCTAATCAATTTGTGTGTAGGAGATAGTGGTGTCTGTGTCAATTTGCTGCGTCATCCCAGGTTTGCTGAGCTGTGCAGGAAGGTGTAGTACTTTACTGTACTCTGACCGGGGCGGAGCTGAGTGTCCTCCCCGCAGGGGCGTACCTAGAGCATTTGGCACCCGGGGCGAATCCTATATCTGGCACCCCCCCACATTAAAATGTAAAAACACCCCACTGTGCCCCCCGCATACCTCTGCATCAACAAATATCTCTTTGTCACTACTGTGTACCCCCTCTCCACAACTGCACCTCTGGACCCCTTTACATTACACAGCACCCTGCATCACTGGACCCCTTTACATTACACAGCACCTTGCATCTCTGGACCCCTTTACATTACACAGCACCTTACACCTCTGGACCCCTTTACATTACACAGCACCCTGCATCACTGGACCCCTTTACATTACACAGCACCCCGCATCTCTGGGCCCCTTTACAATACACAACACCTTGCACCTCTGGACCCCTTTACATTACACAGCACCCTGCACCTCTGGGCCCCTTTACATTACACAACACCCTGCACCCCTTTACAATACACATCACCCCGAATCTCTGGACCCCTTTACATTACACAGCACCCTGCATCACTGGACCCCTTTACATTACACAGCACCCTGCACCACTGGACCCCTTTACATTACACAGCCCCCCTGCACCCCTTTATATTACACAGCCCCCGTCACCACCTCTGGACCCCTTTACATTACACAGCACCCTGCATCACTGGACCCCTTTACATTACACAGCCCCCTGCACCTCTGGACCCCTTTACATTATACAGCCCCCAGAGCTCTGGACCCCCTGCATGTTACACAGACCCCCTTCAGTTCACATCCCCCTTCAGTGCAGACACCCCCTTCAGTGCAAGACCCCCCAGTGCAAACCCCCCCAGTGCAAACCCCCCCAGTGCAAACCCCCCCAGTGCAAGACCCCCAGTGCAACCCCCCCAGTGCAAACCCCCCCAGTGCAAGACCCCCAGTGCAAACACCCCCTACAGTGCAGACACCCCCAGTGCAAGACCCCCCAGTGCAAGACCCCAAAGTGCAAACACCCCTCAGTGCAAACACCCCCCAGTGCAAACACCCCCCAGTGCAAGACCCCAAAGTGCAAACACCCCCCAGTGCAAGACCCCCCTCAGTGCAAGACCCCCTCAGTGCAAGACCCCCCAGTGCAAACACCCCTCAGTGCAAACACCCCCCAGTGCAAACACCCCCCAGTGCAAGACCCCCCTCAGTGCAAGACCCCCCTCAGTGCAAACACCCCTTAGTGCAAACACCCCCCAGTGCAAGACCCCAAAGTGCAAACACCCCCCAGTGCAAGACCCCCCTCAGTGCAAACACCCCCCAGTGCAAGACCCCAAAGTGCAAACACCCCCAGTGCAAGACCCCCCTCAGTGCAAGACCTCCCAGTGCAAACACCCCCAGTGCAATACCCCCCCCAGTGCAAGACCCCAAAGTGCAAACACCCCTCAGCGCAAGACCCCCCAGTGCAAACACCCCCAGTGCAAACATCCCTCAGTGCAAGACCCCAAAGTGCAAACACCCCTCAGTGCAAGACCCCCCTCAGTGCAAGACCCCCCAGTGCAAACACCCCTTAGTGCAAACACCCCCCAGTGCAATACCCCAAAGTGCAAACACCCCTCAGTGCAAACACCCCTCAGTGCAAACACCCCCCAGTGCAAGACCCCCCTCAGTGCAAAGACCCCCCAGTGCAAGACCCCTCAGTGCAAACATCCCCCAGTGCAAACACCCCTCAGTGCAAGACCCCCCAGTGCAAACACCCCCCAGTGCAAGACCCCAAAGTGCAAACACCCCCCAGTGCAAGACCCCCTCAGTGCAAGACCCCCCAGTGCAAACACCCCTCAGTGAAAACACCACCCAGTGCAAGACCCCCCTCAGTGCAAAGACCCCCCAGTGCAAGACCCCTCAGTGCAAACATCCCCCAGTGCAAACACCCCTCAGTGCAAGACCCCCCAGTGCAAACACCCCCCAGTGCAAGACCCCAAAGTGCAAACACCCCCCAGTGCAAGACCCCCCTCAGTGCAAGACCCCTCAGTGCAAACACCCCTCAGTGCAAACACCCCCCAGTGCAAGACCCCCCTCAGTGCAAAGACCCCCCAGTGCAAGACCCCTCAGTGCAAACATCCCCCAGTGCAAACACCCCTCAGTGCAAGACCCCCCAGTGCAAACACCCCCCAGTGCAAGACCCCAAAGTGCAAACACCCCCCAGTGCAAGACCCCCCTCAGTGCAAACACCCCTCAGTGCAAACACCCCCCAGTGCAAGACACCCCTCAGTGCAAAGACCCCCCAGTGCAAGACCCCTCAGTGCAAACATCCCCCAGTGCAAACACCCCTCAGTGCAAGACCCCCCAGTGCAAACACCCCCCAGTGCAAGACCCCAAAGTGCAAACACCCCCCAGTGCAAGACCCCCCTCAGTGCAAGACCCCCCAGTGCAAACACCCCTCAGTGCAAACACCACCCAGTGCAAGACCCCCCTCAGTGCAACTCCCCCTCCCCATTCAGTACCTCAGATCAGCACAGCGGCGACACATGGACAGAAGGTCGGGTCCCCTCCCCCTCCGTACACATAAACAGAGAGGAGGGGGAGGCGGCTTCATTCGGCTGTGCTTCTGTGAAGTTAGTCACAGGTGAAGCAAGTGCCACTGTGCCGAACACCGCTCACAGCCCGCGGCCGTGAAAGGAGGGGATGAATGGTGCAGCGGTGTCACCCCGCACCCCTCCCCCCCTGTATCGCCGTATCGCCGCTGACTGCCGCTGCCTAAGTCCCGCGGCGCTGATGCTGTCTGTGCGCTTAAGTCACGGGGGGGCGCTGGCCTGACAACCCCCCAGTGTGTGGCACCCCGGTGCGGCCCGCCCCCCCGCCCCCCACTTAGTACGCCTCTGCCTCCCCGGCCAGAGTACAAAGGGATTCCCCTCTACACATCGAGCAGTGTAAAGGAGAATCTTCCAAAGATTTTATCCGCTTGGTCGCACGGCCGGCTTGAGAAAATCTTAAGGTGTAATGGATGCCTAAGTGCTGACTGTGACAGAACCCACTGTCACTGTGTGTTTTGGAAGGGACTGAGGGCTGGCCTCTTACCCACAGATTATGGCCCAGAAGAGACTGAGAGACTTGGGGAAAGCTGGTATTGAGAAAATGTAATGTAATGCTACCACCCTTCTCCCCCCCCCCCCATCCTCCCCTCTTGTTGCTGTGCTTAATTGTGTTGGTTCATGGCACATAGACAATGGTCTGGACTGCAGACATCTCTCCGCAGGGGATGTGTATTGAAGGGCTGCCTGCTTACCATAATCCCTTTATGTTTAACTGTAGTCTCTGTTTCAATGTTCAGTTCCCATTGGTTCTTCCTTGTCCCCTACCCCCCCTCTATGACAAGGCTAAGGGGAGTGTCCCTAACTGTGTGTAAAAGTGTATGTTTTGGATTTAATAAACTGTTGATGCTCTGCATGTTTAGGCCCCATGCACACGAGACGCCGGTGCAAACTCTGCTGAACACACGTTTTTAAAGGCTAAAACCAGCGTTTAAAAACGCCCGTTTTGCCGCGATTTTAGCAGTGTTTTACCGCGTTTTACCGCGTTTGCGTCTATAGGCGTTTAGTTAAGAAACATCATAAGACCCTCCCTAAGCTCAAAAAACATTATTATTTAACCATTTCAGCCATTTTGGGAGACCAGCAGCTGAGAGAGCAGCAGTGTACTTGTATTTAGCGTATCACTTGCCACATCATCTGCCACAAGCTGTGGATTGTCCACTTGCCACGTCACCTGATACGTCACCTGGCCACGTCACCTGCCACAAGTTGTGAATTGTCCACTTGCCACGTCACCTGCCACGTCACCTGGCCACAAGTTGTGGATTGTCCACTTGCCACATCACCTGGCCACGTCACCTGGCCACGTCACCTGGCCATGTCACCTGCCACGTCACCTGCCACAAGTTGTGGAATGTTCACTTGCCACGTCACCTGCCACGTCACCTGGCCACGTCACCTGCCACAAGTTGTGCATTGTCCACTTGCCACGTCACCTGGCCACGTCACCTGCCACGTCACCTGCCACAAGTTGTGAATTGTCCACTTGCTACGTCACCTGCCACGTCAACCTGGCCACAAGTTGTGGATTGTCCACTTGCCACATCACCTGGCCACGTCACCTGGCCACGTCACCTGGCCATGTCACCTGCCACGTCACCTGCCACAAGTTGTGGAATGTTCACTTGCCACGTCACCTGCCACGTCACCTGGCCACGTCACCTGGCCACGTCACCTGCCACAAGTTGTGCATTGTCCACTTGCCACGTCACCTGGCCACGTCACCTGCCACGTCACCTGCCACAAGTTGTGAATTGTCCACTTGCCACGTCACCTGCCACGTCACCTGGCCAAAAGTTGTGGATTGTCCACTTGCCACATCACCTGGCCACGTCACCTGGCCATGTCACCTGCCACGTCACCTGCCACAAGTTGTGGAATGTTCACTTGCCACGTCACCTGCCACGTCACCTGGCCACGTCACCTGCCACAAGTTGTGCATTGTCCACTTGCCACGTCACCTGGCCACATCACCTGCCACGTCACCTGGCCACGTCACCTGCCACAATTTGTGGATTTCCACCTGCCACGTCACCTGGCCACAAGTTGTGGATTGTCCACTTGCCACGTCACCTGCCACATCACCTGCCATGTCACCTGGCCACGTCACATGCCACGTCACCTGCCACAAGTTGTGGATTGTCCACTTTCCACGTCACCTGCCACGTCACCTGCCATGTCACCTGGCCACGTCACATGCCACGTCACCTGTCACAATTTGTGGCTTTCCACCTGCCACGTCACCTGGCCACGTCACCTGGCACAAGTTGTGGATTGTCCACTTGCCACGTCACCTGCCACATCACCTGCCATGTCACCTGGCCACGTCACATGCCGCGTCACCTGACCACGTCACCGCCCACAAGTTGTGGATTGTCCACCTGCCACGTCACCTGCCACATCACCTGCCATGTCACCTGGTCACATCACATGCCACGTCACCTGGCCACGTCACCTGCCACAATTTGTGGATTGTCCACCTGCCACGTCACCTGCCACATCACCTGCCACAAGTTGTGGATTGTCCACTTGCCACGTCACCTGCCACATCACCTGGCCACGTCACCTGCCACAATTTGTGGATTGTCCACCTGCCACGTCACCTGCCACATCACCTGGCCACGTCACCTGCCACAATTTGTGGATTGTCCACCTGCCACGACACCTGGCCACGTCACCTGCCACAAGTTTTGGATTGTCCACTTGCCACGTCACCTGCCACGTCACCTGCCACAATTTGTGGATTGTCCACCTGCCACGTCACCTGCCATGTCACCTGGCCACGTCACCTGGCCACGTTAACTGCCACAAGTTGTGGATTTCCACCTGCCACGTCACCTGGCAACATCACCTGCCACAAGTTGTGGATTGTCCACTTGCCACGTCACCTGCCACAAGTTGTGGATTGTCTACAGTGCAATGCAAGCAATTACATTTTTTTTTCAGATTTTTTTGATGGTTTTTCATCATTTGCCATCATTTTTGAGATTTCTAATGTAAAAAAATAGGTCACCTTTAAAAACGCTAATAAACGAAATCGCGGCAAAACGCCGGTACCGCGTTTTGCCGCGTTTAGCGGCGTTTAGCCGCGTTTTGCGTCTGAAACGTGGAAAACTTTTGCGTCTGAACCCATTTTTTTGCTTCTGGAAAAACGAGGTTAAACGCAACTGCCTAAAAACGGCAATAAACGAGACTGTGTGCATGGACACATAGGATAACATTGAATGGGTTCAGGAGCAGTTGAAAAAAGTGTCCAACTGCCTCTGAGCGCGCGTTTAACAGCAAATAACAGCGTCTCGTGTGCATGGGGCCTTAACCCTCAACACCTGTGTGGATTGTCTCGTGATTGAGGGGTTAAGGGCTGGTTATGGCGAATCTGCAGGCTGCAGGTGCATTTGGAGGACAGGAGACACAGGTCTGGCGGATGTTCCCACCTGGGGTATCTGAGATACGTCCCACTGACCACTAACTACTCTACCTCATCCAGACTGATTGACTGTCGCAAATATGGAAGATCAGTTGCACTTGCAGAAAAACATATCAGCTATACCAGCTATTAACATTACACTCACCAAAGAGAAGCCATTCAAGCCATTGCATTAGGGATGACCTAACAAAAAGTTGTTTAATAAAATATAGCAGGCTACTTTTTAAAGTTGATAATTTTATATAGCCACTGATTGAATAAGCCCCACTTCTGTTCTAGGCTAGGTAGGTTACTCACTCCTGGTCTAGGCTAGGAGGTATAACAGAGAATTTACAATTACTGAACCTTCGATATCCGGTGCTTCATCTGCTCCCCTCTGCTAGTGCAGTGGTCTGGTCTCTCCCTGAGCCTTCAAGACCTATGCAAGACTCAACTTCTTATAGATATTTGCCTGCACAAAGATCTACGAGGTCATTTACAATTTTTTGCTTTATATCAGGGGTCTCCAAACTTTTCAAAAAAAGGGCCAGTTTATTTTCCTTCAGACTCTAGGGGGGCCGGATTGTGGCCAACAGGGGCAGAAAATGTCATGGGCCCATCATCAGTGAGAATAAATATGGCCTCAGGGCTGGTGGTCAATAGGAGTGGTGCCCCTATTAGTAGGAGGAATAGTATCCCATCATTAGTATCCATAGAAGAAAAAAATGCCCCATTGTTGGTGTGAGTGGGAGAATTAGTGCCCCAAGGGCCGGATGAAAGCTACCAAAAGGCCACATCTGGCCCTCGGGCCGCAGTTTGGAGACCCCTGCTTTAGATGATGCCAAAGAGGAGGCACCAGGCATCATGAGGAAAGTGTTAATGCATGAATTAGGGGCATGCCGGAGATTGACCATGTCCAGGGACTGCCAGCCAATAGCTGGAGATTCTTGTCTGACACACCCCTTCCAGCCTGCTGTGTTATTCACGATGATTAACAGTGATTGGCTCAGACTGGGAACCTGAACTGCAGCAAGAAGCTGGCGTGATCAGGGAAGTGACATTGAGGAAATAACAAGCACAGGTCACGCTAACGGGAAGACTGGAATCAGCTGCAAAGGGGGACTAATAATTAATAATTCCAGCTAAACCGAAGCCTTGGAGAATAAATCACAACCATTTCTAGACAAGGTTTGCCATCAGCATTTCATATTTAAAATACTATATTTGCCTGGAAAATACAAAAAAAGTTATACTTACTCCCTGGATCTGCCGCGTCTGGCTGTTCACCAGCTTCCGCATCCCCAGCAGCCTCTACAGTGCAGGTCTCCTCCACCTCCTGCTCAGCCTCAGCAGCTGTTGATTATGATTAATATAGAAAAGAACATTACAATCTGCAGTGTACAACAATCTCACACATTAGTACAAGAACATTGAAACATGTATGATCACTCGCAGACACCAGCAAGATTATACTAACTTACATGTGGGCGTTGCCGCCTCAGCCTCCTCCTCCTGAGTCTCCCCCTCTGATTGGATGACACCTATTTAATATAAAGGAGAAATGATGAACGTTACAATGTTCAAGCTTCAAATTACTATAAATAAATACTGTATATAGATAAAATTAATTATCCATTAGCATGGCAATACAGGTCAGGTCACTAACGTTTATCTACAAGGCAGGGACATGCATTCAACCATTTAGAAAAAATCTCAAAAAAAAAAAAACGAGGCACTTACCTGTCCTGGTTCCAGCGGCGAGTGCTAGGTGCACCGCCACTGATCAGGTGCCTCAGTTCAGAGCAGCAACGTTCTGTCAGATTGCGTAAGTTACGCAAGCGGTTGCGTTACATGACAGAAGGTTGCAGAGGCTCTACCTGTCACTGCTTGAGCGAGAAGCAATGACACTGGAATCGACAATGGAAGGCTGGACAAATGGAAAAGGACCCACTGTATTAGTGTCACTACTACACTACTTACTGGGCGTTGATGACATGGAGGACTCCTGCTCCTCCGCCCTCCGCCTCCGGCGGCGCTGGGACTGGATGCGATCTTTAAATAAAATCAAACACAATATGGTAAATGTCGGATGCTTGACAAAAAAAAATGTCCTGCACAATGCAATGCTGACACCAACCCTGATGAGCCAGGAGATGGGTGATCTCATCCTCCCCTATACCCGCTAACAGCTCTGCCTCATGGGGGAGGAGAGGCACCTGCTTCCCTCTGCGCCCCAACTGCCGGCGTTTACGTGCTATGGAACTGCAAAACAAAAAGAGAAGAGAAACAGGTTCCATAATTAAACTACAATTGTAATCTGAAAATTACATCAACACATGAAACAAATGTAGAATGAACCCGTAGAATGAAACAATGCAAATGGAATTTTTGGATTAGGCGCATTTTTTCACGTAGCACAAGATTTGCACATTTTTTTATTAACCAAATTTATTTTAAGAAAAACGTATGCTTTTTTGGTGCACAATAAAATATAAAAGAAAGGATTGGGATTGTGCTGATAAAATATAGATGTCCAGTCCACCTTTCTAATTATGCGCTTGTGTGAACTGTGTATGGTGTAAAATCAGTACATTTTTAGAGCACTGATTGTTGTATAAATGACTATGGTCACAAAATGGCATAAAAAGTGTCCGATGTGTCCGCCATAATGTCGCAGTCACGATAAAAAATCGCTGATCGCCGCCATTACTAGTAAAAAAAAATAATAATAAAAATGCTATAAAACTATCCCTATTTTGTAGACGCTATAACTTTTGCGCAAACCAATCAATAAACGCTTATTGCAATTTTTGTTACCAAAAATATGTAGAAGAATATGTATCGGCCTAAACTGAGGAAATAATTAGTTTTTTTATATATTTTTTGGGGATATTTATTATAGCAAAAAGTAAAAAAATAATTGTGTTTTTTTTCACAATTGTCGCTCTTTTTTTGTTTATAGCGCAAAAAAAAAAAACGCAGAGATTATCAAATACCACCAAAAGAAATCTCTATTTGTGGGGAAAAAAAGAACGCAGTGCCGAATCGCAAAAAGTGGCCTGGTCATTTGGCAGCCAAATCCTCCGGGGCTGAAGTGGTTAAAATGTAAAAAAAATAATAATCAGACATGTTACTTACCGCTTAATGTCGCTGAATTTTTTCCGACAGGCAGTCGGGTCACGCCGATGGCGATACATCCCTTCAACTTTTTTGGAGATCTCCTCCCACTTCTTCCGCTTCCACTCCTGAGTGGTATCCCTGGAGCGGGGGCCACACAGCTGTATCCAGTAAGGAAGCGTTTCCTTTACAAGGACCTGGGACTCAATGTGAGTCCACATAAGGTTATGCTTCCTGCTGGTTGCAGCTTGTGTCCCCAAGCACCGCTTTTTGGATGATGGGGAATGGGATGTTGCTGCTGCTTCCTCCATAGAAGGCCCAGGAACGTCCTCCATGTGGTCGAAATGGGTCGCCATATTATCCGACACTGACACAACGTCGGAGCACGTGCACAAACGAATGTGAAAGTAGTTAGCTGACTGTTGGGATAGACCATCCATTCCACATGAACGACGAAGATTCGACGAAGATTCGACACAGCATCGAAAAACATACAAACGTCGAATCTGTGGCTTATGGTGTCTGTCAAAAGTTCTAAGTTGATTCGACGGTGCAGTTAAACTCACTGTATGATGCTGCCTGCAATCGTACATTTCCGGTTAAATGCATCCGCTCATGGGCTATAGAAAAATTCTAATGTTGAATGACTAGTAATAATAATTAATAAATATAATTATTACTAGTCATACAACATTAGAATTCTACTATAGCTAGCTTGTAGGCGGAACATTCGACCGGAAATGTACGATTGCTGCGTCGAATAGTTTAGCTGCTCCGTCGAATCTTCTTAGAACACACACACACCATATAAGCCTTCAATGACAGATTCGACCTTAATTATTTCGGATTTTCGGACGAATGCAATTTTTAACGAAAAACTAAATAAATAAAAACGAATTTCGGGAGTAACTAAATAAATGTATTTTTCGAACGAAAACGAAATTCCGAAACAAAATATTTCAGTGTGCACATGTCTATTGATTACTGCACTTTCAGCGCAGTTCATATTTAGTTTTAGCGCTACACCATTTTTGTTTTGTTTGTTTTTCACCATTTTTCAATTGGTTGTGTGAGCGGCTTCACCATAAGGCAGCACGGAATTTTTTGTATCCATATACATATACATATTAATACCCTTCTTCCACCAATAAAAAAGACAACGTTGTAGATTAGAGGAAGGGTAATTATATATTTGTGTGATTTTTTTTTTTACTATTTTCTTTCAATATTTGGCATTTAGAAAGATATTTTGTATTTACCTAATTTAAGTTATTTTTGATACATCACGTGTGTCATGTAAAAGCAGCTTCCCTTTGGCTGGTATTCCAGTCACCATTTTTCTTTTGTATTAACCCCCCTGGCGGTATTCCCAAGTCTGGCTCGGGTTAAATTTCAGCAACAAAAGCAGTAACCCAGAGCCAGACTCGGGATTGCATCCCCTGGATCCTGCGATGCCTCCCCACTGTGTGATCGAGCTGTCTCCTTGCTCGATTCACACAGTGCCTGAGTGCCGCCGAGCTCCGTTCCCTGCGACGTTACGACACACGGGGACGGAGACCGGCCCCAAATTCCAAAAAGTTAAAACACAGTACACATACAGAATACTGTAATCTTACAGATTACAGTACTGTATAAAAAAATTACACACCCCCTTTGTCCCTAGTGGTCTGCCCAGTGTCCTGCATGCACTTTTATATAATAAAAACTGTTTTCTGCCTGGGATTTGGAGATTATCCATAGCAACCAAAAAGTGTCCCTTTACGTCAAAAGTGGTTTTAGACCAGCTAGAAAACAGCGATAATAAATTAGAATCACTCGCAGAATTGAGCGATAGCGATTTGTGGGGAAATTCGTCATCAAACACTGAAAAACACTTTTATTATTATTATATTATTATTTGTTATAATTATTTTATAGTTATTTATTATATTATAATTTATGATTTATTTATTTTTTTACTTTATCATACCCGGGATGTCTACTAGACTCTTGTTTGGACAGATTTAAGTGAGTTATTCCTAAGAATTACAGGCCTACAATATAAAACGCCAAATTTCCATGCAGAATAATGGTACCTCTTTCAGCACCTAAAATCTGACAGAATCATACCGCCAGGCAGGTTAATGCATATGCTGCAGGGACCGCACTGTCTTAGTGAGTTGGCATATTTCTCTAGTTTAAACCATTTTAACTCTTTAGCAATAAAAACTGACAGGAGTTCTAATTCTTCTCCACTGTATCCATTCCACTGGATATTGCATGAGATAAAATATTGCATGGTTTCATGAGATAAATATTGCATATTCCGATGAAATACCACATGCCTTATTTTAATAGCATATTTTTGTGAATGCCAAAAAACTTTTTGAAAAATGCTATGAGCTATTTTATCACAAATTTTAAAGAGGAAAATACTGCTTTATGAATGCAGCCCACTATCCTCAAAATGAATATCCTTCCAAAAATGACTTATCTCTTCCAAACATTGTCTATCTCCCTGCCCCAACACTTTCTAATGCCGCGTACACACAACCGTTTTTAATGTCATGGAAAAAAACTACGTTTTTCTCGACGTGATTCTTCTCAAGTCTGCCTTGCATACACAGTATCGTGAAAAAAAATGCTCGAGCAAAGCGCGGTGACGTACAACACGTACGACAACACGTACGACGGCACTATAAAGGGAAAGTTCCATTCCGATGACGCCACCCTTTGGGCTGCTTTTGCTGATTTCGTGTTACCTAGTGTTAGTAAAAGTTTTACCAGAACGAGCGCTCTAACCGTCTCATAACTTGCTTCTGAGCATGCGTGTTTTTTTCACGCCGTTAAAGCGTACACACAACCGTTTTTTACAACAAGAGAAACGACGACGTGAAAAACGACGAGAAAAAATAGAGCAGGTTCTAAATTTTTAATGGCCATTTTTTCCGTAGAGAAAAATGCTCTGGAGCCTACACACGACCGTTTTTCACGACCAATTTAAAAAATGTCATGTTTCTCGTCATGAAAAACGGTCGTGTGTACGCGGCATAAGGGTTTTTAGGGTTTGCAGTCCTATGTTTTTCACGGGCCCAGAAAAAGGTCTAGGAAAAAAATTACATTTGAGGTTCTTAATCTCTTCTTGTGGTGGTGGAATTGGTATTCCAGACCCCTTCTGGTACTATGATTAAACACATTTGGCCACAATAGTTGATAGGTGCTCCACCTACTCCCACAAACTTTGGGTCTAAATAGAAACAGAACTTTACTGCTGCTCTCCCCCATGCAGGGAATATAGTAGGCTTAAGTACAACTTCCAGCAACAACTTAAACACCATCCTCTAATGGGACCCACTTATACAGTGTCCTGAAAATTATTTGCATTTTCTAAGATCTCATCACTTCCTTCTCCACTAACTACTATCATGGCACACCTGCCTTTGTCCCGGGACATTCTGATGCTCTAGTTCTAAACTTGGCAGGCTAATTTAGAGTCCTTCATTTCATTATTTCTGGAACATCTGCTTTCCAAATCACCCTCTTCCTAATACATTTACCCTTTTTTTCCCTAAAATGAGGAACTCCAGAACCCAGAGCTTTTGTTATTGTGTCTTTCATTGACTTGCAAGCCAGATATACACCATCTACACCAATCATATTTATTTACCTTGAATAGGACTTACTCCTTAAGTACACTTTGTTACCAAGTACACTACAATGTTCTTTAATGCACTTGATACATGTATTGCATTTATACCTACATTTGTTTGGAAGTCTACATACTTGTAGGGGTAGAATGTGTTGCAGTAGGTGGGTGACACCTCTTCCATATGTTCCTCTCCTTGTTGGGTGCCAATTTGGGTCACATAGCAGGCTTACCCCAGGGTGGGTTCTTTGGGCTTAGCAAAGTGATGAACAGGGTTGCTCATCATAGCACAAGGGTAACACCTTGCCCAAAGGCATGCTTGCCATGCACCACTCCCAGTAACAGAATGGGTTCCTGCCGAGCACATAGCGTGGACCTCATGCATGCTCTTACTGAACCCTTCTCTTTCCGTAGTGACTGACATAGATCTCTGTAATGGTAGTCCACTCCGGGTGACCAATGCGGATGGAAAGCTAGAGAGGGAGCCAGACACCGAACCCCCTCAATCCCGGAGGACCTGTCACCTATTTGGGTACCACACCAACAACTGCTTGCTGTTCTTCTTTCTGGTTACCCATAGCAACTTACTTATTTTCTTAGCCTTGCAGGTTAACCTTTTGTTGTAGTGATGTTACACATACCCCATAATGCTATTACAGGCCCTTGTTCCTTAGAAAGTCACCAGGACCCCACATCCACCCATTGAGTAACTTCAGACCAGGCTTTGAAAAATGGAAACAACTTTACTGAGCTTTTGGCAGAACATGTATAACATGCAGTAATGTCCTTTCCCTAACTATGCCTAACTGTTTCTGCCCAAGGTTACCATTACCGGGGAAGTCTATTAGAGAATAGATCAAATTTGGCAGTGCTCTAACAGAGAAGTAAATTTCTAGGTTCCTTCTGGCAGATCGGTGTTCCTGAGCAGACCATAGGTTCCAGTGAGTCTTCAGCGTGGGTTCCCCAAGTGTTCCCCGGAGCCCCCTCCCACTATGATCTAGACTGATTGCCTTTTATAGAATGCGGGAGGAAGTCGGGACCTCAGCAGAAGCCTGAAAACATGCCGGGGAGAGGTGGCGAAATGTTAACCCTTTCTCCCTAACCTGGACAGCTGGGTGCTAACTGAACCTGCTACATATTTTGTAGCCATTTTTTTCTGATCCTCCTGCAATATATATATATATAAAAAATAGGCCTATCAATGCTGCCGGAATATTGTTAGTAAAGAGATCCTTTTAGGGGATAGTCCAGTATTACGTGTTCAGGTTTGGGAAGGGTTAACCACTGGGGGGTGGGGGACACATTGGCTAACTGTACTATTCACTTGGGATCTCACCAACAAGAACCTCAATCTGAAGACTAGCAGCACCAGGTTCTCAGTACTTAAAACAGATGTATTGTTAAAATTTTAAAATTTTATATTTAGATAACAAATACATCCAGTGTTGCATTAACATTTCTAAATAGCTGCATTTACCTACTTAAAAAGAAAAATGAGCACCCTCATTATTCACATATTTCTACTTGTACTAGGTCCAAGGCATTACTTAAGTGATAAAATACCATGATTTTAACGTTTTAAAATGTGATAGATCTGGCGACATATTGTCTCGTGGAAGTAACAAATGCTATTTTGTGATATATCTCAAAATGTTTTAGATTTGACTATTAGGTCAATAGCTGTTAGGTACCCCATAGCTGTGGTATATGATCTGCCTTATCTTTTTATGTGGTTGTTTAGTGTGTTACATACATTTTTTATAGCTTCCAACATTCAGCACAGTGTAATCTAATCTTCCCTGCGATACTATTTCAAATGCAGGAATATTTTTACCAAATTACAACTGTGGTATTGTTATACTATATCAAAGCTGTAGAGCTATTTATGGAATGCTCTGTACATGTTCTCAATTTATGTGAGATGCGTGAACATTCCCATCTAATTTCTGGCTATTTCTAGAATTCTATGTGCAATTGGGATCACAGCTAGAAAAAGCCACTGGAGAAATTACTTTCCAAAACATCTACCACGTACCCTCTTATTTGTATTTTCCCTAAAGTGTGTATATTAATGTAAGCTTCCCATAAAGGAGTTTCACACTTTTAAGAAATGTAAAATATTCAGTCCCATTAAAAACCCATACCAGACCCTTAATCTAAGCATGCAGCCTCACAGGCCAGTAAAGGGGGGGGGGTAATCCACAATGCCTCCCCCCTCCTGAACCATATCAGGCCACACGGACCTTTTCCCCACAACCCAGGCATGGTAGCTGGAATTTGGAACCCCCTTTTAGGGTAAAGAGGGTCTCAGACAGTGCCCCCCCCCCACTCTTATTTTTTCCTATTTTTTTTAGAACAAAAGTCCTTAATAAAATAAACAAAAAAATCCGGAATTGTAAGTTCACTGCCAAACATAGTGGACATTTTGTGCCAATCATTGCTCCCCAGACACTAAAAGAAAAACCACACTGAAGCCACACATGACAGCAATCTGGATCTGTCATTAGGTTTATACTGTATGTAGCACTACCCCCGTAGGAGCTGCTGGTTTAAAGTTTTGGGCCTACCGTTACCTTTTCTGTTCACCGCACTCATGTCAGGGTTCTCTCTTGAAGAACTTTCATAAATGTTCACACCAACACTTGGATACGTTTTCTTCATGGCTTTATTTTACCAGTTCCAGAGGGATAGAGGGAGAGGGGAGGTTCAGGTACCTTTCTTTGCGGATCACGGGTACAATCTTATATCCAGAGGACAAATCAGTTCCAAGCTGGATTTAGCAACCACCGGATAGGCCTACTCTCACTGGCCTAGCAACCGGTGCAAAGCTCTTTCAAAGGCTCTGCCACAGACTCAATGAGTGTCGTCAAGTCGTTCCACAATCTTCCACCACAAGATCGTGTAACCACGCTGACACTTTGCAAAAAGTTCCTTCACAAGTACATAGCTGGCCAGGATGCATCCTACAACTGGCCAGGATGCATCCTTCAATTTAGTCCCCAATTGTTCCGCTTCTTCCTGCAGGCAAGACTGCGTAGGACCATCCCTGGACTAGTAGGCCCCAGAAACTCCTGGGCCTACTTCTCAGTTGCAGAGCCTCGGGCCAGCAGGCCCCAAGGCTGAAAATGGCTCGCACATCCCTGAGGCCAGGAGGGCCCTCAGGTCAGGATCCCGCAACGACCCCCGGCAACGAACCCCGATAGAGCGGTCTCTGCCTCTTAAGTACCCCCTCCCAGAATGCACAGCAGGTTAACCACGCCCCCTGAGCCACTTCTGGGAAAGGAATACCCAATACACCTAGCCTGCTGCATCTCCAACCCTGACCTGTCGTGACAGTGACACCTACTGTCAGGTGGAAAATGTGCAACCCAGCTAGACTGAAACAGAGCCAACAATTTAGCATAATCCTTCTGAGCAGAACAACAGCTCAGATAACTAAATTTAACATATAACGTCTACCCAACAGGCAAAAATTATGATATGGGCGGCCGCACTCCAAAAAAACCTTGACGGTTGCCTTTATTGTAAAAACGGATAGATGCGAGGAAAAAGTGTCAGCTTTTCGATCAGGAAAATGAGATCGCTTATGACACTCTGAGCAACTACGGGATAGGAATCGTCACCCGACCAAGGGACGACACCACCTAACTCGTCTATCAATGGAGGTACATCTGCCAATGGACACCCTCACGGATCCGGCAAAAAAATGAAGAAGAAAAAGGCTTCCACAAAAAGACAAGGAGAGGAGGAACAAAGCACAAAGACACGAAAAATCCACTAGCCTCTACGAGGGAGAATGAAACGATGAAACCAAATGTTTTGAACATTTCCAGCAGGAGTCTCCGCGTTGAGGAAAATAAATTATTCTCCAAGGGACTAAATTTTTGCCCAACTAAACATTTCGATTTGCTTGGAACTCTGCTGGATGTAAACAAATTCTCCCGTGGACTTACTCTTAAGAAACATTATTTGGCCCCTACATTTGAGATGAAAGATATCTCCAGTGACGGTCCGGGATTGGGTGAGTGTGTCTCCTCTCCTATACTATTTAAAGAGGTCTGCGCTTTGCAAGACCCAACAGATTTAGCGATGGAGTCGGATCCATGTCCCATGGATCCAATTGATTCGGCCAACACAATATCATTTAACCACTTCCCTACCCAGCCATAGTTAAATGACATCCACAGATGGGATCTCCCATCCTGGGTGGACGTCATATGACGTCTTGGGCTTTGTAGGGGGATATCTGAATGATGCCTGCAGCTAGAGGCATCATTCAGATATCCTTTTGTTGTGCCGGCGATTCTGCCGGCGATTCTGTGCACCATAAGAAGGATCATAGCGGCTTGATCGTTCTTATAGGCGGTGGGAGGGGACATCCCCCCCCTCTCGCCGCCATCCGGTGCTTCTCCGGGCTCTCCTGTGCCATTGGGGACCCGGAGAGAATCGTCCGGCGCCGGTGGTGGGTCACGTGACGAGCATAGAGATGACTGGTGACCAGATGGTCACCAGTCATCTCTATGATCGTCGGAGGCCCGGGCGCGATGTGATGGCGTCACGCCCGGGTCCTCAGATGTAAACAAAGCCGCCATTGCGACTAGTAAGTATGAGATCAGTGAATTCTTTTTCACGATCTCATGCTTTCCAGCCTGGAGGAGAGACGTGGGGTCTTATTGACCCCGCATCCCTCAATAAAGAGGACCTGTCACACACATTCCTATTACAAGGGATGTTTACATTCCTTGTAAGAGGAATAAAAGTGATTAAAAAAAAAAAAAAAAGTAAAATAAGTGTAAAAATAAAAAACAATAAGTAAAATAAAAAATAAAAAATGTAAACGCCCCTGTCCCCGGTAGCTCGCGATCAGAAGCGAACACACACGTAAGTCCCGCCCACATATGTAAACGCCATTCAAACCACATATGTGAGGTATCGCCGCGTGCGTTAGAGCGCGTGCAACAATTCTAGCACTAGACCTCCTCTGTAACTCTAACCTGGTAACCTGTAAAAAAATTGAAAGCGTCGCCTATGGAGATTTTTAAGTACCGAAGTTTGGCGCCATTGCATGAGTGTGCGCAATTTTGAAGCGTGACATGTTAGGTATCTATTTACTTGGCGTAACATCATCTTTCATATTTTCCCCAAAAATTGGGCTAACTTTACTGTTTTGTTATTTTTTAATTCATGAAACCATTTTTTCCCAAAAAAAACGCGTTTGAAAAATTATTGCGCAAATATCGTGCAAGAAAAAAAGTTGCAATGACCGTCATTTTATTCCCTAGGGTGTCTGCTAAAAAAAAATATATAATGTTTGGGGGTTCTGAGTAATTTTCTAGCAAAAGAATGATGATTTGTACATGTAGGAGAGAAGTGCCAGAATAGGCCCGGTATTGAGGTGGTAAAAAAAGCCCGGGGTTGAAGTGGTTTACGATTTGATTTTTACCCGATAGGATCTAGGGGTAAGGATTTGGACTCCTTTCAAAAATTGGTGGAGAGGGACCTTACACACCTAGCCCGTCACTGTCGTAAAGGTAGCTCCTCTAGCAATTTATCTCTTCTAGAAAAAAGTGCCTTGAAAACGTTAGAAACAGACAACAACATTACAATTAGGAATGCAGATAAAGGGGGTACAGTGGTAGTTTTGGATTCCATAACATACATGGATGAAGCTCTACGTCAATTATCAGATGAAAATACATACCAACCACTCAGATCAGACCCCACTGTCCCCTTCACTAAAAAACGAAATGCACTTCTAGATAGGGCTGTACAGGCTGGTATCTTTTCTGACAAAGAAAATGATCTATTCATTCCTACCAATCCCATTATGCCGGTATTCCATCACTTACCAAAAGTACATAAAGGGTTAGACTCACTGGTTGGCAGGCCGATAGTGGCAGGAATCGGTTCTCTCAACGAGAGACTGGGTGAGTGAATAGACAGTCATATACAACCATTGGTAGTGGAGTTTCCAGGATTTCACAGAGAAACAAAACAATTGCTAATTAAATTTAACGATTTTGTGTGGGTTGATGGATACAGATGGGTTAGCTGTGATGTGGCCAGCCTGTATTCAAGCATCCCACACCACCTGGGCTTACAAGCCGTTACAACTTTTTTGAAGGAATCAGGCAAATTGTCTCTAGTATTACAGAAGTTCATTGTTCAATCACTTGAGTACCTTCTCACTCATAACTTTTTTATGTTTGACAGGAGCTACTATCTCCAGAGATGCGGGACCTCTATGGGAGCCAAATTTTCTCCCTCCCTGGCCAACCTGTACATGGGGTGGTGGGAGGGGTCCCGCATCTTTGGACATGGTAGCCCCCGCCGCCTGGATACCGTTCTTTACTGTCGCTACATCGACGATCTCTTATTCATCACTTCAGACAGTTTTGTTAATCTGGATACATGGCTTTCCTATCTTAATGATAACAGCCTTAATTTAAAGTTCACCGGCAACCTTCAGTCAACAACCATTGATTTTTTGGACGTTAAACTTACTGGAATCAATGGATGTATTGTCACTAGTTTACATAGGAAGGATACAGCAGGCAATGTACTTCTCAGGGCAGACTCAGCTCATCCGAGACACACCATCAAGGGTGTACCTTTTGGCCAATTTTTAAGGCTCAAACGCCTTTGTAGTGCACCTGATGATTTTGCTAGGGAAGCCGCCAACATGCCAGAAAGATTTAAAAATAGAGGCTATCCAATAAAAATCATTAACAAAGCTCTAACTAAAGTTGACACTATCCCAAGGATGTCCCTGTTAAGCTGCGAACACACGATCGGTTTTACCAATGAAAACAGTCCGATGGATTTTTTTCATCGGACAAACCGATCGTGTATGGGCCCCATCGGCCTTTTTTCCATCGGTGTCAAAAAATAGAACATGTTTTAAATTTTTCCAATGGATAAAAAACCGATAGCAAATTCCGATTGTCTATGGGCAAGTCCATCGGTTAAAAAACCCACGCATGCTCAGAATCAAGTCGACGCATGCTCAGAAGCATTGAACTTAATTTTTCTAGGCTCATCGGAGTGTTTTACATCACCGCGTTTGGAACGGTCGGTTTTTTGACTGATGGTGTCTAGGCAAGACTGATGGCAGTCAGTTTCATCGGTTTTCCGATGGAAAAATCCATCGGTTTAAAAACC
The DNA here is from genome assembly GCA_029206835.1 of Rana muscosa. Classification (NCBI taxonomy): domain Eukaryota; kingdom Metazoa; phylum Chordata; class Amphibia; order Anura; family Ranidae; genus Rana; species Rana muscosa. The sequence goes on from CM055116.1 coordinate 295,724,111, forward strand.
ATAGGAAATCCAATCGTGTGTACAGGGCTTTACAGAACAAAAATAGTAGTGGTTCCGTAAGGAGACGATTGGCCACATATTTCAACAATACACCCGTTTTCTCCACACCATACAGTCTAGAATTTAACAAAATAAAACAAATCATCATCAAATATCTTCTTATTCTGTACAATGATGTGGCATACCAAGAAGTTCTGTCCAAGGGAATCAAAACGGTATCCAGAAGGGCACCTACATTGGGAGGCAGACTTGCACCAAGTCTGTTCCAAACCAAGCCAGTAGGCACCAAATGGTTGCTATTCAAAAGCACCTTCAAATGTGGAGCCAAGGGGTGCAAGTACTGTAGGCACATTAAGACAGGGCAGTACATATATTCGTACACTACCGAGAAAAGTTATGAAATACAGCAGTTTAATAACTGCAACACCAAATTTGTAGTATACGTTATCAACTGTAACCAATGCAAAGTGCAATATGTGGGTCGAAAAATCCGGAGGCTTAAAGACAGACTATACGACCATCTGTATGACAGACAAAAATCATAACACAAACGTGGCCAATCACTGGAATACCATTCATTCCAAGGATACATCTAACCTGTCCATTCAAGGGGTTGAGAAGGTCACTACATCCATAAGAGGTGGGACAGATTTAGGGGGCTATGCAGACGTGAGGTCTTTTAGATATTCTCCTTAAATACGAGAATACCGAAAGGGTTAAACTTCGAATGGGACGTTTCCCATTATTATGATTAGACCTTATTCACATGCCTGCGTTTTACCTTTCTACTCTGTTCCCTTCGTCTTATCTCCAATTTCTCACTCACATTGGGCTTTGCCCCAGCAAACATTATCTTCAGAATATGTGTGTTTTTTTTAGCCCCTTGCTCTTTGCCCTTCCATTCATCATTTTAAGGGAGCCGGTAATTACCGGTTCCTTTACATCAGGGGTCTCAAACTGGTGGCCCTCCAGCTGTTGCAGAACTACAATTCCCATGAGGCATTGCAAGGCTAAACAGTTACAAGCATGACTCCCATAGGCAGAGGCATGATGGGACTTGTAGTTCCGCAACAGCTGGAGTGCCGCAGGTTTGAGACCCCTGCTTTACATGAATGAGAGATGTTTAATTAATTAGCCTGTCACTATTCTCCGATCTCCCCGTTAGGCTCAGAAAATTCAATACTCATATATACACTCCCAATTCTATCCACACATAAGGGATATACACATGGGGTTAAATATATGATGTATATTTTATGTTTTATCCTTTGTATTTCACATCTACATATTGAGGATATCAATTAATTTAGCTAACGAGGGACATATGTCTGGATGGTCCTATTTTAATAGAAGAACGTTAATCAGTTATATGTTCATGCTCCTTTTCTTCTTTTCTTTTTTTTTCATTGTAACAGTTACATCTTTTACATTTGAATATGAAAAGGACATTGTAGTCTGGCCGTTTATATCTGGCTATTTAAATTTGTTGGGACACTAACAATGCAATACTTTGCTATTATACAAAACCCCTGCAACAAGACTATACATGAAACATTAAGCGTCATCTTCTATGCACTTCTTTCCATCGGTGCAGTTATATATGTTATGTTTTATGTTTTATAGGATTATATGCATTGATGTTTTTATGGTTTTAGAAGAAGGGGCCTATCAGATAATAATGATAATTTGAATCGGACATAGATATATACGCACAGATTGGATATCAGCATAATATAGGTTGAATCCATTATGTGCGTACAGACATCATCTCGACACATGCATGTACAAGCATATCGGCAAATTCCCATGTGATTGTCTGGATTTTTTTTCTCCATATTTTGTCTCTCAAAGTTGAGGTATACCTATGATGACAATTACAGGCCTCTCTCATCTTTTTAAGTGGGAGAACTTGCACAATTGGTGGCTGACTAAATACTTTTTTGCCCCACTGTATTTATTGCCAATCGGTTTACTATGACATCGCAATCCTATTGACTTATTACTTACTATATATTATCCATTTTCATTATTTTTCACAACAAATTTTACGGTTTGGGACTATGTATAGGTTCCTTACGTAATTATTTAATTAATTATTTCACGTATTTATTACTATTCTGCACAACACTCCTTTGATCGATCAAGCATTCATTCATTATTTTACACGGCATATTGAGTTTTAGCTACCTTCACTTCACATACGAGCCTTTAACGGGACAATCTTTCACATTTTCACACCATCCCACCCCTTGGATATTATTTATTTATTTATATAATTTAATGAAAGTCTATAGTTCAGCACACCAATGTTTAATTTTAATATTACTGTGATATGGTTTTACTTACAGTTATGTTGATGGCTCTGGTAATTCTACACAGACACACACATTACGGTGTTTCTATAGTTTACTCATTTATATATTCGGTTTTCAACATATTTTGTGCTTAACATATATTATTCATATACACTCACATTATATATTTATTTACGTTCTCATATATATACACATATTGGAAATATTCCTAAGTATATATACACAGGGAGTAAATTTTTCTAGTTCTATCTCTTGAAGATAAATCTATATATTCAGGTGGTTTCAATTATGAAATTAATTACGGTTTAATTGTCACGTATTGGTTTTCACAAACCAGTGGTCGGGGTTGATCACATGGTTTCCTAGATTTTACTATATATTAGAAGTATTTTTTTATACATGCTAAGCTATGAGTAGGGATGAGCTTGGTGTTCGAGTCGAACATACGTTCGACTCGAACATCGGCTGTTCGATCGTTCGGCGAACATCGAACGATTTGGGCCGTTCGCGCCAAATTCGAGTGACGCGGATGGCCCACAATACACTGCACCATCGCAGTGCAATCCCGGCGCTGTGATTGGCCAAGCATGCACTGTGACCCCGCATGCTTGGCCAATCACAGTGCCGGCAGCTAGGAGAGCCATAATTGGCCACAGGCAGGTTGCCTGTGGCCAATTATAGCTCAGGGGGTTTAGCACATGCCCCACACTATAAAAGGCCGCCAGCGCGGCGGCCTTGTGTAGTGTGTTCCGGCGCAGGGAAAGAGAAGTATGGCAGGGACAGTGTGATATTCTTTGTGCTATTCTTGTGTGCAGGGAGAGAGAAGGATAGGCAGGGAGAGTGTCAGTGTCATATTCTTTGCTAAACCTTATGTGCAGGGAGAGAGAAGGATAGGCAGGGGACAGTGTCAGTGTCATATTCTTTGCTAAACCTTGTGTGCAGGGAGAGAGAAGGATAGGCAGAGAGAGGGACAGTGTCATATTCTTTGCTAAACCTTGTGTGCAGGGAGAGAGAAGGATAGGCAGGGAGATTGTCAGTGTCATATTCTTTGATAAACCTTGTGTGCAGGGAGAGAAAAGGATAGGCAGGGGACAGTGTCAGTGTCATTGTTGCTAAGACTCCTGCACAGTATACACCTGAAGCTAGCCCTTATTGCTGTGTTTTCCTGGTGTGTTACACTAACAGGCATTTGCAGCACTTACAGCGGGCGGAGTGTGCCTCCTGCACATTATACACCTGAAGCTAGCCCGTATTGCTGTGTTTTCCTGGTGTGTTACACCAACAGGCATTTGCAGCACTTACAGCAGGCGTAGTGTGATTACTGCAAAATATACACCTGAAGCTACGCCTTATTGCTGTGTTTTCCTAGTGTGTTACACCAACAGGCATTTGCAGCACTTACAGCAGGCGTAGTGTGATTACTGCAAAATATACACCTGAAGCTAGCCCGTATTACTGTGTTTTCCTGGTGTGTTACACCAACAGGCATTTGCAGCACTTACAGCAGGCGTAGTGTGATTCCTGCAAAATATACTCCTGAAGCTACGCCTTATTGCTCTGTTTTCCTAGTGTGTTACACCAACAGGCATTTGTAGCACTTACAGCAGGCGTAGTGTGATTCCTGCAAAATATACTCCTGAAGCTAGCCCGTATTGCTGTGTTTTCCTGGTGTGTTACACCAACAGGCATTTGCAGCACTTACAGCAGGCGTAGTGTGATTCCTGCAAAAAATATTCCTGAAGCTACGCCTTATTGCTCTGTTTTCCTTGTGTGTTACACCAACAGGCATTTGCAGCACTTACAGCAGGCGTAGTGTGATTCCTGCAAAATATACTCCTGAAGCTAGCCCGTATTGCTGTGTTTTCCTAGTGTGTTACACCAACAGGCATTTGCAGCACTTACAGCAGGCGTAGTGTGATTCCTGCAAAATATACACCTGAAGCTAGCCCGTATTGCTGTGTTTTCCTGGTGTGTTACACCAACAGGCATTTGCAGCACTTACAGCAGGCGTAGTGTGATTCCTGCAAAATATACTCCTGAAGCTAGCCCGTATTGCTGTGTTTTCCTGGTGTGTTACACCAACAGGCATTTGCAGCACTTACAGCAGGCGTAGTGTGATTCCTGCAAAAAATATTCCTGCAGCTACGCCTTATTGCTCTGTTTTCCTAGTGTGTTACACCAACAGGCATTTGCAGCACTTACAGCAGGCGTAGTGTGATTCCTGCAAAATATACTCCTGAAGCTACGCCTTATTGCTCTGTTTTCCTAGTGTGTTACACCAACAGGCATTTGCAGCACTTACAGCAGGCGTAGTGCGATTCCTGCAAAATATACTCCTGAAGCTAGCCCGTATTGCTGTGTTTTTCTAGTGTGTTACACCAACAGGCATTTGCAGCACTTACAGCAGGCGTAGTGTGATTCCTGCAAAATATACACCTGAAGCTAGCCCGTATTGCTGTGTTTTCCTGGTGTGTTACACCAACAGGCATTTTCAGCACTTACAGCGGGCGTAGTGTGCTTCCTGCAAAATATTTTCCCATCTCCCTGCAGGCCATTAGAATGTCTGGAAGGCAAACAAGGAGAGGCAGACAGTCAGGAGCCAATAAAAGAGGGCAAGCAGGCTCTGTGTCTAGAGATAACAGTGCTGGTCGTGGACGCGGTGCATCACCATCAGCACGTGGCCATGGGACACGCTTGTCCTTCTTTTCGGCAGCTGGACGTGTTGAGCCGCATCATGCCGAAGACTTGGTAGAGTGGATGACCAAGCCCTCCTCATCCTCCTTATCCTCTCTCACCCAGGCTCAGGGTACTGGCAAAGCAGCTGCCAAAGCGTCCTCTTCCCTGGTATCAATGTCATCATCAGTCACTCCTTCCCTAGACCCACCATGTCCTCCTGAGGAGTCCCCCGAACTGTTTGAGCACAGTGTTGGGTACATGCTCCAGGAGGATGCCCAGCGTTTCGAAGGGTCTGATGATGATACCCAGCTAGAGGAAGGCAGTAGCGTGAGAGCAGAGAGAGGGGATGCTCAAGAAGGACACCAATCTGGCAGTCATGTTCCAGCAGCTGCAGCATACTGCCAGATTGGCTCCAGTGATGAGGAGGGAGGGGATGATGAGGTCACTGACTCCACGTGGGTGCCTAATAGGAGAGAGGAGGAGGAGGAGGAGGAGGATGAGGAGGAGGCACATCTCCAACGAGGCAGGATGCCCTCGGGGGGCCAGCGTAAGGGCAGCACACCGACGGAATCACACCGCAGAGCTCCGCCTGTGCAGGGCGCTGCCTCTGCCCGTTATTCAAAAAGTTCTTTAGTGTGGGCCTTTTTTGAGTCGAGTGCATCAGATCACACAGCTGCTGTTTGCAACATATGTCTCAAGCGTATATCGCGTGGCCAAAACATCAGCCGCTTGGGCACCACATGCTTGACCAGACATATGTTGACCTGCCATGCAGCTCGTTGGCAAGCCTACCTTAAAGACCCACACCAAAGAACAAAGCGGACCTCTCCTTGCACCGCATAAGCTGGGATCTCCAACCCCACTATACCTTCAGTCCTCTCTGAAACCTGAACTGAGAGGAATGAAGGTGTAGGATTAGGTGTGTCATAGCCAAGTACTTGCGGGCACTCTGCTAGCAGTACACCGACGTCCGATTCTAGAAGGCAAATTTCCCTGCCCCAGCTGCTGGACCGTCGAAAGAAGTTCACTCCCAGCCATCCACATGCCCAGCGGTTGAATGCTAGCTTGGCTAAATTGCTAGCGCTTCAACTGCTGCCTTTTCAGTTGGTAGACTCGGCCCCCTTCCGTGAGTTTGTGCAATGTGCGGTTCCTCAGTGGCAGGTTCCCAAACGCCACTTTTTCTCACGGAAGGCGATTTCGGCTCTCTACCGGCATGTGGAAGGCAATGTCTTGGCCTCGCTGGACAGGGCGGTCGGCGGTAAGGTGCATATTACCGCTGACTCATGGTCCAGCAGGCATGGACAGGGACGTTACCTTTCTTTCACGGCCCATTGGGTCACTCTTTTGGCAGCTGGGAAGGATGCAGGACAAGGTGCAGTAGTGTTGGAGGTTGTTCCGCCGCCACGCCTCCAAAATGCTACTACTGGTTGTGACACACCTCTCTCCTCCACCCCCTCCTCTTCTTCTTCCTCCATGGCCTCTTCCTGTGCTTTGTCCTCGGAACCAGCGGTGCTCCAAAGGCGTTCAAGTGGCTACGCAAGTACGCAGGCAAAAAGATGCCATGCCGTGCTTGCGCTGGTGTGTTTGGGGGACAGGAGCCACACTGGGGCAGAGGTTCTGTCTACAGGGGCAGGCCGAGAGGTGGTTGATGCCACGCCAGCTAAAGCCAGGAATGGTGGTTTGCGACAATGGCACCAACCTCCTCTCCGCCCTCCGACAGGGACAACTGACCCATGTGCCCTGTGTGGTTAACGTCCTTAACCTGGTGGTGCAGCGGTTCTTGGGCAGGTACCGGGGCTTACAGGATGTCCTGAGGCAGGCCAGGAAAGTCTGTGTGCATTTCCGCAGATCTTATAATGCCAGTGCTCGCCTGGCTGAGCTGCAAAAGGAGTTGAACCTGCCCAAGAACCGCCTTATATGTGACATGCCCACCAGGTGGAACTCAAAGTTGGCCATGCTGCAGCGGCTGCACACGCAGCAGAGGGCCATCAATGAGTACCTGTGCAACTACGGCACCAGGACAGGGTCAGGGGAGCTCGGGTTTTTTTCACCACGCCAGTGGGGCATGATCAGGGATGCATGCACTGTCCTGGCACCATTTGAGGAGGCCACGAGGATGGTGAGCAGTGACAGTGCATGCATCAGTGACACTGTACCTCTTGTCCACCTGTTGGAACATACGCTGTGTGGAATAATGGACAGGGCACTTGAGGCAGAATAGAGGCAGGAAGATGAGGACTTCCTTGCCTCTCAAGGCCCCCTTTACCCAGACAGTGTTCCTTCTGTCCCACCCATCGCACAGGAAGAGGAGGAGGAGGAGGAGGAGGATTGTGTCAGCATGGAGGAGGAGCCTGGCACTCAGCATCATCAGCAGCAGTCTTTTAGGGATGATTTACAGTCCCAAGAAACCCGTGGACTTGTACGTGGCTGGGAGGAGGTGGCTGCGGATCATGTCGTCCTTAGTGACCCAGAGGACTCCAGACCGAATGCCTCAGCTAACCTACGCTGCATGGCCTCCCTGATCCTGCAAAGTCTGCGGAAGGATCCTCGTATTCTTCGGATCAAGGAGAGGGACCATTACTGGCTGGCCACTCTCCTTGATCCACGGTACAAGGGTAAGGTTGCGGACCTTATCTTACCGTCGCAGAGGGAGCAGAGGATGAGACAACTCCGGGAGGCCTTGCAGAAAGGTCTGTGCAACGCGTTCCCAGAGACTGGGAGGTTACAAACGCCTGGTCCTGGACAACGAGTTGCTGAGGCTTCGGTCAGTCAAAGAAGGAGCGGTGGGGAAGGTGGCCGTCTGACCGATGCGTTCAGACAATTCTTTAGTCCGCAGCCCCAAGGTATGATCGGTTCCAGCAACCATCGCCAGCGTCTGATATACATGGTGCAGGAATACCTAGGGGCAAGGTCAGACTTGGACACCTTCCCCACCGAAAATCCTCTGGCTTACTGGGTCTTGAGGATGGATCACTGGCCAGAGCTTGCACAGTATGCAATTGAGCTACTGGCCTGTCCTGCATCCAGCGTTCTTTCAGAACGCACATTCAGTGCTGCTGGAGGATTTGTCATGGATCACAGGGTGCGGCTGTCCACCGACTCGGTTGATCGACTGACTTTCATAAAGATGAACCAGTCTTGGATCACCACCAGCTACCAAACACCTGAAGCTGATATAACAGACTAATTTATTTTCAAATGTCACATCCCTTCAAGACTGATGCTGATGCTGAGTGACTGAGTGAGTTATGTTGACTGACTATCCTCCTCCTCAATGATCCGATTGATGATGATAGCTTGGAAGAACATTTTTGTTTCTGGGTGCCGCCACCAGTGCCTAAGGCCCAATTTTTCAGCCCCTGTTTAACAGGGGCATCTAATTAAAAAAAATTATGCAATGCTTTGCAGCAGGGCTCATTCCTGCACTCCAACTAGAGTATCTGGGAGAGGTTGCAGTGTCGTGGCACCATCACCAGTGCCTAAGGCCCAATTTTTCAGCCCCTGTTTAACAGGGGCATGTAAATACAATTTTTTTATGCAATGCTTTGCAGCAGGGCTCATTTCTGCACTCCAACTAGAGTATCTGGGAGAGGTTGCAGTGTCGTGGGACCAGCACCAGTGCCTAAGGCCCAATTTTTCAGCCCCTGTTTCACAGGGGCGTGTAATTACAATTTTTGATGCAATACTTTGCAACAGGGCTCATTGCTGTGCTCCAAGTACAGTATCTGTGAGGGGTTGCAGTGTTGTGGCACCAGTGCCTAAGGCCCAATTTTTCTGCCCCTGTTTAACAGGGGCATGTAATTACAATACTTGATCTAATAATTCACAGCAGGGCCCATTCCTGCGCCCACCAAGAGTAACTGTGAGGCCTTATAGTGTTGTGTCAACACCACCACCACCACCACCAAAGGCCCAATTTTTCTGCCCCTGTTCAACAGGGGCATGCAATTACAATTCTTGATCTAATAATTCACAGCAGGGCCCATTCATGCGCCCACCAAGAGTAACTGTGAGGGCTTACAGTGTTGTGTCAACACCACCACCACCACCACCAAAGGCCCAATTTTTCAGCCCCTGTTCAACAGGGGCATGCAATTACAATTCTTGATCTAATAATTCACAGCAGGGCCTATTCATGCGCCCACCAAGAGTAACTGTGAGGGCTTACAGTGTTGTGGCAACACCAACATGTAAGGGGCAAATTTCAGCAGAGTATATAGGGCAGGCCCCTACTTTCAAACATCCAACTTACAAACGACTCCTCCTTGCAAACGGAAGGAGACAACAGGAAGTGAGAGGAAATCTACCCCTAGGAAGGGAAATTCTCTCCTGTAAGAGTTAATATGGGAAAAAGGTGTCTCCTCTTTACTGATGCTTTATCACCAATCCTTGTTTCAATAAAAACCCCACTTTTCAAAAACATTTGTCATTGGGATGGAAAGTGAGGTGAAATGTTCTGAACAGGGGCACTGACAGCAAAACAAATGTTACAGGGGTGATAACCCTTCCCTATGTTTTCCAAAAAGCTTCAAAATAGATTTTTTGGCTGGAGCTACACTTAAACAATGTACCTGTTCAAAATTACAAACAGATTCTACATAAGAACAAACCTACAGTCCCTGTCTTGTATGCACCGCCTGTATACGGCTGTTCAGAGTATATAGGGCCTTTTTTATTTTGTGTGCGGGGTTCCCCTTAATATCCATACAAGACCCAAAGGGGCTGGGTAATGGGCTGGGGTAGTGGTAGCTATGCCATTTTTCTTAAAGATTTTCATCCATATTACCGGGACCAGACATTACATTAAAGCCGCAAGCAGTTTAAAATGGCTTTTTTTCCTTTAGAAATGTAATTTTGTGCAGGGACAGTTCTAAACACGGGAAACACGTGGCACTTCACAGGCATACTTTAGACACCCCCCAAGTACGATATTTAAAGGAATATTTGACTTTTTTTTTCACTTTATGCATCATTAAAATTACTGCTCCCGAAAAACGGCCGTTTTTAAAACTTCTTTTTGCATTGATACATGTCCCCTGGTGCAGAACCCGGGTTCCCAAACCCTTTTTAGAACAATAACATGCATAATAGTCGTTATAATTAGCACTTTAGATTTCGAACGTTCGCATCCATTGTATTTAATAGGGTTCTAACGTTCGTGCGAACATTCGGTCCGTTCGCGGGTTCTGGTGCGAACCGAATCCGGGGGTGTTCGGCTCATCCCTAGCTATGAGTAAGCACTAGACTATAGCGCGAAATGCGTCAGCTGTTATTCCTGTTTTGCTGTGATTTGTAGTGCATCTATCCATCTTTACAATAAAGGCAACTGTCAAGGTTTTTTTGGAGTGCGGCTGTCCATATCATCATTTTTATTTTTGCCTGTCTCGTGCATTGCCAGCACCCCACGGTTTCCTGAGGGAACATTGATTGCCATAGTACACTCACCTGGAGCGGTAACTCCCTTCCCTCGTCTACCCAACAGGAGTAGGGCACTACACACTTCCCCTACCACAAAAAGATGATGTCCTCATCGTTGAGAAAAAACATGACTCTCACTCCTGAGAATCGGTACCTGATACCCAAAAAATTTGGACGGGGAGGGATAGGGTAAAAACAGTATAAGAAGTATAAGTTTAACATACACACGCAATGAAATCACATCAATATAAATATAGAGTATTCCTATCTCTCTCTCTATCTAAGCCACCCATTCTCCGGCGGTTCTTGTTAGAAGATCCCAATGCCTGAAAAACAAAACAAAGCAAGCAGACATATACAATAATATAAAATATTTCCTGAGAAGCAAAGCCTCACTTCCTGGAGAAATGAGCCTCTCTTTCTCCACATATATGTACATTACTAAGTGTAGGTAGTTAAGGGTAAAAGTGCAGAGTCCAGTTTTACTAAGCAAACTCCTACCACCTAGTGGCAGAAACACAGCATGACAAAGTCCTCAGTTGCAAGTACTGAACCCATGGAAAAAAAACTTGACTCCAACATCTTCCTGTACCCTAGTACTAACTAGCTACATACCCACAGTTCTTTCAGAAAAGAAAATGTTCCTTTCCTTCGGCAAAAAAAGGTAAAACAAAAACCAGGACAGTCCCTGTAACTTTTCACCAGTAAAATTGTGGATCAGGTAAGGTTAGGGATCTTCCCTGCTTGTCAACGGTGGTGATAAAATAAACCACATCATCCTTCCCTGGTCGGAAAATGACCACTTTGTCTCCGTGAATATGCCTGCCATAGCTCCAGTGCTGCAGACACCCCTTGAAACGATCGTCCATGGCAAGGGAAAAGCCCCTCTTCCGGAATGGTTTTGGCACCGAAAGATAGTCCGAAACAGCCTCGTGGTTCCACTGTTCTCTGTGAGACTCAACTTCCTGCATAATTTTCCTGGGAATGTAGGGGAATTCAAGTCCATATTCTCTTTCCACCCATTTATTTAGTAACCTTTGTGACCGGGCAAGTCTTGGCAAGGATCTGGTACTTCCATATCCAGGAGGCACACACGAGTTTGTGGATTTGTGCACCATAGCATCATAGCACCAGCGAACTGGTTCCGCGGGCCAGGATTTCATCAGAAACAATTGGGGGTTCCACCCTAGGTGTTGTCTCCCCCGAGTCCATAGCTGCGTACTCAGAGAAAGTAAAAGCCGAGGCGACATCATCGCTATTTGCCCATAATAGCTCTTGTGACATAGTCTCAAACAAATCGTCATCCCCACTGATATCTGACAAAGAGTCTATCTCTGAATCTCCCAGCTCCTCCGCCGGCAGATATTTACATACTGTAACGGCACCCCAAATACGAAAGGGGGGAACGCCGTTTAAAGATATTCCCTCTCCTGGACACAAATTCACTGTCGATCCTCCACAGTCAGACGACCACTTCCCATAGGAATTAATCCTTCTGAAAGAACGAGATGCACTCTGTATCTTTCAGGGATAGACTGACTTTATTGCCAAAAACATTGTAACATTTATACACATCTAATACTGCATTATTCTAAAATGAACAATGGTCCAGCTCCACCCACAACATAACAAGACCCAATACACATTTGACAGTAGGCTAGCTTTTGCCTCCCACTACCCATCTCTTAGAAGGCAAAAGCTAATCCCCTTATGTTTAAAAAACTATGCATGACCTTTATATTCACCAGACTGTCTGTTACTTTACAATACACACAAGGACAGACTTAATTTCCCCAATCCACATCACCACAAACAATGAACAGGTCTTTTAGAAGCTGGGATTAGCATTACACTAGGCAGACAGGTGATTGAGGCTGAACACCTCAGTATCTCTCAATTAACCTGTTGAGTTCAGAATCAGTAAATAGTCCTTTACAGATATCCTTGGGAATATGGTGGATAAATATTACAGACCCATTTTAGGTAGTCCAAGATATATTTCTTAATGTCCATTATTTCCTGGCTCACCCTGTGTCCAAAGTGACCCCCCTGTCACACATACAGTCCCCTTAGATCTCTCACCCGTTTCTGTCGTAGACTTCTCAGAAATCAAACTTTTCTTCGGGTCCGGTTCGGGCAGTCTCTGGGGTAGGCCTTGTTCGCGGCCGCGGGAGGCCTTCACGTATCCCATCTTCCTTTGTGAAGGTGCAGCGGAGGTAGATACAGTTGAGGTGACAACAGCGGCGATGTCCGCTGATGACTTTCCCATAGTGGTAACAGCGCCATTCCCCTTGGGATAACTCACGGCAACAGATGCGGCAGATATAGGCCTAACCGCTGGATTGAAGGCAGCAACTTCTTCTGTTACGTTGCCCGTGGTCCAGTCCACTCTGTGGGCACGCAGCGGCATGGTGGGTTGCTCCACAGTAAACAGGTACTCCCCGCATCGTAGACATCGAACAAAAGGACGGGGATGAATAGCCAGTCCATCGCACCTGTTACACAGCATCCCCAAAGCTTCTACATCACCGATTGAATAGACCATGAAATGCCCATGCGGCTCCAGATGAATACCACTGTCCGTCAGTACAGTCCCCAGCAGTATGACACTTGTGGATGTACCCACAGGAAACATCCTGGGCCCCATAGCAGACTGCGTTGATAGGGTTGAAGACATGGTGGTGTTCGGTCTCTTTCTGGACACACACGCAGCGTCTCACACAGCAAGCAGGCGGGAACTCCTCCCACTTGTTCTTTTTGGCACGTAGCTCATGGGCTTTCTTACTTTCTTGGCTCCGCCCACAGCCCACGCGGCCTAGAAGTGATCGCAAAGTTCTCACCCCTCTCTTTGACGGGAAAAAAAATGACAAAGTCCAGGGCCCTCTGTAGCATAAGTCCCAGATGAACAGTTCACTTTAGTTGCTATAGGTAACGGCAGATATCCCAGATGAGCCCCCACATGCAGCACTACCCCCGTAGGAGCTGCTGGTTTAAAGTTTTGGGCTTACCGTTACCTTTTCTGTTCACCGCACTCGTGTCAGGGATCCCTCTTGAAGAACTTTCATAAATGTTCACACCAACACTTGGATACATTTTCTTGAAGGCTTTATTTTACCAGTTCCAACAGAGGGATAGAGGGAGAGGGGAGGTTCAGGTACCTTGCTTTGCGGATCACGGGCACAATCCTATATCCAGAGGACAAATCAGTTCCACGCTGGATTCAGCAACCACCGGATAGGCCTACTCACACAGACTTGATGAGTGTCGTCAAGTCGTTCCACAATCTTCCGCTACAAGATTGTGTAACCACACTGACACTTTGCAAAAAGTTCCTTCACAAGTACATAACTCACAGTGCCAGAATCTTTCAGCCATCCGGCAGCACCGTGAGGCAAACTGGGCAGGATGCGTCCTTCAATTGAGTCCCCAATTGTTCCGCTTCTACCCGCAGGCAAGACCGCGTAGGACCATCCCTGGACTAGTAGGCCCAAGCAACTCCTGGGCCTACTTCTCAGTTGCAGAGCCTCGGGCCGAAAATGGCTCGCACATCCCTGAGGCCAGGAGGGCCCTCAGGTCAGGATCCGGCAATGAACCCCGATAGAGCGGTCTCTGCCTCTTAAGTATCCCCTCCCAGAATGCACAGCGGGTTGACCACACCACCTGAGCCACTTTTGGGAAAGGAATACCCAATACTCCTAGCCTGCTGCATCTCCAACCCTGACCTGTGGTGACAGTGACACCTACTGTCAGGTGGAAAACGTGCAACCTAGCTAGACTGAAAGAGAGCCAACAATTTAGCATAATCCTTCTGAGCAGAACTACAGCTCAGATAACTAAATTTAACATATAGCCTCTACCCAACAGGAGTAGGGCGCTACATGTATAAGTGGGTTTTGGATATGGACATGGCCATACTTGGTAAGTGATGTCACCACCACCCCATCCCTATTCTTACATTGTTAGGAATTGTCAGCCATGTAAGTAAACAGGCTGTTAAGGACTCTACAGTGCCTGCAACTGCAGGTGTCCTTGACCTATGGAAGCTGTCATGTATTAATACCACTATTATACATGACGTTCAGACAGAACCTTAGCCCATGTTCACATTGGGTCGATTTGGCATGCGATTTGACATGTCAAATTGCATGCCAAATCGGCGGCTATTACCGGCAATAGCACTGTCCGAATCGGTGCGGCGCTGCACCGATTCCCAAAAGTAGTTCCTGTTCTACTTTTGGTGACTTCGTGGCCGATTTGAATAGACATCTGTGCATGGACCCGCCCATATGTCTGTCAAATTGCCCCCAAAGTCGGACTGCATTCCCGGTTTGAAATCATCTGAGTGATCATGAACATTCAAACACATGGATCGGGACCGGGCCGGAGACACTGGAGACTGAACGAATCTATTCTCTCTGACCCTGTCCGAGTCACCATGCTGGATAAGGCTCTGAAGGAATACTTCCTTTTTAACGTTGATGGGATAGCTTCTGAAACCCTGTGGGCGGCCCACAAAACCTTTATGAGAGGGGAAATCATTAGGATGGCAGCACAGTTAAAGAGGGAGAGGGAGGCAGGGTTATATTCACAACTGAGAGCCCAGCAAAAACTAAACCCCTCCCCCATTACGGCACCACAACTAGACAAGGCTAGGCTGGAGCTCAATCTCGCTCTCACAGCCAAAGCAGGCAAACAAATTAATTGGAGCAAAAATGTATTTTACTCCCAAGGGGACAAGATGGGCTTCATGCTGGCCGCTAGGTTAACGCCCCGCTACAGATCGTACATCATGCCAAAGATAAGGATCCCTGGACAGGGTACTACCGCCAACCCATCCAAGATACTGGACGCTTTCCAGGCGTTCTATGCAAATCTTTATAGTCCCCACATTCTCGGCAATGACGCTCTTGTACACAAATTCCTGGACAGCCTTCCCATACCGTCACTTTTCCTGGAGCACAAAGGGGAGCTTGAAGCCCCCTTTACTGACGGAGAGGTGCTAGGGGTGATTAAAGACCTAAAGTCGGGATCGGCCCCGGGGCCAGACAGACTCTCGAACCCCTATTATAAGGCGTTTGCCGAAACCCTAGCCCCACATCTCACGAAATTCTTAAATGCCAAGACGCAGGGTGAACCTCTTGATCCTCAGCTCATCCTCGGCTCAACCTAGCGTATATTGCAGTGATCCCTAAGCCTGACAAGAATCCGGAAGAGATCAGGAATTATCGACCCATTTTTTCTTATAAACAGTGATTTAAAAATCTTAACTAAAATACTGGCCAACCGTTTGGATTCATTCATAAGCACATACATACACAAGGACCAAGTGGGGTTTATCCCTGGCAGGCAGGGCCCAGATCATATTCGGAGGGCCATAGATATAATTTCCATTCTCCAAAAAAATTGGGTGGGGGGTCCTAAGCAATCGGGGATGCTCCTTTCTCTAGACCTCCACAAGGCTTTTGATTCTGTGTCCTGGCCTTATATTTTTGCAATTTTAGAACGCTGGGGTTTTGGCACATGTTTTTTTGGGTCTGATGCACGCATTATACTCTAACCCTTCAGCTTACATTAGATTCCAGGGCTTTTACTCAAAGCCCATCTCTATACAGAAAGGGACTAGACAAGGCTGTCCTTTATCCCCGCTCATCTTCACGTGCGACCCCCAAACACATAAATGCGGCCTCTTTGTGGACAACATTGGTCCAAAAATAACTTGTCTTGGTTGGGAAGGATAAACTTCATAAAAATGACGTTACTCCCGCGGTAATTATACCTCTTTCGCTCTCTCCCCATACCCATACGGAAGGACCACATTAAGTCATTCCAAAGTAAAGTACTGAGATTCACCTGGGGAAAGGCAGGGTTTAGAATACCTCAAAAAGCTCTATACCTTCATAGAAGGAAGGGGGGGCCTAGGCTTACCCCACCTCCTCAAGTATTACCAGGCAGCCAGACTAGCTTGGTTGTCTATAGTATATTCAAGATTCGAGAAACAAGACTGGGTACATATAGAAAGACAGGCTGTTCCTCTTTTCATGCTTGACTTCCTACTCTGGAGCCCCCCAAAAGACAGACCCCCGATTTTAGACCAAACTCTGTCCTATTCTTTCGCCCTATGGGATAAGCTAAGTTTGTCAATTGCTTTAGTATCCTCGTACAGACCCTTTACTCACCTCTTCAACAACCCAAACTTTCCTCCCGGGAAGAATGTAGTAGCATTCAAATGGTGGCTGAAGAAGGGACTTTACCGAATTGGACAATTTTTTACCGCAGCAGGCCCCTTCACCCTAACCCACTGCATTAAAAAGGTGAATCTACCCGTTTCAGAACGATTCAGATTTGGCCAAATGTCACACTTTCTGCATTCTCGCTGGAAGGAAAAACCCCTCCCACCAAAGTTTACAGACTACAAGTTGTGGTATTGTCAAGCCATGGACCAAAAAGGGGGGATCTCAGTGATCTACTCGTCACTTGTCTCTGTGGCCTCCAAGGAAGCATTTATGATAGACTGGGAGTCTGACTTCCAATTCCAGTGGGACCTGGAGAAATGGCAAACTGCCTGCTTCAGATCATTTAAGGGTATACTCAACACTGCACTGATGAAGGTCAGCCTGAAAGTAATTTTTCGATGGTACTATACCCCTTCCTGACTGGCCTCAATCTACCCCGGAGCGGATCCTCTATGTTTTAGAGGTTGCCGACATATGGCCACAATGGCCCATATATGGTGGGAATGCCCTAGAACAGGAATATGCAATTAGCGGACCTCCAGCTGTTGCCAAACTACAAGTCCCATGAGGCATAGCGAGACTCTGACAGCATCAAGCATGACAACCAGAGGCAGAGGCATGATGGGACTTGTAGTTTGGCAACAGCTGGAGGTCCGCTAATTGCATATCTCTGCCCTAGAATAAGCCCTTTCTGGAAGAACATTTTTAACCTTATTGACAGGCTGGTTGGGAGTCGGATCTCCAGGGCCCTGACAATTGCACTCTTAAATGAACAGATCCCAGGGCATTCCAAACCCTCCCGGAGGTTAATTAATTTTATATTGTTAGGTGCAAAGCTTTCGGTGGCTAGGACCTGGAAACAACCAAAAGTCAAATTTCCTGCGGCTAAAACGAAAATCTCCTGGATAATGTTGCAAGAAAAACTGTCCAGTGTATTTCTAAACACGACTACTAACTTCGAAAGGATCTGGGAACCATGGGCCCAACAGGTGGGCGTTCTACTGGGATCCCCTCCCAGGCCGGTATAGTGCGTTCTCAGTGTTTGTGGTGATGCTCTCCCTCCACTCTATTCTTTCTTTTTCCTTTCTGCTCGCTCTGAGCCTTTGCTTCTTTTTTCCACTTTCTCTTATTTTTCTCTACTCAAGTATTCTATGGTTTAGAGGTCTAGTGTGCAAGATCTCAGGTAGAGACTGAGTATTCCACAATTTATTGTGTTCTGAAATGTAAGTTCCGGTATGAGTCTCTCCCCGGCTGACGGGCTTAGCAAGAATGGGAGGGTCTGGGATCCCCCCTCCAGCCCAGTTAGATCCCACTCGGGGCGTTGGGGGTGGGGGGAACCCGCCTCCAGTATTAATTAGTTTCTCTACGGACTTGCCGACAGTTGCTATTATTTGAAAATTCGGAACGGTCCAAAGACCTATGCTCTTGTTCCTATCTGTTAAGGCTATTCACTGTTTCCATTCCTCTGCATGTTGACTGTCGTTTGTTTATGTATGACTTATGCTTAATGTATAATTTATGCATTTTGAAATAAAAACTTTTGACAGTAAAAGTCCAGTTTGCTATTTTTGTTCAAAGCTTTCAAGTCATTCATCTCCATCTTTCAGTATCAGCCGATTTCAAATGATAAAAGTCATTAATAAACCAGAAGCACTAAACTATTGGTGGTGTATGAGAGATTCCCCCCCACTAGCACCCAGTAAAACAGGTAAACACAGAAGGGCTGTGTATCTTACATATGCAAGAAATGCAAAAGAAGATTGAACAAATCTAAAGATAATTGAATGAAGCGACTATAAAACGATATCAATATACAACTATTATTCTGCAATAAAATTGGATGTTTACGGTAAGCAATAGCAAAGAATTATTGAATGAATGAATTCCTTAATTTCCCAGTATGTAAGGTTGTTATACCATAGTTTAAAAATAAACATGGGGTTGGGAGTTAAAATACATAAATGAAAATCTCTACAGGCACCCAAAGCTCCAAATATTTAAATTATTCGTATTCCTTTATTATAACTCTTCCTTTTGGAGCCTGGAAAATCATGTGGTAGTTTTCTTTAGGCTATTCAATGCATTATTTACTGCTTCATATGCTTTATAAAACATGCATATTTCATCTCTTTCTGTCCTTTACAAAATGTATTAGTTTGTTTGCCCATTGCCCTTGGCATGGTTCAATGGTTTAATCCATGCAAATGTCATATTAAAAATACATATATTTTAATAATATATACTAACAAACATCACTAAAAAACATATAAATATTTGACAGCAGTCATAAAGATTTATAGAAATGTATACACCACGTTCCATTACTAAGTATTATTCTGAGAGCAAACAACAAGCCCAAATGTGCATTTATATATTAGATGCCAAAAACGTACAATACCTTTTGGGGCTGCTTTGCGGCTTAGATAATGTATCTAATCTCATCACAAATAACAGCATTTTGGAAGACAGTGATACATAATATTCCCAAAATTTGACATGTTTAAAATATTAGGATATAATAATTGTGGTTCTTTTAAAAAACATTTTATTGAATACTAACTCAATGCTAAAAAAACACCAAGAGATATTAAGAATAAAAACATTTATTCTAAATGTGGATTTTTTTTATACAGATAGTCAGTACAATAATGCCGCGTACACACGATCGGAAATTCCGACAAGAAAAGTTTGATGTGAGCTTTTGGTCGTAAATTCCGACCGTGTGTAGGCTCCATCGGACATTTTCTGTCAGAATTTTCGACAACAAAAATTTGAGAGCTAGTTCTCAAATTTTCCGACCAGAAAAGTTCTTGTCGGAAATTCCGATCATCTGTATGCAATTCCGACGCACAAAAATCCTACGCATGCTCGGAATCAATTTGACGCATGCTCGGAATCATTGTACTTAATTTTTCTTGGCTCGTCGTAGTGTTGTACGTCACCGCGTTCTTGACGGTCGGAATTTCCGACAACATTTGTGTGACCGTGTGTATGCAACACAGGTTTGAGCCAACTTTCCGTCTGAAAAAATCCACGGTTTTCCTGTCGGAATTTCCGATCGTGTGTACGCGGCATTAGTGGATGTACTTTACAAGTTTGCATTAAAAAAGCCCCTCCACGATGCATAAAGAAACAGTACTGTGCTTAACATTAAAAAAACAGTCCTTGGGTCCAAGCAAGCGACTTTGCACATTCTGGGCGATGCAGGCTGGGGGAATTATGTCATCAGCCTTCTGAAGGAGAAAGGAGGGCTCGTTCACACGTGCGTCAATACCCTGTGTTTATAAGGCATTTATTCATAATTTTTAAAGCCTCATAACCAACCGTCAATGCCTGCCATGAATAATACAATGGTGTCACACAGTGCTGTTTACACAGGACCAGAAGCATTGTGTGGTGTTGTATTGAAAATAAGCAGCATGTCACTTTAATGAGGCTTTGACGCTTGTCAGCCACCTCCATTAATTTCAATGGTAATTTTCTGTGACCGCACCTTAACAGCACTTATAGCTTATATGGTGTGTTAGGCTGGTTTCACACTGGGGCGGTGGGTGCGGTGGCGGTATAGCGCCGCAATTTTTAGCGGCGCTATACTGTCGGAATTGCGGAGGTTTTCGGCTGCTAGCAGTGCAGTTTTAACCCCCGCTAGCGGCCGAAAAAGGGTTAATACCACCCGCAAACCACGGCTACAGCCGCGGTTTGCGGGCGGTATTACCGCGGTGTCCCATTCATTTCAATAGGAAGGAGCGGTGAAGGAGCGGTATACACACCGCTCCTTCACCGCTCCAAAGATGTGGCTTGCAGGAGATTTTTTCTCCTCCCGCCAGCGTATCGCCTCAGTGTGAAAGCCCTCAGGCTTTCACATTGAGCATACTGGGGCAGGAGTTTTTCAGGCGTTATTTATGCGCTATTTTTAGCGTAAAATGCCTGAAAAACTCCTCAGTGTGAAAGGGGCCTTAGTGAAGCATTTATGAAGTGTTAGCTGGTCGCTGGGGGATAAAGCAGTGAAGGTTCCTGTATCCCAGAATGCGCTGGGAATGAATAGAAAACTAGGACAGCGCAGCTTCAGTCATGTCCTGTTTGTACAGAGCAGCCATGTGGGAACACCATTTCCTTCTGTGTGCAGGCAAAAGCATCAAGCCAGAAGAAAACTCTGTGCAGGGAGAGGGATCCAAACTGTGATGATAGGGAAAACAAGCGATTCTGCGATTAGTCAATGATGTATACAATTGATTTGAATGAGTTAACGTTATCACAGGTGACCTCAGAATGGGAAGGGGTTAACAGACATCCAGGAGGCTCGCTAGTTTTGCATGGGGGCGCCAGAAACCATGCCAAAAAGGATGAGGATCTGGACCCAAGAAACAGAGCCCAAAGGGGTACTTGCTGGTGGTGGTGATGCAGCCAGGTCCAAGATGGATGGTGCCACTGCGGGCAGGAGGACAGAAGGCCATCAATGTCCAGACCGAAGAGGGTATAGAATAGCCTGCATGTAGTCTGAAGCTTGGGCTCAGCAGATGGAGCCACTGGGAGGTGACACGGAGGTGCAAGGGAACCAGAGGAGCTGAGCAAAGCCAGGGATAGTTGACACGTCTGGGATGATGTTAGTGCTGCACCGGAGACAGGGGGAAGGACATCTAAGGTAAGCTTGTGGAACGCAAGCTGATACTGTTGCCGAAAAGCATCAAGCCAGCCAGCAATACTGACAGAGTGAGGCAGAAGCGGAGGCACTGAGCATTATTGCCAGTGGCAAAGCTTTTTGTGTCAGCAAAATTTTGAGCTGGACCAAGCCAAGTGTCAAAGAGATCAAAGTATATGAATCCATCTTGCAGAGAATACACAAAAATGTCTGCTATCACACCACAACCTAATCACGCCTCAAGGTTGATCATTTCCTTTACATCCCTCCCCCATTAAGCACTTCCCACTAGAAAAGCCACACTTCCATTGGCGTTTATCAAGCATTCTTGAAGCTTTTTTCAGTGCTTCATAAACAAAAAAAAAAAACACGTCATAAACACATCATAAATGCTATGGGAGTGTTAATGAGCATTACTTCGTTCTTCATAATCAACACACGTGTGAACGAGCCTTTACTTTCCCAGTTGTCACTCAGATGGCACCATTTTTATTCTTTCAGCAGGCAGGAAGGGGCTGTTCTTTGTTAGACTTGTACACATAAAGTCCACAATGCAAGCACAAAGAGCTACAGGATTGGGATTGTGGGTAACGGTTATACAGGTGGTGCTGGCTTTCTGTGGAGAAAGTGAGACCCGGAGGAGAAAATGGACGGAGGGGCGGCATGACTAAGGGAGGAACAGGGTCAGGGGAAGGTCAGCTAGGTCAGTGTGTTTGGTGGGGGTGTAGCCCTCACCTGATTGGAGGCAGAGGTTGAATGGGCAGGGTTCAGATGAGAGGGTCTTTGCAGTGAGGATGTTCTCTCACATTCCAAGGAGTCAGAAGAAGTGACAGCTTTGGTCCCCCCCCCTCCCTCCTCTGGCAGGAGAAGCAACATGATTAGCGTCTTGGAGGCCTTGCTACATCTCATCAGGGCTGCTACAGTGGTACAGGGCCTGGGTGGCTGCAGCTATTGGACACGCTGGGGGGTCGGGAGTGGCTCTCCCAATGGCTGCTGAACTGAGAACGGGCTAGGAGGGTTCTCCCTCCTAAGTGCCTTGGTCCTTCAACGGTCCCCCTCCTCATCCCCTCTTCCAGTACCGGAGCTTGCGGTGCCCCTCCTGCTGAGGTGCCGAGCAGGGGGGGGCGGCTCAACGTGGGAGACGTTCGGGACCGCGCAGTGGGGGGTGTCACGGCCCCTCAGCTGCTCCCGGGCAGGAGGTCCGTCTGCCATTGATGCTGGAGGTGAGCGCATGGAAGGGGTTTTTCACTTTCCTCCCCTGCCCGCCGCTGCGGGGATCTAGAACTCTCGGCTCACTATGGGGCTTTAATGCAGAGTGGAGCTCAGCCAGGACTGCGGTCCGCAGGAGGTTTCGGGTGCCCTCTGCTGGTCCTCCAGCGCCGCTGCTGCCACGTACATGTCCAGAGCAGTAGGCCAGAGACTCGAGATTGGGGATCCGCCCCCCCTCTCCCTAAAGTGACACCATGGCGCTACTGCAGCTGGGGGTTCTAAGGTGCTTGTCCTCATCCTTGCAAGATACAGCTGGGGCAGGCAATGTTGCTTTCGGGAGCCCTGAGCCACAACGCGGCAGGAATCTTCTGCAGAATCCGGTGAGGTCACCAGAAAAGATGACGACGGGTGGTCTGCGGAGAGGCACCGTGCCTTGTGGAGCGGGCTGGGATCCGGACGTACGGCTGGTCGATGTTCGGCGTGGCTGCAGCAGGGTAAGTTGCACTTTATGGCTGTTTTTTTTTTTTTTAGTTGTCTGGGTGTGTCGGTTAGTTTCGGGGTTCCGCATGGGGTTATTTTGGGGGTGTCAGGTCGGCAGGATGTTCCGGTGCCCATCACCTTATGGCTTTCTTCGGCCCCCGGGGCCGTGACGGTTTTGGACGCAATTTTGCTGCCTGTTGAGGGCCCCAGCTTACGCAGGAGGTCAAAAAAAAAAAAACTATGTATGGGGTAGGATGTTGCAATATTCTCCCTCTTGCCTTTGGTGATATTTAATTTGGAGAAGGGTTAGGTGGGCGAAAGCAAGGCTGGGGAGGTGGCGAAGCACCGCTGGCGGTTTTTTCCCCAGCACAGTTCGAACTGGCTTCAGGCTTTGGCAATCTTAGCAAGTGTCATTTCCGGAAAGGCTTCAGAACATTGTTTCACTGTGTTGCTATCTTGAAGCCATTGGGGTAGCGGGTAGAGTTTACTGGGGCTCTGCTTGGCTGCGTTATGTTGGGCAGTTCCGCCAGCGGTAAGGCCATGCGCTGGGAGCATTAGGACATTGGGCTTTGGCTGACGCGCGTGGTGCGTGTGAGGTCTGCGGGCCCTTTCTCTTGGGGACCGGCTTTGCGGATGCTGCTGTCGGCCAACCTGGACATGGGAGTTGATGGCGTTCCAGCGAGGGGTCATGCCTTCTGGGCGTGGCCTGTCAGTTCCACCTTGCGTGCTCCGACTGCTGGGGCTCACACAATTATGCCTAATGTTTTGGGGGGGGAACCCCAACCCGGTGAGCTTGCTTCCAGTGGGGGGGGGGGCACCGGTAAGACTTCCGTGTTGGTGCCGTATCTAGGTAGATGTCCACAGTGGGGGGGAGGCGAATTTCCTGGCTGATGGTTTTTGCTTGTGGCTCTCGCATTTCATGTTCGGGGCTGGTGACTCCATCTTCATGGCCTCAGTATTTGAGGTCCACGCAGCAATTTCCTCAGTTGGTTTCTGTTAAATTGGCTAGAGAGGTGGGGCTTGGGATAATGGCTGACTCATTCGGCCTTCTGAACAGTCTGTTTTGCATGTGTTTTCGTGGGAGGGGGACTACCAAAAAGGGGTCCCACCAATACGTTTGGTTATTACACCATTTTGGGGTATCTGACGGGAGCTTCGGTGAACGATGTCGATTTTCAGGGCCTTGGCTGCGGTGTCGTATACGTTGTTATATGCCGCAGTCGGGTGGGGGCACCGTTACGGCCAGGGATCGTTGTGGGGGGGTGCAGTTAATCTGCCTTCCACTGGACTGTTTTGTCTAGTCGCATCTTTTGAGTTTTTTAGCACCTTCATGGAATGGGTGGTGTGGGAGTGGACGCAGGTATGATCGGTGATGCCTTAGCACATCGATTTCTTTTACATTGGCCCCTCGGATTTCTCGGTTTGCTATGTTTTGTTCCACACTTTGGAATCTGTTGCAACGTGGTTTGAATTCCTCTGGCGACTATACTCACGGGGGGTCCTGCCACGGGGGGTCCTGCCACGGTCGGTCCTGCCACGGTCGGGCAAATCTGGGGAATTGTCATTGACACGCCAATTGGGAATGTCTCTTGCTGATGGGAAAAAATAAAAAATAAAAAAATAAATAAAAATAAATTGGCGGATCTGCATTAGGTGGTTGACGAGGTCAGGACGACGTCAATGGTTAGGCTTGAACATTTGCTGTCCTTATTGGGTATGCTTACTTTTGCCAGCGGCATTAGGCCTGGTAGGCCTATGGCCTTTCTTGGAGACAACATGGGGGTGGGGGAAGTGATGGCCCGCCGGCATGCCTTTGCGCCACCGGGGGTGCGCTTACTGTGTTACCTTGTCTAGCGGTGGTTACGTTGGCATTGTTTTTGTACAGGTTGTTCATGTCCCAGGTGTTCTGAATTCCATTGCCGATTCATTGTCGCGTTTCCTGTGGGAGAGGTTCCGCAGGCTGGCACCGGCAGCGGAACAGCGGGGGGGTTTTCTTGTCACGTGCAGCTGTGCAGACTGGTGTGGGAGTAGCAAGGGGCTGTTCCGTTGACCTATGAGAGTGGGTACGTGGGCTGCGTATTAGTCAGTTTGGGGTGAGGGTTCGCTTGTTCAGTGGTTGTTTTTCCGCCTGTATCACTTATTGTGCTATTCTGTGTTATTGGGATGTGGTTTGCCAGGGGCACCTTGTTTTCAAAACTGGACGGGGGCTGGGCTGCTTTAGCTTACCTCGTACGGAGGCATGGGCTTGAGTGGTGTTGTCAGTGTCATTATGATGGGACGGGCCGTGCAGGGTTTTCAGCGCGGGAGGGTGCAGCTGTATGCTAGGCACTCGGTCTCGTCGTGGTGTCATCAGGACTTTAGGGGAGGAGTTGCTGGGGTCCGCACCTCTGCTTATGAGGTGGGGCTGTTCACCGTGGTTTTGCACAGGCCTTCTGTTTAGGCATTGTGGATTGGGGAGCTGGTTGGCAAGAACGGGTGTGGTGGGGCTGGGCTGCGAGCCTCGGTTATGACGATGGCTGCCCATTGCGTTTGGAATTTGTAATGAAAAATCTGAAATTCTAGAATGGATCAGTTAAAAAAGGGGGTTGCTGTGTCCTTGTTTTGGGCGCTGCCAGACTCTGGCCAGTTTGCTTAATGGATGGTTTGTCCTTGTCATGTTTTCGGTCTTGTTTAATTTGTTTTGTCTGTTTTCGCCATTGTTTTGCTGGGGTGGGCAGCGGGGGTTTCCCAGTTCAGGGATCATTCTTTTCATGTGGGGGCGGTCACGTCAGCGGCCAGATGGGGTTGGTACCTCGGGTTGCGAGATGCATAGTGAGGGGGTAGTCTGATCGTTTTGGATTGGGGGTCGCCCTCAGTTGCTCTGAAGTGGCGGCTGTTCTTTGCATTGTGTGGCTCTTGGTTTTCTTTCAGATCGTCCACCTGGTTTTGGCTGGACATTGGGGGATTCCTATGTTTTGGGGGGGTGGTGTGGGCTGTTGCCCATCCTGGGGGGTGGCTACTTTCCAGTCTGTGGAGTAAGGCACTTCTGCAATGAATGGGGGATTTGGGGCATGATGCCGGGCCGTGTTCTCCCTGCGTTTTCATTACTAGGTTGGAGCGCCTGGCCCCCGGATGTTTTAGTGCTGCAGGTTAGGGGTAATGAGTCGGGGGTCCGGGCTGCCAGGGACCCGGGGAGGAAGGTATAATTTGAAGTTGGCGCTTGCTGCGCGAATTTCCCCCGGTACATTATGGTGTGGTCTGCTATCGTGGCTTGAAAAGGTTGGCATTTTGCTCGCTTCATGGGTCGTATGAAGACGGCGAGACTTGAGTTAGGTGGAGAGGTGGGCAGGTTGGTGGCCAGGCCCGAGGGCTTAGTGGTGCGCCTCCGGGAGCTGGTGGATCAGTCTGTCAGCCATTGGAGGGTCGATGTTTTTTTGCCTGATTGCGGTAGGGAAGGATATTTGGTCTTTGGGCCTGCAGGAGGGGGGATGCTGCAGGTGTGGGGGGATTCGCTTGAATGAGGTGTCACTCAAGCTCATTGTAGCGGGTCAAGGGGTCTTTGGGGGTCAGTAATTACATGGTTACATCTAAGGTATGGCGCTTTCACTTGGTTAGCGGTGGTTCTCCCAGGAGCGAGGTCTCCTGGGAGAGGGGAATATGGAATTATGTGTGATGTCGGAACGTCTTCGAGCCGGTTGGGGCACGGCTGAGGACATGGACGATTATGGCGTTTCCACTTGGTTAGCGGTGGTTCTTCCAGGAGTGAGGTCTCCTGGGGGAGGGGAATATGGAATTATGTGTGATGTCGGAACGTCTTCGAGCCGGTTGGGGCACGGCTGAGGACAGGGACGATTCCAGTTAAAATTGTGCCTTAGGGACACCCAAAGACCTCTTGTTGTTGGGCATTACATTGTTGAATTTGCACTTATGGGTATGTTTTAAGGTTATGGTATTTTATTCTTTGGTTAATAAAATTGGCTGCTGTGGCCGTATAAAACCCATGTCACTCAGTCCGTGTTTTTATTCTAAATAGCAAGGACCCAGGTTGAGGAATCCTTTAGTCAAGGAAGATTCAGACATTTTAATCTTTGTGAGAGGTAATTCAAACCTGCAAAAGTTACATTTACACATTACTTAACATGCATGCCTGTAGTATGTACAAATTTGTATAATTTTAAAGGCCATTTTAAAACCAGGTACTGTCCCTGTTTTTATGTGGACAGTTTTCAACAATTTATCAATCTCTTTTAGGAATTTTTATACAGGTACACACCATTTAGTCAATTTGCCTATATTTTCATAAAGTTTCTATTAAATGTTTTAAAACCACTAACAGTAGCAATGCAAACAAAAAGTAATATTGTCATTAAAGCTGAACTCCAGGCAAACAGCTAAATACACAACTAAAATAAAGTGTATGAAGCAAGCATGTACATGTAAAGAAGAGCAGTAATACAAATGTTATCAGTACCCACACCACTGAACTCTGAGTGCTCATGCTGACCTCCCTGCCACTGCTGTCTTTGGCAATGATGTAGAGAGAAGCACAATGAACCAGTGACAGTTACAGCGGACCCTGGAGATTGACATTTCTAAAAGTGCTGTTTTTTTTCAATGGATATCAGGGGACCACCTGTATTTGACAGGGTTGCTTTAAGCAATACAGACTTGCCCAGAGTCTCCTCAGCCCATGGCCAGATGATAACAGAGCAGCATTATATTGATTATATCCTCCCTGTGGTCCCCCCCCCCCCTGTAAGGATGTTCACCGACTTATAATGAGCTCTCTTAATCTCAGTACTGGTACACAAGGGATAACAGCGGCCTGATAGTAAAAAATCATGTGAAGTTTGTTTTCCCCCTTTAGCATAAATGACTTATTGTAGGCATTTTGTCTAACTGCCCAACATTACTTGACATCAACTTGGAGAAATATTTGACTACTCTCCCATAAAATTGTCTTCAGTTTCAAGATGTTTGTGGGTTTCCTTGCATCAACTGACTATCTTAAAGATTCTTTTTGCCATTCCTTAGTGGATTTGCTAGTGTACTTTGGATAATTTTCATGCTTAAAGATCAATTACTGGTTCAGCTTCAACTTTCAGACAGATGACCTCACATTCTTATCAAATACACCTTTAATGATGCAGAATTTATATATACATTTGACTTGGCATATAGGTTGTTCATTTGGCAAGGACATTTTTAATTTGCAAGAGAACTTTCCCTTAGCTTAAAAATGGGGTGAGGAGAAGCTTTGCTGAATGTCATCATTCAATCACGTGCAAGCAAATATACTATTTGTTTCTACATTTTTCCTGAACACGATTAGGTATTCTTTGCAAAGTGAATTTTAGTTTTTTTTAATGTCTATTAAGGTTACTTTGCGGTATCAAGGTCAAAGAAGCAATTAGAAAAATTAAGACACAAAGTGGGGAAGATACCCCAAGGAGTTCAACAGGGAGGAGGGGAATAAGCCGAACAGCGGTCTTACCTATAATTATGAACTTTATTATATATCAAAATTGAAGAGGTGGTCTATTGCTTTGAAATGTACCTCAGTCATGTCCTCCTATGGCTTAGGTACATATATGATGTCCTGGTCCTTTGGGGAGGCACCCCAGAGTCCTTCAAATAATTAATTGACCAACTCAATTCCAACCCCAGGAACATTCGACTTACATTCAACTATGATCACCATAAGATTTAGTTTCTGGACCTTCTGATCTCAATAGACAATGGGAGGCTTGTCACAAAGACATACAGAAAATAAACTGCTGCAAATACCCACTTAGAAGCTGTCAGTCATCACCCTAAATCATTGATAAGAGGCATCCCCACTGGACAATTTCTCAGAATACATAGAAACTGCGCACTGGACCAAAGATTCAGAGAAAGGAAATATTTGCACAGAACCCCGAGAAGATCTAGAAAAAAGGCATCCCAAAGACTTGGATCTGACCTATTAAAAATGCAAGAGAACAGAGATTACTCCCAAGGGTTCCCAGATCCAGTAAGGATCATCACCCCCATACGGCACACAATGGGAGGAAGTGAGCAATATACTAGCCAGGCATTGGCATTTGCTAACCCGAACACCCCAGCTGAAAAATATAGTGGGCCCTAGACCCCATCTGGTCAGCAAAAGGGCTAAAAACCTTGCTGATGAACTTGTGAGATCAGAATTCATCAAAATTACCCCACGGAACTGGCTAACTGATCTTCCCAAACTAAAAGGAATGTTCCCATGGTGAAAATGCCACCTCTGAAAATTTGTGGGCAAAACAAAACGCCCTTTAAAAATCCGTATCGGTGAACATCTACCAAGCATCAGAGGTACTGAGAAGAAAAGACTCCCATCACATAGCATTTTACTAAATTTCATAAAGGCCAACCTAACGGCCTTAAAGTTAAGGGCTTCTTTGCCCTCAAATTATCGGACAGGAGGGGAGATTTCAACCATCCTCCTGCAATGCGAAAAGGAATGGATTTTCCGCCTAAAAACGATGGTGCCTAAAGGACTCAATAATGAATTAAATCTCCAAGTATTCCTAACAACATAGGAATATAATTACTCGTAACCGTCAATCCTCCTAAACCAATATCACTAATATATATAAATATGCAACCGGCTGAACTAATGCAAAAATAATAAATATAAGTAAATATGCAATATGAAGTAAAATACTATATACCCAATACTAATTTAAAGCATCAACCCTGACCACTTTATCAAGTGTCAATTTGCATATTAGCCACAAGATGGTGCCACACTGAACTGGATTACTACACACCCAAACTGACCCTGAGAAGGGTTAACATTGAAACCAATTAAGGACAGGGCGGCTCCACCTGTTAGTTCTCATTAGGGAACAACCCAAACCCTTTAAAAGGCAGAGAAATTTGGAGAGAACGCCACCTTGAAGAAGTCCACAACACCTAGTGGATGAAACTAGTCGGTGCATTTTCTTCAGCACACCCCAGTTCACACCAGAACCTAGTGACCACCAGCAGCAGACCGCCATTGATAGCACAAGCACTTCATCGTCCATGAAAGCAAAGAGACTACAGTGGCCACAGCAATCTTTCCTGCATAACAGTATCACCCCTGGATCCCAGCACTCTACCAACATCCTAATTTCCCAGTGGACAAGCCCTTAGGACTCAAAGTCCAGAACTGAGCAACCAAGGCTCACAACAGTGCAGAACTAATGAAACCTACTTTGCTTCTGTCTGTGGGGAACCCTCTGCATTGAACAGGATCTCCCCCAAATCTCTGGGGAAGCGGAGCGAAACCAGATGTGAATCAGGAGCATCCGTAACGCTATAGCAAACTGATCCATACGGTGGTCCTGCTCATTCAATCTGGAAAAATATTACCACTAGGTGGACTGCCTGCATCTTCTGAATTCATGGCCTTCGCCTACTGTCAGAAACCATTAATCAGACAGAGACAGAAAATGCAGTTAAAATCTCTACTTTTTAATATAATTGGTAAAAATGGTACAAATAGTAAACGTAGTCAAAACATAGCCAGGGTACGGTAGTCAAAGCGGGAAGTCAGAACAAGCAAGTAAATCAGAAAGCCAGAGATCAGCAGAGGCAGCAGACAGGATCAGGAACCAGAAGGGACATCAGCCAGGCAAGTCTTCAACAAGAACACAGCAGAGAGTCTCCAGATATGTTTGACCGAGGTGAAGGCAGGGAAGAAATTAACCAGGCAGTTTAAATAGCCAGAAGGGGCTGCTGGCTGTGTGCTGGACTAACGAGCAGGAAATGATCACCAGATGAGCTGCTGTGGAACGATGAGTGGTGGCGATTAACCGACAGCTGAGTAACCTGAGCACTGAGAAAGGAAGGGCTGAGAGCCCAGCCCTGACAAACACTAGCCTTCCAAATCCCCAGTAACACCTCCCACTGAAGCACCATGACCAATTCAGTAATTGCATGTCAACGAACGTTGTGTTAAGATAGCCTAATCATTTTCACTATGGCACACGCAGCATGCCGAAATGGAAAGTTCTTTCACATCTGTGTGTTGCTTTTGTGGCTAAATACAACTGTGTTGTGCTGTACTGCCTCTGTACATTGCATAACCATTCAAAAGGAATAGTACTATAGCATACCAAACTGTATCATGCATTGCAGAAATGTGAAATAAAATGCCTAATTTAGTGTGTTACCTTTATGCACTAGTATAAAAAAAGCCCTGATAAATAGTCATATAATTATCAAATGAAACATGGAATCCTGGGAGATTCCTAGGCTTTCCATGCTCCAACTGGTTAACTGGTTCATTCATTAACCACTTCCATACCGGGCATTTTCACCCCCCTCCTGGCCAGGCCAATTTTCAGCTTTCAGCGCTGTCACATTTTGAATGAGAATTGTGCGGTCATGCGACGTTGTACCCAAATTTATTTTGATCATTTTTTTCCCCACAAATAGAGCTTTCTTTTGGTGGTATTTGATCACCTCTGCGTTTTTTTTTTTTGTGCTATAAACAAAAAAACAGCGACAATTCTGAAAAAAACACAATATTTATTACTTTTTGCTATAATAAATATCCCAATTTAAAAATAAATAAATACATTTTCCTCAGTTTTGCCCTATGTGTATTCTTCTACATATTTTTGGTAAAAAAAATCTCAATAAGCGTTTATTGATTGGATTGTGCAAAAGTTATAGCGTCTACAAAATAGGGGATAGAATTATGGATTTTTTTTTTTTTTACTAGTAATGGTGGCGATCTGCGATTTTTATCGTGACTGTGACATTGCGGAGGACATATTGGACACTTTTGACACTATTTTGGGACCATTTACATTTATACAGCGATCAGTGCTATAAAAATGCATTGATTACTGTATAAATGTCACTGGCAGGGAAGGAGTTAACACTAGGGGGCGATCAAGGGGTTAATTGTGTGTCCTAGGGAGTGATTCTAACTGTAGGGAGAGGGGACTCACAAGGGGAGGAGACCGATCGGTGTACTGGGAACACACGGATCGGTCTCCTCTCACCTGACAGGACGTGGATCTGTGTGTTTACACACACAGATCCACGTCCCTGCTCTGTGACGAGCAATCGCGGGTGCCCGGCGGACATCGCGGCCGCCGGGCGCGCGCAGCGGGTCCCCAGTGATGCAGCAGTGATGCTCTTCACACTACAGGGAATCCCAGAACGTCATATGACGGCCGCCCGGAGGGACGAAGGGTTCCTGCGGCCGTCATATGACTATACAGCGGGCGGGAAGTGGTTAAGTAAAAAGCTATATGGTTATTGTTTTTAGTGTTAGCATAGCAGATGTTTGAGTGCTTGCAGCTCTTCAGGGATGAGGATAACAGTCCCTATAACTAGGATAACTTTGGTTATATATTTGGTGGGGATTGGGAGAGATACCTGTACATTTTTTTTTTTTTAACAACAACAAATTAGAAAACTGCTGGTTTGAAAAATAGTAGATGGGTAGATCAAATAATAGAAATGAACAAGGTAATTTGCTAACAAGATAGAGATCAGTTATATATCCATCTGTCAGTAGAATGTTACAATGACTACAGTGCAGCAAAATATGTTGGACAATAAATCTTGACAAAACCACCAACTTTACTGTGCTACCTGTACAGCTCCAGCTGTAGCAATTCACTTACTGTATATGAATCTAAAAGTTATTCCTGTTTATGATATGTTTTCATTTCAGTTTATTTTTTTGATGTAATTCCAGGTTAAATGTCAGGAAATTAAGCTAAAAGATATGTTGGATAAGCGTTCTGATATTTTAGTTAGCCAAGCCCAACTCTGTCCGGTGGATTGTGCCCTGCGTGTATATGTAACATAAAATGGACCTTACATTATCTGAATTTAACCTTCATCTATATGAAAATGATGGCTCTATCTTTTTGCCTATTGCCACTGGTCTCCCTGGCAAATAACAGCTTATAGACAATCAATCAGACTCATGAAAAATAGCATATTCCTTCTGTATTATATCTATTCTGAGCTTACTGGTAATCCTAAGAAGTACAGAACACAGGGTCATTCATTTTGCGATCTGTTTTCTTTATATTTCTTGTTTTTCTTGCTTCATATACAAAGCAAGTATATGTCCCTGTAGTATGTTCAGATATGTCAGTTTTTATGTTAGCCTTTCACTGGGACTGCAGCTCCAAAGTTCAAATATGATGGATGTGTAGCTCCAAATCCCATTTTCCATCCCTTTCAATAGTCAGTAGAACCTCTAGGGTATTTGGTTAAGCCGTCCCAACGAATACAGCTGTCAGCAGCATTTCTTATTTTTATATACAGTATTCATGAGACCTTTCTGTATTACAGATGGTAGATTTTCCAACACTACAAGCCCAACTTCTCATCAAGGCCACAATAAGAATTGTCTGACACTTATTCAGTAAAGCTGCTCAAAGATCAATGAGAATGTGCAAAGTGCAACAACTGTGAGCAATCACAAGCTAAGGTATCACCATTAGGCTGAACATGGCACAATGTAACATTTTGCCAAGTTTTACCAAAGTGTTTCTATAGCCAAAACTATTATTTAATAATGGATTTATTTACTTATTTATTGTTTTGGATTGCGTGAGAAAAGGTTAGCACCCCTTTCAGGTTTTATTGCTTTCCAGGGCAGGAGAAATTTCCCCCCTATTTACTGTCCTGGAGATGATCATTTGATCAGACAGGAAGTAAAGAAATAAAGAAAAAAGCTGAGCCAAGAACATTAATGAGCAATCCTCAAAAGCCAATGATGATATGAAGGCTATGAAGGCAGTCCAAAGGAGTGAGCTATAGGTGCCAATATAATATCAGAAGGCAGGAATCACATATGCTGTAGAAACATCCAGGAACCGTACAGTATAGTAACACCACTGTGCTTGACAACCAGAGTGACCACCACCGTAGTAAAAATGGCTGCTTACCAGAAGCAAGCAAAGGAGCGCAGTCGGCTATAACCTAGACGCGGCCTTTAGCTTGCATGTAGTGGGTGGATGGAACTCAAACCCAATCAGAACACCTAGGACACTCCTCCAGTATGCAATATGGAGTTTTTGTATGATGGCTCCATATGCATAAGTATCACAGACACCTGCAGCCTTCCACTTCTATCAGCGCTCGGGATACTAAAACAACCTTTTCCCTTAAGGGAAACATTATCATCTCTGCCATTTAAAGATTGTTGATTGGTGAGGAGTTACTGACATTTGTGGATCCTTATTGCTTTTTTTACAGTTTATCTGAATAAGCCTATATAGTGTATGCCTTTAAAAGTTAGTGCTTATGTTTGTGCTTATGTAAGGGATATATGATTTAGTGTCAAGTTTTAGTTACTTTGGATCCTGGTTCCTTCTTCATTATTACCTGGCAATTTCCTTGAGTATAGCTGGTGTTACTGGGGGAAAAATCAAGGAACTGCTGGCTGACACCATGCATAGGCTCATAGAGACATGTGGCATATGCCATTGGTATTTAGGGGATGCACATGATCCACTTGGGGTGATTTTGTTTATGCAACAGAGAGGCAAAGGTGGAAGAAGTAGCTAGGACTGGCCTATGACACCTAACAACACAAGGGTATGGCAAGAAAACTGCACTGAGATAAGTCACAGATGTTGGCCGCTAAGAGTCAGGGAAAGCTATCAGGGATTTACCATGAGTTGTGTTACTGTAAGTTCTTATAAGTATTTTTTTTTTAATCCGTGCAACTGCTATGATGTTTTGACTTTGGTACCTCTCAGGCGTTGGGCCAATAGTTTACCTGCCCTATTCCCATTTGCATAATAATTCGTTTTGAGCCTTCTAGAGGATTTTTCAAATTTGCCCAATAAGAGCAGGCGTAAGTCATAACCGTGTATTGTGAGGAGTTAATTTCACAGATAATTATGATATAGCGGCCCTGTGGATCCTTTATTTCCTCCCGCATTTGGAAGGATATAGTGTCTCTGAATGCCACAAGGACTCCCCTTTTTTTAACATCTGCGTTGGCAGTAAAGACGTAGGGGAAACTTTTGTTGGAACATTGCGGAGGATCTTTGATATTAAAGTGAGTTTCCTGAACTCAAAGTACATCACATTTAAACTGAGTAGCCTCCTTCCATATAGATCTCCTTTTAGCTGGGTGATTAAGACCTTTTGTGTTTATAGACAAAAAAGTTATCCCCATGTTGGTAAGGAGTAATTGCTAATGAGATGTTGTGGATCTAAGATGAATAATACAAGTGACCACATCTCCCTCCTGTGGTGAGAAGTGGAAGTGTGTTGGATAAATACTGTATCACAGTGTTTCTCAACTCCAGTCCTCAAGGCGCCCCAACAGGTCATGTTTTCAGGATTTCCCTCAGATAAAACAGCTGTGGTAATTACTAAGGCAGTGAAACTGATCAAATCACATGTGCAAAATAATGGAAAGCCTGAAAACATGACCTGTTGGGGCGCCTTGAGGACTGGAGTTGAGAAACACTGCTGTATCAGAAGGAAACATGAAGAAAGCACTCACTGTTTGTTGGATCAGTTGGCGTCTGGAGAGTTGTTTGGTTCGTGAGTAGAACGTTCCGTAGAGACTTGAGTTCTTCTTTTCAGGTCTTGTGATTGTTTTAGGTACATGTTTCAGCAGTGGAATCAATAAC
The DNA here is from genome assembly GCA_029206835.1 of Rana muscosa. Classification (NCBI taxonomy): domain Eukaryota; kingdom Metazoa; phylum Chordata; class Amphibia; order Anura; family Ranidae; genus Rana; species Rana muscosa. The sequence goes on from CM055116.1 coordinate 295,759,698, forward strand.
ACATATAAATGCTGCAGTGCAAAAAAAAAAAACTGATAAACAATAGAAAAACGAAAACAGAACTAGGAAGAAAAGAACGCTGCATATCTTGCAGCACAAAGTCATATGCAAAGTAGAAGAGAAACAATTGAGGGTATACCCTCGGGTGCAGCTATAGCTGCTCAAGTGTAATCAGGGGTGAGTTCAAGTGAGAGAGAAACCTCACTCTCCAGGGCACTTATGGTAATAGGTGCAGTTTCCAAGGACTAGTGATTTTTGCAATTCTGTGCATTCACTTTCTGACACTCAGGCTCCCTGTGGGGGTTGCGTTTAGAAGGCACCGACTGACCCTCTGGTTCTGGGATGATCTTCCATTCTTTAAGCTGCTTCAATACCTTTTCCAAAGAGTCTATAACAAAGGTGGTTTCATCCTTAGTGACTGTGAGTTTAGTAGGGTATCCCCATCTATAACTGATCTTGTGGTTTCGCAGGGCCTTAGTTATGGTGTTAAGGTCTCTCCTTTTTTGGAAAGTGTGTTGTGAAAGGTCTGCAAAAAACTGCAGATGTTGATGCTGCAGAGGAATTTGATCTTTGTTGCGCATGTCTGTCATGAGTTTTTCTTTTGTGTAGTAAAAATGCAGCCGCAGGATAACATCCCGTGGCACTTGGTTAGGGAGATAAGATGGCTTGGGTAGGCGGTGAATCCTGTCTATGGAAACATCCAGCTCCGTGAGATCAGGCAGAATATCTTTAAACAGGGCTATAGCAAATGCCCTCAGCTCTCCTTGCTGCACTGTTTCAGGGATACCGCTTATTTTTAGGTTATTTCTTCTTGCTCTGTCCTCCATGTCTGCGATCTTTGTTTTAAGCCCTTCTATTTCCTCCCCGCGCTCATCATGCGCGTCTACCAAATCATTAATGGTTTCCGCAAATTCCCCCATCTTGTTTTCAACATGATCCACCCGTGCTTCAACCACCTGAATCTCCTTATTAAACTTCTGCATGCAAGACACAATATCTGTTTGGAGTGAGCTCCTGAGTGATAATAACATATCTTTCAGCACTGTGTCCATGACCGGTTGATTCATAGTAGGGAAAACCTCTATGCTGTCTGGCAGCTCCCTCGTGTCCTCCCCAGAATCTATGTCAGGGCCTGCTGCCGGATCGCATCCAGAGCCATCTAGCCAAAATCTAGCCTTAGCTGCGCTAGCGGATTGTGGGGTGGCATGGAGGGAGCGAGAGCTGTGAGGGGAGCCCTCATTACTGCTATGTGCTGCAGGATGCGAGCGGGGATATGTGTTCAGGGCTGGGGTTGATGTGGCGCCGGCGCCATTTTGCCTACCTCCATGCGTCCCCATGCATAAAAGTCTGTCAGCTTCTGAGGCTTCCGGAGCTCCTTTCTTTTCCTGGTCATGTTCCTCGGGTTGTCAGGGTGTAGAATGCTCCCACACTGGTGCTATATTGTGCCTTGGAATGCCGCTGTTAGCCGTGATGTGTCCCTGGTTCACAGAGCTCAGCTCTCACGCCGCCATCTCGGTCCGCGGCTAGCCACGCCCCCCCCGATGTTTTGACTTTGTACTTATTATTATTATACACGATTTATATAGCACCAACAGTTTACGCAGCGCTTTACAATGTATAGGGGGGAGAACACAATTACAGTACAGTTCAATACAAAAGGTACAGGAGGGCCCTGCTTGTAGAGCTTACATTCTAAAAGGGAGAGGTGGTGGTACAAAAGGTAATAGCTGCAGAGAATTTGATGAGGGTGGCTCGGGATAGTTGTTAGGTGGGTGTGGGATAGGCTTCCCTGAATAAATTAGTTTTCAGGGATCTCCTGAATGTGGCCAGGGTAGGGGCTGATCGGACATACTGGGGCAGGGAGTTTGAGAGGATGGGAGAGGCTCTGGAGAAGTCCTGAAGGCGAGCATGGGAGAAGGTAACAAGGGAGCTAGAGAGCAGGAGGTCCTGGGAGGAGCTGAGGGAACGATTTGGGCGATATCTGCAGATGAGGTTGGTTATGTAGATGGGGGCAATGTTGTGAATGGCCTTGTATGTTATGGTTAGCATTTTGAATTTTACACGGTGGGGTAGGGGAAGCCAGTGAAGGGATTGGCATAGAGAAGCAGCAGTCACGGATCGGTTAGTGAGGTGTATTAGTCTAGCAGCAGAATTCATAATAAACTGAAGGGGGCATAGCCTGCTTAAGGGTAGGCCATTAAGGAGAGAGTTGCAGTAGTCAAGGCGGGAAATAATCAAGGAGTGAATAAGTTCCTTTGTGGTATCATTAGTCAGGAAGGGTCAAATTCTGGAGATGTTGCAGAGGTTAACACAGCAGGATTTAGCCAGTGATTGAATATGGGGGCTGAAGGAGAGGTCTGAGTCAAGGATTACACCCAGGATCTTGGCATGTGTGGAGGGACCAATGGTTGTGTTATTTATATTAATAGTGAAGTCATAAGGGGGGAACTGTGAAGGAGGAAATATAACAAGCTCAGTTTTAGAAAGATTGAGTTTGAGGAAATGGTGTGACATCCATGCCGATATGTCATTCAGTAAGTTTGATATCCGTGAGGAGATGGAGGGGTTGAGTTGAGGAGTGGAGAGATAGATCTGGGTGTCGTCGGCATAGAGGTGGTATTGGAAGCCATGGGAGGTTATCAACTGTACTTAAGTTTGAGATTTCTCTATTTTCTATGTGACTCACAATTCTTGTTCCTAGCAACCGGCTGCCCAGGCATCAAGCATCACATTGGTGGGTAAATAAGGCTAAATGTATGGTGGATCTTGGTAGCAGGGTTACACATCCCTAATTACCAACTATATAGCGGTTGCTATTATTTTTGTTTGCTCCGACAGGTGTCCTGCCATAAAATATATGGATCCTGCCACTGCTTTTAAAAATGATAGTTGCACAACTATTATACCCATCCTCTGACTTCGGTACCTGCTATTTTTTGAGTTACTGACCTGGAAAAAGTATGCAGATCAGTAAAGCCAATAGTCCTTAATGACATACTTGCCTCCAGTAATCAAGCAAAAAGGTCAGAATAAAAGCCAGGCAGTTAACTAAGAGCAGGTCAGCATTTGAAGCCTCCATGTTTTCAAAATGACAGAATTCCTTAATATTAATTAAAGCCCAACTCCAGATATTTAGAAAAATTCACCCTTGCAGTGGGGGCCTCCTTGCACTGCATGGGTTAAATGCTCATTATGTCTAGGGGAGAGCTTAAGAGGCACTTTCATTTACCTAATACCCCACTCGAGCCAGCTCGAGTGTCTTTCTCCTCTGTGGGGGAATAATACTGCTTACCCTCGATTTATTTTGAAAGGTGGGTATTATGTAAACATTAGACATGTGCATTCGTTTTCGTCCGAATGCATTTTCGTCCGAATTTCAGCTATTTTCGTTATCGTTTTAACAAACGAAAACGAAAGCACAGAATCTGAAAACCGAAAGATCCGACATAAACAAATGCTTTATTTTCGTTTTCGTTGCTACAACAGTTCGATATAGATAGGAGATTCGACGTGACGCTGACAATAACAATCTGTGTCTATCGAACCTGTGGTCGAATGTGCCTAACCTTAACTCTATTAGTCCAAGATTATTCTACATAGGAGAGAAAAGATTTGACATTATAGAGAGAAAAGATTCGACATAGGAGAGAAAGATTCGACATAGGAGAGAAAAGATTCGACATAGGAGAGAAAAGATTCGACATAGGAGAGAAAAGATTCGACATAGGAGAGAAAAGATTCGACATAGGAGAGAAAAGATTCGACATAGGAGAGAAAAGATTCGACATAGGAGAGAAAAGATTCGACATAGGAGAGAAAATATTCGACATAGGAGAGAAAATATTCTACATAGGAGAGAAAAGATTCGACATAGGAGAGAAAAGATTCGACATAGGAGAGAAAAGATTCGACATAGGAGAGAAAAGATTCGACATAGGAGAGAAAAGATTTGTTATTATAGAGAGAAAAGATTCGACATAGAGAGAAAAGATCACTGCTGGAATTGGGTGGGGGAAGTAAAATAAAAATAAAGTTGATGATGAATGTTATTGGCTGATTGTAACCAAAGAGGAGGAGCAGTAAAATAGCTAGAATGACGAAGATTCGACAAAGCATCGAAAGTTAGAAGATTCGACGGTGCAGCAAAACTGTACGACGCTGCAATCGTACATTTCCGGTCAAATGCATCCGCCCATAGGCTATAGAAGAATTCTAATGTTGGTTGACTAGTAATAGTAATGAATAAATATAATTATTACTAGTCATACAACATTAGAATTCTTCTATAGCTTGTGGGCGGAACATTCGACCGGAAATGTATGATTGCAGCGTCGTACAGTTTCACTGCTCCGTCGAATCTTCTTTGAACATTCGACAGACACCATAAGCCTTCAATGACAGATTCGACCTTAATTAATTCAGATTTTCGGACGAATGCAATTTCTAACGAAAAACAAAATAAATAAAAACGAATTTCGGGAGTAACTAAATAAATGTATTTTTCGGACGAAAACGAAATTCCGAAACGAAATATTTCAGTGTGCACATGTCTAGTAAACATTAGATTGTATTCTAATGCAGGAAGCAGGAGGACTAATTGGAAATTGTCCAATCGTAGCCTAGTAAGGGGTATGATAGACTCCAAGAACATAGCGGCGAACGGACTTCCAGATGATGCCTAACTGGTGAAATGCATTAAGGTTGGGTCACTGCTGCTACAGTAGTTATGGGCTGTCGATGACATCATATCGGGTTTAGGTGAAACGCACGTCAAATCCTCTGGGGCAGAAAGTTACAAATACAGGCTGATTGTGCTGGTGCCGGTCTGGGCACAGAAGAATTTAAGTGCATTAGACTGGCTTGTTTTTAACTATTGGACTTTTTTTAAACTCTTTATTTATAATTTTCTATAACACAACACACAGAAAGAAAGAAAAGGCATGAAAAAAAAATATATACATATATATATATACACACATACACATACATATACACATATATATATATATATATATATATATATATACATATATACAAATACACATATACACACACATACACATACACACATACATACATATGAAAAATAAATAAGTAAATACATAAATAAATAAGAGCAGCTGCTCATGTCAGTGTTCCACACATCACATATGACCTACTTAATCAACATTATAAGAATATAAATATTTTACTGTAGCTTCCGAAAATATAAAGGTAATCAATTAACCAATATTTTCATTTTCCAAGTTAGTAGGTCTCGCCCACCCCATATTGGGAACAAACTGTAGGCGAAGACCCACCAACCTGTTGCTAAATTCGTTATAACAAATGTATTATCTACTTAGCTAAGCTTGAGATAGGTAACTAAAGAACTACAAAGAACAGTTTTTTAGATATTTAGAAGCTCTAGGGTGGACCATCCAATTTTGCCATTTTTCTTTAAAGTTATCTGTGTTGTAATTTTTGTATGCCAACATCAGTTCATATTGAGCTTGAATATTCAGTCTAATTATGACATTGGTTGGGTTTGGAGTTTCAAAGGATTTCCATAGACTGGATATTGTGAGTCTGGCTGCTATCAGTGTATGGGCTACAATAGTTCTATACATTATAGGGTATATGTCTAGATTTATTCCTAGAAGGGCCATGGCAGGGGTGAGATCCAGCAAATTGCCAGTGAGATCCGCTAAAAACACTGAGACAGAATTCCAGAAACTGTGTATATTTTTACAGCTCCATAGGGTATGATGAAGATTCCCTATTTGCTCATTGCATCTCCAACAGATCGGTGAAGCTGTGGGATATATCTTTGATAGTCTATATGGCGTCAGATACCATCTGTTTAAAATTTTTTGGGAGTTATCCCAGTGATCAGTACAAAAGGAAGCCTTCCTGAATATTAAAATTGCTTTCCTCCATTGGGTACCTGTGAACGTCTCAGATAAATCTTTTTCCCACTTGAGCATATGGGGGTTTTTGTAGTCTGTGGGGTATGTGGTGAGAAGGTCATAAAATAAAGAGATACCCCTCACTTTTTGGTCTTTATTGTTTGTTAAATAATGCCAAATTGAGGCCGGAATATTTATATTGTTATGGGGAAGGAAGTTTTTTAGTCTAGAACATTTTGCTATTTTACCCATTACCAACTCTTTATATCTTACAGGTAGTTCATTATAAATGTTGTATCCCTGTTTGACCCATTCTTTTGATGTAATGCGGATTTTGCAGTAATCTATTATTTCCACTGGTATTTGTACTGTAACATTATTGTCCCAATTTTTTGTTTTGGATAAAACGTGTTTCCATGCTATCAAGGTGGCTCTAATACTAATTAGGTTGGGGATGTTGATTTTTTTAAGTAAGTGGCTAGCCATAGAAAGTGCATACAGGTCGTATCCTAGTGTTGCCTCCCTTTCAATAGTTGCCCATAATTTATCCTCTGAAGGGGAGAACCAGTGTTTCATTTGATCTAATAGTGAGGCGTAATAGTAACTTTTTACTTCCGGTAATCCCATTCCTCCCACTGTTTTATTGGAAGTCAGTATGGAAAATGCCACTCTAGGTTTTTTCCCATTCCAGATAAAATTTTTGAGTTTCTTATTAATTTGTGTGAAAAATTTATTGGGAATAATAGTAGGGAGGGAGCGGAAATAATATAATATTTTGGGTAGTGTTTGCATTTTAAAGGCTGCTATTCTCCCTACCCATGTGAGTTGAGTTTTTTGTATATTTTGAAGATCTTTTTGTACTATTTCTAGGAGTGTGGGGAAGTTAATTTCATACATTTTGGAGGGCGGGTAAGTAAGTTTAATCCCTAAATATGATAAAGAATTTGTATCCCAGTTAAAACCATATTTTTCTCGCATATTTTTAATTTGGTCAGGAGATAAGTTCATTGGTAATACATTGCATTTATTTTTGTTAATTTTGTAGTAGGATATTTTGCCATAATGGTCTAGTATATTTTGTGCAGCAGGTAATGATGCGTCTGGGTTAGTTAATGATAATATGATATCGTCCGCAAATAGTCCGATTTTGTGTTCGTATTGTCCTATTTTTATACCTTTAATGTACGGGTTTATTCGTATGGATTCTGCCAAAGGTTCTATCTCTAATGAAAATATCAGGGGGGATAGAGGGCACCCTTGTCTAGTTCCGTTAGTGAGATTAAATCTTTTAGAGATTGAGCCTGATGTAGATACTCTGGCTGAAGGTTGTGTATAGAGTGACATAATAGCAGTATGTATAAATCCCTTGAATCCAAATTTTGTTAATGCCTTAGATATGTAGTCCCAGTGCATTCTATCAAATGCCTTTTCGGCGTCTATAGCTAATAGAAGTGAAGGTGTTCTTTCGTTATCTATCTGGTTAATCAGGTTTAGAATTCTTCTCGTACCATCTGGTGCTTGTCTGCCCTTAATAAATCCTACTTGGTCAGGTTTAATGAGATAGGGGGTAGTTTCTAGCAGTCTATTTGCCAATATTTTAGCGTAAATTTTCAGGTCTGTATTCAATAACGAAATGGGACGGTAGTTAATGGGGGATGTAGGGTCTTTTTCTGTTTTAGGTATTGTAATTATGATTGCCTCTAACATTTCCTTAGGAAATTTAACTATTGGACTTTAACCACTTAAGACCCGGACCATTATGCAGCTTTAAGACCTGGCCACTTTTTGCAATTTGGCACTGCGTCGCTTTAACTGACAATTGCGCGGTCGTGCGACGTGGCTCACAAACAAAACTGGCGTACTTTTTTCCCCACAAATAGAGCTTTCTTTTGGTGGTATTTGATCACCTCTGCGGTTTTTATTTTTTGCGCTATAAACAAAAATATAGCGACAATTTTGAAAAAAAAATGCAATATTTTTTCTTTTTGCTATAATAAATATCCCCAAAAAATATATAAAAAAACATTTTTTTCCTCAGTTTAGGCCGATACGTATTCTTCTACATATTTTTGGTAAAAAAAAAATCGCAATAAGCGTTTATTGATTGATTTGCGCAAAAGTTATAGCGTTTACAAAATAGGGGATAGTTTTATGGCATTTTTATAATTTTTTTTTTTACTAGTAATGGCGGCGATCAGTGATTTTTTTCGTGATTGCGACATTATAGCGGACACATCAGACACCTTTGACACATTTTTGGGACCATTGTCATTTTCACAGCGATCGGTGCTAAAAAATGCACTGGTTACTGTGAAAATGACACTGGCAGTGAAGGGGTTAACCAGGAGGGGGCGCTGAACGGGTTAAGTGTGCCCTGATGTGTTTTACTTACTGTGGGGGGGGGGCGTGGCTTAGCGTGTGACGTCACTGATCGTCGTTCCCTGATGACAGGGAACAGACGATCAGTGACAGGCTCACTAGGAAGCACGGGGAGAGGTTTGTTTACACTTACTTCTCCCCGTTCTTCCTCTCTGTGACCCGATCGCGGGACACCAGTGGCGATCGGGTCAGCTGTTCCCGCGGGGACGGTCACGGAGAAGAGAACCAGGTTGCGAGTGCGCCGCCGGCGGTGCACTCACGACCCAAGGCTGGGTTCTTAAAGGGGACGTACCTGTACGCCCATGTGCCCAGCCGTGCCATTCTGCCGACGTACATCGGCGTGCGGCGGTCCTCAAGTGGTTAATATACGTGCTGCACTATTAATATATTATTGTCTTTCTGGGGATTTGTGATTCCTAATTGGATGCGGGACAGGAAGATATAATATATGCTGAGTTTCCCTCACCTTCCCTGCCAGTTTAAGTTAAAAGGCTGAAAATGTCTTTATGGTTATGTGAATCTGGTGAGTGATACCCTGTACCTCACGTGGTGGAGCACTTTGTTTTGAAAGTGAAGAAGTTGTCACTGTTAAACACAAGACACAGTGGATGGGACTAATTGATATTTCTTTTTACTACACGTGTTGCACAGAAAATGTTTTTGTTCACTTTGTAGTCGGTGTGGACACTTACATTTTTTAAAATGTTTGTTGTATTTTGAGAAAACTTATAATATTGTTTTTTATTGTTTATCTATTTCTGTTTATGTGAACAAATAAATGTCCAGACAGCCCCTGCTCTACCATAAACTAATTAAAAGTACCAGTACCACTTCTGTTGTGGTATATACTGTAAAAACATTGCAGTGACCAATCTGTGTTAAAGATTAATAATTAATCCATAGTCACAATTTACAAAAAATATGTGCAAAAGTTCTACGATATGAATATTTTAAAGTGACAATTATAGTGCAATTGTTATTCAAAATAAAGTCTATGATCTGTGCAATAAAGTTCTATCATGCTCCCAAATAGATATCTGTGCATCCACCACATGAGAGACTGTAGACACTCCGCACTCACCAGATAATATTGACTCCCCTACCTTTATATTATGAAAAGTTTGCTGAGCTTGTAGGTCTTTTTCTGGGAGACCTATCCCACTGCGATGTCCTTCAGTGGCTCCCACTGGTACAGATTGTCTCCAATTGGTTCCGAGGCTCAAAGGCAGTTTATGCAGGTATGCAATAAATGGAGAGAAAGATCCTCATGGTGTAAAATCCTTAGGTAAATTATTTCTTATAGGCATTTTACATGGTAAAAAATGACTGAAAAAATTGGTTTTATGAAACCAGAAGTAAAAAACATAAAAATGTCACTGTTTAAAAATAGCCTCTTTGCTATAAGGGCCAGTTCACACCAGATGCAGTGCAGTGCATTTTTTTTATGCATGAAAAACGCAAGAAAAGTTGATCACATTATTGCCAATGGCATAGTTCACACCACTGCAGTCAGTTCCAGTGCGTTTCAGAAAGAAAAAAAAAATTGGTCATGCTGCATTTTTTATGTACAGAACTGTACAGGGCTGCAGTAAAACGCACCAAAAACGCATCAAAAACGCACTGGAACGCATCAAAAACGCGCATGCAGAAAAGCACCTGGAACACATCCAGACTGCGTTTCTTTTTTTTTTAAATTGTTTATTTATAGTTTTTCAAAGTATACAAAATAAGCCTGTAATCCAGACTCCAGCATACAATCAGACATGGTAAACATAAAAAGGCATAAAAAACAATGCAACAAAGATCTTGGATATACATCTCCAGGTATAGGACAGGAAGTGGTACAATCAGAACATACTCCAAAGGCACAAGTAGCGAATCAGAGGTCTAATGTGACTAGTGAAACATAGGTATATTTGTTGAAAGTGAACAAACATGGGACGGGTCAGAGGGAAGGTATAAAACCTTCCCTGTCGTATAATCATAGGGAACCCAGGAATAATATCCTGGAATCAGCAAGGGTTTGGATCCGGATCAGCACCGTATGTCGAGGAGTCCCAGCTGTCCCAAATGCATTCGAACTTGGGGAGGCTGTCAGCGACCACAGCGGTGAGGCGTTCCATCCTCCTAATGTCAGCCACAGCTACTAGAAAGTGTGCAAACGTGGGAGGTGCAGTATCTCGCCAACGTTGGGGGATAACTCGCTTGGCAGCTAACAAGAGAAAGGCCATAAACTTATGATGACATTTGGGCAATCTCGGGAGGGGAAGACCTAATAACATATGCAGGGGTTGGAAAGGGACAGAGACCCCAAGAACCTTTTCCAGACAAACATGGACTTGCGTCCAAAAGGGGATTAATATCGAACATTCCCAAAAAATGTGGATATGCGTGCCTGTTTCGGAACCACACCTCCAACACTGGCTGTGGGGGGTCAGCTTCCGGGCTGCAAGGAACTCTGGGGTCCTATACCAAAACATAAGTATCTTATAAGTGGTTTCTTTGTGGGCCACACATCTGGAGACCTTAGATGCCGCGACCCATATTTTCCCCCAATCTAATAGTGATATAGGCCTGGCCAAAACGTCGGACCATTTTTTCATATATGAATGTAGCTGTCCGGTGAGCGGGGGGGCTGAGTGTATGATTCGGTAAATAATAGATATTTGATGTGGCTCATACGGTCCCTGGGAACACAGCCTTTCAAATGCAGTGGGGGGTTCCAATGTCAGGTTGGAGGCCTTGGAAGCAAAAAAATGTCTGATTTGGAGAAATTAGAAAAAAAGGGATTTCGGGACTTGGTGTTTGGACTGTATATCAGAAAACGAGAGAAGCTTACGTGTTACCGGGTGTACAAGATGGCGGATTTGAAAAATACCCGCCTGGGTCCATGGCAGCATAGATTCATATGAGAGGCTATCAGGAATGTCTGGATTAAAAAGCACATTTGTAAGGGGGGGGCATGGAGAAGACAGGGAATACCTACTGGAACACCCCTTCCAAATGGAGAGGGTAAAAAGCATAGGGTTCAAACATATTTTGCGCAGTTGTGGAGTATATTTATCAGAGGAAGGCCATAACATGGAGCATGGGTGAGCAGGGACAGTAATTCCCATCTCAATCTCCGACCACCTATTCGGAGCTTTTCTAGATGTCCATGAGGTTACAGCTCTCAGATGAGTGGCATAATAGTACTTTATGACATCTGGAGCTCCCAGACCGCCACGAGAGCGTGGAGCCAAAAGGACTGTGCTAGCTATCCTCTGGGAGGCATCATTCCAAATAAAATTGAGAAAATATCTATGAATGGTTTTCAGCTGTGTCATCGGGATCGGGATGGGGAGAGTCTCAAAGAAATATAGCAATTTAGGGAGTATGGACATTTTGAGAACGTTTATCCTAAGCACAGACAGGGGTAGTTTTGTCCAGGACTTTAATAATCTATGTATTTCTGAGAACAATGAGGGGAAATTCACCTGGTATAAGGTAGAGTAGGAGGGAGATATGTGTATACCTAAGTATTTAAGGGATTGAGTGCACCAACGGTATCTAAAGGTGTTTTGTAGGTGAGTAAGTGTATCAGGTGGGATATTTATTGGCAAGGCTTCTGTTTTGGATGGATTTACTTTAAAACCCGAGAGGTTGCCAAATAGGTCAAGGAGTTTGTGGAGAGAGGGTAAAGATATGTGTAGGCGTGTGATGGTTAACAGAATATCATCTGCAAAGAGGGACAGCTTGTACTCCCTGTGTCTCAACGCCACCCCCCCTATATCGGGATGGAGTCTGATGGCAGTAGCTAAAGGTTCCAGGCTAAGGATAAACAATAAAGGGGATAGGGGGCAACCCTGTCTAGTCCCATTACTAAGGGGGAATGGCGAAGAGACAGAAGAAGACAGCTGGACCTGGGAAGTGGGGGTAGAGTATAATGCAGTAAGGGCTTGGATAAATGGACCCGAAAAACCATATGTTGACAGAGTAGCAAACATGAAGGACCAATTTAAACGATTGAATGCTTTTTGAGCATCTAAGCTCAATATCAGAGCTGGCTTACCAGTCTTGGTTAACAGGTCAATGAGATCTATAGTTCGTCTGGTATTATCCCCAGCATGTCTAGAAGGAACAAATCCCACCTGATCCTTGTGTATTAAAGTAGGGAGGAGACGGGATAACCTATTTGCCAATACCTTAGTGAATATTTTATAATCGGAATTTAAAAGGGCTATTGGGCGATAGTTATCTGGTAGAGAGGGGTCCTTACCCAGCTTCGGGATAACCGTAATGTAGGCATGAAGAAATTGGGGGTGGGGGACTGTTCCGGTCATCAGAGATTCAAAAAGGGTCAGCATATGGGGGAGTAAAATTGGGAGAAACTTCTTGTAGTAGGAGTAAGGGAGACCATCTGGGCCTGGGGCTTTGTGTGTTGGGAGGTGCTTAATTATCTGGGAGATCTCTTCAGCTGTGATAGGTGAATTAAGTCCTTCACGGTCTGCCTGGGATAATTTAGGTAAATTTAAGGATTCAACAAAGGAATCATATTTCTCATGGGCGAACTGGGATCCAGATTCTGAGGAGATACAATTATAAAGTTGCCTATAATATGACTCAAAGACCCTGGTCATGGTTCTAGGGCAGTAAGTAGGTTTTCCGTCTGGCTGAATTATAAAATCCGGTATGGAATTATTGGGACGAGGTTTTAGGCGATTGACCAGGATACTGTGGGGTTTATTAGCAAACTCATAATATTTTTGCTTTGACCAAAGCATTGATTTAGAGGTTGCACTCTTATCCAAAGATTTGATACGGTTTCTCAAAGATACCACTTTACGAAGGTTCCCCACTGTGGGATGTACAAGAAGGTCTTTTTCAGCCCTCACCAGGTCGGCTAAGAGGGTCGAGCGCTGTAGAGCACGATCCCTCTTAAGGCGGGATCCAGAGGCTATACATTCACCCCTGAAGACCGCCTTGTGAGCCTCCCAAAGGGTGGAGGTCTTTGAAACTGAACCAGCATTGATTTGGAAAAATTCGATCAGGCTGCGTTCCAGGTGTGAGTGGGCCTCGGGGATACTCAGGAGAGATTCGTTAAGACGCCAGTGGCAGGTCCTAGGTGTGGGTGTGGACAGTATGAGACTTAGGGTAATAGGTGCATGATCAGACCATGTGATCGGGTGAATATTAGAGTCTACCAGATGTGTCATCAACGGTGGTGAAATAAAGAAATGATCTAATCTCGTGTATAACCTGTGTGGAGGTGAGAAAAAAGTGAATTGCTTAGCTATCGGATGTTTCACTCTCCAAGAGTCTAGCAACTTGTGGGTTCTAAGTAATCTACGAAATGCCGTAGAGGATTTTTGTACCCGTGTCGAGGTTGGATGTTTAAGCAGGGAGAGCTTATCTTTGGTTGGGGACATACACAAATTAAAGTCTCCACCTATTATCATGAAGGGCTGGGAGAAAGTCTGGAGCTTCTCAAAAAAAACTTCAAGGAACCCAATCTGTTTCGAGTTGGGAGCATATATGTTTGCAAGTGTGAAGGATGTGTTCATGTGGTCACAGTCCAGGAGAATAAAACGACCATGTGGATCCAAAAATGAAGACTTGACCCGAATGGCCGAAGTCTTCCTAAACAGGATGGCCACCCCTGCTTTACCAGAGGGGTCAGAGGCCACAAAAGTAGTGGGGAAGTGCTTAGATGCGAATTTAAATGAGCCATCAGCCTTAAAATGGGTCTCCTGGACCATGACCACATCCGCATCTGAAGATCTAAACTCCTTCAATGCCATCCAGCGTTTGGAAATGGAGCCCAGGCCCTTAACATTGTAAGATAATACATTTATGGCCATTCAGAGGTATGAACAGGAAGGCATATGTCATTGTTAAATACCATGTCGAGAGCACTAACCATGATGCAGTGGTACTAGAATCTGGGTCAGTACTTTCGTATTTTAGAAAAAAATGAAATGAGGTGGAAACACATCTGTGTTTCTTGGATAGGTCAAAAATGGACCTATAGACAGTTAGATAATACCAGGAACATAAACAGTTAAATTTAAACAGTACAGATAAGATCCAACAACAGTGAAGGAGGTAGTTAGAGTCCAAAAAAAATGGACAAAAAATATAGAGCTCACGTGGTGTCCATGTAAAAATTGGACCAGGAGAAAATGGAAGCACAGAAAAAAGAAAACAAAAAACCAGCAACAACAAAAAAAAAGAACCATAAAGGCATAGTGCCCGAAGGGGGAAAGTCCCCCTGGGGGTTATGATCACAGTCAAGGATCATGAAAAGTAGGTGAGGGCACGGCAGCCCGCAGGGACCATCCCACCAGCCCCAATCCCCCTCAGACATCATTGTCAGCATTAAAGGGAACTAAACGGGAGTTTGTCATCGTAGGACAGTACAGGGACTGTCAACTTAGTGGAAGAAGACGCAATCAAACGTTCAAGCCTTAGGCCGCAGGTAGTAGTAAAAAAAAAAAAAAAAAAAAAAAAAAAACTGAAAATATGGAAGTGATGACAGGAAAGGACAATCCAGGTATGGATCGAAATCTCTTTTCAAGAGAATATACAATTACATTTCAGCATGGGTAAGATCAGAATGGACCTTTCAGTGAAGGAGCTCTCTGGGGGGTGAAAGTAGTATTGCGGGGTCTCCGGCGTGCAGGGGTCCATATCTTTCCGGGGGTGGAAAGGGGTTTGGATAGTGTTGATTGCGGTAGCAAATTCTCTTCAGAAATAGGGGGAAGACCCAGGCTTCTGATGAAAGGGTCACATTCCTGCAAATCTCTCAGAGAGTGTTGTGAGCCATCCATAGTAACAGTGAGACGGAATGGGAAACCCCAGCGATAGGGAACCTGGTGATTTTGTAGATGAGCTGTGACAGGTTTCAAAGCACGGCGTTTAGCCAGAGTGATGGGGGACAAATCACTAAACAGCTGAATCTTCGCTCCCTTAAAATCAATTCTTGATCTGTTGCGGGTGGCTACGGTCAGAGCTTCTTTACTTTCATAAAAATGGAAGCGCACTATTATATCTCTAGGGTTCGCTCCTTGGGGGGGTTTTGGAGCCAGAGACCTGTGTGCCCTGTCAAGCCTCCAGTCTATATCTGGTATGTCAGGGGCTAGATGGATGAATAGGGCCAGCAAATATGAACGGATGTCTTTGTCAGTAACTGCTTCTGGGACCCCACGTATTCTCAGGTTCTGTCTCCTTTCCCTGTTCTCGAGATCTTCTTGTTGCAATTGTAACTGTGCCACTGTATTTTTCAGGGAAGCATTCTCGTCTTCTATGACATGAACATAATTGATCATATCATCAAACTTAGTCTCTAGGGTGTTTGTACGTTCCCCTAGGTGATCTATCTCCCCTCTGAGCTCGTGGGCTAGTTTGCTTACCGCCTTAGTAATGTTGTCCGTGAGGCCTTGGAGCAGGGCCTGGAGCCGGAGATCTAGTACTTCCACAGTCACCAGGGCTGTCATCGGAGGCTGTGATGAGATCTGCAGATGTTGCTGCACGGGCAGGGTAGGAGAAAGCTCACCCAATGGAGTTGCGTCCGGAATTTCCTCCGCGGTCGTCATATTATCCGAGGCCGGGGATTGAGGCCTATACGCGAAGCGATCCATGAGGGAAAGATGGGGTGCGGCCTGCGGCGCGGTCGTCTTGTAGAAGCGTCGCTGATCTCCGATCTTACCCATAAACGGGATCACTCGATGGCTGAGTAGTTCCCGGAGCTATTGAGACTGCTCCCGGGGCGATTGGCGCGGATGTAGCGGAGCGGGAGTCGTTTAGGGACGGGATGAGGAGCTCTGGTCCTACACGTCCACCATCTTCATGAGCCGTGCATGCGCCCCCCAGACTGCGTTTCTATGGTGTGAACTGGCCCTAAGAGTGATGGACGCTGCCGATCACCTTGCGTGCGCCTCCCTCTCTGGGCTGGATGTGACACACTGGAGAGTCATCTTGACGCGTTTCGTCTATGTGCGATGATATCAAAAGCAGGCTATTTCTGCTTGCACTGTTTATAGTTGGTTTGATATTACACACATAAGTCTGATATTTTATATACAGTGCTATAGCACATGTAAAGGAATTTAACGTATTTGCACCAGTTGTAGTAGCGCCTAACTTACAGAGTGAAGACACAGTGTCTTGTCTGTGTCTCTTCCCATGCAAACTGTGTGTGGGCAGAGACCCCCCCTTTTTTTTTTATTTACAGCACAGGGGGAGAGGCAAAGCTCAGAAAAAAGTGTGGGAACTGGGTTAACTCTTTTACTCCCAGCCAGGGAAGCAACTAAGCAGAATTTTAACCTGCTTACAGGGGGGTCATTGCATGGATGATTTTCAAAAATTTTCCTGAGGTTGGGCTTAAAGCATGAACATTTAAAATTCTAATGTATTAAAATGTAATTGGATATGGATATACAGGAAAATATTGCAAATAGGAGGGTCATTTAGAGCAAATCCGAAGCATTTACCTGGAAACTCCTAGTGATTTATTTCTGGCAAAATTTTCACATTATGTTCCTTAAAAAACAAAAGATAGTTTACACAAATAAACTTATATGATGTTTTATTTGGTCTGCCTCTGCATATCTCTGTTTTAACATATGCATTAAGCCAATTACTTTCACCTAAATGAAAATGAGTACATAGTTTACTTTATTAACATTCAATGTCTGCTAATCCATAAAAGGATTCAATGGTCTAGTGAACATTCTAAGCTAAATACTTTTGACTAGCAAGGACAAACCCATGACCAAATAGGTTACCTTTGGCAACAAACCAATAACTTTTTTTCCAACATTTTTTTCTCAAGAAACTGCAAAGAGGACAAAGTAAAAAAATTTAATTCAGGTATATTTTATCCCATTTTTTGCAAAATAATTGGCTTAAAGCAGAACTGTGTTGGACATGTGTGACAGACTGAATAGGTTTGCTTTTCTCCACCATCCCCCAAAAGGGCATGCAACACCCATGTGGACACCTGTAGCTGTGTAACACTCACTGTATATTCACTGTATAGTTATCAGCCACATTATTTTCTATTTTCAGCAGAGGTACAGTAATGTTATATGAGCTTTTATAAACATTGCCACAGTGTTTCAAGTCAAGTCTGGACCTCGAAAATACTTGTGTTGTGTACCTATGGGATGCAGTCATAGGAATCTGGGTCTGGGCATTGAGCTACTATCCAGAGTCCTGGTACTTTTTTAAATTTGCTTCAACTTGCAGATGCGTTTGTCCATT
This sequence comes from Rana muscosa, assembly GCA_029206835.1. Classification (NCBI taxonomy): domain Eukaryota; kingdom Metazoa; phylum Chordata; class Amphibia; order Anura; family Ranidae; genus Rana; species Rana muscosa. The sequence continues at coordinate 295,777,208 of CM055116.1, forward strand.
TACTGTCACTAATTCTGAGAATGTTTACCTTCTACCTAGGCAAATCTAAGTGATCCAGTCAGGATGAAAAAAAACAAAAAACATAAGAATAGTCCCACGTCCTTTTAATAATAGATCAATAGCTATTTTGAAATATGTATCAGCCATACAAGAGTTGTCAGCACTATATTAATTTTAAAAAGAAACATGAAGAAGCTAAAACAGTTAAAAAAGATGATAAAAAAGAGGAAAAACCACGCTAATTCCAAATATTAAATTACCAAAGGCAGCAGCTAAAGTGGGATGAACACAAATAAGCATAAAAAGAAAATAAAGCTGCGCCCAAGATTGATGTAACAGTCCTCAGATCAGGGGAACCAAAACATTGGCTGTGCTCCAGATGAAATTTAGAACACCAAAAAAACAGTCTATATCTCCTAATATTGGTTATTGCACCACCGTGACTTCACAATAACAGTCCACCGACAAGTGAAAAGCCCACCCCCGTGTACAATGGCCGCTTACCATAGCCTGTGCTCAATTCTGCAATCGGCTATAGCCCAGCCGCAGCCTTTCATATCCCGGGCTTGCTTGCACTGCTATGGATGTCACGCAGGGTAGGAAGTAGTTCGATCCCAGACTCCTCTCACGCTCATACGAACATTAATTCAGGCATATGCGAAGAGAAGGATGGACCATAGCATAATTCTGCATAATATATAATTTATTGAAAGAGAGGAAACATACTTACAAATATTTCAAATAAAAACAACACGTAAAGGAAGCCGGCCGGTATAAGGAACCTTTCGTTCTCACATCAGCGTGGTGACGTCACTGCGCGTCCTCCCATATGCATTTCGTCATCAACAGACATTCTCAAAGGTATTATACTCATCACTCTAGTGGCCTATATCTCCTACTTTTCATGCATTCCAGTACAGCAGCCTCTGTGATGCCACGTACACATGACCGTTTTTAATGTCAAAAATAAAGTTTTTCTCGACGTGATTCTTCTCAAGCCTGCCTTGCATACACACTATCGTGAAAAAAAATACTTGAGCAAAGCGCAGTGATGTACAACACGTACGACAACACGTACGACGGCACTATAAAGGGGAAGTTGCATTCGGATGGCGCCACCCTTTGGGGTGCTTTTGCTGATTTCGTGTTACCGCGTGTTAGTAAAAGTTTGGTGAGAGGCGATTTGCGCTTTTCAGTCTCCGTGCTTTTCAGTCCGTTACAGCATGATGAATGTATTATCTCCATTACGAATGCTAGTTTTATCAGAACGAGCGCTCCCGTCTCATAACTTGCTTCTGAGCATGTGCGTTTTTTTCCCATCGGTAAAGCGTACACACAACCGTTTTTCACAACGAGAAAAACGTTGACGTGAAAAACAACGAGAAAAAATAGAGCAGGTTCTAAATTTTTAATGGCCATTTTTCTCGTCGAGAAAAATGCTCTGGAGCCTACACACGACCGTTTTTCACAACCAATTTTAAAAATGGCATGTTTATCGTTATGAAAAACAGTCGTGTGTACGCGGCATAAGACTTTCATCATTTGACACCTCCAGGAGTGCTGGATGCCAGTGTCCACCTCTACACACCATGGTTCCATTCTCTCACCTCTACATCAATACAGAACTCAGTAATGTCGAATGTTGAAGCAGCCTACAGTGGCTGTAGTTCTGTAACAGATAGGTACCACCATCTTCTCCCTGTTTTCCCTTGTGGTTCAGTCTGGTCAGCCGCTTGAATGGCCGGGCTGCGATGAAGTCATTCCCATGCATGCACATGAGAGTCACATCAAGACGCATATATATGTGACTCGGTGTATATTACTACTGACAGGCAGGGAGAAGCATTTATGACAGAAGAGACTGATAGGGTCTCTTCTGTCATATAAACCTTACCTGTCAGTGTTTTTCAGTTTTTGGTGTTCAATTCCACTTTAACCACTTAACCACTTAAGCCCCGGACCATTTTGTAGCTAAAGGACCAGAGGTGATTTCAGAATTTTGCACTGCGCTGCTTTAACTGTAAATTGTGCGGACATGCAATGTTGTACCCAAACAAAATTTGCGTCCTTTTCTTCCCACAAATAGAGCTTTGTTTTAATGGTATTTGATTGCCTCTGCGATTTAAATTTTTTGCGATATAAACGTAAATAGACCGAAAATTTTGAAAAAAAATGATATTTTCTACTTTTTGTTATAAGAAAAATCGAATAAACTCAATTTTAGTCATACATTTAGGCCAAAATGTATTCAGCCACATGTCTTTAGTAAAAAAAAATGTCAATAAGCGTATATTTATTGGTTTGCGCAAAAGTTATAGCGTCTACAAACTAGGGTACATTTTCTGGAATTTACACAGCTTTTAGTTTATGACTGCCTATCTCATTTCTTGAGGTGCTAAAATGGCAGGGCAGTACAAAACCCCCCCAAATGACCCCATTTTGGAAAGTAGACATCCCAAGGAAATTGCTGAGAGGCATGTTGAGCCCATTGAATATTTTTTTTTTTGTCTCAAGTGATTGAATAATGACAAAAAAAAAATAAAAATTACAAAAAGTTGTCACTAAATGATATATTGCTCACACATGCCATGGTTATATGTGGAATTACACCCCAAAATACATTTTGCTGCTTCTCCTGAGTACGGGAATACCACATGTGTGGGACTTTTTAGGAGCCTAGTCGTGTACGGGACCCCGAAAACCAAGCACTGCCTTCAGGATTTCTAGGCACAAATTTTTGATTTCACTCCTCACTACCTATCACAGTTTCGAAGGCCATAAAATGCCAAAATAGCACAAACCCCCCCCAAATGACCCCATTTTGGAAAGTAGACACCCAAGCTATTTGCTGAGAGGCATGGTGAGTATTTTACAGCTCTCATTTTGTTTTTGAAAATGAAGAAAGAAAACGTTTTTTGTTTTTTTTTTCAATTTTCAAAACTTTGTGACAAAAAGCGAGATCTGCAAAATACTCACAATACCTCTCAGCAAATAGCTTGGGGTGTCTACTTTCCAAAATGGGGTCATTTGGGGGGGTTTTGTGCCATCTGGGCATTCCATGGCCTCCGAAACTGTGATAGGCAGTGAGAAGTGAAATCAAAAATTTACACCCTTAGAAAGCCTGAAGGCGGTGCTTGGTTTTTGGGGTCCGTACGCGGCTAGGCTCCCAAAAAGTCTCACACATGTGAAATCCCCGTACTCAGGAGAAGCAACAGAATGTATTTTGGGGTGTAATTCCACATATGCCCATGGCATGTTTGAGCAATAGACAAAAAACACAAAATATCCAAGCTCAACTTACCAACCAATCAGCAACCAAACGAATTCACCTGTCTAACAGTGCGTTTAAAAACAGGGGTTTAGTTGCACGCATTTGCAAATACATGTGTAAGCTGCAGGCCCCGTCAAGGCTCCCTGTGTACTGCAGTCCTAACTCTAAAATTTAAGGTCTCCTCAGTGGAAGCACATGTATGCTGATGGATAGATGAAGGGCAGATGACTGGAGGGAGCCCCACCCTCCTTAAAGGGGCAGGAGCACACTAGACACCCAGCACATAGAAGCAAAGGTGCTAGTGCGTTGCCTGACCACAATGACATTAATACAAAAAATACTGTCACTGCCCCCACCTATGACAGGTCTTCACGGCAAGGAGCACTGGATGGGCGGACGCATGTAGACAAAAAACACAAAATATCCAAGCTCAACTTACCAACCAATCAGCAACCAAACAAATTCACCTGTCTAACAGTGCGTTTAAAAACAGGGGTTTAGTTGCACGCATTTGCAAATACATGTGTAAGCTGCAGGCCCCGTCAAGGCTCCCTGTGTACTGCAGTCCTAACTCTAAAATTTAAGGTCTCCTCAGTGGAAGCACATGTATGCTGATGGATAGATGAAGGGCAGATGACTGGAGGGAGCCCCACCCTCCTTAAAGGGGCAGGAGCACACTAGACACCCAGCACATAGAAGCAAAGGTGCTAGTGCGTTGCCTGACCACAATGACATCAATACAAAAAATACTGTCACTGCCCCCACCTATGACAGGTCTTCACGGCAAGGAGCACTGGATGGGCGGACGCATGTAGACAAAAAACACAAAATATCCAAGCTCAACTTACCAACCAATCAGCAACCAAACGAATTCACCTGTCTAACAGTGCGTTTAAAAACAGGGGTTTAGTTGCACGCATTTGCAAATACATGTGTAAGCTGCAGGCCCCGTCAAGGCTCCCTGTGTACTGCAGTCCTAACTCTAAAATTTAAGGTCTCCTCAGTGGAAGCACATGTATGCTGATGGATAGATGAAGGGCAGATGACTGGAGGGAGCCCCACCCTCCTTAAAGGGGCAGGAGCACACTAGACACCCAGCACATAGAAGCAAAGGTGCTAGTGCGTTGCCTGACCACAATGACATCAATACAAAAAATACTGTCACTGCCCCCACCTATGACAGGTCTTCACGGCAAGGAGCACTGGATGGGCGGACGCATGTAGACAAAAAACACAAAATATCCAAGCTCAACTTACCAACCAATCAGCAACCAAACGAATTCACCTGTCTAACAGTGCGTTTAAAAACAGGGGTTTAGTTGCACGCATTTGCAAATAAATGTGTAAGCTGCAGGCCCCGTCAAGGCTCCCTGTGTACTGCAGTCCTAACTCTAAAATTTAAGGTCTCCTCAGTGGAAGCACATGTATGCTGATGGATAGATGAAGGGCAGATGACTGGAGGGAGCCCCACCCTCCTTAACCACTTGACCACTGGGCACTTAAACCCCCTTAATAACCAGACCAATTTTCAGCTTTCGGTGCTCTCACATTTTGAATGACAATTACTCAGTCATACAACACTGTACCCATATGAAATTTTTGTCCTTTTTTTCACACAAATAGAGCTTTCTTTTGGTGGTATTTAATCACTGTTGGGTTTTTTATTTTTTGCGCTATAAGAGAAAAAAGACTGAAAATTTTGTAAAAAAATGTTTTTTTTTTCGTTTCTGTTATAAAATTTTGCAAATTACTATTTTTTCTTCATAAATTTTGGCCAAAATTTATACTGCTACATATCTTTGGTAAAAATAAGTACAAATTGGTGGATATTATTTGGTCTTTGTGAAAGTTATAGAGTCCACAAGCTATGGTGCCAATATCTGAAAATTGATCACACCTGAAGTGCTGACGGCCTATCTCAATTCTTGAGACCCTAACATGCCAGAAAAGTACAAATACCCCCCAAATGACCCCTTTTTGGAAAGAAGACATTCCAAGGTATTCAGAAAGAGGCATTGTGAGTTTTTTGAAGTTGTCATTTTTTCCCACAATTCTTTGCAAAATCAAGATTTTTTTTTTCTCTTTTTTTTTTTTCACAAAATTGTCATATTAGCAGGTTATTTCTCACACACAGCATATGCATTCCACAAATTACACCCCAAAACACATTCTGCTATTACTCCCGAGTATGGCGATACCACATGTGTGAGACTTTTACACAGCGTGGCCACATACAGAGGCCCAACATGCAGGGAGCACCTTCAGGCGTTCTGGAGCACCAAGGCCAATTCTGACATTTCTCTCCTACATGTAAAAATCATCATTTATTTGCTAGAAAATTACATAGAACCCCAAAACATTATATATGTTTTTTTAGCAAAGACCTTAGAGAATATAATGGTGGTTGTTGCAACTTTTTATCTCGCACGATATTTGCGCAGCAATTTTTTTAACGCGTTTTTTACGGAAAAAAAATGTTTTGTGCTTAAAAAAAAAAAAAAAACAGTAAAGTTAGCCCAATGTTTTTGCATAATGTGAAAGATGAAGTTACGCCGAGTAAATAGATACCTAACATGTCGCCCTTAAAAATTGCACACACTCGTGGAATGGCGCCAAACTTCGCTACTTAAAAAATCCCCATAGGCAACGCTTTAAATATTTTTACTGGTTACATGTTTTGAGTTACAGAGGAGGTCTAGGGCCAAAATGATTTCTCTCGCTCTAACGTTCGCAGAGATACCTCACATGTGTGGTTTGAAAACCGTTTTCATATGTGGGCGGGACTTACGTATGCGTTCGCTTCTGTATGCGAGCTCACGGGGACAGGGGCGCTTTAAAAAAAAAAAAAAATTTATTCTTCATTTTACTTTATTTATTTTAGTTTGACATGTTTTTCTGCCCTAAACATTTTTTTGATCACTTTTATACCTATTACAAGGAACGTAAACATCCCTTGTAATAGGAATATGGCATGACAGGTCCTCTTTACAGTGAGATATGGGGGGGGGTGTCAATAAGACCCCACATCTCACCTCTAGGCTGGGAAGCCTGAAAAAAATACAAAAAAAAAAACAACAATCCTGGCTTTGATCGTAGCGGTGAGTCGGTAGAAGCACCGGAGGGTGGCGGGGGGGGGGGGGGACATCCCCTCTCGCCTCCCGTAAGAATGATCAAGCGGCGGAACAGCCGCTATGATTGTTCTTATGGTGTAGGGAATCGCCGGCTGAAAAAGCTAATATCTGAATGATGCCTGTAGCTGCTCCCATCATTCAGATATCCCCGCTCAAAGTCAAGGACGTCATATGACGGCCGGAGGGCGGGAAGTGGTTATTGCAGAGTATTGCCGGGCATTGCGGAGTATTGCCGGGCATTGCGGAGTATTGCCGGGCATTGCGGAGTATTGCAGGGCATTGCGGAGTATTGCGGACTATGGCAGGGTATTGCGGTGTATGGCAGGGTATTGCGGTGTATGGCAGGGTATTGCACGGGTATTGCACAGGGTATTGTGGAGGGTATTGCACAGGGTATTGTGGAGGGTATTGCAGAGTATTGTGGAGGGTATTGCAGAGTATTGTGGAGGGTATTGCAGAGTATTGTGGTGGGTATTGCAGAGTATTGTGGCGGGTATTGCAGAGTATTGTGGCGGGTATTGCAGAGTATTGTGCAGGGTATTGCAGAGTATTGTGCAGGGTATTGCAGAGTATTGTGCAGGGTATTGCAGAGTATTTTGCAGAGTATTGCGCAGGGTATTGCAGAGTATTTTGCAGGGTATTGCAGAGTATTTTGCAGGGTATTGCAGAGTATTGTGCAGGGTATTGCAGAGTATTGCACCAGGGTATTGCAGAGTATTGCACCAGGGTATTGCAGAGTATTGCACCAGGGTATTGCAGAGTATTTCACAGGGTATTGCAGAGTATTTCGCAGGGTATTGCAGAGTATTTCGCAGGGTATTGCAGAGTATTTCGCAGGGTATTGCAGAGTATTGCACCAGGGTATTGCAGAGTATTGCACCAGGGTATTGCAGAGTATTGGCAGGGTATTTTGCAGAGTATTGGCAGGGTGTATTGCAGAGTATTGGCAGGGTATAGCACAGGGATGGCTGAGCAGGGATGGATGGATGGATGGATCTGTGACTGCAATTGTCACAGATCCAGCCCACAGTGCTGCTGCTGCCATCCGCTCCCTCCCCCTCCCCTCTCACACTGTACCGATCGGTACAGAGAGGGGAGGGAGGAACCGGCGTCATCAAATGACGCCGGTCTGTTTACAAGTGATTGCTCCGTCATTTGACGGAGCGATCACGTGGTAAACGGCCGCTATCAGCGGCGATTTACCGCGATTCGTGATCCGCCGGGTCCTCTGGACCCGGCGGTCACGGAGTTTCCCGTGTGCGCGCCCCAGGGGGCGCGCGGGAGCGCGATTCTGGGAGGACGTTATATAACGTCCTCCCAGAGTTAAGCAACCACCTTGTCGACGTTATTTGTCGGCAGGTGGTTGTTAAGTGGTTAAAGGGGCAGGAGCACACTAGACACCCAGCACATAGAAGCAAAGGTGCTAGTGCGTTGCCTGACCACAATGACATCAATACAAAAAATACTGTCACTGCCCCCACCTATGACAGGTCTTTACGGCAAGGAGCACTGGATGGGCGGACGCATGTAGACAAAAAACACAAAATATCCAAGCTCAACTTACCAACCAATCAGCAACCAAACGAATTCACCTGTCTAACAGTGCGTTTAAAAACAGGGGTTTAGTTGCACGCATTTGCAAATACATGTGTAAGCTGCAGGCCCCGTCAAGGCTCCCTGTGTACTGCAGTCCTAACTCTAAAATTTAAGGTCTCCTCAGTGGAAGCACATGTATGCTGATGGATAGATGAAGGGCAGATGACTGGAGGGAGCCCCACCCTCCTTAAAGGGGCAGGAGCACACTAGACACCCAGCACATAGAAGCAAAGGTGCTAGTGCGTTGCCTGACCACAATGACATCAATACAAAAAATACTGTCACTGCCCCCACCTATGACAGGTCTTCACGGCAAGGAGCACTGGATGGGCGGACGCATGTAGACAAAAAACACAAAATATCCAAGCTCAACTTACCAACCAATCAGCAACCAAACGAATTCACCTGTCTAACAGTGCGTTTAAAAACAGGGGTTTCGTTGCACGCATTTGCAAATACATGTGTAAGCTGCAGGCCCCGTCAAGGCTCCCTGTGTACTGCAGTCCTAACTCTAAAATTTAAGGTCTCCTCAGTGGAAGCAATATATCATTTAGTGACAACTTTGTGCAAAAAAAAAAAAAAAATTCTTTTTTCCGCAACTTGTGTCAACATATAAAATATTCCATGGACTCGACATGCCTCTCAGTATATAGCTTGGGGTGTCTACTTTCCAAAATGGGGTCATTTGGGGGGGGGGGTTTGAACTGTTCTGGCATTTTATACACAACATTAGGAAGCTAACATCCACTCTTCTAACTACTTGAAGACAAAGCCCTTTTTGACACTTTTTGTTTACATGAAAACATATTTTTTTTTGCAAGAAGATTATGTTGAACCCCCAAACATTATATATATTTTTAAAGCAAAGGCCCTACAGATTAAAATGGTGGGTGTTGCATTTTTTTTTTCTACACAGTATTTGCGCAGCGATTTTTCAAACGCATTTTTTTGGAAAAAAATATCCTTTTTTTAATTTTAATGCACTAAAACACACTATATTGCCCAAATGTTTGATGAAATAAAAAAGATGATCTTAGGCCGAGTACATAGATACCAAACATGACATGCTTTAAAATTTCGCACAAACGCGCATTGGCGACAAACTACATACATTTTTAAAAGCCCTTAAAAGCCTTTACAGGTTACCCCGTTAGATTTACAGAGGAGGTCTACTGCTAAAATTACTGCCCTCAATCTGACCTTCGCGGTGATACCTCACATGCATGGTGCAATTGCTGTTTACATATGACGCCAGACCGACGCTTGCGTTCGCCATTGGGCAAGAGCAGCCAGGACAGGGGTGCTTTTTTTTTTTTTTTTTTTATTAATTTTGCTTTTTTATTTTATTTTTAAATTGTTCCTTCCATATATTTTTTTTTTTTATCATTTTTATTGTTATCTCAGAGAATGTAAATATCCCCTATGATAGCAATAGGTAGTGACAGGTACTCTTTTTTGAAAAAACTGGGGTCTTCTAGACCCTAGATCTTTCCTCTGCCCTCAAAGCATCTGACCACACCAAGATCGGTGTGATAAAATGCTTTCCCAATTTCCCAATGGCGCTTTTTATATCCGGGGGGGCATTCCCTCCCACTGCTTGTAAAAGCAGTCCAGAGGCTAATTAGCCACTAGGATTGCTTTTACATGAAAGCCGGCCGCTGGCTGAAAAGAATGATACCAAGATGATACCTAAACCCGCAGGCATAATTCTGGTATAAACATTCAAAGTCCAGCAACATACCAGTACGTTGCTGGTCCTTGTTGGACATGTATTGTAATCTTTTTTTTTCATGCAGCCAGTTGGCTGAACGAAAAAAGAGATTGATCAGTGGGTATGCCCACCATTAGAATACCGCCCTTCATCCACCCACTTCTAATGATGGGCATACATGCACCATTTATATATGCCGAAGCATGGGGGCATCCTCCCGCAAAAAAAGTTATGCCGTACACACATGGTCGGACTTTTCCACGGGCAAGCCTCCGTCGGAATTTCGACCGTATGTACGTGGCATTAGGAGCAAAATCGCTCCTCCGCCCCTGCTGCCCCAATGCTTCGGCATATATGCTTTTTTTTTTAAACTGTGGTGGTGAAATCACCTCCTACAGCACTGGAGTCGCAGGGATCAGGCCTGTCTCTGCGAACGCTGCAGTTATGTGTGTTGTGTTTTGTAAGTGACAGTGATCGATCGATACTGCACTTGGGTGGCCTGGGCTGGGCGGAGGGGCAAAACGCAGGTGCTAGCAGGTATCTGGGCTGATCCCGCTAACACTGCGTTTTTGGGAACCCTAAACTGCTGGGGACGCTAGTATAGATCTGATCAGATCAGATATTGATCTGATCAGATACTATACCACTAAGGGGGGTGTATGCTTCACGCGTGGGTGTTAGCGTTACTGGCACTAACCTGACGCTGCCTGGGGTGTGACGCAGACCCTCTCTGACGCTAAAACCTAATTGATATCACCCGCCGGGCGATCAGGGGGTTAAACCTTTATTGGGTTATATATACGGCGGGTTCCCTGACACTATAAAAAGCAAACTAACTAACCAGCGTCACCCGTAACACTTATATGGTGATCACTGGTGAAAGGGTTAACTAGGGGCAATTAGGGGGTTAAAACCTTTATTAGTTAATATATGGGGGTACCCGATGCTATAAAAACCTGCGGCGAACCTAAAAAAAATTACTGGCTACCGATCTGCATCACCGACGCTAAGACAGCGATCAGAAAAATGATCGCTTAGCGACAGTGGTGATAGGGGTGAAAGGGTTACCTGGGGGACGATCAAGGGGGTTAAACCTTTATTAGATAATTTATGGGGGTACCTGACGCTATAAAAACCTGCGTCTAACCTAAAAAAAATTACTGGCTACCGATCTGAATCACCGACGCTAAGACAGCGATCAGAAAAATGATCGCTTAGCGACAGTGGTGATAGGGGGTGAAAGGGTTACCTGGGGGGCGATCAAGGGGGTTAAACCTTTATTAGATAATTAATGGGGGTACCTGACGCTATAAAAACCTGCGGCGAACCTAAAAAAAATTACTGGCTACCGATCTGCATCACCGACACTAAGACAGCGATTAGAAAAACGATCGCTTAGCGCTAGTGGTGATAGGGGGTGAAAGGGTTACCTGGGGGGCGATTAAGGGGGTTAAACCTTTATTAGATAATTTATGGGGGTACCTGACGCTATAAAAACCTGCGGCGAACCTAAAAAAAATTACTGGCTACCGATCTGCATCACCGACGCTAAGACAGCGATCAGAAAAATGATCGCTTAGCGACAGTCGTGATAGGGGGTGAAAGGGTTATCTGGGGGGTGATCAGGGGGTTAAACCTTTATTAGGAGGGGGTTAGGGGGCTACACTGGACCTAAAACTATTTTTAGTGACACTTTTACAGTCACAAATGTCACTGATTGCAGTGATCAGTAAATAAATGGTCACTGCAATCAGTGACACTGTGACTGGGGGCTGGGGGGTGATCTGGGGGGGCGATTTGTGTGCCTATGTGTCCTGGTGTCAGTGTAGTGTTAGTGTACTGACCTGTGTGTCTTCTCTTGTACGGCGCTCGGTATATGTGAGCGCCGCATGAGAGATGACCTCACTTCCTCCTGCTTCCTCTGCCTGTGTAAACATTACACAGCAGAGGGAGCATTTTCATTCGACGGGAGCGATCACGGGGGGGTGGCCGGAATCGAATGGCCACCCCCTCATCTCGGATCACTCCCCAACGAATACCGACCGCTCACTGTATAGGAGGGGGGTCCGATCGGACCCCCCAACTGTACAAAGGCAATCACGTACACTGTACGTGATTGTGCCTGTCGGTGCCATTCTGCCAACGTACATATACAGTGAGCGGTCGTTAAGTGGTTAAGGACCGCTCACGGCATATATATACGTTGGCAGAATGGCACGTACAGGCACAATTACGTACCTGTACGTCCCCTTTAACTGCCTGCCGCGTGGTCGCGCACCGCTGCCGGCGCGCTCTCGACCCTGCAGTCATCCCCGCGGACTCGATCGCCGCGGGTATCCCCGCGATCGTCTCACGGAGGGATGGAGCGGGGAGATGTTAGTGTAAACACAACATCTCCCCGCTCGCCTACTGACACTGTCCCCGATCTCCGCTCTGTGTAATCAGAGCGGAGATCGGTGATGTGTCACTCGTAGCCACGCCCCCCTCAGTTAGAAACACGCCCCTAGGCACACTTAACCCCTTCAGCGCCCCTAGTGGTTAACCACTTCACTGCCAGTGTCATTTTTACAGTAACCAGTGCATTTTTATTGCACTGATCGCTGTAAAAATGACAATGGTCCCAAAAATGTGTCAAAAGTGTCCGATGTGTCCGCCATAATGTCGCAGTCATGAAAAAAAATCGCTGATCGCCGACATTACTAGTAAAAAAAAAAAAAAAATTATAAAAATGCCATAAAACTATCCCCTATTTTGTAAACGCTATAATTTTTGCGTAAACCAATCAATAAACGCCGATTGCGATTTTTTTTACCAAAAATTTGTAGAAGAATACGTATCGACCTAAACTGAGGAAAAAAAATAATTTTATATATTTTTTTGGGATTATTTATTATTGCAAAAAGTAAAAAGTATAGAATTTTTTTTTAAAATTGTCGCTCTATTTTTGTTTATAGCGCAAAAAATAAAAGCCGCAGAGGTGATCAAATACCACCAAAAGAAAGCTCTATTTGTGGGAAAAAAAGGACTTCAATTTTGTTTGGGAGCCCTGTCGCACGACCACGCAATTGTCAGTTAAAGCGACGCAGTGGCGAATCACAAAAAGGGGCCTGGTCTTTATGCTGCGTATTGGTCTGGGGCTTAAGTGGTTAAAGGATAACTAATCCCACGAACAAAAATGTAATATATTGTAACTTACCAGTCATTAGATGTGGTGGCTGCATTCATTTTTAATTTTCAACCATGTCTTTGTGTAGCAGGATCACCAAGTGAAAATGAAGGAAAAAAGCCTAAAATCTAATGCTGCCACCACATCTAAGAGCTAGTAACCTGAAATATACCTTTAATGATCAGAATTCTTGTTACAGGCCAGTGGTTCAAAAAGTATTGAAAGCAGAGGCATAATAGCCAGGCAACTAGAATTTTCCTCACAAGGTCAGTAATAGCAGTCCACATATTCATCTCCCAGCAGGTTTACTTTAAAAACAGGTCTGTTGTATTGGCTTTATATATAAATTCTGTGGTAGTTTTATTATCTGGCTTTGCTCCCAATGACTCGTTTTTAGTGGCATGTTAAATCACCCTGCATCTGATGATATTTTAGGTCAACACAATTAAAAGTGTTGTAGCTCAGAATAGCTGCAATCTGTGATCTGGAGGAACAGATGTGTACACAAACTAGAGATGATTGTGTCATTACTCAAATATATTCACCATATTCTCAGGCTATTTTGGAAGTAGCCGTGGTCATGCTCATTTAAAGCTCAGCATTACTGAACCTGCATTATCAGTGATCACATATTTGTCAATCTGTTCTTTTTATGACTCACACAGTTCAACCACAATTAATTGAAACTGTAATTGTGTTTACTGTATAAAATAATTTTTAATACAGTTTGTTTAAATACGGATATTTATAGTTAACTATAATTTAATATAGCTTGCTTTGTGGCTTCAATACACATTCTTGCCTAATTGCGTTAAGGTATATCTATCCCCAAAAATGTTTTTATTTTAGGATAAAGTGGGAAAGGATAAGAACTTGTCAGGTTTTACTGCCGTTGGAGTCTCCACTTGAAAAATTCTCTCACTCAAAGGTTGTCCCCAGGACAGTACGTGACGGGAAATCTGTGTAACAGTAACACAGACAGGAGTAACAATGCTTTTTTTATGTAGGAGAAGGCTAGAACCCATGTCAGCTTTTTACTGTTGTCTGTTTTCTAGTTGCAGATTTTCTCCTACTTCCTGTTTATTAAAAGGTTGTCCCCAGAACAGAAAGTATGGGGAAATCTCTCTAACAGAGTTTCAGATAGCAGTAAAACCATACAGAGGTTCTTACCTTTACTTATTCTATTTTTAACTAGTGAAATTAATGGGGCGCATTGTGATGCTCCCCATTAACAAGCCCAAAACTGTGTGGTGGAGCTTGAGAAGGTGTGGTCAGAACACAATGCCATCCTAATTTTCCCCAAAATGTAAAAGTCTTTAAAAAGACAGCCATATTAAATCTACTGTCTGTGTTAGGCAGCCTATGGAAGACAGGTACAAGCACAATATTCCCAATGCATACGTTACTGAAACTTCAAATGTAAATGGGTGCTACAGTGACCACCGGACAAAAATCAAAGACATTCAAAGCAATAAGTATAGAGTCAGAACACCAAGAATCTCCAGAAATGGTCCAAAGCTTAATTCAGTGATCACATCAAGTTACGTTTCAGAACCTTGCAGGACCCCTTCTTTAGACATGCTAACACACATGTGATTACATGCCTGATGAAGAGGTCCTGTGAGGCTCCAAAATGTCACCTTTATAACCATAATGTGGTTGTTGAATAAAGCTTTGGACCCATTCTGGAGATCCTTGGTGTGCCGGTGACATACCTCTTGCCTATGGAAGTCAGTACATTTGACCAAAAAAGAAAAAACAATTCACTTACAAGGTATACAGGTAATCATAAACCTTAACGAGTCTAGGGTCTTCAAAGAACTTCTGATGAGGCCCTATTATAAATGTTCTGGTGTACAAATTTGTAAATTACTGTGAGGTATTGACCTATTCTGATCTATCACTGAACAACCCAGAGTCAAAAATATTTTTCTAATTCCTACAGTAGCGTCCATCCTAAAACGTGGTTACCCTAATGTAGGAGAAGATACAACTGGGCTAGACATCAAACACAGCTATATTACAAAGTCCACAAGTCTAGCAAGACACATTAGACCTCCTGAGAAAGATACATCATTGACCTTTTATATATAGTATCTAACAAATCGTATCGTCATCCAATTTAAATGATATGCTACTTTGCAGATTGTGAAGCCTTGTCTTGGCATTCTAAACCACTCCAGCACACCTATACAATGAAAATTAGACCTTTTGATTGGGTGGGGCAGGTTCTGGCCAGGGGACAAGAAGAATGTGCTGCACTACCAGCTGATAGTATTTCTTCATAATTCTGATGGTGAAAAAAAAAACAATGAGGTCCTGTGACTTTTGCCATAACATATTGGCATTACTTTTCAAGTGAACTGAACTCTGCATTGTTCAAAGGACCAGTTGAACTCTTTTCTCTTTTAAACCTTTCTTTTACTGTTGTCTATATTCTGTTTTGTTAAATTATATTTAAAAATCATCTCTAAATGCTCTGCTTCTCTGAAGATGCTACCATATTTTAAATTCTGTTTTATTACTGTCTGGGTGTGGCAGAAAGTGCCTGACCAAGCCTGTTCTAAGAAAAGGAGAGGAAGGGGGAGCCAAATTTGTACCATGGCATCCTAAACATCACATCAGCAATTGCCTCTTGAACAGCAATAAAAAAAAATATTTGTTGATCCCAGGACGGAAGTTAATAGTAATCGTGTAATGTTCAGTATGTTTTTCAGTTGTTGGGTGACACAATGGCAGTTTTATACACCCAAGGTATATAAACTGGAAGTTTTTCAGAAAAATAGAAAACGTAGAAGAATGTTTTAATGGTTGCCTTAAGTGCCATATGTATTTTTTGCCCTTTTTAAAGCAGAAATTTGACATGGAGCAAGCACAGCATATCTTTATTTTGGTTTTGGGTATTCTTATTTTCTTAACTACTTCAAGACTGGACTGCTTAACCACTTGCTTACTGGGCACATATACCCCCTTCCTGCCCAGGCGAAATTTCAGCTTTCGGCACTGCGTCGCTTTGAATGACAATTGCGCGGTCGTGCAACGTGGCTCCCAAACAAAATTGACGTCCTTTTTTTCCACAAATAGAGCATTCTTTTGGTGGTATTTTATCATCTCTGCAGTTTTTATCTTTTGCACTATAGACACAAAGAGAGCGACAATTGTGAAAAAAAACACAATATTTTTTACTTTTTGCTATAATAAATATCCCAATTTTTTTTAAAAAAACTTTTTTTTTCTCAGTTTAGGTGGATACGTATTCTTCTACATATTTTTGGTTGAAAAAAATCGCAATAAGCGTGTATTGATTGGTTTGTGCAAAAGTTATAGTGCCTACGAAATAGGGGATAGAATTATGAAATTTTTTTTTATTATTTTTTTTTACTAGTAATGGCGGCGAACTGCGACATTATGGCGGACACATCGGACACTTTTGACACATTTTTGGGACCATTTACATTTATACAGCGGACAGTGCTATAAATATGCACTGATTACTGTATAAATGTGACTGGCAGGGAAGGGGTTAACACTAGGGGGCGAGGAAGGGGTTAAATGTGTTCCCTATTAGTGATTCTTACTGTGGGGGGAGGGGAGTGACTGGGGGAGGTGACCAATCTGTGTCCCTATGTTCAAGGGACACAGCATCGGTCACCTCTCCCTGACAGGACAAGGATCTGTGTGTTTACACACACAGATCCACGTCCTTGTCTGTGTAACGGCCGATCGCGGTTACTTGGCGGACATTGCGGCCGCCAGGCACGCGCATCGGCACCTCAGTGACGCGGCGCGCGCGCGCGCACGCCCCCCAGTGGCCGGAGGAGCAGAGGACGTCAATAGACATCCTCCTGGCATTGTAGAGCCACCTTGTAGCCGTCAAATTACAATGGCCCGGGCTCCAAGTGGTTAACCTCCTTCCTGTCCAAGCCATTTTACAGTTTTCAGCATTGTCATACTTCGAATGACAATTCAGTAGATATATACAGTAGATAGCAACAGTCTCTATCCCAGAGCCTGCAAACTCATAAGAAACCATGCTCTGATTCAGTTCTCCAACATCTACCAAAAAATGAAATATATTTTTTGGGGGATTTATACCTAAAGTGTAACTAAAGGCAAAGCTTTTGTTTGGCCTGTGTACCATTATCATCAAAAATTAAAGTAAAAGAAAACCCCAAATTTTGGGTTGACATAAGGACAATAATAGAGGCACAATCTTTCAATGGGGACACTAGCTCTGGTGACCCTGGCAACACACCAGAATTGTTTTGGCTATGGGAAAGGAAGTGAAGTAAAATCTTTCCAATGGGACATAGATGGCAAAAATAAAAAAATGACAGGGGTAACCCTCCTTTATCCAAAATGAACCCTCCCTTACTCTATCCAAAATGAAAAAAAGAAAAAGGTTTTGCCTTTAGTTAAACTTTACTATCTTTGGCTGAATTATGTCATGTGTACACTTGTTTTGTAATTTATATAAGGCATGGAATTCATTCTGTTATCTGCAACAGGTCCTGGCCACCAGTTTTCACACAATATTACCAGTCTATCATCAGTAATATAGTCCGAAGTAGATTACAAAATTCTTAAAACTTTCTCCATCCTCGTATAAACTTGACTTGACCTAAATATATTTTAGGGAACAACAGGGCTGAAGTGCAGGCATCTCGTGGTGCCTTTGAATACAAGTTTTTTAAAAATGATCAATTTGTTCCAATAGGTATTGTTGGATCCTAGGATAAGGCTATGCCAAGGTTAGCCCTGCCCTTTTAAGCACTAAGCCTCACTCTACTGCAAGAAGACCTGTAATATCAAGGAGACTGTATAGCCCATGAGAGCTAACAGAACATTAAAGTTTTTTTCAGGTTTCTAAACTGGCTGAAAGGAAATATCAGTTCAGGATTGACCTTTAAAAATGTTCACATGTGGTTGTTTCTCTTAGCAGAATTTTTGCAATAATTTGATATATATTTAATTTACATTTTAGCCCATGACTTTACTATTAACCATTACTTATTTCATAGCTAAAGTTTGCTTCAGTTCTCAGTGTTCCATGTGACTCTCTGTGTATGCTGTAATATATACTTTTTGTTTTACACGTAAGCACAGAGGACAAACTGACTTTGGAGATTTAAAGTCTTCTTCAAAGTTATTAATGGAAATCCTCATTTTCCCACCCTGACTAATTTGTTTATAATAATGTGCTGTATCCACAACAGTGGCCAAATATTGCTCTGACTGACTCCCTGCCATGGCTGAACATTTTAAACATAATCATGACTTGTTAACAGAGGTATTTCAAAAATAAAATATTTATAGAGAGAGGTTTTTACCCTCTGCATTTTTTACTTAAAGGAATCTGGTTGCCTCTGATTTAAGTGATATGTTACAGCGGTAACAAAGAAAAACTACAATTTAGCTTATATAAACATTTTTCCTTTCCCAGTATTCACACAAGCTAAAAGGACACTTAAATCATTTATAAAAATGACTGCTGAAGGCCATTAGTGAGTTTTTCCAAATAGGAGGTACAGAACTGCTTTCACAAGTTTGCTCTTAGAAACACCATTAACTATAATAAAACACATAGCGAAGAAGCAGGTCAGAAGCGTTAGCATTTTTTGGGGGATTTTTATTAGAATCAAGACGTATATTACACAATTAAGCATTCTTCAGCTGGTATACAAATCTTTACTTTTATTTAATTCACATACAGTGGGGAGAACAAGTATTTGATACACTGTCGATTTTGCAGGTTTTACTACTTACAAAACATGTAGAGGTCTGTAATTTTTATCATAGGTACTCTTCAAATGTGAGAGGCGGAATCTAAAACAAAAATCTAGAAAATCACATTGCATGCTTTTTAAGTAATTAATTTGCATTTTATTGCATGACATAAGTATTTGATCACCTACCAACCAGTAAGAATTCCGGCTCTCACAGACCTGTTATTTTTTCTTTAAGAAGCCCTCCTGTTCTCCACTCATTACCTGTATTAACTGCACCTGTTTGAACTCGTTACCTGTATAAAAGATACCTGTCCACACACTCAATCAAATAGGCTCCAACCTCTTCACAATGGCCACGACCAGAGAGCTGTGTAAGGACATCAGGGATAAAAATTGTAGACCTGCACAAGGCTGGGATAGGCTACAGGACAATAGGCAAGCAGCTTGGTGAGAAGGCAACAACTGTTGGCGCAATTATTAGAAACTGGAAGAAGTTCAAGATGACGGTCAATCTCCTTCGATCTGGGGCTCCATGCAGGATCTCACCTCGTGGGGCATCAATGATCATGAGGAAGGTGAGGAATCAGCCCAGAACTACACGGCAGGACCTGGTCAATGACCTGAAGAGAGCTGGGAGCACAGTCTCAAAGAAAACCATTGGTAACACACTACACCTTCATGGATTAAAATCCTGCAGCACACACAAGGTCCCCCTGCTCAAGCCAGCACATGTCCAAGCACATATCCAGACCCGTCAGAAGTTTGTCAATGGCCATCTGGATGATCCAGAGGAGGAATGGGAGAAGGTCATGTGGTCTGATGAGACAAAAATAGAGATTTTTGGTCTAAACTCCACTCGCCGTGTTTTGAGGAAGAAGAAGGATGAGTACAACCCCAAGAACACCATCCCAACCGTGAAGCATGGAGGTGGAAACATCATTCTTTGGGGATGCTTTTCTGCAAAGGGGACAAGACGACTGCACCGTATTGAGGGGAGGATGGATGGGGCCATGTAACGTGAGGTCTTGGCCAAATACCTCCTTCCCTCAGTAAGAGCATTGAAGATGGGTTGTGGCTGGGTCTTCAGCAACGACCCGAAACACACAGCCAGGGCAACTAAGGAGTGGCTCCGTAAGAAGCATCTCAAGGTCCTGGAGTGGCCTAGCCAGTCTCCAGACCTGAACCCAATCGAAAATCTTTGGAGGGAGCTGAAAGTCCATATTGCCCAGCGACAGCCCGGAAATCTGAAGGATCTGGAGAAGCTCTGTATGGAGGAGTGGGCCAAAATCCCTGCTGCAGTGTGTGAAAACCTGGTCAAAAACTACAGGAAACGTAGGATCTCTGTAATTGCAAACAAAGGTTTCTGTACCAAATATTAAGTTCTGCTTTTCTGATGTATCAAATACATATGTCATGCAATAAAATGCAAATTAATTACTTAAAAATCATACAATGTGATTTTCTGGATTCAGTCTCTCGCAGTTGAAGAGTACCTATGATAAAAATTACATGAGGTCAAAGTTTCAATCCTTGAATTTGTTAACACCATTTACATTTTCATTGTAAGTACAGCAATTAACAAACATCAATATCCATTATATGAATAGCAAATACTTGTTCTCCCCACTGTATATGGGTTAACAAATAACCTGTTAAATGGACAGTGACTCTTTTCAGTTACTACTTGGTTTAGATATATGCTCGGGATAAACATATATCTATACTTAGACTAAAAAGTTAAAGGTTAAAAAAAAAATCAGAAATCAAAAACTCAAATGTTAAAAAATGTGGAAGACAATTCGTCTTTTTCCCCGTCATTCTATATTTACAGTGCCTTGAAAAAGTAAATGCATTTTATTGGGAGTTTATGTGATAGACCAACACAAAGTAGCACATAATTGTGAAGTGGAAGGAAAATGATAAACGGTTTTCCAAATTTTATACAAATAAATATCTGAAAAGTGTGGCATGCATTTCTATTCAGCTCCTTTACTCTGATACCCCTAACTAAAATCTAGTGGAACCAATTGACTTCAGAAGTCACCTAATTAGTAAGTAGAGTCCACCTGTGTCCGCTCTGCTCCGGCCCCCCCCCACCTCAGGCCAAACGCGGTACTGCACAACGCTGTGGCCTGAATCCTGCTCGTTTTGTGAGACAACACTCGCAAACTGAGTTAGGATTTTTCAAAATACAGTGCTCGTATTGCGAAACGCTCGTTAACCGCGTTACTCACAATCCGAGGTTCCACTTGTATTCATGAAAAAAAGCATCATATAAAGACATAACAATAAATTGTAGTACATGAAAAAGATCACCCCACAATTCCTCTATCAAGACATAAGCAAGTACTATATACTGGGATTTCACCTGAGAAAGGGGTCTTTACCCTGAAGCGCGTAATTCCCACTTCTATCTGATCCTTAGTGACCTTAGATTATTTCTGGTTTCTATTCATGGATATTGATGTTTGTTAATTGCTGTACTTACAATGAAAATGTAAATGGTGTTAACAAATTCAGGGATTGAAACTTTGACCTCATGTAATATATCCAGCTAAATAGTGTAGCTGCCCTTTTAAAGTGTATGGTATCACACTACTAATAGAAATACATAAAATAAAGAGCCACTTTTTTATTTTATGTATTTCTAAAATGTAAATGGTGCTTGTAGCTGGAAGTCTGTTTCTGTCTAGGAATCGTGGGGCGATCTTGTGCATGTACTGTACTACAATTTATTGTTACATTATATCTTTATATGATACTTCTTTCATAAATACATGGAATTTGAAAAGCTAGCTGCTAGGAGTACTACATACTATTTATTTAGAGTGTTTTATTCCAGGGTTTTTCTTGAAGAAACCCAATCCATGGTTATAGCACTCGCATTTATGTAATTAAAGGAGAAGTCCAGCCTGAGCTTTTTCGGCTGGGTTTCTCCTCTGGGTCACAGGAGTGCAATTCGTTTTGCACTCCAGTGACACGTTTTCAGCAGAGAGTGGTCTGAAGTCTGCTCTCCGCTGACGTCACTGCCATCAGTAGGGGCAGCCCGTCATCACGGCTTCCCAAGTCGGGATCCGCCAGCTACCCTGATTGATGGCAGTCTCAGTGTCTCAGCGAGCAGCTGAGAGGCTGAGACAGCCTCTCCCCGCCCCTCCACTGCTCAGCGCTCCAATGAGCATGGGGAGGCAGAGAGTGAAGAGGCTGACTGACAGTCAGCCTCTTTCCTCTCTGGGATCTGTGAGAACCGAGCCAGCGGCGATGTTCGGTGGCTCGGTTCTCAGTGCACAGACTGTGGGGGACAGATGAAGCATCGGTCTGATGCTCCATCCACCGAGGTAAGTATAAATATAAAAAAACCTGGAATCCCATACTTCTCCTTTAACTCTTTATGTGCTGATGTTCTGATTTGAGTACATTATACTGTTCCTTGATGCTGAACTCTGACCCCGCTTCCAGACATGATTTTAATGTAGGGATTATTTCCAACTTTTTTAAAGCAGCACTACTTCCTCTCTGTCAAGAATAACTGTTTTAATCCCTATTCTGCTAGATTATGTATATAAATAGGAAGGTATATTATATTTAGTTGTTTTAACCATTTTCTTTTTTACATTTCTTCAGTTGCTTCCTGGTTTCTGGGCTAGGCCAAAATGTCATATATCCCAGAATTCTTCACGGGCATTTTTTTCTTTCATCTGGTGAGGGGGGGGGTGCTTTCTCAGCTAAGCAAAAAAAAAACAAACACTGTGGTGCTTTAACTACTCCAATACCCATCCATTGTCATATGACGTCCGCAGATGGGCTCTCCTATCCTGGGCGGGCGTCAAATGACGTCCTCGTCTTCCCGCCACTACTGCGGGCCCCCGGGGCAGCATGACCGGCTGTATCCAATCACAGCCGGTCACTATGCAGAGCGGCATGCACGCCGCTCGTGCGTGCCGATTGGGGTTGAGGCTTTTCACTGTGACAAAGCCCAGCCCCAATCAGGGTAAAGAGCCAATGAAATGGCTCTTTACCACGTGACCGGCTGTGTCCAATCACAGCCGGTCACAAATGTAAACAAACAGCAGTGTAACCACTGTTGCTGGGCTCTCCTCCTCACACACATTCCAGTGTGAGGAGGAGAGCAATCTTACTGTGAGTTACTGTTACTGTGATATTACTGTGCCCAGATTGCCCCCCCAATAAAGTGTACCTGCCATCAGTACCCATCAGAGTACCTGCCATCAGTACCCATCAGAGTACCTGTCATCAGTACCCATCATCAGTACCCATCATCAGTACCTGCCATCAGTACATGTCAGAGTACCTGCCATCAGTACCCGTCAGAGTACCTGCCATCAGTACCCATCAGAGTACCTGCCATCAGTACCTTTTAGAGTACCTGCCATCAGTACCCATCAGAGTACCTGCCATCAGTACTCGTCAGAGTACATGTCATCAGTATCCGCCATCAATACCCATCAGAGTACCTTCCTTCAGTACCTGTCAGAGTACCTGTCATAGTACCTGTCATCAGTACCCGTCAGAGTACCTGTCATAGTACCTGTCATCAGTACCTGTCTGAGCTCATCAGAGTACCTGTCCATCCATCCCGCCAGAGTACCTGTCATCCCATCAGAGTACCTGTCCTGTGAGCCAATCGGAGTACCTGTCCCGTGAGCCCATCGGAGTACCTGTCCCGTGAGCCCATCGGAGTACCTGTCCCGTGAGCCCATCGGAGTACCTGTCCCGTGAGCCCATCGGAGTACCTGTCCCGTGAGCCCATCGGAGTACCTGTCCCGTGAGCCCATCGGAATACCTGTCCCGTGAGCCCATCAGAGTGCCTGTTCCGTGAGCCCATCAGAGTACCTGTCCCGTGAGCCCATCACAGTACCTGTCTGCAGCCAATTACTACCAAGGTGCAGCCCATCAGTCCCTGACGTGCAGCCCATTGTTTCGCTTTTGCGTCTATCTAGCAAGGTTACTCTGTGGTATAACAAGGAAGCTGAGACTTCTGCAGTGTGTGAATGTGCTTTTACTATACAAGATACTGTACATACAAAACTATTACAATATTAGGAATATACTACAAGACTGACAGATTTCTATAACAAGCAAAATGCCTAGAAAATAGAACAGCCTATGGTCTATTACAGTACAAATACATTACATTTAAAGGTTACTTAACTTTGATTACGCTATGTTCATGATCTTCATTGTTGAGACCAGGCATCTTCTTCTTATGAGGAGTGGCTTCTCCTCTCTTACAGCAACATGATGTGTGTGTGTCCCTCCTAGCTTACTGCTTTTATGTGTGTCAGGCTGTTTACCATTGTTATCAAAACTGTAGCTGTATTTCAACAATAGCATTGAATACAACAATGCTATCTACCTATTGTCTACTCAAAACGAACATGTAATCTAAACTGTGATTTCTTTCAGTTTGAGAGCTGAAAGAAATCTCAAACAGGTAATGTTTACTTGTTTACTGTGGCTATAGAGACATTAGCATATTGGATACAACAATGGTATCTAACCTATTGTCTACTCAAAACAAAACCTGTAATCTAAACTGTAATTCTTTTCTGTTTGAGAGCTGAAAGAAATCTCAAACAGGTAATGTACTAAAATACAACAATGGTATCTAATCCCATTGTCATTTGTTTGAGAAATCTACTCAGACCAAATGCTGACAGGTAATCTGACCAACTCACTATTGCAAAATTGGCCCATGTATCCTATGTCTGATTAATATAATAAAAATCATATTTTTAACAAACGCAATACATTCCGCCCTATGATCTTTTTTTTTTTTCTCTCTCAGACCACACACAGAAAATCTCTTCATTACTAAAAACTCAATATACACATGCATTTTCCTTAAATGCAACCCCTCCCATATTTCTGTCACTGGGAAGGTGTTTTCAGTCTTTGGATAAAAGTTCATTAGAAAGTCCATTCTAAAGTTCTTTAGAAACAAGTCCAGGCTTGAAATACATCAAAGGCCTTGTTCTCCACAGCTCTTGCGATCTTCTGTCATTCTTTCCATCATGTAACCACTTTCCTCTGGTCTTCCTATGGATCAAATCGGAGACAGCCTGTGGAGTGAAAAACAAAGCGGATTATCTGTTCCTTCTAACAATACATAAACAGTAGATCCTGGCCCTTCAGCTACAATCTCTACTCTAAATGGTTTCTTGCCTGGATATCTGACTAATACTTTGCCACCTGCCTGTATGCACCTCTGACCCTCCCAAAGAACATCAATAGGGAGGAGAGGAAATATACTGATATTTCCCAGAAGATCACTGCTGTTTATTTTGGAAGGTTTGATGTTATGTAGCCTCACTTTCCACTCTTGCTGAGAAGTATCCACTAACCAGTCAGAGTCCCAGCCACTGTCTTGAAGCTCATCTGCCAATGCAAATATAACTTCAAACCTTCCTGCCAGATTCCCTCTCATTCCTAGATAGGCTTCAGCTTCAGATACGTCACTCTTGGTTTCTATGTCATGGGAAGCAGTAACATGGTATCTGTTAAACCCTGTTCTTTCAGGAACCTTACATAAATACTGAACTCTGCACTCCAGCTGTGGAATCTGTGCCTCAGCCCCTACCATCCTCTCATATGGTGTGCTTTTGGCTATTGGCCTAGAAATTAACAACATGACTGCCTGTGTGAGGACCCGATCCCACCCCCTTAGTGTATGTGTGGGTGTAATTTTGCATATCTGGTCCTTCAATAGCCCGTTGTATCTTTCAATCAAACCAGCTGCCTGTGGATGGTATGGGATGTGGCACAACCAGTACACTCCAGAATCTTTGGCCCACTGCTGTACTGTTAATCCGGTGAAGTGTGAGCCATTATCACTTTGGACTTGTTTGGGACAACCATAAGCAACGACAAGTTTCTGTAGCAGTTGAAGCGTTGCGGCTTGATCTGCACGTTTGCAAGGATGAACAAGCATATGTCCTGAATAGGTGTCCACTGCAGTGCAACAATATCTCAGTCCATTGTTTCCCCGGGGCAGGGGACCGATGAAGTCAATCTGCCAGATCTCTGCAGGCCTCTCACCCCTCTTAATTGACCCAGTGGAGTACTTTTGCAATGGCCATTGTCGCACTTCTCCACACACTGTACAGTTCCCTATTACAGTCTTTATCATGTCCATGGATATAGGCAATCCTCTCTGCTGTGCCCATTCATATGTTTCTTTCTGCCCCAAATGTCCAGATTGCTTGTGGGCCCAGTTGGCCAAGTTCATCAAAACAGGATCAATTATCACAACTGCCTTCACTTTTGCGATTTCATCTGCAACTCTGTTATAGTTCTCAAAGTCTGGTACTAGAGGCACATGTGCATCAACATGCCCCACTTTTATGGTGCGGGAGTGAGCTTCCTTCCAGATGTAGTCCCAGACTTCCTTGCCTCCCCACACCACCTTTCCATGAATCATCCATTCATTGGACTTCCACGTGGGCATCCAAGTTGTCAGTTCTTTAAAAACCGTCCAGCTGTCAGTGTAGATAGTGACATGGGAAGAAGGATCCTCCTGAAGAGTCATCACTACAGCTTTCAACTCTGCATACTGACTGGACCCTCCGACTCCGGACTCCTGCAGTACTGTGTCTGTACTTGGGTTGTAGGCTGCTGCTGTCCATTTACGCCCAGACGAGGTGATTATGGCTGAACCATCAGTGAACCATGCTGACTCCTTCATGTCTTCTGACAGAGACTCAAAGGATGGAGCCTCTTGAATGGGGGATGACTGCAGCACAGGAATTTCTTCTTCTGGCCGGGTGCTGGTAAAAGTAACAAGCCCTGCCAACTGTTTTGAAATGTCTCTAACATCCCCAGCTGCAATACCCCCTCTTTCTTGAAGGTACCACTTCCATTTCATCAGTGTCTGGTTCTGGGCTACAGCTGCCCTAGTGGTCAGTCCATTATCTCTCACCCATCCTGCTATTGGCAATGCAGTATGGATGGTGACTGTGTCCTTTCCTGTAA
This sequence comes from Rana muscosa, assembly GCA_029206835.1. Classification (NCBI taxonomy): domain Eukaryota; kingdom Metazoa; phylum Chordata; class Amphibia; order Anura; family Ranidae; genus Rana; species Rana muscosa. Next base: position 295,803,801 of record CM055116.1, read on the forward strand.
TGGTCTCTACATGTTGAAGTGCTGTGTAGGCCCCAAACAGGTACTTCTCTAGGGGCGTGTATCTCGTCTGTGCCCCTGTCAGTTGTTTGGACCAAAATCCAATAGGTATTGCTCTCAGTCCTTTCTTTTCATTTGGCTGCCACAGACTCCAAGATATGATACCATTCTGCTCCACTACATCCAGCTGAAATGGTACTCCTTGTCTCACGGGTCCCAATCCCTGATGCTGCAAAATAGCTTCTTTAGCAGCCAGGAATGCAGTCCGCTGCTCTGAACCCCATGAGAACTCAGTCTTTTTTCTGGTAACATTGTATATAGGCCTCAGAATCAGTCCAAGATGTGGAATGAACGATCTCCAGAATCCCACAACTCCAATGAACTTCTGTGCCTCCTTTTTGGTAGTAGGGGGCAACAGCGCCTGGATAGTTTGCACAACTGTCTCTGGAATCTTCCTCTGTGGCCCAGTCCACATCATTCCTAGGAATTTCACCTCTGTGGCAGGTCCTTGGACTTTGTCTCTGTTGATAGCCCACCCTTTGTTCTCCAAGTGCTGTATCAGCAGGTGCAGTGCTTCAGTTACATCTTCTTTTGTCCCAGAGATCATGATGTCATCAATGTAGTGAAACACAGCGACTTTCAACTTCAGGGTACTTAAATCTTGGGCAATCAGTCCATGACAAATCGTTGGAGAATGAAGATAGCCTTGCGGAAGGACAGTGAAAGTGTACTGGCGGCCGTCCCACACCAGAGCAAACTGGTCTTGACAATCTGGGTCTATCAAAATTGAAAAGAAAGCATTAGCCAGGTCTATCACAGCATGATATTCTCCTGCATCTTTAGCAATTTTCTCAACAATTGAGATCATATCTGGTACAGCTGACTTCAATGGAGGTGCCACTTTGTTTAGACCTCTGTAATCCACAGTCATTCTATATGTCCCATCAGGTTTCTTTACTGGGAACACCGGAGACGAGAAAGGACTTACAGCAGGTCTAAGGATCCCTACTCTCAACAGTTCTTGAATAGTCTCCCCAATTTCTTTGTGGCCTCCAGGAAGTCTGTACTGCTTGAGACAGACTGACTTCTCTGGTGGAGGAATGTAGACAGGGGTCCATTTCGCATGACCTCTGACCACAGCTTTCACCGCCCTTACCAGATACGCTTTATCAGGATACCCGAATGTGAATGTACCTCTTTCAGTCTGAATTGACTGACCTTGAAGTACATCCATCCCAAGAATATTTTTGGATAACTCTGATATGAAAACATTTGTCATAAATCCTGATCCCTTGCCAATAGCCAATTTCACCCGTATCCTAACTGCTGGTGTAGTTTGCCCTCCCAAACCTTCTACATAAATCAATTCTCCTTTGTGATGGGAAGGATTTCCTTGCAAAAGTGTAACTTCAGCTCCACTATCAACTAAAGCCATTACATGTGTAGGAGAAGATGACTTCCCCCACCATACAGTGACAGGTGCATATGGGCGTCGGTCTCCTGCTGTCACTGCCCTTGCTGCTATTACAGGAGACTCACCTTCCCTTCATAAAGGATATTGAACCTCCCAATCCCCTTTTCTGATTCTCTCTAACTCCTCCCCAGGATAAAGGGATTTGGGTTTGGGTTCATGTTCACTTTTGGGAATTGGTTTGGGGCTAACAGAAGGGGTCTGTTCTGTTTCCTCTAAGTCTAGGCTGATGTTATCTTCACTAGGAGTAGTGTTTCTAACCCTGACAGTTTTCCCTACTAAATGTTCCCACCTCTTCAGCATTTCTGCAGTAGGAATGCCATCTATCTCATCTCTAGGTACTCCTGCCTTTAATAGATCCACCCACATTTCTTTCCTAGAAACAACTAGCCTGGTTTTCTCTTCACCTTCTGTCTTCTCTACCCCATTCCGTTTCTTCTCTGTTCTTTTCTGCTTGTATTCTTCCTGTCTGGCCTTGACCTTATCTACTGCCCTGACAGGTTTTGTTTTAGTCTCCTCTATCTCCCCCAACTGGCTTAAAAGGGTTGTGGCTTCATGAATCTTGCTGTTTAATCCCAGGCCTTCCAACAAAGACAATAATGGAGCCCTGAGATTAAATGGCGCAGACTTCATCAGCTTAGAGCGCAGAGCAGACGTAAAGGGTTCCATATCTGGACCTATCCATTCTGGAAATTAGGGTTGTCCCGATACCACTTTTTTAAGACCGAGTACAAGTACCGATACTTTTTTCCAAGTACTCGCCGATACCGAATACCGATACTTTTTTTTTATCTCTTTTAAAAAAAAAAAAATTTTTTTTTTTTTTTTATTTATTTATTGATTGATTTTTTTATAATGTTTTCTTTTTTTAAGGGGTGGACAGTGTCAGTGTGTTTTTTCTTCTAATTTATTTTATTTATTTTTTACAATTCATTTCTTTATTATTTATTTTTTTATTATTTTTTTTATTTTTTTATCAGCCCTGTTGGGGGGCTTTGGTGAGATATCAGGGGTCTTAACAGACCTCTGACATCTCCCCTTTGAGACAGAGAAAGGGACTAGGGACAGATTCCCCAGTCCCTTTCTCAGCAGCCTCTGCTGCGCTGAAAATGAATGGAGAGAAGACCGCGGCTTCTCTTCATTCATAAACTAAAACATTGTAAACACAGTTTACGATGTTTCAGTTATGTGAATGGACAGAGTCAGTGATCACTGACTCTGTACATTCCGAACGGTAAGGAGCCAGAGTTACCGGCTCCTACCTCCGCTCTCCATCCTGACAGATCGAGGGGGTGGAGGAGGAGAACAGAGGGGGACGGCGGCACGGAGGAGGACACTGATTGGGATGGCAGCACGGAGGGGGACACCTATTGGGACGGCGGCACGGAGGAGGACACTGATTGGGATGGCAGCACGGAGGGGGACACCTATTGGGACGGCGGCACGGAGGAGGACACTGATTGGGATGGCAGCACGGAGGGGGACACCGATTGGGACGGCAGCACGGAGGAGGACACTGATTGGGATGGCAAGTATCGGGTGAAGCATCGGGAGCATTTGCCCGAGTACAAGTACTCAGGCAAATGCTCGGTATCGGTGCCGATACCGATACTAGTATCGGTATCGGGACATCCCTACTGGAAATGTATTTAATCCGGTTATACAGCCCATCTCACGTAACCTGGAAATACCCTCTCCTATTGATCTCCAGGAGTAGGTATTTTCCAGGTCAGTAGGACTGGCGTATACTCGGACTATTCCATCTCTCACAAGGTCTAACAGTGAAAAATTCACGCTAAACTCTCTGGCTTTTCGCATTGCCTGACGCAATTGTGGATCATGGGTTAACACTCCCATAGCCACTGCTTCCTTACCTGACAAAACAACACTGTCCGCCCCTTCATCCCATAAGCGTAGGAGCCAACCCAATAGGGGCTTCCCAGACCTTTGTATTGTTTTGCCAGCTCATGGAGTTCAGTTTGTGAAAACTACCGTACTTCTTCAAATTCAACATCTCTGGGGTTGCGATAATGCACCTCCCCATCTGCCATATCCTCTCTATCATGTTGCCGTTTCCTATGCTTAGTAATGAGATGTCTGGCATACTTTTTCTTTCCCACTAGCAGATCATCCTCTGAAATATCAAACTCTATCTCCTCATCCTCACTATCATTTGAGGAGAACACATCCTCACAATCCCAATTTTGGGATGTGACAATGGCACATACCCTGGCTTTACTAACAGGTTTACGCCCCTTCCTTTTTCTTAAGGCATTAATTGATTTGGTCATGAGGGCTGCACACCGCTCTTGCAAATCATCAGCCCGACTAGCGGTTGAACGTACACACTCTGTAGCAACTGCTAGCTGGTCTTTTAATACCTTAACTTCTGCCTCTGCCTTCTCCCTTCTATGTGATTCAGTATAGAGAGCATGGAGGAAGTACCAACCCACTGTGGACACTGTCCTCTTCTCTTTCTTACTTAAATCCAACCCCTTAAGGCTAAAATCTACAAAATGATCTGAGACTTTATCACCCCAAGTCAGCTTCAAGGGAGAAGCATACTTCACAAATGCATTAGCAAGAGGCTCCCACTCATTATTTCTGGCCCAGATAGGCAAGCTGCACACTTTCTTCTGGTCACCAGAACCCTCTGCAGCCTTGCTTTTCCTAAACAGCTTACGCAGCATTTTACCTAGCACAAGCTACACAACACACTACAAAAAAAAACAAGTCTGCTTCAATTGAATTATAGCACAAATTCCGGCTGAGCCCCCAAAATGTTTCGCTTTTGCGTCTATCTAGCAAGGTTACTCTGTGGTATAACAAGGAAGCTGAGACTTCTGCAGTGTGTGAATGTGCTTTTACTATACAAGATACTGTACATACAAAACTATTACAATATTAGGAATATACTACAAGACTGACAGATTTCTATAACAAGCAAAATGCCTAGAAAATAGAACAGTCTATGGTCTATTACAGTACAAATACATTACATTTAAAGGTTACTTAACTTTGATTACGCTATGTTCATGATCTTCATTGTTGAGACCAGGCATCTTCTTCTTATGATGAGTGGCTTCTCCTCTCTTACAGCAACATGATGTGTGTGTGTCCCTCCTAGCTTACTGCTTTTATGTGTGTCAGGCTGTTTACCATTGTTATCAAAACTGTAGCTGTATTTCAACAATAGCATTGAATACAACAATGCTATCTACCTATTTTCTACTCAAAACGAACCTGTAATCTAAACTGTGATTTCTTTCAGTTTGAGAGCTGAAAGAAATCTCAAACAGGTAATGTTTACTTGTTTACTGTGGCTATAGAGACATTAGCATATTGGATACAACAATGGTATCTAACCTATTGTCTACTCAAAACGAAACCTGTGATCTAAACTGTAACTCTTTTCAGTTTGAGAGCTGAAAGAAATCTCAAACAGGTAATGTACTAAAATACAACAATGGTATCTAATCCCATTGTCATTTGTTTGAGAAATCTACTCAGACCAAATGCTGACAGGTAATCTGACCAACTCACTATTGCAAAATTGTCCCATGTATCCTATGTCTGATTAATATAATAAAAATCATATTTTTAACAAACGCAATACACCCATCAGTGTCACCCGTCATACAGCCATGTCCAGAAAGGTATACACGCCAGAAGAGGCATACCAAATACGGAGTCTGACCGATGAGAGCAACGGGGAGCTCTCACCACCCAGGTACAGTTCTGATTCCGATTCTGGTTCGGAATATGAGCCCCCCGAAGCCAGCACATCAGGATCTGAATCAGAGGAGGAAGCAGTCCATCCAAAAAGACGACGGTCTGAACACCAGGCAGCTACCAGCAGTGCCAACGGCGCTAGACCCCAGGAGGAGAGGCCCAGTACAAGTGCTGCTAGACCCCAGGAGGAAAGTCCCAGAATTGCACGCCAAAGAATTAGGGCTCAAACCCAGATACCAGATGCCTTGGCAAACCCATTATGGCTTACCGTCTAGCATTGGGTCAGCCACGATCCCCCCCTTCACAGCACAGCCAGGTGTGCAGGTCAACACTGAAGGTTTTTCAGAAATAGATTTTTTCAATTAATTCTTCCCTGATGAATTGGTTCAAGGCATCGTGGACCAAAACAACCCTTTTGCCCAAAATGTATTGACAACAACCCCAGTTCAAGCTATGCCCGCCCTTTTGAATGGCGACCCCTAACAGTGGTAGAGCTTAAATTGTTTTTAGGCCCAACACTGAATATGGGGCTTACAAAAAGAAAATGAATTGCATAAATATTGGTCGACCAAACCCATCCACCATATGCCAATTTTGTCCTCTGTTATGTCCAGGTCCCGATACGAAATCATAATGCGCTTCTTGCATTTCAACGATAAATCGCAGTGCCCTCCTCGAAATACCCCAAACTTTGACAAACTATATAAAATTCGCCCCCTAATTGATTTGTTCTCCGAGAGATTTGCCGAACTTTATGTCCCTGACCAGAAAATCATTCGTGTGGACGAATCCCTGGTGCATTTCACAGGCCGACTGGGAATCAAGCAATATATCCCCAGTAAGCGGGCGAGGTACGGCTTGAAGCTCAACAAGCTCTGTGAAAGCGCCACCGGTTATGTGCACTCATTCCACGTGTACTAAGGCAAAGATTCCCAGATCCAGCCCCCTGAGTGTCCATCGTACATGGAAATAAGTGGAAAAATTGTTTGGGAGTTGTCATTTCCACTCCTCCAAATGGGGTATCATATTTACATGGACAACTATTACACCAGCCTGCCCCTTTTCCGCCACCTCTACCTAGAAAATACTCTGGTCTGTGGTACAACAAGAAAAAACAGAAAGGGCTTCCCACAGCGTCTTGTCACCACAACCATTCAAAGGGGGAATCGGCAAGCTTGAGGAACGAGGAAGTGTTGGCTGTGAAGTGGAGGGATAGGAAAGATGTGTCCACCATCCACGATGACACCTCGGTGGAACTTCACAGAAGACGTGGTACCATTCGCAAGCCTTCCTGCATCAATGAGTACAATCAATTCATGGGGGGGGTGGATTTAAATGACCAAATGTTGCAGCCCTATCTTTCAATCCGAAAATCCCTCTTCTGGTATAAAAAAGTCGCAATTTACTTTTTTCATTTGGCCCTTTTAAATTCTTTCATCATCTACCAAAAATCAACGGAAAGACCAACCACCTTCATAAAGTTTATTGAAGACATTGTCACTGCCCTGATCTACCAAAAAGCATTGGATACGATTGTGTCAGCAGACTACATGAGCCCCATTTTCTGGACCATATTCCACCATCACGATCCGGAAGACGACGCCAAAAAAAATGTCGGGTGTGCACCAAAAGAGGAATTAGGAAAGACACCAGCTTCCATTGTCCCGACTGTCCCTCCCAACCTGGCCTTTGCATCGGAGAATGCTTCAAGCGATATCACACTCTCGAAAACTATTAGCCCATATTTCTAATACTGACATTTCCCCGTTTTCAATTTCTGTCCTGAATATGTCCTTGCCTCAACCAACCATATCATTGTCTTCCATGTGAATTGACCCTGGCCTGTTTCTCGACTATGCCTCTGCCTACCGTCTGCATTGTTTATCCGCCATGTTTCTGCCTTTCACATGAACTGACCCTGGACTGTATCGACTATGCCTCTGCCTACCGTTTTTTTTCTGCCTTTTACCTGCACTGACCTCGGCCTGTTGACCATGTTTTTGCCTGCCCCCTTGGACTGATCTTTCACCCTGCTACACAGGGGTCTCACATATGTGAGGGGCTCCAGAATAGTGTTCTGAGTTCAGAAAAACCGTTTTTGATTTTCTGTGTTCCCAGAACAGGGTCTGGTTGTCCGGAGGCTTCAAAGAGATTTGGATGAGAGAAGCCTCTACCCCTGTCCCCATTCTTTCCTGACCGATGCCCTAAGCTTGATGGTCCTGCCTGCTCCCTGGACAAATACTCTGGCTTTGCTGACCATACCTCTGCCTGCTGCATGTACTAACTATGGACAGTATTCTTGCCTGCTGCATGGACGATCTTTTGATCCTTTTGCTGCCGCTGACCACATCCCTGTCTGCTATCTGGACAAATGCTTTGGCTGTGCTGACAACATCTCTACCTGTACTGACTATTCCTGCCTGCTGCCTGTTTTTGCTGTTGCTGTCCACGTTCCTGCCTGCTGCCTGGACCGATGCTCTCCTCTGTGGACCACTGCACTACTAAAACCGCAGGTAATCTTTTCTTTACCCTTTGGTCAGAAGAATGTATTTTGGTTTGTAATTGTAATGTACAGTACATGCTATGTGTTCGAAATATGAAGGGCCTTCAACAATGTGATAGATTGGCAGGAATTTATGTTTGTAATTTATGCTCCTAGAACACCTGACAGTGATACTTGGATGTAGGGCCTCTGTATGTGTCCAGGCTGTGTAAAAGTCTCACACATTTGGTATTGCCATACTCAGGAGGAGTAGCAGAATGTATTTTGGGGTGTCCTTTTTGCTATGTACATGCTATGTGTTGGAAATATCTTATAAATGGAAAACTTTGTGTAAAAAAAATGCGTTTTAATTTTCTTTCCACATATTCCAAAAACCTCTGGAAAAAAATTAACCGTTCAAAAGACTCATTATGCCTCATAGATTATACGTTGGGGTGTTAGCTTTCCAAAATGGGGTCATTTTGTGGGCGTTTCCATTGTCCTGGTGCTTCAGGGTCTTCAAAACTGTAATAGGTGGTTGAGAAATGAGATGTGTAATTTATGCTTGTAGAACGCCTGACGGTGCTACTTCAATGTCGGGCCTCTGTATGTGGCCAGGCCATGTAGAAGTCTCACACATTTGGTATTTCCATACTCAGGAGGAGTAGCAGAATGTATTTTGGGGAGTAATTTTTGCTATGTACATGCTATGTGTTGGAAATATCTTATAAATGGACAACTTTGTGTAAAAAAAAATGCGTTTTCATTTTTTTTTCCACATATTCCAAAAACTTCTGGAAAAAAATGAACCATTAAAAAGACTCATTATGCCTCATAGATTATACGTTGGGGTGTTAGCTTTCCAAAATGGGGTCATTTTATGGGCGTTTCTATTGTCCTGGAGCTCCAGGGCCTTCAAAAGTGTAATAGGTGGTTGAGAAATGAGATGTGTAATTTATGCTTGTAGAACGCCTGAAGGTGCTACTTCAATGTTGGGCCTCTGTATGTGGCCAGGCTGTGTAAAAGTCTCACACATTTGGTATCGCCATACTCAGGAGGAGTAGCAAAATGTATTCTGGGGAGTTATTGCAAGTATGCATGTGCTGTGTGAGAGAAATAACTTGTTATTATGACAATTTTGTGGAATTTTTTTTTTAAAAAAATTCACAAGAATTGTGGGAAAAAATTACAACTTCAAAAAACTCACCATGCCTCTTACTAAATACCTTGGAATGTCTGCTTTCCAAAAAGGGGTAATTTGGGGGGTATTTGTACTTTCCTGGCTTGTTAGGGTCTCAAGAAATGAAATGGGCCTTCAGTACATCAGGTGTGATCAGATAATTTTTCAATGATTTGCACCATAGCTTGTAGACTCTATAACTTTCACAGAGACCAAATAATATACACTTTTTTTGGTTATTTTTACTAAAGATATGTAGCAGTATACATTTTGGCCAAAATTTATGAAGAAAAATTACTTATTTGCAAAATTTTACAATAGTTTTTTTTTTTTTCAAAAATGTCTCTATTTTTTCGCTTATATTGCAAAAAATAAAAAACCCAGCGGTGATTACCACCAAAAGAAAGCTCTGTTTGTGAGAAAAAAATTATAAAAATTTGGTTTGGGTACAGTGTAGCATGACTGAGTAATTGTCATTCAAAGGGTGAGAGCGTTGAAAGCTAAAAATTGGTCTGGGAAGGAAGGGTGTATAAAAGCCCTGTATTGAAGTGGTTAAAGGACTAAACTGCACTGTGATAGTATCTGGTGCTCCACTGCAAACAAAGGTCAACTTTTGTGGTGTCACAAACAACTTCAGGCTTCTGCTGACCCAATAAAAAAAACTAATTAAAATAAATAAAAGAGAGTGAAAATTACCAAAAAATTTTATAACTATAACAAAATCAACCCTAACCCAAAAGCCAACCCTGAAAGCAACGTAAACATGAATACAAAGTGAAATAAAAAAAGAAAAGAAATTAAATGCCCCTAAAACAAAAAAGAGGGGGAGTAGCAATAACACAGCACACATACAAAAAAAAAAAGTAATCCCAAAAAACTGTTGGGTCTTATGAAATCACAATTAATGCAGGGGCTTATATTCTCCCTAGCCCCACAAACTGCAATTCCCTGCAAAGAATCAGTGGGAATATTCAGCAGAAATTATGATAGCACTGTATATACCACAGGTCTGTGGAAGCACACTGCCTTATAAACCTCTCTCTCCATAATGCTGTTAAGTGTTCTTTTCTCTCACTAAACTCCCACACACTATCTAAGGGCTGTTGGGAAAGCAGCCTTGTATAGTGTGTTGGCTGGGGTTTGACCAACAAATCATCCATGGCCAAAGTCTTGAATCTGGCCTTTGGTCAAATGACATTACCAGAGGTCAGATGCAAGCAGGGTTGCAGTAAATTTACTGTCAGTTTGTAAAAATCTGTGATTTTTTTAGAACTGCCAGTAAATATCAGGGGCTGATAATTCCATGCTGTTTTGACTTTTTAAGTGTAAATCAAGCAAATTAATTTGTTATAGGTATTGTCAGTGTTTCCATATCATGTTTATACTGTTCAAATATTCACTGTGTTTGTTTTCAATAGGAGTTCTGTAATTTCTCAGGCTGCCAGTAGAAAATGTGTTCCGTCAGTAAATTGTCCATGTTTCGTCAGTAAAAAATGCTGCGAAAAGTTGGCAACCCTGGATGCAAGTATGTTACTAATGACCACTTTTTACAAAGCATTATGGCACATTTGGCTGGCAATTTCCGCTGAGCATCCCAAAGTTCAAATTCGATCTACACTAGCCAAACTCAGAAATGTAAGTCTAAATTGGGGTCTAGGGTGAAACTCTTTATCCCAATTTTTTAGAGGTACAAGATTACATTTAGTAAGTTGTAGGTTACATTGTATTTATAATTGGCCTACACATGTGTGTATGACCTATAATATCCTATAAGCATGTTTTTAAAGTCTTATGTTAAGTATTGTACTAAGTTTGGATAACTACATACGTTTGTATTGTTTATATTTTTTAGTGCATGTCTATTATTTAGTGGTTAATTGCCAAGTATGTTTTATTTTATTTGGAAAAGCCAGAATAATTACTGTTACTTTTGGAGTGGTGAATCCATTACTTGGATTAGGTAGTTATTATTTGGCATTTATTGCTGATTAGGATGTAAATGACACCTACGATTTCAATTGCTATACCCCCATTTTAAAAAAAACTGTGTTAATTCGAACTCTTAACAAGAACCAGCATTGACCAGGCTTTTACAAGAATCTTAAGTGAATACAATTGATCTGGCTTCATATGAACAAATTTTATTCAACCTCAATTATCTTTACTTACTTTGCATAAGCCAGACATTTTACCTTGAGGGGTCAGAGTTCACCTGAAATTTGTTGCTGTCAACACCTGACCTCACTTAACTGCTGAGAGCTAATATCCGTGTCAATTAACAATGCAAACAACTGAACATCCCTCTTTTTATATTGATAAAGCACTCCTAGAAGCAGGGGTAGTTTGTGGGGTCTGAGTCAGAACAGTAAAAGATGGTTTCTGTTTAGTTAAAATAGATTGCCATTTTTAACCATTTTTAACTCACTCCTCAACCCCCCACCCCCTTGCTAGTCTAAATTCAAAACAAACACTCCATTGTCCTGCAGCAGTCCACTGTTCAGCTCTCTGTGCCTGTGTCCCGTATCACCATCTTGGTCCTTTTTTTTTCTGCCTGCCTCTTCCGGGTTCAAGCAGCTCACAATGATGCAACGGCTCTACCACCAGCTATTTTGTAAATAAATATGCAGTTACATTTTGCCTCCCGGAATATGTAATAGCATTGTTACATATTCCGGGAGGGAATTTGTACTGTTATGCTGTTACATTTTCTCTCGCAGAATATGTAACAGCATTTTTCCAGGGGGCTGTGGGAACAGGATCTGTCATTCTGGCCTAGGCTGGAATGGTAAAAGGGGGGGGGGGGGGAAACAAAAGAAAAAGAAAAAGCAAGGTCTCCCCCATAAAGAAAACCTGTTATTATTAATAAGGAAAGGGGGTGGGGGCAAAAAGCCAAACTTTATTTGTGACGTTATGTTCTACTTTAAGGTGAACTACATTTAACACCTTAACAGTAAAAGCCCCATCCAAAACCAGACACCACAAACAAGATAAGTATGCTTCTGGGGAGTGGGGAGAGGGGAGAGGGGAGGGAGGTGGTGGCCAGATTTTTTGAAAGTGTACTTCCCCTTAAAGTTCTTTAACCACTTCAGCCCCAGAAGGATTTACCCCCTTAATGATCAGGCTATTTTTTGCGATATGGCACTGTGTTGCTTTAACTGACAATTGCGTGGTCATGTGACGTTGTACACAAACAAAATTGATGTCCTTTTTTCCCACAAGTAAACCTTGCTTTTGGTGGTATTTGATCACCTGTTTATTTTGTGCGCTATAAACAAAGAAATAGCGATAATTTAGAAAAGAAAAACTATAATTTTTGATATAATAAATATTCCAAAAATAAATAAAAAATAAATAAAAAAAAACACTGTTTACTGTATAAATGTCACTGGCAGGGAAGAGGTTAACACTAGGGGTCGATCAAGGGGTTAAGTGTTCCCTAGGGAGGTGTTTCTAACTGTGGGGGGAGTGGACTGACAGGAAGTAGAGAGAGATCGTTGTTCCTGATTACTAGGAACTGCAGATCTCTCTCTACTTCCCTAACCGAACGGGAATCTGTCTGTTTACATTGACAGATCCCCGTTCTGGCTCTCTGAGGAGCGATCGCGCCCCCCCCCCCCTAAAGCTCTTAAAGCGGCCGACGTACACCTACGGCGGTTTGCGCAGCCGTGCCAACCTGCCGCAGTATAATGATGGCGGCTGGTCGGCAAGCAGTTAATTTATGTGTATTCCACTATCAACTCCCTATCTGTAACAGCCAATGCATGCAAAGTAGCAAGAAATAGAAAAAGCTGTTGATCTTTAAATGCTTCATATGAAATGTGCGTTATTCATTGGATTTTTTTTTTTTTTTTTTTACATAATTCTACTTTCACAGAGATATTAGAATTTATATGTTCTGATGATAATAGGAATATTTGCTTTGTGGACATGCATTTTTTGCTTCTAAACAAAGTCTGTAAACTTTGTTAAGTTAATTTCAGGTTTATAAAGGGGTATACCGGATATTATAAATAAGAGGGATGACTAATATCTAATACACTCTGTTGTGGCATTCTTGCAGAACATAGTTTATGTTAAGCATAGTGTTGCGCTAGGAATTTAATTGGATATCCACGGGGATATAGTGGTAAGGCAGCATTCAAAATGACTAAACCAGATGAATAATGTTTGTAAAATAAAAATTAATCTCCTCCCCCTAGGCTCAACATGGATTGAAAATCAAATGAAAAGTAAAGTAAAAAACATAAAAAACTAAGGAATAAATAACTACTTTTAGAAGAAAAGAACTCGCCTACAAAAGTTATTTGAGTATGTTAGCATGTTTGGTTTATAATATTAGCAACATTTAAGTCATTTAAGTCTAACTCCAGGTTAATTGTTTGTTCCTCTGGAGTTTTTTTTTTTAAGCAGATGTATATGCAATACTTGATTTTAACCGGGTGTTGTACAGCCCCATCAGCGCAGCATATCAGTGCCCATAAGTGCAGCATATTAGTGCCCATCAGTGCTGCCTCATCAGTGCAGCCTCATCAGCGCTCATCAGTGCAGCCTCATCAGTACAGTTTCATCAGTGCTCATCAGTGCAGCCTCATCAGTGCCCATCAATGCAGTCTCATCAGTGCTCATTAGTGCAGCCTCCTCATCAGTGCCTATCAGTGCAGCCTATCAGTGCCCATCAGTGTAGTCTCATCAGCGCACATCAGTGAAGAAGAAAAATTACTTATTTGCAAAACTTTAAAACAGAAATTAAGAAAAAGTTATTTTTTTCAACATTTTAGGTCTTTTTTTGTTTGTTTAACGAAAAAAAAAACCCAGTGGTGAATAAATACCACCAAAAGAAAGCTTTATCGGTCTCAAAAAATGATAAAAAATGTATTTGGGTACAGTGTTGTATAACCGCGCAATTGTCATTCAAAGTGCGACAGCACTGAAAGCTGAAAATTGGCCTTGTCAGGAAGAGGGTGAAAGTGACCAGTAGGCAAGTGGTTAAAAACTGTGCCTAGAGTGCAAAGGTTAGAAAAAACAAAGGAGAAAGGAGGGCGCACCAACCTAGTGCATTACCACTTAAACGTTTTATTTAAATTATAAAAAAGCAGTAATCCTACTCACAAACAAAGCTAAAATGAAAGCTTATCGGACAAATCAGCTGGAATTTCTTGGCACCTGCCGACTGGACTCAATGACAGAGAGGGTCGGACAATACCTCAAACATCTGGATAGCTGACGCGTTTCTGGGGCGCACCCCTTTCCTCAGAGCCTAGATGGTCCATGGACCATCTAGGCTCTGAGGAAAGGGGTGCGCCCCAGAAACGCGTCAGCTATCCAGATGTTTGAGGTATTGTCCGACCCTCTCTGTCATTGAGTCCAGTCGGCAGGTGCCAAGAAATTCCAGCTGATTTGTCCGATAAGCTTTCATTTTAGCTTTGTTTGTGAGTAGGATTACTGCTTTTTTATAATTTAAATAAAACGTTTAAGTGGTAATGCACTAGGTTGGTGCGCCCTCCTTTCTCCTTTGTTTTTTCTAGCCATATGAACACCCATTGTTCTGAGGAGGGCTGCAAGACTTTAGACTTTGCCTTTAGACGGAATTACACTACCCGTGTTTTGACGATACACCGAGAGCGCAGGAGATTTTTTGTCTTTTAGAGTGCAAAGGTACCATTAGCCATTCCGACTGTATTATTTTTACATCCGGTCCCTGCTATTTTCATGAATAAATTTAGTCACTGCAAATGGTGGTCCCAAAGACTTCAGCCTCGTACACACGACCATTTTTCTCGGCAAGAAAACTGCTGGCAGAGCTTTTTGACGAGAAAACGTTTGTGTGTATGGTTTCTTGACGGGGAAAACTGCCGGGAATCTCGACGAGAAAAATAGAGAACCAGCTCTCTATTTTCTTGTCGGGATTCTTGTCGGCCTGTTTCCCGATGAGAAAACCGTGCGCGTGTACGAGGCTACATGCTTACCTGTCCCCAGGTAAGCCCGTGCATGCTCGATGAGACTTTGACGCATGCGCGGTAGCTTACAAGGGTAGTGTAGGGTGAAGCAAGATGGCGGCTACAGAATTGAATGTGACAAGCGTATGCTCGTCGTAGTCGATGACGTCACCGCGTTCTTGCCATTCAAAAGAACGGCGGTTCTTTTGAATGTGCGTGTGTGCACAGGGCTTGGCAAGAAAAGCTTGCCAGGAATCCCGTAGAGAAAACCAAAGTTTTTTTTCGACGGGATTCTCGCCCATGTGTACGAGGCTTTCCACTGCAATGAGTAATTGCAATCATAAAATAGCAGGAACAGGAAGTAGAGAGTGAATGGATGAAATGCATTAAAGTGGTTGTAAACCCAGAAATAAAAAAAATAAAAAACCTGCAAGACAAAGCCATAATGAGCTAGTATGACTAGCATACTAGCTCATTATGTGGCACTTACCTGAAATCGAAGCCCCTGAAGTCCTCCTCGTTCTCTGCCGCCGCCATGTCCCCTCGGAGCTTCTTCCTGGTATCGCCGCTCCGGCGCTGTGATTGGCCAAAGCGGCGAGGACGTCACAAGCATGCGCGCGGGGCCGGCACAATCCCATTCACAAAACCGTCATGGTCCCATTCATACAGCCGGCCCGCTAGTGCGCCTGCACCATTGTGCGCCGTAGACATCGGTGCTGTGTTTTCAGCAAATATCTTCTTAACCGTGTAGGTTAAGGAGATATTTCTTGCACCTACAGGTAAGCCTTGATCTAGGCTTACCTGTAGGTGCAAGTTGTCAAAGTGGGTTTACAACCACTTTAAGCTATTAGTGCCATTGCAACCCTGTCAAAGTTTTTAGAGATTTGTATTTTGAATATAACACCATTTACCATACCTGTTGTCCTTTCCAGGTATATTTCCTAGAGTTGTACTTTAGATGTTAAATTTTTTTTTTTTAGTTATGGTTAAATGTTTGTGGTCAAAATAATCTATGGTATGTCTCAATGATTTCAGTGGTGAGATCTTGCTACCTGAATTTTTAGATCAGGTATGTCTAGTTAATAATTTTCAAAAATTTGCTAAATGTGGATTAATAGTTGAGATGGGGTCTCATAATATTTTTTTTTTATTTGCTTAATTTGGAAGATACCAGTAATATTTTTGGGATGTTTAGGAAAGAGGAAAGAGTAATGATGAATCTTGGCTTTATTCTTCACATGATAGGGCTATTACAATTCCTAGCTATACTCTCTTTCAGAGAGACAGGGTATAATGTAAAGGTGGTGCCTGTGGTGTCTCTATGTGAGAGTAATGATTAATGATAATGATTCATACTCAGAGTGGTGTACTCCAAGGTTCAGTGTTGGAACCAGTGGCGGCCCGTCCATTAGGCACCACCCCCCCCCCTAATACATACGCTCGCCCCTAATCTACATGCAGGGAGCCGGACGCATGGATTTCAATGTTTTTTTTTTTGGAAGCACATGATTATAGCCTGAGGCTCTAATACGCTTCAAAAAATCTCTGAGCTCAGAGCTCTGCGCCCTGAGCCCACCCAGTTGTGTGACAATAGCAAATTAATATTTACTATTATCTTTCTGATTCTCCTCCCGGACAATTAGGACTCTTTGGAGGAGAAGCAATGGCCCCGGCCGGGAGGAGAACACCCGGCTCTTCCCTCGGCTGGAGCGAGGAGCGGTAGCCCTACCCCTCGTCCTCGAACCTCGTGATCTCCTAAGCCGCTACTGGTTGGAACCCCCACTTTTTAATATTTTTATAAATTATATACAGTATGGGTTTCAATTACCATTTCAGGATTTGCAGATGACACCAAGCTATGTAATGGAATTTCCATACAGAATGTCTCCAACTTACAAACAGACCTCAATGCACTGTTTAATTGGACAACTATGTGTCAAATAAGGTTTAATGTTGATAAATGTAAAAGTATTGCACTTGGGGGCTAAGAATATGCATGCATCATACATACTAGGAGGAGAACAGCTGGGGGAGTCAGTGGTGGAAAAGGATCTCATTGTTCTGGTAGATCATAAACTATAATAGCATGCAATGCCAAGCTGTAGTTTCTAAAGCTAGCAAAATACTTTCATGTATTAAAAGAGGCATAGACTCCAGAGAGAGAGAAAGAGAGAGAGAGAGACTTAATTTTGCCCCATACAAGTTATAAGTCCTCATCCAGAATATGCAGTTCAGTTTTGGGCACCAGTTCACAAAAAGGATAGCAGAGAACTGGAGAAAGTGCAGAGAAGGGCAGCCAAACTAATAAGAGGTATGGAGGAGCTTAGCTATAAGGAAAGATTATGAACAGTGTAATATTTGGGGGTTGTTTAGCTCAAGTGTAGCACCCACTAGCGAGAACAATCCATGCCAGAAATTCAATTTCAGGGCTTGTTGGCCCACTTTTATTAAGAAAAGTTCAAGAAAACAAAAATCACAGGTTTTTCCTCGCAGGGGGTTTTCACCATCAGTACCAAATAATGATAAATTCAGCCTCCTGGCTTATACACACAGCAGTGCTGCTCAGGCCTTCCACTTCAGGCCCTCATCTGTTTCCTTCAGACTATTCCCTTGCTAACACCGTCCATATAGGTAGCAGCCCCTCACTGCTCTGACCCTCAGACTTGGGTCTCTGACTTTCACTGTGCACACCTGCACTCTCTGGACTCCTCGGGAGGGTGGAGCCCAGAACCCTGGTCCTGATTCTAATATCAGGCCCACACACACCTGAACAATCAGTGTTCCGGTGAGTCCCAAAACCCGGACCCAGGACTGGGGATTTCATCCCACCCGGATCTCTAAGAAATCCCCGGGCTCCAGGTCCCAAAGTGGACTTTAGTAAATAATGAGGAAACTGAAACGCCAGTTTGCTCTGTATGCTACAAGTTTCCTGGAGCCCCTCAACCCGTCCAGTTGAGAATTCTGGGTACATACACTGGTGGGTAGGGATGAGCTCGGTGTTCGAGTCGAACATACGTTCGACTCGAACATCGGCTGTTCGATCGTTCGCCGAACAACGAACGATTTGGGCCATTCGCGCCTAATTCGCGGCCCACAATGCACTACGCCATCGCAGTGTCATCCAGGCGCTGTGATTGGCCAAGCATGCACTGTGACCCCGCATGCTTGGCCAATCACAGCGCCGGCAGCGAGGAGAGCAATGATTGGCCACAGGCAGGATGCCTGTGGCCAATTATTGCTGAGGGTGTTTAGTACACGCCCCACACTATAAAAGGCCGCCAGCATGGCGGCCTAGTGTAGTGTGTTCCGGAGCAGGGAAAGAGAAGCATAGGCAGGGACAGTGACATTTTTTTTTCTTGCTTAACCTGGATTCCTTTAGTTTAGGGAAAGAGAAGGATAGGTAGGGAGAGTGTCAGTGTGTTTTACTGTGCTAATCCTTGTTTGTAGGGACAGGGAAGGACAGTGAGGGAAATTCTCCTTGTGCTATACTGTGCTAAAGCATTCATCATCAACCATCTTTAAAAAAAAAAATTTATAGGGACAGAAAACTATAGGTAGGGAGAGTGTCAGTGTGTTTTACTGTGCTAATCCTTGTTTGTAGGGACAGGGAAGGACAGTGAGGGAAATTCTCCTTGTGCTATACTGTGCTAAAGCATTCATCATCAACCATCTTTAAAAAAACATTTTTTATAGGGACAGAAAACTATAGGTAGGGAGAGTGTCAGTGTGTTTTACTGTGCTAATCCTTGTTTGTAGGGACAGGGAAGGACAGTGAGGGAAATTCTCCTTGTGCTATACTGTGCTAAAGCATTCATCATCAACCATCTTTAAAAAAACATTTTTTATAGGGACAGAAAACTATAGGTAGAGAGAGTGTCAGTGTGTTTTACTGTGCTAATCCTTGTTTGTAGGGACAGGGAAGGACAGTGAGGGAAATTCTCCTTGTGCTATACTGTGCTAAAGCATTCATCATCAACCATCTTTAAAAAAACATTTTTTATAGGGACAGAAAACTATAGGTAGGGAGAGTGTCAGTGTGTTTTACTGTGCTAATCCTTGTTTGTAGGGACAGGGAAGGACAGTGAGGGAAATTCTCCTTGTGCTATACTGTGCTAAAGCATTCATCATCAACCATCTTTAAAAAAACATTTTTTATAGGGACAGAAAACTATAGGTAGGGAGAGTGTCAGTGTGTTTTACTGTGCTAATCCTTGTTTGTAGGGACAGGGAAGGACAGTGAGGGAAATTCTCCTTGTGCTATACTGTGCTAAAGCATTCATCATCAACCATCTTTAAAAAAACATTTTTTTATAGGGACAGAAAACTATAGGTAGGGAGAGTGTCAGTGTGTTTTACTGTGCTAATCCTTGTTTGTAGGGACAGGGAAGGACAGTGAGGGAAATTCTCCTTGTGCTATACTGTGCTAAAGCATTCATCATCAACCATCTTTAAAAAAACATTTTTTTATAGGGACAGAAAACTATAGGTAGGGAGAGTGTCAGTGTGTTTTACTGTGCTAATCCTTGTTTGTAGGGACAGGGAAGGACAGTGAGGGAAATTCTCCTTGTGCTATACTGTGCTAAAGCATTCATCATCAACCATCTTTAAAAAAACATTTTTTATAGGGACAGAAAACTATAGGTAGGGAGAGTGTCAGTGTGTTTTACTGTGCTAATCCTTGTTTGTAGGGACAGGGAAGGACAGTGAGGGAAATTCTCCTTGTGCTATACTGTGCTAAAGCATTCATCATCAACCATCTTTAAAAAAACATTTTTTATAGGGACAGAAAACTATAGGTAGGGAGAGTGTCAGTGTGTTTTACTGTGCTAATCCTTGTTTGTAGGGACAGGGAAGGACAGTGAGGGAAATTCTCATTGTGCTATACTGTGCTAAAGCATTCCTCATCAACCATCTTTGAAATCCTTGTTTTTTGGACAGTCAGGGAAATTGTCATTGTGCTATTCTGTGCGAAAGCAATCATCCTCAACCATATTTAGAAATCCTTAAGTAAAGGGACAGAGAAGGACACCTGAAGGTAGCCCTTATTGCTTTTTTCCCATCTCCCTGCAGGCCATCCATTAGAATGTCTGGAAGGCAAACAAGGAGAGGCAGACAGTCAGGAGGCAATAAAAGAGGGCAAGCAGGCTCTGTGTCTGGGGGCAACAGTGCTGGTCGTGGACGCGGTGCATTGTCATCAGCACATGGCCATGGGACACGCTTGTCCTTCTTTTCGGCAGCTGGACATGTTGAGCCACATCATGCCGAAGACTTGGTAGAGTGGATGACCAAGCCCTCCTCCTCCTCCTCTCTCACCCAGGCTCAGGGTACTGGCAAAGCAGCTGCCAAAGCGTCCTCTTCCCTGGTATCAATGTCAGACTCATCATCAGTCACTCCTTCCCTAGACCCACCATGTCCTCCTCCTGAGGAGTCCCCCGAACTGTTTGAGCACAGTGTTGGGTACATGCTCCAGGAGGATGCCCAGCGTTTCGAAGGTCTGATGATGAAACCCAGCTACAGGAAGGCAGTAGCGTGAGAGCAGACAGAGGGGATGCTCAAGAAGGACACCAATCTGGCAGTCATGTTCCAGCAGCTGCAGCATACTGCCAGATTGGCTCCAGTGATGAGGAGGGAGGGGATGATGAGGTCGCTGACTCCACGTGGGTGCCTAATAGGAGAGAGGAGGAGGAGGAGGATGAGGAGGAGGCACATCTCCAACGAGGCAGGATGCCCTTTGGTGGCCAGCGTAAGGGCAGTACACCGACGGAATCACACCGCAGAGCTCCGCCTGTGCAGGGCGCTGCCTCTGCCCGTCATTCAAAAAGTTCTTTGGTGTGGGCCTTTTTTGAGGCTAGTGCATCAGATCGCACAGCTGCTGTTTGCAACATATGTCTCAAGCGTATATCGCGTGGCCAAAACATCAGCCGCTTGGGTACCACATGCCTGACCAGACATATGTTGACCTGCCATGCAGCTCGTTGGCAAGCCTACCTCAAA
The DNA here is from genome assembly GCA_029206835.1 of Rana muscosa. Taxonomy (NCBI): domain Eukaryota; kingdom Metazoa; phylum Chordata; class Amphibia; order Anura; family Ranidae; genus Rana; species Rana muscosa. The sequence continues at coordinate 295,824,593 of CM055116.1, forward strand.
GACCCACACCAAAGAACAAAGCGGACCTCTCCTTGCACCGCATCAGCTGGGATCTCCAACCCCACTATAACTTCAGTCCTCTCTGAAACATGCACTGAGAGGAATGAAGGTGTAGAATTAGGTGTGTCACAGCCAAGTACTTGCGGCCACTCTGCTAGCAGTACACCGACGTCCGATTCTAGCAGGCAAATTTCCCTGCCCCAGCTGCTGGACCGTCGAAAGAAGTTCACTCCCAGCCATCCACATGCCCAGCGGTTGAATGCTAGCTTGGCTAAATTGCTAGCGCTTCAACTGCTGCCTTTTCAGTTGGTAGACTCGGCCCCCTTCCGTGAGTTTGTGCAATGTGCGGTTCCTCAGTGGCAGGTTCCCAAACGCCACTTTTTTCTCACGGAAGGCTATTCCGGCTCTCTACCGGCATGTGGAAGGCAATGTCTTGAGCTCGCTGGACTGGGGCGGTCTGCGGTAAGGTGCATATTACCGCTGACTCATGGTCCAGTAGGCATGGACAGGGACGTTACCTTTCTTTCACGGCCCATTGGGTCACTCTTTTGGCAGCTGGGAAGGATGCAGGACAAGGTGCAGTAGTGTTGGAGGTTGTTCCACCGCCACGCCTCCAAAATGCTACTACTGGTTGTGACACACCTCTCTCCTCCACCCCCTCCTCTTCTTCTTCCTCCATGGCCTCTTCCTGTGCTTTGTCCTCTGAACCAGCGGTGCTCCGTAGCCGTTCAAGGGGCTACGCAAGTACGCAGGCAAAAAGATGCCATGCCGTGCTTGCGCTGGTGTGTTTGGGGGACAGAAGCCACACTGGGGCAGAGGTCCTGTCTGCTCTGCAGGGCCAGGCCGAGAGGTGGTTGACGCCACGCCAGCTTAAGCCAGGAATGGTGGTTTGCGACAATGGCACCAACCTCCTCTCCGCCCCCTGACAGGGACAACTGACCCATGTGCCCTGTGTGGCTCACGTCCTTAACCTGGTGGTGCAGCGGTTCTTGGGCAGGTACCCGGGCTTACAGGATGTCCTGAGGCAGGCCAGGAAAGTCTGTGTGCATTTCCGCAGATCTTATAATGCCAGTGCTCGCCTGGCTGAGCTGCAAAAGGAGTTGAACCTGCCCAAGAACCGCCTTATATGTGACATGCCCACCAGGTGGAACTCAACGTTGGCCATGCTGCAGCGGCTGCACACGCAGCAGAGGGCCATCAATGAGTACCTGTGCGACTACGGCACCAGGACAGGGTCAGGGGAGCTTGGTTTTTTTTCTCCACGCCAGTGGGGCATGATCAGGGATGCATGCACTGTCCTGGCACCATTTGAGGAGGCCACGAGGATGGTGAGCAGTGACAGTGCATGCATCAGTGACACTGTACCTCTTGTCCACCTGTTGGAGCACACGCTGCGTGGAATAATGGACAGGACACTTGAGGCAGAACAGAGGCAGGAAGAGGAGGACTTCCTTGCCTCTCAAGGCCCCCTTTACCCAGACAGTGTTCCTTCTGTCCCACCCATCGCACAGGAAGAGGAGGAGGAGGAGGAGGAGGATTGTGTCAGCATGGAGGTGGAGGCTGGCACTCAGCATCATCAGCAGCAGTCTTTTAGGGATGATTTACAGTCCCAAGAAACCAGTGGACTTGTACGTGGCTGGGAGGAGGTGGCTGCGGATCATGTCGTCCTTAGTGACCCAGAGGACTCCGGACCGAATGCCTCAGCTAACTTACGCTGCATGGCCTCCCTGATCCTGCAAAGTCTGCGGAAGGATCCTCATATTCTTCGGATCAAGGAGAGGGACCATTACTGGCTGGCCACTCTCCTTGATCCACGGTACAAGGGTAAGGTTGCGGACCTTATGTTACCGTCGCAGAGGGAGCAGAGGATGAGACAACTCCGGGAGGCCTTGCAGAAAGGTCTGTGCAACGCGTTCCCAGAGACTGGGAGGTTACAAACTCCTGGTCCTGGACAACGAGTTGCTGAGGCTTCGGCCAGTCAAAGAAGGAGCGGTGGGGAAGGTGGCCGTCTGACCGATGCGTTCAGACAATTCTTTAGTCCGCAGCCCCAAAGTATGATCGGTTCCAGCAACCATCGCCAGCGTCTGATAAACATGGTGCAGGAATATCTAGGGGCAAGGTCAGACTTGGACACCTTCCCCACCGAAAATCCTCTGGCTTACTGGGTCTTGAGGATGGATCACTGGCCAGAGCTTGCACAGTATGCAATTGAGCTACTGGCCTGTCCTGCATCCAGCGTTCTTTCGGAACGCACATTCAGTGCTGCTGGAGGATTTGTCACGGATCACAGGGTGCGCCTGTCCACCGACTCGGTTGATCGACTGACTTTCATCAAGATGAACCAGTCTTGGATCACCACCAGCTACCACACACCTGATGCTGATATAACAGACTAATTGATTTTAACATGTCACATCCCTTCAAGACTGATGCTGATGCTGAGTGCCTGTGCTGTTATGTTGACTGGCTATCCTCCTCCTCCGAGTCCTCAATGATACGATTGATGATGATAGCTTGGAAGATCATTTTTGTTTATGGGTGCCGCCACCAGTGGCTAAGGCCCAATTTTTCAGCCCCTGTTTAACAGGGGCGTGTAATTACAATTTTTGAAGCAATACTTTGCAACAGGGCTCATTGCTGTGCTCCAAGTACAGTATCTGTGAGGGGTTGCAGTGTTGTGCCACCAGTGCCTAAGGCCCAATTTTTCAGCCCCTGTTCAACAGGGGCATGTAATTACAATTCTTGATCTAATAATTCACAGCAGGGCCCATTGCTGCACCCACCAAGAGTAACTCTGAGGGCTTACAGTGTTGTGGCAACGCCACCACCACCACCACCACGAAAGGCCCAATTTTTCAGCCCCTGTTCAAAAGGGGCATGTAATTACAATTCTTGATCTAATAATTCACAGCAGGGCCCATTCCTGCACCCACCAAGAGTAACTCTGAGGGCTTACAGTGTTGTGGCAACACCACCACCACCACCACCACCACGAAAGGCCCAATTTTTCAGCCCCTGTTCAACAGGGGCATGCAATTACAATTCTTGATCTAATAATTCACAGCAGGGCCCATTGCTGCACCCACCAAGAGTAACTGTCAGGGCTTACAGTGTTGTGGCACCAGCACCACCATCAAAGGCCCAATTTTTACAACCACTGTTCAACAATTATATGTAATTACAATTCCTGATATAATAGTTGACAGCAGGGCGTTCCAGCACCAACCAAGAGTAACTGTGAGTGCTTACAGTGTTGTGCCAACACCAACAACTAAGGGGCCTATTTCTGCAGAGTATATACGGCAGGTCCCTACTTTCAAACATCCAACTTACAAACGACTCCTACTTGCAAACGCAAGAAGACAACAGGAAGTGAGAGGAAATCTACCCCTAGGAAGGAAAATTCTCTCCTGTAAGAATTAATATGTGAGAAAGGTGTCTCCTCTGTACTGATGCTTTATCACCAATCCTTGTTTCAAGAAAAACACCACATTTCAAAAACAGTTGTCATTGGGACGGAAAGTGAGGTGAAAATGTTCTGAACAGGGTCACAGACAGCAAAACAAATGTTACAGGGGTGATAACCCTTACCTATGTTTTCCAAAAAGTTTAAAAATAGATTTTTGGGCTGGAGCTACACTTAAACAATGTACCTGTTCAAAATTACAAACACATTCTACATAACAACAAACCTACAGTCCCTGTCTTGTATGCACCGCCTGTATACGGCTGTTCAGAGTATATAGGGCCTTTTTTATTTTGTGTGCGGTGTTCCCCTTAATATCCATACAAGACCCAAAGGGGCTGGTAATGGGCTGGGGTAGGGGGGGGGGGGTCATGGGGTAGCTATGCCATTTTTCTTAAAGATTTTCATCCATATTACCGGGACCAGACATTACATTAAAGCCGCAAGCAGTTTTAAATGGCTTTTTTTTCCTTTAGAAGTGTCATTTTGTGCAGGGACAGTTCTAAACACGGGAAACACGTGGCACTTCACAGGCATACTTTAGACACCCCCCAGGTACGATATTTAAAGGAATATTTGACTTTTTTTTTTTCACTTTATGCATCATTAAAATTACTGCTCCCGAAAAACGACCGTTTTTAAAACTTCTTTTTGCATTGATACATGTCCCCTGGTGCAGAACCCGGGTTCCCAAACCCTTTTTAGGACAATAACATGCATAATAGTCGTTATAATTAGCACTTTAGAATTCAAACGTTCGCATCCATTGTATTTAATAGGGTTCTAATGTTCGTACAAACTTTCGGTCCGTTCGCGGGTTCTGGTGCGAACCGAACCCGGGGGTGTTCGGCTCATCACTACTGGTGGGGTACCACACTACCACATATCCCCCCCCGCTTTTTTCGACCCAGAGTGCGGAACACACCAGTCCAACCTCCTCACTTTGGCATGACCATGCAGACTACTACCCACATGGGCCAAATCTTGTCCCATCAGGTGACTTTCTCCACGTCCCCCTGCTACATTTACTTGGGCTCTACAAAGACACTCCCATGCCTTTTTGCGTGCACGCTTCCAAAAGCGATGTCTTTCTATTTCCCTTGGACCTACACTAGCCACCTTGTCAGTAGGGCGTTTACTACTCTTGGTACCTTTTTGCACCCAAGGGTTGATTTCTAAACTTTATGGGTCCGATACCATTAAGGTTACCAAGGGCTCCCTCAATTTCCAATAGACCGCCCCTTTTCCCTTTATTTAATTTGGAAGGAATCAGATTTTTAAACACTTGTTTAGTGATAAGCAGGGGCTCTTTTATTGGGGTGACACTGATCCCTCTCTGCATTCTATGTACGGGCACCCTCTTACTGTCCAAACTCAGCATCACCTGTTTCCTCATGCACACTGCATGCTTCATTTTGTCAATTTCATCACTAACACCCTCATATGACTGCAGTCTAATCCTAGTCTTCCTCTGAAGGACATCCTGACTGTCTTGCCACTTTGAGGTCTTGTGACACCTTACTGCGCTTTGGGCCATTTCCTTCCGACCATTGTTTACTACGGTCCTTCTCGGATCTAAGAAGTTCCTCAAACCTCAGGAAATCTTCCCCAGAGTTACCCTCCCGAACCTGTAGGGGTCTTAGTTTTGCTGTACCCTTTACCTCTTCTAAGTCAGTCACACCATTCATCTCCACATATTTTTTAGGATTAGCAGCAACCGCATAACCTTGACCATCAGGTCTGCCATTATTTTTATTGCCACCCATGGTAACAAAACCATCACAAATTGCTAATGCGCAGTATTTTTCATCATGGTCAGAAATATCAATGCATGTGTCATAGTTAATTTCACCCACGTTCGGCAGGGCAGTGTCTGGAGAGGAACTGCACCCAGCGGAATGGTTGTCTACGGCAGCTTCACTATACACCAACTCCACTGGCATGAGATCCTCTGCCAGCAACTGTCCTGAGACCTGACCTTCATCACATAAAACATTTGGACCTGTGACCACAATCACTTAATTTATTGCTGTGCCATCTGGCACTTCCACCAACACTAGCTCATTTGGCACGGTATCATCCATTACCACATCATGATGCCGTGTACACACGATCGAGTTTCATGGCAGTGAAAACACTGCCGTGAAACCCGACGGGAAAAACGAGGACCAGCTTGGTCCCCTACATGCAGCCATTTTTCACGACATGTTTTCTCTTGGTCGAAAAAACCGGCTGTGTGTAGGCTCCCTAGCAGTGTTTCCCTATGGGAAAACTGCCGAGGAAAAAAATGCCGTGACTCGCAACGAGAAAAATTAGAGCATGTTCTAATTTTTCTCGTCGTGATTCTCGCCATTTTTCTCGTCTGGAAAAAATGCTGGAGAGCCTACACACGGACGTTTTTTCTCGTCCAAGAGAAAAAGTAAAATTTTTCCCGATGAGAAAAGTGATCGTGTGTACGCGGCATTAGGCTCTTTGTGGACCACAGACATGACCTCTTCTGTGCGTTCGCATTTACATCTCATGAGCAACATCATCTGCAGTAGCAAGTTCACCCTTGCATATAAGTTGCTCCGCAGGTCCTTCATCTAGCACCACAGAAATCATGTCTGCTCCACTCTTACCACCAGAGGCCTTTTCCAACAAAGCCAACAGGCTTTCTGCCCACCTGTCCCAGTCTGTTATCTCTGCGCTTCCAGCGGTACCACGCAGTACCGCTCCTACTGCACAAGGAGACCCAGAGGGACAGAGTGCCTCAGAAACAGACACATTGCACATGTTACTTTTGTTCAAACCAGACTGTGGCAATACATTTTTAACTAGAGCAGGCTGCAATACCACACTCTCACCACCTTGCTCTGGTGGCGCTTCATTAAATGCATGAACGCTTTCATACTTGTCACTGCCAGACTGCAATAACCCATTTCCATCATGAGTGTTTTCAAACATATCAGTTTTAGCATTTAACATTTTGTTATCACCAGGTTCGGGTACCCTCTTATCCCTCAGAGCGGCACCATAGCTGTCACGGGCAACCTCCGGCTCCAAAACGCAGAGCTCCCTGGGGGTTTCTAGGGACACCTCTGTGGCCTTCGTCACAGTTGCTAGAGGAGATAGCACATCTTTAACCACTTTCACAGCAATGTTTTTATTTCAAGTGAGCTGCACTAGCCCATTAGCAACTGGACCATCAACTTTAGCCAACACAATATTAGCAGTTTTACCCATCACATTGTCACATTCAAGTTTACCACTTGCCTCCCCACTGGACAGGGCACTGCAGCGAGGCAAGTCCTTTCCCACACAGACAGTGGATCTCCCATTTGGGGTCACTTCAACTCCAGTGTGCACAGTCACATAGTCAGTCTTTTCCATGCATTTACCAGCAACAGTCTTACCCATCACTGTAACAGGGGTTGCCATGTTCACTTGAGTGCGTTGTCTATCCTTTATCACACTTTCACTGGCCAACTCTCCCTGGTGGCCATGGGTTGAAACTGCAGCAGCCACTTCTGACTCCTTAGCACCCCCTGCAGGCACAACATGTACTTCCTCACTGTTGCCAGGGGTGATTGCAAACATTTTAACACAGGAATCCAGGCTTGCAGACAAAGACTTCTGCCCAATAGCCGTATCTCCAGCCATGTTCCATAACCTGGGACAAGAAAAAATTTCATGCCCCAGTTGACCACATTCCAGGCATGGTACATTTCTGCACATATCTTTAGTGGGACGCCGCTCCACATCTCCACTGTAGCTCCTCCTTCCGGTTAACACCTGATCTCTCATTGCTAAGGGAGATGACACTCTTCCAGCTGTACTTTGCTGACTCTCTCAAACGCAGCGACTTTGCGCTCCTTGAAACATTGTTGCAGACCTTTGTCTGGCCATGTCACCTTGTCTTGGAGACTGAGACAAAGGGCACTTGGAGACATGCCCCCACTCTCTGCACCGCAAACAGCACTCTTGCTTCAGAGCCTTAACAGGGCTTCCCCAATTGCATCCTCTTGTAACCTTGAGACTTTGCACATTCATAGCTGGCCTGCTTGCACCAGCGTTGCAAGGGACAACAGCATGCACTTTCCCTTTAACTGGAGTTGGTGTAGCAAAAAACAGCCTGCAATACTCAACAGCAGGCTCAAATCCTTGCTTCATCTTTGCAGTCACTCCACCACACTTTTGCCCCATCCAGCAAAAAATTAAGCACTGTCTCTTTAAAGCAAGTTGCTTTTCACTTCATGCAAGCTGTCCTCACCTACACACACAGATTGAGCTGTTTCATGCACAGAAACACAGTTTATATAACAGATGAACTTACTTTTTCCAGGGATCTCCAGTTATCCATGCATTCTCCACCACTTGTGATATTTGGGGGTTGTTTAGCTCAAATGTAGCACCTGCTAACGAGAACAGTTCCTGCCAGAAATTCAATTTCAGGGCTTGTTGGTCCACTTTTATTTAAGAAGAGTTCAAGAAAACAAAAATCACAGGTTTTCCCTCGCAGGGGGTTTTCACCATCAGTACCAAATAATGATAAATTCAGCCTCCTGGCTTATACACACAGCAGTGCTGCTCAGGCCTTCCACTTCAGGCTCTCATCTGTCTCCTTCAGACTATTCCCTTGCCAACACCGTCCATATAGGTAGCAGCCCCTCACTGCTCTGACCCTCAGACTTGGGTCTCTGACTTTCACTGTGCACACCTGCACTCTCTGGACTCCTCGGGAGGGTGGAGCCCAGAACCCTGGTCCTGACTCTACTATCAGGCCCACACACACCTGAACAATCAGTGTGCCGGTGAGTCCCAAAACCCGGACCCAGGACTGGGGATTTTATCCCACCCGGATCTCTAAGAAATCCCCGGGCTCCAGATCCCAAAGTGGACTTTAGTAAATAATTAGGGAACTTAAACGCCTGTTTCCTCTGTATGTTACAAGTTTCCTGGAGCCCCTCAACCCGTCCAGTTAAGAATTCTGGGTACATACACTGGTGGGGTACCACAACATATAATAACCAAATAAACTGTCTGTGCAATCACACCACCAGAAAACTTGTGTGGACAAGCAGCCCACACTTAATAACTGTTTCACACCCTTAAACTTAGAAACAAATTTGAAAAAGCGAAGCGCAAACCAAAATGTATGATCGTGTAACACGATCATACATTTTGGTTAATGCTGACATTTTAAAGATTTGTTTATGAGAAAAGATTAGCTGAACTGAATCTATTCTCTCTTGAAAAGAGAATATAAAGGAGGGATATGATCAACATTCATAAATACATTAATGGTACCATAGTGAACTTGGTACAGAGTTGTTCAGTTTAAGGTCATTACAAAGGACAAGGGGGCACACTTTACATCTCAAGGAAACGTGATTTAAACGTGATTTAACCTCCAAATATGGACAGGCTTCTTCACAGTAATGCCCTGTACACACAATCGGATTTCAGATGGAATTTTCCGTCAGAATTCCAATGAAGCTGACTTTCATCAGTCTTGCCTACACACCATCAGACAAAATTCTAAATGTCCAAAATGCGGTGATGTAAAACACTCAGACGAGCTGAGAAAAATGAAGTTCAATGCTTCTGAGCATGCGTCGACTTGGTTCTGAGCATGCGTGGGTTTTTTCTCCGTTGGAGTTCCACACAAAGGATCGGAATTTCCTATTGTTTTTTTTTTCATCTGAAAAAATGACCGTGTGTACAGGGCATAAGAGCTGTGAAAATTTGAAAAAGATTCCCTCAACAAACTAGTTCTGGCCAGCTCAGTAGATTGTTTTTAAAAAAGCCTGGATTCTTTCCTGGGGAAACAGGAAGAAAATTGGGTGTGCGTTTTTTTTATTTATTGGTTAAACTAGATTGACATGTGTCTTTTTTCAACCAAACTATGTAACTATATCACTTGCTTCTGACAATGACTGGACATACACATTTTACTCTGTGTTCTTCACAGATGTCTCTACAATATGCTCTTATACCTCCAATGGTAAATATATTTCATTTTATTATTCCCCTTGTTTGCTTTCCTACAATAAGCCTATCCCTTCTTCCATTGCTCCTTGTAGTCTGGACATACTGTAGGGCTGTTACAGTTATATACAAGACTTAAATTAACTCTCTGAAAATAATGAGTCCATCACATCACTTAATGTCAGTAGGTGACAGTTCAGGCTTCCCTTCACCTACACCCTGTTCCAAATTATTATGCCAATGATATTTTTCTCATTTACCTAAATAATTGATGTAAACAACAATCAGCATCAACTATTAAGAGTACAATTCAAATTTTATTGAACAAACCTCCTAATGATAACAGTTTTTTTTTCAAAATAACAAACTTACAATGCACTGTTCCAAATTATTACGCACAGTAAGTTTCAAAACACTTTATAGGTTGTAAAGAACTAAAAATTGTCATATGTTGTGTTTGCAGCATATTTACTGAAATCAAAAGCTATTTCAATCAAACTTTGAACAACATTTGAACTTTTTAAACATTTTAACAGGTCACGTTACATTTTAACATAGGACCCCTTATTTGAAAGCAGCTTCACAAGTCTTGCATCCATTGAACTTGTGAGTTTTTGGACAGTTTCTGCTTGAATTTGTTTGCAAGATGTCAGAATAGCCTCCCAGAGCTGCTGTTTGGATGTAAACTGCCTCCCACCCTCATATATCTTTTGCTTGAGGATGCTCCAAAGGTTCTCAATAGGATTGAGGTCAGGAGAGGATAGAGGCCACACCATGACTTTCTCTCCTTTTATCCCCAGTCCCGCAGTCATTGATGCAGAGGTATTCTTTGCAGCATAAGGCGGTGCATTGTCATGCATGAAGATGATTTTATTACGGAAAGCATAGTTCTTCCTTCTGTACCAGGGAAGGAAGTGATCAGTCAGGAACTCCACATACTTTGCAGAGGTCATCTTTACACCTTTGGGGACCCTAAAGGGGCTGACCAGCTCTCTTCCCATGATACCGGCCCAAAACATGATTCCACCGCCGCCTTACTGACGTCGCAGCCTTGTTGGAACAGGGTGGCCATCCACCAACCATCCACTACTCCATCCATCTGGACCATCCAGGGTTGCACGGCACTCATCAGTGAACAGGACTGTTTGAAAATTAGTCTTCAGGTATTTTTCTGCCCAATGCAGCCGTTTCTGCTTGTGAGCATTGGTTAGTGGTGGCCGAATGGAAGGTTTATGCACAGTTGCAAGACTCTGGAGGACTCTACACCATGATGTCTGTGGAACTCCAGAGGCACCAGCAGCTTGAAATATCTGTTTTCTGCTATGTAATGGTGTTTTAGCAGCTGCTCTCTTAATCCGATGCATGGATCTGGCAGAAATCTTCCTCAATGTGCCTTTATCTGCATGAAATACGCCTGTGCTCTGAATCAGCCACAAATCTCTTAATAGTGCAATGATCACACTTACGTTTTCGTGAAATTTCTAATGTTTTCATACCTCGTCCAAGGCATTGAACTATTTCACTCTTTTCCGCAGCAGAGAGATCATTTTTCTTCCCCATATTGCTTGAAAATGGTGCTCTGCTTAATAATGTGGAACACCCTCCTTTAGTAGTTTTTCCTTTAATTGGGCTCACCTGGCAATCTAATTATCACAGGTGTCCGAGATTGTTTTCAGTGTTTAACCACTTGACCACTGGGCACTTAAACCCCCTTAATAACCAGACCAATTTTCAGCATTCGGTGCTCTCACATTTTGAATGACAATTACTCAGTCATACAACACTGTACCCATATGATTTTTTTGTCCTTTTTTTCACACAAATAGAGCTTTCTTTTGGTGGTATTTAATCACTGTTGGGTTTTTTATTTTTTGCGCTAAAAGAGAAAAAAGACTGAAAATTCTGTAAAATTTTTTCTTTTTTTTCGTTTCTGTTATATAATTTTGCAAATTACTATTTTTTCTTCATAAATTTTGGCCAAAGTTTATACTGCTACATATCTTTGGTAAAAATAAGTACAAATTGGTGCATATTATTTGGTCTTTGTGAAAGTTATAGAGTCCACAAGCTATGGTGCCAATATCTGAAAATTGATCACACCTGAAGTACTGACGGCCGATCTCATTTCTTGAGACCCTAACATGCCAGAAAAGTACAAATACCCCCCAAATGACCCCTTTTTGGAAAGAAGACATTCCAAGGTATTCAGAAAGAGGCATTGTGAGTTTTTTGAAGTTGTCATTTTTTCCCACAATTCTTTGCAAAATCAAGATTTTTTTTTCTCTTTTTTTTTTCCACAAAATTGTCATATTAGCAGGTTATTTCTCACACACAGCATATGCATACCACAAATTACACCCCAAAACACATTCTGCTATTCCTCCCGAGTATGGCGATACCACATGTGTGAGACTTTTACACAGCGTGGCCACATACAGAGGCCCAACATGCAGGGAGCACCTTCAGGCGTTCTGGAGCACCCAGGCCAATTCTGACATTTCTCTCCTACATGTAAAAATCATCATTTGTTTGCTAGAAAATTACATAGAACCCCAAAACATTATATATGTTTTTTTAGCAAAGACCTTAGAGAATATAATGGTGGTTGTTGCAACTTTTTATCTCGCACGATATTTGCGCAGCAATTTTTTTAACGCGTTTTTTACGGAAAAAAAATGTTTTGTGCTTAAAAAAAAAAAAACTGTAAAGTTAGCCCAATGTTTTTGCATAATGTGAAAGATGAAGTTACGCCGAGTAAATAGATACCCAATATGTCACCCTTAAAAATTGCACACACTCGTGGAATGGCGCCAAACTTCGCTACTTAAAAAATCCCCATAGGCGACACTTTAAATATTTTTACTGGTTACATGTTTTGAGTTACAGAGGAGGTCTAGGGACAAAATTATTGCTCTCGCTCTAACGTTCGCAGAGATACCTCACATGTGTGGTTTGAAAACCGTTTTCATATGTGGGCGGGACTTACGTATGCGTTCGCTTCTGTATGCGAACTCACGGGAACAGGGGCGCTTTAAAAAAATATTTTTTTTTTATTGTTTATTTTACTTCATTTATTTTAATTTGACATGTTTTTCCGCCCCAAATTTTTTTTTTATCACTTTTATACCTATTACAAGGAACGTAAACATCCCTTGTAATAGGAATATGGCATGACAGGTCCTCTTTACAGTGAGATATGGGGTCAATAAGACCCCACATCTCACCTCTAGGCTGGGAAGCCTGAAAAAAAAACAACAATCCTGGCTTTGATCGTAGCGGTAAGTCGGTAGAAGCACCGGAGGGCGGCGGGGGGGGGGGGACATCCCGTCTCGCCTCCCGTAAGAATGATCAAGCGGCGGAACAGCCGCTATGATTGTTCTTATGGTGTAGGGAATCGCCGGCTGAAAAAGCTAATATCTGAATGATGCCTGTAGCTGCTCCCATCATTCAGATATCCCCGCACAAAATCAAGGACGTCATATGACGGCCGGCGGGCGGGAAGTGGTTATTGCAGAGTATTGCCGGGCATTGCGAAGTATTGCTGGGCATTGCGGAGTATTGCCAGGCATTGCGGAGTATTGCCGGGCATTGCGGAGTATTGCCGGGCATTGCGGAGTATTGCCGGGCATTGCGGAGTATTGCCGGGCATTGCAGAGTATTGCCGGGCATTGCAGAGTATTGCCGGGTATTGCGGAGTATTGCCGGGCATTGCTGGGTATTGCAGGGCATTGCGGAGTATTGCGGAGTATGGCAGGGTATTGCGGAGTATGGCAGGGTATTGCGGAGTATGGCAGGGTATTGCACGGGGTATTGCACAGGGAGTATTGCACAGGGTATTGCAGAGTATTGTGCAGGGTATTGCAGAGTATTGCGCAGGGTATTGCAGAGTATTGCGCAGGGTATTGCAGAGTATTGCGCAGGGTATTGCGCAGGGTATTGCAGAGTATTGCGCAGGGTATTGCACAGGGTATTGCAGAGTATTGCGCAGGGTATTGCAGAGTATTTTGCAGGGTATTGCGCAGGGTATTGCAGAGTATTGCAGAGTATTGCAGAGTATTGCGCAGGGTATTGCAGAGTATTTTGCAGGGTATTGCAGAGTATTGCGCAGGGTATTGCAGAGTATTGCGCAGGGTATTGCAGAGTATTGCAGCGTATTGCACCAGGGTATTGCAGAGTATTGCACCAGGGTATTGCAGAGTATTTTGCAGAGTATTGGCAGGGTATTGCACCAGGGATGGCTGAGCAGGGATGGGTGGATGGCTGGATCTGTGACTGCAATTGTCACAGATCCAGCCCACAGAGCTGCTGCCTTGATCTGCTCCCTCCCCTCTCCTCTCACACTGTACCGATCGGTACAGAGAGGGGAGAGAGGAACCGGCGTCATCACATGACGCCGGTCTGTTTACAAGTGATTGCTCCGTCATTTGACGGAGCGATCACGTGGTAAACGGCCGCTATCAGCGGCGATTTACCGCGATTCGTGATGCGCCGGGTCCTCTGGACCCGGCGGTCACGGAGTTTCCCGTGTGCGCGCCCCAGGGGGCGCGCGATTCTGGGAGGACGTTATATAACGTCCTCCCAGAGTTAAGCAACCACCTTGTCGACGTTATTTGTCGGCAGGTGGTTGCTAAGTGGTTAAAAGAGCCCTGAGACACAATGCCATCCATGAGTTAAACTGAAAAACAAAATATTTAATCTTTGTGACACTGAAATAGAATTTGCATAATAATTTGGAACAGGGTGTAGCTTTGTTTGTTACCTTTTAACTTCTTTTAGGTGTGAACACATTCTGTCCCTAAATTAATTCCTAGTATAGGTATGTACAGGGGAGGGCTGGCAGTCTTTAGGCCTGGGGGGCAAGTCCAGTCAAGTGGCCCATTAACACCTTGCCGATCAGCCGCCGTCATTATACGGCAGCAGGTTGGCTCCCCGGCGCCCACGGCGTGACGCTGGAGCCGATGCGCATGGCCAGCACCCACGATATCCGCCAGCGACCCACGATCGCTCCTGAGAGAGACAGAAGGGGGATCTGTCAATGTAAACAGACATCCCCATTCTGACAGGGGAGTTAGAGAGAGATCTGCTGTTCCTAGTGATCAGGAACATCAATCTCTCTCTACTCCCAGTCACTACACTCCCCCCACAGTTAGAAACACCTCCATCTGGAACACAACCTCTTGATCGTCCCCTAGTTTAACCTCTTCCCTGCCAGTGACATTTCTACAAAAATCAGTGGGTATTTTTAGCTCTGATCGCTGTATAAATGTCAATGGTCCCAAAAAAGTGTCACGTGTCCAATCTGTCCGCCGTAATGTCGCAGTCTTGCTAAAAATCACTGATCACTGCCATTACTAGAAAAAAAGAAAAATAATAAAAATGTCAAATCTATTCCCTATTTTGTAGACACTATAACTTTTGCGCAAAACAATCAATACCCGATTATTGCAATTTTTTTTTTTAATCAAAAATATGTTAAAAAATACATATTGGCCTAGACTGATGAAGAAATATATTTTTTTGGGGGATTTTTATTATAGCAAAAAGTTAAAAATATTGGTTGTTTTTTTTTTTTTCAAAAGTTCGCTCTTTTTTTTGTTTATAGCGCCAAAAATTTAAACCGTGACCAAATACCACCAAAAGAGAGCTCTATTTGTGGGAAAAAAGGACGTCAATTTTGTTTGGGTACAACATCACACATCAATTGTCAATTAAAGCAATGCAGTGCCGTATCGCAAAAAATGGCCTGGTCAGGAAGCGGTTAAATCCTTACGGGGCTCAAGTGGTTAAACCACCAAATCAGCTCACCATCATCAGTGCCCATCAATGCAGCCTCACCAGTTCCCATCAATGCAGCCTCATCAGTGCAGTCTGATCAGTGCAGCCTCACCAGTGAAGCCTAATCAGTGCCCATCAGTGCAGTCTGATCAGTGCCCAGCAGTGCAGTATGATCAGTGCCCAGCAGTGCAGTATGATCAGTGCCCAGCAGTGCAGTCTGATCAGTGCCCAGCAGTGCAGTCTGATCAGTGCCCAGCAGTGCAGTCTGATCAGTGCCCAGCAGTGCAGCCTCACCAGTGCAGCCTGATCAGTGCCCATCAGTGCCGCCTCACCATTGTAGCCTGATCAGTGCCCATCCATGCAGCCTCACCAGTGCAGACAGTGCCCATCAGTGCAGCCTCACCAGTGCAGAGGGTGCCCATCAGTGCAGCCTCACCTGTGCAGAGAGTGCCCATCAGTGCAGCCTCACCTGTGCAGAGAGTGCCCATCAGTGCAGCCTCACCAGTGCAGACAGTGCCCAGGCATCTGTGTAGCCTGATCAGTGCAGCCTGATCAGTGCCACCTCATCAGTGCCCATCAGTGCAGTCTGATCAGTGCCGCCTCACCAGTGCCCATCATCAGTGCAGTCTGATCAGTGCCGCCTCACCAGTGCCCATCATCAGTGCAGTCTGATCAGTGTCGCCTCACCCATGCAGACAGTGCCCATCATCAGTACAGCCTGATCAGTGCCCATGGGATGTGAGGGGTCAGCTGGGGGTGTGTCAGGGTCTGGGTATGTGTTACAGCTAGGTACTTTCCTTGCACGGGGGGGTGATGAATCTTAGTCATGTCTTCTCTGCCACTCCGGAGACTCTGTTGGAGAATCTGACGAGTTGGAGAATATGACAGAACACCTGGTCCCAGCCCAGAGCCGCTCAGGTCACGTGTGACGTGCTGGCTGCCTCTGAGACTCCTGGGAGGTGAGAGTTGTAGTTTGCTGCGCTGCTCAGTTCCTCCCACCGCCAGGAACTTCAGTGTGACCAGACTACACCTCCCAGAGTGCAGCGCAGCAGCAGCCAGCCAGTCGGCAGCCGCCTTCTAGTACTGTTTAACCCAGGCCTAGGGTTGCCACCTTTTCTTCAAGCCAAACGCGAACACTTTAGCGGCGGCATTTTTTGTCCTGGGGAGAGGGCTAGTGCTAGCAGGGGGGTGGGGGAGATAGAAATTTGCTGGGGGGCAGTGGCGGCCAGTGCTCAAATTTGTTTGGGGGCGTAAACAAACTGATTCTGAAAAAAAAAACACATCAATTGCAGCCTCACTGTGCCCCATCAAATGCAGCCACTGTGCTTCATCAAATGCAGCCACTGTGCCCATCATATGCAGCCACTGAGCCCATAAAATGCAGCCTCTGTGCCAATAAAATACAGCCACTGTTCCCCATCAAATGCAGCCACTGTGCCCCATCAAGTGCAGCCATTGTGGCCCATCAAATGCAGTCACTGTGCCCAGGCCCGGATTTACTCCCTTTGCCGCCCCAAGGCCGGGTCCTTCAATGCCGCCCCCCCACCATCACATAGGGGGGGGCGACGCGTGGGGGGGGGTAATCGATTTTTCGCAGACAATGACTGGTGTTAGTGCTTCAATCATTCCGGCACCATGGTTGTTATGGTGTCCAGGATGATTGAAATGCATTGTTTCTATCATTACATTGTAATATAAAATGAAATAGTTCAACTCACCATAAAGCAGAATGAGTGGGAGCTCTGAGCGTGTTACTTGCCGCAGTCGCTTGTCACCAGATGGGAATGTCACTTGCCACGCTGCCTGCCACCACATTGGAATGTCACTTGCCACGCTGCCTGCCACCAGATGGGAATGTCACTTGCACTCTCTGCCCCCGTCTCTCACTCTCTATCTGCCTCTGTCTCTCTCTGCCTCTCTCTCTTTGCCTCTCTCTCTGTCTCTGCCTCTCTCTCTCTCTCTCTTTGCCTCTGTGTGTCTCTCTCTCTTTGCCTCTGTCTCTCTCTCTCTCTTTGCCTCTCTCTCTCTCTCTGCCTCTGTCTCTCTCTTTGCCTCTGTCTCTCTCTCTCTCTCTTTGCCTCTGTCTCTCGCTCTCTCTTTGCCTCTGTCTCTCGCTCTCTCTTTGCCTCTGTCTCTCGCTCTCTCTTTGCCTCTGTCTCTCGCTCTCTCTTTGCCTCTGTCTCTCGCTCTCTCTTTGCCTCTGTCTCTCGCTCTCTCTTTGCCTCTGTCTCTCGCTCTCTCTTTGCCTCTGTCTCTCGCTCTCTCTTTGCCTCTGTCTCTCGCTCTCTCTGTGCCTCTGTCTCTCTCTCTCTGTGCCTCTGTCTCTCTCAGTGCCTGTCTCTCTCTCTCAGTGCCTCTGTGTCTCTCTCTCTCTCTCAGTGCCTCTGTCTCTCTCTCTCTCAGTGCCTCTGTCTCTCTACCTCACTCTCTCTCTCTCTCTCAGTGCCTCTGTCTCTCTGCCTCACTCTCTCTTTGCCTCTGCCGCTCTGTCTCTGCCTCCGTTTTTCTCCCCAGTCTGTGTTCCTCCTCACCTGCTTGTCCTGCATCATGGACATAGGCCTGGAGGATAGGAGGAGGCGGCCGCCATGTTTGTTTAGTGCCCCGGGCACTGTGATTGGGCGTATGGAGGTCATGTGCAGAGGGGGGAGTTCAAGATCACGGACAGGCCAGCCCCACGCCGCACATGACCCCCATGGCCCAATCACAGGGCGCCGGACTTTGAAAAATGGCGGCCGGAGCTTCAGGCGGCCGGGGACACAGTAAATGAATTTTAGGAGGACTTGTCTCCTCCGCGGCGCTGCCCTTTCACACAGTGCCGCCCCGAGGCCTGGCCTTGTTGGCCTTGTGGGAAATCCGGCCCTGACTGTGCCCCATAAAATGCAGCCACTGTGCCCATCATATGCAGCCTCTGTGACAATCAAGCAGCCTCTGTGCCCATCATATACAGCCTATGTGCCCATCATATACAGCCTCTGTGCCAATCAAACAGCCTCTGTGCCCACATGTGCTGAAGGCACTTGGGGGGTCAGATATGTGCTGGGGGGCACTTTGTGAGAGAAAAGAGCCAGTGCAAGAGGGATCGGTAAGGGGGTAGGATATGTGCTGGAGGGGTGTTTTGGGAAGGAAGAGAGGGGTTGCCAGATTTCAAATCTAATCCACACTTCTAGCATTGCCTTCCCCCTCCCAGCACATATCCTCCTAACCCCTCGATCACTCATATGACATCTACCTTGTCCTTTCCAGACACTGTCTCCCCCTCCCTCCTCCATTTACAGAGCATAATAAAAACTTAGTGCAGACCTGAGATCAGAGCGTCCCTGCTCCCCCCTCCTCTTCCTCCTCCTCGTGTGTGTGTGTGTGTGTGTGTACAGAACGGACGGAGAAGGAGGGGAGGAGCTTTGATACACTGACTCTCTGCTCTGCTCAACCAAGCTACTGTCAGGCAGAGGGGAGACTCGTCACTGCAAAAAAAAAAGTAAAATTAACAGACAGCGCTGCGGCCGTTTTAATGATAAGGTAGGCGGCCTGGGGGTAAATTTCCATCCTGCCCCCCGGCCCAGCCCGCCCCTGGGTATGTGAACTGTCATTCATATCACATGGGACTACACTTCCTCTTATACATTTTCTATTTAATATGGAGAAGAAAGTATTAAATTCTCTATTACCATTAAGTGTAAAAAAAACCCATCAAAACATCCTCAAGGTGTAGTTTGCATTGCATTATAAAGCAATGTACCAACTAATGAATCGAATAAACCTTGATAAAATTCTAACTCAAGTTTCTTTGAATAAAAAAAAACAAAAAACAATCAATTATGCCAGGCAGAACATCATTATCAACTGGAAAAACTAGTACCGTATTTATCGGCGTATAACACGCACCGGCGTATAACACGCACCCCAAGTTTAGGAGGGAATTTTAAGGAAAAAAACTTTTAGGAGGGAAATTCAAGGAAAAAAAACTTACATTTAAATGCAGCATGCAGCCTTGCCCAGTGTCCATCTGCAGCCTTGCCCAGTGTCCATCTGTCCATCTGCAGCCGTGCCCAGTGTCCATCTGTCCATCTGCAGCCGTGCCCAGTGTCCATCTGTCCATCTGCAGCCGTGCCCAGTGTCCATCTGTCCATCTGCAGCCTTGCCCAGTGTCCATCTGCAGCCGTGCCCAGTGTCCATCTGTAGCCTTGCCCAGTGTCCATCTGTCCATCTGCAGCCGTGCCCAGTGTCCATCTGTCCATCTGCAGCCGTGCCCAGTGTTCATCTGTCCATCTGCAGCCGTGCCCAGTGCCTTTGCGATCGTGTCAGTCCCGGCGGTTTTTAAAATTTGGCGCAGATTTCTGTGGAGAGGAGCGAGCGGGGCCGAATGTACTTCGGCTGGACTCGGCTCCTCTCGCAGTTCCGCCCATCTCCACTGACTGCGCCGCTGACGGAGAAAGCCGAGTGTACTTCGCCTAGACTCGTGTCTGCTCACAGTCACAGGCAGGACTGCGAGAGGAGCCGAGACTAGGCGAAGTACACTCGGCTTTCTCCGTCAGCGGCGCAGTCAGAGATGGGCGGGACTGCGAGAGGAGCCGAGTAAAGCCGATTGTACTTCGGCTTCGGCTCCGCTCGCTCCTCTCGCTCGTTTTCAGCAGGGGAATTCGACAGAGTATCGGCGTATAACACGCACCCACGATTTTCCCCTGATTTTAAGGGGAAAAAAGTGCGTGTTATACGCCGATAAATACGGTAAATGAAATAGAAGGCACTTGATGATATTAATTATGTAAACATGGCAAACATGAGTTGTAAATGTAAAAAAAAAAAAAATGGTAGAAATTGTAAAAAGTTCCAGGGGAGAAACACTTGAAAATCTGATTTTACCATAAATAGGTCTCCTCATAGGTGTGCGCAGCCTGTTGCATTAGGGTGTGCACCTGAAAGCTCAAAAACACGGTACCGATCTCTCACTGTGTTCATTCAGAAAGGGAAGGGGCCGGTAAATGACATTACCCCTTTCCCCCTCATCCTGAAATATCATCTATGTGTGCCCACTGCAGTAGCCAATGGGAGAGGAGGGCCAGCCTTGCTGTGGGAGGGGGCACCGGGCAGCAGGGGAAATCTGCACTGCAGGGAGTGATTAGGGTGTGCCTGGGCACACCTGGCACACCCTGTGCGCACGCCTATGGGTCTCCTTAGAGTCAATGTGGATTACCTTGTTCAGCAAACAGTGAGCACTGTAATCCTATCAAGCTGCAAAATGCATTCAGTTTTCTATTTGAAAATGACTCCTCAGTAGTCAATAAATGATAACTATCTTAGTCACCCACTTGTTTTTGGAAACCTCAGGAATCACATTCAATAATCTGCACCGACTAACTGGGGCCCCCCAGAACAACACCATTTATAGTCTGGCTTAATCCTAACAGTAGTATCAACTAATCCTTATTTTAGTTCTTTGTATATTGCTATGAAAACTTCAGCACTGTTGTGATTCTGTTCATTTTCCACTACAGACTTCCTTAAAATTTTATGAGTTGCATGAGATTGAACCCATCTGCAAGTACTCAAAATGTTG
This sequence comes from Rana muscosa, assembly GCA_029206835.1. NCBI lineage: Eukaryota > Metazoa > Chordata > Amphibia > Anura > Ranidae > Rana > Rana muscosa. The sequence goes on from CM055116.1 coordinate 295,845,358, forward strand.
TTAGTTTATCACTTTAAGGGCCCATTTTTACCCAGGTGGTCCATTGCAGTGTGTATATCACACACATTAACGCACCTTATTTGAATGTTAACTTGTGTTTTGTTACAAAGTCCTATTCATTTGAATGGGCTGCCAATAGCACGATAGATCATAACTTGGACCTGCTGTCTTTTTGCTATTGGACCACAACACAAGTGCGTTACTATCAGTGGCGGCCGGTCCATAAGGGGTGCAGGCGCACCGCCAGTGGCGGAATTTTCAGGGTCGCAAGAGTCGCAGTTCCGACTGGGCCCTGTAATTCCGCCAAGTCCCAGGGGCCCGCCACCCGTCCGTGAGAGGAGCCCGACCGCCGCCCGCCTGGGACCGGATGGTACCTTGGTCCCAGGTGGCACTTTCCGGGGGGCGGCAAATCAATGTTCAAACTGCTGCGCTGTGTGTTTGAACCAAGCTCAGCAATAGGCAGCGGCGGGTGTCCTGTGATTGGCCGAGCAGGTCATGTGGGCAGGACGGACGGCGGACATGAGGCTTGTGATACGCCTGGAGGAGCGGAGAGGCTGGACTGTGGGTAATCTCGCCAGCCCTGCATGCTCCCGGAGTCCTAACTAGCGCTGTGTGTCACAGGAGACCTGAGGTCTGTCTCTCTCATCTCCCTGTCAGCCGCCCGCGGCCCCCCTCCTCCTCTCTATCAGCCGCCCCCCTCCTGAGGTCTGTCTCTCTCATCTCCCTGTCAGCCGCCAGCGGCCCCCCTCCTCCTCCTCTCTATCAGCCGCCCCCCCTCCTGAGGCCTGTCTCTCTCATCTCCCTGTCAGCCACCTGCGGCCCCCCTCCTCCTCTCTATCAGCCGCCCCTCCTCCTCTCTATCAGCCGCCCCTCCTCCTCTCTATCAGCTGCCCCCCACTCCTCTCTATCGGCTGCCCCCCTCCTCTCTATCAGATGCCCCCCATCCTCTCTATCAGCTGCCCCCCCTCCTCTCTATCAGCTGCCCCCCCTCCTCTCTATCAGCTGCCCCCCCTCCTCTCTATCAGCCGCCCCTCCTCCTCTCTATCAGCTGCCCCCCTCCTCTCTATCATCTGCCCCCCTCCTCTCTATCAGCCGCCCCCCCCCTCCTCTCTATCAGTCACCCCATCCACCTCTTTATCAGCCGCCCCCCCTCCTCTCTATCAGCCGCCCCCCTCCTCTCTATCAGCTGCCTCCCCTCCTCTCTATCAGCCGCCCCCTCCTCTCTATCAGCCGCCCCCCTCCTCTCTATCAGCCGCCCCCCCTCCTCTCTATCACCCGCCCCCCCTCCTCTCTATCACCCGCCCCCCTCTCTGTCAGCCGCCCCCCTCCAGAGGTCCGTCTCTCTCATCTGCCCTGTCAGCCGCCTGCAGCCCCCCCTCCTCTCTATCAGCCGCCCCCCTCCTCTCTATCACCTGCCCCCCTCTCTATCAGCCGCCCCCCCTCCTCTCTATCAGCCACCCCCCCTCTTCCTCTCTATTAGCCGCCACCCCCCTCTTCCTCTGTCAGACCCCCCTCTTTCTCTTTCAGACCCCCCTCCTCCTCTCTGTCAGACCCCCCTCCTCCTCTCTGTCAGACTCCCCTTCTCCTCTCTGTCAGACCCCCCTCCTCTCTGTCAGACCCCCTCCTCTCTGTCAGACGTGTGGCAGGTGACGTCGTGGCAAGTGACAATCTGCAATGTGTGGCAAGTGACAATCTGCAATGTGTGGCATCGTGGCAAGTGACCATCCGCAACAAGTGACAATCTGCATATGGTGGCAGGTGACGCGGAAAGTGACACACTTAGGGCTCCCACTGATTCTGCATTATGGTGAGTTGAACTATTTTATTTTATATAACAATGTAATAATAGAAATAATGCACTTCAATAATTTTTTTTGCGAATCGGCACTGCATCTATTTAACTGACGATTGTGCGGTCGTGTGACGTTGTACCTAAACAAATAGAGCTTTCTTTTGGTGGTATTTGATCACTTCTGCGGTTTTTATTTTTTGTGCTATAAACAAAAATAGCGACAACTTTGAAAATTCTTTTTTATTTAACTTTTTGCTATAATAAACATATGGCATTTTATTATTATATTTTTTTTACTATAAATGGCGGTGATCTGTGATTTTTAGCAAAACTGTGACATTGCGGTGGACAGATCGGACACTTTTGACACTTTTTTGGGACCAGTGACATTTATACAGCGATCTGTGCTATAAAAATGCACTGATTACTGTGTAAATGTCACTGTCAGGAAAGGGATTAAATGTGTTCCCTGGGGGATGGGACTGACTGGAGGAGGAGAGAGATCTCTGTTCCTAATCACTAGGAACAGCAGATCTGTCTACATTGACAGATCCCCGTTCTGGCTCTGTGGAGCGATCGCGGGTTGCCAGCTGACATCGCGGTCAACTGCCACGCACAGGTCCTTTTATACTTCTATATACATGTATAGAGCCATGACAGGTCCTCTTTATACTCCTACATACTTGTATAGTGCCATGACAGGTCCTCTTTATACTCCTACATACATGTATAGTGCCATGACAGGTCCTCTTTATACTCCTACATACATGTATAGAGCCATGTCAGGTCCTCTATATACTGCTATATACATGTATAGTGCCATGACAGGTCCTCTTATACTCCTACATACATGTATAGAGCCATGACAGGTCCTCTATATACTCCTACATACATGTATAGTACCATGACAGGTCCTCTTTATACTCCTATGCATGTATAGAGCCATGACAGGTCCTCTTTATACTCCTACATACATGTATAGAGCCATGACAGGTCCTCTATATACTCCTATATACATGTATAGAGCCATGACAGGTCCTCTTTATACTCCTACTGTACATACATGTATAGAGCCATGACAGGTCCTCTTTATACTCCTACATACATGTATAGTGCCATGAACGGTCCTTTTATACTCCTACATACATGTATAGAGCCATGACAGGTCCACGTTAGTTATCATGATATAAAATAATGAATATGGGGGCATTTTGGTGGGCGTGATTTTTTTTGGGGGGGGCAGCATTTCATTTTTGGTACCAGGCAGCAAAATGTCTTGAGCCGGCACTGGCCGCCCGTGTGAATAGCCCGCCGCCCACCTGATTTTCACCGGTGCGGTGCGCACTGTTCGTTCGGGAAGACAGAGGAATGCAGAGCACTGGCTGGCTGGCTGAGGCACAGAGCGAGGCAACACTCACTGACTAAGACTGTGGACGGTCTGCCCCTGCCTATCCAGAAACAGCGATGTAGGGAGGCGGGGCAGACTCTGAAAAATTAAGTCAGCAGACCAGTTTCACCAAATGAGAGAAGGGGGAGGAGCTTTCCCCTCTGCGTGGAGTTCCTACTCGGCGTCTACCCAGGCACGCATGAGGCAAGGCATCCTGGCGGGAGAACTGAAGGCCTGGCACAGTGAAAGTGACTCAGTCAGACCCTGCCTGACCCACAGAACAGATCGGAAGCCCCGGAATCGATTGACGGTAAGTCAATCAAGAAGTGACAGAGCTCAGCTTAGCAATCAATGCCATTGCCAACCTCCGTCCACCACCTGTGTGCCTCTTACTGATCCCATCCCCCACGGCCCCACCACTGATCTAATTTCATCATCCCTATCCCCCTCATTAATTCTACAACAGAGGTGATGGGGGGATAGGGATGAGATCAGTGGTGGTGGGAGAGGATGGCACCACCGCTGCCACCTCCCTCAAGTACCACCGCTGGTACTTGAGAGGGGTGGTAGCGGTGATATTTGAGGGGGGGGTGGCAGCAGTGGTACTTAAAGGGGGGTGGTAGCAGTGGTACTTGAGGGTGGTGGCAGTGGTGGTGCCATCCTCTCCCACCACCACCTGTGCCTCCTTACTGATCCCTATCCCCCCCCCCCCCCACCACAAATTTCATCCCTATCCCCCCATTACTTCTACAACAGAGGTGATGGGGGGGGGATAGGGATGAGATCAGTGGTGGGGGATGGGATCAGTAAGAGGCACAGGTGGTGGTGGGAGAGGATGGCACCACCACTGCCACCGCAGCCACCCCCCCTCAAGTACAACCGCTACCACACCCCCCCTCAACACTAGCACTTCCACTGATCCCATCCCTCCTCCCCACCAATACTGTTACTGATCCCATTCCCCAGGTCAGATTTAATTGATCCTATGATTGCTTCATAGGATCCGCAACCAATGTATTGCTTCATTTATGTGAAATCCCTGGTGATATGGCCAGTCCCTCTGCTTTCCTATTAAAAACTTACCACACTAGGCAGGAGCGCACAGCATGGTCAGTACTCTAGTTAGGCTGGTGACTCCGTGTGCTCTCCTCCAATGATAAATAAATGTTTTAATTTGTTGTACAGTGTAAAAAAAAAAAGTATCAAAATCATGCTTTTCGGGGGGGGGGGGGGGGGGCCTTCATGATTTCTTGCACCGGGGCCCTGAAGTTTCTAGTTACGCCTCTGCGCACCGCCCCCCCCTCTAAAGTTCCCAAAGTTAGTTTACATTTGCAAATAAGAAAGCTAATCATAGAACGATTTATATTTAAATAACTGATAATATAACTAACATTTTTAACATCTTAAAGTTAAGAAATGTTAGTAATATTGTCATTTATTTAAAAATCAATCGTTCTATGTATGTGTGCTGTGCGGGTGCGAAAGACTAATGGGTTTCTATTAGGTCTGTCATTTTTTTACAAGGATGTGATTAGGGCCTCAGGCTCTAATTGGCTTGTTTTAGGTTGTCCACTTTTGATTTTAGCGAATCAATTTTCACCATGGCGTCACGTTGAGTTTCAGGCTTCTGATCTCGGCCAATCAGGAGGCTGGGGATTTGGAACCCGAAAGAAGACGTGACTGCTGGAGGGCTCTGTTTGTAAGTAAGTCTCACGCTACCCCAACATTTTTTAGCACCAGCCACCACTGGTTACTATGCATTTTGGAGCGCTGCAACAAGGTTGTGTGCTAAAGATGCTATTGTCAATGAATGGCATCGCAATGCACCATTGCAGTGCATAGTGTGTGTAGCGGGTATGTGCTTTTCTGTTTGAATCTGGTGGGGAAACTGTGATGTATGGTTCCCTGGGGCCCACCGGGTAGCGCTGTCGCTTTGGGACCCGGGGTTGAGCCATCGTTGCAGTGTCGTACCTCTTTTGGCCTCTCTCGGCGGGTGTATGGTGGGGCGGGGAACCCGCCGTGCTTGCTGGGAGAGGGTATAAAGGGGGCGGCCATTTTTGGTGGCGGGAGTCGAGTCCCAGACACCTTCAGCCTGAGGGCGGTGGTTCGTGTCGGGAGTCTAGGCGGCCTAGGCCTAGAGGACGCTCGGAGGTCGTGTTCCATCCCAGGCACCTTTAGCCTGGGGTGAGGTACTAGGATAGAGGTCTGGGACTGAGTGTCCCGGACTAAGGCTTCGCGAGAGATGGACTTCCCAGGGGACCCTGGGAGTGGGTACCCGAATCCAGTGGCGTAAGGGACCGGAGGGGGGTACTTACCTGAAGACCTGGTGCAGCAAATTGTCAGTGACAGGTGAGCCTCTGGAGACCGCCTGGAGGGATGTTTTCCTCCATTGGGAGCAGGAATCTACTTCTGGGAAGGAAGTAGAGAGAGTTCATTGTGCCTGGGCCTACTCGCATCCACACCCCTTGTCTGTTCTGTTCTTTGAGAAGAGTCCAACTGATTGTGTTCACTTTTGCATTGAGAAGAATAAAGGAGTGTTGGACTTTATTGGTGTGGGGCTCATTTACTGGCAGACACTGTTCAAAGAAACCAGGAGGAGGTTCCAGATGCAGAATACCGACCCGAAGGTAAAAGAGGATTGTCTCCCACTACACACACATCTGCAGTGGAAACATTGGCGTGGTGACCCCGCACTCTCTCCTCCAAGGTACCCCTAGACAAGAGCCAGAGAGACAGAAGAACTGATACGAGAGGGTGAGAGTGGAGGATGCTACACGTGGGGGCTCGGGTCCGGTATGGTGTTCGTGCTATTACGGAGTTTGGACGTGTCTGCCCGGAGGAGTTCCGAGTAGGTCGGCCATATCATTGGCCAAAGTGCATCCCTCCTCGAAGTCGTGGACATAACCCAGTGAAGGGAAAGGCCCGCGCAGAAGAGCGAGAAGAGGGGGAAGCTCAGCCGTGTGAGGGACTACACGTGGGGGCTTCTATTTGCACTGCGCCATCAGGCACACCCTCCTTGCTTAGTTCGTGGGCGTGACTCAGGAAAGAAGAAAAGCCCGCGAACTACAGTGCAGAGGGGAGGAGTCCAAGACGTGTGAAGGACTACACGTGGGGGCTTCTATTTGCACTGCGCCATCAGGCACACCCTCCCTGCTTAGTTCGTGGGCGTGACTCAGGAAAGAAGAAAAGCCTGCGAACTACAGTGCAGAGGGGAGGAGTCCAAGACGTGTGAAGGACTACACGTGGGGACTTTGGCGCAAAAACTTGCAGTGCGCCATGGACCAGCAGCAAGTCACCATGTTCGGACATACAGCGTGGGTTCTACTTCACCCTTCTACCACGTCTTTGACTGCTGCTGCTCCGGTGACCAATACGGGGATCCGGCTAAAGCACCAGGGATGATTCGCCCTGTATTCATGCATAGACTTTGAGGCCCTGGGTGTGATTTGTCCCGGCTGCTCGGGACTGGTGTGTCATCTGAAGCCGAGAACCATCTACCCCAGCTTACCACAGGCAGCACCACTCAAGTTGGAGGAATCGCCGCTTTGACAGCCATCCCTGTGCGCACTGCAGCGACCGCGGAGGAGGTCGTGAGTACTCAGATACGGGAGAAATCCGAGGATGCTGACTCGGTCACCACTGTCTCTCAGCGTCCACCGCCCAAGAGAAAGCCTGGCATGGTAGCCCCGTCCAGCGGTTGCGATGGACAATCTCGCCTGCCTACGCCCGGCCCGGATGGATCTGGTGAGAAGAGTTCCGGACGTCCCGCCTCAAGAAAAGGCAGAGGTAAGCCAGGCGGAGGGACTTTGTTTGGGCGGAGGGGTCGAGGATTCACAGCCCTGTGTGTCCGTGGGGGGTGGTAGTCCCGTTTCCACTACTGGCTACAAACCCGCGGAGTAGTGTGACACCTCCGACCTGGAGTCGCTCTCTGATATGGGAGACAATGTCGCCATTGACGAACTGTTTGCTCAAAAGGGCTGGGACAAAGTGCCTCTCGCCTCGTCCCGCAGAACCAGGGATCCACCCATGTCTAGAGGGGATAGTACACCCCGGGTTGAGGCACCAGCGCCAGCGCCTGAGGAGGGGTCCCGTCCCCAGCCTACTCTTACATCCCCGGTGCCACCTGTTGCCAGTTCCGGGGAGAAGAGACTATTGTTGCGGGCACCTATGCCCATAACGGAGGTGATCAGAGCACCTCGTCACCCAGATGCCATAGTCTTGCCAGGTGAAGGGGACAAAGCCACCATGCCTCCACTGGCGAGACTACAACGCCTGTTTTGTCAAAAGGTTGCTGCTGAATATGGGTGGGAGTACCCATACCTGTCCAAAGAGTTACTATATGAGGTAGAAGTTTGCCGGGAGCGGTGGTACAATAACTTTGTGTGGACCCACATTCAAGTCCCACACGCCCGCAGGTACCTCGCATGCTCCCCCAAAGCATCTCAGTGCTTTAAAGATTGCAAGGCAGAGTGGATGTTGGGGCGGCATATCCATGCGGATAAGGTGCTGATTCGACGGAAGGAAGGGGAAGATGTTGAATACCAAATAGAGACTCTGGATCAGCATCTGAAACCCCTTGTCCTGCCGCACCCTCGTTTCTATCTATAGGAAAAGAGAGACTCCGGTTTGTTCTTTACACTGCTGAACTTTCCTGAGTTCGTTGTTCTTGTTACTTAAAGGAGTTGAAGGACTGTTCCTGTTTGTTCTTCAATTTTCCAGCAAGCAATCATGGACTCCGGGGTAGATAGGGCCCAAAGAAGAAGGAAAGTTTCACAAGTTCAGTTACCGTGACGCTGTCACCAGGTGGCAGTGTCGTGCATCGGCATTCACTGTTCACACACACACACTTTTTGAAGGAAGGGATTTCTCTGCGGAGAAGTCTTTTCATTCTCACACGAACATATGTGTCAGGGATTTGTGTGTTTAACTTTTCTTTTCCCCTCTGCAGGAGAGCATCCCATCAAGACCACTGAGATTGGGGTGGGTCTCAGCCAGGATGGGTGGGGAGAGATGTTATGTGAAGATGTGATTTCAATGTTGTTGTTATGTGTTGTTGTTTCCCTTTCCCTCCCTTTTCATGTGAGGCTCAGGCACAACTGCTCTAGCTAGTTTTAGTTTCTAAAGTTTTTGGATTTTTTCACAATTTTCAGTCGGTTTCTGGATTGGACTACGTCAGCCCTTGAGGGCATGGTTTATTCCAGACACTGGGGACCAGTGTCAAACCACCAGGGGGAGAGTGTAGCGGATATGTGCTTTTCTGTTTGAATCTGGTAGGGAAACTGTGATGTATGGTTCCCTGATGCTTTGGGCCTGGGGTTGAGCCATCGTTGCAGTGTCGTACCTCTTTTGGCCTCTCTGGGCGGGTGTATGGTGGGGCGGGGAACCCGCCGTGCTTGCTGGGAGAGGGTATAAAGGGGGCGGCCATTTTTGGTGGCGAGAGTCGAGTCCCAGGCAACTTCAGCCTGAGGGCAGTGGTTCGTGTCGGAAGTCTAGGCGGCCTAGGCCTAGAGGATGCTCGGAGGTCGTGTTCCATCCTAGGCACCTTTAGCCTGGGGTGAGGTACTAGGATGGAGGTCTGGGACTGAGTGTCCCGGACTAAGGCTCTGCGAGGGATGGACTTCCCAGGGGACCCCGGGAGTGGGTACCCTAATCTAGTGGCGTAAGGGACCGGAGGGGGGTACTTACCTGAAGACCTGGTGCAGCAAATTGCCAGTGACGGGTGAGCCTCTGGAGACCGCCTGGAGGGATGTTTTCCTCGATTGGGAGCAGGAATCTACTTCTGGGAAGGAAGTAGAGAGAGTTCATTGTGCCTGGGCCTACTCGCATCCACACCCCTTGTCTGTTCTGTTCTTTGAGAAGAGTCCAACTGATTGTGTTCACTTTTGCATTGAGAAGAATAAAGGAGTGTTGGACTTTATTGGTGTGGGGCTCATTTACTGGCAGACACTGTTCAAAGAAACCAGGAGGAGGTTCCAGATGCAGAACACCAACCCGAAGGTAAAAGAGGATTGTCTCCCACTACACACACATCTGCAGTGGAAACATTGGCGTGGTGACCCCACACTCTCTCCTCCAAGGTACCCCTAGACAAGAGCCAGAGAGACAGAAGAACTGATACGAGAGGGTGAGAGTGGAGGACGCTACATGTGAATTACCTCAAAACAGCAGTTTGAACATGCCATAAGGCTGAGAACTTGTTTACCTGGTATGTCTTTTTTTTTAAGAGCAGTGTTCCTCAAACCAGCCCTAAAGGACCACTAAACATCATCTTCAGGTCAATCACAGGTGAATTGGTTCAATTTAACCTATGATTAAAGCAAAATTCAAGGCACAGGGTGGCCACAGCAGCATTTGCCTAAGGCACAGCCTATTTACACATTATGGCACACTTAAGCCTAGTACACACGACCGAGAATCTCGTCAGGAAAAAAACGTTGTTTTTCCCTGACAAGATTCTTGACAAAAAACTTGTCCCGGCCGAGTGTACATACACTCGATTCAAAAGAACCGCCGTTCTTTTGAATGGAACGAACGTGGTGACGTCATCGACTACGACGAGCGTGCGCTCGTCACATTCGATGCGTCGCCACAATCTTGCTACACCCTACCTATGCCTAGGAAGCTACCACGCATGCGTCAAAGTCATTTCGAGCATGCGCGGGTTTCCACGGCAACAGGTAAGCGTACACACTCTCGGGTTTCTCGTCGGGAATCCCGACGAGAAAATAGAGAGCAGGTTCTCTATTTTTCTTGTCGAGATTCTGGCCAGTTTTCTTGACGAGAAACCTGAAAGCCTCGTACAAACGCATGGTGTACTCGGAAAGAAAGCTCTGCCAGCAATTTTCTTGCTGGTTCTTGCCGAGAAAACCGGTCGTGTGTACGAGGATTTACAGTGTCCTTTGGGTTTGCTCACCTCCAGCAATGTGAGGTTTGAACTTTGCTACAGCAGTCATTTTTTTCTTCTCTTCTTCCAGATCTGACACCTTCAGCCTCTCAGTGGATGACCACTTAAAGCGGAGTTGCACCCAAAAATGGAACTTCCGCTTTTCGGAACCCTCCCCCCCTCCGGTGTCACATTTGGCATCTTTCAGGGGGAGGGGGGGGGGTTCAGATACAGGTATTTGCACCCACTTCCGGGAATAGACTCATTCGGGAGTCACGCCCCTTCCCGCACACCCCCCCCCCCCCTGCTGTCTCCTGGGAAATACACTGTTCCCAGGAGAGAGCAGGGACCAGTGACGGCGCATCACGCTACTCGCGCATGTGCAGTGGGGAATCGGGCAGTGAAGCCGCAACGCTTCACTTTCCGATTCCCTCACAGAGGATGGCGGCGGGTGCAGCCGAGGGACGTGTGGTTGCTCGACCTCGGCTGCCGACATCGCGGGCGCACTGGACAGGTAAGTTTCCATATTTTAAAAGTCAGCACCTGCAGTATTTGTAGCTGCTGGCTTTAAAAAAAAAATTAGGCGGGACCTCCGCTTTAAGGTGCAACACCCATGAATGCGCACTTGATTTACATTGTCCAAGTGCAGTGCTCAAGAAATGGACTAAGAATTAGGGATGAGCTTCGAGTTCGAGTCAAACTCATGTTCGACTCGAACATTGCCCGTTCGCCGAACAGCGAACAAATTGGGGTGTTCGCGGCAAATTCGAAAAGTCTATGGGAGAAATCTAAAGTGCTAATTATAAAGGCTTATATGCAAGTTATTGTCCTAAAAAGTGTTTGGGGACCCTGGTCCTGCCCCAGGGGACATGTATCAATGCAAAAAAAAGTTTTTTTTTTCGGGAGCAGTGATTTTAATAATGCTTAAAGTGAAACAATAAAAGTGAAATATTCCTTTAAATTTCGTACCTAGGGGGTGTGTATAATATGCATGTAAAGTCGCACATGTTTCCCGTGCTTAGAACTATCCCTGCACAAAGTGTCATTTCTGAAGGAAAAAAAGTCATTTAAAACTCACTCGCGGCTATTAATGAATTGTCGGCTCCCGGCGATACATAGAAAAGTCATTGATAAAAAAAAAAAAGTGTGGGGGTCCCCCCAAATTCAATTACCAGGCCCTTCAGGTCTGGTATAGATATTAAGGGGAACCCAGCCGCAAATTTTTTTTAAAAATGCGTGTGGTTCCCCCCAAATATCCATACCAGGCCCTTCAGATCTGACATGGATTTTAAGGGGAACTCTACCCCAAATAAAAAAAAAATGGCGTGGAGTCCCCCCAAAAATCCATACCAGACCCTTATCCGAGCACACAACCCTTGCCCGGTGGTTGTGGGGGTCTGCGGGCAGGGGGCTTATCGGGCTTAACAAAGGGGACCCCCAGATCCCGCCCCCCCTTTGTGAATTGGTAAGGGGTACATTGTACCCCTACCATTTCACGAAGAAAGTGTAAAAAGTGTAAAAAAAAATTAAAAACACACACCGACACCTTGGAAAAGTCCTTTATTAAAAAAAAAAAAAAAACATTCCAGCAATGAAATCCAGATGTCCAGCGCTGTCCGTCATTGGCTGAGCCTGAGCGGACCTGATGGGGAACTTCCTCCGCAGTCTATTAAATGTATAGACCCGCCCCTTCTAAAGTTCCCCATCAGGTCCTCTCAGCCAATGACTAGGTGTAAGGCTGAGGACCTGATGCGGAATATGAGAAGGGGCGGGTCTATTCATGAATTACACAGTGAAGGAGATTCCCCATCAGGTCCGCCCCCTCGGTATGTCAGACCCCGCCTACGTCATTGGCCTGAGCGGACCTGATGGGGAACTTCCTTCACTGTGTACCCCTTACCAATTCACATAGGGGGGGCCGGGATCTGGGGGTCCCCTTTGTTAAAGGGGTCTTCCAGATTCCGATAATCCCCCTGCCCGCAGACCCCCACAACCACCGGGCAAGGGTTGTGGGGATGAGGCCCTTGTCCCCATCAACATGGGGACATCCTCCCCATGTTGAGGGCATGTGGCCTGGTACGGTTCAGGAGGGGGGTGGCACTCTCTCGTCCCCCCCTCTTTCCTGCGGCCTGCCAGGTTGCGTGCTCGGATAAGGGTCTGGTATGGATTTTTGGGGGGACTCCGCGCCATTTTTTTTTTAATTTGGGGTGGAGTTCCCCTTAAAATCCATGCCAGATCTGAAGGGCCTGGTATGGATATTTGGGGGGAACCGCACACATTTTTTTTTTAAATTTGCGGCAGGGTTCCCCTTAATATCTATACCAGACCTGAAGGGCCTGGTAATTGAATTTGGGGGGACCCCCACACTTTTTTTTTTTTCTTTTATCAATGACTTTTCTATGTATCGCCGGGAGCCGACAATTCATTAATAGCCGCGAGTGAGTTTTAAATGACTTTTTTTCCTTCAAAAATTACATTTTGTGCAGGGACAGTTCTAAGCACGGGAAACATGCGCGACTTTACATGCATATTATACACACCCCCCAGGTACGAAATTTAAAGGAAAATTTCACTTTTATTTTTTCATTTTAAGCATTATTAAAATCACTGCTCCCGTAAAAACGTCATTTAAAAAAAAAAAAATTGCATTGATACATGTCCCCTGGGGCAGGACCCGGGTCCCCAAACACTTTTTAGGACAATAACTTGCATATAAGCCTTTATAATTAGCACTTTAGATTTTGAACGTTCGAGTCCATTGTATTTAATAGGGTTCTAAAGTTCACACGAACATTCTGTCTGTTCGCAGGTTCTGGTGCGAACCGAACAGGGGGGTGTTCGGCTCATCCCTGCTAAGAATGTACACTGTTCTGTGCATGTGTTGTAGTCAGTGTACAATTAACAATAATGCACACAGGTAAAATAGTTGCGGCTAAAAGATGCTCGGTTGTTATACCGGAGGAGCGGGAGGGGACATCTCCCCCTCCCGCCTCCTCCCGCCGCTCTGACCGGGCCTCCCGTCCCACCGGGAGACCCGATCCGCGATCCGTCGCTTCCGGCACCTTGTGAGAGACTGGAATGAAGCCGTAAATGGCTTTTTGCCAGTCTCCTGAATGTAAACACGGAAGCAACGTCACAACGTCACTTCCGGTTTACTCGGCTGCCAATGGCGCCGGATTTTAAAAAATGGGATGTTTACATTCCTTGTGACAGCAATAAAAATGATCAATTTTTTTTATTTTTTTTAAGCACAAGTTTATATTATAAAAACAAATAAAATAAATAAGAAAAAAAAATTTAAAGCGCCCCCGTCCCCGCGAGCTCGCGTCGCAAAGAAAACGCATACGGAAGTCGAGCCCGCATATATAAACTGTGTTCAAATCACACATGTGAGGTATCGCTGCGATCGTCAGAGCGAGAGCAATAATTCTAGCCTTAGACCTCCTCTTTACCTCTAACATGGTAACCGTAAAAAAAATTAAAGCGTCACCTATGGAGATTTTTAGGTACCGTAATTTGTCGCCATTCCACGAGTGCGTGCAATTATAAAGCATTACATGTTTGGTATCTATTTACTCGGCTTAACATCATCTTTCACATTATGCAAAAAAATTGGGTTAACTTTACTTTTAATTTTTTTTTTTATTCATGAAAGTAAATTTTTCCTAAAAACTTGAGTTTAAAACACTGCGTTTAAAACACTGCTGCACAAATACCGTGTGACTTTGCAACAATCGCCATTTTATTCTCTAGATTTTCTGCCAAAAATATATATATAATGTTTGGGGGTTCTAAGTAATTTTCTAGCAAAAAGTACCGATTTTAACTTGTAAACATCAAATGTCAGAAATAGGCTTAGTCATGAAAGGGCTATACATGGTACAGATGCGCCACTTTACAGGCAGACTAAGGGGACCCCGGGCACTATATTTAAGGGAATTTTTCATTGTTTCACTTGAAACATCATTTAAATCACTGCTCCTGTAAAAAACTTTTTTTTTTAAATAAAAAAATTTGCATTGATACATGTTCCCAAGGGTAGTACCCAGGCCCCCATACCATTTTTTATGGCTATAACTTGTATATTAGCCTTCAAAATGGGGACTTTTGATTTTTCATGTTCAGGTCCCATAGACTTTAACAGAGTTTTCGGCTCGGGGCTGAAATTTTTCTCCAAACAGGGGGGGGGGGGGGGTGTTCGGCCCATCACTACCCTGTGGAAGCTGGAAATTATTGTAGGGGCCACAGCCACCACAGTGACCTTCACTAGATTCCATGCACTGTGACCAGCAGCTGCTCTGTTGCATTGTGGATGCAGTTGCTTGCTTGGCATGGGCACCATCCAGAGAACATTTTGCTTTATCTTACTGAATGCAATAAGTTCTTTGATTGGACAAAGTTGAGAGCTGGGGTGGTGACGTCATGATCTCTAGCTCATCTAATCAGAAAACATTTTGCACACAATGCAAAGTGTTCTCCCAATGGCATACATGCCAAGTAGGCAATCTCCTGTGTTCTGTAATCACCAAAGCAGCAACCCAGCAGGGGACCCAGAAGCAAGTGGAGATCACTGGAGCAGTGGTGCCTATGTAGCACACATACCTTTTTCCTGCCTTTGGCTCACTTGCAGGTCAAGGCACACCACGCTATATGCCCGTACCCTCCTCTTTTAAGAGGTTGAGCGGTGTTAACAATTTTGGGTCCCGCAGCAAGTTATCCCATTCAACTGGTTCTCGTCTCCTAGAGTGTAGGGACCAGTCTTTAATTCTCCCCAGGAAGGCCAATGTCCACACCACTTTAACTCCAACGCTGAGTTTATTTTATAAGCAAAGTTCAGGTTCAGCAGACAGGAAAGGTGGGTGAGAGAAAGGACAGTAAGGTTTGGGAGATAGGTCCAGGCACAAACTGGTACAATAGTCACCACTCGATCAAGAGTAGGTTTAGCTCACCCAGATAGTCCCCTGTAAGAGCGGATCCTAGCAGCCGGAGTGATGCTCGAATGTTCACTTTAGGTTTCCTAGAGATACCATCGGGAGATCCTCTGCCACAGAATCTTTAAGTCCCAAACTTCTCAGCATTTGCAACACAAGGACAGGTGCCAGCGATAGCACGTTGCAAGGCCTGTGACGGATCTTTGAATCCCTCTAGAAAGTAACCAGGCCTCTCTTTCACCGTGAACTCTCACCGGTCCATCAGAAAGGTCCTCCCCCGGTCTCCTCTTCTTAGAGTGGGTCCACCCTATCCCGGGCACCCTGGGATTCCTCTTTTGGAGATAGGCCTCAGCTAAAGGTGCTGGGCCTAGTAGTGAAGTTGCAGCCCCAGGCTAAAGGTGCCTGAGACTGATACACGCACGCACCCCTGGCCTGGAGGGCCGGGTGGCGCGAACCGCTTACTCTCCAGTGCTCCAGTCTTTTTTTTCAATCGCATCTGCCCCTTATGTATCCTCTCCCAGCATGCACAGCAGGCCAACCACGCCCACTGCACCACTGCCGAGAGAGGACACCCTAAGACTCCATTCACACAGGGGCAACACGACTTCCAGCCTGATTTTATGAGGCAACTCAGACACAACTTGAGTATGAATCACAGCAGGACTCCAGGCAACTTACAAGGCAACTTCAAGTTGCCTGCAGGACAGGAGACATTCCAGTGGCCAATAAAACAAGAATTAGCTCTGTGGGAGGGAGGGGGAGGGAGGGGTTTGCCTGAGAAATGTATGTTATCTTCCTGAAAAGTTGCTTATGTTAAGACAGTGATCCGACTTCAGAGGCAACTCCCATTGAAATCAATGGGTACAGGTCGCCTAGAAGTCGGATTGAAGTAGTACAGGGACCATTTTTGAAGTCGGAGCGACTGCAGTAGTGTGCATTAAGACGGCTCCATTCACTTACATTGATTTCCTCAGCCAGCGCGACTTGAGGCGACTAGGGGCGACCTGGGGCGATTTGAAGTCGGATCCAAAGTTGCCCCTGTGTGAATGGGCTCTAAGGCATAGTAATGCCACCCACGGTTCAACCCTGACCTGATATGGCAGTGCCACCCACAGGCCACAGGGAACTGTACATCAGGCTGCATCACATAGGCAGAAACGAGTACCAACAATCAAAGTGGTCTGAGCCTGGCTACTAGCTCAGACCAACCCCTAAATTTAAGTACATAGCACCCCTGAAAAGTAAAGGGGCGCTACACCTACTTCAGTGATTCCAGCTTCGACAAAGATCCCACGGGTATGGCACCTACATACAAACATTGGTCCAAGGTGGACTAATGTCAAACACATTGTAAAAATTGCCATACTAGGAATCCATTTTTAACATGAATCTGGGTTTTATTTATATGAATCTGAGTTCATATAAGTAGGTAAGTGTAAACCAGTCAATATATCAGAGAAGTTGAAATATTTTATTCAACTATACGTATTTCCCTTAAAACACATTTAACAGAAATTAAATGTTACAATCTATTTAAAAAATGGTGAAAACTTGTGTATGTATTTTTTTTTTCCATGTACTTTTTTTTCATCTACTTCTTGATAATGTTTCTGCCCTATATTTCATTATATGTTTTCCTTAGGACAAATTACTGTTTCCAATACATGTACTAATATTGCAGTATGATGTATAGACATGGTGCTTCATATTTTCTATACTAGAACATGGGTGCCCCCAGGTGGCGTGTTACTGAATCACCAGTGTTGTCTAAGGAAACTGCTAAAATATGTTGGTTAAATATTCTGTATGTAAAGTTACATATTCCAGCCCAGCCATACGCTACCAAATATAGTGGCTCAGGAATATCATAATGGAGTCCTGCTGTGACTTTTCAAAAGATGAACTCTCATCAAGTATGCTCCGAATAAACATTAATGATCATAAACTTGCACGCATTGTTTATTTTATAAAAAATAGCTTCCATGTTTTGCTATACACTGAGGATCCCAAGTCTGTACCTTGCTGGGGTCAATAGACTCTTATGCCACGTAAAGACGATCGAACATTCCGACAACAAAACCGTGGATTTTTTTTCCGACGGATGTTGGCTCAAACTTGTGTTGCATACACACGATCACACAAATGTTTTCGGAAATTGCAAACGTCAAAAACGCGTTGACGTACAACACGTACGACGAGCCGAGAAAAATTACGTTCAATAGCCAGCTCGATTCCAAGCATGCAGGGAATTTTGTGCGTCGAAAATGTGTACACACGCTCGGAATTTCTGACAACAAGTTTTGTTGTGGGAAAATTTGAGAACCAGCTCTCAAATTTTTGTTGTCAGAAATTCCGACAGCAAATGTCCGATGGAGCCTACACATGGTCGGGATTTCCCATCGAACATTTGTTGTCGGAAATTCCGACCGTGTGTACGCGACATAAGAGGTGTATATATATATAAAACATTCACTGTACGAATGTGACAAACATCCGCACAGTCAAAATGAAAATTTTACTTTTTATTTTTGGATTAGGAATACTTATACCATCAGTACCATCTAGTAGCTATAAAGCTGTTTTAACTCAATCAGGGGGGAAAAATACCGTATAGCAAATAAATGGCACTGATTGAATAGAAACTACTGTTACAGAAATTACGGCAAATTTTCATTCTGACTGAGTGGATGTTTGTTACATTCATACAGCAAATGTTTTTCACATGGACCCCCTAAAACTCCCACTCCAAGATCACCACCCCCCCTTTTTGGTTTGCCCATCCCCCCCAATTGAAGTACCTCCTCTTCACCCTATTTTTCCCCAGGTGGTAGGCAAATAATAAAGGAATACTTATATCATCAGTGCCTTCTAGTGGCCACAAAGCAATTTTACCTCAATCAGGGGAAAAATTTGTGGATGTTTGTCCCATTCTTACAGTGAACTCCCACTCCAGGATCAACCCCCTCTTTCAGGTTTGCCCCCAATTTAAGTACCTTCTCTTCACCCTCTTTTTCTTCTGGTGGTAGGCAAATAATAAATGCTGTAGAGAGTGGGGACATTCTGCAGCATTCTAGAACAGCTGAGAACAGCCTGGGGGATGGGTTCTTTACACCCTGAGCCCACAGAAAGTTGATTGAATGATACTGGGTGTCATTCAACCAAAAAGAGGACCAACATTGGATGGGTGAGTGAGTCTGCTGGGGACAGAGAAGGAGATCTAGGGGATTTACTTTAACATGTTTTGCCCAAGGAGGAATGAGGCTTTAAACTCCAGTCCTAAATTTGCTTATTTAAATATAGTCCTCAATAGTCATAAAGGATATATATCGACTTTGTGTGCACAACAGACCTTTGCAAGCTATTGTCTTGTAAAATAAGTGGTGACATCATCACTGAACATAACCTGTAAAGAACAGAGATGTGGGAAGAACCCAACAGGTCCACCACTACAGGCTGCCTGCAGAATACTACAACAAAGGGTGGATACAAAACCAGAAACCAGGCAATATTTGACAGAGGATTACTGCAAAGATCTGGAAAAAATGCACAAAGTGCACCAAGATTCTGGTAAGAATACACGTCTCTTGTTTTTAGACAATATTTTCTGATCTTGGAGTTCAGCTTTAGGTTGCAGAGTGCATAGCATTTGGCGGAGATATTTTAAGTATTTATCAGTGTCCCAGAAAGGCTCAGCTGCTTCTCTGTCTCCTACTAGGTGCAAGGGCCTCAGCTCATTTTCCTTTGCCTCCTAGACATGTGCTTTAGTTTTCGTACGAATGCATTTTCGTCCGAATTTTGGGGATTTTCGCGTTCGTTTTAACAAACGATAACGAATGTGCAGAGTCCGAAATTCGAAAGATCTGACATAAAAAATGCTTTATTTTCGTTTTGTTGCGACAACAGTTAGATATAGACATGACGGTGACAATAGCGATCTGTGTCTATCCAATCTGCAGTTGAATGTGCCTAACCTAACTCTATTAGTCCGAGAATATTCGACATAGAGAGAAAAGATTTGACATTATAGAGACATGAAGATTCGACATAGAGAGAAAAGATTCGACATAGAGAGAAAAGATTTGACTATATAGAGACATGAAGATTCGACATAGAGAGAAAAGATTCGACATAGAGAGAAAAGATTTGACATTATAGAGACATGAAGATTTGACATAGAGAGAAAAGATTCGACATAGAGAGAAAAGATTTGACTATATAGAGACATGAAGATTTGACATAGAGAGAAAAGATTCGACATAGAGAGAAAAGATTTGACTATATAGAGACATGAAGATTTGACGAAGCAGCTAAAAACATACGATCGCCACGAGCGGACATTTATGGTGAAATGCTCTGCCCATAGGCTATAGAAGAATTCTAATGTTGTTTGACTAGTAGTAATAATTAATAAATATAATTATTACTAGTCATACAACATTAGAATTCTACTATAGCCTGTAGGCGGAACATTCGACCGGAAATGTATGATTGCGGCGTCGTACAGTTTAGCTGCTTCGTCAAATCTTCTTAGAACTTTCGACAGACACCATAAGCCTTCAATTGACAGATTCAACCTTAATTCATTCGGATTTTGGACGAATGCATTTTTTAACTAAACAAAATAAATAAAAACAAATTTTGGGAGTAACTAAATAAATGTATTTTTCGGACGAAAATGAAATTCCGAAACTAAATATTTCAGTGTGCACATGTCTATAAATGCCTCCTGGAAATCTATCTGTTGCAAGTAACACATTCCCTAACAAAATCCAAAATATCCTGAAGCCTATTCATTCTCACCTTAAAAGTAGTTGTATTAAGTTGGATTTATTTTAAAGTTATTATAAGTGATCACATTCCCTCTGCTCTCAGCTGCATAAGAGCTTGAGGGGAGCAGAAGCAACAACACACTGAGCTTCACAGTGAATGGCTGTGCAGCAGGGGCATGTCAGGACACGTCTGATCACTGGAGGAGAGTACACTGAACTCCCAGCAGAGCTAGAGAACAGACCACAGTCTGCTCTCATGCTTAGTGTGGTCAGTTTTTAATAGGAAAGAAGAAGGACTAGCTGGAACACCAGGGATTTCACACAAAGGAAGCAATACAAAAAGAACAGGATACAGTAAAACCTTGGATTGAGAGTAACTTGGTCTTAGAGTGTTTTGCAAGGCAAGCAACATTTTATTATAAATTTTGACTTGATACTGTAAACGAGCAATGTATTGATATACAATTAGCGTCATGTCACAACTGAGTATAAAAATGTAGTACAAAAGTGTAGCCTCTAAGTGTAGTAATATGGTTACATTTAATAAAGGTACAACATTTAGCCTCTCTTCTACCTGGCAAACGGAAGGAGCCATACTATCATACTCCATTTACAAGATTATATGGGGACCTTAGTCATAGGATAAACCCCTATGCAATTGGTTGGTGATTCCTGGACTTTTTTATATACAAAGACTGAGACTGTTTCTATCATTTGACATGATACACTTTTGGATGATAAATATTCCCTGCTCTTTGTGTAATCCCTGCGATCTGAAATATGTTTGCAGTCAAATCTATTGGCCAATTGAACTCTTTCTGAGTGCTTATTGTTTCATTTGTGAATTACCATCAGTCGATGACACTCTGGCTGGTTGTCCATGCGTGGCTCTGACGGACAATTTGCTCTCTTCACTTGTTGAGTTACTTCTGCTGTTTGGTGGAATGTTTACACTTGGGACTTAAGCTACAGCTTTGGAAGTTTCAAGCCCTGTTAGTCCCTGAAGAAGATCTACACTGTGTGTTTTTGAAACGCGTTGGACGCTCTATCGGTTGACAGTTTTCGGGCTTCCCTTTCAGCTGGTTTTACATCTGTTCCCAACATATGTGTTTGTTTTTACCATTTAGATTTTTTGTTATTCATGTAATTTGTCCTATATATACACCAATAAATTTGTATTTTTTTATGATTACTGTTTGTGGTCTGTTTAAAATCCCAACTTGAGGAACTCTTTTTTCACTAAACATTTAGCAACGCACATGGTTGATGATTAAAATAGGCACATCTAAGTATGCAGGTATCTGGGGTAAAGCTGTCCACATAGACCATCCTACGCACCACCATCAACGTCGCCCCTTCCATGCTGCACTCCACGAGCGCTTCAAGCCTCACATTCAGATCGCTCTACAGCAGGGTAGTCTTCCCGGTCACTATTGCAGACTGACAGCGGTGAGAGCCGGCGGTGCAGAGGACAGCTTTACCCCGGATGCATGCATACTTAGATGTGCCTCTTTTAATCATCAACTCTGTGAGTTTCTACATTTTGTACCTTCATTAAATGTAACCATATTGCTAAACTTAGGGCCCATTCACACCTGAGTATTTTCAGCTTGTAAAACGCTCATCTCAAAAGTTCAAAAACGCCTAACAAACAAAATCCCTCTCATTTAAATGGCCCCTGTTCACATCTGTGTCAGGGCTGGGCTCAGCCCTTCCTTCTCTGAGCTGGCAGCTCAGCTGTCAGCTAATTACCAGCTCATATCTCTCCACAGTGACTCACCTGTTGATGATCCTGCTCATCAGTCATGCCTACTTAAAGCCTTCCAGTTCATTTGCTCTCTGCCTTCGCCTTGGTCAACATCACAGAGACTTTCTCCTGCGTTCCTGTTGAAGACTTGCTCAGCTGACTTTCCTTCTGGCTCCTGATCCTGCTTGTTGTACTACTATGTTTATCTCTGGCTCTCTGACATTGGCTTGACTGACTACCCGATCCGTTACTTAACTCTGGCTATGTTTTGACTACGCTTACTCTGTTTACCTTTTTATTATTATTAAACAAGTATGATTCAACTGTACTTCTGTCTCGGTCTGATTCATGGTTTCTGACAGTAGGCGAAGGACATGAATTCAGAAGATGCAGTCAGTCCGCTTGTTGGTAATATTTTTTCCAGATTGGATGACCAGGATCACTGCATGGATCAGTTTGCCATGGCGTTACAAACGCTCCTGAGTCGCACGGCTCACCTGGAATCTTCCACTATGGGTGCTCCAGTACAATATGTGTTGCCAGCCGTCCCTGCTGCTGCTCCAGTCTCTGTGCAGGCACCCGCCTCGAGTATTACCTCTATAAGAGGTATGTCTGGTTCCGCTCCGCTTCCCCAGCGATTTGGGGGCGATCCAGTTCAATGCAGAGGGTTTCTCAACCAGGTTTCTCAACCAGGCTGCCCCAGGCATTTCCCACGGACAGAAGGAAAGTAGGTTTTGTGATATCTTTGCTTTCTGAGAGAGCCTTGGCCTGGGCAAACCCTCTATGGGAGACGCCAAAACCCGTGGTCCTGAGATACCCAAAATTTGTGGCTTCCTTCAAAAGGGTATTTGACGTTCCTGCACGCTCCACTTCTGCTGCCAAGAGCCTCATGTCCATCAAACAGAGTACGAGAACTGTTGCCGATTACGCCATTGAATTCTGTACTCTGGCAGCAGAGGTTGCTTGAAACAATGAGGCCCTCGTGGCTGCCTTTTCTAATGGTCTCTCGGATAACATCATAACAGCCCGATATATACCCATTGAGCTGGAGAGGTTGATCACATTTGCCATCCTTATTGACTCCAGACTCAGAGAAAGACCTTCTTTTAAGGAGCGCTTACGGAATCCTCCTGTACTTTTGTCTCCGAGCTTTGCAGTCCCACCCTTACCTCCAGGGCCGCTGATAGGCCAGTACAACTGGCCCTGTTGTACCAGGCCCAGCCAGCAGAGGCTGTCTGCAGGTAGCACATGCGTTATGTGAAAGCCAGGATCTAACACTAAGCCCAGAAGCTGATTTTTTTTTTTTCCTGTGCCTCAAATTGTGCTACAAAGCATTCCATAGAAGTACCTGTAGCAGACCACTGTGTATCCCAGCTTCTGTAGCCTCCTGGAATCTGTGAAGGTTTTATATGAATAAATAAAAGCTAATCAAAAGCTGATCATTGTAAGCACCCTCTCAGTGGTAAATGGTTTGTCATCTCTGTAAACTGATACGTCTGCATCAGAGCTTGTTCTTTTGAAAAACAAAAGACTTACTTGCTAGATCACCATATGAAAATAAAGGAAAGAGAGGCTTAAAAAGAAAACTAATGCAGATACCACATCTAAGAATTGGTAAGCTGCAATATAATAAAGATTTGTTTTTGGGTTTAAGCCCATATTCACACTGGGGCTGCGGGAGTGAAGCCTGCGAGTTCAGCTGAACTCGCACGATTTCACTCCCGCTGGCAGTCCCGATTTCGGCCGCGATTTCAAAGACATCTGAAACAGATGTCAATGTAAATCGCGGCTAAAATCGCAAAAAGTAGTACAAAAACTACTTTTTGTAATCGGTGCAGCGCCGCAGATGCGTCGTCGCACCGATTAGGACGGTGCCATTTCCCGCAATTTGCGGCAAATTTCGCCGATTTGACATGCGATTTGACATGTCAAATCGCATCTCAAATCGCACCAGTGTGAACCAGGTCTAATACTGCTTTAAATATATTTGCTGATTTATAGGAAATGAAATGGTTTACTTTGCTTACAAATAATGCATGATTGCACTACAGCAGTATTACACCTTGTTCATACTAGTGGCTTGGGGAAGGCCGTAAAACCATGTTGTTAAACCATGCTTTATAATGCCCTCCAACCCCTCCCCCTTTAGATGCAGAAGCAGTGTCCAGCGTCTACATATGTAGCAGCCATGGCAGGAATTATACCTCGATTTGCATCTAACGAACACAACCACTGGCAGAACACTGCCCATTCAAATGAATTTGAATGCTGTTCAACCATACTGCAGTGCACCCGGTTGCGGCAAGGCATAGCGGTGGAGGGTAAGGGGGCACTATGCGTGCCACATTACTATTCTACCCAAAGTTGTCCCAGGTCTGTTACAATCCTATATAGTGTATATTAATTGTAGCGATACCCCCAGTTAAGAGGGCTGCCTGTATGATTTTTGGGCCCTGTAGTGCACCGCTGTCAACCCCTGGCAATCGGCTCTAACCTCCCTTGGCACAGTTAGTAGGGGATGATAGGATTGGGCGGCCTGTAACTCACAGCTGCACAATCCTATGACAAGAATACACAGTAAAGCCTCGTACACACGACCGAGTTTCTCGTCCAAAACCGGCAAGAAAAGTGCCGCGTGAGCTTTTTTGTCGAGAAAACCGTTCGTGTGTATGGTTTTACGACAAGAAAATTGACGTGAATCTCGACGAGAAAATAGAGAACCTGCTCTCTATTTTCTCATCAGGATTCCAGATTTCCTCGTCGTGTTTCTCGTCGGCCTTTTTTGTGACGAGAAAATGGTTCGTGTGTATGCTTTTACTACTCTTCCAAAAGTGCGCATGCTCAGAAGCAACTATGAGACGGGAGCGCATCTTCTGGTAAAACAAGCCTTCGTAATGGAGATAGCACATTCATCACGCTCCAAATTTTTGCATCGTTTAAATGTTGTGCATTGAAATCTTCGTTAGAATGTTACATTTATCCAAACGAATGAACTTCTTTTGCTGCTGATCTTCACACAGAGTTATGACTATCTTTTTTTAACCTTTTTCATGCTGCTCTTAAGAAGATTTATGTGTATTATATCGTGCAAGTTTTTAGGAATATTAAAAAATTTGATATTTTTCTAACTGATGTTAATTGTAATTTCGCAATGTTTTGATAGTGATCTCCCATTGAATCTTTTAATATATATTATGAAAATTTTACACCCTTTTTTGGGAAATCAGATTTAGTTATTTTTTTGGGGGGTTGTTATCTGTCCCTTTTTTTGTCAGTCAAATGTATCTGCTTACTCCAAAGCTAGATTTTAAATTTTTACAAATACACATAGTCAAGTATGAACTTAAAGAAAAATGACATTTATTCATGTTTGAACTAAAATAAAGAGAAGGCAGCGCTGGAGAAGCTGCTGCCATTTGTGCATCCCAGGGACCCCAGACCACACAGCAACCCTGTGTGGACACTAAAATTGGGAGCTTGAGAAGGCCAACATTTCTGAACACAATCTGATGCTGGCCTCCCAGAGGTCAGGAACAGCAGCAGGTGATATATATGTCCCAAGTGTGTGGTACTACAACAGGCTGCCTTCTGTCCGACCACAATGAAGCAAGGCCATCACTTCCTCGTCTTCCTGGCAACCTTCCCTGCAACCTTCCCTGGAGCCTTCTCTGCAGCCTTCCTTCTTCGTGTGGCTGGAGGCTGGGCCACTGGAGGGGTACTCCTGTCAGGAGGAGGAGGAGATGTAGGAGAAGGGGGTGGGGCGGAAGAACAAGGTGGAGGTGAAGGAGAAGGGGGTGGGGCAGAAGAAGAATGTGGAGGTGGAGGAGCAGGTTGAGGTTGGGACAGTTGTGCCACCTCACAAATAGCTGTATTGGGGGTAATTTTTTCCATCACCCCCTTGTTGAGCAAGGTGATGAGCAGGGGCTCGCATAGGAGGCGTTGCTCCATGCTCATCACCTTGAACTTTGCCTCCACTAGGCCAGCAATGGCCTCTTCAGGGCATGTGGGCTCCTGGAGGGTGGCATGGGCCTCACGAATAAGGGCCATTGCTGCCTCACTGGTGGTCCTGTCCCTCCTGCCTCTTTTGGGAAGCCGGATGGGAGGCACCTGGGATCTGGTGCTTCTCCTTTGCCCTGCCACCTTCTGGCTGCCACTGGGCCCTGCCACCTCCTGGCTGCCACTGGGCCCTGCCACCTCCTGGCTGCCACTGGGCCCTACCTCCTCCTGCCTGACAGTTTCCAGACCCTCCTCCTGGCTGATTTCATCCTGTGTATGAAAAAGGGACATAGTTTAATATGTTGGTTTAATCTTTGCATCAAACTTTATAAACATGATTGAAGCAATTAGAATGTAAATCCAGAAATCATTTTTTCTAATTTACACCTACATCAGATTGACTATTTAGCACCCAATTAAGTGCAGACTAATGTCTAGAGATCTTGATTTCACTTGTGGAACCCAAAATATTGTATGTTTCTCATCTTGACATATTTGTCAAACATAAATTTTATCCCAATGCAATTTCATTTAATACTATACCTGGCTCCAGATGGCCAAATCAGGATCATCCAGGATGGCTGCCTCCTCTTGCTCCAGAGAAGGCTCAGGTTGGCTGCAGGGAAGTCTGGGGGGAAGAGTGGAGAGTGATGGCCTTGCCTCAATGTGGTCATCCAGGAAGGACATCCTGCTGTAGTACCACAAAATCGGGACATACACATCACCTGCTGCTGCTCCTGACCTCTGAGAAGCCAGGACCTTAGAGCGTTCAGTCCTGTAGGTGCCTCTCAAGCTCCCAATTTTAGTGTCCACTTGTTTTGCTGTGGCTGTGGGCACCTTGGTATGCACAAATGGGAGCAGCTTCTCCAGCGCTGCTTTTCTCACCCCTCTTTTTTTTTTTAGGGGTTTTTCGTCTCCCACAGAGCCGGCAGCTCCCTTACCCGGTCAATAAATTCCGCCAGGAACTCTTTGTCGCTAATAAAGACATTCATATTGTATCTGCAAGTTAAATAAATAATATATAACTAATGTGAGGCAAACAGTCTAACCTCCTTAACATCGTAGTCACCATATATATCCTACAACATTCTCAAGACAGTATAGGCCAACAATTTGGCACAGTCTCAAAATCACATACCTTTGTTCGCACGTCCGTCACTTGAACTCCTCTCTCCGCACACCGAACGTACTATAGTCACATGTGTGTTTGCTATATACACACCACGCATGCGTCAAAATACGAACACGTCGCTCCGCACACGTCGCCCGCCCATGACGTTCTAACTAACATCTTTTCCCCGCCCCTTCTCTTTCGGCGCGCAGACAGATATGGCGGAAATACAGCAGGTGTCTGATAATTCCGCAACTAACGAGGAGGAGACAAGCCCCGAGACGGAGGAAACGTCACGATCAAGGAGGAGATTCAAAGCATCTAATATGTCTTTTGCGGAGATGGCGGAGATGGTGGACATATTGCTAAAGTTGGATTATGACGCAAAGCATGGGCCGTATAGCAAACCAAATAGAAGGAAGGCCAAAATCCTCACTAAAGTCGTGAAGAGTCTGAAGACGAATTTCGGGGTGAAACGCTCAAATGAGCAGCTCAGAAAGAGGTGGTCAGACCTCAAACTGAGGGAGCAAGAGCAGTAGAGGAGCATTAAGAGAATGCTAGCAAAAAGTAAGTAAAATGTACACTTTTCTGCTATTAACCACTTGTCCACCGCCCACTGTCAATTGACGGCGGGCGGAGGATACTCTCGTTCTGGGAGGACGTCATATGACGTCCTCCCTTTAAAACGAGCTAGAAGGCGCGCGCTCGCCGCCAGCGGC
Source organism: Rana muscosa (assembly GCA_029206835.1). Taxonomy (NCBI): domain Eukaryota; kingdom Metazoa; phylum Chordata; class Amphibia; order Anura; family Ranidae; genus Rana; species Rana muscosa. Next base: position 295,872,693 of record CM055116.1, read on the forward strand.
GCGCGCGCGCGCCCGCCGCGTTCACAAGGCCCCGGTGCGCGTGCCCGGCGGCTGTGATTGCCGCCGGGCACCCGCGATTGCCCGGGAAACGAGCAGGAAAGTGGGTCTCTGTGTGTAAACACAGAGATCCACGTCCTGTGAGGGAGAGGAGGCTGATGGTGTGTCCCTTGTACATAGGGACAACCATCAGTCACCTCCCCCAGTCAGTCCCCTCCCCCCACGGTAAGAACACATTGAGGGAACATATTTAACCCCTTCCCGCCCCCTAGTGGTTAACCCCTTCCCTGCCAATCACATTTATACAGTAATCAATGCATTTTTATAGCAGGGATTGCTGTATAAACGTGAATGGTCCCAAAAATGTGTCAAAAGTGTCCGATGTGTCCGCCGCAATATCGCAGTCACAATAAAAAATCGCAGATCGCCGCCATTACTAATAAAAAGATAAAAAAATAAAAATGCTATAAATCTATCCCCTATTTTGTACACGCTATAACTTTTGCGCAAACCAATCAATACGCGCTTATTGCGATTTTTTTTTTACCAAAAATATGTAGAAGAATACGTATCGGCCTAAACTGAGGAAAATTTTATTTAAAAAAAAAAAAAATGGGTTATATAGCAAAAAGTAAAAAATAGTTTTTTTTTTCCAAACTGGACGCTCTTCTTTTGTTTATAGCGCAAAAAATAAAAATCGCAGAGGTGATCAAATACACCCCAAAAGAAAGCTCTGTTTGTGGGAAAAAAAAAGACACAAATTTTGTTTGGGAGCCACGTCGCACGACCGCGCAATTGTCATTCAAAGTGTGACAGCGCTGAAAGCTGAAAAATGGCTTGGGCAGGAAGGGGGTTTTCGTGCACGGTAGGGAGGTGGTTAATCCTTTTCTAAACTGACATGTTGCTGGTTTTGTTTTTTTTTCTTATTGGACTCCCTTCCAAAATGTAATATTTTGAACTTGGTTGGGCACAGTAATCGTGTAAAAAATTAAAGCAATAAACCGCGCTAGCCAGTACCATAAATAAATATACAGCAGCACCTGTGATATGTGATAACATATAAAGTATACAAAAGAATAAAAAAGAACAAGTGCGCTAATGTGAATTGACTAATAATCAAAAATTATGAATCCACACATATATTGAATAAATAAAGTCCAACAGTGATAACAATGAATGTGTCCTGTAAAAATGAATATATCCTAAATAAGTCCCATCAAAAATCAGCAATGAAGGGAAGCCGTGAAGAGGTGAACCGCAAAAAGTTTGAAATTCGGTGCATGCACACCCGTGTCCACCACCAACAATCAAGCTGCTTACCAGAGGTAAGAAACAAATGAGCCCATCAGCAATCCCAGGGGGAGATCCAGAGAAATCCAGATAAACTTTGCAAAGTTCCAACGTCACTTGATAGGCAGTGGATACAGCAAAGATTTCCCAAGGAGAGAGAGGAGGCTCAATAGTGCATTACCCAATGTAAAATTTATTTTTTAAAACGGGTTTAAAAACACTTACACAATGTACAATTTAAAGAACATAACAACCGGCCGGTCCGCCGTACCCATCCCGTAGTGATGACGTCAGCACGCACACCTCCCGACGTACGTTTCGTGTTCCTACACGTCGTCTTGGGGATCAGGTGACGTGCTGACGCATCACAAGATATAGGAAGAAGGAAGCCAGGCCTCGCTCTGAGCGGCCAATGGAGCTGCGGCAATTACACCGAACCTCCACACCGCCTACAAGGCCCGGCCCAGAACCAAGCCTCGCTCTAAGCGGCCAATGGAGTCATGGCAGTTATACCAAGCCTCCACGTCGCCCACAAGGCCCGGCCCAGAACCAAAATAAGACCAAGCCTCACTTTGAAGTACAGGCAGCGGTATATAAATGGGCAAATGTAACCCCAAATATATTCTAAATAAGAGGGTACCACATAAAATGACATCTAGGTGATAAAACCCAATGGAAATTAACCATGTCGTGTAAGTGGACAAGTTTAATGCCTAATATGAAAGAACATCCACATGTCCACCACAGCACGGTATACCATTTGAACCTAAAAATGAAAAAGGTATATTATGAAAAATATATACATATGTGTGTGTCATATGAAAACACACGTATGTATAAATATATTGAAAAAGATTTTAAAAAGGATTTATATCATTTCTTCTCATATGAGGAAAGAATCCTTTATAAAATATCATGTATGATGGAGGTCAAAAAAGACAAAAAAATATACCTCCACCAAACCTGATAATAAAGGAGAAGAGGGGGGGGGGTGTCATTCTGGCACGTAAGGGCCCACTGGGGGTCCATATTATGACAAAGCCACACACATAAAAATGTATATTGGTAGACAGTTCAAATCAACAAAATGCCAGACCTCACATAGCTCTCAGATATATGGACATAGCCCCCACTCGCACCAAACTAAGAGTTATCGATGAAAGCGTTGAGGTCTACCTCAACGTTCATCCCAAACGGTACATAACTCTTCAGTTTGTGGATCCAGGACATCTCTAGTCTAGAAATACTTCTAATCATAGAGTCTCCTCTCCATCTGGTAGAATATTTATCAATCCCCAGAAAGATCGTATTAGTGGGGTCTTTAGCATGGATCTCTAAATAGTGCCGGGATACTGGGTGTTTTGGGAAACCTGTGAGGATATTTGTGATATGTTCATTCAATCTAACACAGAGAGGTCGCTTGGTCCTGCCCACATATTGAAGCCCACATGGGCATTGCAGGAGGTATACGACCCTTTCCGTGGAGCAAGTAATGAAAGGCAATATTTTATGCTCAACATTAGTTACAGTGGATTTAAACGTATTGGTACGCCTATGGGTACATCCGCTCAACGAACATACTCTGCACCTCCTACACTGATAGAAGCCTACCAACTGATCAAGAAAGGTCTTATGCACAGACGGAGGATCTAGTATATTAGGTGCCACTCTCCCACGTATGGAGGGTGCACCTTTGTATACGACCTGAGGATGAACAGGTAATACTTCATGTAAAACAGGATCATTGGTAAGTATATGCCAATGTTTTTTAATCAACTGTTTAATGCCCCTATATTGGGCTGAATAGGTGGTAACAAATGGGATGGATGGTACTCTTGATTGAGACCTAGGCTTCTCAGCCAATAGGTCTTTCCTATCCAACAATGCCACTTCGTTTAAGGTATGAGTAAGTGAGTCATTGGAATACCCTTTTTCCACAAATCGACCAATCAAAATCTGAGCCTGTGTTAGGAATTCCTTATGGTCTGTACAGTTCCGTTTCAGCCTAATTAATTGGCTCTTCGGTACGGATTTAAGCCATGATGGATGATGGCAGCTATTGATAGGTATATATGAATTTCTATCAGTATTTTTAAAGAAGGTGGAGGTAGTGAAGGAGCCATCCTTAATACATATCTTTAAATCCAAAAAATGAATCTCCTCCTGACTTGCCTCAAAATTCAAAACAATACCCCTAGTGTTATTGTTGAGGTGCTCCATATAGACATCCAAATCCCGGCGCTCTCCATCCCACAGGAGGAGGACGTCCTCAATGTACCTCGCCCACAACATAAGTTGGGGCGGGCGTTGGACATAGACGACGTCCTCCTCCCATAGGGCCATGAAGAGGTTGGCCAGGCTGGGGGCATACTTTGCCCCCATAGCCACACCTCTATCCTGCCTGTAGAATTGGTTGTTGAACCAGAAATAACTCCTAGAAGCAGCAAATGTTAATAGTTCAAGGATATATGAAATCTGTTCATCAAACAATCCAGAGTCACGCCTCAAGTAGTATTCTACTGCAAATAAACCCAAATTGTGGGGAATAATGGTATATAAGGACGTAACGTCCGCCGTTACCAACCACATATTGTTTTTGGGGGTAATTCCAGTCATGATATTAATAACCTGGCGTGAGTCCTTAAGATGCGAGGGCATCATCGAAACTAACGGTTGTAAAAAGCCATCAATGTAACGTCCTACCCGGGACGTGATGGAATCGATGCCACTAATAATAGGCCGTCCCGGGGGGTGGGTGGCATTTTTGTGTATCTTGGGAAGATAATAGAGAACAGGTGTACGTGGCGCCCTAGGCACCAAATACTCACTCTCCTTTCTATTCAATATCCCAAGATCAAGACCTCTTTGGACCAATACTGATAGCTCTCTAGTGTAAAGGGCCTTTGGGTCAGAGGGTAAGGGAATGTATGTGTCCCGATCATTGACAATCCGGAACATCTCAGAGAGGTAATCAGCCTTGTCTAAGATGATGATACCCCCCCTTTGTCCGCAGGCCTAATGACAAGATCTCTATTTTTGCAAAGAGAATCAAGGCCTTCAGTGAGAGTCCTATCGGAGTGTACTTTTTTAAGTGGCAACTGGTCCAAATCCCTAAGAACCACATCCCTGAATACTTTAAGAGGAGGAGCCAATGCTCCGGGAGGGTTAAACAGAGAAGCATTGGATTGTCCCGAGTGGGTAAACCCAGGTGTCAAGTCATTATTTGTCCCAATGGGATTGCATAAAAAATGGCGTTTAATGCTGACTCTCCTGATAAATCGATGAACATCCATATAGGTCTGGAATTTATTCAGCCTACATGGGGGGACATATTTAAGACCCTTATCAAGTACACTCTGTTCTGCATCAGTTAGAATAACAGAACTTAAATAAAAAATTCCTGAGCCCCTTATGATTTTTGTCTTTTTGTTTCTAGCCCTAACCACCCCTCTAGTTCCTCTCGTGCGTCGCACAACCTTTTTGTGCCTTGGCCCAATTTGTGAAAACCCCAATTATGTCCCTCCTGTCCAGATGGACCGGGGTTGTCACAGATCTCATGATGTGTGGCACCAGAGTGCTGTATCTGACTCTGGTAATCATTCCCATGGTCGGATAGGGGGCCATATCGGTCACTGAGGGGAAAAAAATTGTTCGATACATCCACATTGTATTCGTAATCATCCCTGTATGTGGACGGACCTGGGGGTTGGAAATGGTAGGATGTAGCACCCTCTTTTTCCAAATGGCCCAAACCGTAACTAGAATGGGGACCTTGATAATACCCCTGAGCCCATCCCTGATTGGGATTTTGTGGGTACGGTGGTGCATTCCTATATGTATTCCCCTGATTAGGTATATAGGGTGGCCGAGGCTGATTAAATCCTGTAGGGCCATGGCCATAACCACGCCCCTGTTGGCCCTGAGATTGGCCCTGGGGTCCTGGTCTACGAAAGGGACGTGGAGGTTTGGGAGCCTGTGAGGGTAATCCCCTACCCCCCCACCCTGTCTGGAGGGTGACTGGTATGAACCCCGCCTCCCCTTTTGTGGGGCTTGTGTGCGACCCACTGTTAAATGTTTATTGACAAATTGAGGGTTAGGAACAGATGAACCAATGTTCCCACTGTTCACAGTAGCCTGAGTAATAACCTCCATCTCTTGACTTATAGGGGCAGTCTGTTCCGCTAAAAGTTTCTTTTGCCAATCAAATACGATGCTATTCTGATAGTCAACCAAATCCCGATTGTACTTTTTCTTTTTTTTGAATTTCTGTTCCCTCTCCTCTTTCTCTAATATTTTTAAAAGTGGTAATGACCTCTCCTTATATTCATTGGTCCCGTTAAATGGGGTGAGTTGTTCCTTTAGGACCTTAATCTCCTCGTCCAACCGGGCCAATTTGATGTTTTTCCTCTCAATGAGAAACTGGAGGAAATTGATCCCAGCTGTATTGAAATACCTGAACCATTCCTCTAATTGTGTTTCTCCTTTCTGTGGACTTACTTCCCACCTGAGACTGCGTGGAACCATCTTGTTTTTAACATATGTTTCCAAATAGGCGATATCCCATTGGGTGTGCGTCTCTGAAATCATGAGATTCTTAAGACGCATAAACATGCCCCCAAGGTCGCCTCCCTCATTAGAAAAAGCCTCAAACACACCCTCGGTGTTAACCACTCTAGTGGCTCTAAACTCAAAAATATCCATCACCCCTGAATGTGGGACGGATTATTTAGAGGATAGAGTTTGTGATAATATGAATGGTAAACAAATTCTATATAATACAAAATGAACTGTATGAGCAAGCTGCAGTGCAAATATCAAAAAATACAATGGTGTAAAAAATTAAAGCAATAAACCGCACTAGCCAGTACCATAAATAAATATACAGCAGCACCTGTGATATGTGATAACATATAAAGTATACAAAAGAATAAAAAAAGAACAAGTGCGCTAATGTGAATTTACTAATAATCAAAAATTATGAATCCACACATATATTGAATAAATAAAGTCCAACAGTGATAACAATGAATGTGTCCTGTAAAAATGAATATATCCTAAATAAGTCCCATCAAAAATCAGCAATGAAGGGAAGCCGTGAAGAGGTGAACCGCAAAAAGTTTGAAATTCGGTGCATGCACACCCGTGTCCACCACCAACAATCAAGCTGCTTACCAGAGGTAAGAAACAAATGAGCCCATCAGCAATCCCAGGGGGAGATCCAGAGAAATCCAGATAAACTTTGCAAAGTTCCAACGTCACTTGATAGGCAGTGGATACAGCAAAGATTTCCCAAGGAGAGAGAGGAGGCTCAATAGTGCATTACCCAATGTAAAATTTATTTTTTAAAACGGGTTTAAAAACACTTACACAATGTACAATTTAAAGAACATAACAACCGGCCGGTCCGCCGTACCTGTCCCGTAGTGATGACGTCAGCACGCACACCTCCCGACGTACGTTTCGTGTTCCTACACGTCGTCTTGGGGATCAGGTGACGTGCTGACGCATCACAAGATATAGGAAGAAGGAAGCCAGGCCTCGCTCTGAGCGGCCAATGGAGCTGCGGCAATTACACCAAACCTCCACACCGCCTACAAGGCCCGGCCCAGAACCAAGCCTCGCTCTAAGCGGCCAATGGAGTCATGGCAGTTATACCAAGCCTCCACGTCGCCCACAAGGCCCGGCCCAGAACCAAAATAAGACCAAGCCTCACTTTGAAGTACAGGCAGTGGTATATAAATGGGCAAATGTAACTCCAAATATATTCTAAATAAGAGGGTACCACATAAAATGACATCTAGGTGATAAAACCCAATGGAAATTAACCATGTCGTGTAAGTGGACAAGTTTAATGCCTAATATGAAAGAACATCCACATGTCCACCACAGCACGGTATACCATTTGAACCTAAAAATGAAAAAGGTATATTATGAAAAATATATACATATGTGTGTGTCATATGAAAACACACGTATGTATAAATATATTGAAAAAGATTTTAAAAAGGATTTATATCATTTCTTCTCATATGAGGAAAGAATCCTTTATAAAATATCATGTATGATGGAGGTCAAAAAAAGACAAAAAAATATACCTCCACCAAACCTGATAATAAAGGAGAAGAGGGGGGGGTGTCATTCTGGCACGTAAGGGCCCACTGGGGGTCCATATTATGACAAAACTACACACAAAAAAATGTATATTGGTAGACAGTTCAAATTAACAAAATGCCAGACCTCACATAGCTCTCAGATATATGGACATAGCCCCCACTCGCACCAAACTAAGAGTTATCGATGAAAGCGTTGAGGTCTACCTCAACGTGCATCCCAAACGGTACATAACTCTTCAGTTTGTGGATCCAGGACATCTCTAGTCTAGAAATACTTCTAATCATAGAGTCTCCTCTCCATCTGGTAGAATATTTATCAATCCCCAGAAAGATCGTATTAGTGGGGTCTTTAGCATGGATCTCTAAATAGTGCCAGGATACTGGGTGTTTTGGGAAACCTGTGAGGATATTTGTGATATGTTCATTCAATCTAACACGGAGAGGTCGCTTGGTCCTGCCCACATATTGAAGCCCACATGGGCATTGCAGGAGATATACGACCCTCTCCGTGGAGCAAGTAATGAAAGGCAATATTTTATGCTCAACATTAGTTACAGTGGATTTAAACGTATTGGTACGCCTATGGGTACATCCGCTCAACGAACATACTCTGCACCTCCTACACTGATAGAAGCCTACCAACTGATCAAGAAAGGTCTTATGCACAGACGGAGGATCTAGTATATTAGGTGCCACTCTCCCACGTATGGAGGGTGCACCTTTGTATACGACCTGAGGATGAACAGGTAATACTTCATGTAAAACAGGATCATTGGTAAGTATATGCCAATGTTTTTTAATCAACTGTTTAATGCCCCTATATTGGGCTGAATAGGTGGTAACAAATGGGATGGATGGTACTCTTGATTGAGACCTAGGCTTCTCAGCCAATAGGTCTTTCCTATCCAACAATGCCACTTCGTTTAAGGTATGAGTAAGTGAGTCATTGGAATACCCTTTTTCCACAAATCGACCAATCAAAATCTGAGCCTGTGCTAGGAATTCCTTATGGTCTGTACAGTTCCGTTTCAGCCTAATTAATTGGCTCTTCGGTACGGATTTAAGCCATGATGGATGATGGCAGCTATTGATAGGTATATATGAATTTCTATCAGTATTTTTAAAGAAGGTGGAGGTAGTGAAGGAGCCATCCTTAATACATATCTTTAAATCCAAAAAATGAATCTCCTCCTGACTTGCCTCAAAATTCAAAACAATACCCCTAGTGTTATTGTTGAGGTGCTCCATATAGACATCCAAATCCCGGCGCTCTCCATCCCACAGGAGGAGGACGTCCTCAATGTACCTCGCCCACAACATAAGTTGGGGCGGGCGTTGGACATAGACGACGTCCTCCTCCCATAGGGCCATGAAGAGGTTGGCCAGGCTGGGGGCATACTTTGCCCCCATAGCCACACCTCTATCCTGCCTGTAGAATTGGTTGTTGAACCAGAAATAACTCCTAGAAGCAGCAAATGTTAATAGTTCAAGGATATATGAAATCTGTTCATCAAACAATCCAGAGTCACGCCTCAAGTAGTATTCTACTGCAAATAAACCCAAATTGTGGGGAATAATGGTATATAAGGACGTAACGTCCGCCGTTACCAACCACATATTGTTTTTGGGGGTAATTCCAGTCATGATATTAATAACCTGGCGTGAGTCCTTAAGATGCGAGGGCATCATCGAAACTAACGGTTGTAAAAAGCCATCAATGTAACGTCCTACCCGGGACGTGATGGAATCGATGCCACTAATAATAGGCCGTCCCGGGGGGTGGGTGGCATTTTTGTGTATCTTGGGAAGATAATAGAGAACAGGTGTACGTGGCGCCCTAGGCACCAAATACTCACTCTCCTTTCTATTCAATATCCCAAGATCAAGACCTCTTTGGACCAATACTGATAGCTCTCTAGTGTAAAGGGCCTTTGGGTCAGAGGGTAAGGGAGTGTATGTGTCCCGATCATTGACAATCCGGAACATCTCAGAGAGGTAATCAGCCTTGTCTAAGATGATGATACCCCCCCCCCTTTGTCCGCAGGCCTAATGACAAGATCTCTATTTTTGCAAAGAGAATCAAGGCCTTCAGTGAGAGTCCTATCGGAGTGTACTTTTTTAAGTGGCAACTGGTCCAAATCCCTAAGAACCACATCCCTGAATACTTTAAGAGGAGGAGCCAATGCTCCGGGAGGGTTAAACAGAGAAGCATTGGATAGTCCCGAGTGGGTAAACCCAGGTGTCAAGTCATTATTTGTCCCAATGGGATTGCATAAAAAATGGCGTTTAATGCTGACTCTCCTGATAAATCGATGAACATCCATATAGGTCTGGAATTTATTCAGCCTACATGGGGGGACATATTTAAGACCCTTATCGAGTACACTCTGTTCTGCATCAGTTAGAATAACAGAACTTAAATTAAAAATTCCTGAGCCCCTTATGATTTTTGTCTTTTTGTTTCTAGCCCTAACCCCCCCCTAGTTCCTCTCGTGCGTCGCACAACCTTTTTGTGCCTTGGCCCAATTTGTGAAAACCCCAATTATGTCCCTCCTGTCCAGATGGACCGGGATTGTCACAGATCTCATGATGTGTGGCACCAGAGTGCTGTATCTGACTCTGGTAATCATTCCCATGGTCGGATAGGGGGCCATATCGGTCACTGAGGGGAATTTTTTTTCCGATACATCCACATTGTATTCGTAATCATCCCTGTATGTGGACGGACCTGGGGGTTGGAAATGGTAGGATATAGCACCCTCTTTTTCCAAATGGCCCAAACCGTAACTAGAATGGGGACCTTGATAATACCCCTGAGCCCATCCCTGATTGGGATTTTGTGGGTACGGTGGTGCATTCCTATATGTATTCCCCTGATTAGGTATATAGGGTGGCCGAGGCTGATTAAATCCTGTAGGGCCATGGCCATAACCACGCCCTAGGCACCAAATACCTACACCTAGATGTCATTTTATGTGGTACCCTCTTATTTAGAATATATTTGGGGTTACATTTGCCCATTTATATACCGCTGCCTGTACTTCAAAGTGAGGCTTGGTCTTATTTTGGTTCTGGGCCGGGCCTTGTGGGCGACGTGGAGGCTTGGTATAACTGCCATGACTCCATTGGCCGCTTAGAGCGAGGCTTGGTTCTGGGCCGGGCCTTGTAGGTGGTGTGGAGGTTCGGTGTAATTGCCGCAGCTCCATTGGCCGCTCAGAGCGAGGCCTGGCTTCCTTCTTCCTATATCTTGTGATGCGTCAGCACGTCACCTGATCCCCAAGGCGACGTGTAGGAACACGAAACGTACGTTGGGAGGTGTGCGTGCTGACGTCATCACTACGGGACAGGTACGGCGGACCGGCAGGTTGTTATGTTCTTTAAATTGTACATTGTGTAAGTGTTTTTAAACCCGTTTTAAAAAATAAATTTTACATTGGGTAATGCACTATTGAGCCTCCTCTCTCTCCTTGGGAAATCTTTGCTGTATCCACTGCCTATCAAGTGACGTTGGAACTTTGCAAAGTTTATCTGGATTTCTCTGGATCTCCCCCTGGGATTGCTGATGGGCTCATTTGTTTCTTACCTCTGGTAAGCAGCTTGATTGTTGGTGGTGGACACGGGTGTGCATGCACAGAATTTCAAACTTTTTGCGGTTCACCTCTTCACGGCTTCCCTTCATTGCTGATTTTTGATGGGACTTATTTAGGATATATTCATTTTTACAGGACACATTAATTGTTATCACTGTTGGACTTTATTTATTCAATATATGTGTGGATTCATAATTTTTGATTATTAGTCAATTCACATTAGCGCACTTGTTCTTTTTTATTCTTTTGTATACTTTATAAGTTATCACATATCACAGGTGCTGCTGTATATTTATTTATGGTACTGGCTAGCGCGGTTTATTGCTTTAATTTTTTACACCATTGTATTTTTGGATATTTGCACTGCAGCTTGCTCATACAGTTCATTTTGTATTATATAGAATTTGTTTACCATTCATATTATCACAAACTCTATCCTCTAAATAATCCGTCCCACATTCAGGGGTGATGGATATTTTTGAGTTTAGAGCCACTAGAGTGGTTAACACTGAGGGTGTGTTTGAGGCTTTTTCTAATGAGGGAGGCGACCTTGGGGGCATGTTTATGCGTCTTAAGAATCTCATGATTTCAGAGACGCACACCCAATGGGATGTCGCCTATTTGGAAACATATGTTAAAAACAAGATGGTTCCACGCAGTCTCAGGTGGGAAGTAAGTCCACAGAAAGGAGAAACACAATTAGAGGAATGGTTCAGGTATTTCAATACAGCTGGGATCAATTCCCTCCAGTTTCTCATTGAGAGGAAAAACATCAAATTGGCCCGGTTGGACGAGGAGATTAAGGTCCTAAAGGAACAACTCACCCCATTTAACGGGACAAATGAATATAAGGAGAGGTCATTACCACTTTTAAAAATATTAGAGAAAGAGGAGAGGGAACAGAAATTCAAAAAAAAGAAAAAGTACAATCGGGATTTGGTTGACTATCAGAATAGCATCGTATTTGATTGGCAAAAGAAACTTTTAGCAGAACAGCCTGCCCCTATAAGTCAAGAGATGGAGGTTATTACTCAGGCTACTGTGAACAGTGGGAACATTGGTTCATCTGTTCCTAACCCTCAATTTGTCAATAAACATTTAACAGGGGGTCGCACACAAGCCCCACAAAAGGGGAGGCGGGGTTCATACCAGTCACCCTCCAGACAGGGTGGGGGGGGTAGGGGATTACCCTCACAGGCTCCCAAACCTCCACATCCCTTTCGTAGACCAGGACCCCAGGGCCAATCTCAGGGCCAACAGGGGCGTGGTTATGGCCATGGCCCTACAGGATTTAATCAGCCTCGGCCACCCTATATACCTAATCAGGGGAATACATATAGGAATGCACCACCGTACCCACAAAATCCCAATCAGGGATGGGCTCAGGGGTATTATCAAGGTCCCCATTCTAGTTACGGTTTGGGCCATTTGGAAAAAGAGGGTGCTACATCCTACCATTTCCAACCCCTAGGTCCGTCCACATACAGGGATGATTACGAATACAATGTGGATGTATCGAACAATTTTTTTCCCCTCAGTGACCGATATGGCCCCCTATCCGACCATGGGAATGATTACCAGAGTCAGATACAGCACTCTGGTGCCACACATCATGAGATCTGTGACAACCCCGGTCCATCTGGACAGGAGGGACATAATTGGGGTTTTCACAAATTGGGCCAAGGCACAAAAAGGTTGTGCGACGCACGAGAGGAACTAGAGGGGGGGTTAGGGCTAGAAACAAAAAGACAAAAATCATAAGGGGCTCAGGAATTTTTAATTTAAGTTCTGTTATTCTAACTGATGCAGAACAGAGTGTACTCGATAAGGGTCTTAAATATGTCCCCCCATGTAGGCTGAATAAATTCCAGACCTATATGGATGTTCATCGATTTATCAGGAGAGTCAGCATTAAACGCCATTTTTTATGCAATCCCATTGGGACAAATAATGACTTGACACCTGGGTTTACCCACTCGGGACTATCCAATGCTTCTCTGTTTAACCCTCCCGGAGCATTGGCTCCTCCTCTTAAAGTATTCAGGGATGTGGTTCTTAGGGATTTGGACCAGTTGCCACTTAAAAAAGTACACTCCGATAGGACTCTCACTGAAGGCCTTGATTCTCTTTGCAAAAATAGAGATCTTGTCATTAGGCCTGCGGACAAAGGGGGGGTATCATCATCTTAGACAAGGCTGATTACCTCTCTGAGATGTTCCGGATTGTCAATGATCGGGACACATACACTCCCTTACCCTCTGACCCAAAGGCCCTTTACACTAGAGAGCTATCAGTATTGGTCCAAAGAGGTCTTGATCTTGGGATATTGAATAGAAAGGAGAGTGAGTATTTGGTGCCTAGGGCGCCACGTACACCTGTTCTCTATTATCTTCCCAAGATACACAAAAATGCCACCCACCCCCGGGACGGCCTATTATTAGTGGCATCGATTCCATCACGTCCCGGGTAGGACGTTACATTGATGGCTTTTTACAACCGTTAGTTTCGATGATGCCCTCGCATCTTAAGGACTCACGCCAGGTTATTAATATCATGACTGGAATTACCCCCAAAAACTATATGTGGTTGGTAACGGCGGACGTTACGTCCTTATATACCATTATTCCCCACAATTTGGGTTTATTTGCAGTAGAATACTACTTGAGGCGTGACTCTGGATTGTTTGATGAACAGATTTCATATATCCTTGAACTATTAACATTTGCTGCTTCTAGGAGTTATTTCTGGTTCAACAACCAATTCTACAGGCAGGATAGAGGTGTGGCTATGGGGGCAAAGTATGCCCCCAGCCTGGCCAACCTCTTCATGGCCCTATGGGAGGAGGACGTCGTCTATGTCCAACGCCCGCCCCAACTTATGTTGTGGGCGAGGTACATTGATGACGTCCTCCTCCTGTGGGATGGAGAGCGCCGGAATTTGGATGTCTATATGGAGCACCTCAACAATAACACTAGGGGTATTGTTTTGAATTTTGAGGCAAGTCAGGAGGAGATTCATTTTTTGGATTTAAAGATATGTATTAAGGATGGCTCCTTCACTACCTCCACCTTCTTTAAAAATACTGATAGAAATTCATATATACCTATCAATAGCTGCCATCATCCATCATGGCTTAAATCCGTACCGAAGAGCCAATTCATTAGGCTGAAACGGAACTGTACAGACCATAAGGAATTCCTAACACAGGCTCAGATTTTGATTGGTCGATTTGTGGAAAAAGGGTATTCCAATGACTCACTTACTCATACCTTAAACGAAGTGGCATTGTTGGATAGGAAAGACCTATTGGCTGAGAAGCCTAGGTCTCAATCAAGAGTACCATCCATCCCATTTGTTACCACCTATTCAGCCCAATATAGGGGCATTAAACAGTTGATTAAAAAACATTGGCATATACTTACCAATGATCCTGTTTTACATGAAGTATTACCTGTTCATCCTCAGGTCGTATACAAAGGTGCACCCTCCATACGTGGGAGAGTGGCACCTAATATACTAGATCCTCCGTCTGTGCATAAGACCTTTCTTGATCAGTTGGTAGGCTTCTATCAGTGTAGGAGGTGCAGAGTATGTTCGTTGAGCGGATGTACCCATAGGCGTACCAATATGTTTAAATCCACTGTAACTAATGTTGAGCATAAAATATTGCCTTTCATTACTTGCTCCACGGAGAGGGTCGTATATCTCCTGCAATGCCCATGTGGGCTTCAATATGTGGGCAGGACCAAGCGACCTCTCCGTGTTAGATTGAATGAACATATCACAAATATCCTCACAGGTTTCCCAAAACACCCAGTATCCCGGCACTATTTAGAGATCCATGCTAAAGACCCCACTAATACGATCTTTCTGGGGATTGATAAATATTCTACCAGATGGAGAGGAGACTCTATGATTAGAAGTATTTCTAGACTAGAGATGTCCTGGATCCACAAACTGAAGAGTTATGTACCATTTGGGATGAACGTTGAGGTAGACCTCAACGCTTTCATCGATAACTCTTAGTTTGGTGCGAGTGGGGGCTATGTCCATATATCTGAGAGCTATGTGAGGTCTGGCATTTTGTTGATTTGAACTGTCTACCAATATACATTTTTATGTGTGTAGTTTTGTCATAATATGGACCCCCAGTGGGCCCTTACGTGCCAGAATGACACCCCCCCCCCCCATCTTCTCCTTTATTATCAGGTTTGGTGGAGGTATATTTTTTTGTCTTTTTTTGACCTCCATCATACATGATATTTTATAAAGGATTCTTTCCTCATATGAGAAGAAATTATATAAATCCTTTTTAAAATCTTTTTCAATATATTTATACATACGTGTGTTTTCATATGACACACACATATGTATATATTTTTCATAATATACCTTTTTCATTTTTAGGTTCAAATGGTATACCGTGCTGTGGTGGACATGTGGATGTTCTTTCATATTAGGCATTAAACTTGTCCACTTACACGACATGGTTAATTTCCATTGGGTTTTATCACCTAGATGTCATTTTATGTGGTACCCTCTTATTTAGAATATATTTGGGGTTACATTTGCCCATTTATATACCGCTGCCTGTACTTCAAAGTGAGGCTTGGTCTTATTTTGGTTCTGGGCCAGGCCTTGTGGGCGACGCGGAGGCTTGGTATAACTGCCATGACTCCATTGGCCGCTTAGAGCGAGGCTTGGTTCTGGGCCGGGCCTTGTAGGCGGTGTGGAGGTTCAGTGTAATTGCCGCAGCTCCATTGGCCGCTCAGAGCGAGGCCTGGCTTCCTTCTTCCTATATCTTGTGATGCGTCAGCACGTCACCTGATCCCCAAGACGACGTGTAGGAACACGAAACGTACGTCGGGAGGTGTGCGTGCTGACGTCATCACTACGGGACAGGTACGGCGGACCAGCCGGTTGTTATGTTCTTTAAATTGTACATTGTGTAAGTGTTTTTAAACCCGTTTTAAAAAATAAATTTTACATTGGGTAATGCACTATTGAGCCTCCTCTCTCTCCTTGGGAAATCTTTGCTGTATCCACTGCCTATCAAGTGACGTTGGAACTTTGCGAAGCTTATCTGGATTTCTCTGGATCTCCCCCTGGGATTGCTGATGGGCTCATTTGTTTCTTACCTCTGGTAAGCAGCTTGATTGTTGGTGATGGACACGGGTGTGCATGCACCGAATTTCAAACTTTTTGCGGTTCACCTCTTCACGGCTTCCCTTCATTGCTGATTTTTGATGGGACTTATTTAGGATATATTCATTTTTACTGGGCACAGTAATCGTTCGTTACATTACAGACACTTCGTTCGGCCACTATCCGCTGTTTTGGCTTATTTTACAGCCACAAAAGTAATTAGACATCTGCCATTTTTTGGGAAATTTGGGGCACAAAGTTTTAGGCTAGATGATGTGTTTGTAAAGAGAATGAAATGCAAACTGTAAACTGTGTAAAGGAGAGGACACTCAGCAGCTGCTTCCACATCTGTACTTTGGAGCACTATAGTGTGGGCCACCAGACCCGCCTTTTTTGGGTGTCCCACACAGGTGCATCAGAGAATTTTTGTGTTGCCTCCATGTCTAAAAAATGACAGACAAAGGTGAATACTAAACATATTCTTGGTCAGAAATAATGCATTCATCTTTAACTTCCGCCCAAACACACACTTGTACCCCACTTCCAAGCAATTTAGCCAGTTTTTTTTTTTAACATAGAGAATTTCTGTGTGATAACTCTACCTTTTGTTTGATTCTCATAGGGGAGAGAAAACTGGGAGGAGAACACTCCAGGGAGCACAGGAACCCCACAGCTTCACAACAACCCCAAACTCCCAAAGACCCACAACCGAAGGATGTGGAGGAAGTTGAGGTGGAGGAAGGAGAAGTGCAGGAAGGAGAGGTGGATGACATTGTGGAACTGGTCACCACAACAGGTCAGTATCTGTCACCACAGCTTCAGGTAAGAGATGTAGGCCTGCAGAGTTATAATACCTTTTTATTTTGTTTTATGGGGATGTGAATGTTGGGGTGAAGGATAGTACACGTTTCTCTGCTGACAGTGCCCTCCGCCTCATCCAGCAAGTGATGGAATGTAGCACGGAACTGGACAAAATTAAAGAAAGAATTCATGTGATGGATCAAACATTTAAAGACATTCTCGATGTTTTGGGGAGAATTCAATAAGGCATCCAAACCCCCTTTTTTTTCATGTTTGTTCTTCCACTTTTTAAAAACTTTTTGACAATCAAACCAGCCAAAAATTGAATCTGCACACAGTGTGTCAACATGTGCCATCTGCCATCAGGGGATATCCATGTACGTCTTTTGGGGGTGCAACCCCTTCCTCGTATCTAAAGTAGGTGAACTGAGGAAGGGGTTGCACCCCCAAAACACGTCCATTGATCACCCCTGATGGCAGATAGCACATGTTGACAATAGGGATCAGGAGTTTAAAATCCCTATAGGAAAATAATCCCAATTGTGTGCATATTCAATTTTTGGCTGGGCAAGGGGTGGCAGGACCCCATATTAGGACGGGCACATAGAGACATATAGTTTGTGTAAGTGAATGTCTCAGATTGCTCCGAGGTATCCAATTTTGTAATTTTTGGAATGCAACTGTTGTTTTTGTATTTTCCTAAGAAAACAATTGCCGGTGTGTGGCCAGGCAAACAAAAAATGTAAAAAAAAAAAAAAAAGGTGTGTGAATGTGCACATAGTAAAATATTTGAACACAAACAACGTGTAGCTTCTTTTTCTAATACGCTCTAACCTTATTTGGTTATTTTTTAAAGGTTACATAGTGAAATGGTTGGTATTTACTAAAGGAAAATACACTTGGCACTACAAATGCACTAAGACAAACTAGGAGACAGGAAACCAACAAAAGTTATAAGTTTAAACCAGATTTTTATTTTGATCGTTAGACAGGAATCTTTAGCCATAGCCTGGCATAGGAATTGCCCCCCTACCCGTGAAATAGTCCATGTATTTGTCCCGAACCTCACGGGCATTTTGGGGGGGCAAGCCAGCACGGGCAGATTCCAGGCCCGGCAGGGGATTAGCAGGGGAAAGTCCAGCCTCAGGCAAAACTGAGGCCATATAGGAATTTGATTTGCGGCAGAGAAAATTGTGTAGCACACAGCAGCATAAAACTACATAGTTTATTTTGTACTCCGCCAAGTGTATTGAAGTCATAAAAAGGCGGAACCGGCTGGCCATTATGCCGAAGGCATTTTCAACGACTCTTCGGCCCCTGGCCAGCCGGTAATTGAACACCCTCTTCTCTGGGGTCAGGGTCCTGTGAGGAAATGGCCTCATAAGATGCGGTCCAAGTCCGAAGGCTTCATCAGCCAAAAAAACAAAGGGGAGTCCTTCAACATTCCCTGCATCCGGTGGCAATGCAAGGTCGTCACTCTGGAGACGGAGGGCAAACTCCGTCTGGATGAAGGATCCCCCATCGGACATCCGGCCATTCTTCCCTACATCAACATAGAGGAATTCATACCGTGCTGACACCACCGCCATCAGCACAATGCTATGAAACCCCTTGTAGTTGTAGTAGTAGGACCCAGAACGGGGTGGCGCCACGATGCGGACGTGCTTCCCGTCTATAGCACCACCGCAGTTGGGGAAGTCCCACCGCGTGGCAAACTCCGATGCCACAGTCTGCCATTCCTGTGGCGTGGAAGGAAGCTGTGGAGTCAAACAAGATGAAAAAATATTAGAATACACAAATCAAACATTACAAGGAGATTCTAAGAAAATACATTAGAGGCCAACATCAAGCAAAGTCTACGTTTATTAAGGTGTTTTAAATAAGTATAATGGAAGGCTCATGTATCATATTCATCACCCCCTATGATGGTCCATTAATAAATTATAATGGGGAGGGGGGGTAGATGTGTTTGGCCACAGGATAGCATTGCAGTGGCGGTGCGTCCAGAGTGGGCACTGGAGCACTGCCCCCTCTCTCCTGTGCCCGTCACTCAGAACAATACATAGGTTCATGCCTTGCATTAACCTATGTATTGTCTATGCCGCGCACTATTCAGGTGGATGGCCCCCTGTTAAGCGACCGACATATGAAGAACTGCGGCATTTATGGGCTTAAAATTGCATATCAGAAACAGGGAGGAAAATTGTCTTGCACATTACAGCCTGAGGGATGTAATTGGCTTCAGAAAAGTTAAATAGGGGACGCAAGGGGGGGGGGCATTCCTTGGGTAAACACTGACAGGCTGCTCTGCCAATCATGTTCACCAAGTCTGTTTAATGGTAACATGATTGGCTGATGCAACATCAAGGGAAGGAGAAGACATCAAGGACAGAAGAAGGATGGCGCTGACCACAAGAAGGTAAGTGCAGGGCTGGGGGGGAACTGGCTGCATTGGAGGGGACAAAATGGCTGCATTAGAGGGAACAAAATGGCTGCATTAGAGGGGACAAAATGGCTGCATTAGAGGGAACAAAATGGCTGCATTGGAGGGAACAAATGGGGGCGTTTAATAGGCACCAGAGCAAAAAAAGGAGGAAGTTTATTTCCTAAATTGGGGTTTGAACCCCCAAACATTTGGAGCAACAGGCGCCCCTGCTGGAAAGGTTAGTGAAGGGAAATATGCATGGAGGAGAAAAAAGGGGCAATCTAAAACTTCCAGCATGCATGGGGACAAAGGGGACATTCTCAGCATATTACAATCATGGTAATTAGGGAAGGATGAAAGAAATACAATACATTAGCATACATGAAATACATAAAATGTGATGTTAATGGAAACAACTTACCCTAATATAGTCCTCCTGCAGGACTTGGATGATGGCAGAACAGGTGTCTGGGATTATGAGGCCCAGAGCCTGGGGGGAGATGCCTGTCGTGAACTTCAAGTCCTGCAGACTTCTCCCTGTCACCAGATAACGTAACGTGGCGATGAGCCTCTGCTCAGCACTGATGGCTTCCCGCATAACGGTGTCCTGCCTGGTAATATAGGGGGACACCAAAGCCAACAGTTCCTGAAAAACGGGGTCAGACATCCTCAGAAAATTCCTGTAGTCCTCAGGATTATTCTCGACTATCTCCCGCAGCAGAAGCATATGGCAGAATTGGTCCCGCTGAAGCAACCAATTCTTGGTCCATGAACTCCTCCTCACACCATTCATGGACTGGTCTTGGTCCAAAACAAGCAGACCAACACCAAGCGCACGCACAGCACGAACTCGACGACGAGAACGTCCAGGCGACATGGCTAGGAAACGGTCGTCTTATCAGAACGTACAGAACAGAACGCACTTTAGAACAGCAAGGCCTATGAATAACGAACTGAAAATCAGAAACGAACAGGCAAGAACGCACTGTAAAACAGATACGACCTGCCTAGACGCCCTGAAAGTCAAGATACGAACCCACAAGCACAAACTGAACCGCAGAAAACGAACTGAAAAGTACAAAGACTGAAAAGCGCGAATCGTCTCTTCCCAAACTTTTACTTCACACGCGGTAACACGAGATCAGCAAAAGCAGCCCAAGGGGTGGCGCCAAGAAAAAAGATCTTCCCCTTTATAGTGCCGTCGTACGTGCTGGACGTGACCGCGGAGAACAACGAGGAAATTGGGAAATGTCAGTGTGTACGCATGGAAAGCTTGACGAGAAAATCGACAAGGTTAACAAGAATCTCGTCGAAAAAAACGACGTGTTTTTTACGACGAGAAACTCGGTCATGTGTACGAGGCTTAAGGCTTTAAAACTTTCTCTACCTATTTCTTCTGTAAAGTAAAGAACACAGACACCAATATGCTTATCCCTTGTATGTTTACTTAGATTAGTGGGTAAGCAGTAAAACAGGTGAGTACATGTCATAAGCAGAGCCCTGCAATAAACAGTGTTAACAAGCAAACAGGTATTCAACGTTATGCAATTCTAACAGTCCCCTTTGCGGCTACTTCCCCTCGTGGGCAATATGGCGCCCAGGAATGTCTATGCTACCCAGTCAGGCCTGACTGAACTAAAGTGGAAGTTCTGTAAGGAAATCTTCGCTAGCAACGGTGGTGCACTTGAAGAACAGAATTTGTAATCCACCAAGGTAACAAAGGTACTGTGTCTGTTTATGAGCAGGTGCTCTCTCACCCAACCGGACCAGTCCGCGTCCGTTTCTTCCACTGCGGTGTCTAAGTACACCGATCCACCGACATCCGGGTCTTCGGTCCTCCTGGCAAAGGTGCAGTATCAAGGAGAGACATCCCTCAGGTACCTCGGTGCGCGCGGAAGCCTCTTTGGAGAAAACGGCCAGGCTTCTCGCCTAAAGTCACAGGAGCTCAGACAGCAGTTCAGCTTGCTGGGCGGGCGGTGTCCAAAGAGAGAGAACTGGGCACCGCCTCTCCCTTATAAAGTCCACCCCAGCAGTCCTTGCGCGGGGCAAGGCACCCTGGGTGCCTAAAAGTGTACTGGGTAATGTAGTCTCTGAGGGATTTAACACAACACCCCGCTACATAATAAAACAATTTTCTGTGCGCCGCTAAAGTGTTTGGGTTGGGCTTGAAGAAAAAGTGGCAACCCTAGTGGTGTGGCATTGAGGGGATTAAAATTTCAAATTTCTGTGAATTGCCTCAGAAAAGCAATCTGAGTAAGGATCTATTTTTGAAGGAGCTACTGCTGGTGTGAACAAGACAATAGAGTGTGGTCACAAGTTAAAGTGACACTAAACTTTAGTTCTATTCAAGTATGTATTCTTAACTTAAAGTCCCGTCTTCCTCTTACAGCAAAAGTGGATAGGAGAGCTTTGGGAGCTCGCAGAGGACGTTACAAAGAGGCAGAAAACCACAGTAAGAAACAATTTCAGGAAAAATTGATTACAGGTCCATTAAGTAGTGGATATGTATCTTTTGAGCGACCGTGAGTGTTTTTGAGCTGATAGTATCTTAAGACAATGGGCTCCATTCCTGAAACAATATCTACCGCTTTAAGAGCAGTGGTAAAAAAGCTCATAGCATTTTTCTATTTTTTTTTTTACCATTCAGCAAAAATTGTTAGTAAAACATGGCCTGCGTTATTCCATTGAAATATGCGGTACAGGAAGTCCCTGAGTTACGAACATCCGACTTGCGAACGACTCCTACTTACGAACGGGAGGCTGCGTGGCCACTTTTCGATGGCGGGCACATTCGACTGAACCTTTTTTACGGCTGGCACATTCAACGGAATCTTTTCGACGGCGGTTACATTCGACAGGACATCGGAAAACAACGTATCTGCCGTTCTGCGCATGCTGTTCCGACTTACGAACATATTCGACTTAAGAAAAAACCTACAGTCCCTAGCCCATTCGTAACTCGGGGACTGCCTGTATTTATCTCATGAAACCAATTGCTATTTTATTATTGCATGCAATTTTTAAGAAAATGTGTGGTCGCCCAATACCGCATGCAATATGCTTTAGTGAATGGAGCCCATAATCACATTGAGGTGGAGTGAGTGATAAGCGCCTTTGGGCAATCTTACTTAGATATGACCCAAATTTGGGATTCTGGCTGCATTTGTTGATAACAAGAATCCTATCTCCCTGTTTCAGATCAATCCAAAAATGTATCCACACAAGTCTAGATTTCTGAAGCGCAAGGAGAGGAAAGAGTGAGAGGAGGAAAAAGAAAGAAGAAAAATCTAATATTTCACTATTTTAAGAAGCCAGAAACTACCCAGGAACATAATGTTGAACCGGAAGCGTCCTCAGAACGAGGCCATTCTCAACATTGTGAGCTGCTCACTATATCTGAAGATTTGGAAGATGCCTGCCTTTGAAATTCAAAACTGTTCCACTGAGAGTGTTTTATCTGAGGAAAGTGTGTCCTCATGCACCCAGTCTGCTGCAAGTATATAAGATGCCTCCTCCATTGCATATCCCTTTGAAATTTTGAGCAATTTAGAAACTTCATGCAGCTCCTCTTTTGCCTCAAGTTCTACAGGTCCTGTTCGTATGGATTTGTGTGAAATAAATTGGAAAGATCCAGCACTGTGGCCAGAAAATCTTCAAGACAAAGAAAGAGAGCAAATTGTGCTTTCTAGATTGATGACTGAAGAGGAGCTGAAAAAAATGGCATGTCGTATGACTTTGGACAGCGATGGACGTTCATTTATAGAGTATCCTTTGTATGCAAAATCCTCAAATGGAAGTGAGAAGATTTTAAGAGACTGGCTTTGTTGGAGTGATTCCAAACATGTTTTATACTGCATCACTTGCAGAGCTTTTTCTTCAAATTATTACCATAGGAAGGATGGAAGTATACTATGTAGGAGAGAAGGCTTTGACCCTTCCAAAAACACATGGCATCGACTTTATACACAATTGCCAGAGCATGAACGTTTTGCTCAACACCGAAAGCACTACTTAAATTGGCGAACTTTACAGGAGGTCCATAGGCGGACAAGGTGTGGACTTTGAGTTTCAAAGAAATTTGGCAAGAGAAGCAGAAAAGTTTGCAGCTCTGTTGGAAAGGCTTCTTCATGTTACCTTATTTTTGGCCTCATGGAATCTGGCTTTTAGAGGATGTTCTCAAAGAATTGGAGACATTCAAAATGGTAATTTCCTTGGAACGCTTGAACTTGTTGCCAAATATGATAGTGTACTTAGAGAGCATTTGGAAAAAGTGAAACAAAGCCAGGAAAAAGGAAAGTGTCTACCTGCACATTATCTGTCATCAGCCACACAAAAAGAATTATTCAATATATGTGGAAGGCTTGTTTTGAATGTTATGCTTTCTGAAAGGCAACAATCAATGTATTTCTCAGTGATTTGTGATGCAACACCAGATATATCGCACATGGAACAGAATGTTATTATTCTGCGATATGTGCACAGAGAGCTTGTGAAAAGAAAATGGGGCATTCAAGAAAGGTTCCTGGAATTCTTTGATTTCTTTGAGAAGACTGGTGAAGAAATTGCTGAAATTATGCTATCAAGATTGTGTGAACATGGCATTGATGTCAAAGACTGTAGAGGTCAAGGATATGATAACGGAGCCAACATGTCAGGAAAAATTAAAGGTGTAAGATCCAGAATCCAACAAAAGTATCCAGCAGCCTTGTTTAGTCCATGTGTAGCACACTCATTAATTCTGGTTGGTGTGTTTGCAGCTTCAAGTTCCCCTGAAATGAAGACCTTCTTTGGGAGTGTAAATAGGCTTTATGTTCTATTCAGCAGCAGTCCTGAGAGATGGAGCTTTTTGTTAGATGAAGTTGGTGGTTCTTTACATGGCCTTAGTGACACCAGATGGAGTTCCAGGATTGAAGAAGTAAGGCCAATTGCACAAAAGCTTCCAAGTATTCTGAAAGCTTTGGAAAGAGTGCTGGAAAGTAAAAAACTGACAAGTGCTGCACACTCTGAAGCGGAAGGGCTGCTAGATTATTTCTCCTCTTTCCGTGCAATTGTTCTGGCTACATTCTGGGTCAAGGTCCTGCAAAGTTTTTAGGAACGGAATAAAATCCTTCAGTCAAGGTCTGTATCTATTGACATAGGTGCAGCCAATATCAGGGCTTTGTCTGAAGAAATAAAGATTCTACGAGATAAGTTGCCAGCTCTACTCTCAGGCCTCGTACACACGACCGATTTTCTCGTCGTAAAAAACACGTAGTTTTTTTCGACGAGATTCTTGTTAAGCTTGTCGATTTTCTCGTCAAGCTTTCTATGCGTACACACTGTCATTTCCCAATTTCCTCGTTGTTCTCTGCGCTCACGTCCAGCACGTACGACGGCACTATAAAGGGGAAGATCTTTTTTCTTGGCGCCACCCCTTGGGCTGCTTTTGCTGATCTCGTGTTACCGCGTGTGAAGTAAAAGTTTGGGAAGAGACGATTCGCGCTTTTCAGTCTTCGTACTTTTCAGATCGTTTTCTGCCG
Organism: Rana muscosa; assembly: GCA_029206835.1. Taxonomy (NCBI): domain Eukaryota; kingdom Metazoa; phylum Chordata; class Amphibia; order Anura; family Ranidae; genus Rana; species Rana muscosa. The sequence goes on from CM055116.1 coordinate 295,897,573, forward strand.
TTCAGTTTGTGCTTGTGGGTTCGTATCTTGACTTTCAGGGCATCTAGGCAGGTCGTATCTGTTTTACAGTGCGTTCTTGCCTGTTCGTTTCTGATTTTCAGTTCGTTATTCATAGGCCTTGCTGTTCTAAAGTGCGTTCTGTTCTGTACGTTCTGATTAGACGACCGTTTCCTAGCCATGTCGCCTGGACGTTCTCTTTGTCGAGTTCGTGCTGTGCGTGTGCTTGGTGTTGGTCTGCTTGTTTTGGACCAAGACCAGTCCATGAATGGTGTGAGGAGGAGTTCATGGACCAAGAATTGGTTGCTCCAGCGGGACCAATTCTGCCACATGCCTCTGCTGCGGGAGATCGTCGAGAATAATCCTGAGGACTACAGGAATTTTCTGAGGATGTCTGACCCCGTTTTTCAGGAACTGTTGGCTTTGGTGTCCCCCCTATATTACCAGGAAGGACACCGTTATGCGGGAAGCCATCAGTGCTGAGCAGAGGCTCATCGCCACGTTGCGTTACCTGGCGACAGGGAGAAGTCTTCAGGACTTGAAGTTCACCACAGGCATCTCCCCCCAGGCTCTGGGCCTCATAATCCCAGACACCTGTTCTGCCATCATCCAAGTCCTGCAGGAGGACTATATTAGGGTAAGTTTTCTCCCTTAACATCACATTTTAGGTATTACATGTATGCTAATGTATTGTATTTCTTTCATCCTTCCCTAATTACCATGATTGTAATATGCTGAGAATGTCTTTGTCCCCATGCATGTTGGAAGCTTTAGATTGCCCCTTTTTTCTCCTCCCTAAATATTTCCCTTCACTAACTTTTCCAGCAGGGGCGCCTGTTGCTCCAAATGTTGGGGGGTTCAAACCCCAATTTAGGAAATAAACTTCCTCCTTTTTTGCTCTGTTGCCTAATAAACGCCCCCAGTTGTCCCCTCCAATGCAGCCATTTTGTTCCCTCAAATGCAGCCATTTAGTCCCCTCTAATGCAGCCAGTTTCCCCCCAGCCCTGCACTTACCTTCTTGTGGTCAGCGCCATCCTTCTTCTGTCCTTGATGTCTTCTCCTTCCCTTCATGTTGCATCAGCCAATCATGTTACCATTAAACAGACTTGGTGAACATGATTGGCAGAGCAGCCTGTCAGTGTTTACACAAGGAATGCCCCCCTCCTTGCGTCCCCGATTTTTCTTTGAGGAAGCCAATTACATCCCTCAGGTTGTAATTTGCAAGACTATTTTAATACTTGTTTCTGCTCTGCAATTTTAACCCCCTAAATGCCGCAATGATTCATATGTCGGTCGCTTTACAAGAGGCCATCCACCTGAATAGTGTGCGGCATAGACAATACATAGGTTCATGCAACGCATGAACCTATGTATTGTTCTGAGTGATGGGCACAGGAGAGAGGGGACAGTGCTCCAGCGCCCACTCTGGACGCACTGCCACTGCAATGCTATCCTGTGGCCAAACACATCTCCCCCCCCCAAAATAATTTAGTAATGGCCCATCAGAGGGGGTGATGAATATGATAAATGAGCCTTCCATTATACTTTTTTTACACACCTTAATAAACGTATAATTAGATTGATGTTGGTCTCTAATTTTTTGGGATAGAATTTCCTTGTAATGTATGACTTTGTTTTTCTAATATTATTTCAACTTGTTTCACTCCACAGCTTCCTTCCACGCCACAGGAATGGCAGACTGTGGCATCGGAGTTTGCCACGCGGTGGGACTTCCCCAACTGCGGTGGTGCCATAGACGGGAAGCACGTCCGCATCGTGCCGCCACCCCATTCTGGGTCCTACTACTACAACTACAAGGGGTTTCATAGCATTGTGCTGATGGCGGTGGTGTCAGCACGGTATGAATTCCTCTATGTTGATGTAGGGAAGAATGGCCGGATGTCCGATGGGGGATCCTTCATCCAGACGGAGTTTGCCCTCCGTCTCCAGAGTGACGACCTTGCATTGCCACCGGATGCAGGGAATATTGAAGGACTCCCCTTTGTTTTCTTGGCTGATGAAGCCTTCGGACTCGGACGGCATCTTATGAGGCCATTTCCACAGAGGACCCTGACCCCAGAGAAGAGTGTGTTCAATTACCGGCTGGCCAGGGCCTGAAGAGTCGTTGAAAATGCCTTCGGCATAATGGCCAGCCGGTTCCGCCTTTTTATGACTTCCATCCACTTGGCGGACTACAAAATAAACTATGTAGTGTTATGCTGCTGTGTGCTACACAACTTTCTGAGCCAAAAATCAAATTCCTATATGGCCTCAGTTTTGCCAGAGGCTGGACTTTCCCCTGCAAATCCCCTTCCGGGCCTGGAATCTGCCCGTCTTGGCTTGCCCCCCCAAAATGCCCGTGTGGTTCGGGACAAATACATGGAGTATTTCACGGGTAGGGGGGCAATTCCTATGCCAGCCTATGTCTAAGTATCCCAATAAAAATCTTGTTTAAACCTTTAATTATTTGTTCTTTCCTGTCTCCTAGTTTGTCTTTGTGCATTTGTAGTGGCAAGTGTATTTTACTTTAGTAAATAACAACCATTTCACTATGTTACCTTACAAAAGAACCAAATAAGCTTAGAGAGTATTATAAAAAGAAGCTACACGTTGTTTGTGGTCAAATATTTTACTCTGTGCACATTCTCTTCATTTTTTATTTTATTTTTTTACTTTGGGGTTGGCCTGGCCACAACCCGGCAATTTTTGGCTTATGAAAATACAAAAATATCACTTGCATTTCAAAAATTACAACATTGGATACCTCTGAGCAATCGGAGACATTCACTTACACAAACTATGTCTCTATGTGCCCGTCCTAATATGGGGTCCTGCCACCCCTTGCCCAGCCAAAAATTGAATATGCACACATTTTTTATTTTTTTCATATAGGAAGTTTACAATCCTGATCCCTATTGTCAACATGTGCTATCTGCCATCAGGGGTGATCAATGGATGTGTTTTGGGGGTGCATCCCCTTCCTCAGTTCACCGACTTTTGATACGAGGAAGGGGTTGCACCCACAAAAGACGTACATGGATATCCCCTGATGGCAGATAGCACATGTTCACACACTGTGTGCATATTCAATTTTTGGCTGGTTTGTTACTCAAAAAATTAGAAAAAATATATAAAAACAAACATGTAAAAACAAATGTGTTTGGATGGCTTATTGAATTCTCCCCAAAACATCGAGAATGTCTTTAAATGTTTGTTCCATCACATGGATTCTTTGTTTAATTAGGTCCAGTTCCGTGCTACATTCCATCACTTGCTGGATGAGGCGGAGGGCACTGTCAGCAGAGAACCGTGTGCTATCCTTCACAACATTTACATCCCCTTAAAACCAAAAAAAAATTTTTATAAAACTCTGCAGGCCTACCTCGCTTACCTTAAGCTGTGGTGTCAGATACTGACCTGTTGTGGTGACCAGATCCACAACGTCATCCACCTCTCCTTCCTGCACTTCTCCTTCCTCCACCTCAACTTCCTGCACATCTTTCGGTTGTGGGTCTTTGGGAGTTTGGTGTTGTTTGGAAGTTGTGGGGTGCATGTGCTCCCTGGAGTGTCCTCCTCCCAGTCTTCTCTCCCCTATGAGAATAAAACCAAAGGTCTATTTATCACACTGTAAATCTCCTTGTTAAACTAAAAACAGGATAAATTGTTTGGAAGTGGGGTACAAGTGTGTGTTTGTGCGGAATTTAAAGAAGAATGCATTATTTATGACCCCAAATATGTTTAGTATTCACATTTGGATGTAATTTTTTGGACATGGAGGCACCACAAAAAACTCTGATGCACCTGTGTGGGACACCCAAAAAAGGCAGGTCTGTTGGCCCACACTATAGTGCTCCAAAGTACAGATGTGGAAGCAGCTGCTGAGTGTCCTCTCCTTTACACTGATAAAAGTTTGCATTTCATTCTCTTTACAAACACATCATCTAGACTAAAAAATTATCCACAATACTTGATCAAAAATGGCAGATGTCTAATTACTTTTGTGGCTCTTAAATAAGCCAAAACCGCGGATAGTGGCCGAATGAAGTGTCGGTAACGTAACGAACGATTACTGTGCCCAACCTAGTTCAAAATATTACATTTTGGAAGGGAGTCCAATATGATAAAAAAAAAAAAAACATGTCAGTTTCTAAAAATATTAATAGCAGAAACGTCGTCATTTTACTTACTTTTAGGGAGCATCCTCTTTATGATCCTCAACTGGTCTGGCTCCCTCAGTTTGAGGTCTGACCACCTCTTTCTGAGCTGCTCATTTGAGCGTTTCACCCCGAACTTCGCCCTCAGACTCTTCACAACTTTAGTGAGGATTTTGGCCTTCCTTCTATTTGGTTTGCTATACGGCCCATGCTTGGCATCATAATCAGCCTTGACCAAGATGTCCACCATCTCCGCCATCTCCGCCAAAGACATATTCGATGCCTTGAATCTCCTCCTTGATCGTGACGTGTCCTCGGTCTCCGGGCTTGTCTCCTCGCTAGTTGCGGAATTATCAGACACCTGCTGTAACTCCGCCATATCTGTCTGCGCGCCGAAAGAGAAGGGGCGGGAAAAGATGTAAGTTAGAACATCATGGGCGGGCGAGGTGTGCGGAGCGACGTGTTCGAATTTTGACGCATGCGTGGTGTGTATATAGCAAACACACATGTGACTATAGTACGTTCGGTGTGCGGAGAGAGGAGTTCAAGTGACGGACGTGCGAACGAAGGTATGTGATTTTGTGACTTGTAAAAATTGTTGGCCTATACTGTCTTGAGATTGTTGGAGGATATATATGGTGACTAGGATGTGAAGGAGGTTAGACTGTTTGCCTCACATTATTTAAATATAATTTATTTTACTTGCAGATACAATATGAATGTCTTTATTAGCGACAAAGCGTTCCTGGCGGAATTTATTGACCGGGTAAGGGAGCTGCCGGCTCTGTGGGAGACGAAAAACCCCATCCATAAAAAAAAAGGGGTGAGAAAAGCAGCGCTGGAGAAGCTGCTCCCATTTGTGCATACCAAGGTGCCCACAGCCACAGAAAAACAAGTGGACACTAAAATTGGGAGCTTGAGAGGTACCTACAAGACTGAACGCTCTAAGGTGCTGGCTTCTCAGAGGTCAGGAGCAGCAGCAGATGATGTTTATGTCCCAATTTTGTGGTACTACAACAGGATGTCCTTCCTGGATGACCACATTGAGACAAGGCCATCACTCTCCACTCTTCCCCCCAGACTTCCCTGCAGCCAACCTGAGCCTTCTCTGGAGCAAGAGGAGGCAGCCATCCTGGATGATCCTGATTTGTCCATCTGGAGCCAGGTATAGTATTAACTGAAAATGTATTGGGATAAAATTAATGTTTCCCAAATATGTCAGGATGAGAAACATACATTATTTTGTATTCCACAAGTGAAATCAGGATCTGTAGACATTATTCTGCACTTAATTGTGTGGTAAATAGTCAAGCTGATGTAGTGGTAAATTTAAAGCAAGGATTTATGCATTTACATTCTAATTGCTTCCATCAGGATTACAAAGTTTGATGCAAAGATTAAACCAACATATTAAACTATGTTCCTTTTTCATACACAGGATGAAATCAGCCAGGAGGAGGGTCTGGAAACTGCCAGGCAGGAGGAGGAAGGGCCCAGTGGCAGCCAGGAGGTGGCAGGGCCCAGTGGCAGCCAGGAGGTGGCAGGGCCCAGTGGCAGCCAGGAGGTGGCAGGGCCCAGTGGCAGACAGGAGGTGGCAGGGCAAAGGAGAAGCACCAGATCCCAGGTGCCTCCCATCCGGCTTCACAAAAGAGGCAGGAGGGACAGGACCACCAGTGAGGCAGCAATGGCCCTTATTAAAGAGGCCCATGCCACCCTCAAGGAGCCCACATCCCCTGAAGAGGCCATTGCCGGCCTAGTGGAGGCTAAGTTCAAGGTGATGAGCATGGAGCAACGCCTCCTATGCGAGCCCCTGCTCATCACCTTGCTCAACAAGGGGGTGATGGAGAAAATTACACCCAATACCACCATATGTGAGGTGGCCCAACTGACCCAACCTCAACCTCCACCTCCACCTTCCTCTTCTGCCCCACCCCCTTCTGCTACACCTCCACCTTCTGCCCCACCCCCTTCTGCTACACCTCCACCTTCTGCTACACCTCCACCTTCTGCCCCACCCCCTTCTGCTACACCTCCACCTTCTGCCCCACCCACTTCTGCTACACCTCCACCTTCTGCCCCACCCCCTTCTGCTACACCTCCACCTTCTTCTTCTGCCCCACCCCCTTCTGCTACACCTCCACCTTCTTCTTCTGCCCCACCCCCTTCTGCTACACCTCCACCTCCTCCTCCTGACAGGAGTACCCCTCCAGTGGGCCAGCCTCCAGCCAAACGAAGAAGGAAGGCTGCAGGAAAGGCTGCAGGAAAGGCTTCAGGAAAGGCTTCAGGAAAGGCTGCAGGGAAGGTTGCCAGGAAGAAGAGGAAGTGATGGCCTTGCTTCATTGTGGTCGGACAGAAGGCAGCCTGTTGTAGTACCACACACTTGGGACATATATCTCACCTGCTGCTGTTCCTGACCTCTGGGAGGCCAGCATCAGATTGTGTTCAGAAATGTGGGCCTTCTCAAGCTCCCAATTTTAGTGTCCACACAGGGTTGCTGTGTGCTCTGGGGTCCCTGGGATGCACAAATGGCAGCAGCTTCTCCAGTGCTGCCTTCTCTTTATTTAATTTATAAACATGAATAAATGTGTTTTTTGTTTAAGTTCATACTTGACTATGTGTATTTTTAAATAAACAAAATCAAGCTTTGGAGTAAGCAGATACATTTGACTGACAATAAAAGGCACAGATATCACCTCCCCAAAAGAATAACTAAATATGATTAGCACAAAAACATGGTGTGAAATTTAAATAATATAGATTCCAAAATTAAATGGGAGATCGCTATCAAAACATTGAGAAATTAGAATTAACATCATTTTGAAAAATCTAACCATTTAAATTATTCCTAAAAACTTGCACGATATAATACACATAAATCTTATAAAGAGCAGCATGAAAAAGGTTAAAAATAAGGCAGAACTCTGTGTGAATATCAGCAGCAAAAGAAGGTCACTCGTTTTGATTAATGTAACATTCTAACGAAGATTTCAATGCAGAACATTTAAACGATGAAATATTTATGAGCGTGACGAATGTGCTCTCTCCATTATGAAGGCTTGTTTTACCAGAAGATGCGCTCCCGTCTCATAGTTGCTTGTGAGCATGCGCGCTTTTGGAAGAGTCATAAAAGCATACACACGAACCATTTTCTCGTCACAAAACAGGCCGACGAGAAACACGACGAGGAAATCTGGAATCCTGACGAGAAAATAGAGAGCAGGTTCTCTATTTTCTCGTCGAGATTCTCGGCAAGTTTCTCGTCGTAAAACCATACACACAAACGTTTTTCTGGACAAAAAAAACTCTTGCGGCACTTTTCTTGACTGTTTTGGACGAGAAAATCGGTCGTGTGTACGAGGCCTCAGAGTCTAAAGTTGTTGCTGATTCCATGGAGATTCCCAAGGAGCTACTGAATGCTCACCAGCTTCGTAAAAAGAAAGCTGATAAAAATGTTAAAGATCTGAATGTCAAAAAAAAATTCAAAGTCAATATGTTCTTCCCAGCAATGGATGTCATAATTTCAGACCTAGATCAAAGATTTAAATCAATGGAAGAAGTCTGCAAGCTCTTTGCTCCCATCTTGAATCTGAGGACTCTTTCAGAAGAAGAACTGAAAACTTCAACAGAAATGCTGATTTCCACATAACGGGATGACTTTACTGAATCCCTACTAACAGAGCTACAACACCTGTGGAAAATCTATGCAGAAACATTTGCCAATCAGCTGGGTCCCTTGGAATTATTAAATTCAATTTATGAGCTGCAGCTTGAAGGGATTTTTGGAGAGGTTTGTATTGCCCTTAGAATTTTTCCTACCCTTCCACTCTCAGTTGCAGAAGGAGAGAGAGCATTCAGCAAGTTAGCCTTAATAAAAAACTATCTCCGTTTAACAATGAGTGAGCAGCGCCTGAACAGTCTGGCTCTTCTGTTCATTGAGCATGAACTTGCAAGGCAGCTGAACTTTCGAGACCTTATAAATGAATTTGCTGAAGCAAAGGTACGAAGAATGTCTGCTACAAATCTGTAACACATTTGGCAAAGTGGGAAAGGACTAGCCAAACTGGGTTGTTTTTGGGCCTGTTGGCGCACTTATGTTTACCCAGTTGTTGCCTACTTTGAAAAACACCTGAAAACTATCTACAGTAAACTATCTTTAACGAAACCTCGCTTGTTGTTTTTTTCCACCTTTATCATTTGTTTAATCTCCTTAATTATTTTAAAATACCACTTCATTCATTCATTAATGGTTATTATTACATATAGATATTAAAGCGGTCTGTTCTCATCTGAAAACAGTATTTCTTTTGGATAATCAAACTTATAACAGGCTATAGAAAAATAAATATTACTTGTAGACAAACCTGCACTTTGTTTCAAGGCGGGATCTGGGGAGGGGGGAAAGGGAGTTACCGCTCCAGGTGGATCTGCTTATGAAATCAGTGTCTTCTCAGGAAATCACGGGTGTCGGCAATGCGCAAGGCAAATGGTAGAAAGGATGAATGGACAGCCGCACTCCAAAAACCATAGATGGTTGTCTTTATTGTAAAAAAAAGGATAAAAAAGCACTACAAATAACAGCAAAAAGATGGGGATTGACAGCCTACGCGTTTCACACTATTGGTTAGTGCTTAATCATGGCATTGCCAGCCCCTGACTGATATGACCAGAAAGGACGGCAACCCACAGAGTTGGTCTCCGAAGTCCATTAAGGCCTTTGACAGTCTCAAGGCTGCCTTTGTTTCTGCTCCTGTGTTGGCACATCCTGATCCTACGTTGCCTTTTATCCCAGAAGTTGATCCTTCTGAGACTGGGTTTGGCGCCCTTCTCTCACAACGTCCTAGCTCTGAGAGCGCTATGCATCCGTGTGGTTACTTTTCCAAGAAACTGGCAACTGCGGAGTGCAATTACGAGATTGGTGACAGAGAGCTGTTGGTGATCATTTTAGCCGTGAAAGAATGGAGACATCTCCTCGAAGGTACCACTGTGCCGGTTCTCATTCTTACTGACCATAAGAATCTCACATTCTTGTCTGAGGCTAAGCGCCTCTCTCCCAGAAGGGCGTGATGGGCTCTTTTCTTGTGGAGTTTTATTTACATTGTCTCATTCTTACCAGGTACTAAGAATGTAAGGGTTGATGCCTTGTCACGACAATTTTCCTCCAATTCCAAGAAGGAGTCGGTTCCTATGATTCCTCCTGATCGTATTCTGGCTACGGTTCGCACCAGTCTCACTTCTCCTTTGGGTGACAAAATTCTTGCTGCTCAGGTCGATGCTCCTCCTGAGAAACCTTGTGACCGCCTCTTTGTTCCCGAGAGTCTCCATACTGCCGTGCTCCAGACTTACCATTCTCCCAAGGCTGCTGGCCACCCTGGGAAGAATCAAGTCTTTTGGGCCATTTCCCAACAATTCTGGTGACCTAGTCTACGTGCTGATGTAACCGCCTTTGTAGCTGCCTGTTCTGTGTGTGCTCAGAGTAAGACTCCACGACACCTTCCAGTGGCCCTCCTACAACCCATACCCAATGGAGAGAGGCCCTGGACCCACCTGTCTATGGATTTCATTGTGGAGTTACCCAACTCCCAGGGCAACACAGTTATCCTTATGGTGGTTGACCGGTTCTCGAAAATGTTGCATTGTATTCCACTCAAGAAGTTGCCTACTTCTAAGGAATTGGCTTCTATTCTTGCTCGGGAGATCTTTGGCTTACATGGGCTACCCAAGGTGATTGTCTCTGACAGGGGTAGTCAGTTTGTGTCCCGATTCTGGCGAGCCTTTTGTGCACAGTTGGGTATTCAGCTTGCTTTCTCCTCTGCGTATCACCCGCAGTATCATGGGGCTGCAGAACGAGCCAATCAGTCCTTAGAGCAATTCCTATGTTGCTATATTTCTGACCATCATACCAACTGGTCAGAGCTCTTACCGTGGGCGGAGTTTGCTTACAATAGTGCCTTGAATTCTGCTTCCCAATTGTCCCCGTTTATGGCGAACCATGGTTTACAACCTTCCATGTTGCCTGACTTGTTTGTTCCGCAGAGTATTCCTGCGTTAAAGGAGCATTTCTGTGGTCTTCGTTCCACTTGGGCAAAAGTCCAGGAGGCTTTGCAACATGCTAACGATAGGTACAGACTCCATGCTGACTGCAGACGCCTGCCTGCGCCTTCCTACCAGGTTGGGGACAGATTCAGGCTGTCGTCTTGCAACCTCCGACTTCCTGTTCCTTCTTTGAAATTCGCACCTCGGTTTATTGGGCCTTTCTGTATCCTTCGCAGGATTAACACAGTGGCTTACACGTTGGACCTTCCTCCTAGTATGCGCATCTCAAATGTGTTTCATGTCTCCTTATTGAAACCTTTGGTCTGCAACCGCTTTACCACCTCGGTGCCATGTCCTCACCCTATACAGGTTGAGAACTAGGAGGAGTATGAAGAAAAATCCATTGTTGACTCCCGTAGGTTCCGTGGGCGCATACAGTACCTGGTGCATTGGAAGGGGTACGGTCCGGAGGAACGCTCTTGGGTCTCATCCTCGGACGTACATGCCCCTGTCCTCCTCCGTGATTTCCATAGACGTTTTCCCCTCAAGCCCGGTTGTCCTCCGAGGGGGAGGGGTCGTTGAGGAGGGGGTACTGTCAGGGCTGGGCTCAGCCCTTCCTTCTCTGAGCTGGCAGCTCAGCGGTCGGCTAATTACCAGCTCTTATCTCTCCACAGTGACTCACCTGTTGTTGATCCTGCTCGTCAGTCCTGCCTACTTAAAGCCTTCCAGTTCATTTGCTCTCTGCCTTCGCCTTGGTCAACATCACAGAGACTTTCTCCTGCATTCCTGTTGAAGACTTGCTGGGCTGACTTTCCTTCTGGCTCCTGATCCTGTTTGCTGTACTACTACGTTTATCTCTGGCTCTCTGACATTGGCTTGGCTGACTACCCGATCCGTTACTGAACTCTGGCTATGTTTTGACTACGCTTACTCTGTTTTCCTTTTTATTAGTATTATTAAACAAGTGTGATTAAACTATACTTCTGTCTCGGTCTGATTCATGGTTTCTGACAATCTGAGCGTTCTGTCACCTGAAGCAAAATGCCTGAAGCTCAAAAAAGTACATGAGCTTCTTTTTGGGCAGATTACAGGCATTTTTCTGCTTTTTACATTGGTGACCTTTTGACTTGTACAAAATCAAGGCAAAATTGCAATAAAAACGCGGCAAAATCCCGGTAAAAACGTGTGACTTTCCGCCTGAAAACGATACACTCAGGTGTGAATGCAGCCTTAGAGGTGCCTTTCTTCTCTTTTATACTCTGTAGCTCTTGCTGGATTTTGGTTCTAATCCCCTTGTGGAGGCTTCCATTTGTGGATGGACATTTTATGGTTACAAAACCTATCACATTGCTATGATATTTTTATATGGACTATAAACTGAAGGACTTATGAATAAATGGTTGTGGAACGAATCATCTGAGTTTCCATAATTTCTTTTCACTTTGATATACGAGTGCTTTGGATTACAAGCATGTTTCCGGAACAAATTATGTCCGCAATCCAAGATTTTACTGTACTTTCTTATACAAGTACATGGTACAGCACTCACATATCAGGAATATGAAGTGTTGGGATAACAAACGCTTTAAGATATTACATTTTAAGATATTTTTTTCATAAATTACATATATTTTGTAAGTGAACATGTAAGATGGGAAGCAGCTCTCATTGTCTGAACACTGTTTGTTTAAAATTAAATATTTAACTGTCATTCTGCTGTTTGGCCACAAGATGTCGCAGTTTTTTTTTTGACACAGCTAACGGGCTGTTTGGACAGAGATTCATGAGAGAGAGAGAGAGAGAGAGAGATAGAGAGAGAGAGAGCAGGCAGCCATTTTGAGAAGGAGTTTTGTTCTGAGGACTGTGTGCAGAGAATCCTACAACATCCAGGTGTGGACACAGACTTCAGTGACCAGAACTGCAGCTGAGTGAAGCTACTTGTGTCCAAGATCCTGATCCTGCCCAGAGGAACGAGGAATTGCAAGGAAGACGGATGAGAGCTGAGGAACAAAACAATATACACTTTGGGACCGCATACCTTTTGGAGAGACATTTTGTTCTGGTCAGAGTCACCAGCGGATGCAGAGCAGACCCGGGTTGGTAAGATCGTGCACGCACCCCATACTTTGTTGGCGCCTAGAGACAGAGACCAGGCCTGTAGATAGTTAGTAGGGTCTCTGTTTGTGTCAGGCCACAATTGTTGCTACTGTTCACTACAGGGACTCCATAACCTAAAGTGACATTTCACAATTGGAGAGCTGATGAACTTTTTTACAAACTCAAGATAGACTGGCGTCATGCTCAGGAGGAACACGCAGACGCATGATACAACACCAGTTAAGGGAGGGGGAAATACGGTAGAACTTTGTAAGTTTGTAAACTGTTGTGCTGCACCGCAGTCTAGCCCACACCACACACCCATACAGTTATTCTTGTGTTGTTTTTAGGGTATTAACAGGTAAGGTGTGGCGGTTTGGTTGTGCCCACCAGTAGGCAAATTACTTTGTCTCTCGCCTGCATCCTATGTAGGGTGCCGCGCTGTGCAGCATAAGGGTCTCAGCCTTTGGGCTGGGTGTCTGTAAATTTATTGTATGTTCCCAGAATTGGCGGTTGGGTTCATTTACTGCGTCTAAGTAAAATTCAGTTTTTAACAAGAGCTGGTGGTGGAGTTGTTTTCCTTGTTCGTGACTTCGCTGTATCCTGGGGAGCCCACCCCAGTACACGTTCTACATTTATACAAGCACGAAATAGTTCTATAGCTAAGAACAACTGGTTATTACAGAAAACCTAAAAAGCTAGTATAAACCGAGGATTCACAAAAAAAGATCAAGAAATTAGACAAAATGACATGCTTTAAAATCTTTTCTCTAATGTTGATGATATATTTATTCATTGTAATTTAAATAAAAAAAAACTCCAGAACTCAAAGTCAATTATTATTTTATACCAACACAATAGTCTTTTATGGTATGAAAAGGGATACACTCAATATCTGACATAGTTTATGGATTCTTTGTGGTTTTTGCAGACTGATAAATATCATGTAGCTATTTTAGTGGTGCCATCAGTCTGATAAGAAAGTTTGTGTTTGAAGTCAGGGTCCAACCAATCTAGTGGTATTTGTTACCTAATGTAATTCATACCTATCAAAGACTGCTGAAAAAGAAGATTATAGATAATTGTTGCTTTTACGCTCTTAAGCCACTATAAGAATGTGAAGCCTGCTTTGGGGACTGGAGCTATAAAAATGACAAATGACTGCTATAACGTTTGAGATGACTAAGGAATGGGCAATGGGGAACTGCTGCTTTGTGCCAGACTGTCTGTAGTGATTTCTCTCCACTGTATTGTAGGACATATCCTTTGAAGCTCTATCCAAAAACATTATAAGATTATATCAACCTGTTAGCAAAATGCAGACTATAAGAAATCATCCAGCCACACAAACACCCATTCTACTTTAAATGTTTCAACTCAGGAAGAAAGTGATGTTGACATGTGCATGCAGTTATTTAGATATACATAAGTGATATGGATTTTTTTTAATATTAATTTAGAGAACCTAAAGCCTCAATACCTGATGAGTAGCTTAGCAACATTCTCCCCTACATCCTTTTGTCATTAACTTCCCATTAACTCAGGGCTGGCCCAAGACATTGTGCTGCGTGGGTCCAAGAATGAAATGCTGCCCCCCCCCAAAAAAAAAAATCACGTCCGCCCAAATCATGTGTCCCTGTGCAGATTTTAATGTGTGCAGACAGACAGATCCTCCCCATCATTGGACCAGATCCCCAGACTCCTCGTACAGACAGGTCCTCCCCTATCCCCGGGCTCCTCGTAGCGGACATCACCACTGGCACCCTGATCAGCCTCTGCATAGCCGGGGTGAAAACACATGATACATGGGGGGTGGGGCTGCGTCACAGCAGGTGAGCAGAGGGACAGGAGAAGAGCAGCAGCACAGGAGGGGGCAACGTCACAGGAGGGGGGCAGCGGGACAAGTAGGGGGCAGCGTCACAAGGAGGTGGGCAGAGGGACAGGGGCAGCATCACAGGAGGAGGGCAGTGGGACAGGAGGGGGCAGCATCACAGAAGGGGGCAGAGGGACAGGATGGGGGCAGTGTCAAAGAAGGGGGCAGAGGGACACTTGGGGGGCAGCGTCACAAGAGATGGGCAGAGGGACAGGTGGGGAGCAGCGTCACAGGAGATGAGCAGAGGGACAGGTGGGGGCAGCATCACAAGAGATGGGCAGAGGGACAGGAGGGGGCAGAGGGACAGGAGGGAGGCATGCGTCACAGGAGGGGGGCAGAGGGACAGGAGGGGGCATGTGTCACAGGAGGGGGGCAGAGAGACAGGTGGGGGCAGCATCACAAGAGATGGGCAGAGGGACAGGAGAGGGCATGCGTCACAGGAGGGATCAGAGGGACAGGAGGGGGAATGTGTCACAGGAGGGGGGCAGAGTGACAGGTGGGGGCAGAGTCACAGGAGATGGGCAGAAGGACAGGAGGGGGCATGCCTCACAGGAGGGAGGCAGAGGGACAGGAGGGGGGCATGTGTCACAGGAGGGGGGCAGAGGGATAGATGGGGGCAGCTTCACAGGAGGGGGCAGAGGGACAAGACAGAGGAGAACCTCTCCAGCATCAGGTCATCAGGCAGCGGTGGGTGATGGGGCTCTTGCAGTCCCGGGTTAGGGAGGTGAGTGTGGGGGTAAAGAGGTGCTTATAGGCCAGGGGTGCGGTAGTCAGGAGGCAGAGGGTTTTAGGCAGGTGTTTAACTCGGACAGCTGCCGAGCTCCTCCTGCCTATCTTCTCTCAGTGAGACAGCTGAGCCACATTGTGCCGCTTGAAAGGGTGAGACCTGTGCCCTCTGCTCACCTCCGATGCCTGCTCTCCCCTCCTCTGTCCAGGCTACAGGGTGGGTACCGGCACTCTGAATGTATCATCCATCTACCTGAGGGCTGGGCTCCGTGCTTCTCAAACTAAGAGCGCTCCCCTCCTACCTGGGA
Source organism: Rana muscosa (assembly GCA_029206835.1). NCBI lineage: Eukaryota > Metazoa > Chordata > Amphibia > Anura > Ranidae > Rana > Rana muscosa. Next base: position 295,912,761 of record CM055116.1, read on the forward strand.
CTGGCCTTCCCCATGCTCGCTGTGCCATTGGTCGGGTGTGCAGGGGATCCTATACATATGACGATGCACGTTACTGCTCTGCCCTGCTGCCCCATCTTGGTGCCCTGAGGCATGGGTGCAGTGTGTTTCAGAGTTTCAGCCTCCTCTGCCATCCCTCTTAAGTGCCGCCTCAGCCCCATGGACCCAGCAGGACCCATGGTAGGGCCGGCCCTGCAATCACTGAACCCTTTTATTTATCTGTTTGTGATACAGGAGAGGTATTCCCAAAGAGCCCATTGCAGTGTTCATTTTATCTAGCAAACTGAAATCAGTGTCCACAATAAAGCCTAAATGACCGCACACATGGGCCAAATATCGGGCGGTATCGATCAGTTCAATAGAAACCGGCCGACATTTAGCACATCTGTACGGCAGCCAGTCCAATAGAAGCTAGGTTGAAGAAAAAAAATAGTGTGTACTAGGTTTAAAGTGGTTGTAAACCCTCCTGTTTTTTTTCTCCTTAAGCATCCTATGCATTAAGGTGGAAAAACTTCTTCTAGTGACCGGCCCCCCAGCCCCCCCTATTTACTCACCTGCTCCCTGGAATTTCCTATGGCAGAGACGCGCTCTTCCTCTGCCCGGGGTTCTTGGCTCTTGATTGGATAGATTAACAGCAGCACAGCCATTGGCTCCCGCTGCTGTCAATCAAATCCAATGACGCGGGCACAGGGGGGCGGGGCCGAGACCTACATTCGGCGTCTATGGACACCAAATACTGGACTCGGGAGCGCGCCCGAAAGGTAGCCCGCCGGGAGAGCGCTTCTCCTAGGGGGTTATACGATGCGGGGAGGCGAGACCCGCCGAGGGACCACAGAAGTCGAGGATTGGGGCCACTCTGTGCAAAAGGAACTGCAGAGTGGAGTTAAGTATGATATGTTTGTTATTTAAAAAAAATAAAAAAACTTAGCTTTACAATCACTTCAAGAGATGGCAATTACATTCAATACAAAGTTTCCCTTGGGCTGTTGGCTAAAAATCTAAAGTCCTCTACCCCCGGCCCCCCATACCCCCATACAGCTGTAATCTTCCAGTGCTGTGGGGGTTAATATAATTCTGCTAGACCTGTCATTGGCACTCATCAAACAATGCCAACTAGGTCCACCTTTTCTGCCCCTCTCCTTCATTTATAGCTTCCAGCAATGAAAAGCACTCTATGATTGGAGAATGGACAGATAAATACAAAAAAGTTCCACCTCCTCCATTTATAGACAGTTTTTTATTGAAGAAAGCTATATTACAGCTTCTGTGAATGGAGGAAAGGGGGCAGAAAGGTCGGACATAGTCAGCACTTTTGACGAGTGCCTGTGACATCCCCCCTCAGCCATAATATCCCAGTGCTGCTGGGGTATGATCAGTTGGACTTGTCATGGGGGGGCAAAGGACTCGAGATTTCAACTAAGAGCACAAGGGTCACTTCTCATTGAATGTAGGTATCATCCCTTGTACTGTTTTTTTATTATTCTAACTAAACTTAGGCTTTAAGAAGTTTTCACAGACACCAATCATATTCAAACCACCTTTTAAAGTTTACATTTGATAGTTTAGGCTATTTAAATTACAAAAGCAACTTTCATTGCAATCTCCCACCAACTCACTGCTCCATGGTCAAACACTGGTCCCTTTCAGCAGGGTTGAATGGCATCCATGCATCAAATGGAAATAATAGGAAAGGTCTGGTGTCACCAGTGACATACCTCCATCCCTAAAAACAATAAATATACAAGATATCGCCCTGGGACTTTGAATGAGGTGATCACAGTTTGCCACTAAGTAACAGAAGTAAATACAATAATAGTGTTTAATCAAGAATAGGTATAGATACATGGAAGATATGAACAATAGCTAAGCCAATAAAATTGCACATGGTAAAAAATAGCATTGATACATAAAAATGTCATACAGTATGCACAGGCATCAAGAGACCCAAGGTGTTTTGCGAGACCATCGCTTGCTTCCTCAGGGGTAGATGCAGGTTTGATGTATCTAAATCAGTGGTTCTCAACTCCTGTCCTCAGGACCCACTAACAGGCCAGATTTTAAGTATTACCTTGGTGAGATGCAGACTAGAATACTGCAATCCCTGAGCAGCAAATTATTTCACCTGTGATGCATTTCAGTTATCTTGCAAACCTGGCCTGTTGGTGGGCCCTGAGGACTGGAGTTGAGAACCACTGATCTAAATGAACAGAGAGATGCAACATAGTGATGAATGTAAAGGCAATGGTAGGAGGGGCCAAGGGTAAGACCCCATACTTACCAATCAACAAAGCCAAAGTGCCACCTGCTAAACTATCAAAGGGCGGCAGCGGTGGGTGAGTGGCATGGGAGCTGAGGGGGAGAAGCCAAACAGAGTTGCCAACAGGGAACAAACAGATGGTAGACATGGCACAGGTGAAGGTATGTGGTCTTTGAATGTCTCAATGTAAAATGGTGGATATCAGCTGTAACACAATGTATATATCATGTGAGGGGGTTAGCTCGGCAGCGGGTGTGTGTGACCCCCGGGATGGGCTCCCCACACAAAAACAGGCCCAGCAAACGGAGGTTGTGGTTTTCAAAATCAAAAAGGTGCGGTTTATTTTCTATTTACAGTGACAAAACACAGCAAAGCAAAAGAAACATAAATAAAATAAATCCTGGTCAACTTGACCTCTGAGTAAACATACAGGTTTCCTAACTAACAACTGGGATCAGCCTAGTGCTGTCCTAGTCCCTAAGTCCCTGGTTTTAAATGTCCAAGCAAATAGCCACACAGGCTTTGTCTCACCGCACAGGGGTTCACTCTCCCTAGACAGTCCACACAGGTCTGGTTCCAGGCATGAGCAAACACCTAATGAATCTGGGAGTTCTTATAGAGGCCTAAATGAGCTGACAAGCTTCAGCTGGTCTCATCAACTCCCTGTCTGCACAACGCCCCACACTCTCCCTAGAGGTATGAGTCATCCATGAGCCCACTAGCCTCAGCTGGGCTTCATCAACTCCCTCCCTAGTTGTATAAGTTGGCATAAAGCCTGAATCTGGGAGAAATATATCTACCCCCCTGGATGCAACCAGGTGACTTTACCTTCCTGCTGTCACATACCCCCCCCCCTCTTTTTAACCTCGGGGTTGGAACACCAGCAATCAGGCATTCATGTACTCGAGACAAAGCATCCACATTCCCCATTTGAACGCCAGGGCGATGCTTTACTGTGAAGTTGAATTCCTGGAGGGCCAGGAACCACCTATTCACTCTTCTATTTGTTTCCTTGTTTTGAGCCATCCACTTTAACGGAGCGTGATCCGTAACCATGTCAAAGTGCCTACCTAGCAGGTAGTACCGAAGGGAATCTAGAGCCCACTTCACCGCTAAACACTCCTTTTCAACGGTGGCGTAATTTACCTCATGGGACTTCAACTTCCTGCTGAGGTAAATGACTGGGTGCTCTTCCCCGTTCCAGACCTGGGACAATACTGCTCCTAACCCCACATCTGACGCATCACTTTGTACGACAAAGTCTTTAGAGAAGTCGGGTGAGTACAACACTGGCTGGCTACATAAGGCTTGTTTCAAGAATTGGAATGCTGCCTCAGCCTCGGGGGTCCATTTAATCATGACCGACCCTTTCCCCTTCGTCAGGTTGGTTAGGGGCACAGCCTTAGAAGCAAAGTGGGGAATGAATCGCCGATAATACCCAGCGATTCCCAGAAAGGCTCGTACCTGCTTCTTGCTGTTGGGACGTGGCCAACTCTGGATGGCCTCGACTTTGTTGAGTTGGGGTTTTATTACTCCCCTCCCAATGGTGTACCCAAGATATTTGGCCTCCTCCTGCCCTTTTGGCAGATGTGAGGCCCAATCTGTGCTATGGACAATTACGTCATCCAGGTAAGCCGCAGCATACTTCCGATGGGGCCTCAGCATCTGGTCCATTTTCCGCTGGAATGTGGCCGGCGCATTCTGTAACCCGAACAGCATTCTTTTATATTGGAACGCCCCGTCTGGGGTTACAAATGCGGTTTTCTCTTTGGCCGACTTGGCCAGGGGGATTTGCCAATACCCTTTTGTGAGGTCAAGAGTCGTCATGTATCGGGCTGTTCCCAGCCGGTCGATCAACTCATCTATACGTGGCATGGGGTAGGTGTCAAATTTTGTAACTTTGTTCAACTGACGAAAATCGTTACAAAATCGCCAGCTCCCATCCGGTTTAGGCACCAACACAATGGGACTAGACCAATCACTTTGGGACTTCTCTATCACCCCTAAGTTCAGCATTTTCTGTACTTCCTCCCGTATTGCCTCCCGTCGGGCCTCTGGGATCCGATAGGGTTTTAACTTCACCCTTTCACCGGGCGGGGTAATGATGTCATGCTTTACCCCAGATGTTTGTCCCGGCAGCTCAGAGAATACCTCCTTGTTGCGAAGCACAAACTCCTTAACCTCCTGTTGTTGGGGTTGTGACAAGGTGGCTGCTATTCCAACCTCAGGAATCACGCAACCAGTTTGAGCTGGTGACCAAGTGTCTGCGACTAGGGACTCTCTATCCCTCCAGGCTTTCAACAGATTAACGTGATAGATCTGTTCGGGCTTTCGCCTTCCTGGTTGTCTGACCTTGTAATTCACTTCGCTCACTTTTTCCATTATCTCATAGGGGCCTTGCCATTTGGCAAGGAATTTACTTTCAACCGTAGGGACAAGTACCAGTATCCTATCCCCCGGGGAAAAGGTACGGGTCTTGGCTCCACGGTTGTACACTCTCTGCTGTGCTAACTGCGCTTGGGCCAAATGTTCCTTCACGATGGGCATTACCTGTGCAATTCGGTCTTGCATCAGGGCGACATGCTCAATCACACTCCTGTGGGGAGAACTCTCACTTTCCCAAGTTTCCTTGGCAATATCCAACAGCCCTCTTGGGTGTCTCCCATACAGTAACTCAAAGGGGGAGAATCCTGTAGAGGATTGGGGCACCTCCCTAATAGCAAACATCAAATAAGGAAGTAGACAGTCCCAATCCTTTCCATCTCTATCCACCACTTTCTTCAACATTTGTTTTAGGGTTTTGTTGAATCTTTCAACCAGCCCATCGGTTTGGGGGTGATACACAGATGTACGCAATTGCGTCACTTTGAACAATTTACACAGCTCTTTCATAACCCGGGACATAAAGGGTGTACCTTGGTCCGTAAGCAGTTCTTTACAAATACCCACCCGGCTAAAAACAAGAGATAGCTCTTTGGCTATGGTTTTGGCCGAGGTATTTCTGAGAGGGATCGCTTCTGGATAACGGGTGGCATAGTCCATTATAACCAATATGTACTGGTGCCCCCTAGCGGACTTGATTATAGGACCTACCAAATCCATTGCGATTCTCTCAAACGGGACCTCAATGATGGGTAGAGGGACCAGCGGGCTACGGAAATGTGGCATCGGGGCCGACCTCTGACACACAGGGCAGGAGGAACAATAATTTTCTATGTCCTTCATCACCCCAGGCCAATAGAATCTCTGTAATACCCTCTCTCGGGTTTTCTCTGTCCCCAGATGACCTCCAAGAATGTGCCCATGGGCCAACTCCAACACCAACTTCCTGTAAGGTTTGGGCACCACAAGCTGCTCAACGGTTTCTTCTGCCCTTTTTGCCACCCGATACAGTAGGTCCTTCTCTACGCTGAAGTATGGGTAAGTGCAGGTATTATCTGGGTTCACTAACTCGCCATCTATTTTCACTACGTTTTCCCGTGCCTTTATTAGGGCGGGGTCTTTCAACTGTTCTGTGGCAAAGTTTTCCCTGTGAACCTCAAGATCAGAAAACTCCACAGACGGTAGGTTTTCGTCTGAGGAGGTGGGCTCCTCTCCAGTTTCTTGAGTCTCCCCTGCCAATACTGACAAGGGAAATTCTGGAGAGTCCTCACCACTCTCAGAGGAGTTCTGGCTATCACATTCCTGGTACATAGGGGCACCAGTGGGGGGCTCAGGATCATCCCACAGTTCCCAGAACTTCGGAAAATCCCTTCCCACAATGGCATCATGCGGTAATTGAGATACTAACCCCACTGGATGAGAGAGGGTACCTTTGGGGGTCTCGAAACACACTGTAGTCACTGGATACTCTCGGGTGTCCCCATGCACACAAATAACAGCTACCTTGCTATTCCCAGAGACCTCTGTTTTAACTAATTCAGCCTTTATCAGGGTCACAAGGCTACCTGAATCCAGTAATACCACAACATTTCTACCATTAATACACATTTTGCATAAATGTTTCTCAGTTCCTCGAATGGCAGTGCATGCGACTGTCGCACACAGCGACTGACGTCTGCCCGTCAGAAAGTCACACTGCATGGGTTCCTCCACAACCGGGCAATTGGCTGCAATATGTCCCGCTTGCCGGCAGCGGTAGCAAACGATCCTTCTTGCCGCCTCTTGAGCCGCTGATTTCCCAGGCTGTTCTCGCCAAACTTGGGGTAGAGCTCCCACCCTCTCACTCTCTCCACCCTCACCCCTTGGAATCCTCTTATCCGCCCCTGGGGATGGTCTGGTCTTAGGGTGGAAAGTCCGAGTGTCTCTGGAAGAGGCCGTCAGGTTCTCTGTAGCCAAGTATTTCTCCACACGATCCACAAGACCATCGGCCGTCTCTGGGTCTCCATGGCTTACCCACTTTTGGATGGCAGTAGGAAGAGCTCTCAAAAACCGATCCATTACAACATGTTCCACAATCTTTGGTGCGGACAAAGTCTCTGGCTGTAGCCACTTTCTGCTCAGGTGAATGAGATCATACATTTGAGACCTGGGGGGTTTTCCAAGCTGGAAAGTCCAGTTATGCACACGCTGAGCCCGGACAGCCTGGGTGACAACCAGCCTTGCCAAAATTTCAGCTTTTAGCATCACATAGTCTTTTGCTTGGTTAGGCTCTAGGTCATAGTAAGCTTTCTGCGATTCACCAGTTAACAGAGGAGCCACCAGTCCAGCCCACTGCTCCTCAGGCCACTTTTCTCTTTCAGCGGTCCTTTCAAATGTGGTCAAAAATACCTCTGGATCATCCTCTCCAGTCATTTTTGTCAATAAACGACTCACCCCAAAGGACGCGGTATTAGTGGGACGGCTTTCCTCACTGGTCTGCGGACGTTGCTGCATTACTGCTTCCATTTGTTGTAGTCTCTGCTCTTGCTTCTGTAACAGGTCTATGAAGCGGGCCTCAGATTGCTGCTGGGCTTGTTGCTGAGCTTCCAGACTCTGTTGGTGAGCTTGCTGCTGGGCTGCAAGGCTCTGTTGATGAGCTTGCTGCTGGGCTGCAAGGCTCCTTTGCAAACCTGCATTTGTCTGCTGTTGATTGGCATTTGCTAGAGCCAGCTGTTTCAGTATCTCCTCCATGCTGGCTTAAAAAAAACTGCCACTGGTTCTCCACCAACTGTGAGGGGGTTAGCTCGGCAGCGGGTGTGTGTGACCCCCGGGATGGGCTCCCCACACAAAAACAGGCCCAGCAAACGGAGGTTGTGGTTTTCAAAATCAAAAAGGTGCGGTTTATTTTCTATTTACAGTGACAAAACACAGCAAAGCAAAAGAAACATAAATAAAATAAATCCTGGTCAACTTGACCTCTGAGTAAACATACAGGTTTCCTAACTAACAACTGGGATCAGCCTAGTGCTGTCCTAGTCCCTAAGTCCCTGGTTTTAAATGTTCAAGCAAATAGCCACACAGGCTTTGTCTCACCGCACAGGGGTTCACTCTCCCTAGACAGTCCACACAGGTCTGGTTCCAGGCATGAGCAAACACCTAATGAATCTGGGAGTTCTTATAGAGGCCTAAATGAGCTGACAAGCTTCAGCTGGTCTCATCAACTCCCTGTCTGCACGACGCCCCACACTCTCCCTAGAGGTATGAGTCATCCATGAGCCCACTAGCCTCAGCTGGGCTTCATCAACTCCCTCCCTAGTTGTATAAGTTGGCATAAAGCCTGAATCTGGGAGAAATATATCTACCCCCCTGGATGCAACCAGGTGACTTTACCTTCCTGCTGTCACAATCAATAGATGCCATGAAATAGCACAATGGACATAAAATTATATAATATATAGTATAGTTGTATATGTACAAGCATACGTGCTGTAACATGAATATGTATGTCAATCATTGCTAGATAGGCAGAATAGACAAATTGTATAATTATGTGTATGAAAGCAAGTATGGACTGACCTTATCCAATGATGGAATGGACATGGAGACCGAGGGTAAGTATGAATAGCCAAAAATATATATCAAGGCAGACAAGCCCTAGAAAAGAATGGGGAAAAACCGAGGTGTATAAAAAAAAAATTCAATAAACTCAATATCAGGCATAAAGTGAGTGCAAAAGTGAAGAAAATGTGTATAGACAGGATAGATGTCTTGTCAGCAGCAAAAACCACTGTGGCGTGTTAATTGTCAGCAAGTGAAAAAGAAAATCCCAGCCATGTCTGCCATTCAAATTTTATCCCAGGAGGTGTCTGGCAGGCTCTGCCCCCAACGCCATGTGAGGACTGTGAGACACACCGACGCCCAGGGCGTCAGCCGTCAATGGGAGTGCGCATGCGCAGTGATCTTCCAGCCGTCCATGATGGCACACTACACCCAGACAGATGACGCTGCGGCACAGATATGTAGGTGGCCCCACCCATCCGAAGGATAGGGAGGGGACATCAGGAGATATGGAAACCTCCCTTGTTGCATATCGCAGCTCCCATACCAAACAAAAACACAGCTAACACCAAGAGGAGACAGCACAGGGGACTGAGGCAATAACATCATCACTTGTCTGAACAAAATTGTAGGCTAGAACATGTATGTAGTGGAGTTGTGCTTTGAATGAGAGCGATGTTGGAGAAAAGGAATGCCATTATATAATAATTGCTGTAAATGTATATTTGTTCTGAAAGTCAAAAAAGTATTTGCAATGAAGCATAGCAGATCACTGTGTCAGATCAAACAAGATTGCAGTTTATGGTATCATTGTGAACCAAACAAGCAATGTAGTTATTTGTTGTTGTTTTTTTGTATTGTAATTTACACACTATAGCGGCAGCATATGTATGCGTTGTACAGTATATTATGACCGTTGCACTTTAGAGACTCTACGTTGTCCTGCAGAAAACATTATAATACTTCTGAATATTAACAGAAGATTTAATAATCTCATAATGCTCTGAGGTCCTGGCAGATTGGCGAATCTAACAATGTACAGTGAAACTAGATTTGCCAATCTGATGGAGAATGTACACCCCATGTTTGCTTATCCTTGCCAAAATAGGGTCGATTTACTAAAGGCAAAAAAGCTGTTCACTTTGCAAGGGAATTTTTTAATTTTAGAAATAAATTTTTCCATAGCTTATTAAATAATGTGAAGCTCTGCTTCCATCCGCTAATAAAGTGCGAGCACGGACAAGGGTATTTTTTGCAAAGTGAATTTTCACTACTAAACTAAGTTGGTGAGAATTCACTTTGCAAAGAAAACCCAATCACTTGCAAGAAAAAAAAAAAAATGTATTTTTGCTTGCACATTATTGGATGAAGTCAGCAAAGCTTTATCTCATTCACAAAGCCAAGGACAAAATGACTTTCACTGTAAAAGTTCCTTTGCAAAGTGAGCCAATTGCCATAAGTAAATCAATCCTATTGAGTAGAAGGTAGCAATGGTGTATTCAGCAAATCCCAATTCACCAATCAGATGCTCAAAAGTCACTAGTGAAATAATTGATAACAAATCGATTACCCTTAGCACTAGACCAAAAAAATGGCTAGGCAAGATTGCAGCAGTTTTTGTAAATGAGTCTGTGAAAGTAAAACTCTATTGAGAAAACCAAACACATTACAAGGGTTTTAATGGACTAAGTGTAACTATGGTAAAAACAAAAAGATGACATATATGATGCAGCCTCGACTTTTTGATGCAGCCGGTAGGTGTCATTTTTACTCTTCCTGTAGCATGGAGACATTGCTGTTTGTTATGCAGTTCCCTTGTAGAGTAGCACTGTCAGCATATAGACAGGGTAGTCTTGGATGGGCATGTAGTTCTAAATGTACTTTATCTAGAGACAAACAGATGGCAAGGCTGGATCTAGCCTGTCTGATGTGGGGGTGCAGTAAAAAATGGCAGGGGAGCAGAGTGTAACAATCATGCGTACTGGGCGAACACATTTTGTCATGTCTCAGCTCACCTTTGCCATGTTGTCTTGTGAAGGGCACACCACAGTGACTTTGCCCTCCCCCCACCCTTTTCTTTCAGCTATCCAATACACAAACTGGTGACTGAGGCTAGGACCTTATCAGTCCAGTGTTCCGACACACAGACTTTTCCATTTACCCAATCCACAATTTAGGCTGGAATCCCTAATAAATCTGTCACCCTCTCAATCCAGAGAACCAACCGATACCTGTCATGATTACCTCAAACCACATAGAGTGAAGACAGTTTAGTATAGTTCTGAAACTTCAGCATTTTTTATAACTTCCAAATTAATAATAGCACAGACCATATGGACATATTTTGTTTCCTCAGATAATTTATAACGTTTCAAGTCCAGACACCCCTATGTCAGATCATATGGTACCCCATCCTCCTCCTAGATAAAGTAGACATCGGAAACCTGCCATGTTTAAATTAGGTTTGAAGCAAATGTCACGCTGGACCATAATATGGATGTTAGCAGTCTGTAAACAGTAGAGATGCAGAGATATGAATATTTATCACAAACTGTACCTGGGACATGGTCATGAATGTAGAGACATCCCAGCAACCAACCACTAAATGGGATGACCAGACAATTGGTCATTGGTATTTGTCAACACCCCTTTGATCCCAAAGAAAAGGGAGATGCCAGGACGGTTTGACAGTTTTCCGTTACCATCAAATCAAGAATATCTGCCAAGTATGAGAACCGATTACACCGAGCTCATCGACCGAACTCCGATCAACCCAAGGACATTGATTGCAAGTATCATTCTTCCTCAATTCTATCTTATTTCTTTGTTTCTGTATATTGTCTTTATTTCTTTGAAACACCTTTTTTTCTGTAAATATTTTATTTGCACCACTTTTGAGCTTTTCATTATTAAAACCTTATTTTGAAAAGTGTTAACCTTGTCGCTAAGTTCTTAATACAAGCTAACCAAGAACCTTTCTCTTGAAGAGTGCTACTGTATAGGATAAACTTTCTGAACATACCCGTCTGTGGTCACAGTGTGTGTTACAGACGAATATTCTAAAATCATAATTGTAATGCTAAATTGGTGGAAGTTCTGACACTTCAGTAAACAAACGTCAGTGGTGGCAGTTGAAGGAATAATTGTTTGATTAGCCCAGTGACAATCGCTCTCAGGCTGCTGGCACCTAGATTGTGGTCCTGCAAGCTGAAAAATCTTTGTGCCGGGGGGAAGCTTAGAGTGTCATTGTTACGTAAGTGACAGTTTGGTGTGAGATTGGCCGGTCCTTTGTCACAAGTTAGTGAGGAGGGCACGGATCTAATACCCGCGTTCATCACACAGAGGATGCAAGGTTAGCAGGACAGAGGACAGGGGTCAGCATGACAGTGTCTAGGGGTCAGCAGGGCAGAGTAGAAGGGTTTAGCGGGGCAGGGTAGAGGTTGTCAGCAAGGCAGTGTACAGGAGTCAGCAGGTCAGAAGACAGTGGACAGCAGGGAAGAGGACATGGTCATAACCTCTACTGCAGCAAATTGCTGGGGAGGCCTGTAATTGAAACCCCTGTGTTGTCCTGTATAACTTTAAGGTGGAAAGCAGTGAGCCAATTACAGGAGCAAGTGGATGGCAGAAATAATCTGATTTTATACTGAGTACTGTTATCATTGTAGAAAGAAAGAGGGATAGGACTGTTTGATAGTTATAGAAAACATTGCTGTTTATAATAAAGTACAGCGCTGAGTGACTAAATAAAGAGATTAAACATATGCACTTATTATAGGAAGGACTAGTGAATAACCTTCAATGACACCAAACAAATCAATGACTAGAAAAAAGGGTGCATATAACGACAGTAATAAATTAGCACGTTTAAGGATCATGGATCACCTCAAGGCTTCTGCTGCTGGATAAGCTCCGTGTCTCGTGTATCTCCATATGGAGAAGCGTGATGACGTAAGATCTGCAGGCCACACCTACGGAATTCATCATCAAAAGACGTTGTCTGGGATTGGCCTTGAGGAGACGCCGCGCTCTTCCATGATCCTTAACCGCGCTAATTTATCAGCATTTCTGTAAGTGTATTATTATTTGGTACATTAAATCTATATCAACAGTATTACGCTATGGACCTCTTTCTGTTTTCATCTCTTTGAGATATCAGCTACATTCTCAGCATATAGCCATTCACAGTGGGTCTATAGGGAGACCTAAAACCCCTGTGCCTGATTTGACCGCCGTCATATCGGTCACTGCGATAGGGTAAGGAGACTACATTACTTTTCCTGGGTGCTCCAACGGTGGATGGATTTTCAACTGTCTTTCATTTCTCCTTCTTTTTACCATCATGAAATGGTTCTCCATGATTGATCATCTACTCTCAAGAGTTGTTTCTTATATTTTGGTTATATTGGGACTATTTTTTCTTCACTTTTGATTCTTTTGCAATACAGACACCTATCACTGTATGGGACTGTTTTTTTGTTGTTCATATTCAATGTATTTTATGCACTGTCATTATATGCACCCTTTTTTCTAGTCATTGATTAGTTTGGTGTCATTGAAGGTCATTCACCAGTCCTTCCTATAATATGTGCATATGTTTAATTTCTTTATTCAATCACTCAGCGCTGTACTTTATTTTACACATTTTTGGGGGTTTTGTATCTAGATTTTTGGCACTGGCAGCTTTGTACACTTTTTCATTATTTATTAAGTGCAGTGTTTTCCCCAATGGGGTTTTTTTCATTGCTGTTTATAGCTTGAGTAATATTTTTAAACAGAATCTTTATGTTTTATGTTTTACTGTTTCCTTTAATTAATATATTTTTTTTTTTTTTGCCCTAGCCAACTATTGTAAAACTTCTGCATAGTATTGCATAACCCAAAAATCCCAAGGGTAAAATATGAGACTGTGTTGTACGTTACATACACCAGACAGCCATACTCTGAACATGATGCTCTATATCACATACAGTACTGTGCAAAAGTTTTAGGCAGGTGTAAAAAAATGCTGTAAATAACAATGCTTTCAAAAATATAAGTCTTAATACTTTATTGCTATCAATTAACAAAATAGAAAGTAAATTAACAGAAAATAAAACCAGACTAGTACCCTTTGGCTTCAAACCAGCATCACTTCTTCTAGGTAAACACAGTGCTTGTACACACAGTTTTTGAAGGAACTTGGCAGGTAGGTTGTTCCCAACATCTTGGAGAACTAACCACAGATCTTTTGCGGATGTATGCTGCCCTGAATACTTCTGTCTCTTCATGTAATCCCAGATAGACTCGATAATGTTGAGAAGAGGGCTCTGTGGGAGCCAAACCATCACTCCCTGTTATTCTGTACAGAATATTCAGTGACTCAGTGTTAGTAAACCCAGGACCCTGCATTCACTATATCTGGAGTTTCCATTCTCCTCTGACTGTCCGATGAGGCTGTATGACTCCTGACCCTCTGTCTGGATAGTGCTGATTGGCCCTGTGCCGATCACATGCACCCTCCCAAAAAAAGTATAACGAGCATGCTTTACTGCATATACAGACTGATTTTATGGTTTTGGGTTTAGTGACACTTTAAGGCTTCTAGATCAGGAGGACAGCCAGGGAATTGGAATTTTTACTCTCAGATGGAGAGTTTAGCAATGGCAGTGATATTTCTCACATTTTCCCTTAACCACTTAGCAACCACCTGCCGACAAATAACGTCGACAAGGTGGTTGCTTAACTCTGGGAGGACGTTATATAACGTCCTCCCAGAATCGCGCTCCCGCGCGCCCCCTGGGGCGCGCACACTGGAATCTCCGTGACCGCCGGGTCCAGAGGACCCGGCGCATCACGAATTGCGGTAAATCGCCGCTGATAGCGCCCGTTTACCACGTGATCGCTCCGTCAAATGACGGACAATCACTTGTAAACAGACCGGCGTCATGTGATGACGCCGGTTCCTCTCTCCCCTCTCTGTACCGATCGGTACAGTGTGAGAGGAGAGGGGAGGGAGCGGATCATGTCCGCTCCCTCCCCCATGTCAGAGCATGTCAGCTGTGGGCTGGATCTGTGACAATTGCAGTCACAGATCCAGCAATCCATCCATCCCTGCTCAGCCATCCCTGCCAATACTCTGCAAAATACCCTGCCAATACTCTGCAAAATACTCTGCAATACCCTGGTGCAATACTCTGCAATACCCTGGTGCAATACTCTGCAATACCCTGGTGCAATACCCTGTGCAATACTCTGCAATACCCTGCGCAATACTCTGCAATACCCTGTGCAATACTCTGCAATACCCTGCGCAATACTCTGCAAAATACTCTGCAATACCCTGGTGCAATACTCTGCAATACCCTGGTGCAATACTCTGCAATACCCTGCGCAATACTCTGCAATACCCTGCGCAATACTCTGCAATACCCTGCGCAATACTCTGCAAAATACTCTGCAATACCCTGCGCAATACTCTGCAATACCCTGCACAATACTCTGCAATACCCTGCACAATACTCTGCAATACCCTTCGCAATACCCTGCAACACCCTGCGCAATACTCTGCAATACCCTGCGCAATACTCTGCAATACCCTGTGCAATACTCTGCAATACCCTGCGCAATACTCTGCAATACCCTGCGCAATACCCTGCGCAATACTCTGCAATACCCTGCACAATACTCTGCAATACCCTGCACAATACTCTGCAATACCCTGCACAATACTCTGCACAATACTCTGCAATACCCTGCACAATACTCTGCAATACCCTGCACAATACTCTGCAATACCCTGCACAATACACCCTGCACAATACTCTGCGCAATACCAACTGTGCAATACCCCGTGCAATACCCTGCCATACTCCGCAATGCCCGGCAATACTCCGCAATGCCCGGCAATACTCCGCAATGCCCGGCAATACTCTGCAATGCCCGGCAATACTCTGCAATAACCACTTCCCGCCCGCCGGCCGTCATATGACGTCCTTGACTTTGTGCGGGGATATCTGAATGATGGGAGCAGCTACAGGCATCATTCAGATATTAGCTTTTTCAGCCGGCGATTCCCTACACCATAACAACAATCATAGCGGCTGTTCTGCCGCTTGATCATTCTTACGGGAGGCAAGAGGGGATGTCCCCCCCCCGCCACCGTCCGGTGCTTCTACCGACTCACCGCTATGATCGAAGCCAGGATTGTTATTTTTTTTTCAGGCTTCCCAGCCTAGAGGTGAGATGTGGGGTCCTATTGACCCCATAGCTCACTGTAAAGAGGACCTGTCATGCCATATTCCTATTACAAGGGATGTTTACGTTCCTTGTAATAGGTATAAAAGTGATCAAAAAAATTTTTGGGGCGGAAAAACGTGTCAAACTAAAATAAAGTAAAATGAACAATAAAAAAAAATATTTTTTTTTTAAGCGCCCCTGTCCCCATGAGCTTGCATACAGAAGGGAACGCATACGTAAGTCCCGCCCACATATGAAAACGGTGTTCAAACCACACATGTGAGGTATCGCCGCGAACGTTAGAGCGAGAGCAATAATTCTGACCCTAGACCTCCTCTGTAACTCAAAACATGTAACCAGTACAAATATTTAAAACGTTACCTATGGGGATTTTTAAGTAGCGAAGTTTGGCACCATTCCACGAGCGTGTGCAATTTTGAAGGGTGACATGTTAGGTATCTATTTACTCGGCGTAACTTCATCTTTCACATTATGTAAAAACATTGGGCTAACTTTACTGTTTTTTTTTATTTTTTAGCACAAAACATTTTTTTTCCGTAAAAAACGCGTTAAAAAAATTGCTGCGCAAATACCGTGCGAGATAAAAAGTTGCAACGACCACCATTATATTCTCTAAGGTCTTTGCTAAAAAAAACATATATAATGTTTTGGGGTTCTATGTAATTTTCTAGCAAACAAATGATGATTTTTACATGTAGGAGAGAAATGTCAGAATTGGCCTGGGTGCTCCAGAACACCTGATGGTGCTCCCTGCATGTTGGGCCTCTGTATGTGGCCACGCTGTGTAAAAGTCTCACACATGTGGTATCGCCATACTCGGGAGTAATAGCAGAATGTGTTTTGGGGTGTAATTTGTGGTATGCATATGCTGTGTGTGAGAAATAACCTGCTAATATGACAATTTTGTGAGAAAAAAAAAAGAGAAAAAAAAATCTTGATTTTGCAAAGAATTGTGGGAAAAAATGACAACTTCAAAAAACTCACAATGCCGCTTTCTAAATACCTTGGAATGTCTTCTTTCCAAAAAGGGGTCATTTGTGGGGTATTTGTACTTTTCTGGCATGTTAGGCCTGGTTCACACTGGTCCGACAAACGCTCCGACATTAGGAGCTCATGTCGCATGACGTGTGAAAATCAATGTTTCCCTATGAGAGCCGTCTTAACTGGTCCGACACAAGTCGGTCCGACTTTGAAAATGCTCCCTGTACTACTTTGGTCTGACTTTGATCCTACTTCAGCCCATTGAATATCATTGAAGTCGGATCAAAGTAGGATCCTTGTCCTAACCATTCGACATTTGACATCCGACATGGTGATTACAGCAGCAGTAAAAGGAATTTATCTCACCCTGGGATTGTTTTGATTGGTCAAAGGACAAGTCAGACTAGCACAAAGTCGGATCAAAGAAGTATCCTGTTCATGAATGTCGGATGGATGTCGGACCAATGTAGGACCGATGTAGGACAGATGTCGCAGAGCAAAGTAGGATGAAAGTCGGATGAATGTCGTGTAGTATCAGTGTGAACCCAGCCTGAGGCTGGGTTCACACTAGTGCGACACAACATATGTCCTACTTTGGATCCGACTTTGCCCTGCGACATGAAGCCGACATATGTCCGACTTTCAATGAACGGGGATCCGACTTGGATCCCCGCCAATATCAGGCACTGTGTTTGGTATGAATCTTGAGGGGGAACTCCAGGCCAAATTTTAAATAAAAAACCGGCATGGGTTCCCCTCCAGAGGCATACCAGGCCCTTGGGTCTGGTCTGGATTTGAAGGGGCGCCCCTACGCAGAAAAAACGGCCTGGGGGTCCCCCCAAAATCCAAACCAGACCCTTATCCGAGCACACAACCTGGCAGGCCGCAGGGGAAAAGGGGGGGACGAGAGAGCGGCCCCCCTCCCTCCTGAACCGTACCAGGCCGCATGCCCTCAACATGGGGGTTTGGTGCTCTGGGGCAGGGGGGCGACCTGCGGCCCCCCCACCCCAGAGCACCCTGCCCCCATGTTGATGAGGACAGGGCCTCTTCCCGACAACCCTGGCCGTTGGTTGTCGGGGTCTGCAGGCGGGGGGCTTATCGGAATCCGGGAGCCCCCTTTAATAAAGGGGCCCCTGGATCCCGGCCCCCCCACCCTATGTGAATGAGTATGGGGTACATCGTACCCCTACCCATTCACCTGGTGGAAAAAAATTGCAATAAAAAAACCACACAGCTTTTTAAAGTATTTTATTGCACAGCTCCGGGGGTCTTCTTCCGACTTCGGGGGTCTCCGGTGTCGTCGCCGCGCTCTCCGGTTCTTTCTTCTGCCGTGCCTCCGCTAACTTCTTTTTAGCTCTTTTGCTAGCGGGGCCCGGTCTTCTCCGTCGCCTTCTTCTTCTCCCGCTCTCCGGTTCTTCTCCCGCTCTCAGGTTCTTTCTTCCGCCGGGCCTCCGCTAACTTCTTTTTAGCTCTTTTGTTAACGGAGGCCCGGTCTTCTCCGTCGTCTCGTCCGGCTCTACGTTGTCCTTCTGCCGGCCCCTCCACTAACTTCTTTAGCTCTTTCGCTAGTGGAGGGGCCGGTCTTCCCGACGTCGCCGTCGGCGTCTTCTTCCCTCTTCTCCTTCCCGATGTTGACGCGTCGCTTCCTCCCGCTGTAATACTGGCTGTCCGCTCCGCTCCGCATTAATATAGGCTTCTCATGACGTCACAGTCACATGTTCCCATGACATCACAGTCACATGCTTCGGGGCCATGTGCCCCGGAACATGTGACTGTGACGTCATGAGATGCCTATATTAATGCGGAGCGGAGCGGAGAGCCAGTATTACAGCAGCAGGAAGCGACGCGTCAACATCGAGAAGGAGAAGAGGGAAGAAGACGCCGACGGCGACAACGGGAAGACCGGCCCCTCCACTAGCGAAAGAGCTAAAGAAGTTAGTGGAGGGGCCGGCAGAAGGACAACGGAGAGCCGGACGAGACGACGGAGAAGACCGGGCCTCCGTTAGCAAAAGAGCTAAAAAGAAGTTAGCGGAGGCCCGGCGGAAGAAAGAACCGGAGAGCGGGAGAAGAACCGGAGAGCGGGAGAAGAAGAAGGCGACGGAGAAGACCGGGCCCCGCTAGCAAAAGAATTAAAAAGAAGTTAGCGGAGGCCCGGCAGAAGAAAGAACCGGAGAGCGCGGCGAAGACACCGGAGACCCCCGAAGTCGGAAGAAGACCCCCGGAGCTGTGCAATAAAATACTTTAAAAAGCTGTGTGGTTTTTTTATTGCAATTTTTTTCCACCAGGTGAATGGGTAGGGGTACGATGTACCCCATACTCATTCACATAGGGTGGGGGGGCCGGGATCCTGGGGCCCCTTTATTAAAGGGGGCTCCCGGATTCCGATAAGCCCCCCCGCCCGCAGACCCCGACAACCAACGGCCAGGGTTGTCGGGAAGAGGCCCTGTCCTCATCAACATGGGGGCAGGGTGCTCTGGGGCAGGGGGGGGCCGCAGGTCGCCCCCCTGCCCCAGAGCACCAAACCCCCCATGTTGAGGGCATGCGGCCTGGTACGGTTCAGGAGGGAGGGGGGGCCGCTCTCTCGTCCCCCCCTCTTCCCCTGCGGCCGGCCAGGTTGTGTGCTCGGATAAGGGTCTGGTTTGGATTTTGGGGGGGGACCCCCACGCCGTTTTTTCGGCGTAGGGGGTTCCCCTTCAAATCCAGACCAGACCCAAGGGCTTGGTATGCCTCTGGAGGGGGAACCCATGCCGGTTTTTTATTTAAAATTTGGCCTGGAGTTCCCCCTCAAGAGCAGTACAGCACAAGTCGCATGCCAAAGTCGGATCATGCAAGACTGCGGTCCGACTTTGATCCGACTTCAATGATAGTCAATGGGCTGAAGTCGGATCAAAGTCGGACCGAAGTAGTACAGGGAGCATTTTCAAAGTCGGACCAGTTAAGACGGCTCCCATAGGGAAACATAGATTTTCACACGTCATGCGACATGAGCTCCCAATGTCGGAGCGTTTGTCGCCCCAGTGTGAACCAGGCCTTTAGGGTCTCAAGAAATGAGATAGGCCGTCAGTACTTCAGGTGTGATCAATTTTCAGATATTGGCACCATAGCTTGTGGACTCTATAACTTTCACAAAGACCAAATAATATGCACCAATTTGTACTTATTTTTACCAAAGATATGTAGCAGTATAATTTTTGGCCTAAATTTATGAAGAAAAAATAGTAATTTGCAAAATTTTATAACAGAAACGAAAAAAAAATCATTTTTTTACAGAATTTTCAGGCTTCTTTCTTTTATAGCGCAAAAAAAAACCAACCCAACGGTGATTAAATACCACCAAAAGAAAGCTCTATTTGTGTGAAAAAAAGGACAAAAAATTCATATAGGTACAGTGTTGTATGACTGAGTAATTGTCATTCAAAATGTGAGAGCACCGAAAGCTGAAAATTGGTCTGGTTATTAAGGGGGTTTAAGTGCCCAGTGGTCAAGTGGTTAAAGTGGTTGTAAACCCTTTACAACCACTTTTACCTACAGGTAAGTCTAGATTAAGGCTTACATCCACGGTTTAGGAGATATTTACAAAAGAGACGGGCGCCGATGTTTACGGCGCATGCGCCGTAGACAACGGCGCAGGCACACTTTAGAAACCTGGCTCCCGTCATCGCGGCTCCGGCCAATCGCAGTGCAGGAGCCGCGATACCCGGAAGGAAGAGGGTGAAAGATGGATGCTTTGTGGAACAGGGGACAGCGGTGACATCGCAGGCTTCGGTTTCAGGTAAGTGACACATAATGGGCTACTATGCGATGCATAGTAGCCCATTATGCTTTACCTTTGCAGGGGAAAAAAAGAGGAAGTAAAACCCATCAGGGTTTACTTCCTCTTTCAGTAAGTAGGATATGGATGGGTGAAGTCTGACTAGAGGTGGATAAATTACTGTGATATTGAGAAACCAATCAGAGCAATTTCAGACCATTGAATGGTGCAAGGAATCATGTGCCCTTGTTGAGACCAACAAGATAGCATAAAGGATTTGTGTGCTAGCTATTTTTAGCTGCATTGGCTACCTAACTCGTAAGATTAAACCTGACTTGTATTGGTTTTTCCTTCACCATGTTTTAACATTTTTACTAAATCACAAAACTCTTCAACCTTTCTGGAATTGCATAAAATAAAAAAAAATCTTGAATGCAATGTTTTTTTCTGTCCTTTTCTGAGTTAGACTTACATGTATTAGACTTCTAAACAGAATGCAACTCTTCAAGTAGTAATATTGTTGTTAGTATTGCATTGATAAATATTCACATAGAAGTCTTTAATGTACTGTATATAGAATATAACAGTACTATTCATCTACATATTAATAATTGAAGAAAAAGAGACAACCTTTTGACAAATTAAAGACAGATGTACAGGAAAAGGAATGAGCAGGAAATTAGCAGCAGCAGCACCATGAACAATTTATGATTCATAGAGGTCATGATTGATAATCTAGTTTTATGAGCATGATGTTACAAAAAGTTTGAAAAGTTATTTGTCCAAAAAAACAAAACCTTATGAGGAGCCTTATGTTAATAAAAGTAATGCAGTCTAAAGAATTACCTAAAAAAACGAATTATACTTAGCCCCCAACTGTTTACATAGCAAGAAGACTGTTTTTATTGTTATAGCAGCAGCAGTAGTAGTAATGTAAAGATATTAGAAACAATTAGCTACTATCTCTGTGATCCCTTTGCATGGCTTCTTGGAACTGGAGTGTTTGCAGGTAAAGCTAAACCAGAATGCATCCATATAAGGCAGTGTTTCTCAACTCCAGTCCTCAAGGCGCCCCAACAGGTCATGTTTTCAGGATTTCCATTATTTTGCACAGGTGATTTGATCAGTTTCACTGCCTCAGTAATTACCACAGCCATTCCATCTGAGGGAAATCCTGAAAACATGACCTGTTGGGGTGCCTTGAGGACTGGAGTTGAGAAACACTGATATAAGGAATACCACACAGCAGTACCTATGTTAGGTATCTCGTTTGGCGAGTTTCCAGTGAATAGAGAGTGTGCATGTGCAAATGTGTGGAGTTTTATGTGGTTCTGCTCAGAGGAAGAGTGCTAAAGTTATCCTACACAGGTATCTGCAGGTCTCTTTTTTCACTTCTCTGAGAAGCTGCCATGTAAACACTGTACGGTAGCAACCATCCCGAGGGGGGCTTTGAATATTCCTACCTGATGGAGTCCATATGAGTAAAGAGTATCTCCAGTACTTCATGTGGACCTGGTGGGCTAAGAAGAAGAGCACCAAGGGTGAGCAAATTTGCCCGGGGTTCACTGGCAAACCCAAACTTAGTAGCAAATTCCAATAAAGGCTAAGTGAGGCTAATATTGTTAGTAAGTTCTACCTATTTTTAGGGTTAATAGATACACTGCTGTCAAGAAAAGCATGGGAAGCGGGGAATTGTCATGGGGGTATGGTACTAATGCAAACATTTTCCAAAAAATTGAATACATCAGTTAGAAGGTCTTTCTAATCCTGCTTTGAGGGCTATATTGAATATATACAAATCCCCTAAATAACATGCCTGGGGAATGCCTTGAAGCTTAATGTGTTGTTATGGAACAGTACAATTTTCACAGACAGTCTCAGTGACGTTCATTGATGCAGCTGCACGCTGCAAACAAAAGGCAACTCCAGGCCAGGAACAGATAGTTAAAAAGTGAAGGCTGTGCTTTGTGCATTCCAAACATAAAAAAGGGTCCTGTCCTCTCAATATAAAAAACAAAACAAAAAAAACACCCCGTTCAAAAAAAGGCGAACCCCAAAATGCCCCCTCAAAAAGAAAAGCCAATTATTATTTTTTTGGCCTTGCAATAAAAAATAATTTTTTAGAACAGAATAGTGATAAAGAGCTCTTTCACATGGACGGTCTGCCGGACAGACTACGCTTTATTCAGCAGGGGATCAGTACGCTGATCCCCACTGAGCAGGCGGATGACAGGTCCGTCTCCGCTCACTGTGCAGAGATGGGCCTGTTAGAGCCCCGCTCTCCTCTATGAGGAGATCAGATAAAAACAGACCACCTGTTAGTTTTTATCTGATCCTCCAGATGGAAAAGGGGCCAAAGAAAGCAGAGCCAGACCCTGGTGAAAAGAGAACAGGAGGCAAAATAACCCACCATTTTGGGGTGTAGAAACCACTTTCTCAAGAGCCTTCTGCCTCATTCTTCTGTTCTGGGTACCAAATTCCTGTATGTATTTCTGAACATCAGCTGTTTTTTCTGTAGTGCTTACTTTACCAATGTACATGCATGTATTCTTTTTGGATATAGATTAGAATTAACAGTGCAGGAAATAAAAAATTTTGTATTATGCTTGATGTAATATGACATAATTGGATATTTGTGCCTATTGCATATTTTTGATTATATGCTGAATACTGCTTTATTTAAAAAACATTCTTGTTATTTGGTGTGCTTACTCTGGATTTAAAACTATGGCATTATTAGTGCAGCCCTAATCCATGTAGTAAATGTTGCTGTGGAGGGGTGCTAGGTGGGAGTTATTTAGCACTGGCTTATAAAGTATAAGATCTGGGGTACGTTTTCAAAGTTCTTCTAGTATGTACTTTATGTCCATATAGTTTTACGGATACTTTTTAGACTCCTAGGTTCTCATGCCAGCCAAGTACATTATTGATCTAAGTCACAGCAGGATATTTGGAAAGTACTGTCTGAGTATGAGCCTTTAAACAGGAATGATCTCATCAATAGCTTTTACCAGAAACATTGTCACAGCGTTTTTATGAAATGTGTGCCAAATCCTTGGTTAATCAAAAGTGGCTGCCTTAGAAAGCAAACTATGCAGTAGAAAGTTAACAAGTAGTTTTCATATAAAGTCAAGGGAGATTACTGCCAGGGACTAGAATTTGTGGAACATTCTTTATAAGTCAGAAGCAAACTTTTTATGTTAATATAAATTCCCTATATTGAATAAATCATTTGTTATATTTTAAAACAATAATCAAATTGTGGAACAATATAGATGATAACATGCCATTTTCTTAACCACTTACCGACCGCGTCGTGTACATTTACTACGGCACAATGGCTCGTGCGAAATCCCGTACCTGTACGGGGCGCGCTCTTTCCGCCAATGGATTTATGGCCTAGACCTGCTGATTGGTTCTGACGAATGAAATCCTCCCCTGCCTGTGTAAGTGTAAACACAGACAGGGGAAGTGATGCCATCTCCCCTCGTGGAATCCTTTTCGTTCCAGAGAGAGGAGAGAGAACATCTCACCAACACTACTCTAACACCATTACACGTAGGTACACTTGTCACCCCCCGATCGCCTCCCCCCCCAGTTAACCCCTTCACCCCCTGTCACTGTGTCACCCAGTGCAGTTTTCAGATTTTTCACTGATCACTGTACTGGTGTCATTTGTGACACTAATCAGTTATAGGGCAGTTAGTGGTAGGCCCAGGTAGCTTTAGGGTACCCCCTAACCCCCCATAATAAAGGTTTAGCCCCTTGATCACCCCCTGTCACCAGTGATTACCGCACTGTATTAGTGTCAAGGGTGATGCTAGTTAGTTAGATATTTTTTTGATTTCACTCTTCACTACCTTACACGGTTTCAGAGGCTATGAAATGCCCAGATAGCACAAACCCCCCCCTCCCAAATAACCCCATTTTGGAAAATAGACACCCCAAGCTATTTGCCGAGAGTCATGTTGAGTCCATGGAATATTTTATATTTTGTCATGTGTTTCGGGAAAATTACAATACTTTTTTTTTTTTTTCACAAAGTTGTCACTAAATGATATATTACTCGAACATGCCATGGGCATATGTGAAATTACACCCCAAAATACATTCTGCTGCTCCATTGGTTTTCGAGGTCCTGTACGTGGCTAGACTGCCAAAAAGTCCCACACATGTGGTATCCCCATACTCAGGAGAAGCAGCAGAATGTATTTTGGGGTGTAATTTTATATATGCCCATGGCATGTATGAGCAATATATCATTTAGTGACAACTTTGTGAATAAAAAGAAATATTGTAGTTTTCCTGAAACCTGTGACAAAATATAAAATATTCCATGGACTCAATATGCCTCTCAGCAGATAGCTTGGGGTGTCTACTTTCCAAAATGGGGTCATTGGGGGGGGGGGGGGTTGTGCTATATGGGCATTTCATGGCCTCCGAAACTGTAATAGGTAGTGGGGAGTGAAATAAAAAAATTACTCCCTTAGAAAGCCTGAAGGCGGTTCTTGGTTTTCGGGGTCCTGTACACAGCTAGACTGCCAAAAAGTCTCACACATGTGTTATCACCGTACTCAGGAGAAGCAGCAGAATGTATTTTGGGGTGTCATTTCACATATGCCCATGCCATGTTTGAGCAATATATAATTTCGGAGACAACTTTGTGTAAATTTGTATTTTTTTATTATTTTTCAATCACTTATTAAAAATATTCAATGTGCTCAACATGCCTCTCAGCAAGTTCCTTGGGGTGTCTACTTTCCAAAATGGGGTCATTTGGGGCGTTTTGTACTGCCCTGCCATTTTAGCACCTCAAGAAATGAGAAAGGCATTCATAAACTAAAAGCTGTGTAAATTCCAGAAAATGTACCCTAGTTTGTAGACGCTATAACTTTTGCGTTGCTGTAAGGTGAATCTTCAGAGTCTGAAGGCTCTTTCAGGCTGAGAGAGGTTTTCTCTAGAACTGTCTTGCAGTTGGCTCAATCCATTTTTCTCTGAATGATAACAAGTTTTCCGGTCCCTGATAAAAAGTCCTAACACAACATGATAAGGCTTCACCATGGTAATGGGCTGGGATGAACAGGAGATAAGTTGAGCTTGCCATAAAAGTACTGTTTTATCTTGGCCAAAATGTTGTTAAAAATTGATACCAAGGCATTTTGCTAAAATATTCCAAGTGAAATCTTTGAAGTACTAGTTGGGAATAGGTGGTCAATCAATTAATGCAGAATGATTGGTGTTTAAAGTGGTTGTAAATGCACAAAGTTTTTCACCTCCATGTATTCTATGCATGAAGGTAAAAAACCTTCTGTGTGCAGCAGCCCCCCAGCACTCCTAATACTTACCTGAACCCCCTCTCGATCCAGCGATGTCCACGAGAGCCTTGGCTCTCCAGGGACTCACATTCCTGATTCACTTTTGGCAGCAGCGGGAGCAATTGGCTGCCGCTGCTATCAATTACAGCCAGTGAGCTAATCAGGAGACAGAAGGGGCGGGGTG
This sequence comes from Rana muscosa, assembly GCA_029206835.1. Classification (NCBI taxonomy): domain Eukaryota; kingdom Metazoa; phylum Chordata; class Amphibia; order Anura; family Ranidae; genus Rana; species Rana muscosa. Next base: position 295,938,422 of record CM055116.1, read on the forward strand.
TGGTCGAGCTGCGGCTTCATGTCTGAATGGACACACAGAGCCGTGGCTCGGAAGCGCTCCTGCTTGGGTGCCCCCACAGCAAGCTGCTTGCTGTGGGGGCACACGGCAGGAGGGAGGGGCCAGGAGAACCGGTTTGGGACCTGAGAAGATGCCATACTGCAGAACATTTTTGAAATGGAAATGTCATTTTTAATATCATCTAGTTACAAATTAGCATGTGTAGCAATTGTAAATGTTCAATTGTTTTATGAAAGTGGAGTTTTCCTTTAAAAATGCATTAACTCAGTGATTTATTTTGCATCATTGGTGTTAGCATACTATAAGCATATAAAAATATTCTATCAAAATCAGTTTGTTATGTGCATATATGTGAACATGAATCTAAGCCTGTCTATTCGGAACCTTTCAGCAGATGGAATTTTCCCAAACATCTGTCATACATTAGTCATGATTTAGCTTTATTTAGTGCTTTTATGTAAAACTGTACTTGCAGTTATTATAAACGTAGCTTCTACAATTCATGATTCATCACACCAAAGCTAATCCATAAAAACTAGAGGAATAAATGGCTCTGTTTGTATGCATCTATGTAAACATTCCTTCAGCTTGTACAATAGATCCCTAAGTGTATAATGAATGTACATATTAATATATGTACAAATGTATATAAATAATAGTAAATTATGCCAAGGCATTTACATATATAGATAATAGGATTTTTATAACAGCTTACCTGTAAAATCCTTTTCTTGGAGTACATCACGGGACACAGAGCGACATAGTCATTACTAATGGGTTATATAGTTACCGTCAGGTGCTGGCACTGGCAACTTCCAAAACCGGAAGTACCCTCCCCTATATAAGCCCCTCCCATCCGGGAGCACCTCAGTTTTGTAGCAAAGCAATAAGTGTCCCCAAAAGAGGGGTGGGAGCTCTGTGTCCCGTGATGTACTCCAAGAAAAGGATTTTACAGGTAAGCTGTTATAAAAATCCTATTTTCTTTTTTGTACATCACGGGACACAGAGCGACATAGTCATTACTAATGGGATGTCCTAAAGCAATGCCAAATGAGGGGGGGGATACACCATATATAAGCTGAGCGCTATCAGACATGAGGATCTTTTGCGGCCTGCAACACACTGCGCCCAAAGGCGACATCCTCCTGACTTCTAACGTCCACCTGGTAGAACCTAGTAAACGTGTGAACTGAAGACCATGTTGCGGCCTTACAGATTTGAGCCAGGGAGGCCTGGTGATGCACTGCCCATGAAGTTCCAACTGCTCTCGTGGAGTGCGCTCTAACTTTGAACGGAGGCGGTCTCCTTCTCAAGCCATAAGCTTGCATAATGACCTGTCGAATCCACTTGGCTAAAGTAGATTTTGACGCTGCCTGACCCTTTCTGGGGCCTTCCGGCAGAATAAACAAAGTATCCGTTCTGCGAATCTGAGCAGTGGCTTTTAGATAAGCTTTAACTGCTCTTACTACATCCAAAGAATGCAATAACTTTTCCTCTACCGAAGTAGGTTTGGGGAAAAAAGAAGGAAGAACCACATCTTGGTTCAAATGAAACCTCGATACCACCTTAGGAAGAAAGGCTGGATGAGGACGTAACACTACTCTGTCCTTATGGATAACCAGATATGGCTCCTTACAGGACATAGCTGCTAATTCCGATACTCTTTTAGCCGAACAAATGGCTACTAGAAAAATCAATTTCCTGGTGAGAAGCACCAAGGAAATATGCTGTAATGGTTCAAATGGTTGTTTCTGTAGAACCGACAGAACCAAGTTTAGATCCCATGAACATATGGGAATATTAACCGGAGGCCTAATACGCATCACTCCTTGTATAAAGGCTTTGACTAGTGAATGCGAAGCCAAGGGCCTTTGAAAAAATATTGACAAGGCCGAAATCTGACCCTTGATAGTACTCAAGGCAAGCTTCCTATCTACAGCCCACTGTAAGAAATCCAGAATCCTACCTATTACGTACTTATGTGGATGCCATTTCTTGGCCTCACACCACGCGATGTACGCCTTCCAGATTTTATAGTAGATCTGCCTGGATACCGGCTTCCTGGCATTGATCATGGTAGATACCACAGCATTAGCGAGCCCTCTCTTTTTTAGAATGTGGGCTTCAATAGCCAGGCCGTCAAACCTAGGGCTGGTAAGGAAGGGTGTATATCGGTCCTTGCGAAAGCCGGACGACGTGGGAGAGTCCAAGGACTCCCCACTGAAATTTTACAATCTCCGCGTACCACGCTCTTCGGGGCCACGCTGGAGCCACCGGAATCACCGGTTTCTTTTCTACCCTGATTCTGCGGAGTAATCGAGGTAACCATTGTGGCGGTGTGAATGCATATATCAGCTTGAACTGATCCCAAGGGAACACTAGGGCATCCGAGCCGCAAGCTAGGGGATCCCTTGTCCGAGAGACAAACCTGTCCCCCTTTGCGTTGAATCTGGATGCTAGAAGATCTACATCCGATGTTCCCCACCGCTGACATATTGTCCAGAAAACCTCGGGGTGAAGGGACCCTTCCTCTGGGCCTAATTGCTGGCGACTTAGAAAGTCCGCCTTCCAATTCTCCACTCCTGGAATGAATACCGCAGATATGGCTGGGACATATTTTTCTGCCCATTTCAGGATGTAATTTACTTCCCTCTGGGCTGAACGACTCCTGGTGCCCCCCTGATGATTGATATATGCCACTGCTGTGGCATTGTCTGATTGCATTCTGACAGGGGACCCTTGGAGTTTGGATGTCCATGCTACTAGGGCATACCGGGCTGCTCGTATCTCTAAGAGATTGATGGGCAGGGCCTTTTCTGCATCCGACCATCTGCCCTGGAGAGACTATTGCTCCAGTACTGCTCCCCAGCCTATAAGGCTGGCATCTGTAGTGACCACCTTCCAAGAAATCGGACTGAAGGATTTCCTTTTTTCCAGATTCTGGGGAACCAACCACCAACGGAGGCTCTTGCGAACGGAAGGGGACAAGGACATTGTAAGTCTAGGGCCTGAACTTTTTTGTTCCAGGCTGACAGTATGGCCCCTTGCAAATTCCTTGAATGGAATTGACCGTAGGGTACTGCTTCGAATGATGCCACCATTTTTCCCAGCAGCCTCATATACAGGCGTATGGACGGCTGTCTTTTTTGTACCCACTAAGTGGATCAAATCTTTCAAAGACAACACCTTTCCTCGAGGCAAGAATATTTTTCTCTGGCCTGAATCCAACCTTAGCCCCAAGTATTCCAGATTTTTGACTGGTTTTTAGGGCTGACTTGTCTCGGTTGATAATCCAACCGTGAGATTCCAGATACTTGATCGTCTTGTGAACGACCACGTCTAGTTTTTTCACTGAGTGGTCTATCAGAAACAAGTCATCCAGATATGCCATTATCATTACACCTTGTGTTCTTAGATTGGCCAATAAAGGGCCAGAATTTTTGTAAACACTCGTGGTGCTGTGGCCAAACCGAAGGGTAAGGCTCTGAACTGAAAAAGGCGCCCATCTACTGCAAAGCGTAGAAATTTTTGGTGGACTGGAAAGATGGGAATGTGCAAATAAGCATCTTTGATGTCGATCGTGGCTAACCAATCCTCCCCTTGTAGGGCAGTGGCCACCGATCGGATCGACTCCATCGGAAAGTCCTGATATACAGGAATTTGTATAGCCCTTTTAGAATTAATATGGGCCTCCCGTCCGCGTTTGCTTCGGGACTGTAAAGAGGTTTGAGTAAAACCCGAACCCTCATTCTTCCAGGGGAACCTCCATAATTACTCCTTGGAGCAATAGTTGTTCTAGTGCCAACAGGAGGGACTCTCTCTTCCGGGGATCCCTTGGCACGTTTGACCTCAAAAATGGGAAGGAGGAGAGTCTTTTAACTCCAAACTGTATCCCAAACCTACTGCGGAGAGCACCTATCTGTCTTGATCGTGTCCCGCCAGGTCTCTTGCGAACAACTGGAGTCCTCCCCCCACCCGACTGAGTGGGGGCTTCAATGAATTTAACTTTGGGGGAGGTTTTGTACCTCCCCTGACCCAGGGTTTCTCATTACCCTGCTACTGTCCCTGTTTTTTACCCCCGGGATTTGACCGAGGAGGCCGTCGGAACTGTTACACAGCCGATGCCCCAGGGACTGGAGAAGCAGGCCTCTTAAAGAGGGACCTCTAACTCTGCTTTTAACCGGCAAGAGCGTATTTTTACCGCTGGAAATTTTCTGGATATATTTGTCCAGGTTTTCCCTGAATAAGCGTTCACCATGAAATGGGACGCTAACCAGCCATTCTTTACAGGGAGCTTCAGCAGACCAGTTTCTGAGCCATAGGAGCCTACGCATATGTACTATAGACAGCGTAAGGCGGGAGGCCTGATGGACTGAATCCTCTATGGCGTCAACCGCAAAGCCTAAGGCTCTAGGTAGATCAGCTAGGGCAAAGCCTGCTGATCTGTCAAGTCCCTCAAGACCTGTTTCAACTGATCCTTCACTGCTTAGCAGACCCCAATAGCTGCTACTGCTGGTTGTATCACCAAGCAGATTTTCATAAGGACTCCAATCTTTTATCTATTGGGTTCTTGAACATTTGGACATTATCCACTGGACATGTCAGTGATTTATACATACAAGAGATGGCTGCGTCCACTGTAGGGACCTTCCTTTTTTTTTTTTTTTTTTTTGATGAACTTATCCTCCATGGGATAGACCACCGGAAATCTCTTGGGGGAATAAATATTTTCTCAGGACGTTCCCAATCCTGGTAAATGAGCCCTTTCAGTAAAGGGTGAAGTGGAAAAGAACAAACAGTCTGGGGGCTTCTAGCGACCCCAACGAGGATACAGTAGTGGTTGATGGTTCCGCAAGGTGCATTTTTAAATGCTGATCGGACCATGTTAGTCAGAGACTGAACCCATAATCTTTCAGCTTGAGATGCTGAGAAAAGGTTCCCCCACTGTTGATTCCTCTATAACAGAATCAACCTTATCCTGATCCCCTTCAGGCAGGTCGATCCCTGTATGGGACTGTTGCTCTGCTAACAGGCACTCTGAAGGAGGAGACGGAGATCGGGCGTGCTTTCCCTGACAGGGAGGCAGCGATAAATTTTGACAATCTCTCTCTAATCCTCCCCGAGCTGAGGAAAAAACCTCCTCTGTTACATACACAGGAGCAGGTGACTGAGGACAGCCACAGTACCAAGTACCCCTGCGGGGTCTCTACGGTCACTTACCTCTGAACTTCAGGGGAGACTGGTGCAGCAGGAGTATGCCCAAGATCCTCAGAGCCCGATGAGACCCCCTTCGCTTCCTGGAAGATTCAGTTCCGGAGCTACTGGACGGCATATTCCTAAGCCTAAAGCTGAGGTATTCCAGCCGTAATACACCACTTTTACTGAGAATAGTCTAGCACAATTGCTGCTATATCACAGTTGGTGTCTACTAATGTGCCTTTCTAGGGGATGCCTGTATCAACCGCTTGCTGTATGCCTTTAAATGTTGCCAGCTCTGTCTCTGTACTTCATAGCCAGCTTACTGCAATAATGTGGCTTTTTAAAAACCTGCTGGGACGCCCGCACATGCGCAGAAGCGCTGCGGCGCGCACAGAGCGTCATCCCCCAGGCCCCGCCCCTTTTTCCGGCCACCTCTATATATAGAGGCGCGTGCACGCGCACGCGCGCGGCCACGTGCGCCTCGGCGCTAATTTTCAAACATGGAAACCAGGGACAGGAGCCAGGGCCCCCTTTGCCGCAGGCCGGGGGATAGACGAACACTGCAACATGGCAGAGGAAACAGTTTCCTGTAGGAGAACTCACCAGCTGCCTGGACTTTGTTCTCTGAGAAGAAACTAGTCCATATGACAAGAAAAACATTCCACAGCGGCCTCTAGTGGACAAACACAGGTACCGCAGTTTAATATACTAAACATATATAAAAAAACATTCCTTTTTTTTTTTTTTTTCTTGACCACCATTAAAAATTATTACATTTTTTTAGTAGTTACAGGCATGCACAGATATTAGCGGGAATACCGTTAGGTAACAGACAGAAAGACAAATTAGGCTTGGGGGTCCCCCAATAGAACCAAGTTCCTGGGGGCCCCCACTTACCTGTTCCCCGCCGCAGGACTTTGTTTGGTCCACAAAAGCCCAAACTTCACCTATCACGGCAGGCATTGTAATCAAACCTTCAGGGACCGGGTTCCCAAGGATTCCACTCCCCTGGACCTGTATAGCACCCTGCACAGAAAACATCTTGGTCGTGGGTATGACCAGAGCTCTGGATCCCAGGGTCCAGCTCTCCTAAGAGAAGCATTACAGGCAGAACCTTGCTCTTCTCTGCAAGGCCCGGGTACCGACCGTTTAGCTATGAAGCTTTTTTGGTCGGATCCGGAATAGCTTACTGAGGCCCAAAATAACCTGTACGCAAGCTCAGTGAAAAACACATGTTTCTTCTTGGCCAACACCTTAGACACTGGCAAAAAACTGAGGTGCTCCCGGATGGGAGGGGCTTATATAGGGGAGGGTACTTCCGGTTTTGGAAGTTGCCAGTGCCAGCACCTGACGGTAACTATATAACCCATTAGTAATGACTATGTCGCTCTGTGTCCCGTGATGTACGAAAAAGAAAATATATTATGATGATTAGTTATCTGTAATGCCTATTTTGCATATCGGCCTATTTTTTTTTTTTAAACTTCGTTTAATTAAATAAATAAATAGGTATATAAACATATAAGTGATATCGGTACAGTAATCAGCCAGAATAAACACAATGCAGGAGATATATTATTATTATTATACAGGATTTATATAGTGCCAACAGTGTGCGCAGCACTTTACAAAATGAGGGCAGACAGTACAGTTACAATACAAATCAATACAGGAGGGATCAGAGTGCCCTGCTCGTTAGAGCGTACAATCTAGAAGAGAGGGTCAAGGGGAACAAAAGATAATAACTGTAGGTGATGAGCTGATAGAGAAAATGAAAATAAAGTTGTTAGGTGTGGGTAGGATAGGCTTCTCTGAAGAGGAGGGTTTTCAGGGATCGTCTAAAAGATAATAGAGAAGGAGATAGACGGGCAGATTGGGGTAAGGCATTTCATAGGTTTGGAGAGGCTCTGGAAAAGTCCTGGAGGCGAGCATGGGAGGAGGTGACGAGGGAGCTAGAGAGCAGGAGGTCTTGAGAGAAACGAAGACATAGGTACTAGGATATCGATTATTACATTGCATGGCATATTACAACCAAATGGTTAACAAAGAGAAAAATTGAAAAAAACAAGCAAATATGAAAAAATCAAGACCCTCAAAGTATTCACCATACAATGCTGTATTATTCATACAATAAATTTGTGAAAAGAGTTAGGTGTTGTGTGATGATTTCAGTAGCCATAAGTTGAGGGGTATAGTGAAGGTTTAAGAACCAGAATCATTAGGTTGTGTGATGGGTGCTTCACAAGTGTCATGGATGTCCCACCATGCTCCCCAGACTATCACCCTGCTTAATGTGGATCCTATAAGATTTGGCATTTTTTTCACACTTTTTTCTTATTGGATAATAATAATTAGAAGTTTTTATGGTTAAATTCAACCAACAGGCAAACAGGCAGTGAGATCACAGACAGAATTCAACCAATAGGCAATTGGAATGCTGTGACTTGTAAAAGCAGAACTTGTACCTTCCCTTGAATTTGGATAGCCACTTAAGTATGATGTAAGCAACCACAATTTTTGATGATTTAATCAGTTGAGTTAAAGTAGGACATCAGGAGGAATTAACAGAGCATCCCGCATCTTTATAGCTTGTACGAGCGGCATGCACCACATTATTAAAGGAGCCATCTGTGCCTGTTTCTATTTTAAAGTGAAATAGAAACTGGAATAAGTTCCAGGCCTAATTAACAAAGGGATCACAGAATTTTTCTAAAATAGACAACTGCCACAGATAGCATCTGGAGTACTGTCTGCCAAGAACCTGGCAGATAGGTTACATGTCTCTATCTGCCCGTGCAGTGAACACACTACATGGGCAGAGCCTGCATATACAGTGCTGTGAAAAAGTATTTGCCCCCTTCCTGATTTTTTATTTTTTTTGCACATTTCTCACACTTTAATGATTCAGATCACCCAAATTTTTATTTTTAATTTTTTTCTTTATTAATCTTTATCACATAACAGTTACAAACATTCAAGTACAAAAACATAAAAAATTTACATTCAGACAAATAAAACATTTATATGGTCTCAATTTAATCCCTTCATAGCATTGATGGTTTTTATCTTAGGGGCTCTACTTATTTATATAGAATATGTCCAGTCATGTAACCTCTTTATTCTTTATCTATTGGTTTGGAGAGTCAACACAATAATAATAAATAAAATAAAAAAGAGAGAAGAAAAGATAAGGGCAAAATGCGAAAAGGTAATAGGGAGAGAGAGAGGAGAAAGAGAGAGGGGAAAAAGGAGGAGAGGAATAAGGGAAGGGAAGGCAGAGAAGAAAGAGGAGGGAAGAGAGAGAGAACGAGAGAGAGAAAAAAAAATCCTTTTCCTTTTCTTTCTTCCCTTCCCTTCCTCAAAAAAGTGTTAATTTTTTTAGATAAATTTAAACAAAAAAAAGGAAAATATGATTAGTGCTCCCATCCTAATGTTGAGTCACAAAAAAAAAAAAAGGGGTGAAGGGAGGGAATGTTAGACTATCATGTGTAATAAATCAATCAGGAATTATGATTATTAAAAAATAAAAATAAATAGAAATAAAAAAATAAAAAAATAAATAAAAATATATATATATATATAATTAGATTTGGAGGAGATGGGGGAGCTAATACTATTTAAAAGTGATAATATGTGTTATTTTATCAAGAAGGCCTAGCCTCCCAACACAATGGTGAGAGAAAAAAAAAAGGGGGGGATAGGGGGGGGAGGAGGAACTATCTCCTATTACTGACCCTCCATGTCCTCCTGACCCTCCCTATATACCTCCAATTCCCTAAACTCTCTCCATCCTCTCCAGACCCTATTGAATCTTTCCCTAGATTCATTATGGTTTGACGTCAACTCCTTCATCAACCTAATTCTATCCATTTCTCCTATCCATTCTCCCTTTGATGGAGCTTCTTTTTCCTTCCATTTCCTTGGTATAAGCGCTTTGGCCCCATTCAATAAATATGGTACCAAAGTCATTCTACACTTTTTCCTTGATATCCCTGTGTTATGAAACAGGCAATACCATGGATCTTGTTTCACCTCCAAACCACTAATCCTCTTTATCATGCTTAGTATCTCCCTCCAATATTCTTGTATCCGAGGGCAATACCACCTTATGTGGGCATGAGTTCCCTCCATCCCACACTCTCTCCAGCATAAAGGTGACTTCTCCTTATTTATTCTATGTAGTTTTGTTGGAACAAAATACCATTTAGTTAGAAGTTTATAGTTCATTTCTTTTACTTTTGCTTCTACTGATGTAGAATGGACATATTCTATAACTTGTCTCTTTTTTTCTACTGTTATGCTTTGATTTAGTTCTAATTCCCAACTTTCCAATACTTTCAATGCATCAGGTCCCCTTGTAGGTGTCAATATCCTGTATATATTCGATAGCCCCTGTCTTCCTGTTCCTCCTCATTTTACAAGTTTTTCCCATGCATTTAACTCACTCATAGCTCGCAGGGGATTTGATATAGTGTTTACAAAATGTTGTACCTGTCTATACCTCCTATACCTCCAACTATCTCCTATTGTGTATCCATATTTTTCTCCTAGTTCTAGGATTGAGCACAGAGTATTACCTTTCAGTACATCTTTAAGTTCTGTGTCTAGATTTGTCCATCGAAGGAACGTGCCCCCCCCTTTACCAGGCGGAAAATAGTCCGTACCCATGAGGGGCATCAATGGGCTATTATATTGCCACTTAACTTTACACACTCTATCCCATATTCTAAAAGTTTCTTTTGTTATCGATGGTATCTCTTGAGTGAGGCCTCTATACTGTTTTGGGATCCATATCAGCTTTCCCAAGTCTTTTTTACTCAAACTTTCTTCTACACCTACCCATTTTTTCTCCCTTTGTCTATATAAAATGTTTATTATTACACAAAGATAACCCGAGTAAATCCAAGATGCAGTTTTTAAATTATTATTTCATTTATTAAGGGGAAGAAGCTGTTCAAACCTGCCTGGCCATAAGTGAAAAAGTAATTGCCCCCTCCCATGCTGAATCATAAATTAACTGTGATTAACCACATTTTTTTGGAAAGCTGAGTTAAATTTCACTTGCCACACCCAGGCATGATTACTGCCAGACCTGTTGAATCAAGAAATCACATAAATAGAAGCAGTCTGACAAAGTGAAGCATGCTAGCAGATCACAAAAACTCACACATTATGCCACAATCTAAAACAAATCAAGAACAGATTAGAAACAAATTAATGTACATGTATCGGTCTAGGAAGGGTTTCAAAGCCATTTCTAAGGCTTTGGAACTCCAGTGAACCACGTGGATAGCCATTATCCACAAATGGAGATAACTTGGAACAGTGGTGAACCTTCCCAGGAGTGGCCGGCCTACAAAAATTACTCCAAAAGCTTGACGACGACTCATCCAGGAGGTCATAAAAGAACCCAGAACAACATCTAAAGAACTGCAGGCCTCACTTGCTTCAGGTAAGATCAGTGTTCATGATTCAACAATAAGAAAGAGACTGGGCAAAAATGGCATCCATAGGAGAGTTCCAAGGCCAAAGCCACTGCTGATCAAAAAGAACACAAAGGCTCATCTCACATTTACCAAAAAAAATCTTGATTATCCCCAAGACTTTTAGGCAAATATTCTATAGACTGATGAGACACAAATTTTACTTTTTGGAAGGCGTGCGTCCCGTTACATCTGGCATAAAACTAATACAGCATTTCATAACAAGAACATCATATCAACAGTCAGACATGGTGGTGGTAGCATGATGGTCTGGGGCTGCTTTGCAGCTTCAGGACCTGGACAACTTATCATAATTTATGGAACCATGAATTCTGAACTCTACTAGAAAATCCTAAAGGAGAATTTCTGGCCATCAGTTCGTGACCTCAAGCTTAAGTGCACTTGGGTTATACCGCAGGACAATGATCCGAAACACAACAGCAAGTCCACCTCCAATTGGTTCAAACAAAGTAAAATTTAGGTTTTGGAGTGGCCTAGTCAAAGCCCAGACTTAAATCCAATTGAGATGCTGTATCATGGCCTTACACAGATCGTTCATGCTGAAAAACCCTCCAATGTGGCTGAATTAAAATAATTCTGCAAAGAAGAGTGGGCCAAAATTGCTCCACAGCAAAAGACTCGTTGCCAGTTATCACAAATGCTTGATTGCAGTTGTTGCCGCCAAGAGTGGCACAACCAGTTATTAGGTTTTGGGGGCAATTACTTTTTCACATAAAATCAGGCAGGTTTGGACAGCTTTTTTGCCTTAATAAATGAAACTATCATTTAAAAACTGCATTTTGCATTTACTCGGGTTATCTTTGTGTTATAATAAAATTAGTTTGATGATCTGAGTTATTTAAGTGTGACAAATATGCAAAAAAAAAAAAAGAATCAGAAAGGGGGCAAATGCAGGGAAATCTCAATGCAGGATTAACAGCTCTGCTCTCTATGCTGTTTCTTGCACCACCTTTGTTAGTTAGGTGCAGGATCTGCTCCATTTTATCAGTTGGAAGAGCCAAGGAGGTTTTATGCCTGTGCCACTTTCTAAATTCCCAACATCTTGTCGAAAATCATATATTGTGTTTAGAAAAAAATATAGCATTTACATTGCTAAATTACTAAGTAGGCTATACTAAATAGAATAATGATTTATTTAACAAATGTGCAGGTGTTCTTTAACAAGAGCACCACTAAAGCTGGCCATACACTATAGAATTGTCTTATTCAATTTCCTTTAGCTTTACCTGCACTTTTGTAGTGCAAACTACTGCCTGATTGCATACAAATTTGAAGTGTTCAGGTTTGATCTCATATTTTATGGTTTTGTTAAATCTAAGGCTGGGTTCACACTATTGCAAATTGGATGTGGGTTTTCCCTGCATCCAATTCGCATAGCAGTAGATTGTGACCGGCTCTCTATGGAGCCGGTTCACACATCTCCGCAGCGGCTCCGGTGCGAATTGCACAGGAGTCCTGTGCGTCTTTTGGTGCGTTTCAGGTCCGAATTCAGCCCAAAATTCGGGCTGAAATCGGTCCTGGAATGGTGATTGGAGACGCACCAGACTTCTGTGTTCTCAAGTGTGAACCCAGCCTTAGGCCTGGTTCACACTTGTGCGAGTTCATAACGAATGTGATGCATCAAAAACACTTTGAATTCGCATGTCATCCCTAAAGTCATTGTTTTCAATGACGGTCGTTCACATACATGTGTTGCGATTCCACTACGATTGCGATGCGATTAAAAAAAGCGTCTTGTCCGACTTTACTGCGTTGCGTTGTGAATTTAGTCTCCATAGACATGAGTGTAAATCCTTCTGGAATTGCAATGATGGTTCACATATGTGCGAATTCCACCACGCGATTCTTCACAAAAACCGGGAAGTTAACACCTTTTTTTTACACTATGATTCCATTGGCTAGAACATTAATCACAGCTGCTCCTGAAATTTGCGTTAAAATCGCTGTAAATTTGCGGTAATATTCGCACCTCAGAATGGACAAAAAACGGACCAAATTCACAGCGCATCAGTGTGAACCGGGCCTAAAGGAAAATTGTACATGAGAATTGTATATTGTAGGGCCAGTCTTAGCATCATTTGCATCTAAACCAGCATGTCATTCTTTCTGTTTAAGAGGTTCTTATGATTCTAACAATCATGCACATTTGAAAAAGTAAAAAAAAAAATCTAAAAAAATCAGAACATATGTGAGGCAAATCTAGGACATTGTGGCAATGACACTGTGAAATAGGAAGAGAAAAACGGTTTGTTCTGTAATCCTTCCTGTGCTGTATGAGCCAGACTTGATGACGCAATGGTGCAGGAAGACACACACAGTCAAGCACTCTGTGTGGCCGCTGGCTCCAAATTATCTTCACATTCAGTACAGTTCAAGAGATCAACTCATTTACATATTGTCAGTTCAGCTGTCCCAGCTTAATAATACATTGATGGCAGCTTTAAAGTACAGTGGAACCTCGGATTACGAGCATAATCCGTTCCAGGAGAATGCTCGTAATCCAAAGTACTCGCATATCAAAGCGAGTTTCCCCATTGAAGTCAATGTAATACGAAAATAATTAGTTCCGCATTGACTTCAATGGCATGCAATACCGCATGCGGCCAGAGGCGGGGGGCGCCGGAGAGCCTTGGAAACAGCCGGAAACGCTCGGCTGACCTCGGTGAACCTCGGAAAGGCTCGGGAACGTAGTATTTCCGAGTCTTTCCGTGCATTTCCGAATGGCTCCAAACGGTGCCGATCGGATATGATTGGCTCCGCTCGGCTCCGGCACCCCCCCCACATCAGGCCAAACGCGGTACTGCACACCGCTTTGGCCTGAATCCTGCTCATTTTGCGAGACAACACTCGCAAACCGAGTTAGGATTTTTCAAAATACAGTGCTCGTATTGCGAAACGCTTGATAACAACGTTACTCGCAATCCGAGGTTCCACTGTATATCTAAACCCAAAGGTAAACATTTAATATTTGCAAAATATAAGTCCTCCTTTAGTTTTCTTTTTTCAGGCTAAGAACATTTTCAGCAAGTACAGAGAATACCATTTGATGCTGCCAGAAATGATCACTTATTTTCTTAAATGCTTTGCTAAGATACAAGTTACAATTTAGGCATCCCCTGCAACAGGAATTTAATTTTTGGTAAGATATACCATATGCATTAACTACTTTTAAAAGTGCACTGATTCTGTTCTGGGGGTTAGATATGCCTAAATTTGACATTTGGAGGAGGTCCAAGTCTAGAACTTTGTTGTCTCAAAAAAAAATTAAAAAGTGTCCTTCCATTGCGAATATAACTGCTCATATCCTTGTGTTGACCAAATGTGCAGTATTGTTCCCAAAGAAAGTAACTCACTTTCTAGAAAATGTTAAAGCTGAAAATGGAAAAAAAAAAAACGTGGCACCTCAGGTCAGCTGTGAAAAAAAAAAAAACCCAGAGGGAATAAAAATAACTAGTCAAGTATGTTTATGTCGCCCACCCACCTTCAAACTAAAAATGTTTAATTGAATCTGCTCGGAAATATAAACCAAGAGGGCCATGCATTTTTGATAAAGTTTAACGTGCTGGAAGTATGATTTTTGGCAGGAGATTCAGAGATATCATTTAAACACTGCTTTCTACAGTGTGTGGTGCCCGGAGTCTCATTTTGTGCTGTCAGGGAACAAAAATGAAGTATCATATTGTAGCAGAATACAACTTATAGAAACCAGATATAACAATTGTGTAAATCCTAATTATGGAACACACAAAATGCCTACAATTTAAAGCAAATTTGAAAACACCATAGAAGTGTCAAAAACCACAATTTGCAATGCATGTAGTGTATATAAATTACCATTAGAGACCCATATGGTTTTGTCATCTCTAGCCTAAAAACCATCAATCTCTGTCCCACAAGAAAAAAAATATTTCTAAAAGTTTAAAAGCTACTCCAAATCACACTAAAATTTACAGGTGCCTGGGAGATAGCATTATGGTTGACAAGTTGTTTCTCCTTGTAAATTCTAGGGATCATCAATACACAAGTCTATTTTCCTATTCCTCAACATGCCAAAAAAAACACAAAAAAAAAACCATAGAGAGATCTTAGTTAACCACTTCAATACAGGGCATTTTCACCCTCTTCCTGCTCAGACCAATTTTTAGTTTTCAGCGCTGTCGCACTTTGAATGACAATTGAACAGCCATGCAACACTGTACCCAAATTAATGTTTTTTTCCCCACAAATAGAGCTTTCTTTTGGTGGTATCACCTCTAGATTTATTTTTTTTCCACTATAAACAAAAGAAGAACGACAATTTTGAAAAATAAAACACAATATTTTTTACTTTTTGCTATAATTAATATCACAATTAAAAAAAAAAAAATAATAATAATGTTTTTCCTCAGTTTAGGCCGATATGTATTCTTCTACATATTTTTGGCAAAAAAAATCTCAATAAGCGTATATTGATTGTTGGTTTGCGCAAAAGTTATAGCGTCTACAAAATAGGGAATAGATTTATGGCATTTTTATTTTTTTACTAGTAATGGCGGCGATCTGCGATTTTTATTGTGACTGTGACATTGCGACGGACATATCGGACACTTTTGACACATTTTTGGGACCATTCAAATTTATACATTGATCAGTGCTATAAAAATGCACTGATTACTGTGTAAATGTGACTGGCAGTGAAGGGGTTAACACTAGGGGGCGATCAAGGGGGTTAAATGTGTATCCTAGGGAGTGATTCTAACTGTAGGGGGCGGGGACTCACAAGGGGAGGAGACCGATCGGTATTCCTCTATACTGACAGACTCACCTGACAGAATGTGGATCTGTGTGTTTACACACACAGATCCAAGGTCCTGCTGTGTTCATGGGCAATCGCAGGTGCCCGGCGGACATCGCGGCCGCTGGGCACACGCACCCGAGCGACGTGACGCGGCGGCGTGCGCGTGCCCCCTAAATGGCCGGGAAGCCCAGGACGTCATATGACGCCCGCCCAGGATGGGAGATCCCTTCTGCGGATGTCATATGACAATAGCCGGGTAATGAAGTGGTTAACCACTTGTCCCCCGCCCACTGTCAATAGACGGCGGGCGGAGGATACTCTCGTTCTGGGAGGACGTCATATGACGTCCTCCCTTTAAAACGAGCTAGGAGGCGCGCGCGCCCGCCGCGTTCACAAGGCCCCGGTGCGCGTGGCCGGCGGCCGCGATTGCCGCCGGGCACCCGCGATTGCCCGGGAAACGAGCAGGAAAGTGGATCTCTGTGTGTAAACACAGAGATCCACGTCCTGTGAGGGAGAGGGGACCGATGGTGTGTCCCTTGTACATAGGGACAACCATCGGTCACCTCCCCCAGTCAGTCCCCTCCCCCCACAGTAAGAACACTTTGAGGGAACATATTTAACCCCTTCCCGCCCCCTAGTGGTTAACTCCTTCCCTGCCAATCACATTAATCAGATTACAGTAATCAATGCATTTTTATAGCAGGGATCGCTGTATAAATGTGAATGGTCCCAATCGCAGATCGCCGCCATTACTAATAAAAAAAAAAATTACAAAAAAATGCTATAAATCTATCCCCTATTTTGTAGACGCTATAACTTTTGCGCAAACCAATCAATACGCGCTTATTGCGATTTTTTTTTTTTTACCAAAAATATGTAGAAGAATACGTATCGGCCTAAACTGAGGAAAATTTTATTTAAAAAAAAAAAATGGGTATTTATTATAGCAATGTTTTTTTTCCAAACTGGACGCTCTTCTTTTGTTTATAGCGCAAGAAAATAAAAACCGCAAAGGTGATCAAATACCACCAAAAGAAAGCTCTATTTGTGGGAAAAAAAGGACGCAAATTTTGTTTGGGAGCCACGTCGCACGACCGCGCAATTGTCATTCAAAGTGTGACAGCGCTGAAAGCTGAAAAATGGCTTGGGCAGGAAGGGGGTTTTCGTGCACAGTAGAGAAGTGGTTAAAGTGGTTGTACACACTGTGTAGGTAAGTCTATATTAAGGATTATCTGTAGGTGCTGGAAATATCTCCTAAACCTCCACGATTTAGGAGGTATTTACAATAAAGCCGCGCGCCGATGTCTATGGCGCATGTGCATTTTATAAACAGCACGATCTGACCTTTCTAAAGGGGTCATGCCGTGACTGGCGGCTCCCGCGCGGGAGTGATGTCCCGCAACTCCGGACAGTCACAGAGCCAGAGTTTCGCGGCCCCTGGAAGGATGAGGGGTGAAGATGGACACTCGCAGCCAGTGGGGACAACGGTGACATCGCAGGCTTCGGTATCAGGTACAGTAAGTGACACATAATGGGCTACTATGCATCACATATTATGCTTTACTATTGCAGGGAAATAAAGAGGAAGTAAAACCCATAAGGGTTTACTTCCCCTTTAAGGTGTGTGATAACATGAAACATTGGGGTGATTAACTAAAATGGGTGCATAGTAACCAATTAGCTTCTAGGTCTTCTTTTCAAAGCTTAATTGAACAAGCTGAAGATAGAAGCTGACTGGTTAATATGTACAGCTGCACCAGATTCTGTGTGCAGCAGTTTTAATAAATCTCCCCCACATTACAGTATGTACTTTGACCACTTCAGCTCCAGAAGACTTACCCCACTTCATGACCAGGCTATTTTGTGCAATGCGGCACTACATTACTTTAACTGACAATAGCGTGATCATGTGACACTGTACCCAAATAAAATCTATGTCCTCTTTTTTCCACAAATAAACAAAAAAAGGCCAAAGATTTTGAAAAAAAAATAACAATATTTTTTACCTTCTGTTATAAAACATATCCAATAAAAATGTAAAAAATAAAATGTCTTCATTAATTTGTGCCAATATGTATTCTGCTACATATTTTTGGTAAAAAAAATCCCAAAAAGCCTATATTGATTGGTTTGCGCAAAAGTTATAGCGTCTACAAATTATGGGATATATTTATGGATTTTTTTTTTTAGTAATCAGCGACTTAAAGTGGGACTGCAATTTTGCAGCAGAAAAGTCGGACACTAAAGCCCCATACACACTATCAGATTTTCTGCTGTTTTTTGTCATCAGATTTACCAAAACCATGTAGTAGAAGGGCCTGCCTGATTGCATACAAATTGAAACTCTTAAGGTTTGACCTCATATTAGATGGTTTTGGTAAATCTGATGACAAAAATCAGCAGAAAATCTAATAGTGTGTATGGGGCTTTACTGACACTTTTGACACTTTTTTGGGAACCAGTGACACTAATACAGTGATCAGTGCTAAAAATATGCACTGTCACTGTACTAATGACACTGGCTGGGAAGGCATTAAACATCAGGGGCGACCAAAAAGGGTTAACTGTGTGCCTAGCCTGTGTTTTTTATTTTACAGTGAGAGAGGTGCTTATTCTAGGGGAAAGCACGGATCTTTGTCTCTGCTTTGCAGGAACACAGGATCTATGCCTGTCTTACTGTGGCCAGACTGTGTAAAAGTCTCACACGTGTGGTATCGCCATATTCGGGAGGAGTAATAGAATGTGTTTTGGGGTGTAGTTGCAAGTATGCATATGCTGTGTGTGGGAAGTAAACATATACACAGTTCCTTTAAGCGCAAAGAACTATCAGCCGTATACATAGGCATATAGAACCTGGAGAATGTAAAATAAGCTAATACCCGGTGCAGCTGCCAACCACTGGAAAAATGGATAACAGAATACAGAAAACAAGGAGCAGCGCTCGCTGGGAAAAACATAAATAACTTATAATGCCCCGTACACACGATCGTTTTTAATGTCATTTTTTAAACCGACGTTTTTCTCCTCGTTTTTTTTCATGTTTCCTCTCAAGCCTGCCTTGCGTACACACCATCATTTAAAAAAACGATCAAGCAAAGCGCAGTGACGTTCAACACGTACGACGGCACTATAAAGGGGAAGTTCCGTTCGAATGACGCCACCCTTTGGGACGCTTTTGCTAATTCCGTGTTTCCGCGTGTTAGTAAAAGTTTAGAGATGAGACGATTCGCGCTTTTCAGTCTTCGTGCTTTGAAGATCGTTTTCGGGAGTTCAGATTGCACCTGTGGGTTCGTATCTGTTTAGCACTGCTTGTAGTCAGTTCGTATCTGTTTATTCAGTGCGGCCTGCTCTGCACGTTCGTGTTTTTCAGCTTGTTCTTCATAGGCCTTGCTGTTCTTCCGTGCGTTCTTCTAGTACGTTCTGTTCAGCCGACCGTTATCTAGCCATGTTGCGGCTACGTACTCATCGTAGAGTTCGTGCTGTAGTTGGTGCAGGGGTTCATGCTGTATCCCGACTCCATGCCATGAGCAGGGTCAGGAGGAGTTCATGGACCAAGAATTGGTTGCTCCAGCGGCACCAATTCTGTCACATGCCTTTGTTGCGGGAGATCAGGGAGAATAATCCTGATGATTTCAGGAATTTTCTCAGGATGTCTGACCCCGTATTTCAGCAGCTGTTGGCTTTGGTGTCCCCCTATATTACCAGGCAGGACACCGTTATGCGGGAAGCCATCAGTGCTGAGCAGAGGCTCATCGCCACGTTGCGATACCTGGCTACTGGGAGAAGCCTGCAGGACCTTAAGTTCTCCACAGGCATCTCCCCCCAGGCTCTGGGGATCATTATACCAGAGACTTGTTCTGCCATCCTTCAAGTTTTGCAGGAGGACTATATTAAGGTAAGTGTTCTTCTTCAAAAATTCACATTGTATGGTTTTTATTTTGGGATATTTTTAATTTGCTTTATTTGCAGTCCCTAATTCACATGATTCTTAGCTGCAGGGAATGTCCCCTTTCTCCCCATGTTTTATTATTTAAAGTTTGGTGTTTGAGGCCTACCTGTAAATTTGGCTTACCTAACCTCTCCAGCATGCTATCCTGGGGCCATACCTACCTTGCCTAGTCATTTCCATGTTTTTTATTATATGTTCCATCGTAGTGCTTTACCCAAAACGCACTCTAAATTTTGCCTCGGAATGTTTCATTGTTGTTAACTTCAATACAGAGTGCTACAGCCTTCATGTGTGATATTCCCAACTCATCTTCAACCCTTCCCCCCCCCCCCCCCATAATTATTTTTTTTTTTTTTTCTTGCTTCCAAATTTTTTTGTTTTTAACAGTTTCTACCAATGTTGGCCATGAATGTGTGGATGAAATCAGCTTTCAATGTTTCTGGCTCCAAGTATTAATTTGTTATTTCTTTAATTCCACAGTTCCCTTCTTCGCCACATGAATGGCAGAATGTGGCTTCCGAGTTTGCCCAGCGATGGAACTTTCCGAACTGTGGAGGAGCCATCGATGGCAAACATGTTCGGGTCGTCCCACCACCCCATTCGGGATCCTTTTATTATAATTATAAGGGGTTCCACAGCGTCGTGATGATGGCAGTGGTGTCGGCCACCTACGAGTTCCTCTATGTGGACGTTGGCAAGAATGGCAGGATGTCTGATGGAGGAGTTTTTGCCCAGACGGAGTTTGGAGAACGGCTCCTTTTGGATCTGCTGGCCTTGCCACCCACGGAGCAGAATGTGGAGGGACTACCTTTTGTGTTTGTGGCGGATGAGGCGTTTGGCCTGGGACCCCATTTGATGAGGCCATTCCCGCAACGCACCCTCACCCCTGAGAGGAGGGTTTTCAATTATCGGCTGGCCAGAGCCAGAAGGGTGGTGGAAAATGCGTTTGGGATCATGGCCAGCCGATTTCGCCTCTTCCTTACCTCCATCCACCTTGCCCCATACAAATGGAACCATGTGGTTATGACGTGCTGTGTGCTGCATAATTTCCTAAGGGTGCATTCAACGAGTTATATATCTTTGAGTGGGCCTGAGGCCTCTTTAATCAATGCAGAAACTTTGGTGGCCCTGGAACCTGGCCGTCCTGGCTTGGCCCCCCCAACCGGACGTGAGGTCCGTAACCAATATGTGGACTATTTTATGGGTAGGGGGGCCATTGAAATGCCAGACAATCTCTAATAATTTTAGACCATAAAAATAAAACTTTTTTAAAAAGTAAAGATTGGTTTGTCATTTTTATTGTATAATGTTTGATGTTTCTGGTAGGTTTACCTAGTGCATTTGTTTTGCCATGTGGATTAAAAAATCTTTTAATTAGCCTTCATTGTCAGTGTAAACACCAAACATTGATTAGTTCACTCAGCACCACATTTACATAATGAAGCCACAATGATTTGTTATGTAAAAATACCTTTATTTTTTTTGTTTAGGTGTGCAAATTCCATAGAAATGTGGATGTTCCCTTAATTTCAGGTGTATTAAAACGCATGACCAGCCATGCATAAACAAACTATAGTTCTCCAAATTTTGAAAAAGCTAAACATGTGCTAGTCATTAAAGGGTAAAATAACCCAAAAAAATATAAATCTCTGCAAGTAAAACGTTATTTGGTGTAAAAACATTAGACACGCCCAAGCACAGCCATGATATTTTGGAGCCTTTCCTCCACCCGCTTTGTATTTGCCCTGATCTCTCGCAAATCTCCCTTAATTTTTTCGAGGTCACGACAGCAGACCATCAGGTATTGGATCAGGATCTGGGCACTGTGATGTGACAACTTATTGGGGTCTTCGGCCAGAACTGCACCTAAATGTAAAAAGAAATATGTAGGATAGAATATGTAGGCCTACATCTATTTAACATGCATGTGTCTGGTTTCTCTCTGACCTGTGGTGGTGCCACTTTCAACTTCCACAACATCACATTCCTCTCCATCCTGGGGTTCTGGGGGTATTGTTGTAGGTATTGCAATTCTCGTCTCATCTGAGGTAGCTTTTCGAATCCCTAGGGAGATTGAAATAAAAGGAATAGTTTCATTAGTAGCGACTCAATTTTGCTAAAATAAGAAACATGGAAAAAAACTTTTTAATCATTCTTTTGAAGCATGCTCCATTTTAATTTTTAACCCCTGTGCCAACCGGGACAAATGATTGGATACATAGGCCAAAACAGAGCATATACATTTTGTGAACAAATTTGAAACATTGTAACACCCCAAAGTATCTACACTGGATCACCTGTGTGTGACTCCCTCAAGCTTTTTGGCTTTAGGCCCACACTTGTACTACTGCGTTCAGATGTTTCATCAGCTGCTGAGCATTCACTCCCTTTAACATTACCATGCATATCGTTTTTCAAAATGAACAAATCTCCTTTGGATTAGCACACCAAAAATAAGTGTGGCCCAAATGTACTCCCCCAAATAAACAAAAAAACATGGGTGTTCACACTGGATGATCCGAAAACATCGTTTGAGGAACTGTACGGAGAAAGAGATAAAATACGTCCGTTTACTATGCGGACGAACCTAAAATAGATGGTATCTTTCAGTGTACTATATGAAAGTTAAAAATACACGACAGAATACAAGAAAATAATATGTACCATGGAAACTCAAAAAAAACAACTTACTTTTTAATATAACTTTCTTGATTCTTTTATATTGGTCGGCCTCCCGCAACTTCAGATCTGACCATCGTTTTCTGAGCTGTTCCTTCGTTCTGCACACCCCGAATTTTTGGCGGAGACTTTTGACCACTTTGCCCATAATTCTGGACTTGACCAGATTAGGCCTTTTATACGGACCATGCTTGGCATCATAATCCTCCTTCTTTAAAATGGCGACCATCTCCACCATTTCCTCGAATGACATGTTGGATGCCTTATATCTCCTGGGTCTTGATTTGGGCTCCTCTGTAATTTCATCCTCTGTAGAGGTAATCTCAGCCACCTGTGTCTCCGCCATGTTTTGTTCAGCACTACGAGCGAGAAGGGGCGGGGAAAGTACAATATCGAACGTCAGGGGCGGGGAAAGCGTGCGGAGTTTCACGCATGCGCTGTGTATATAAAGTGAAGATCCATTGCTGGGAAATACGTTCATTTTTCGGGAGAGAGAGTTAGCAACGAACGTCGTGACCAAGGTACCTAACAATTTTACTTTTTGAGGTTCATCAGACGAGGAAATTTGTGTGCTCAAAATATGTAGACAATGCACAGTTGAGGAATGTTGCCTGAAATATATTTTTATTTTGGTTTCTCGCTTTTACAGATATCATGAATACTTTTAAAAACCCAGACTTCATGGGGGAGTTCATCGACAAATGGCAAGAGCTCCCTATATTATGGCAAACCAAAAGTGGCGGAAATAAAAATAAAGACGCCAGGAAAGCAGCACTGGAGAGCCTGCTTGCATTTGTGCAAACAAAGATACCCACAACAACTCTCCAAGATGTCAAAAACAAAATTGGGACCATCAGAGGGACATACAGGACCCAGAGGACTATGGTCCTGAGGTCCCAGAGGTCAGGTGCACCAGCAGATAAGGTTTATAAACCCAGTCTGTGGTACTACAGTAAGCTTGCTTTTCTGGATGACCAGCTGGAAGTGCGCAAATCTCTCTCCACCCTTCCCCCCAGAGGTCAATCCAGCCTTCCTTGTACCCAACCCTCCAGCCTTCCCTGCAGCCAGTCCTCCAGCCTTCCTGTCAACCCTGCTCTGGCTTCCTCTGAGGATCAAGATCAGGGCCTTGAGGAGGCAGATTTGGAGATATGGAGCCAGGTAAAGTTTTGCTATCTATATTTCTATCGTACAAAATTATAGATTTTAAATAGATGTTAGTATTGTTAAAGGTATGTACACTTCTACCAATAAAGTTTGTGAAGAGCAAGATACAGTAGTGGCCTAATTTTATGTGTCCAAGACAACAAAACCAGGATGCGTAATCAATGAAAAGGACATAACTTTTGGCATTGATTTCAACAATGTCTAGAGGTGAACAATGTCTGTGAATGATGATGTGGCAAAATAAATAATGTCCCTTTCTTTTTTTACAGCCAGAGCAGAGCCAGGAAGAGGGTGATGTTGGGGATCAGGAGGAGGCTGGGCCCAGTGGCACCCAGGAGGAGGCAGGGCCCAGGGGCACCCAGGAGGAGGCTGGGCCCAGTGGCACCTAGGAGGAGGCTGGGCCCAGCACAAGAGCCCAGATGCCTCCCCTGGTAGTTAAACCACGAGGGCCAAGGAGAGGTAGGCAGGTGGAGGAGGAAACCAGGGCCTTCCTCAGAGAGGCAACAGCGGCCCTCAGAGAGGCACCCTCTGTTGAAGAGGGATTTGCCGCAGTCCTCGCCCACAAACTAGGGCAAATGGAGTTGCAGCAAAAAATTTACAGTGAGACCCTGCTATTGAAAGTCATCAATAAGGGCGTGCTGGGTGAACTCACTAGGTACACGGACATAACGGAGGTTGTCCCTACTCCTCTACCTCCTCCTCCTCCTCCTACTACTCCTCCTGCCACAACCTCTCCTCCTGATCCCCAGCCTCCAAGGAAGAAACCAACCAAGGCTGCAGAGAAGGCTGGAGAGAAGGCTACAAGGAAGAGAAGAAAATAATGCCTGCTGTAGTACCACAGACTGGGGACATATAGGACTTATCTGCTGTGGCTCCTGACCTCTGGGAGCTCAAGACAAGATTGGGCTCATTTTTTGGGGGGATCGAATCTCTATTTTGGTTTGGACATCTTGTATGGTTGTTGTGGGGTGAAAGGGATGCACAAATGCAAGCAGGCTCTCCAGTGCTGCCTTCCACTTTAATTTGTTAATGTTCTGAAAAAAAAAAAAAATTGAGTGCCCTTTAAATACTTGACTATGTGATTTGTATTTCAAAAGAGAGCTTGCTAGGAAGCAGGCAGGGACATCTCAAATTATATTATTGTTATTATCAGGGGACACAAACCTCCCTGAGGCCAAATAAGACACATTTGGAAGGTTGTTGTGGTAACTTTACACAAGAATAATTTAAGCCAAAAAACTTAAAAAAAGGCCAAAAAAAAATAACCAAAAAGAATATAAAATTTAAAGAAAAAAGGAGAATTAACTTATTTTATTATTATTAGTATTATTTAGGAGGGAGGTGCGGCTTATAAATAATATTTTATAATCATTAGAGCAATTTGGAATTACTTTAGAAACAAGTTGGGCATAAAACTCTCAATGTCAAAAGAAGAACGGAATGCGCTGCATTAAAACGATGCTATTAATTCCACCGTGACGAATGTGCCATCTCCATTTCCAACATTAGCTTTACCAAAACGAGCGCTCCCGTCTCATAGTTGCTTCTGAGCATGTGCGTTTTTTTTCACGTCGTGAAAGCATACACACTATCGCTTTTCACGTCGTTAAAAAAAACGACATGAAAAACGACGTGAAAAAAGAGAGCATGTCCGGAATTTTTAATGGCCGTTTTTCACGTCGTTAAAAATGCTCTGGAGCCTACACACGATCATTTTTAATGGCCATTTTTAAAAATGGCATTTTTAACGGCATGAAAAACGATCGTGTGTACGCGGCATAAGTCTTTGAATAAGTAAAAACAGTTAATTTATTGCACTAGAAGTATAGTCAATAACAAATGCAGCAACTGTCAATAGTGATAAAAAATACTTTAAAAAAGTTGGAAAAACAGTCATAAAAGCATATAGCTAGGTTAGATACTGGTATAAAAAATAATTAACGGTACCACTATAGAGCCCGGGTGAGGAAGGGTTAACATCAACCAGTCAGCTTGTAGGTGGAACGTGGAGAGAGATGTCACAAATCCATGAGAGTGATGATAGAATCCCGGTGTATGAGAGGGGAGAATAGTGTCTCAACCCTTTCCTCTAGCAGGTGGTCGCGCTCCGCTGACATCCAAGCAAGGCATCACTAATAAGGGAAGCCCTGCCATAAGACGTGAGCAGGAACCCTGCTGAGCCGCTGAGCCGTGGGACTGTTGAGCCGCTCACAGCGTCATACAGAGACCACTGTAGGAGAGTGGAGCAGGGGGAGCCGATCAGGCTGGCTGGGAGCCGGGCGCGTTGGCTCGGAGACAGGGGGAAACAGGAAAAGACAAGAACCCGTCTGTAGTGGTGGACCGTAAGCTTGGGGTAGCCGTGACTTACATGTTTCACGCATCAGCGCTTTGTCAAAGTCACAAGATAAACAGCAACAACATTATTTAAGCACATTAACGGGGAGGAAGAAGGGGTGGAGATATTACAATTAAAGTATGATGTTAACCCCTCACTCAACCTATTGCATATGAATTAAAAATTGAAAGAATGCAGAATGCCTATAAATCATCAGCAGTTACAAACAATAAAAAAATATATAAGAAACCAATATACACCCATATATGTACCAATCCACACACCTACATATATCTATAAGGTGCACAAAGGAATAAATAAATAATTAATAATAAATCAATAAAACTAGACTTCAGTATAAAATAAAAATAAAATAAAAATGAATATCCCAAAAAATTATTATAAAAATAAAGATGATAAAATAATAAATAAAAATAGAAAATACAAACGTAGCACCCTCCTCACTCCCCTCTTCGTCTTCAGATCGTCTCTTCTCTTGTCTAGGGGTACCTTAGAGGGGAAGAGAGCGGGGACACCACGCCTGACCATCACCACAGGTGTCAGTGTGGTGTAAGCAAAGTTCCTTTACCTTCGGGTCAGTGCTGTGCACCTGGAGCCTCCACCGAGAGTTACCTTGAACAATGTCTGTCAGGAAATGAGCCCCACACCATTAAAGTTCAACACTCCTTTATTCCTCTCGAATGAACACAATCAGTTGAACTCCCTTGTAGAAACAGAACAGAAAAGAAGGTGTGGATGTGAATAGGCCCAGACACAATGTGTTCTCCACTTTCCTCCCTGAAAGTGAGTTGCGGTCTCCGAGCGAGGGGGAATTTCCTTCCAGGCGGTCTCCGACGAGAGGCTCACCCGTCACTGGCAATATGCTGCACCAGGTCTTCAAGTGAGGAGCTCCCCCCGGTCCATTACGCCTTCCGGATTCAGGTACCCACTCCCGGGGTTCCCTAGGATCTCCTTCCCTCGCGGAACTCAGTGTTGAGCACTGAGCTCCAGACCTCCATCAGAGTACCTCACCCCAGGCTAAAGGTGCCTGGGATGGAACACGACCTCCGACTGTCCTCTAGGCCTAGGCCCGCCTAGAGAACCGACACAAACCACCGCCCACAGGCTGAAGGTGCCTGGAACTCAACCCTGTGACAAAGATGGCCGGCCCCTTTATACCCTCTCCCGGCAAGCAAGGCGGGGTCCCCGCCCCACCATACCACTGCCGAGGGAGGACAAAAAGGAGGCACTACACACAGCAATGATTCAACCCCAGCCCAGGGCAACAGCGCCACCCGCTGGGCTGCAGGTAATTACACATCACCAATGTCTCTGTCAAGTTCAAATTACACCCGGGAAAGTACATACCCGCTACACAAACCTATGTATACATGTGCCCATACTAGCACGCACGTATGCACGCACGTATATACACATACACGTAAAAATAGTCATGGCCACCAAAAAAATAATAAGCCTGGAGGTCTTGGCGATTGAGGCTATTCCTAAGGGTACACTCACTGACAACGAGAGGATTTTTCTCCTATGTAGGAGAGAAACTTTTTGGATTTACCGGTTAGGTTCACTTTCGCCTGAGGGCCTCAATGAAGAACTGGCTATCCTTAGCGTCATTTGATGCCACATTCGACGTGCTGTCAGCCCCTGCTGGCAAAGTACCTTGTCTTATAATGATAAGACAAGAGACACTTCATCACAACCCCTGCCCAGTGGTTGTTAGGGTCCGCGGTTGGCGGTCTTATCAGAATCTGGAAACCCCTCTTTATTAATAAGGGAGCCCCCAGATACAGCCCCCCTTGGTGAATGAGTATGAGGTACATACTAATTTACAGAAATAAAGTTGTAACCTAGACATGAAGACAACTAAATGTTTGACATGTCTTTTATAAAAAAAAATAAAGATCCCCAAAAAATGTCTGTTATTGTAAATCACGATGCTCACCATCCACAAATCTCAGAAAAAAGACCCCTGATGCCCGGGTTCATGCCACTGAACCTGACGGTAACACTAGCTAAATCACAGCTCCCTGAACTGGCATCAGCTATATAAGGGTGGGGATGGGAATAGTGGGGATATCACTGACTAAATATGGCCATGGCCATATTTGATCAATGTTATTGTCCAAAAATGGCCAAAAAGGCACTGTTAATATTTTTAATTCAGTAGTTTTCATTAAATAATTACCTTTTGATCCTGCTATAAAGTTTTTTGCACTGGCCCGTATTCTTAAAGGTTGCCAATGCTTTGTCTTCTGGTGTAGTATCAAAGCCTTGTCTGTCCTGCCGTTCTTCCCCTGATGCTCCTCTGCTTCCGGTGACGTCATTTCCCTGCATTCCACGCTGGCCTAGGCCGACTTCCTGGAGGCAGCAGGATGGATCGTGGCTCTTAGAACATCTGCCATACCCGTGGACGCTCGTCTCGGATGCCGGACCATATCTACACTACATCCTCATACAGATGAGCCCAATTTTATCTTGTTTTTTGTAAGTGTATTACTTACCATTAGGGATGAGCTTTATGTTCGAGTCGAACTTAAGTTAGACTCGGACATTGGCTGTTCGCCCGTTCGGCGAACAGCGAACAATTTGGGGTGTTCGCGGCAAATTTGAAAAAGCCGCGGAACACCCTTTAAAAGTCTATGGGAGAAATCTAAAGTGCTAATTTTAAAGGTTAATATACAAGTTATTGTCCTAAAAAGTGTTTGGGGACCTGGGTCCTGCCCCAGGGTACATGTATCAATGCAAAGAAAAGTTTTAAAAACGGCTGTTTTTTCAGGAGCAGTGATTTTAATAATGCTAAGTGAAACAATAAATGTGAAATATTCCTTTAAATTTCGTACCTGGGGTGTGTGTATAGTATGCCTGTAAAGTAGCGCATGTTTCCCGTGTTTAGAACTGTCCCTGCACAAAAAGTAATTTCTAAAGGGAAAAAAGTAATTTAAAACTACTTGCGGCTATTCATGAATTGTCGGGTTCCGGCAATACAGATCAAAGTCATTGAAAAAAATGGCAGGGGTCCCCCGCACAGTCCATTGCCAGGCCCTTTGGGTATGGTATGAATATTAAGGGGATCCCCCCAAATTCCATTCCAAACCCTGCTGCAGTGGAGACTGCAGCATCGCTGGACATCGGATCACCGCGGGACATAGAGAACAACGCTGGACAGACTGGATTACATCGCTGGAATGTTTTTTTGATTTTTGGATTTTTAATAAAGGACAAGGCGCTCTCTTGTCCCCTCCTCTTTTCCTGCGGCCTGCCAGGTTGCGTGCTCGGATAAGGGTATGGTATGGATTTTTGGGGGGACCCACGCCATTTTTTTTAATTCTGGTGCGGGGTTCCCCTTAAAATCCATACCAGACCTGAAGGGTCTGGTATGGATTTTTGGGGGGAACCCCACGCCATTTGTTTTTATATTTTGGTGCAGGGTTCCCCTTAATATCCATACCAGACCTGAAGGGCCTGATATGGAATTTGGGGGGACCCCCACACTTTTTTTTTGGTTCGGGGTTCCCCTTAATCTTCATACCAGACCCAAAAGGCCTGGTAATGGACTGTGGGGGGGACCCCTGACGTTTTTTTCAATGACTTTGATCTGTATGGCCGGGACCTGCCCAAGTGCGCTGTTCAATCTCTTTTGAAGAAGCACAAAGAATCGGGCAACCTTAAGGACCATAGATGCAGTGGTTGGCCAAGGAAACTTAATGCAGCAGATAAAAGATTTCCAGCAGTGCCATCAGCTCAGACCTGGTGGAAACCAGTGGGACTCAGGTACATCCATCTACTGTCCGGAGAAGTCTGGCCAGAAGTGGTTTTCATTAAAGAATTGCAGCCAAAAGGCCATACCTCAAATTTTTTATATTTGGTTGTAGCAGGAGGCAGTTTGTTTGCCAAACGGCTGAAGAGTGGTACAATAATGAGTGTCTACATGCAACAGTGAAGCATGGTGGAAGTTTCTTGCAAGTTTGGGGCTGCATTTCTGCAAATGGAGTTGGAGATTTGGTCAGGATCAATGGTGTCCTCAAATCTGAAAAATACAGGCAGATACATATTCATCATGCCATACCAACAGGGAGGCGTGTGATTGGTCCCAAATTTATTCTGCAGCAGGACAACAACCCCAAACATGCAGCCAATGTCATTAAGAACTATCTTCGGTGTAAAGAAGAACAAGGAGTCCTTAAAGTGATGGTTTGGCCCCCACAGAGCCCTGATCTCAACATCATCAAGTCTGTCTTGAGGCAGCCTACATCCACAGAATATCTTATGGTTAGTTCTTCAAGATGATTGGAACAACCCACCTGCCGAGTTCCTTCAAAAACTGTGTGCAAGTGTACCTAGAAAAATTTATGCTGTTTTGAAGGCAAAAGGTGGTCATGACCAAATATTGATTTGATTTCTATTTCTCTTCTGTTCATTTACTTTATTTTTATCAATTCATAAAATGTAAACTTTTAGCACCTCTATTTCTAAAAGCATTCCTAATCTACAGCATTTATTAACACCTGACTTTTGCAGAGTAGTGTTTTACACCAATTTCCTTAGCTGGACCCAGCTTCATTGACCATTAAGGTCTCAGTCTCTATGATTTTAATCTCTATACATAAATACAAAATACGTTTTTATTTATTTATCTATTTTGTACACAAATAAGTTGCCCTCTCTGAACCACAAAACATATTGATGGTAGTCAGCGGTTTAGCCTTCGTCACAGGCGGAGCTTCCTTTTTTCTTTTTTTTTTCGGGTCCGGCGAGGGCGGCGGGCATCGTGATTGACAATGGGTCTACATCGAGGGACATTGTTTTTTTTGTTTTTTAAATAAAGGATTTGTCATAAACTGTGTGTATGTCTTTATTTCTTTTTGACACTTTTTTGGTGAATGGGTAGGGGTACTGTGTATCCCATATTCATTCACATGGGGGGGGGGCCCTCTTGTTAAAGGGGGTTTTCATATTCTGATAAGCCCCCTGCCCAAATTTCTGCTGAAAGTTTTGTAACACAATGTGCACTTTCTAAAGAGTCTAGAAAGCTGAAGACAGCAGATATACATGTAAAACTTATGTAGGGAGATTTGTTTAATCTCTGTGTATTATCTGAGGCTGTTCACTTCACTGGGTATATGTGAGGGTTTACATCCACTTTAAAGTGATTGTAAACGATCACCTTGCAAAACATCTCATTTAGCTTAAAATAGAAATGAAAGGCAAAACATTTGTTTATAAATATAAAAATTATAAATACAATTGTTTCCCTTTTTTATAAGTGATCACATTTCCTCTGTTCTCAGCTGCATAAGAGCCTGGGGAGGAAAAACAACAGTACACTAATCTTTCCAGTGTCATTGGAGGAGAGCACACCATCATAGCTAGGTAACTGACCACAGTGTGCTCTCCTGCTAACTGTCTCCAGATGGTCTGGAACGCGGGCCGGTCAGCTGTGCTGGAATTGCGATGCTGTCCTCCGAGATCCCTCTGAGGCTGGTGATCTGGCTCCCCGCTGTGTAGGCCGCAGATTCTCCACTCCCTGTCACACAGACCTCCTGCTGGCAGGGTCAGAATGGCGTCCAGAGAGAGCGAAAACAGGCTACACCCGCTCTTTTATTTCCTCTCCCAGCAGGCTGCTCTGTGCGCACAGCATTCTGTTATCTGTGGTCCAGATTAGTCCGGCTAACAGTGTCACTTCCTCATCCCAGACTACATGTTCCATGATGCATTGCTCTGGTCATTCTCACAGGAGGAAAAAACGCACAGAGTCCAGCATGCACTAGAGGGAGCCAAACTCACATATAAAAACAACGAACTGTCCCATAATGATAAGCACAGTAGCAAACCTTGGCTACATCTATTTCATTTAACCACTTAACCACCGCCCCACCGCCGAATAACGGCGATAGGGTGGTTCCTTAACTCTGGGAGGGCGTTATATAACGTCCTCGCAGAATCACGCTCCCGCGCACCCACTGGGGCGCGCACACGGGAGTGTCCGTGACCGCCGGGTCCAGAGGACCCAGTGCATCACGGATCGCGGTAAATAGCCGCTGATAGCGGTCGTTTACCACGTGATCGCTCCGTCAAATGACGGAGCAATCACTTGTAAACAAACCAGCGTCATGTCATGATGCCGGTTCCTCTCTCCCCTCTCTGTATCGATCAGTACAGTGTGAGAGGGGAGAGATCCATCCATCCCTGCTCAGCCATCCCTGCCCTACTCTGCAATACCCTGCAATACCCTGCAATACCCTGCAATACTCTGCAATACCCAGCCATACTCTGCAATACCCAGCCATACTCTGCAATACCCAGCCATACTCTGCAATACCAAGCCATACTCTGCAATACCCAGCCATACTCTGCAATACCCAGCCATACTCTGCAATACCCAGCCATACTCTGCAATACCCAGCCATACTCTGCAATACCCAGCCATACTCTGCAATACCCAGCCATACTCTGCAATACCCAGCCATACTCTGCAATACTCAGCTGTACTCTGCAATACTCGGCTGTACTCTGCCTCTGTATGTGGCCAGGCTGTAGAAGTTTCACACATGTGGTATCACCGTACTCAGGAGGAGTAGGAAAATCTATTTTGGGGTGTCATTTTTGGTTTGTACATGCTATGTGTTAGAAATATTGTATAAATGGACAACTTTGTGTTAAAAAAATATAAGTTTTAACGACTTCCCGCCCACCGGCCGTCATATGTTGTCCTTGACTTTGTGTGGGGATATCTGAATGATGCCTCCAGCTACAGGCATCATTCAGATATCAGCTTTTTCAGCCGGCGATTACCTACACCATAGGAATGATCATAGCAGCAGTTCCACTGCTTGATCGTTCTTATGGGAGGCGAGAGGGGACGCCCCCCCCTCCCACCGCACTCCGGTGCTTCTACCGACTCGCCGCTACGATCGAGCCTCGAGGTGAGATGTGGGGTCTTATTGACCCCATATCTCACTGTAAAACGGACCTGTCATGTCATATTCCTATTACAAGGGATGTTTACATTCCTTGTAATAGGAATAAAAGTGATCCAAAAAAATATTTTTGGGGTAAAACGTGTAAAACTAAAATAAACGTGTGCTCGCATACAGAAGCGAACGCATACGTAAGTCCCGCCCACATATGAAAACTATGTTCAAACCACACATGTGAGGTATCGCTGCGAACGTTAGAGCGAGAGCAATAATGTTGGTCCTAGACCTCCTCTGTAACTAAAAACATGTAACCAGTAAAAATATTTAAAAGTCACCTATGGGAATTTTTAAGTAGCGAAGTTTGGCGCCATTCCACGAGCGTGTGCAATTTTGAAGGGTGACATGTTAGGCATCTATATACTCAGCGTAGCTTCATCTTTCACATTATGCAAAAATATTGAGCCAAATTCACTGTTTTTTGGGGTTTTTTAAGCACAAAACTTTTTTTTTTTTTAAACGCGTTCAAAAAATTGCTGCGCAAATACCGTGCGAGATAAAAAGTTGCAATAACCGCCATTGCATTCTCTAGGGTCTTTGCTAAAAAAAAAACATATATGTTTTGGGGTTCTATGTAATTTTCTAGCAAATAATTAATGATTTTTACATGTAGGAGCGAAATGTCAGAATTGGCCTGGGTGCTCCAGAAAGCCTGAAGGTGCTCCCTGCATGTTGGGCCTCTGTATGTGGCCACCCTGTGTAAAAGTCTCACACATGTGGTATCGCCATACTCAGGAGTAATAGCAGAATGTGTTTTGGGGTGGAATTTGTGGTTTGCATATGCTGTGTGTGAAATAAACTGCTAATATGACAATTTTGTGA
The DNA here is from genome assembly GCA_029206835.1 of Rana muscosa. Taxonomy (NCBI): domain Eukaryota; kingdom Metazoa; phylum Chordata; class Amphibia; order Anura; family Ranidae; genus Rana; species Rana muscosa. The sequence continues at coordinate 295,971,861 of CM055116.1, forward strand.
AAAAAATAAAAATAAAAATCTTGATTTTGCAAAGAATTGTGGGAAAAAATGACAACTTCAAAAAACTCACCATGCCTCTTTCTAAATACCTTGGAATGTATTCTTTCCAAAAAGGGGTCATTTGGGGGGTATTTGTACTTTTCTGGCATGTTAGGGTCTCAAGAAATGAGATAGGCCGTCAGTACTTCAGGTGTGATCAATTTTCAGATATTGGCACCATAGTTGTGGACTCTATAACTTTCACAAAGACCAAATAATATACACCAATTTTGGTTATTTTTACCAAAGATATGTAGCAGTATAAATTTTGGCCAAAATGTATGAAGAAAAATTACTAATTTGCTAAATTTTATAACAGAAACGAAGAAAATTATTTTTTTTTACAGAATTTTCAGTCTTTTTTCTTTTATAGCGCAAAAAATTAAAAACCCAACGGTGATTAAAGAAAGCTCTATTTGTGTGAAAAAAAGGACAAGAATTTCATTTGGGTACAGTGTTGTATGACTGAGTAATCGTCATTCAAAATGTGAGAGCACCGAAAGCTGAAAATTGGTCTGGTTATTAAGGGGCTTTAAGTGCCCAGTTGTCAAGTGGTTAAAGGAAGAAAAACAGGATAATGATCCATTAAACGTTTTCAAGCATAGTTAATAAAATAGAGGTTGTTGGCGCGGATGTGATAAACATTTGCAAAAATAAGAAATACATTTTCCTCCAGGATCTAGTAAAATAAATATTGCCTTGAAACAGGGACAAACTGATGTGTTGCTTAGGAGGAAGGATAAAAAGTAGCTGAAAAAACAAATCTCTCCTACTTGTGTGCTGCAGATGTTTTTCTGTTTCTTTTCCCTTTCTCAATTATTCTTACTACTAAAATATTTTGAAAAGTAGAAGCATCTTAGAAGAGGAAAACATGGCATTGATGTTGATTGGTTGATAATATACAGTAACAAGCAGATAGAAAATGAATCAATTCGTAGGGAGCCCGCCGGAAGAGAAACAGGGAGGACGTGTTTCTGCAGAGCTCCAGGGATCCTCCGCGAATCCACAGCCATCCTTCGCAGGCATCGCCGATTTGAGGCCCGGATTCATCTATACTAACCCCTGGACGCACTCTATAGCTGCCCCGGAGACTTACGAGAGGGTAGCGCGGAGAGATCCGCGGTGGGCCTGTGACTGGCTCCACGACACTGAGGCCCGTCGCCATCTTGGGGCCTGCACATCCGGGGCCTCTCCAGTCTCCAGCATCCGCGTACTGAGACATCCTCCATCCCCTGACACCCGTGGGACACCAGGCGGAAGCTAGCCTGCAGGGATCCTTCGGTGGGCTCCGGGCGAAGCGTTCGGTCGTCCTGCGGCCTACATTCGCGGACGCGGCCTCAACTCGAATCCACAGTGAGTACCGCGCCGCCCGCTCCAAGATACCCCCCCAGACTGCTTACCTCCAGGCCTGGTCACTACCTGTCCGGCCACTAAGCACCCGCCAAGCCACCTATAGCCTTCGGTGTTGATCACCTCCTTCCCCAGCACTCGAGGCCGCGGCTTCGGCCTACTCCAGGAGGATGGCGGCCATCTTGGTACACCTGGCGACCCCTTTGTGCTCTCCTCTAAGCAGATTCCCATCACAATAACTCCATCTGGACGCTGACTGGGCTGTGTATACCTTCCTGGGAGGGGGAGAGGAGTCCTGATCTGAAAGGATCACCTGTTAAAGTCCACGGTCTGTCCTCCCCTCATAGATCGGCGGCCATCTTGCTACACCCAAAAGCCATAACATCCCAACCCTACTAGAACCTGGCCTCCCTACTATTATAATAAGATTTCTGCAATTTTAACCTCCCCCCCCCCACAGCAAGCACAGAGGTCCCCATTACTGGTCGTTGCTGTACACAACCAGTAGACTACTATAGCCTCACTACCTCCTCCCTATTTGACATATACGTCTCCCCCCCTTTCTGTTTATGGGGTACGTCAGCTCACACGGCTTCCTCCCTTACTGAACTGGCACAGTACACAAGATCTCGCCGTGCACACAGCCCGCCAGCTCCCCCAGAGTGACTATACGCATTCAAGTTAGACTGGCACTCCACCAACCTACGCTTTGCTAGTAGGATGTAAGTGACCAAAGCCATACCATAACCATATAAAGCAGACCAGATACCCACGGCTATAACACTTGATTATCAGCACGAATACTTTGAACCCCCGTGGGAACAGTCCGTGCATGCAGATGAGAAAGAATACTCGCTCCGACCGATCTATCCACAACCTAACAAACTTTCTTCTAGAAGCCGAGAATAAATACCACATGATGTCTCAGAGCGGCACTGTCACCAACAAACAAGCGGCCTTGGGGAAGAAATTACTGGACCTCCCCCCCTCGGAACCAAACTGTGAGTACACTTTACCCCTCTCTAAAGCCGATTTAGATGCAAGTCTAACATCCATGTTTGACAAATTGGTTGATAAAATAGAAAGAGAAGTGCATAAGTCCACTACCGCTCTATCTCATGAGATTGCTTGCATAGGCAACAGAACGGATCTATTAGAAACAAAACATGACGAACTTTCACTAGCCCATAATGATTTAAGAAAGGACTATGAAACATTGGCGGATGGTTTTGCGTTTATGCAGGCACAAGTGGAAGACCTTGATAATAGAAATCGTAGACAGAACATCAGAGTACGCAGAGTACCGGAATCGGTCACCGATCTTATGCCTACTATATCGAGGGTCTTTCATAATCTCCTTCCCGACAAACCCCTGTCAGCTTTCACCTGTGACAGAATCCATAGAGCCCTCCGCCCCAAACCTACACCTGATAAACCGCGTAGAGATATCATCATGTGTTTGAAGGATTTCCTCGTTAAGGAAGACATCATGCGGGCGGCCAGGAACTCTCCTAATATTGACCTAGATGGTAAAAGACTTCAAATATTCCCTGACATCTCCCCAGCCACATTGGACAGTAGACGAAGGATGAAGGAAGTCACCAAAGTTCTACAGGAAGCAAGGATTAGATACAGATGGGGCTTTCCTTTCAAACTCACCGTTCCACATAATGGCTCTACATATACGGTTTATAACGTAATAGAAGGAAAAGAACTACTGGTGAAATTGGGCCTGCTGAACCCGGAACCTCCTGGCTGACCACCAGCAACCCCCAGTTCTTCCCCGATATGGTCCACACCATCTTCACGCCGCAACCAGAGAGACCAAAGAGATCAAAGACGCTGGAGGCAATCATACCAAGAATAGAACTTCCCATCTATGCTTTCACTCCAGTTCTCTATGTATTCGACGACCCCAGTGGGAATGATAAGAGAATCAAACAACCCGAAACATTCTCTCCAAAGACTTTACATTCTACAATGATCCCGGGGATATTGCATTAATTACACAACTCCCTTCTCCACATAATTCCAGAGGTTCTGCGGATAGAAGAATCAGCAGAATATCTGAACAGTACTGTAATATACTCCTCAAAGAAGACCTAGGGGACTTAATTTCGTGGTTCTGTTATCATCCTATTCAACTTTCCTAGCAGTCTGAAGTTTCATAATATGATAAGTTAAAAATAATTATTTTATTTTTTTCTTTTTTTTACTATCCCCCTTTTCATAGGTTATCTGGAGATCTGTCGTTTGGAGCAATGTGGTAGCTATACTGAACGTCTAAGTATTATCATTTACCTTTACCTCCATAACTTCAGAAAAGTTTCTCCCCACTGCGGATTGCTTTTATTGTCTCCCTTACATAGCGAGCTTTTTATATGACACAATACCTCTCTACCCCCCTATTGGTCGTCACGCTCTTTACAAGTTTTTCTAGGATGCCTGCTACATCCATTGTTGCTTAGTTTATTCCTCAGACCTGCCCTCCGGGATGGAACCACAGCTCTCATCTTTAGAGACGTGGTGCCCCTCCAGGTTTGCAGGATTTGGACTTATTTGTCCTAATGATGTTTATTCAAGTTTTCTTGACAGGTTTTATCCTGTCCCATTGTCATTTTTGTTTTTGTTTCTCATTTTTGAAATTTTAGCCCATAAGGCTTCTACTGTGTTCATTGTACAAAAAGGAAGTAATGTTAACTACATACAAAAAACGATGTTAGACATAGATTTCATAGCTCTAGACTACTCTGGTAACTGCATAAGATACAATGCCCATCTCCCTGCTTGTATACCAATCCCCGTTCCTTCAATACCTCTGATCATAATCTTAGCATCAGACTTAATCACTAACTCTATCCATAACGTATTGTATACTTCTGATCCCTGCCTATTTTTCCCCCATCACGACAATATTAACCCCTACACCCTAGACCCCACCAATGGGTATTAAAATAATATCGCACAATGTGCAGGGATTTAATTCCCCCCACAAACGTAAAAAAGCTTTTGAGCACTATAAGAGAATAGGGGCTGACATCATACTCATCCAGGAATCCCATTTTTGCGCATCCAACCACCCTAAATACTTCAATAAGACATACAACCAAGTATTCTATACAACATACAACAATAAGACAAGAGGGGTCGCAGTCTTCATACGCAATTCGATTATATTCGATGTACAAAGTATTTTCAGGGATACTGAAAGCCGATATATTATCTTAAAAGGCACTATTGACAATAGGGCCATAACAATAGTATCAGTATACGCTCCCAATGAATCTCAGTCCTCTTTTTTCATTAACTTTTTTGAGACTCTAGACCGATATGCCTCCCCCCACATTATCCTGGGAGGGGATTTCAATCTAACCTCACATCCGGCCCTGGACAGGAGCAGAGTCGCACCATCTTCGAAGGCATTCCCGAAGTCTCTGAACCGTTCCCTCAATCACTTTCAACTTATAGACTCATGGAGGGCCCACAATGTCGGCGTCAAAGCTTACACTCACTATTCACATCCCCATAATGTTTATGCCAGATTAGACTATATCTACTGCACCCCTATCCTGTTGGCGAACTCCTCTAAAGCGAGCCGATCATTCACCCCTGTCCATGGTCAGATCATGATATTACATCTCTTAAGACGGCATATATTGGTCTTAAACCATCCCCCTTCAACTGGAGGCTAAACGACTCCTTACTCACTGATCCCACAATTGCTCAATCTGTCTCCACTCATATAGAGAACTATCTCAATGAAAATATTAATGACGAAACTCCTCCCTCCTCAGTCTGGGTTGCCCATAAAGCAGTCTTACGTGGGCATCTGATTTCTCTCGCTGCAAAGAGAAATAAAGACAGGCTCTCAGACATTAGATGTCTCACTAAAGACCTAAATAGACTGTACAATAAACTTCAACAAGCCCCTTCCCAGGCCTTAACTGATCAAATCAAATCAAATCCAAACGCCTGGCCTTAGACAAAATTTTATCAGCCAACACTGAGAAATCCCTCAGATTTTCTAAGGCTAAATTCTTCCTCCATAGCAATTCCACCTCCGCTATGTTTGCCAGAAAACTAAATCAAGCTAATAACCCACCCCATGTCTATAAACTTAGAGATAATGCGGGGAACACTGTTACTCATCCACAAGAGGTGTTGAACATCTTCTCCTCCTTTTACAAAGACCTCCTTTCGGGGCCTCAACCCCAACCTAAACAGCCCTCCCAAATTTGGCTGGATGATATCCCATTACCCTCCCTCAACTCCCAACAGATAGAATCTCTTAGCGCACCATGTACAGATTTAGAAATAATTAACATAATTAAATCCCTGAAGACCTCTACAGCCCCAGGCCCGGACGGCTTCTCCTCTGCATACTATAAAAAATTTGCGTCTCTTTTAGTTCCCAACCTATCTAAACTCTTCAATTATGTGCTAGATGGTCATCAATTCCCAGAAGAAATGCTCCTAGCGAACTTATCGTTAATACCTAAGCCACTCAAGGACCATTCTCTTCCACAAAATTTCCGCCCCATTTCAGTTCTTAACAATGACTTAAAGATCTTTGGGAGACTTCTTGCTGATAGGTTAGCAGCAGTTATTACTAGTATAGTGCACATAGATCAAACAGGATTCATACCTGGACGCCAAATAACTGACAATATTAGGCTGGTAACCAATATCATACAGGATGCCAACATACACTCCAAAGAGCTATGCCTCCTCAGCCTGGATATTCATAAAGCTTTTGATAGTGTATCCTGGTCTTACCTCAATCACATCCTACCTAAATTTGGCATCCCTAATAAATTCATGTGTGGCTTTAATGCTCTATACCACTCCCCCCAGACCCGTATAAAAATTCCAGGTCATAACTCGGAATTCTTTCCTCTAAGTAGGGGTACTAGACAAGGCTGCCCACTATCCCCACTAATGTTCGCACTAGCAATGGAACCTCTTGCCCACAAAATTAGGAACAGCCCGGATATAAAGGGAGTTGTCAAAGGTGAAGATGAGTTTAAGATAAGCCTCTACGCAGATGACGCGTTAATTTTTCTCACCGAACCTCACGTTTCCATTCCCTCCCTTCTCAAGGAACTAAAACTGTTTCACGACATATCAGGTCTAAAAATCAACATGAACAAATGCTCGGCTCTACCCATCAATCTCCCCGATCACTTAAAGACCATGTTGAAAAATAATTTCCCATTTATATGGTGCTCTCAATCTTTTAAATATCTGGGCATCTCTATCACCCCATCACACAACCTACTTTTCAAAACCAATTATATTCCCTTATTCAAAAATATATCCGCACTCCTTAAGACCTGGTCAACCTTCCATATATCATTCCTAGGCAGAATTTGCGCTATTAAAATGACAATCCTCCCCAAACTGCTATACTACTTCCGTTCCCTCCCCATTAACATCCCCAAATCCAAACTAGCTTCGCTCCAAAGGGAAATCAACAAATGTATATGGTTTAACAAGAAACCCAGATGCAGCTATGCATATATGCATAGACCTGAATCCATGGGCGGGATGGGTCTCCCTAACCTATGGCATTATTTTCTGGCCGCCAGACTTGCCCAATTAGCACAATGGTTCACGCCCAATCAAAATATCCCATGGAAAAAATTTGAGGAGTCCTCAATTTCCCCTTTGTATTTGCAGGGGATCCTTTGGTCCAAAACAACCTCATACAGCAAACTCTCAAAATACAACATAATTGTGGCACACTTCTACCAATTGTGGCTCAAAGCACAACACACTTTTGAATTGTCTTCACTCACTCCTCCCCTTGCTTCCTTTCTAGGCGACCTGAGATTTACCCGTACTCACGGAGATTACCACTCCTTCACCTATTGGACCCATAATAAGCTCACTACACTTAAATCTTTACAAATACATGGGGAGTTCTCCTCATTCACCGCTCTGCAAGACAAATATAGTATCCCCACATCCGAACTTCAACACTATAACCAAATCAAAGCCTTTTATGCAGAACATTACTCTCTCACCACCAAGCCCCCTGTTACAGTATTTGAACGGATTTGCATCTCTTCTTCTAGAGATAAAGGTATCATATCCCGTCTATATAGCTATCTAAACACTTTTCATTCACTCGACAAGTCCGGTCAGATGCTCCATTGGGAATCCGACCTAAATAACACCTTCACAGTAGATGAGTGGCATGGAATGTCGGATAATCTCCGGAGGAGTAACATAGCTATCTCTTCCAGAGAAACTCCCATTAAAATATACTCTAGATGGTATCTCACCCCGTCCAAGCTCAACACCTTTTATCCTTCTATTTCTCCATACTGTTTCAGGGGCTGTTCAGAACCAGGCACTATCCTACACACATTCTGGAGCTGCAAACACCTGCATCATACATGGCGCAATGCTGCAGAAATTTTTGAAAATACCTTGAAACAGAAAATCCCAATCTCCCCACAGATCTGCCTTCTATATGCTGATATACCCAATGTTCCCATCCCTTGCAAAAGACTTTTCCATACATTATGTAGCTCCATCCAATGGATGATTGCCTCCAACTGGAGATCAAACAATCTGCCTTGGGCGCAGGTGCTAGCTCGGATGGAGACGATAAAACTTTCGGAAAGAATCTTTCACACCCTTCAAGATACCTTCCAGGTTTATGTAAGGAAATGGTCATATTGGCCTACAACATAACTCATTAACTTAGAACCTGAATTTCCACCCACACACTCTAGCAAATTCATGCAATTTTGAACTATAGTGCCTACCCTTTATATATGTAACATACACCCATGTAAGAAATTTTTGTACCAGAAAACTTTTTATATAATCACTATCTTCATGTATGAGCACGATTATCTCCTCTTCTTTTGATTTTTTTACTATTGATTACCTTTATAAACACTCTATGTAACTGCACATCTGAACTTCCTAATAAAAATTTTTGTAAACAAAAAAAAAAAAAAGAAAATGAATCAATTGATTGAAGTATAACCCTTTATGCCATACCATAAACAATACAATGTACCTGTATCATTAAAAACAAAAAAAATGTAACTTTGAGAAGAATTGTATTAGTATTAAAGAGGTTGTAAACCTCAAAAAACAAAACAAAAAAAAAAACCTGTAAGACAAAGGCATTATGCATCACATACTAGCTCATTATGAAATACTTACCTCAGAACGATGCCCTGAATCGGCGTTGGCACTCCGAGTACACAGTGGACATCTTCCACTGGAGCTACATCCGGGTTTGGAGCCGCGGTGACATCACTCTCGCACACGCGCGTGGGAGCCGCTGGTCACGGCACGAGTCCTGAAAAAAATGGCACCAGCGGCCCCTTTTTTTCAGTGCTCATGCGTAATGAAGTTGGCAGCAGCGCATATACTGCATATCTCCTAAACTGTGCAAGTTTAGGAGATATTCAAGGTACTTACAGGTAAGCCTTGTTATAATCTTACCTGTAGGTAAAAGTGGTTGGTTATATTGAAACCATTGTGAGTTGGGTGTCAAGGTTGTGACCTTAGCCAGCTCATACAACCCTACTCAGATTGTATACTAAATAGGTGTAGCACCCTCTAATGTGCTAGAAATGTTTTCTGTAGTGTATGTATATTGTTTGGCTTGGCTGGCAGCCAAGTCTGTGTGCTTTGAATCTGGGTCAGGGTGAGAGACTCAGGGAGGCTGGAATGACTCATCAGGCAGCATCTATGTTACATCCCCCTACCTTCTGGAACTTCCAGAAGAAAGGGATGGAGGTTAGGAGGAGCTGCCTGGATAATTTACGAGGGCCCCAATCAATAAATACTCTGAGTCAGGCTAGCAGGGGCAGTGGAGTTTGGGTGGAATCTGGAGAAGGATTGCTTGGGGAGGCTATCGGTGGGCCCTTGGGGGTAACCCCCTAGTCTGGGGGGGTGAACTCGGGCCCGGGTCTTGGGTGCAGGAGGGATCCTCTGATGACACAGGGAGGAGTCCTGTCCAGCAGGTGGGAGGACAGCAGGAGCCAGAGCATGTCCAGGAGATCTGCAGGGTGATAATAGCCGGGTGGCTGGTGAGTGAGACAGTTGGGGAGGACTGAGAGGCAGCCTGAGAGGACTGAGGAGTGGCAGTCTGACATGGTTGCAGAGTCAGTCTGGGAGGACTGTGGAGGATTGGCCAGGAGGGCTAGTGAAAGGGGTAGCTGCACCCAGGGGAAGAGGGGGTACTGGGTTCAGTAGCCACAGGAGGGCAACTGGACACAGACTTTTCTACACACAAAAAGGGGCCCACATCCCCCCCCCCTCCCGCCAGTGTTTCTCGGGCTTACCATTTCTGCCGGTTCGTCCGAGAAATGATACGATGGTGACGCCGGCTGGCCACACATGCGGTCAAAGAGTAGATTTGCTTTGATCGCCTCTATGGCCTTGGAGGACCGGAGTGACGTCATGATATTACTTCCGGTCCAGACTGGAAGTAAACAAGTTTTTAAAAAAAAAAAAGCAAAATATCAAAAAAAAAAAAAAAACGATTTTTTATTTATTTATTTTTTTACCCCAGATTTCTCCATAAAGAGGACCTGCCATCGTTATTTCTATTACAAGGGATGTTTACATTCCTTGTACTAGGAATAAAAGTGAAAAAAAAAAACATATACAGTGTAAAAATAAAAAAAACTAGAAAGTAAAATAAATAATAATTAAAAAAAATGTAAAGTGCCCATATCCCTATGTGCTCATGCGCAGAACCGAACGCATATGTAAGTCGCGCACGCATATAAAAGGTATTCGCACCACACATGTGAGTTATCACCGCAAATGATAGAGCGAGAGCAATAAGTTTAGTGCTGGACCACCTCTCTAACTCTAAACAGGTAATCTGTAAAGGCGTTTAAATCCTCACCTATGGAGATTTTTAAGTACCGTAGTTTGTCGCCATTTCACAAGCATGCGCAGTTTTAAAGTATGACAGGTTAGGTATTTTTTTACTCAGCATAACATCATCTTTCACATTTTACAAAAAAAATTGGGTAAATAGTGTGTTTTTTTTTTTTTATTTACTTCAGCCCCGGAAGATTTTACCCCCTTCCTGACCAGAGCACGTTTTACAATTTGGCACTGCATCGCTTTAAATGACAATTGCGCAGTCATGCAATGCTGTACCCAAACAAAATTTGTGTCCTTTTTTCCCCACAAATAGAGCTTTCTTTTGGTGGTATTTGATCACCTCTGCAGTTTTTATTTTTTGCGCTATAAACATAAAAAGAGTGACAATTTTGAAAAAAAACTATATTTTTTGCTATAATAAATATCCCCCAAATAAAAAATAAAATAAAAATTTCTTCATCAGTTTAGGCCAATATATATTCTTCTACATATTTTTGGTTAAAATAAGTGTATATTGATAGGTTTGCGCAAAAGTTATAGTGTCTACAAACTATGGGAAAGATTTACGGCATTTTTATAATTTTTTTTTTTTTACTTGTAACGGCGGTGATGTGTGATTTTTAGCGGTACTGCGACATTGCGACGGACAGATCGGACACTTTTGACACTTTTTTGGGACCATTGACATTTATACAGTGATCAGTGCTATAAAAATGCCACTCAGGAGTGCCACCAATGCAAATGTCACTGGCAGGGAAGGGGATAACACTAGGGGGCAATCAAGGGGTTAATTGTGTGTTTCCTCAGTGTGTTCTAACTGTATGGGGATATGATTGACTAATAGAGGAGACATACGATATGTCTCCTCTTCCCTGACAGCACAGGGATTTGTGTGTTTACACACACAAATCCCTGTGCTGGCGCTCATGCACGCGATTGCGCATGGCCGGTGGCGATCGGTCCCGCGCATCGGTCCCCCATCATGCAGCGGGCGCGTGTGCGCGCCCTCTGGTGACTGCTAAAGGGAAGGACGTACTCATATGAGATTTTGCCCAGGGGAGCCATTCTAATGCAGTAAATCTGTGTGAGCCAGTCGGGAACTGGTTAACCACTTCAATACATGGCACTTTCACCCCACTTCCTGCCCAGACCAATTTTAAGCTTTCTGCACTGTCGCATTTTGAATGATAATTGCGTGGTCATGCAACACTGTACCAAAAAACATTTGCGCTACAAATAAAAAAAGCTTGACATTTAAAAAAAAAAAAATGTTTTTCTTAGTTTCGGTTACAAAACTTTGTAAATAAGTAAGTTTGCTCCACTGATAAGCATTGATAAAGCTGGACTGACGGGCACTGATTGGCACTGATGAGGTGGCACTGATGATGAGGCACTTATATGCAGCACTGATGGGCACTGATAGGTGGCACTGATGGGCAATGATAGGTGGCACTGATATGCAGCACTGATGGGCACTGATAGGTGGCACATATGGGCACTCATTGGCGGCACTGATAGGTGGCACTGATGGGCACTCATAGGTGGCACTGATGGGTGGCACTTATGTATGGCACTGATATAACTGGCAGGCATCACTGATGGGTACAGAGTGCCATCCCTAATGGCACTGATTGGCATCCCTGGTGAGCTCACCTGGTGGTCTGCAGTGGGCATCCCTGGTGGTCTCCAGTGGGCATCCTCGATGGGTCTGCAGTGATAATCAATGCGCTGATTATCAGAGCAGACCCCCCCCTGTCAGGAGAGTAGCTCTCCTCTACTTGCGCTTGTCAGCGTAAATAGAGGAAAAGCCGATAACAGGCACTTCCTGGTAACCATGTGATCAGCTGTGATTGGACACAGTTGATTACATGGTAAAGAGCCTACGTCAGAGAGCCGATGAGAGTGCCCGTCGGGCGCGATGACCGCTAGGCACCCACGATTGCTCGTTACAGAACGAGAACCGGAATTTGTGTGCTCTCTCAGGGGAGAGGAGATACTAAGTATGAACACCGATCTCTCTCTCCTAATCTAGTCAGTACCATCCCCCCCACAGTTAGAACACACACTAGGGGACACAGTTAACCCCTTGATCGCCCCTCTAGTGTTAATCCCTTCCCTACCAGTGACATTTACACAGTAATCAGTGCATTTTTATAGCACTGATCGCTATATAATTATCATTGGTCCCAAAAATGTGTCAAAAAAGTGTCTGATCTGTCTGCTGCAATATCACAGTCCCGATAAAAATCACGGATCACCATAAAAAAATCACCATGCCATAAATCTAATCCCTATTTTGTAGACCCTTTAACTTTTGCGCAAACCAATCAATATACGCCTAATGCGATTTTGTTACCAAAAATATGTAGAAGAATACACATTGGCCTATACTGAGGATTTTTTTTTTTTAATTGGGACATTTATTATAGCAAAAAGTAAAAGATATTTCGTTTTTTTCAAAATTGTCGCTCTTCTTTTGTTTATAACGCAAAAAATAAAAACCGCAGAAGTGATCAAATACCACCAAAAGAAAGCTCTATTTGTGGGAAAAAAAGATGTCAATTTTGTTTGGGTACATCGTCGCACGTCTGAGCAATTGTCTGTTAAAGTGACGCAGTGCCATATCGCAAAAAATGGCCTGGTCATTGAGCAGCCAAACCTTCCGGGGCTGAAGTGGTTAAAAAAAGGACCAATATGTATCCCTGGGAACTTCAGGCCAGTTAGCCTAACATCAATAGTCTGCAAGCTATTGGAGGGGATGATAAGGGACTATATACAAGATTTTAGTAATGAAAACGTTATCATTAGTAGTAATCAGTATGAAGAATCGTTCTTGCCATACCCATCTATTAACCTTCTATGAAGAAGTGAGCTGCCATCTAGATAAAGGAAGGCCTTTAGATGTGGTGTATCTGCATTTTTCAAAGGCATTTGATATGACTTCTCCACAAACGTTTACTTTACAAACTAAGGTATGTTGGCATGGACCATAGGGCGAGTACTTGGATTGAAAACTGGCTACAGGGGCGAGTCCAAAAGGTGGTGATAAATGGCAAGTACTTATAATGGTCTGGTGTGGAAAGTGTGGTCCCCAAAAGGATCTGTCCTGGGACCAATCCTGTTTAATTTATTCATAAACGATCTAGAGGATGTGATAAACAGCTCAATATCAGTATTTGCGGACGATACAAAGCTAAGCAGGGCAATAACTTCTACACAGGATGTGGAAACCTTACAAGAAGACCTACACAAAATAATGGGGTGGGCAACTACATGGCAAATGAGGTTTAATATTGAAAAATGTAAGGTATAGCATTTGGGTGCCAAAAATACGAACGCAAGTTACTCGCTAGGGGGAGAACCTCTGGGGGAATCTAGGATGGAAAAGTGCAAGCGGTATCCGCCGCAAGGACCCTTTCCACTACCGGAACCTGGCCAAACTAATGACCACTACTTGAACTTCCATTGCTCAGGTCATCTGGCACTCGGTTCATCAACGGCGCCAGCAATGCGGTAAGCATCTTTGAACACACCTATACCAGAATCCTGGCCCTCACAGACAGTGATACTCAACGGACTGGTATGTACAATAAGCTACTTTTGCCTACTGCTTTTTACCTAGCATTTAACCTCTGAGTGGACTCTTGCTATATATGAGATAAGTCCTAAAGGCATGAACTGTTACCTGCAGTGCACTACCTGTCATTAACTCTGATTTATGTCATACCCCTGCAGCGAGCAATGAAATGCTTTTGCCTGTCGCCTAAAAAGTGATTCAGATTCAAACAATATGGTAATGGAACCTTGCCTATTAGAGAGCTTTAAACTGTACCACCAGCATCTGACTCTACAGTGGCTAAGCAAAGACTAACTGACTACAGAGACAGCCTAAATAGTGATCCTCCTTTATACCTATGGATTAAAGACATTGAGCATAACTATCAGCAACTTCTCTTCTACTGAGTTTTTTTCTCTCAAGCTGATGCTTTTTGATTGATTTTTTCTCCAAACAAATTACCTGCAGGTTCTCATCACCCTCTCCTTCCCTCCCTCCTTCCCACGCTTGGACCAACCCATTACAGACCACCTAACAATTGATACCCAGTGGGAACATTTGTCCCATCAATTTAATTCAATATTCCTATTGGAATGGTTTATCTGTATGGGTTGATCCAGCACGTCCGGACAAGCACAGTGTCTATGTTGTGTTTTTTGTGTGTCTTGTCCTGTGCGTTACCCATGGCAAAGATCACCTTCTTTGCCAGGTGCCTTTTAGTTGGGTTATTTTAATACACTGTACCATATACGTGTTGATACATATTAAACTTTTTGATACAGGAATAAATTCTACTTTGAGTAATTCCAGCTTGATCGTATATTCTTTGCTGCCAGTAGTAACCCTCTTTTCCAGCCTGCCCCTTAACAGGCACCCCCCTTCCCTCTTTTTGATTATATGCTGTATGGTCACGGCAACAACACCCTACGAGGTGAACAATCTACTATCAATCAATTAACTTTATTGATTGACCACTAGTGGTCTAAGCTTGCCTTTCCCTACCCTTTCCAATTGCCCTTTCCCCTTCACTTTTTTCTATGTATAGGATGTAAAAGGACCTGGGGGTCCTAGTAGATGACAGGCTCAGCATGGCATGCAATGCCATGCTGCTACAAGCAAAGCCAGCAGAATATTGGCATGCATTAAAAAGGGGATTCACTCCAGAGATAAAACTATAATTCTCCCGCTCTACAAGACTAGTATGCCGTCCTTGTTCTGGGCACCAGTCCTCAGGAAGGATGCGCTGGAACTGGAGAGAGTCCAGAGAAGGGTGACAAAGCTAATAAAGGGGCTGGAGGATCTCAGCTATAGGGAAAGGCTACAAGCTTTGATTTATTCTATCTAGAGAGGAGACGCTTGAGAGGGGATATTATATCAATGTACAAATACCATACTGCCGCATACACACGACCGTTTTTCACGATGTTAAAAATGCCATTTTTTAAATTGGGCATTAAAAACGATCGTGTGTAGGCTCCAGAGCATTTTTAACGACGTGAAAAATGGCCTAAAAAAATGAGAACCTGCTCTATTTTTTCAAGTCGTTTTTCACATCGTTTTTTTTAACGACGTGAAAAACGGTAGTGTGTATGCTTTTACGAGGGGAAAAAAATGTGCATGCTCAGAATCAAGTATGAGACGGGAGCGCTCGTTCTGGTAAAACTAGCATTCGTAATGGAGATAGCACATTCGTCACGCTATAACGGACTGAAAAGCACAAGGCTGAAAAGCGCAAATCGCCGCTCAACAAACTTTACTAACATGAAGGGTGGCGCCATTCGAACGGAACTTCCCCTTTATAGTGCCGTCGTACGTGTTGTACGTCACTGCGCTTTGCTCGAGCGTTTTTTTTAATGAACGTGTGTATGCAAGACAGGCTTGAGAGGAAACAAGAAAAATCACGTTGAGAAAAACGTTGTTTTTGAAAATGACATTAAAAACGATCGTGTGTAATAACATAGGGAAAAAACTTTTCAGTGAAAGGAAATTTAAAAAGACATGCAGTCTTTCACAAAAATTGGAAGAGAAACGCTTTAACCTTAAGCTGCGTAGAGGGATACAAATGTGGAATTCTCTTCGACAAGCAGTGGTATCAGCAGGGAGCGTCAATTATTTTATTTATTTTTTAACTATTGGATGGGCATCTTAATGACCACAACCTACAGGGTTATACAATGTACTATTGACATAAACACATACACACAAATCATAGGTTGAACTGGATGGACTGGTGTTTTTTTTCAACCTCATCACCTATGTAACAATCGATTACATTTTTTGTTTCGGGATTTAATGCTGCTTTAAATAAAGAAAATAAAAATACTTTCTTCGGACAAAGGAAATTGTTCACTCAGCAGTACATGATGGTATAACTACACGCTCGTTGCCTCTTTTAATTACTCTCTTTTCATAACTGTGATTTTCAGCATACTTTTTTGATTATTCTGTTCAGTTATATTATCCTATTAGGAGTAATAAATCTCCTACACACATAATGAAGTTACCTTGTTGCAGTTTAAGCAAAACGAAGAAAGAAATGAGAAACTGCAAATTCATGAACTAGTTTTATAGTATGTTAATTTTTTCCAACACATAAGACCAAATTTACACCAATTTATCTCAGAATTTTACAGATAATTTACTAAAAGTGTAGTTTTCACTCTGACCTATGCTTTCCAAATTCCTGGGGTGGCAAACAGGGACACATTAACAGCATGCTTTGTGTGCCATGGCAAAATATAGGCATGGCCTGATGGATGAGGATTTTAATAAATTGGTGTGATTTTGGGCATGGTATTATAGCTATAGCTTGCGGAAAATGTCCTTTTTTAATCTAAAAAGATGTGCAACTTTTACTTTACAGCTGCCATCAGATGAACAGACTTAACGTAGTTGTAAATCCTCTTTATACCCAGTGAAGTGAATAACCTTTAGATGATGCACAAGGATGAAAGAAACCCTCCTACATAAGTTTTAATTGTTTATCTGCAGTCTTCTCTTCTCTATACTTCTTCAAAAGGGCAGAATCATGTTAAAATCTTTCTCTATCTGTTAGTATCACAGAGGAGGGGGTGGAGAGCTGCAGTTACAGTGTGTGAGAGCTGATTGGAGGAAAGCCCCCCCGCACAGCACACAGGAGCGAAAGGAAGGATACAGAGTTGTGTTGTAAATAGACAAGCTGTGTGCTGAGCTCCCTCCACATAACAAATTTATCTCATGTGTCGGGAAAACTTCTCAGAAGTGACTCATGCTGATAACGGAAGAACGAAGCACCAGAGAGAAACAACACTTACAGCTTTAGAGAGAGATAAGTAAACACTACAGATATATGTTCAGATTTCATGACTGAGGTTCACACCCACTAATGTCATTCATGGAAAGATATTTGGCAGGGACAGAGATTAGTAAAGGGAAAGAATAAACAAGTGATAATCAGCAGTAAGATAGCTTAAAGGAACAGAAGAATGTGGCAGACTGGAGATGCAGGGAGTTAGTAGATTGTAGGGGGAATGGGTAGAACAAAACTAGCAAGTGCCAGTGAGGCCCCGTTCACACCTATGCGAATTGGTTGCGTCTTACACCACATCCAATTCGCATAACATTATAAAATACATTGATTTCAATGAGGCTGGTTCACATATGTGCGATGCATTCGCACTGCGCATTGCCAAAAAAAGTGTGCATTCTCTAGGCATTGCGGTGCGGCTCAGGTGCGAATTCAGGCCCATTATGTTCTATGGGCACGCATCTGATTCGCACATGTGTTGCGTTCTGAACAGGGATCTTGAGGGGGAACTCCACGCCAAATTTTTAATAAAAAAACGGCATGGGTTCCCCTCCAGGAGCATAGCAGGCCCTTAGGTCTGGTATGGACTTTAACGGGAACCCCAACGCCCAAAATCTATAGCAGACCCTTATCCGAGCAAGCAACCTGGCAGGCCGCAGGAAAAGAGGGGGGACGAGAGAGCGGCCCCCCTTCCCTCCTGAACCGTACCAGGCCACATGCCCTCAACATGGGGGGTGGGTGCTTTGGGGCAGGGGGGCGCCCTGCGGCCCCCCATTCCAAAGCACCCTGCCCCCATGTTGATGAGGACAGGGCCTCTTCCCGACAACCCTGGCCGTTGGTTGTCGGGGTATGCGGGCGGGGGGCTTATTGGAATCCAGGAGCCCCCTTTAATAAGGGGGCCCCCAGATCCCGGCCCCCCACCCTATGTGAATGAGTATGGGGTACATCGTACCCCTACCCATTCACCTGGTGGAAAATTTTTTTTAATAAAAACACTACACAGGTTTTTCAATTAATTTATTACACCGCTCCGGGGGTCTTCTTCCTACTTTGGGGGTCTCTTCCGACTTCGGGGGTCTTCTTCCGACTTCGGGGGTCTCCAGTGTCTTCTCCGCGCTCTCCGGTTCTTCTCTTGCTCTCCGATTCTTTCTTCCTTCTGCCGGGCCTCCGCTATCTTCTTCCAGCTCTTTTGCTAGCGGGGGCCCGGTCTTCTTCGTTGCCTTCTTCCCTCTTCTCTCCTGGAGATGTTGACTCGTCGCTGTCTCCGGCTATAATGCCGTGTGCGCGGAGCGCATTCACTTACATAGGCATGGGCGTGGTCACCGGGTGATGCCACCAAGTGACCCCGCCCCCATATGATGTGACAGTCCCGCCCGCATACCCCGACAACCAACGGCCAGGGTTGTCGGGAAGAGGGCCTGTCCTCATTAACATAGGTGCAGGGTGCTTTGGGGTGGGGGGGGCCGCAGGGCTCCCACCCCCCATGTTGTGGGCATGCGGCCTGGTACGGTTCAGGAGGGAGGGGGCGCTCTCTCATCCCTCCCTCTTTTCCTGCAGCCTGCCAGGTTGCGTGCTCGGATAAGGGTCTGCTATGGATTTTGGGGGGACCTCCACGCCGTTTTTTTGGCGTAGGGGTTCCCGTTAAAGTCCATACCAGACCTAAGGGCCTGCTATGCTCCTGGAGGGGAACCCATGTCGTTTTTTTATTTAAAATTTGGCGTGGAGTTCCCCCTCATGATAACAGCGGCGAGACTTCCCAGGTCGGCAAGTCCGCAGCTAAAAACGCAAAGGAACCGCTGAACGACTGATTGCAAACTTGGCAAAGACTCCAAGCTCAAAAACGCAACGCATAGGTGTGAACCCAGCCTAATAGAGTGAACAGTCTGAGGAGAAATTGTTAGGCATATGATGGCAAGTTTGGCTGGGTAAGAATTAAGAAAGGCAAAGTGAATGGAAAGAATCTAGGACAATACAATAAAGGAAAGACAAGATAGATGGAAAAAAAAAACGAATTGAACTGATGTGGAGGTAAATTTACAATTAATGCTTACATGGGGAAATGGCAAGTGACTGAAGGAGAGTGAAGAACTGGATAGAACAAGATATGGAGGGAAGTCAGGATGGAGTACTAATTCCTCTTGGTTACTGATAAACTTAGAAATCATGTGCACTTGTGAAAGGGAACTCATTCTGTGCACAAGAAGCTTCAACGGGATTAATAAAAAATAAACATACAGTATATAATATACTGAAATATTTTTGCCAAAATTTTAGGGAAACTCTAGAAAAAAATTAAAGTGACTTTGTCGCTGAAATAAATCAAGTGGATTTCAATGCTCATTTTTTTAACCACTTCCATACAGGGCACTTATACACCTTTCCTGTCCACACCAATTTTCAGCTTTCAGCGCTGTCGCAGTTTGAATGACAATTGCGCGGTCATGCTACACTGTACCCAAACAAAATTTTTATAATTTTTTTCCCACAAATAGAGCTTTCTTTTGGTGGTATTTGATCACCTCTGCTATTTTAATTTTCTGCTAAACAAATAAAAAAAGGATCAAAAAATTGGAAAGAAAAAAGTATTTTTTTTGTTTCATTTACAAAACTTTGTAAATAAGTAAGTTTTCTCCTTCACTGATGGGCACTGATGAGGCTGCACTGACGGGCACTGATAAGGCAGCACTGATGGGCACCGATGAGGTGGCACTGATGATGGGCACTAATATGCGGCACTAATGGGCACTAATGGGCACTGATAGGTGGCACTGATAGGCAGCACGGATGGGCACTGATCGGCGGCACCGATGGGCACTGATCGGTGGCATGGATGGGCACTGATCGGCGGCATGGATGGGCACTGAT
Organism: Rana muscosa; assembly: GCA_029206835.1. Classification (NCBI taxonomy): domain Eukaryota; kingdom Metazoa; phylum Chordata; class Amphibia; order Anura; family Ranidae; genus Rana; species Rana muscosa. The sequence continues at coordinate 295,991,828 of CM055116.1, forward strand.
AGGCGGCATGGATGGGCACTGATAGGCGGCATGGATGGACACTGATAGGTGGCACAGATGGGCACTGATGGGCACTAATAGGCAGCACAGATGGGCATGGATGGGAACTGATAGGTGGCACTGATGTACTGTAATGTATTGTACTGATGGATGCCAATCAGTGCCAAACAATAATGCCTGCCAATCAGTGATGCCCATTGTGGGCACTGGCATCCATTGTGGGCACTGATTGGCATCCATTGTGGGCACTTTTTGGCATCCCTGGTGGTCTATAGTGGCATACCTGGTGGTGACATCCCTGGTGGTCCTAGTGGCGTCCCTGCTGGTCCAGTGTGGGCATCCTCGGGTGGGGGGGGGGGCTGCGCTGATTATCGATCAGCACAGACCCCCCCTATCAGAGGAGCAGCCGATCGGCTCTCCTCTACTCGTGTCTGACAGACGCAGCGGCTCAATATCCTGATCACGTCATATGACGTCCAATCAGGATATTGAAACCACTTTGCCGCTGTCATTTTGTAATAGGGTGGGCGGCAAGTGGTTAAGCAAGCCCATTCTTCAGCAAGGGATTCTTGTTTGTATCAAGAACTTGGTTTATTGGACTATATAAAGCACTTTTCTGGAACAAAACATGCAAATCCAGTGCCTGCGTTTAAGCCTTGTACACACATGCCAAAAAACGGTTGAAATTGGTCAGTCCGGCAGGAACCGGCCGATCTTTGGCCTGTGTGTGCAGTTGTCTGTTCAACAGAAGCCTGTCTCACGACCGGCTTCTGTCAGACCAGTATGCTGGAAAACCAGCACATGACCAGAATCCGATCAGCGCTGACAACCAATGGCTGTGAGTACTAATCAGTATGTTCTGGTGGAGTCCCCCTTTCAGAAGTCAAAGACACAGCGGGGGAGATTGCTGCACTAACATTGCCTGTGTTACCACAACACTGTCTCAGTTTTTCTTTTTTCTTCAGCCTGCTTGATTAAAATGAAAAAAATAAAAAAAATTCTAGTGTGTACCATGGTTTAAAGTGGAGGTCCGGCTTTAAAAATGTGTTTTAAAAGTCAGCAACTACAAACACTGTAGCTGCTGACTTTTAATAAGCACACTTACCTGTCCATAGTGCCCACGATGTTGGCCGCCTGAGGCCGATCCGTCGATTGCGACATCCTCACTAAGGGAAACAGGCAGTTGAGCCTTGTGGCTTCACTACCCATTTCCTACTGCGCATGCGCAAATCGTGCGGCGCTTTGTGAATGGGCGGTGTGTCCTAGAAGGCAGCGCGCCTCCATTTCCCAGGAGGCAACGCGAGGAGGAGAACACAGAACATCACCGCGGACGAGGAAGTGGCAGATTCAGACGATTTGTCTAGTAACAGCCATTTCTAGTAAGTATAAAAAATCTTTTTTATTTTATTTTTTCATTTATTTGGAGCCTATTTGGCTATTTTTTTTTTTTTCAGGGTGGACTACTGCTTTAAGACTCTTGTTTAAATACCAGCAGACATTTTGTTGTTTCTGTAAATAGTACAGTCATTGGATTTGTTACCAGAAGTGGTAGTTACAAAGGGGCAACAGGAATCTGACACTCTTTGAGCTGGATTCTAGGAGAAAAAAAAAAAAAAACACAAAAGAAAGTCTCCATATACACAATACTATACCCTTCCAGAGGAACGCAAATACTGTAAAACCCCCAAAAAAGCATGATCCAGTACACCGCAGTGGGGGAAAAGAATCCTTCCTGATCCCTCTGGATGCAATCAGGTATTGCCTGGATCAACTACCCCTGTCATTAATACCTCTTAATATGAATATCCACTTATCTTTAGTGCATTTAGGAATGCATCAAGCTCTTTTAAAAAAAAATCTACTGGGCTTGAGGGAGTCCATTTCACATTTTCACAGCTCTTACTGTAAAATAGCCTTTCTGTAAGTGAAGGTTAAATCTCTTTTCCTCCAGACGTAAAGATGCCCCCTTGTCATCTGTAAGTACCTCAAAGTGAATAACTCTACACCAAGGGCACCATATGAACCACCTACACTATATTGTCAAAAGTATTGGGATGCCTGCCTTTACACACACATGAACATTAATGGCATCCCAGTCTTAGTCTGTAGGGTTCAATAGTGAGTTGGCCCACCCTTTGCAGCTATAACAGCTTCAACACTTCTGGAAAGGCTGTCCACAAGGTTTAGGAATGTTTGACCATTCTTCCAGAAGCTCTAATTCATCCCAAAGGTGTTCTGTTGGGTTCATGTCAAGCCAGTCAAGTTCCTCTACCCCAAACTCGGTCATCCATGTCTTTGTGGACATTGCACATTGCATTGTGCACTGGTCCAAATTATTTGGTAGAGGGGGGATTATGGTGTGGGGTTGTTTTACAGGAGTTGGGCTTGGCCCCTTAGTTCCAGTGAAGGGAACTCTTAAGGCATCGGCATATCAAGACATTTTGGACAATTTCATGCTCCCAACTTTGTGGGAACAGTTTGGGCCAGCATGACTGTGCACCAGTGCACAAAGCAAGGTCCATAAAGACATAGATGAGCGAGTTTGGGGTGGAAGAACTTGACTGGCTTACACAGAGTCCTGACCTCAACCCGATAGAACACCTTTGGGATGAATTAGGCCCCATGTACACTGCAGCTGGTAAACAGACATTTAGGAGCATTTAGGTGTTTTTTTCGGAAGCCCCTGAACGTCAATGTTATGTTATGGGTGCATGTACACTCAGGCGTTTATAGTAGTTTAGAAGCATTTTTTTGTGAAAGCAGAAAATCACATTCAGGATGGTAGTTTAGTGGCATTGGAAACGCCAAATGCTTGTAACAGTGTGTAAACGCAGTAACTCTCATTTATAAGCGTTTTTGTTCATATGCGTTTTCATTGAGGAAAAATTTCTGACCATTTACAATTGTAAAAAACAGATGAGAGATAGAGACAGAGAAAGATTTTTCCTGCATTGTGGGCATTTGGGAGGGTCTACTGAGGTTATCTGTAGAAAAAAAGCTCATAAACGCTGCTAAACACGGCATGTAAAAGTGGCAAAACAGACGTGTATAACCGTTGATTACTAGTTGTCAAGTTCCAGCATTCAGAAGAGGTTTTCTAACGTCCTGTGTAAATGAAGCCTTAGAGCAGAGACTGCGAGCCAGGCTCTCTCATTCAACATTTGTGCCTGACCTCACAAATGCGCTTCTGGAAGAATGGTCAAACATTCCCATAGACACACTCCTAAACATTGTGGACAGTCTTCCCAGAAGAGTTGAAGCTGTTATAGCTACAAAGGGTGGGCCAACTCAACATTGAACCCTTTGGACTAAGACTGGGATGCCATTAATGTTCATGTGCGTGTAAAGGCAGGCATCCCAATACTTTTGGCAATATAGTGTATATGACACACAAGAGCAACGCTCTCAATAAAGGAGGCTCTTGACAAATCTGAAGTGGAGTCTTTCCGCTGGGTGCACAGGCTTAAAGGATCTCCATCCATTGTAACAAGTATTCAGGGGAAAAGGTAGCCGGCAACTCCAGAATCCAGTTAAATTAATAATCTTTATTGCTACATATACAGTCATGCTTAAAATTGTTGGCACCCCAGAAATTTTTCCAGAAAATCAAGTATTTCTCACAGAAAAGTATTGCAGTAACACATGTTTTGCTATACACATGTTTATTCCCTTTGTGTGTATTGGAACAAATCAAAAAAAGGGAGGAAAAAAAGCAAATTGGACATAATGTCACACAAAACTTCAAAAATGGGCGGCTCAAAATTCTTGGCACCCTTATCTTAATATTTGGTTGCACACCCTTTGGAAAAATTAACTGAAATCAGTCACTTCCTTTAACCATCAATAAGCTTCTTACACCTCTCACCCGGAATTTTGGACCACTCTTCCTTTGCAAACTGCTCCAGGTCTCTCTTATTGGAAGAGCGCCTTTTCCCAACAGCAATTTTAAGATCTCTCCACAGGTGTTCAATGGGATTTAGATCTGGACTCATTGCTGGCCACTTTAGAGCTCTCCATCGCTTTGTTGCCATTTATTTCTGGGTGCTTTTTGACATATGTTTGGGGTCATTTTCCTGCTGGAAGACCCAAGATCTCGGACGCAAACCCAGCTTTCTGACACTGGGTTCTACAGTGCGACCCAAAATCCTTTATTAATCCTCAGATTTCATGATGCCTTGCACACATTCAAGGCACCCAGTGCCAGAGTCAGCAAAACAACCCCAAAACTTCAATGAACTTCCACCATATTTCTCAGTAGGTACTGTGTTCTTTTCTTTGTAGGCCTCATTCCGTTTTTGGTAAACAATAGAATGATGTGCTTTACCAAAAAGCTCTATCTTGGTCTCATCTGTCCACAAGACGTTTTCCCAGAAGGATTTTGGCTTACTCAAGTACATTTTGGCAAACTGTAGTCTTGCTTTTTTATGTCTCTGTGTCAGTAGTGGGGTCCTCCTGGGTATCCTGCCATAGCCTTTCATTTCATTTAAATGTCGACGGATAGTTCGTGCTGACACTGATGTTCCCTGAGCCTGCAGGACAGCTTGAACTTCTTTGGAACTTGTTTGGGGCTGCTTATCCACCATCCGGACTATCCTGCGTTGCGACCTTTCATCAATTTTTTTCTCTTCCGTCCACGCCCAGAGAGATTAGCTACAGTGACATGGGTTGCAAACTTCTTGATAATGTTGCGCACTGTGGACAAAGGCAAATCTAGATCTCTGGAGATGGACTTGTAACCTTGGGATTGTTGATATTTTTTCACAATTTTGGTTCTCATGTCCTCAGACAGTTCTCTTTTTCTCTTTCTGTTGTCCATGCTTAGTGTGGCACACACAGACACACAATGCAAAGACTAAGTGAACGTCTCCTTTTTATCTGCTTTCAGGTGTGATTTTTATATTGCCCACACCTGTTACTTGCCCCAGATGAGTTTAAAGGAGCATCACATGCTTGAAACAATCTTATTTATCCACAATTTTTAAAGGGTGCCAAGAATTTTGAGCAGCCCATTTTTGAAGTTTTATGTGACATTATGTCCAATTTGCTTTTTTCCTCCCTTTTTTTGATTTGTTCCAATACACACAAAGGGAATAAACATGTGTATAGCAAAACATGTGTTACTGTAATACTTTTCTGTGAGAAATACTTGATTTTCTGGAAAAATTTCTGGGGTGCCAACAATTTCGAGCATGACTGTAGGTTGATAAAAAAAGCTTACATGTTTCGGCACAAAGCCTTGATCACAGCTAGTGATGAGCCGAACACCCCCGGGTTCGGTTCGCACCAGAACCCGCGAACGGACCGAAAGTTCGTACGAACATTAGAACCCTATTAAATACAATGGATGCGAACGTTCGAATTCTAAAGTGCTAATTATAACAACTATTATGCATGTTATTGTCCTAAAAAGGGTTTGGGAACCCGGGTTCTGCACCAGGGGACATGTATCAATGCAAAAAGAAGTTTTAAAAACGGTCGTTTTTCGGGAGCAGTCATTTTAATGATGCATAAAGTGAAAAAAAAAAAGTCAAATATTCCTTTAAATATCGTACCTGGGGGGTGTCTAAAGTATGCCTGTGAAGTGCCACGTGTTTCCCGTGTTTAGAACTGTCCCTGCACAAAAATGACACTTCTAAAGGAAAAAAAAGCCATTTAAAACTGCTTGCGGCTTTAATGTAATGTCTGGTCCCGGTAATATGGATGAAAATCTTTAAGAAAAATGGCATAGCTACCCCATGACCCCCCCCCCCCTACCCCAGCCCATTACCAGCCCCTTTGGGTCTTGTATGGATATTAAGGGGAACCCCGCACATAAAATAAAAAAGGCCCTATATACTCTGAACAGCCGTATACAGGCGGTGCATACAAGACAGGGACTGTATGTTTGTTCTTATGTAGAATGTGTTTGTAATTTTGAACAGGTACATTGTTTAAGTGTAGCTCCAGCCCAAAAATCTATTTTTAAACTTTTTGGAAAACATAGGTAAGGGTTATCACCCCTGTAACATTTGTTTTGCTGTCTGTGCCCCTGTTCAGAACATTTCACCTCACTTTCCGTCCCAATGACAACTGTTTTTGAAATGTGGTGTTTTTCTTGAAACAAGGATTGCTGATAAAGCATCAGTACAGAGGAGACACCTTTCTCCCATATTAATTCTTACAGGAGAGAATTTTCCTTCCTAGGGGTAGATTTCCTCTCACTTCCTGTTGTCTTCTTGCGTTTGCAAGTAGGAGTCGTTTGTAAGTTGGATGTTTGAAAGTAGGGACCTGCCGTATATAATCTGCAGAAATAGGCCCCTTAGTTGGTGTTGGCACAACACTGTAAGCACTCACAGTTACTCTTGGTTGGTGCTGGAACGCCCTGCTGTCAACTATTATATCAGGAATTGTAATTACATATAATTGTTGAACAGTGGTAGTAAAAATTGGGCCTTTGATGGTGGTGCTGGTGCCACAACACTGTAAGCCCTGACAGTTACTCTTGGTGGGTGCAGCAATGGGCCCTGCTGTGAATTATTAGATCAAGAATTGTAATTGCATGCCCCTGTTGAACAGGGGCTGAAAAATTGGGCCTTTCGTGGTGGTGGTGGTGGTGGTGTTGCCACAACACTGTAAGCCCTCAGAGTTACTCTTGCTTGGTGGGTGCAGGAATGGGCCCTGCTGTGAATTATTAGATCAATAATTGTAATTACATGCCCCTGTTGAACAGGGGCTGAAAAATTGGGCCTTAGGCACTGGTGGCACAACACTGCAACCCCTCACAGATACTGTACTTGGAGCACAGCAATGAGCCCTGTTGCAAAGTATTGCTTCAAAAATTGTAATGACACGCCCCTGTTAAACAGGGGCTGAAAAATTGGGCCTTAGGCACTGGTGGCACAACACTCCAACCCCTCACACATACTGTACTTGGAGCACAGCAATGAGCCCTGTTGCAAAGTATTGCTTCAAAAATTGTAATTACACGCCCCTGTTAAACAGGGGCTGAAAAATTGGGCCTTAGCCACTGGTGGCGGCACCCATAAACAAAAATGATCTTCCAAGCTATCATCATCAATCGTATCATTGAGGACTCGGAGGAGGAGGATAGCCAGTCAACATAACAGCACAGGCACTCAGCATCAGCATCAGTCTTGAAGGGATGTGACATGTTAAAATCAATTAGTCTGTTATATCAGCATCAGGTGTGTGGTAGCTGGTGGTGATCCAAGACTGGTTCATCTTGATGAAAGTCAGTCGATCAACCGAGTCGGTGGACAGGCGCACCCTGTGATCCGTGACAAATCCTCCAGCAGCACTGAATGTGCGTTCCGAAAGAACGCTGGATGCAGGACAGGCCAGTAGCTCAATTGCATACTGTGCAAGCTCTGGCCAGTGATCCATCCTCAAGACCCAGTAAGCCAGAGGATTTTCGGTGGGGAAGGTGTCCAAGTCTGACCTTGCCCCTAGATATTCCTGCACCATGTTTATCAGACGCTGGCGATGGTTGCTGGAACCGATCATACTTTGGGGCTGCGGACTAAAGAATTGTCTGAACGCATCGGTCAGACGGCCACCTTCCCCACCGCTCCTTCTTTGACTGGCCGAAGCCTCAGCAACTCGTTGTCCAGGACCAGGAGTTTGTAACCTCCCAGTCTCTGGGAACGCGTTGCACAGACCTTTCTGCAAGGCCTCCCGGAGTTGTCTCATCCTCTGCTCCCTCTGCGACGGTAACATAAGGTCCGCAACCTTACCCTTGTACCGTGGATCAAGGAGAGTGGCCAGCCAGTAATGGTCCCTCTCCTTGATCCGAAGAATACGAGGATCCTTCCGCAGACTTTGCAGGATCAGGGAGGCCATGCAGCGTAGGTTTGCTGAGGCATTCGCTCCGGAGTCCTCTGGGTCACTAAGGACGACATGATCCGCAGTCACCTCCTCCCAGCCACGTACAAGTCCACTGGTTTCTTGGGACTGTAAATCATCCCTAAAAGACTGCTGCTGATGATGCTGAGTGCCAGCCTCCACCTCCATGCTGACACAATCCTCCTCCTCCTCCTCCTCCTCCTCCTCTTCCTGTGCGATGGGTGGGACAGAAGGAACACTGTCTGGGTAAAGGGGGCCTTGAGAGGCAAGGAAGTCCTCCTCTTCCTGCCTCTGTTCTGCCTCAAGTGCCCTGTCCATTATTCCACGCAGCGTGTGCTCCAACAGGTGGACAAGAGGTACAGTGTCACTGATGCATGCACTGTCACTGCTCACCATCCTCGTGGCCTCCTCAAATGGTGCCAGGACAGTGCATGCATCCCTGATCATGCCCCACTGGCGTGGAGAAAAAAAACAAGCTCCCCTGACCCTGTCCTGGTGCCGTAGTCACACAGGTACTCATTGATGGCCCTCTGCTGCGTGTGCAGCCGCTGCAGCATGGCCAACGTTGAGTTCCACCTGGTGGGCATGTCACATATAAGGCGGTTCTTGGGCAGGTTCAACTCCTTTTGCAGCTCAGCCAGGCGAGCACTGGCATTATAAGATCTGCGGAAATGCACACAGACTTTCCTGGCCTGCCTCAGGACATCCTGTAAGCCCGGGTACCTGCCCAAGAAACGCTGCACCACCAGGTTAAGGACGTGAGCCACACAGGGCACATGGGTCAGTTGTCCCTGTCGAAGGGCGGAGAGGAGGTTGGTGCCATTGTCGCAAACCACCATTCCTGGCTTAAGCTGGCGTGGCGTCAACCACCTCTCGGCCTGGCCCTGCAGAGCAGACAGGACCTCTGCCCCAGTGTGGCTTCTGTCCCCCAAACACACCAGCGCAAGCACGGCATGGCATCTTTTTGCCTGCGTACTTGCGTAGCCCCGTGAACGGCTACGGAGCACCGCTGGTTCATAGGACAAACCACAGGAAGAGGCCATGGAGGAAGAAGAAGAGGAGGGGGTGGAGGAGAGAGGTGTGTCACAACCAGTAGTAGCATTTTGGAGGCGTGGCGGTGGGACAACCTCCAACACTACTGCACCTTGTCCTGCATCCTTCCCAGCTGCCAAAAGAGTGACCCAATGGGCCGTGAAAGAAAGGTAACGTCCCTGTCCATGCCTGCTGGACCATGAGTCAGCGGTAATATGCACCTTACCGCTGACCGCCCTGTCCAGCGAGGCCAAGACATTGCCTTCCACATGCCGGTAGAGAGCCGGAATAGCCTTCCGTGAGAAAAAGTGGCGTTTGGGAACCTGCCACTGAGGAACCGCACATTGCACAAACTCACGGAAGGGGGCCGAGTCTACCAACTGAAAAGGCAGCAGTTGAAGCGCTAGCAATTTAGCCAAGCTAGCATTCAACCGCTGGGCATGTGGATGGCTGGGAGTGAACTTCTTTCGACGGTCCAGCAGCTGGGGCAGGGAAATTTGCCTGCTAGAATCGGACGTCGGTGTACTGCTAGCAGAGTGGCCGCAAGTACTTGGCTGTGACACACCTAATTCTACACCTTCATTCCTCTCAGTGCATGTTTCAGAGAGGACTGAAGTTATAGTGGGGTTGGAGATCCCAGCTGATGCGGTGCAAGGAGAGGTCCGCTTTGTTCTTTGGTGTGGGTCTTTGAGGTAGGCTTGCCAACGAGCTGCATGGCAGGTCAACATATGTCTGGTCAGGCATGTGGTACCCAAGCGGCTGATGTTTTGGCCACGCGATATACGCTTGAGACATATGTTGCAAACAGCAGCTGTGCGATCTGATGCACTAGCCTCAAAAAAGGCCCACACCAAGGAACTTTTTGAATGACGGGCAGAGGCAGCGCCCTGCACAGGCGGAGCTCTGCGGTGTGATTCCGTCGGTGTACTGCCCTTACGCTGGCCACCAAAGGGCATCCTGCCTCGTTGGAGATGTGCCTCCTCCTCATCCTCCTCCTCCTCCTCTCTCCTATTAGGCACCCATGTGGAGTCAGTGACCTCATCATCCCCTCCCTCCTCATCACTGGAGCCAATCTGGCAGTATGCTGCAGCTGCTGGAACATGACTGCCAGATTGGTGTCCTTCTTGAGCATCCCCTCTGTCTGCTCTCACCCTACTGCCTTCCTGTAGCTGGGTTTCATCATCAGACCCTTCGAAACGCTGGGCATCCTCCTGGAGCATGTACCCAACACTGTGCTCAAACAGTTCGGGGGACTCCTCAGGAGGAGGACATGGTGGGTCTAGGGAAGGAGTGACTGATGATGAGTCTGACATTGATACCAGGGAAGAGGACGCTTTGGCAGCTGCTTTGCCAGTACCCTGAGCCTGGGTGAGAGAGGATGAGGAGGAGGAGGAGGGCTTGGTCATCCACTCTACCAAGTCTTCGGCATGATGTGGCTCAACATGTCCAGCTGCCGAAAAGAAGGACAAGCGTGTCCCATGGCCATGTGCTGATGACAATGCACCGCGTCCACGACCAGCACTGTTGCCCCCAGACACAGAGCCTGCTTGCCCTCTTTTATTGCCTCCTGACTGTCTGCCTCTCCTTGTTTGCCTTCCAGACATTCTAATAGATGGCCTGCAGGGAGATGGGAAAAAAGCAATAAGGGCTACCTTCAGGTGTCCTTCTCTGTCCCTTTACTTAAGGATTTCTAAATATGGTTCAGGATGATTGCTTTTGCACAGAATAGCACAACGACAATTTCCCTGACTGTCCAAAAAACAAGGATTTCAAAGATGGTTGATGAGGAATGCTTTAGCACACTATAGCACAAGGAGAATTCACTCACTGTCCTTCCCAGTCCCTAGAAACAAGGACTTGCACAGTGAAAGAAACTGAGGCCTCGTACACACGACCGATTTTCTCGTCGTAAAAAACACGTCGTTTTTTTCGACGAGATTCTTGTTAAGCTTGTCGATTTTCTCGTCAAGCTTTCTATGCGTACACACTGTCATTTCCCAATTTCCTCGTGGTTCTCTGCGCTCACGTCCAGCACGTACGACGGCACTATAAAGGGGAAGATCTTTTTTCTTGGCGCCACCCCTTGGGCTGCTTTTGCTGATCTCGTGTTACCGCGTGTGAAGTAAAAGTTTGGGAAGAGACGATTCGCGCTTTTCAGTCTTCGTACTTTTCAGATCGTTTTCTGCCGTTCAGTTTGTGCTTGTGGGTTCGTATCTTGACTTTCAGGGCGTCTAGGCAGGTCGTATCTGTTTTACAGTGCGTTCTTGCCTGTTCGTTTCTGAATTTCAGTTCGTTATTCATAGGCCTTGCTGTTCTAAAGTGCGTTCTGTTCTGTACGTTCTGATTAGACGACCGTTTCCTAGCCATGTCGCCTGGACGTTCTCGTCGTCGAGTTCGTGCTGTGCGTGCGCTTGGTGTTGGTCTGCTTGTTTTGGACCAAGACCAGTCCATGAATGGTGTGAGGAGGAGTTCATGGACCAAGAATTGGTTGCTCCAGCGGGACCAATTCTGCCACATGCCTCTGCTGCGGGAGATCGTCGAGAATAATCCTGAGGACTACAGGAATTTTCTGAGGATGTCTGACCCCGTTTTTCAGGAACTGTTGGCTTTGGTGTCCCCCTATATTACCAGGAAGGACACCGTTATGCGGGAAGCCATCAGTGCTGAGCAGAGGCTCATCGCCACGTTGCGTTACCTGGCGACAGGGAGAAGTCTTCAGGACTTGAAGTTCACCACAGGCATCTCCCCCCAGGCTCTGGGCCTCATAATCCCAGACACCTGTTCTGCTATTATACAAGTCCTGCAGGAGGACTATATTAGGGTAAGTTTTCTCCCTTCACATCACATTTTATGTATTACATGTATGCTAATGTATTGTATTTCTTTCATCCTTTCCTAATTACCATGATTGTAATATGCTGAGAATGTCCCCTTTGTCCCCATGCATGCTGGAAGTTTTTAAATGCCCCTTTTTTATCCTCCCTAAATATTTCCCCTCACTAACTTTTCCAGCAGGGGCGCCTGTTGCTCCAAATGTTGGGGGGTTACAACCCCAATTTCGGAAATAAACTTCCTCCTTTTTTGCTCTGTTGCCTAATAAACGCCCCCAGTTGTCCCCTCCAATGCAGCCATTTAGTCCCCTCTATTGCAGCCAGTTTCCCCCCAGCCCTGCACTTACCTTCTTGTGGTCAGCGCCATCCTTCTTCTGTCCTTGATGTCTTCTCCTTCCCTTCATGTTGCATCAGCCAATCATGTTACCATTAAACAGACTTGGTGAACATGATTGCCAGAGCTGCCTGTCAGTGTTTACACAAGGAATGCCCCCTCCTTGCGTCCCCGATTTTTCTTTGAGGAAGCCAATTACATCCCTCAGGTTGTAATTTGCAAGACTTTTTTAATACCTGTTTCTGCTCTGCAATTTTAACCCCCTAAATGACGCAATTAATCATATGTCGGTCGCTTTACAAGAGGCCATCCACCTGAATAGTGTGCGGCATAGACAATACATAGGTTCATGCAACGCATGAACCTATGTATTGTTCTGAGTGATGGGCACAGGAGAGAGGGGACAGTGCTCCAGCGCCCACTCTGGACGCACCGCCACTGCAATGCTATCCTGTGGCCAAACACATCTCCCCCCCCAAAATAATTTAGTAATGGCCCATCAGAGGGGGTGATGAATATGATAAATGAGCCTTCCATTATACTTTTTTTACACACCTTAATAAACGTATAATTAGATTGATGTTGGTCTCTAATTTTTTGGTCTTGAATTTGCTTGTAATGTATGCCTTTGTTTTTCTAATATTATTTCATCTTGTTTCACTCCACAGCTTCCTTCAACGCCACAGGAATGGCAGACTGTGGCATCGGAGTTTGCCACGCGGTGGGACTTCCCCAACTGCGGTGGTGCCATAGACGGGAAGCACGTCCGCATCGTGCCGCCACCCCGTTCTGGATCCTACTACTACAACTACAAGGGGTTTCATAGCATTGTGCTGATGGCGGTGGTGTCAGCACGGTATGAATTCCTCTATGTTGATGTAGGGAAGAATGGCCGGATGTCCGATGGGGGATCCTTCATCCAGACGGAGTTTGCCCTCCGTCTCCAGAGTGACGACCTTGCATTGCCACCGGATGCAGGGAATATTGAAGGACTCCCCTTTGTTTTCTTGGCTGATGAAGCCTTCGGACTCGGACGGCATCTTATGAGGCCATTTCCACAGAGGACCCTGACCCCAGAGAAGAGTGTGTTCAATTACCGGCTGGCCAGGGCCCGGAGAGTCGTTGAAAATGCCTTCGGCATAATGGCCAGCCGGTTCCGCCTTTTTATGACTTCCATCCACTTGGCGGACTACAAAATAAACTATGTAGTGTTATGCTGCTGTGTGCTACACAATTTTCTTTGCCGCAAAGCGAATTCATATATGGCCTCAGTTTTGCCAGAGGCTGGACTTTCCCCTGCAAATCCCCTTCCGGGCCTGGAATCTGCCCGTCTTGGCTTGCCCCCCCAAAATGCCCGTGTGGTTCGGGACAAATACATGGAGTATTTCACGGGTAGGGGGGCAATTCCTATGCCAGCCTATGTCTAAGTATCCCAATAAAAATCTTGTTTAAACCTTTAATTATTTGTTCTTTCCTGTCTCCTAGTTTGTCTTTGTGCATTTGTAGTGGCAAGTGTATTTTACTTTAGTAAATAACAACCAATTTCACTATGTTACCTTACAAAAGAACCAAATAAGCTTAGAGTGTATTATAAAAAGAAGCTACACGTTGTTTGTGGTCAAATATTTTACTCTCTGCACATTTTTTTTTGTTTTACTTTGGGGTTGGCCTGACCACAACCCGTCAAATTTTGGCTTATGAAAATACAAAAATACCACTTGCATTTCTAAAATGACAACATTGGATACCTCTGAGCAATCTGAGACATTCAGTTACACAAACTATGTCTCTATGTGCCCGTCCTAATATGGGGTCCTGCCACCCCTTGCCCAGCCAAAAATTCAATATGCACACATTTTTACTTTTTTGCAAATAGGAAGTTTACAATCCTGATCCCTATTGTCAACATGTGCTATCTGCCATCAGGGGTGATCAATGGATGTGTTTTGGGGGTGCATCCCCTTCCTCAGTTCACCGACTTTTGATACGAGGAAGGGGTTGCACCCACAAAAGACGTACATGGATATCCCCTGATGGCAGATAGCACATGTTCACACACTGTGTGCATATTCAATTTTTGGCTGCTTTGTTACTCAAAAAATTAGTAAAAATATAAAAACAAACATGTAAAAACAAATGTGTTTGGATGGCTTATTGAATTCTCCCCAAAACATCGAGAATGTCTTTAAATGTTTGTTCCATCACATGGATTCTTTGTTTAATTAGGTCCAGTTCCGTGCTACATTCCATCACTTGCTGGATGAGGCGGAGGGCACTGTCAGCAGAGAACGGTGTGCTATCCTTCACAACATTTCCATCCCCTAAAAACCATTAAAAAAAATTAATAAAACTCTGCAGGCCTACCTCGCTTACCTTAAGCTGTGGTGTCAGATACTGACCTGTTGTGGTGACCAGATCCACAACGTCATCCACCTCTCCTTCCTGCACTTCTCCTTCCTCCACCTCAACTTCCTGCACATCTTTCGGTTGTGGATCTTTGGGAGTTTGGGGTTGCTTGGAAGTTGTGGGGTGCATGTGCTCCCTGGAGTGTCCTCCTCCCAGTCTTCTCTCCCCTATGAGAATAAAACCAAAGGTCTATTTATCACACTGTAAAAATCTCATTTTTAAACTTAAAACAGGCTAAATTGTTTGGAAGTGGGGTACAAGTGTGTGTTTGTGCGGAATTTAAAGAAAAATGCATTCTTTATGACCCCAAATATGTTTATTATTCACATTTGGATGTAATTTTTTGGACATGGAGGCACCACAAATAAACTCTGATGCACCTGTGTGGGACACCCAAAAAAGGCGGGTCTGGTGGCCCACACTATAGTGCTCCAAAGTACAGATGTGGAAGCAGCTGCTGAGTGTCCTCTCCTTTACACTGATTAAAGTTTGCATTTCATTCTCCTTACAAACACATCATCTAGACTTAAAAATTATCCACAATACTTGATCAAAAATGGCAGATGTCTAATTACTTTTGGGGGTCTTAAATAAGCCAAAACCACGGACAGTGGCCGAACGAAGTGTCGGTAACGTAACGAACGATTACTGTGCCCAACCTAGTTCAAAATAATACATTTTGGAAGGGAGTCCAATATGCTTTAAAAAAAAAAAAAAGTCAGTTTCTAAAAAGATTAATAGCAGAAAGGTCGTCATTTTACTTACTTTTAGCGAGCATCCTCTTTATGCTCCTCAACTGGTCTGGCTCCCTCAGTTTGAGGTCTGACCACCTCTTTCTGAGCTGCTCATTTGAGCGTTTCACCCCGAACTTCGCCCTCAGACTCTTCACAACTTTAGTGAGGATTTTGGCCTTCCTTCTATTTGGTTTGCTATACGGCCCATGCTTGGCATCATAATCAGCCTTGACCAAGATGTCCACCATCTCCGCCATCTCCGCCAAAGACATATTCGATGCCTTGAATCTCCTCCTTGATCGTGACGTGTCCTCGGTCTCCGGACTTGTCTCCTCGCTAGTTGCGGAATTATCAGACACCTGCTGTAACTCCGCCATATCTGTCTGCGCGCCGAAAGAGAAGGGGCGGGGAAAAGATGTTAGTTAGAACGTCATGGGCGGGCGACGTGTGCGGAGCGACGTGTTCGAATTTGGACGCATGCGTGGTGTGTATATAGCAAACACACATGTGACTATAGTACGTTCGGTGTGCGGAGAGAGGAGTTCAAGTGACGGACGTGCGAACGAAGGTATGTGATTTTGTGAGACTTGTTAAAATTGTTGGCCTATACTGTCTTGAGATTGTTGGAGGATATATATGGTGACTAGGATGTGAAGGAGGTTAGACTGTTTGCCTCACATTATTTAAATATAATTTATTTTACTTGCAGATACAATATGAATGTATTTATTAGTGACAAAGAGTTCCTGGCGGAATTTATTGACCGGGTAAGGGAGCTGCCGGCTCTGTGGGAGACCAAAAACCCCATCCATAAAAAAAAAGGGGTGAGAAAAGCAGCGCTGGAGAAGCTGCTCCCATTTGTGCATACCAAGGTGCCCACAGCCACAGCAAAACAAGTGGACACTAAAATTGGGAGCTTGAGAGGTACCTACAGGACTGAACGCTCTAAGGTGCTGGCTTCTCAGAGGTCAGGAGCAGCAGCAGCAGCAGATGATGTTTATGTCCCGGTTTTGTGGTACTACAGCAGGATGTCCTTCCTGGATGACCACATTGAGCCAAGGCCATCACTCTCCACTCTTCCCCCCAGACTTCCCTGCAGCCAACCTGAGCCTTCTCTGGAGCAAGAGGAGGCAGCCATCCTGGATGATCCTGATTTGGCCATCTGGAGCCAGGTATAGTATTAACTGAAAATGTAGTGGGATAAAATTAATGTTTCCCAAATATGTCAGGATGAGAAACATACATTATTTTGTATTCAACAAGTGAAATCATGATCTGTAGACATTATTCTGCACTTAATTGTGTGGTAAATAGTCAAGCTGATGTAGTGGTAAATTTAAAGCAAGGATTTATGCATTTACATTCTAATTGCTTCCATCAGGATTACAAAGTTTGATGCAAAGATTAAACCAACATATTAAACTATGTTTCTTTTTCATACACAGGATGAAATCAGCCAGGAGGAGGGTCTGGAAACTGTCAGGCAGGAGGAGGAAGGGCCCAGTGGCAGCCAGGAGGTGGCAGGGCCCAGTGGCAGCCAGGAGGTGGCAGGGCCCAGTGGCAGCCAGGAGGTGGCAGGGCCCAGTGGCAGCCAGGAGGTGGCAGGGCCCAGTGGCAGACAGGAGGTGGCAGGGCAAAGGAGAAGCACCAGATCCCAGGTGCCTCCCATCAGGCTTCACAAAAGAGGCAGGAGGGACAGGACCACCAGTGAGGCAGCAATGGCCCTTATTAAAGAGGCCCATGCCACCCTCAAGGAGCCCACATCCCCTGAAGAGGCCATTGCCGGCCTAGTGGAGGCTAAGTTCAAGGTGATGAGCATGGAGCAACGCCTCCTATGCGACCCCCTGCTCATCACCTTGCTCAACAAGGGGGTGATGGAGCAAATTACCCCCAATACCGCCATATGTGAGGTGGCCCAACTGACCCAACCTCAACCTCCACCTCCACCTTCCTCTTCTGCCCCACCCCCTTCTGCTACCCCTCCACCTTCTGCCCCACCCCCTTCTGCTACACCTCCACCTTCTTCTTCTGCCCCACCCCCTTCTGCTACACCTCCACCTTCTGCCCCACCCCCTTCTGCTACACCTCCACCTTCTGCCCCACCCCCTTCTGCTACACCTCCACCTTCTTCTTCTGCCCCACCCCCTTCTGCTACACCTCCACCTCCTCCTCCTGACAGGAGTACCCCTCCAGTGGGCCAGCCTCCAGCTAAACGAAGAAGGAAGGCTTCAGTAAAGGCTGCAGGGAAGGTTGCCAGGAAGAAGAGGAAGTGATGGCCTTGCTTCATTGTGGTCGCACTGGTCGGACAGAAGGCAGCCTGTTGTAGTACCACACACTTGGGACATATATCTCACCTGCTGCTGTTCCTGACCTCTGGGAGGCCAGCATCAGATTGTGTTCTGAAATGTGGGCCTTCTCAAGCTCCCAATTTTAGTGTCCACACAGGGTTGCTGTGTGCTCTGGGGTCCCTGGGATGCACAAATGGCAGCAGCTTCTCCAGCGCTGCCTTCTCTTTATTTAATTTATAAACATGAATAAATGTGTTTTTTGTTTAAGTTCATACTTGACTATGTGTATTTTTAAATAAAAAAAAACAAGCTTTGGAGTAAGCAGATACATTTGACTGACAATAAAAGGCACAGATATCACCCCCCCCAAAAGAATAACTAAATCTGATTAGCTCAAAAACATGGTGTGAAATTTTAAAAATATAGATTAGAAAATTAAATGGGAGATCGCTATCAAAACATTGAGAAATTATAATTAACATCATTTTGAAAAATCTAACCATTTAAATTATTCCTAAAAACTTGCACGATATAATACACATAAATCTTATAAAGAGCAGCATGAAAAAGGTTAAAAATAAGGCAGAACTCTGTGTGAATATCAGCAGCAAAAGAAGGTCTCTCGTTTTGATTAATGTAACATTCTAACGAAGAATTCAATGCAGAACATTTAAACGATGAAATATTTATGAGCGTGACGAATGTGCTCTCTCCATTATGAAGGCTTGTTTTACCAGAAGATGCGCTCCCGTCTCATAGTTGCTTGTGAGCATGCGCGCTTTTGGAAGAGTCGTAAAAGCATACACACGAACCATTTTCTCGTCACAAAACAGGCCGACGAGAAACACGACGAGGAAATCTGGACTCCTGACGAGAAAATAGAGAGCAGGTTCTCTATTTTCTCGTTGAGATTCTCGTCAAGTTTCTCGTCGTAAAACCATACACACGAACGTTTTTCTAGACAAAAAAACTCTCGCGGCACTTTTCTTGACTGTTTACGACGAGAAAATCGGTCGTGTGTACGAGGCCTGACACTCTCCCTACCTACAGTTTTCTGTCCCTAGAAAAAATGTTTTTTTTAAGCACACTATAGCACAAGGAGAATTCACTCACTGTCCTTCCCAGTCCCTAGAAACAAGGACTTGCACAGTGAAAGAAACTGACACTCTCCCTACCTACAGTTTTCTGTCCCTAGAAAAAATGTTTTTTTTAAGCACACTATAGCACAAGGAGAATTCACTCACTGTCCTTCCCAGTCCCTAGAAACAAGGACTTGCACAGTGAAAGAAACTGACACTCTCCCTACCTACAGTTTTCTGTCCCTAGAAAAAATGTTTTTTTTAAGCACACTATAGCACAAGGAGAATTCACTCACTGTCCTCCCCAGTCCCTAGAAACAAGGACTTGCACAGTGAAAGAAACTGACACTCTCCCTACCTACAGTTTTCTGTCCCTAGAAAAAATGTTTTTTTTAAGCACACTATAGCACAAGGAGAATTCACTCACTGTCCTTCCCAGTCCCTAGAAACAAGGACTTGCACAGTGAAAGAAACTGACACTCTCCCTACCTACAGTTTTCTGTCCCTAGAAAAAATGTTTTTTTAAGCACACTATAGCACAAGGAGAATTCACTCACTGTCCTTCCCAGTCCCTAGAAACAAGGACTTGCACAGTGAAATAAACTGACACTCTCCCTACCTACAGTTTTCTGTCCCTAGAAAAAATGTTTTTTTTAAGCACACTATAGCACAAGGAGAATTCACTCACTGTCCTTCCCAGTCCCTAGAAACAAGGACTTGCACAGTGAAAGAAACTGACACTCTCCCTACCTACAGTTTTCTGTCCCTAGAAAAAATGTTTTTTTTAAGCACACTATAGCACAAGGAGAATTCACTCACTGTCCTTCCCAGTCCCTAGAAACAAGGACTTGCACAGTGAAAGAAACTGACACTCTCCCTACCTACAGTTTTCTGTCCCTAGAAAAAATGTTTTTTTTAAGCACACTATAGCACAAGGAGAATTCACTCACTGTCCTTCCCAGTCCCTAGAAACAAGGACTTGCACAGTGAAAGAAACTGACACTCTCCCTACCTACAGTTTTCTGTCCCTAGAATTTTTTTTTTTTTAAGCACACTATAGCACAAGGAGAATTCACTCACTGTCCTTCCCAGTCCCTAGAAACAAGGACTTGCACAGTGAAAGAAACTGACACTCTCCCTACCTACAGTTTTCTGTCCCTAGAAAAAATGTTTTTTTTAAGCACACTATAGCACAAGGAGAATTCACTCACTGTCCTTCCCAGTCCCTAGAAACAAGGACTTGCACAGTGAAAGAAACTGACACTCTCCCTACCTACAGTTTTCTGTCCCTAGAAAAAATGTTTTTTTTAAGCACACTATAGCACAAGGAGAATTCACTCACTGTCCTTCCCAGTCCCTAGAAACAAGGACTTGCACAGTGAAAGAAACTGACACTCTCCCTACCTACAGTTTTCTGTCCCTAGAAAAAATGTTTTTTTTAAGCACACTATAGCACAAGGAGAATTCACTCACTGTCCTTCCCAGTCCCTAGAAACAAGGACTTGCACAGTGAAAGAAACTGACACTCTCCCTACCTACAGTTTTCTGTCCCTAGAAAAAATGTTTTTTTAAGCACACTATAGCACAAGGAGAATTCACTCACTGTCCTTCCCAGTCCCTAGAAACAAGGACTTGCACAGTGAAAGAAACTGACACTCTCCCTACCTACAGTTTTCTGTCCCTAGAAAAAATGTTTTTTTTAAGCACACTATAGCACAAGGAGAATTCACTCACTGTCCTTCCCAGTCCCTAGAAACAAGGACTTGCACAGTGAAAGAAACTGACACTCTCCCTACCTACAGTTTTCTGTCCCTAGAAAAAATGTTTTTTTTAAGCACACTATAGCACAAGGAGAATTCACTCACTGTCCTTCCCAGTCCCTAGAAACAAGGACTTTCACAGTGAAAGAAACTGACACTCTCCCTACCTACAGTTTTCTGTCCCTAGAAAAAATGTTTTTTTTAAGCACACTATAGCACAAGGAGAATTCACTCACTGTCCTTCCCAGTCCCTAGAAACAAGGACTTGCACAGTGAAAGAAACTGACACTCTCCCTACCTACAGTTTTCTGTCCCTAGAAAAAATGTTTTTTTTAAGCACACTATAGCACAAGGAGAATTCACTCACTGTCCTTCCCAGTCCCTAGAAACAAGGACTTGCACAGTGAAAGAAACTGACACTCTCCCTACCTACAGTTTTCTGTCCCTAGAAAAAATGTTTTTTTTAAGCACACTATAGCACAAGGAGAATTCACTCACTGTCCTTCCCAGTCCCTAGAAACAAGGACTTGCACAGTGAAAGAAACTGACACTCTCCCTACCTACAGTTTTCTGTCCCTAGAAAAAATGTTTTTTTTAAGCACACTATAGCACAAGGAGAATTCACTCACTGTCCTTCCCAGTCCCTAGAAACAAGGACTTGCACAGTGAAAGAAACTGACACTCTCCCTACCTACAGTTTTCTGTCCCTAGAAAAAATGTTTTTTTTAAGCACACTATAGCACAAGGAGAATTCACTCACTGTCCTTCCCAGTCCCTAGAAACAAGGACTTGCACAGTGAAAGAAACTGACACTCTCCCTACCTACAGTTTTCTGTCCCTAGAAAAAATGTTTTTTTTAAGCACACTATAGCACAAGCACAAAACACACTGACACTCTCCCTACCTATCCTTCTCTTTCCCTAAACTAAAGGAATCCAGGTTAAGCAAGAAAGAAATAAAAGTCACTGTCCCTGCCTATGCTGCTCTTTCCCTGCTCCGGAACACACTACACTAGGCCGCCGTGCTGGCGGCCTTTTATAGTGTGGGGCGTGTACTAAACACCCTCAGCAATAATTGGCCACAGGCATCCTGCCTGTGGCCAATCATTGCTCTCCTCGCTGCCGGCGCTGTGATTGGCCAAGCATGCGGGGTCACAGTGCATGCTTGGCCAATCACAGCGCCTGGATGACACTGCGATGGCGTAGTGCATTGTGGGCCGTTCGCGTCACTCGAATTTGGCGCGAACGGCCCAAATCGTTCGATCTTCGTCGAACGATCGAACAGCCGATGTTCGAGTCGAACGTATGTTCGACTCGAACACGAAGCTCATCCCTAATCACAGCATATTTTTACAAATGAAAGACAAACATATATAGACACTACACACCTAATTTGAGGGTAGATACTACAATAAAACAATTACCGTATATACTCGAGTATAAGCCAAGTTTTTCAGCACACTTTTATGCCCCCCTCGGCTTATACTCAAGTCACCTTTTTGCGCCTGATCTTCCGGACTTTGGGGACGAGGTACCGACCGGCCGTAGGTCCCCTGGACGCCAAACTTAGCACACATGTAGCCCCACTCTTTCTCTACAAGTGTGCAAAGTTTGCTGTCTGGGGGACCTACGTCCAGGGGGCACCGATTTTTTTAAAGCCGGGCACCTCTTCCATATACTCCCATGTTAAACGTAAGTTACTCTTTCGTTCATGGACCGACACAGCTTCTCTATTGACATAGTGGGTATTATCCGTTAATTAGGAGTGACTAGGCAGAAAACTTGTAAAAAGTGTTGCATCACACCTTCTACAGTACCGCCCAGGGGGCGGACCCTCTGGGTATATCCCCTCACTCTGCATCTCGCAGATCATTTTTTTTCTGTCTAGCAAGGAGTAGGACATGGCTCCCTTCGGGCCTATTGGTCCGGGGGAAAAATATATTTTTGCTACATTTTTTTTTGTTTCCTGCGATCTTCGATCAACTGCCGACTGGGTGACAGGCTGGATCTTCAATCCTTGTAGTCCCCCCAGTTTTGGCCATTGAGCGTGTGCTGACCCTAGCTACGCGCTGGGTTTTCCACGACATGCCTGTCGCTCCACGGGTGGCCGGTGAGCCTACGCTCCAGGGCCTGCATCGGACCGCTCAGCTTCGGCTGACCTTACGGCCGAGTCGCAGTAGCCTGGCCGGTGAGCTTACGCTCCAAGGCTTGCATCGGACCGCTCAGCTTCGGCTGACCTTACGGCCGAGTCGCAGCAGCCTGACCGGTGAGCGTCGCGCTCCAGGGCATACATATGATCGTCCCCTAGGGTCCAATCACAGTATGCCTGGCCGACAGTCACCTTCCGTGCGCGGACGATGATCTGTTTGGAATGTCTTCCAGCATGATACATGCAGGATAGGTAAGTAAACTCCCCTGCCTCGGCTGGGTGATTTGGCTGGACATTCCTGGAGAGACCAAGTAAGTGGTTATGGCCCCTTTCTTTCCTCTCTCTCTCTGCCTTTCCCTCCTCCCTGGGCTTCTGGCTAAGGTTTCTGGGTGCTGGGGGTCACCTAAGGGGTTCCATCTGGTGCGGGGCTGGCTGTAACTGTCATTTAAAAGATGTCATTTCTGCTTACCTGTGTGTGTGCGCTTCTTCCCCCTCCATGCTGTCGGAGGTCATTTTGCGGTGGTCCATGCCTGTTTCGGCCTCTAGTGACTGCCCGGCGGGCATTTTCTTGTAGTTTTGTGCCTATATGTATTGTGAGGGGGTTAGCTCGGCAGCGGGTGTGTGTGACCCCCGGGATGGGCTCCCCACACAAAACAGGCCCAGCAAACGGAGGTTGTGGTTTTCAAAATCAAAAAGGTGCGGTTTATTTTCTATTTACAGTGACAAAACACAGCAAAGCAAAAGAAACATAACCAAAATAAATCCTGGTCAAGTTGACCTCTGACTAAACATACAGGTTTCCTAACTAACAACTGGGATCAGCCTAGTGCTGTCCTAGTCCCTAAGTCCCTGGTTTTAAATGTCCAAGCAAATAGCCACACAGGCTTTTTCTCACCGCACAGGGGTTCACTCTCCCTAGACAGTCCACACAGGTCTGGTTCCAGGCATGAGCTAACATCTAATGAAGCTGGGAGTTCTTATAGAGGCCTAAATGAGCTGACAAGTTTCAGCTGGTCTCATCAACTCCCTGTCTGTACGACGCCCCACACTCTCCCTAGAGGTATGAGTCATCCATGAGCCCACTAGCCTTAGCTGGGCTTATACAACTCTCCACCTAGTTGTATAAGTCGGCGTAAAGCCTGAATCTGGGCGAAATATATCTACCCCCCTGGATGCAACCAGGTGACTTTACCTTCCTGCTGTCACATACCCCCCCCCTCTTGTTTTAACCTTGGGGTTGGAACACCAGCAATCAGGCATTCATGTACTCGAGACAAAGCATCCACATTCCCCATTTGAACGCCAGGGCGATGCTTTACTGTGAAGTTGAATTCCTGGAGGGCCAGGAACCACCTATTCACTCTTCTATTTGTTTCCTTGTTTTGAGCCATCCACTTTAACGGAGCGTGATCCGTAACCATGTCAAAGTGCCTACCTAGCAGGTAGTACCGAAGGGAATCTAGAGCCCACTTCACCGCTAAACACTCCTTTTCAACAGTGGCGTAATTTACCTCATGGGACTTCAACTTCCTGCTGAGGTAAATGACTGGGTGCTCTTCCCCGTTCCAGACCTGGGACAATACTGCTCCTAACCCCACATCTGACGCATCACTTTGTACGACAAAGTCTTTAGAGAAGTCGGGTGAGTACAACACTGGCTGGCTACATAAGGCTTGTTTCAAGAATTGGAATGCTGCCTCAGCCTCGGGGGTCCATTTAATCATGACCGACCCTTTCCCTTTCGTCAGGTTGGTTAGGGGCACAGCCTTAGAAGCAAAGTGGGGAATGAAGCGCCGATAATAACCCGCGATTCCCAGAAAGGCCCGTACCTGCTTCTTGCTGTTGGGACGTGGCCAACTCTGGATGGCCTCGACTTTGTTGAGTTGGGGTTTTATTACTCCCCTGCCAATGGTGTACCCAAGATATTTGGCCTCCTCCTGCCCAATGGTACACTTCTTGGGGTTAGCCGTAAACCCCGCTTCCCGGATAGAGTCTAGGACTGCTTGCACTTTTGGCAGATGTGAGGCCCAATCTGTGCTATGGACAATTACGTCATCCAGGTAAGCCGCAGCATACTTCCGATGGGGCCTCAGTATCTGGTCCATTTTCCGCTGGAATGTGGCCGGCGCATTCTGTAACCCGAACGGCATTCTCTTATATTGGAACGCCCCGTCTGGGGTTACAAATGCGGTTTTCTCTTTGGCCGACTTGGCCAGGGGAATTTGCCAATACCCTTTTGTGAGGTCAAGAGTCGTCATGTATCGGGCTGTTCCCAGCCGGTCGATCAACTCATCTATACGTGGCATGGGGTAGGTGTCAAATTTTGTAACTTTGTTCAACTGACGAAAATCGTTACAAAATCGCCAGCTCCCATCCGGTTTAGGCACCAACACAATGGGACTAGACCAATCACTTTGGGACTCCTCTATCACCCCTAAGTTCAGCATTTTCTGTACTTCCTCCCGTTTTGCCTCCCGTCGGGCCTCTGGGATCCGATAGGGTTTTAACTTCACCCTTTCACCGGGCGGGGTAATAATATCATGCTCTACCCCAGATGTTTGTCCCGGCAGCTCAGAGAACACCTCCTTGTTGCGAAGCACAAACTCCTTAACCTCCTGTTGTTGGGGTTGTGACAAGGTGGCTGCTATTCCAACCTCCGGAATCACGCAACCAGTTTGAGCTGGTGACCAAGTTTCTGCGACTAGGGACTCTCTATCCCTCCAGGCTTTCAACAGATTAACGTGATATATCTGTTCGGGCTTTCGCCTTCCTGGTTGTCTGACCTTGTAATTCACTTCGCTCACTTTTTCCATTATCTCGTAGGGGCCTTGCCATTTGGCAAGGAATTTACTTTCAACCGTAGGGACAAGTACCAATATCCTATCCCCCGGGGAAAAGGTACGGGTCTTGGCTCCACGGTTGTACACTCTCTGCTGTGCCAACTGCGCTTGGGCCAAATGTTCCTTCACGATGGGCATTACCTGTGCAATTCGATCTTGCATCAGGGCGACATGCTCAATCACACTCCTGTGGGGAGAACTCTCACTTTCCCAAGTTTCCTTGGCAATATCCAACAGCCCTCTTGGGTGTCTCCCATACAGTAACTCAAAGGGGGAGAATCCCGTAGAGGATTGGGGCACCTCCCTAATAGCAAACATCAAATAAGGAAGTAGACAGTCCCAATCCTTTCCATCTCTATCCACCACTTTCTTCAACATTTGTTTTAGGGTTTTGTTGAATCTTTCAACCAGCCCATCGGTTTGGGGGTGATACACAGATGTACGCAATTGCGTCACTTTGAACAATTTACACAGCTCTTTCATAACCCGGGACATAAAGGGTGTACCTTGGTCCGTAAGCAGTTCTTTACAAATACCCACCCGGCTAAAAACAAGAGATAGCTCTTTGGCTATGGTTTTGGCCGAGGTATTTCTGAGAGGGATCGCTTCTGGATAACGGGTGGCATAGTCCATTATAACCAATATGTACTGGTGCCCCCTAGCGGACTTGATTATAGGACCTACCAAATCCATTGCGATTCTCTCAAACGGGACCTCAATGATGGGTAGAGGGACCAGCGGGCTACGGAAATGTGGCATCGGGGCCGACCTCTGACACACAGGGCAGGAGGAACAATAATTTTCTATGTCCTTCATCACCCCAGGCCAATAGAATCTCTGTAATACCCTCTCTCGGGTTTTCTCTGTCCCCAGATGACCTCCAAGAATGTGCCCATGGGCCAACTCCAACACCAACTTCCTGTAAGGTTTGGGCACCACAAGCTGCTCAACGGTTTCTTCTGCCCTTTTTGCCACCCGATACAGTAGGTCCTTCTCTACGCTGAAGTATGGGTAAGTGCAGGTATTATCTGGGTTCACTAACTCGCCATCTATTTCCACTACGTTTTCCCGTGCCTTTATTAGGGCGGGGTCTTTTAACTGTTCTGTGGCAAAATTTTCCCTGTGAACCTCCAGATCAGAAAACTCCACAGACGGTAGGTTTTCGTCTGAGGAGGTGGGCTCCTCTCCAGTTTCTTGAGTCTCCCCTGCCAATACTGACAAGGGAAATTCTGGAGAGTCCTCACCACTCTCAGAGGAGTTCTGGCTATCACCTTCCTGGTACATAGGGGCACCAGTGGGGGGCTCAGGATCATCCCACAGTTCCCAGAACTTCGGAAAATCTCTTCCAACAATGGCATCATGCGGTAATTGAGATACTAACCCCACTGGATGAGAGAGGGTACCTTTGGGGGTCTCGAAACACACTGTAGTCACTGGATACTCTCGGGTGTCCCCATGCACACAAATAACAGCTACCTTGCTATTCCCAGAGACCTCTGTTTTAACTAACTCAGCCTTTATCAGGGTCACAAGGCTACCTGAATCCAGCAATACCACAACATTTCTACCATTAACACACATTTTGCATAAATGTTTCTCAGTTCCTCGAATGGCAGTGCATGCGACTGTCGCACACAGCGACTGACGTCTGCCCGTCAGAAAGTCACATTGCATGGGTTCCTCCACAACCGGGCAATTTGCTGCAATATGTCCCGCTTGCCGGCAGCGGTAGCAAACAATCCATTTGGCTGCCTCTTGAGCCCCTGACTTCCCAGGCTGTTCTCGCCAAACTTTGGGTAGAGCTCCCACCCTCTCACTCTCTCCACCCTCACCCCTTGGAATCCTCTTATCCGCCCCTGGGGATGGTCTGGTCTTAGGGTGGAAAGTCTGAGAGTCTCTGGAAGAGGCCGTCAGGTTCTCTGTAGCCAAGTATTTCTCTACACGATCCACAAGACCACCGGCCGTCTCTGGGTCTCCATGGCTTACCCACTTTTGGATGGCAGTAGGAAGAGCTCTCAAAAACCGATCCATTACAACACGTTCCACAATCTTTGGTGCGGACAGAGTCTCTGGCTGTAGCCACTTTCTGCTCAGGTGAATGAGATCATACATTTGAGACCTGGGGGGTTTTCCAAGCTGGAAAGTCCAGTTATGCACACGCTGAGCCCGGACAGCCAGGGTGACACCCAGCCTTGCCAATATTTCAGCTTTTAGCATCACATAGTCTTTTGCTTGGTCAGGCTCTAGGTCATAGTAAGCCTTCTGCGATTCACCAGTTAACAGAGGAGCCACCAGTCCAGCCCACTGCTCCTCAGGCCACTTTTCTCTTTCAGCAGTCCTTTCAAATGTGGTCAAAAATACCTCTGGATCATCCTCTCCAGTCATTTTTGTCAATAAACGACTCACCCCAAAGGACGCGGTATTAGTGGGACGGCTTTCCTCACTGGTCTGCGGACGTTGCTGCATTACTGCTTCCATTTGTTGTAGTCTCTGCTCTTGCTTCTGTAACAGGTCTATGAAGCGGGCCTCAGATTGCTGCTGGGCTTGTTGATGAGCTTGCTGCTGGGCTGCAAGGCTCCTTTGCAAACCTGCATTTGTCTGCTGTTGATTGGCATTTGCTAGAGCCAGCTGTTTCAGTATCTCCTCCATGCTGGCTTAAAAAAAAACTGCCCGCATTCTCCACCAACTGTGAGGGGGTTAGCTCGGCAGCGTGTGTGTGTGACCCCCGGGATGGGCTCCCCACACAAAACAGGCCCAGCAAACGGAGGTTGTGGTTTTCAAAATCAAAAAGGTGCGGTTTATTTTCTATTTACAGTGACAAAACACAGCAAAGCAAAAGAAACATAACCAAAATAAATCCTGGTCAAGTTGACCTCTGACTAAACATACAGGTTTCCTAACTAACAACTGGGATCAGCCTAGTGCTGTCCTAGTCCCTAAGTCCCTGGTTTTAAATGTCCAAGCAAATAGCCACACAGGCTTTTTCTCACCGCACAGGGGTTCACTCTCCCTAGACAGTCCACACAGGTCTGGTTCCAGGCATGAGCTAACATCTAATGAAGCTGGGAGTTCTTATAGAGGCCTAAATGAGCTGACAAGTTTCAGCTGGTCTCATCAACTCCCTGTCTGTACGACGCCCCACACTCTCCCTAGAGGTATGAGTCATCCATGAGCCCACTAGCCTTAGCTGGGCTTATACAACTCTCCACCTAGTTGTATAAGTCGGCGTAAAGCCTGAATCTGGGCGAAATATATCTACCCCCCTGGATGCAACCAGGTGACTTTACCTTCCTGCTGTCACAGTATATATCGCCGCTTGGCGGCCATTTTCTTGTGGTCCGCACCTGCTTGGCCTCTATCGACTGTTCGGCGGCCATGTTTCCTAGGATTCACGCTGTATGTGTTTACCGCCGCTCGGCGGCCATCTTTTTGGAGTCCGCAGCCCCTTTTGCCTCTATATTGGGCTCAGCGGCCATTTTCTTGGAGCCCACATGTTTCCATACAGCCGCTTGGCGGCCATTTTGCGATAGTCTCTGGCCTCTAGGGTGCATAAACTATCAGACTGACACAGCAGCGGTGAGAGAGCATCACAGGCGCAGCACACGGCAGCATAGCGGTACCGATTCAAGGGTGGTGAGTCCTCTGGGTGACCCAGAATCTCTGATCAGCTAGGAGGGTGGCCTATTGATATCTTGCCTGGAGCCCTGTGCGTGTCAGTGCGTGGTCAGCATGGCATCTGAGCCTGATGTTTTTTCCCCTGAAACACCAGATTTAGCAGCTGGTGCCCCTGATGTGTCTATGTGCGCTATGTCGGCAATCCAGCTTTGCTGCCAGGGTGGAAGCAGCACACGGGAATACAGGGGGTAGTAAACGCCCCCGTCCCCTGCAATCTTCTGGGGATAATCCTGATACAGATGCATCAGAGACTGCAGACCGTGACCTGTCGGACAGTGAGAATGCTCCAAGTCCAGGTCAGCACGCAAAAAGGCTTTGGTATCTGACCTATTACTGCAGTGCAGAGTACGTTAAGAATAGAGAATGCTGCAGAAGCAGCAGAGATGCCAGTCCCCTTTTTGGGTTCCCTAAAGCCAGCCCGCACTGCTAAGGTGTTCCTTGTGTGTCTTATATTAATAAGCTCTTGTACAAGGAGTGGGAAAACCCACTGAGGTTTTTTCCTTTTTCAGCCCTAAAAAAATTTCTTTTTTTTTGGGCGGTCCGGTACCCCTTGAGGAGAGTTCCTGAAAAGATAGACCTCTCCCCCGATAGTGGACCCCCCCTGTGTCCAGACTTAATAAGTTACCACAATTCCAGTGGAGGGGGCTCCTGTCTTCAGGGACACTCGCTACCTATACACAGTGGGGGGCTCAGAGGTACGTCCAGCATTGGCTGGGGTTTGTCTGATGTTTCAGACACTTACTGAGTAGGCAAGGTACCTACTCCAAGGGTTAAAAGCACTGGAGGCTCCTCCGTAGGAGGTAGCTCTGGCCGACCAGTTGGTACAGGGCCTTGAGTCTGTCTGCAAGTCAGACATGGATACTATCCCCTTGCTGTCTTGAGCCTCAGTTTATGCGGTGGCGCTACGCCACCTGATCTGGCTAAGGTGCTGGTCTGCGGACCAATCTTCCAAGAAGGCCCTGTTGGATCTGCCCTTTTAGGGTGACAGACTTTTGGGGCCTCACTGGATGACATCATTTAAGATGCCACAGGAGGTAAGAGCACATTGCTTCGGCAATCCAAATAAGGGTAAGGAGCCACGCCATAGGCTAGGGCCCTCCTTCACCGCACACAAGCGGTCCCTTTGTCCGCCAAGTGTGGCAAGAAAACAACCCCAGGCCAATAAAGCGCCTGCTGAGGGACAGAAGTGTCCCTGGGTTTGCAAGCCCAACCTTGCTTGCCTACGGAACAGATATTTTCCCTCGTAACCGCCAGCTTCTGCCGCCGACTTGTCGGGAAGCCCTACATGGGGCGGTACAAGACCTGCTGATACGCAGGGTAAGCCTTCCTGTCTTGGTACAGAAACGGGTTCAGGGGTTCTACTCAAATCTGTTCGTAGTACTGGAGGGGGTTCGTCCTAGCTTGGATATCAGGACCCTCAACTGCTTTGTAAAAGTACAAAGATTCCGGAAAGGAGTTGGCTCACTCTTTCGGCGCTGCCTTCAATCCAGGGGATTTTCCAGCAGCCTTGATCATCAAGGATGCATGCTGCATGTTTCCTGGCATCAGCACCAAGGGTGTTTACCAAGGAGCTTGCCCTGATTCTGGCCCTACTAAGACAGCGTGACATCGCTATCATGGGCAACTTGGACGATCTTCTTCTGAGGGTCCCTTCAAACCTAAATTTAGAAGTGAGCGTGTCTATAACCTGTCAGACCCTCCAAGACTGGTTGAGTGCTGAACACTCAGAAGTCAGTATTGAAACCATCCCAACTCCTAGTGTGTCTAGGGTTGATTCTGGACTCCTCAGAGGTGTACGTCTTTTTCCCCTAGGGGAAAGTTGCAGACCCTTCGGGCTGCAGTGCGGCAGTTGACATCCCAAAGATGGGTTGTCACGCCACTTTGCATGCGAGTCCTGGGCCTCATGGTAGCCTCCTTCGAGGCGGTACCATAGGCACTATTTCACACGCGAGTGTTACAGAAGGTAACTCTGTCCTGAAGGGTCAAGTGCCCTTCATCCCTGGATTATCAAATCCGGGTGAGCCACCTAAGCAGGACCTTTCTAGTTGGTGGCCGACAGCACCAGCAGTTCTGTCTGGGAAACTGTTCCTTCCTGTTTACTGGAGGGTGATCACGGCGGACACCTGTCTTCCCAGTTACAAAGGAGTCTGAAGAACTCAGTCAACCTGGGTCGCTGGACTCCGTAGGCGTCCCATTGCAGATCATGGCCTGAAATCCGGGCGATCTGGCTTTGCCTCCCTACTTGGTCTCAGAGGCTACAAGGCCGTCCAGTCAGAATCCAGTTGAACAAACACCACAGTCGTGGCGTATGTCAATCATCAAGGAGTAGCAAGCAGCTTTGCTGCAGCATTGGAGGTCGCTCACCTCCTAAGGGGGCTCCCTTACCAGAGGGGAAACACGCCAGTCGTATATCTCCTGACTTCTCTACTCAATCGGTAGGTATTGAGGTTTGTGGCCAGGTCAAGAGACCCATGGGCAAACACGACAGATGCGTTGATGGCACTGTGGAGTCAGTACCGACTAAGCTATGGCTTCCTCCTCGGAAGCTCCTTCCTCATCTGCTTCACAGACTGGAGACAGAGAGTATTACAATGGTCCCAATTACTCTAAATTGGCCTTAGCGTCCTTGGTACACCGATCTAGTGCATCTGGTAGAAAACGCCTTTTTGCATCTACCGTTTTAGAAGGACCTGCTGTCGCTAGATCCCAGACGCCATCCTGTTTTTACAGTCACTGGCTTGAGGGCATGGCTTGAGAGCCAGGTGCTAAGAGACCGGGACCTGTCAGACTCGGTGATCTCTACCATGAGGAGTGCTTGGAAATCATCCCCTAGGAAGAATACCATCGCACTTGGAAGACCTGCATATCCAATTGTAGGAAATGAGGTGGCATCCGCGTACTTATTTGGTTTCAGCGTCCTGCTGTTCTTCAGTAAGGAACGGGCCAAAAGACTTTACTTAAGTACAAATTAAGGGGCAGATATCTGCCCTGGCTGTCTTTTCAACGACCCCTGGTGGCTCACTCTCTAGTGAGAACATTTGCAGCGGGTTCGACATGCGGCCCTCCGGTCCACCCTCCACTACCTCCGTGGGGCTTGTGTAGCAGACGCCCTGTTGGTGTCTACCACTACGAGAGGACCTGCTGGCGCAGGGTCCCATATGCCATCCTGCTTGCAGGCTATGGCTTCAACGGCATGACCTCTAAGTGTCTCAGAAACCACTGTTTAGAACATCAGAGAGATTCCCTTGTTGACACTTTTTTTTAGAAAGTGGTCCTCTTGGTGGCTGTTCCGCCAGCTAAGATGGGTTTCTTCCTTGTGTCCTCATACGTCGAATCCTAAGGAGACGACGCTGCATTCTTGGACGTGGTCCAAACTCTGAAGAATGCTTGTCTGGTACTGCTTCGTTCCAGAATCAAGGCTCACTGTTTATTTTTCAGTGGCTGGTCCCCAGTAGGGCCCAGCGGTCTCGTCGGCCACCATTCTGGGTGGACCCGACAGATTGTGATCAAGCTTACGCCATGAAGGGTCAGGCGCCTCCATTCCGGCGCATTCAACCAGGGCAATAGATGCCTCTTGGTGTTACGTCAGTAAGACGGTTTTCTGAGCCGGCAGCCTTGTCATACAAGGCTCCTCATCTGATCTTCCACAAGGATAGGTGGTGCTGCGTCCGCAGCCTTCTTCTTTCTAAGGTCTTTCGACCTTCCATCAAGGAAGACATTGTACTGCCATCCTTGTGTCCTCATCCGTCGAATCCTAAGGAAACGACGTTGATATTTTGGACGCTGTCCGAGCTCTGAGAGCATCAAGCGTCTGTTTTCACCAGGTGTGTAAAGCGACGACCTGCTCGTCCGTTCTCACTTTCACTAAACTTTACAAGTTCATGTGTGTGCATCTTCGGATGCTTCCTTCGGCCGCAAGATATTGCAGACGGCCGTTTAGAGTTGCAACTCCTCCTTGGAGGAGCTCTGTTTGGGGTGAAGTTTTTAATGCTGTTACCACCCCTCGTTTTTTCTCTGACACTACTTTGGGACGTCCCACTATGTCAATAGAGAAGCTGCGTCGGTCCATGAACGAAAAAGTAAATAGGATTTTTTACTCACCGTAAAATCCTTTTCTCTGAGTTCATGGACCGACACAGCACCCACCCCTCCTTTTAAGTTTGTACTGCTTTTTGACGAACTGATCTGCGAGATGCAGAGTGAGGGGATATACCCAGAGGGTCCGCCCCCTGGGCGGTACTGTAGAAGGTGTGATGCAACACTTTTTACAAGTTTTCTGCCTAGTCACTCCTAATTAACGGATAATACCCACTATGTCAATAGAGAAGCTATGTCGGTCCATGAACTCAGAGAAAAGGATTTTACGGTGAGTAAAAAATCCTATTTTAGTCATGGACACAGTGAGGCATGGGCACATTGAGGCATGGACACAGTGAGGCATGGACACAGTGAGGCATGGACACAGTGAGGCATGCACATGGACACAGTGAGGCAAAGTGAGGCACAGTGAGGCATGCAGACCCTAGGCTTATACTCGAGTCAATAAGTTTTCCCATTTTTTGGGGGTAAAATTAGGTGCCTCGGCTTATATTCGGGTCGGCTTATACTCGAATATATACGGTAATCAATTACATAAAATCAAGTCTAATCAGTGGACAGAGAAAAAAGCAGCACTAGAAAGTAATCACATGGTATATGACCCATTCTGGGGAAAGGAAGTATCGAAAAATGTGAAATGTTGTCACTCATCTAGAAAACATTACATTATGTTATCTTTTAAAACAACATTCCTCAGTGATAGAAAGATGCCTCAAACTAAAACATATTCAGAAAACTATGGCTGTAAACAGTGGGCAACTCAATATTGAACCCTACAGACTAAGACCGGGATAACATTAAAGTTCATGTGCATGTAAAGGCAGGTGTCCCAATACTTTTGACAGTAGGTAGTACACATATATATATATATATATATATATATATATATATATATAAACAATGACAACACAGGACTAGCTATAAATAAAAAAAAATATTAAAAAAAAAAATGGAACAATCAGAAAATCTGTCAAAATGCAAAAGCTGAACCTGACCTAAAACTGAAAAAAGTTTTTGCTCAGGAAGTAATACAGTGTACTGAGCAGTTTTTTATTAAACTGTTCACCTAGGTGACATAACATGCACATTGATAAAGTTCTTGCACACAGAGCAAAGTTCATTAAGCACAGCCGGAACCATAATAATGTGACCAGCAGTGTGAGTAGGATGCTGCTGAATGAGTCAACAGGGAGAACAGCGCTGGCCATTACAAATGCTAATAGGGTAGCTTCATTTTTGAATAGTTATTTGCATCTCTTTATATCAACTATGTTCCAGTATTGCCTATAATTTACAAGATATATTATATTATATTATATTATATTATATATGTATCATTTGGCACAATACACATGAACTGTCTCTAAACAGTTTTATATTAATTACTTATATCAATAACCCTGAAATGTATTCATGAGCTTTTATTGATTTATGTTTTTTTCAGACTTATGAATTACTCATGAAGATAATCTATGAGTAATGAGATTTCTGTAAAGCACTTTATCACAAGCACCGAATATGACAACATTTTTGGTGCATTCATTGCAAAATGTAATACTTCCAAAAAAATTAATCAGTTACAAAAATGTAAATCTTTGGACCATATTATTTACATTATTATGTAGAAAAAAAAAATACAATAATTTTAAGCTTGCCTTCATTTCTCTAAAGTGGATAATTCATTGGAATCCCCAGTGTTTCCTTGCTTTACTGAAATTTGATTTAATTTTCTTCAGATTGATAAAGCCTAAGCACATTATAAAATATACTGTAACCGTGGAATGGTTTTGATAAGGTCCTTAGAAACTGTTTATAATAGCAAATATGTTAGTTTTTCAGACTTTTTTTTTGTTTTAACCTGGTGATTATGTGGATAACTTCCTGTTCTAGGGTTATGCATCTGTACTGTACTGTACTGTATCTACTGACATAGCCATGGTTGTCACCCTGGCTGAAATTCAAACCCGTCTTTCTCTCTTCATCTCCATTACACAGGAGTGGGTGGATTAGAAGTTTAAAGAAGGACATTAACATGGTTAACATGGTTTGTGCTTTCAGTTTAGCTCACAGAAAGTGACAAGGATGTTGCATTTATGGTAAGGTCAACTGGTATATTCTGAACCTGCTGATAATGTCCCAATTTTTTTTACTAAAGTTGCTGGGAACCAAAGTGTATTAGGTACATAAAAGTGTTATGTAGATAAATCAGAATAGTCACCGTGGTGTATCTGATCCTAGCGCTCAAGGATGGTCTAATGTTAGTCTGCTCAATTAGCTGCCATTATAAGTAGAGTAGTAAGTATAATAGAAATATAAAATATGTTACAACAAGTATAACATTAACAGCGCTTATGTGAAATATAAAATATTGCACCTTGGTTATAAAATACATACAGCAGAATATCAGCAACAAATAAGTATCAGCATAACCATGTGAAAAATAACAGCACGATCCTACAGGATTAAAGGATTCCTCATAAACTGCAAAGTCCACCCACTGTTAAATGTCACTAGTATTGCAGTGACAGAACTTCCCAGTGAGTTCAAACACCAGTTACAAATGAGGGAACTGAAATGTAGATCCAATAGCCGTTAAGTCTTTCATATGAGAGATACTGGCCTAAGGGACAATTTACTCGTATACGGCGTAACTGTACTCAAGATATTGACTACCTGTCTCAAGCATCAATTATTAAGCAACGTTTCATGGAAAAAGGGTACAATGAGCAACATCTTTCTAACTTGATGGAACAAGTGGGTACCCAATCGCAAGAACTCATGTTGCTCCCTAAAACTAGAGTGAGGGATAGTAAACATGAATGGGGCTTCATATCCGGATTCCATGAACAATATCGGGAGATAGAAAGTATTTTTAAAAAACATTGGAACATCCTAGCAATGGATAAAACTTTGAGAACGGTGTTACCACCAGTACCACCTTTCATATATAGAAAAACGACATATTTTGGTGACCAGTTAGTTAAAAAAGTCCTTGATCCTCCGAAGCAGATTAAAATGTTCTGGGATAGAACGGGTTTCTATGCTTGCAGAAGATGTAAGGCGTGCCAACAAGTATCGACACATTTACGAGGCCTCACAAGCTTTGTGTCCACGGCTAATGGGAAGGAATTCCAAATTAAAGAATGTATAACATGTGCATCCACACATGTAGTATACGCCCTGGAATGTCCGTGCGGTCTAATGTATATAGGCCGCACTAAAAGAACACTCTCTAAAAGGGTGTCGGAACACATTTATAATATTTCCATCGGTTATAAAGAACACAGCGTGTCCCTCCACTTTAGGGAAAAACATCATAGGAACCCAATTGGACTCAAGTTCTGGGGTATTGACAAGATCCATCCCAGATGGAGAGGGGCCAATATGGTGCAAGAAATTTCCAAATTAGAAACTCAATGGTTATTTCTCACCAATACACTCAGTCCTAATGGCTTGAATATAGACTTAGATCTTAATTGCTTCATCAGCAATTACTAACTTTAGGCCACTATTATAGGGCCAATTTTTGTAGATGAATGGCCTCATGTTAGTGAGAGAACATGTTGAATGTTTAGTATGAGGCTGTATAAGGAATGTAGTTTTTAGGACAATAAGTGGTGAAACATAGCCAATTGTGAGGTAAATTTAATTTGGGTACAGTAGATCAGTCCAGAATGTAGATAGTCACTCTGCAACTTTTATTCTATTGTTTAATGTATATCATGGTTTGCTTTTGGACACTCACATGATATAATATGCAATGACATGTCTTTTGAGAACTCATTTACATGTATATGCATAACTTGGTGGTCAGCGGATTTAGAGTGAATCCCCTTACTGCCTTGAGGGCACTTAGGTTTGATGTAAACATGCCCAGTGGTCACTGTGAATGTAAATGTTAGTGATGACATGCATGTTGTATGGGCCTGAATGCAAGTCTCCACTAATTAAATGGTGAGGATTATACCATACCAGTCCTAATAGATTCTGATTAATAGGAGTCACTGTGCCTTTAAAATAGATCCCTACACAGAATTACATAGGATATCAAGCATTTTTTATACTATATTTTATTATATTTTATTATTGCTTCATTGCCAATGATCCGGTACACTCGGTCCCCTCTGGTAGGAGGTCCGAATGTGCTGGTGAGTGACAGGTGTAATTTTTCTGAATGGAGACCACAACACATATCCGGCCAGCGTATGAGTATTCAGAGCTGTGCCGGATCTCCTTCAGACAATGTTGAGCCGTCTGACGTATGCGGATACGTCAGGACTGGCTTGAATATAAATAAGAGCAGTCGCGATGTGTGGCCACGCCCTCTGAAGACGTGAGCCAATCACGAAACGCGTCAGGGCGTGACCACGCGACCAATCACGTCAGGGGAATGTCCGTCTTCCCGGGACTCAGGAGCTCTTTTGAATTGTGTGAGCGTTCACTAACCTCACTGAGCAGACGGATCATCCCCGGTGATATGCTTTATGTTATTTATTTTCTTGTAAGCATGTTTGTATACGGGGGGGACATTTTGGATTTTTTATTAAAGGATTTTATGCTATGTGAAGCTCAATTTGTCTTACATGCCCGCATTGCTGCACGCACTTATGCTTATTGCCTGAGAACCTGGAGATTTCTTGAAGGAAGCTGACTGGAGATCTAAAGAGGAGCTGACAGGCGGTTAACCATCTGGAGTCTGGTAATTACCTTAAGGGAGTGGAATTGCTTAGACAATGATGGAAGTACAAATTGCAACATGATCTGTTTTAATTGAAGAACTACAGTGATTGAATTATCAGAGAGTATCTCTCATATGAAAGACTTAACGGCTATTGGATCTACATTTCAGTTCCCTCATTTGTAACTGGTGTTTGAACTCACTGGGAAGTTCTGTCACTGCAGTGACATTTAACAGTGGGTGGACTTTGCAGTTTATGAGGAATCCTTTAATCCTGTAGGATCGTGCTGTTATTTTTCACATGGTTATGCTGATACTTATTTGTTGCTGATATTCTGCGGTATATATTTTATAACCGAGGTGCAATATTTTATATTTCACATAAGCGCTGTTAATGTTATACTTGTTGTAACATATTTTATATTTCTAAGGTACATAAAAGTACCACTTAATACTCGACCACTCACTCCTAATGAAAGTGGGGCCCTGTAGCAATAACCAGCATATAAGAAAACAGAACCGTACCAAGGAGAGGAGTAAGGTCCAAAGTACCACAAAGATGAGTCACAGGGATGTTGTACTCAAATAAATAGAAAAAACAACTGAATCTAAAAAATTGCAAAAGTTTATTGTAGGAAGTATACCACAATGAAATTACCAAATCTCCACTTTCCACCATCTAAAAAAGACAATGTTGTCAACACCAAACTGACATCTAGACACCATCCATGCATCCACATATACAAACATCAAGCCATAAACCACATAAATTATGGGATAGGAAAACGAAAAAGCTTCCAATTGCTGGATGGCCCTACAAATCTAGTGGCAATTAAGTAGCATTCAACGAATGCAGTTACTCAAATGTCCAGAGGGCTACAGACCATGGCTGGAGTGAAATGTACATCAATATATATGTGGCAGTCCCTTATATACAGCCGTAATGAATGGCCAAAAAAACTTGTGCCAAATAAGCATATGAGCCTCAATCCAGTCAGTAAGGCTGGGTTCACACCTATTCGCATTGGATGTGGGTTTCCCCGCGTTCCAATTCGCATAGCAGGAGAATGTGACAGGCTCTCTATGGAGCTGGTTCACATATCTCCGGGCGGCTGCGGAGTGCACTGCACAGTGCGTCTTTGGCTCTGTTTCAGGGACGAATTCAGGCAAAGATTTGGCCCTGATTCATCCCTGAACCGGAGAACACTGCGTTCCTGTCCGATCCATGGCCGATTTAGGTGTGAACAGAGTTTCATGCCTTGTACACACGACCGGTTTTCCTGACATGCCAAAACCAAAGTTTTTCCCAACGCGATTCCTCTCAAGCCTGCCTTGCATACACACGTTCATTAAAAAAAAACGCTCGACCAAGGCGCAGTGACGTCCAACACGTACGACGGCACTATAAAGGGTGTATGAGGCTGAATGAAAGAAAATTGGACTTTGAAGGCACTAATATATAAAATAACAATTTTTATTATTGCACAATAGTACATAAAGATTACACCATTAATGTATTCCTAGAATACATATAATTCTAAAATGAGAAAAAATAGGCGTAAACCATAATGGGACACTCAATGGTACATTATACTCATTCCGTGGGTGAACATAGAAAATCTGCCCACTTGAGATTACGGAGAGAGGAGGTGTCCCCTGGAATGGAATTCCATATGTTCCTGGGGAATTTAAAAATTAGCTTGACATGTTTCGCGATTGTCTGCGAA
Organism: Rana muscosa; assembly: GCA_029206835.1. NCBI lineage: Eukaryota > Metazoa > Chordata > Amphibia > Anura > Ranidae > Rana > Rana muscosa. The sequence goes on from CM055116.1 coordinate 296,031,300, forward strand.
TCGCTTCTTCAGGAGCTTTCTAAATTTCAAAATAGAGAATAAAGTTTGAGAATACATCATAAACATAGAACATACAGTATGGTTTTACTTCTCATAAGTTTCAGATATTGTGTGCAACACCCGACTCTTACCCAAAGTATCTTATTGGGATTGCCTGATACAGTCACTCCACCCCCCCCTTAGGGGTCTCAACCCAGATACGTGCCCAATGTGGGCATCCCACCATGATGGAACAGTAGAGGAAAGCGGCGAGTGGTGGGAGTATGGGGATACACCGGATAACTAGGGAACAGACCAACATTAACTATCAAAAATATATAGGCATCAACAGGCTGTCCTAATATAATTGGCTAGTAACTTACTTGTAGTATGAGGGCAATGTAATAAATGGGTAGAAACACAGCGCGGTTGGGCGATCATCAACCAATGGGATCATGCAGAAAAAAAAGACGAACAGAACGTAGGTGAGCTGAAAAAGATGACATCCATCTCTCAGCAAACCTATTAAACCGGTAACTATATAAACTATAAGAAAATATTGCGTGGTATAGTGCTATTAGGCCTGAGCATGTACCTTGTAATGTTCATTAGAGCCCTAAGTGATGAAGGTCTCATTCAATATAGCGACTTATTGGAGGTTAAGATAGGTGAGAGTCCACTGGCCAGGTGACAATTGCCTATAACTGTGAAACATATAAGGTGAAAAAACTTTCACTAAGAAATAAACGCTGAAAGAGATTAAAAAATTAGATTCAGAATTTACCTATTGAAAATAGGCAGCATGGGGAACAAAAATAGGATTTTTGTACTCACCGTAAAATCCGTTTCTCTGGCATCCATGGACTGACACAGCGTGTCTTTTACACCTTTACACGTGGGTTATGTCCCTGCTTGCAGGAGAAGACCTAGGCAGAATGTGAGATGTTATACATACATTCTAAACAGCCAGACCTGAACAGCCCCGCCCAGGGGGGCGGTCCCTCCGGACATAACCCTCCCACTGCAGTCAGCAGACCTCAGTTCGTAACAAAGCAGTACAAACTTAAAAAGAAGGGTGGGTGCTGTGTCAGTCCATGGATGCCAGAGAAACGGATTTTACGGTGAGTACAAAAATCCTATTTTCTCTTGTCATCCATGGACTGACACAGCGTGTCTTTTACACCTTTACACGTGGGATGTCCCAAAGCAGTGTCAAGAGGGATGGGAGCAGTATAAATGGAAAGCCAAAAACTTCACTCCAAACAAGGCAGAGCTCCTCAACGGAGGAGTTGCAACATCAAACAGCGGCCTGCAACACCTTGCGGCCGAAGGAAGCATCCGAAGATGCAGCCACATCAACCTTATAAAACTTAGAAAAGGTATGAACAGACGACCAGGTCGCCGCCTTGCACACTTGTGCAACCGACGCTTGATGTCAGAAAGCCCAGGAAGCACCAATTGCCCTGGTGGAATGTGCCGTAACTGGAAAGGGAGGCGCCCACCCCTTGAGAGCATAAGCTTGAATGACGGTTTGTCTGATCCACCTAGAAATGGTGGCAGACGAAACCGCTTGGCCCTGTTTTGGACCAGAGACAGCCACAAATAGTGAGTCAGACTTCCGAATAGAGGCAGTAGCAGACAGGTACAGCCGCAAGGCTCGTACCACATCCAAAGTGTGAAGCGCAAACTCTCTGGGATGCGATGGGTGAGGACACAAGGACGGGAGGACAATGTCCTCATTTAAGTGGAAGGCCGAGACCACCTTTGGCAGAAAAGAAGGTCGCGGACGTAACACCGCCTTATCCTTATGGATGACCATAAAGGGCGACTTGCAGGACAAGGCCGCCAACTCAGACACTCGTCTAATGGAAGTAATGGCCACCAAGAAGGCCACCTTCTGAGACAAAGTCAAGAGGGGAATATCTCTAATATTTTCAAAGGGAGGTTCCTGGAGAACCGAGAGCACCAAATTCAGATCCCACGGGGGGAGAGGAGGCTTGACAGGGGGGAGCACATGGTGAACCCCCTACACAAAGGTGCTAACCAAGGGATGACCCGCCAGCGGTCGCTGAAAGAAGATGGCCAAGGCCGAAATCTGACCCTTAATGGTACTCAAAGCGAGCTTTTGGGTCACGCCACGCTGCAGAAAATGCAGGATTCTGGGAACGGAATACGTTCGTGGGCGCCAGTCCAGCTCTTCGCACATGGCGATGTAAGCTCTCCAAGTACGGTGATATATCTTTCTGGAGGAAGACTTCCGTGCCCTTAACATGGGCGAAATGACCGAATCCGAGAGACCTCGGTCTCTCAGCACCTGGCTTTCAATAACCATGCCGTTAAAGCCAGAGACTGTAAAGCAGGATGAAATATAGGACCTTGAGACAGAAGGGTCCCCCCGTATTGGTAACCGTCAGGGAACGTCTGCGACGAGACGTACCAGATCGGCGTACCAGTGACGCCGAGGCCGATACAGAGCAACGAGGATCACCGGAATTCCCTCGGTCGCTACCCTGCGGAGCAGGTGAGGGAGCAACTGCAGTGGAGGATAAATGTATATCAGGTGATACTGACCCCATGGGGCCACCAACGCATCCGAGGCATCCGCCCAGGGAACCCTGGATCTGGCCACAAACCTCGACACCTTGCGATTGAGTCGAGAGGCCATCAGGTCCACATCCGGCGTGCCCCACCGTCTGCAAAGGAGTTGAAAGACCTCCGGGTGCAAGGACCACTCTCCCTGGTCCAGCGTCTGGCGACTTAGATAGTCCGCCTGCCAATTGTCTATGCCCGGAATGTAGACGGCCGACAGAGCCGGCACGCTTCTTTCGGCCCACCTCAGGATGCGGGCGACCTCGGAAGCCGCAGCTGAGCTCCGAGTCCCCCCTTGATGGTTGACATACGCCACTGCTGTGGCGTTGTCCGATTGGATCCTGATGGAGTGACCCTGTAGTTTCTCCGACCATGAGGAGAGGCACAGTCTGATTGCCCGTATCTCCAGCACATTGATCGGTAAGAGGGCTTCGTCCGGAGTCCAAAGCCCTTGGGCCGACAGGACTCCCCAGACTCCCCCCCCCAGCCCATCAGGCTGGCGTCCGTCGTGATCACCGTCCATTGGATGGGGAGGAACGACTTCCCGGACCGAAGAGGGACGAAGAGGGACGCCCTGACCAGGTGACTCACCTGGATCTGAAGATCCAAGGACAACGGGAATTTGTCCCAAGTGGACAAGATCTCTTTCTGTAAAGCCCTGGTGTGCGCTTGGGCATAAGGAACGGCCTCGAAGGAGGCCACCATGAGTCCCAGGACTCTCATGCAAAAGCGGATTGACGACCATTTTCGGGACGTCAGCACCCGTACTGCAGACTGAAGTGTCAGTAGTTTGTCTGGAGGTAGGAAGACTCTTGCCTCAAAGGAGTCCAGAATCAGACCTAGATACTCCAGAACTGACTTCTGAATGTTCAGGAGCCACCCAAACTCCCTGAGGGTCTGACTGACGATAGTCACACTTTCTTCCAATTCTGAGCCACTGTCTGCTCTTAGAAGAAAATCGTCCAGATAGCCCACGATAGCAATGCCTCGCTGTCTCAGCAAAGCTAGGACCGGAGCAAGCACCTTGGTGAACACCCTCGGTGCCGAGGCTAGGCCGAAGGGAAGAGCCACAAATTGATAGTGGACTTCGCCGACCGCAAAGCGCAGAAACTTCTGGTGGCTTGCGCAGATCGGAACATGCAAGTAGGCGTCCTTGATATCCAAGGATGCCAGAAAATCCCCTTGATGGAGTGTCGCGATCACTGTGCGAATGGATTCCATGCGGAATTTTTGCACCTTCACGAAGGCATTCAGGGCCTTGAGGTCCAGGATTGGCTGAACCCCGTCCTTTTTTGGAACAACAAACAGATTCGAGTAGAACCCCTGAAACCTCTCCTGGGACGGAACCGGCACAATTACTCCGGACCCGATCAAATCCTGTACAGCCCCCAAGAGGGCTGCCCGACGGGCAGGAAGGAGAGGGAGATTTGAGGGAAAGAATCTGTCTGGGGGCCATGAGCAGAACTCTATTCTGTATCCTGAGGTGACCACCTCGCACACCCACCGGTCGGAGATCCGGGAGGTCCACCGATCCGTGAACCTGCAAAGTCGTCCCCCCACCCCAGAGACGGGCGGGGGCAAGACTTCACGCGGAGGCGGGCTTGGGAGCCGGCTTGTTCGGCTTACGCACCCAGGGGCGCTTGTGCCCGCCAGCCGCACTGTTGTCAGTCTGGGATGGCTTACCCGTGGACTCTGACGGACGAAAAAACCCCTTTTTTGCTGGAAAGGAAGGACCCGGTTTACGTCGGGCCTCCTTACCCTTGATAGTTTGAGGAAGGAGAGTGCTTTTACCTCCCGTGACATCCTTGATGATGTCATCCAGAGCAGCACCAAAAAGTCTACCACCTTAAAAGGTAGATCCATCAGGAGCTTCTTAGAGGCTAGGTCAGCAGACCAGCATTTCAACCAGATGAGACGACGCAATACCACCGCCGAAACAGAGGCCCTGGATATTAAAGGGGCCGCGTCCAACGTGGCGTCGCACACATATATCAGACCCTGCACCATCTGGTGGGCCAGAGCAATAGTGTCTGGAGGAAGGTTATACTCCTGCACAGTTTGGTGCAAAATTTTTGCCCATTCCGTGAGTGTCTGAGACACAAGGGTCGCCGCTACTACTGGCCGTAGGGCGGATCCCAACAAGGCGAACATGGCTCTACTCACCACTTCTGACCTCCTGTCAGTGGGGTCCATAAACGCAGGAGTCCCCTCCATCGGGAGAGTGGTGGCCTTGTTTAAACGGGCGACTGGAGGGTCGACCACCGGGGGAGAAGCCCACTTTTTAAGCAGGGCGTCTTCAAAGGGGTATCTAATAGACAAACGCCGCGGGACCATGAAAGTCTTCTGCGGCTTTTCCCAGACCTGGTCAATGAGCTGGTCAAAGAAAGGTACATATGGAAAAACCTTTTTAGAAGGCTTGGTCTTAAAAGAACCAAAGGAGACTGTATCCGCCTGAGGTTCTGCAGTCGCAGCATTTAGCTTGAGAGTGTCCCTCACAGCATCAATGAGTTCACTAACAAGCGCCCTGTCATTTACTGACTCAGAACTGGAGTCTTCCTCACAAGGAATGTCCTGTTCAAAACCATCCAAATATTCAGAGCTAGGGTCCTGAGCAGCAATAGCTAGGCCCATATCTGAATCAGAGCACTCCCCTTGTGGAGATAAAGTGGGGAGAGGGCGCTTTTTAGCTCCCTTGTGCTCACACACAGCTTCCATCCTGGTCAGAAATGATTCCAGGACTGCCGACAACTGGTCCATAGGGACCGCAGGTGCTGGAGCACTGGCTGCTGCCTCTGGCATGTTAGGGGAAGCTGGTGACTCTGACTCCATAATGTCCCCCTCTGAGACCACCCACAGGCTGTGCTGACTGAAGTAGGGGAATGCCCTGGGGACCCACCAACCTGACCAGGACCGCTCGGTTCCGCTGCCCTGTCTCTCCGCGCCACGCTGCTCAGCGTGAGTGAGCTGAGAGGAGAGAGACTGTGAGGAGATTTGCGCCGTTCCTGAGCGGCACTAGAGGCCAAACTAGAGCTAGAAGAAGGTGCGGCTACAAGAAAATGGCCGCCGCAATGTGCTCTGGCGGACCACGGCAAGATGGCCGCCAATGTAAAAAACAGCACAGTCACCAAACATGGCGCCGAACGGCGCCCAGGCCCCTCACTCTCAAATAAACAGCCCCAGCGAAATGCAGAGCAGCATGAGCCCCCCCCTAGGACAGTATGGCCCCCAGGCACCCCACACAGTACAGCGCCAGCGAAGTGCACAGTAGGCTTGTGCAATTCGTTTCATAACGAATCGAAATTCGTCCGAATTTAGCAACTTTCGGACATTCGGAAGCATTCGAATTTCCGAACAGAGCAATTACGAATAAGACCGAATCCGAAATAAATTATACCGCAAAATAGCGAATGCCCGAAGGTCTTCGGCATAATTCGTTATGAAAAAAGTTACGAATGTACGAATCCATTCGAAGCACAATAACACTCACTCTGCTCTCTGCTTCTCCCTCACCATGCTGAACTCCCTCTCAAAATGGTGTACAGGGGGCGGAGGTTATAGCCGCATGAAAAAACAAAAGTAAAATACGAGATTTCGAATCCATTCGAAGCACAATAACACTCACTCTGCTCTGCTCTCTGCTTCTCCCTCACCGTGCTGAACCCTCTCAAAATGGTGTACAGGGGCGGAGCCTATAGCCGCATGTAAAAAACGAAAGTAAAATACGAGATTTCGAATCGTTACAAATAACCGCTATGTATTTGGAAAAGTACAAATCCATTCGAAGCACATTAGGCATAATAGGCAGCGTCATTGTGAGAGAGACACGGAAAATTACGAATCAACGAACCCAAAAAAAGTTACGAAAGTAGGAGTTGTGTCCAGAATCAACGAAAAACAACGTACTCTACCGAAAGTATGAATTATAAAGCAACAAAAAATTCAACGAAAAATGTCGCTTGCAAAAATACGAATGAGTCCGAACACGAAAAATCCCGTCTAGCAAAATTACGAATGATTACGAATCAACAGGACCGGAAAGAAACGAACCGAAACGGAACGAATTTTTCCGTTGTGCACAAGCCTAGTGCACAGGGGGAGACAGGGAAATCCCCCACACAAGAAACACACAGCATGTACTCACCTGCAGCCAGGAGAGACTACTTACCCGTCCCCTGAGGGACCCACTGGTGTGTTTCTGACAGAACTATCACAGTGCGGTACTGAGTAGCTGTCGGCCCGGTCCACCGCGAAAGATACAGCCGGACTGTTCTATCTTGAGAGGACCGCGGAGCTGGAAGCCCACCGGCCACCCCTGGAGACGTGGGGCATGTCGTGAACTGAGTCTCACGCACACAAGGCGAGGATCAGCACACTCGATGGTCGGACAGGGAAGACTACGAGGATATCTTGTACCCAACCTGTTGCCCAGCCGACAGTTGATAGAAGATCTCAAAAGAAAAAAATAGGAAAAAATTCCAAAAGGAATAAAAAATAGGTCAGGAGACTGGCTCCTGAGAGCCACGTCTTCTCCTTCTGCTAGGCAGAAAAAAACTGAGGTCTGCTGACTGCAGTGGGAGGGTTATGTCCGGAGGGACCGCCCCCCTGGGCGGGGCTGTTCAGCTCTGGCTGTTTAGAATGTATGTATAACATCTCACATTCTGCCTAGGTCTTCTCCTGCAAGCAGGGACATAACCCACGTGTAAAGGTGTAAAAGACACGCTGTGTCAGTCCATGGATGACAAGAGAAATAGGGCTCATCCAAGGAATTGCTTCAGGTCAGAGGGTTATAACCCAATCCTCTTGTCTGTATAAAGCATAAGAGGATGATTAGCACCAAAAGATTAACTAGTAAGGATATTAGATAGAAAAAAAACGGACGTATTAGTTATTACCTTAATATGCAAGACTCCTCAAATGGATGAACGCTGTCTCCGCGCTGGTTGAGGTGCGAGCGACTGCTCTCCTCAGTGACATCTAAGCACTGGAAGAGAGTGCCTCGCTTAAATGAGCATCCCGATCATGTGACCGTCCGGACGTCTGACGTCACAAGAACCGGCCAGAGCGGCGCACCTCACGTCCATGCCTTGCGGTGTCCGCGTCACGGGGAACTGTTGGCAAGCCCCAAGCGCAGGGAAGGACGGAAGTGCACCTAAGACGTAGATGGATAAGTTCAAACCTCCGTCAGGATACCACCAAGCCAGTAGGCGTGGAAAAGCATCCAACGGCTTGGGTGGCCGCATACTCCCCTCGTAGCTCCCCCCACCACGCCAGACGGGAAGGGAAGTATAGGGGAAGGCACCAAGAGGTGGGCGAGCGAGCGAAACAGGCACTATAAACAACATGTTAACACATGTTGGTAGGTTAGTTAATCAAAAAACTGACTGCCAGTAGCGCCCAAATAATTGGTGCTTGATGACAATACAAATAGTACAAATAATACAAGTAATACATAAACTTATTGAAATACAGCTACATTAGAAAAAAGGGAAAAACAACAATAAAATGAAATAAAGTGATAATAATGTAGGATTAACTGTTGCGCAGCTACTGGTGCCACACTACAATCCAAGTAGCAGTGGGCCCAATAATGCACCTCTGCATCACCATTGTGCCAGAGGTGCCCATGGGGTGCATCGCCATCCGGACTACATCCAGGGGGAACCTTCTATGCTATTAAAGTATAATAATGACGAAAAAACACTATATGAAGTGTATAGATGTTCAATGATGTGGCCCTTAAAGAAAGGGCCGATAGGACAGCACCTCATTTATACCTGGTGGTTTGGTTGCTTCAAGGCGCTCTATCCACATGGTTTCTTTTTGAAGTATACGTTTATCCCAGTTACCCCCTCGGGTGTCTTGTGGGATTGCCTCTAATATCAAACTTGACCATCGATGTGTCAAATCTGTGATATAGTCCCAGGTGGCGGCTTACTGGAGTAATCATTTTGGCAAATTGTGAGTAATAGATATGATCATATATGCGTTGCTTAAATTGCTGCATCGTTTTTCCTACGTAAAAAGCGCCGCATCTGCAAATCATGAGGTATACTACCCCTTCTGTGTTACATGTGGCATAAAATCGTGGAGAGAAACTTTCGCCATTGGGTAGTTTAATTTTTTTTCCGGGTAATACCCAGGGGCAATAGGTGCATTGTTCACAGACAGCACAGTCCACAGCACTTAAGGATTTAATGCTCTTATTGGACGAAAACTCAGACCCCTGCAACACGCAACAAAGCAGCACACAATACACTGATGCTAGCCAGTTGGCCACTATTGAAATTAAAAAGCCCAGTTTTAAACAAATCTGACCAATTCCCTGATTTAAATACCAATCTACGGGTGGCAGCTTTCTTGATAGCTATGGTTCGGGAAATCAAGAACATGCCAATCGCAACTATGCCTACAAATTTGCCCAGCAGGCAACAGCAGGCCCTCAAAAATTTACAAACAAGAAAGGATACTGTGATAAAAGCATCTGACAAGGGCGGAAACATTGTGTTGCAAACCTGTGATCAGTATGAAACCATGTGTTTCGACATTCTCAAAAACCCGGAATGGTATAAACCAATTACCCCTGAGATCATAGCCCAATTTAAATTGGAATTTAAACTACTAATTTATACGGCCTACACAGCCGTACTTATTGATAAATCTACGTATGATTTTTTTCAATATAGCCTTCCCTAGGGAGCCTATCTTCTACGCAATCCCAAAAATCCACAAAAATCCCAATAAGCCACCAGGCAGACCTATCATCTCAGGCATAGGATCTATGACGGAGAATGCCAGTCGATTTATTGACTTCTTTCTTATGCCCCATGTGACCAGATTGCCCTCATATGTACGAGACACATCAGATCTCCTCAGGAGATTAGATGGCCTCGCCATTCCACCAGAGGCAATCTTTGTCACTATAGATGTGGAAGCTCTTTATTCCAGCATACCACATGACCTAGGCCTCAAAATTGTTGAAACGTTTCTCAAAGAACAGGATTATAGACAATGGAAATTCCAATCCTTTATAATCCAATTGCTATCTTTCATTTTGAAACACAACCACTTCACATTTCTCAGATCCCACTACCTCCAGGTACAGGGCGTGGCAATGGGCACATGCTGCGCGCCTGTCTACGCCAACCTGTACCTGGGGGGGTGGGAACAAGAGATTTGTTCGAGTGAAAAATGTCGACAGTACCTGGACCAGACCCTGTGCTGGTTCAGGTACATTGACGATATTATGGTAATTTGGACTGGTACTGTGCTCTCTCTTAATGAGTTCCTACGACAACTCAATACGAATAACTACAATCTAAAATTTACCTTTGACTGGCATTCTCAACATATTTCATTTCTGGACCTGCTCATTTACAGGGATTCCAGCAATAATATAGCCACCAAACTCTATCGCAAAAAAACAGCTGGCAACACGTTGTTGCACGCCAATAGCAGTCACCCCGTCTCCTTAGTGCACAGCATACCATATGCGCAATACATCCGCCTGCGCAGAAACTGCACCTTTGATGCAGACTTCAGGCAGCAGGCGGGTGAGTTGCGCAATAGATTGCTCAAACGAGGATACAGTAAGAGCCTCCTCCGACGGGCTTTCAACAAAGCCAATGGAAGAGGTAGAACTCTCTTCTCTCGCGAAATAGTTTGGAACAACACTGGTATTTACTCAGTGAAGACATCACAGTAGGCAAATATGTGGGAAACACCCTGGAGATAGTATTTAGAAGGGCTACCTCTATTGGTAGTAGACTAACCAGTAGCGAGTATAGACCAGAGCGTGATCAAACAAACACAGGTTGAGGCCTTTCATCTGTGGACAATGCACCTATTGCCCCTGGGTATTACCCGGAAAAAAAATGTAACTACCCAATGGCAAAAGTTTCTCTCCACAATTTCATGCCACATGTAACACAGAAGGGGTAGTATACCTCATGATTTGCAGATGTGGCGCTTTTTACGTAGGAAAAACGATCCGGCAATTTAAGCAACGCATATATGATCATATCTATTACTCACAATTTGCCAAAATGATTACTCCAGTAAGTCGCCACCTGGGACTATATCACAGATTTGACACATCGATGGTCAAGTTTATGATATTAGAGGCAATCCCACAAGACACCCGAGGGGGTAACTGGGATAAACGTATACTTCAAAAAGAAACCATGTGGATAGAGCGCCTTGAAGCAACCAAACCACCAGGTATAAATGAGGTGCTGTCCTATCGGCCATTTCTTTAAGGGCCACATCATTGAACATCTATACACTTCATATAGTGTTTTTTCGTCATTATTATACTTTAATAGCATAGAAGGTTCCCCCTGGATGTAGTCCGGATGGCGATGCGCCCCATGGGCACCTCTGGCACAATGGTGATGCAGAGGTGCATTATTGGGCCCACTGCTACTTGGATTGTAGTGTGGCACCAGTGGATGCGCAACAGTTAATCCTACATTATTATCACTTTATTTCATTTTATTGTTGTTTTTCCCTTTTCTCTAATGTAGCTGTATTTCAATAAGTTTATGTATTACTTGTATTATTTGTACTATTTGTATTGTCATCAAGCACCAATTATTCAGGCGTTACTGGCAGTCAGTTTTTTGATTAATTAACCTACCAACATGTGTTAACATGTTGTTTATAGTGCCTGTTTCGCTCGCTCGCCCACCTCTTGGTGCCTTCCCCTATACTTCCCTTCCCGTCTGGCGTGGTGCGGGGAGCTACGAGGGGAGTATGCGGCCACCCAAGCCGTTGGATGCTTTTCCACGCCTACTGGCTTGGTGGCATCCTGACGGCGGTTTGACGTATCCATCTACGTCTTAGGCGCACTTCCGCCCTTCCCTGCGCTTGGGGCTTGCCAACAGTTCCCCGTGACGCGGAGGCCGCAAGGCATGGACGTGAAGCGCGCCGCTCTGGCCGGTTCTTGTGACGTCAGACGTCCGGACGGTCACGTGATCGGGATGCTCATTTAAGCGAGGCACTCTCTCCCAGTGCTTAGATGTCACTGGGGACAGCAGTCGCTCGCACCTCAACCAGCGCGGAGACAGCTTTCACCCATTTGAGGAGTCTTGCATATTAAAGGTAATAACTAATACGTCCGTTTTTTTTTCTATCTAATATCCTTACTAGTTAATCCTTTGGCGCTAATCATCCTCTTATGCTTTATACAGACAAGAGGATTGGTTTATAACCCTCTGACTTGAAGCAATTCCTTGGATGAGCCCTATTTTGTTCCCCATGCTGCCTATTTATTTATCTATTGAGGTAAATACTGAATCTCATTTTTTAATCTCTTTCAGCGTTTATTTCTTAGTGAAAGTTTTTCCACCTTATATGTTTCACAGTTATAGGCAATTGTCACCTGGCCAGTAGACTCTCACCTATCTTAACCTCCAATAAGTCGCTATATTGAATGGGACCTTCATCACTTAGGGCTCTAATGAACATTACAAGGTACATGCTCAGGCCTAATAGCGCTATACCATGCGATATTTTCTTATGGTTTATATAGTTACCGGTTTAATAGGTTTGCTGAGAGATGGATGTCATCTTTTTCAGCTCACCTACGTTCTGTTCATCCTTTTTTTCTGCATGACCCCATTGGTTGATGATCGCCCAACCGCGCTGTGTTTCTACCCATTTATTACATCGCCCTCATACTTCAAGTAAGTTACTAGCCAATTATATCAGGACAGCCTGTTGATGCCTATATATTTTTGATAGTTAATGTTGGTCTGTTCCCTAGTTATCCGGTGTATCCCCATACTCCCACCACTCGCCGCTTTCCTCTACTGTTTCAGCATGGTGGGATGCCCACATTGGGCACGTATCTGGGTTGAGACCCCTAAGGGGGGGGGGGTGGAGTGACTGTGTGACTGTATCAGGCAATCCCAATAAGATACTTCGGGTAAGAGTCGGGTGTTGCACACAATATCTGAAACTTATGAGAAGTAAAACCATACTGTATGTTCTATGTTTATGATGTATTCTCAAACTTTATTCTCTATTTTGAAATTTAGAAAGCTCCTGAAGAAGCGATTCGCAGACAATCGCGAAACATGTCAAGCTAATTTTTTAATTTCCCAGGAACATATGGAATTCCATTCCAGGGGACACCTCCTCTCTCCGTAATCTCAAGTCGGCAGATTCTCTATGTTCACCCATGGAATGAGTATAATGTACCATTGAATGTCCCATTATGGTTTATGCCTATGTTTTCTCATTTTAGAATTATATGTATTCTAGGAATACATTCATGGTGTAATCTTTATGTATGTACTATTGTGCAATAATAAAAATTGTTATTATTTTATATATTAGTGCCTTCAAAGTCCTATTTTCTTTCATTCAGCCTCATACATTCAATCAGGATGTGGTACTTTAATTATTTAGGGGGATTGATTACTACCCCAAGGCCCAAGTAATCCAAATACCAGGCACCATAAAGGGGACGTTCCATTCAAATGGCACCACCCTTTGGGCTTGCTTTTGCTGATCTCGTGTTAGTAAAAGTTTGGCGAGAGACGATTTGCGCTTTTTCAGCCTCAAGCTTTTCAGTCCGTTACAGTCCGTTACAGCGTGACGAATGTGCCATCTCCATATGCATACACACGACCGGTTTTCGCGACGAGAAAAAGACTGACGGGAAACACGACGGGAAAAAATAGAGCAGGTTCTAAATTTTTTGCGGCCAGTTTTCTCGTCGGGAAAACTGCTATGAGGCATACACACGACCGGTTTTCCTGACGAATCTAAAAAATAGCAGTTTTCTCGTTGGGAAAACCGGTCGTGTGTACGGGGCATAAGAGGAGTTGTAACAGAGCACCATGTGTATAGTAAGCTGTAGCAATGAAGTAATAACAAGCAGGCAAGAATCATGCATGAACAGACCATAAGTAAATTCTCCCAATAAAGGATATCGTTGCTGCAGAGAGAAAAGCAGGATACACAGTGTTAGTTCATTGCATAGTTATGTTTCCATGTGTCAGCTTGGGAGCTCCGTGACTGTGGTATGAAGCCACTGCCGGTGTGACAGATCCAGGCTCTGGCCAGCTATTCTTGTGGCAGCTCAACAGCACGCCACACTCGGACACATAGCCTTCAAGCTGCCTAATGTCTCATAGCCCGGTACGTGTGAGAGCAGCTCAGGTAAGCCTACGGCCAGGCGCTAAAGCTCCATGCTCACAGTCCTACGATCATATCCATGCCATGTAAATATTCTGTACCTGCTGATAATGTACCTAGTCTGAAAAATTAACACCAATGCAGCCACAACTTGTAAGAGCCGGTACGCTGCAATATATAAAATTTCTGCTCTTTCATTTTAAATACATTTTTAGTTCAAATATGCATGATTTTGGAAGTACCAAATCCATTTAGCACTTACAAAGCATTTGGGAAGTTTTTATTGGTTGGATGGAGAAGGGCGGTTGCAAGGAACATGTCCCAGAACAGGGGTGTCAAACTCAATTTAATGGCGGGCCACATCAGCCTTATAGTTGCCCTCAAAGGGCCAGTTGTATCAGTAAAACTATATAAAATGTATCCACTCTTTATAATATGAAATAATTGCCTCCCCATTCGATTACTGGTTTTAGTGACTTAAGCTGTGAAGGGCAGACTGGCACAGAGCCCACTCACACTCCTGAAGCAGATGTGCAAGTCTGAAAAGGAAGGTCGCACACCTCTGGTATCATCCACAAGAAACTTTATGGGAGACTGCTCAGACAGAACATGGTGCTGCCATTGTGTTCTGTCTGAGCAGTCTCCTATAAAGTTTCTTGTGGATGATACCTATGGTGTGCAACCCTCCTTTTCAAATGGCATAGAATTGTGTTAATATCATAATAATTATAAGCAGATGTCCAGAGAACCCCACCCCTCCCTACGTCAGAAGGATCTGTAGGAGTTCTGTCCTCTTCTCTGCTGCTGACTGCTGAAAGGAGGGAGGGGGGCACGGACGAGCCTCTCTGTAGCTTCACGGAGAAGCACAAGATCTGGAGAGTAGGGTGGGGGGGAGATGAGGGGGGTGCCACTGCTGCAGGAGAGGTGTGAAGGCCACATGAAATGGCCTGGCGGGTTTGGCCCGTAGGCTGTTTTTCACGTGTCCTGGGTCATTAATAGGGATAAAGGATCTGTCATTTGAATAAAAAGTATATAGTATTTCAAGTGAACACAAATTGTAAGTTATCATTTAATGTTTGTTCTTGCATATGTTGTTGCTCATTCATATTGTTAATGTACTACAAATAGAGATTTGTCAAAAATGTAATCTGTAATTATTCTGCCTCTCTTCTTGCTGGGATAAGATATAAGCCAAACACAGGGAGTGGGTTATGTTCACAAACCCTATTGACAATGTGCTTAGCTGGATGTGAACGGGGCCTACTTCCTGCTCAGGCAAATTTAAAGCTTTTACATTTTGAATGACAATTACTCAGTCATGCAACACACTGTACACAAATTAATTTTTTTTTTATCATTTTTTTGAGATAAACAAAACTTTCTTTTGGTGGTATTTAATCACTACTGGGTTTTTATTTTTTGCTATATAAACCCCCAAATTCTGAAAAACAAAAACAGGTTTTTCTTAATTTCTTAAAAAAAAAATTGCAAATATAGTCTTTCTTCACAAGTTTCAACCCCCCTAAATGGAACCTTTTTGTAAAATAGTTAGGAAGATTGAGGTATTTAGTAAGAGGCATGGTGACTTTTTTGAAGTTGTAATTTCTTGTCATCATTTTTGGGGAAAATTAAGAAGTGAACTAAAATGTGTTTCTTTTTTCACAATCATTTTTACATATTGTCAGCAGAGCAGCATTATCATATGACTGGTGTGGTGGTGATCAGAGACACTGATTGGTGGTGACAGTATTTAACATATCTTGACCAGAGTAGTGTCGTGTTACCATAGTGACATTGTACTATTCTGGGGAAGTGATCAGTTGTTTTGTTTTTACACTAGAATTGCTTATAACAGTGATGATCACTGTTATAAGCAATTATTTGTATGAATGGCATCCATTCATAGCCATTTATTGTGTACTATTGTGATAGCTGTGATTTACCACTGCTATCACATGGTACAGATGCACTGTGATTGGCCCTGTTTGTACATGTGATCAATATGACCAATTACAGAGATCATCACAATAGTACTCAATGAATCGCTATGAATGAAAGCCATTCATTGTGTACAACTGTCATGTGATTGCTGTGATAGGTCACAGCGATTGCATGGCACCAGGACCAGCTCGGTACAATGATCTCTCATCCACTGTGTCTGGTGAACACAGCCGGTGACAGATAGTGCTGCAGCGAGGCCCACCAGGGCACTTACAAGGAGCGTTAGATGTCCAACTCAGCAGTCATTGGTTTATAGGCCGCGTGGACAAAAACAAAGACTTAAAGCAGAACTAAACCCTCCTGTCCTTTACAGACAAGGAAGCTGCCACCTTAGTCTGTTTAATCTGCAGTTGCCTTGGTGCTACACATGTGATCAGTTATGACACCATCCATTTGATGGCTTTACAGTTCAGTTGAGAACATAAAGCCACTGTGACAGTTGTCATTCACAACATACCTTAAATATAAAGTGTTCACAAAACAGTAAGTTATTCAGTAGCTGTTTAAACACACTTAGGCCTTACTTAATTAACCGAATAAACAGATTTTTGTTCTTTCCTTTTCTACAACAAAAAGGTGACTCTGGCAAAAGCTTTGAATTGACTAAGCAAAGTTAGATGGTAAATTCTCATCAAACTCTTCATCTTTGTCAGGCAAGGAATTAATGTCCACTCTGGCAGTCAGAAAATAATATTCATGAACTTTAATCTGCTTGGTCTTTATGCAATCACCACAATAAGGTAAGCCTGATAGAAGACCTTTTACTTTGACATACAAGTCAATTATCTTTAGATCAGGAGTTCAAACCATTTCGTTTCAGTAGAATATTTTTGCTACCTGCATTACAGCCATAATAAGAATATTACATTGGTATACATGTCTGTGGCAGCAGAAAAAAAGCTGCCCTGCCTTTAATTCAGGAGATATGATCACCTGCAACCATTTCACCTACAGCCTTTTCTATACCTTTAGTCGTGGGCAGTATCTTTCCCCCATCTACTTGGCCAGAGGGCCGGCAAGAATATCCCATGTGCTGGAAGAGGGGAAGACAACGGTGCATGGAATTTATTCCAGGATCAGAAGTACGTCAGCATGCAGACTGATGTCACTCATGCACGGTCCAGAATGCCGGGGATCGCAACATACAGTCCCCATTTTCTTCCCCTCTACCAGCACATGGGTTTTACTGCATGTTAGCATTAGGTGGCAGTCCTCAAGATCATCCCATCAAGAGGTGAGCAGGCTGGGTTCCTGTAGCGGATATAGCAGGTAGGGATCAAGCAGAAGCATAGTCAGTAAACAAGCCAAACGGTCAGTAACAAGTGGTTGCAGGTTGGGATCAAGCAGAAGCATAGTCGAGAAACAAGCAAATGGTTGGTTATGAGTGGTAACAAAGATACGGATGGCAGCAGGAATAAGAAGAGCGAGATATTGGCTGGAGCGAGCACAATAATCTGGCAAAAAGGTGCATGGCTAAAAGTGTAGGTAGAAACAAGGTTCAAGGCAAGATTGTTCAGGGAATTATCCAGTGAGCTGTACAGCATCCCAGGTGGCTCATCAAGAAGAGACACTGCCAGACAGAGCAGAAGTCGCAGGTTCCTGACACCATCATTGTCTGGTGTAAGCCACTGATCTGTGTCAGCACTCCTGGGTCCCGCACTGCCATCTGATGACATCAGGGGACCAGCTGTCTCTTTCTGGTTCTTGCAGGCAGCAACTGATGATGCAGTGTATGCACCATAGTGACATTCATATCCTAGGAATCTAATTTAAGCATGCTGCAAAAACTAAACAGTGGACTGTTAGTCCCAAGTGTTCAGGTCTTTATCAATCCATACAGCTAGAGTTCCTTGATAAAAATAATCTTGCTTTTGGACACTTTTAATTGTGCTTTAATTACTTGATTTTTTTTATAAGATAATACTATCCATGCTTAATATAAATATTCTTTTGATTGCATTTTGTATGTAACCTATGCATGTGTTGCTTGATCACAAATTCAGAGAACATCGCCATGAGCTGAACGTCTGTAAATTCTGAAATCACTGACAATATCGTGTATTAGGTTATTGTATTACATTTTGTAAATTTATCAAACTACACTAACTGATGTTGCATAGACCTATATTATTGCCTGGTGGCAGAATGAAATGTAAATTAGAAACATCTATGTTTGATCTCAAGTATATTTAAATAAAACTGTTAAGTCTTTAGGAAACATTTTGTACCAAGAAAGTAAAAATATCCAAATGCTATAAGCAGAAGTTGAATGTTTAGATAGGAAAGCACAGAGGGAATTATCCTTAATGTAAACATTCTATTTTGCATTTCAAAATGTTCATATCGTGCAGTAATGTATTGCTTCATGTACCTCTAACTGACATATTTCATACCTTCAGATCTGCAATTAAAATATTATTACAAAATGTCTTTAACATCTCAAGTGCAAAAGCTGAAAGCTTCCCTTTATTGAGATTTCACAAGATCTTAGGATGCATAAACAGTGGGATCTTTAGTTAAAACAAGATTAAACTGGAACTGAAATGATGATGCAAATTCTTAAGAACCTGCCCTCGCTCTACCCAGCACTTTAAAAAAAAAAAAAAATTATTAAATACAAATGCAGACTAATCAGAGGCTTCTGTCATGGCAGCTGGCAAATGTGCAGTACTCCCGCTCTCTATACCAAGTTTTCCCTAAGCATGTTGAATACAGTACTGTGCTAGCTTCATAGACCATTGCATGGCACATCTGCATGACTCAGTTCAAGGCCATATGAATTTGTTTCCTCAAAAACAAGTCTTTAGGGCATTTCCCCCGAAATCAAGACTCCAGGGCTACCTAAAATAATTTCCTCAACTTCAGGTCCTTCTCAAACCCCAGGATCGAACCCCTGACCAGCCTTGCTGGAGCTCTCCAAGTCACCAACCAAAGAAAAAAATATCACACACACCCAGGACCGTCACAACAGGCACTTACATGTTCCATATGCCCTCACCCTACAGGAACATGAGGAGCGTTTAGCATGGCAAAGTCATACACCATCACTCTGAGCCTACTATGTAACTATTAAACCCACTCTTCATCTTTCGCTGGTTCCTAATAACAGGAATGTCCAAATGTGTTGCTTGTAGAGATTTTGGTACAAATCAAGCAAAGTGGTGCTATCTTTTAATAATATTAATAATAGAACCAGATTCACAGTGTATCCATCATTCACAGTATAAGAAACATATAATTCTTCACAGTGCATGTTATAGTTACCAGGAGGAGAGCCTTAGTACCCACATTTATCATGCAACAAAACGTTTAGTATCTAACTACTGCTCCTAGGGAGGAGTTCTTCACTTTCCCCAAAGGGAAAAGTGCACTCTGCCTTGTAGCATACATGTTGACACAGATTATATTTATCCAGCTGATATCCAAAATCTTCCTTCCTCCCACAAGGTCTGCTTGACTATTCCACCTGGGCTTCACCCACCTTACACTACTTAGAAAACAAAGTAGAATTATAGGAAAAGGTGTCTAGCAACCTCCTGGGTGGGACTCCTCCTAAAAAGGACTATCCACAATCAATTCAAAGAAATATGAGGACATCAAGTAAAGATCGTAACTTAACTGATTGACCACAGTTATCTGAAACAAAATTGTTTCTTTCAGGCAGGGATGAGCCGAACACACCCCTGTTCGGCTTGCACCAGAACCTGCGAACAGACAGAATGTTTGCGTGAACTTTAGAACCCTATTAAATACAATGGACTCGAACGTTCGAAATCTAAAGTGCTAATTTTAAAGGCTAATGTGCAATTTATTGTCCTAAAAAGTGTTTGGGGACCCGGGTCCTGCCCCAGGGGACATGTATCAATGCAAAAAAAGTTTAAAAAATAGACGTTTTTACGGGAGCAGTGATTTTAATAATGCTTAAAATGAAAAAATAAAAGTGAAATTTTCCTTTAAATTTCGTACCTAGGGGGTGTGTATAATATGCATGTAAAGTTGTGCTTGTTTCCCGTGCTTAGAACTGTCCCTGCACAAAGTGTCATTTTTGAAAGAAAAAAAAAGTCATTTAAAACTCACTTGCGGCTATTAATGAATTGTCGGCTTTTATCAATACATAGAAAAGTCATTGATAAAAAATAAAAAAAAGTGTGGGGGTCCCCCCAAATTCAATTACCAGGCCCTTCAGGTCTGGAATGGATATTAAGGGGAACCCCGCCACAAATTTAAAAAAAATGGCGTGCGGTTCCCCCTAAATATCCATACCAGGCCCTTCAGATCTGGCATGGATTTTAAGGGGAACTCCACCCCAAATTTAAAAAAAAAATGTTGTGGAGTCCCCCCAAAAATCCATACCAGACCCTTATCTGAGCACGCAACCTGGCCGGCCGCAGGGGAAGAGGGGGGGACGAGAGAGCGGCCCCCCCTCCCTCCTGAACCGTACCAGGCCACATGCCCTCAACATGGGGAGGATGTCCCCATGTTGATGGGGACAAGGGCCTCATCCCCACAACCCTTGCCCAGTGGTTGTGGGGGTCTGCGGGCAGGGGGCTTATCGGAATCTGGAAGACCCCTTTAACAAAGGGGACCCCAGGATCCCGGCCCCCTCCCTATGTGAATTGGTAAGGGGTACATTGTACCCCTACCATTTCACGAAGAAAGTGTAAAAAAATGTAAATAAAAACACACAAACACCTTGGAAAAGTCCTTTATTAAAAAAAAAAAAAACATTCCAGAGATGAAATCCAGTGTCCCGCGGCGATCCCGATGTCCAGCGCTGTCCGTCATTGGTTGTGCCTGAGCGGATCTGATGGGGAACTTCCTCTGCAGTGTTTTAAATGTATAGACCCGCCCCTTCTAAAGTTCCCCATCGGGTCCGCTCAGCGGACCAGATGCGGAACGCGAGAAGGGGCGGGTCTATACATGAATTACACAGTGAAGGAAGTTCCCCATCAGGTCCGCCCCCTCGGTATGTCAGACCGCGCCTACGTCATTGGCCTGAGAGGACCTGATGGGGAACTTCCTTCACTGTGTAAATTTTAATTACACAGTGAAGGAAGTTCCCCGCTCAGGCCAATGACGTAGGCGGGGTCTGACATACCGAGGGGGCGGACCTGATGGGAACTTCCTTCACTGTGTAATACGTGAATAGACCCGCCCCTTCTAAAGTTCCCCATCAGGTCCGCTAAGCGGACCAGATGCGGAACATGAGAAGGGGCGGGTCTATTCACGTATTACACAGTGAAGGAAGTTCCCATCAGGTCCGCCCCCTCATAGAGCGGACCTGATGGGGAACTTCCTTCACTGTGTAATACATGAATAGACCCGCCCCTTCTCGCGTTCCGCATCTGGTCCGCTGAGCGGACCTGATGGGGAACTTTAGAAGGGGCGGGTCTATACATTTAAAACACTGCGGAGGAAGTTCCCCATCAGGTTCGCTCAGACACAACCAATGACGGACAGCGGTGGACATCGGGATCGCCGCGGGACACTAGATTTCATCGCTGGAATGTTTTTTTTTTTCTTTTTTAATAAAGGACTTTTCCAAGGTGTTTGTGTGTTTTTATTTAAATTTTTTTACACTTTCTTCGTGAAATGGTAGGGGTACAATGTACCCCTTACCAATTCACATAGGAGGGGTGGGATATGGGGTCCCCTTTGTTAAAGGGGTCTTCCAGATTCCGATAAGCCCCCTGCCCGCAGACCCCCACAACCACCGGGCAAGGGTTGTGGGGATGAGGCCCTTGTCCCCATCAACATGGGGACATCCTCCCCATGTTGAGGGCATGTGGCCTGGTACGGTTCAGGCGGGAGGGGTGGCCGCTCTCTCGTCCCCCCCTCTTCCCCTGCGGCCGGCCAGGTTGCGTGCTCGGATAAGGGTCTGGTATGGATTTTTTGGGGGAACTGCACGCCATTTTTTTTTTTAATTTGCGGCGGGGTTCCCCTTAATATCCATTCCAGACCTGAAGGGCCTGGTAATTGAATTCGGGGGAACCCCCACGCTTTTTTTTTTTTTTTTTTTATCAATGACTTTTCTATGTATTGATAAAAGCCTACAATTCATTAATAGCCGCAAGTGAGTTTTAAAGGACTTTTTTTCCTTCGAAAATGACACTTTGTGCAGAGACAGTTCTAAGCATGGGAAACATGCGCGACTTTACATGCATATCATACACACCCCCTAGGTACGAAATTTAAAGGAATATTTCAATTTTATTGTTTCACTTTAAGCATTATTAAAATCACTGCTCCTAAAAAAAACGGTTGTTTTTAAAACTTTTTTTTGCATTGATACATGTCCCCTGGGGTAGGACCCGGGTCCCCAAACACTTTTTAGGACAATAACTTGCATATAAACCTTTATAATTAGCACTTTAGATTTCTCCCATAGACTTTTCGAATTTGCCGCAAACACCCCAAATTGTTCGTTGTTCGGCGAACGGGCGAACAGGCAATGTTCGTGTCGAACATGAGTTCGACTCGAACTCGAAGCTCATCCCTACTTACAGGTTACTAGACTTTTTATATCACTGATATTAAATTACGTCTTTTAATGTTACTGTTGGAATCTAGGGCATAACTTCTGGAATATAGAGGGTTTAAAATTCAAGAGATAATTAGACACAAAAATATTACCTCTCTCTTATTTACCAGCTATGTTTTCACATCAAAGGGTAAATCCACACAAAACAATTTTTTCATAGTCAGTAATACATTCTTAGACTGTAAAATATAAAGATGCATACAATCCACAGTTGTCTGTTTACCTTCATCCTCAGTTTCTTGTCAATACAGCTAGTATGCTCCTTTTTTGCAGCCCTCATAATCACTTAATGAGTAAGCATTAAGCTGTGAAATGTATCAAGGTTGTTGTTTGCTGCCGAAGAATAGCTGACCAAGTGGCCATAGATGGTTTGAATCTTGGTCGGCTCAGCAGGGACCGGCTGAGATTTAAACCATATATGAGCAGGCTGATCGTACCCAAGTTGATCCATTGATCGACTTGGGTACAACCAGCATGTCAAATTTTTCATGCAATTATTGCCCCCTCCCCCCCCACCGGGATAACACAATAGCTCAGCAGGAGCAAATTTTTCATGCAATTTATGCCCCCTCCAGCCCCACCGGGAGAACACTGTGTTGATGGGGGCATCAAGAGTGTTTCTTTCCTGCAACCCACTTGCCGCTTATCATGTGCGTCCTATTTGAATAAACACCACCAATTATGCAGGACACCACTGAGGACATGTTGTATGGTATGGATTTCCTGTAAGAGGACCAGGAAGTTCCAGGGTCTAGTGTTATCTGCTGCAGTAAATGTGCTACTGGCTGGATAATCAAGTAAAAACCAATAAAAAAATTAATTACATTAAAAAAACACAGCCTCACCATTTAAGGATTGGTAAGCTGCAAAATATTACATTTTTGTTTTTGGGTTTAGATGCCTCTTAATCCCTGCACTTTGGATCAATCCTTTTTAGCACTCCAATTAGAACTAGCATTTATATGTTTCTTTAGCAAAAAAAATTGTTATTGACATGATTTTTTCAATTACGAGAACCTTGGTACATACTTTCACTATTAATTACACAATATTTCATTTGTGCTTAATGAAGTGTGAGTTACATAATTTCCTGCTTGTGTAACAGCTACACAAGGTAGGATTTAGGCTGTACACAAATATTCAATAAATTAGGATAAACTGGCTACCTGACAAAAACTGATGACGTAGCAATACGAAATGCATGTCGAGGAGCTTCTTGGTCACGTTGTATCCGGGTCCTTGGTTGTTCGTGCTGGAGGGTGGAACGCACGTTGACAAGTACGCGTGACCCGGGAGGCACCATTGCTCCAGTCAGCATGCGAGTAACCTCAGTGTCGGGGAAAGGCACTTACTTATGTATTTTAATATTTATTTTAATAAAACAGGATTACGCTATTTGATTCCCTTTCCATCTTTTATATGCCTCTCTTATGGAGGAGCGACTCATATCAAGAACAAGTCTCCAGTATTGAGCACGTTTTTATACTTTGCTAAAAGTGCTGTCTGACCTTTAATTAAAGAGGTCATATTCATCTAGCAAGCGGAATCTACTTATGGAGCACTTTTGGTGTATGATTTTTAGCTGGTGACTAGGGATGAGCTTCATGTTGGAGTCGAACCCACGTTCGTCTCGAACATTGTCTGTTCGGCTGTTCGCCGAATTGCGAACATTATGGGGCGTTCGCACCAAATTTGAGTGGCGCATCACAACCCATAATTCACTGCGGCATCGCAGTGCATTGCTGGCTGATGATTGACCAAGCATGCGCTATGACCCGCATGCTTGGCCAATCACAGCGCCGTCTGAACAGAGAGCCGTAATTGCCCAAAGCCAGAGTGGCTTTGGCCAATTATGGCTCAGGGGGTTTAGTACACGCCCCACACTATATAAGGCCGCCAGCTTGGCGGCCTTGTGTAGTGTGTTGGAGTTGTTTAAAGAGAGAGATTACAGAGAGAGACAGTGTCATTTATATTGAGTTAGATAGAGCAGGCAGGCGAGTCAGTTAGCTGCAGTTACAGTGTGTAGAGGATATATATGCATCGTAGGTGGTGTGTGTATATTATTCTCTATACTGTGACAGGCATGCAGGTGATTGTGCTAGCTGCAGTCAGTGTTTCACTTAGTGTACTGTGTGCTTTGCATAGCATTCACCTAAACTTACCTGAATACAGTTAGTGACTAATAGTGGTGTTCTCATAATAAAAACACAGGCAGAGAGCTGCAAGTATTTTCAGTTAGTGTACTGTGTCCTCTGCACAGTTTTCACCTAAAACTAACTGAAGACAATTGCTGCTTTTCCCATACTAATACCACAGCAGGCAGTTGATTCTGATAGCTACATTATAATCAGTACAGATATATATATATATATATATATATATATATATTGTGAGGGGGTTAGCTCAGCAGCGGGTGTGTGTGACCCCCTGGATGGGTTCACCACACAAAACAGGCACAGCAGACAGGGTGTGTAGTTGCAAAAATGAAAGGTGCGGTTTATTCAAACTATTTACAAGAGAAAAACAACAAAACAAACAGAAACATGAAAAGAAATCCTGGCCAACTTGACCGCTTACTACTAGTGATGAGCCGAACACCCCCGGGTTCGGTTCGCACCAGAACCCGCGAACGGACCGAAAGTTTGCACGAACATTAGAACCCTATTAAATACAATGGATGCGAACGTTCGGATTCTAAAGTGCTAATTATAACGACTATTATCCATGTTATTGTCCTAAACAGAGTTTGGGAACCCGGGTTCTGCACCAGGGGACATGTATCAATGCAAAAAGAAGTTTTAAAAACGGACGTTTTCCGGGAGCAGTCATTTTAATGATGCATAAAGTTAAAAAAAAAAGTCAAATATTCCTTTAAATATTGTACCTGGGGGGTGTCTAAAGTATGCCTGTGAAGTGCCACGTGTTTCCCGTGTTTAGAACTGTCCCTGCACAAAATAACATTTCTAAAGGAAAAAAAAGCCATTTAAAACTGCTTGCGGCTTTAATGTAATGTCTGGTCCCGGTAATATGGATGAAAATCTTTAAGAAAAATGGCATAGCTACCCCATCACACCCCCCCCCCCCACCCCAGCCCATTACCAGCCCCTTTGGGTCTTGTATGGATATTAAGGGGAACCCCGCACACAAAATAAAAAAGGCCCTATATACTCTGAACAGCCGTATACAGGCGGTGCATACAAGACAGGGACTGTAGGTTTGTTCTTATGTAGAATCTGTTTGTAATTTTGAACAGCTACATTGTTTAAGTGTAGCTCCAGCCCAAATACCTATTTTTAAGCTTTTTGGAAAACATAGGGAAGGGTTATCACCCCTGTAACATTTGTTTTGCTGTCTGTGCCCCTGTTCAGAACATTTCACCTCACTTTGCGTCCCAATGACAACTGATTTTGAAATGTGGTGTTTTTATTGAAACAAGAATTGGTGATAAAAGCATCAGTAGAGAGGAGACACCTTTCTCCCATATTAATTCTTACAGGAGAGAATTTTCCTTCCAAGGGGTAGATTTCCTCTCACTTCCTGTTGTCTTCTTCCGTTTGCAAGTAGTAGTGGTGGTGTTGACACAACACTGTAAGGCCTGACAGTTACTCTTGGTGGGCGCAGCAATGGGCCCTGCTGTGAATTATTAGATCAATAATTATAATTGCATGCCCCTGTTGAACAGGGGCTGAAAAATTGGGCCTTTGGTGGTGGTGGTGGTGGTGATGTTGACACAACACTGTAAGGCCTGACAGTTACTCTTGGTGGGCGCAGCAATGGGCCCTGCTGTGAATTATTAGATCAATAATTATAATTGCATGCCCCTGTTGAAAAATTGGGCCTTAGGCACTGGTGGCACAACACTGCAACCCCTCACAGATACTGTACTTGGAGCACAGCAATGAGGCCTGTTGCAAAGTATTGCATCAAAAATTGTAATTACACGCCCCTGTTAAACAGGGGCTGAAAAATTGGGCCTTAGCCACTGGTGGCGGCACCCATAAACCAAAATGATCTTCCAAGCTATCATCATTAATCGGATCATTGAGGAGGAGGAGGAGGATAGCTAGTCAACATAACAGCACAGGAACTCAGCATCAGCATCAGTTTTGAAGGGATGTGACATTTTAAAATCAATTAGTCTGTTATATCAGCATCAGGTGTGTGGTAGCTGGTGGTGATCCAAGACTGGTTCATCTTGATGAAAGTCAGTCGATCAACCGAGTCGGTGGACAGGTGCACCCTGTGATCCGTGACAAATCCTCCAGCAGCACTGAATGTGCGTTCTGAAAGAACGCTGGATGCAGGACAGGCCAGTAGCTCAATTGCATACTGTGCAAGCTCTGGCCAGTGATCCATCCTCAAGACCCAGTAAGCCAGAGGATTTTCGGTGGGGAAGGTGTCCAAGTCTGACCTTGCCCCTAGGTATTCCTGCACCATGTATATCAGACGCTGGCGATGGTTGCTGGAACCGATCATACTTTGGGGCTGCGGACTAAAGAATTGTCTGAACGCATCGGTCAGACGGCCACCTTCCCCACCGCTCCTTCTTTGACTGCCCGAAGCCTCAGCAACTCGTTGTCCAGGACCAGGAGTTTGTAACCTCCCAGTCTCTGGGAACGCGTTGCACAGACCTTTCTGCAAGGCCTCCCGGAGTTGTCTCATCCTCTGCTCCCTCTGCGACAGTAACATAAGGTCCACAACCTTACCCTTGTACCGTGGATCAAGGAGAGTGGCCAGCCAGTAATGGTCCCTCTCCTTGATCCGAAGAATACGAGGATCCTTCCGCAGACTTTGCAGGATCAGGGAGGCCATGCAGCGTAGGTTTGCTGAGGCATTCGCTCCGG
This sequence comes from Rana muscosa, assembly GCA_029206835.1. Classification (NCBI taxonomy): domain Eukaryota; kingdom Metazoa; phylum Chordata; class Amphibia; order Anura; family Ranidae; genus Rana; species Rana muscosa. The sequence continues at coordinate 296,058,396 of CM055116.1, forward strand.
AGTCCTCTGGGTCACTAAGGACGACATGATCCGCAGCCACCTCCTCCCAGCCACGTACAAGTCCACTGGTTTCTTGGGACTGTAAATCATCTCTAAAAGACTGCTGCTGATGATGCTGAGTGCCAGCCTCCACCTCCATGCTGACACAATCCTCCTCCTCCTCCTCCTCTTCCTGTGCGATGGGTGGGACAGAAGGAACACTGTCTGGGTAAAGGGGGCCTTGAGAGGCAAGGAAGTCCTCCTCTTCCTGCCTCTGTTCTGCCTCAAGTGCCCTGTCCATTATTCCACGCAGCGTGTGCTCCAACAGGTGGACAAGAGGTACAGTGTCACTGATGCATGCACTGTCACTGCTCACCATCCTCGTGGCCTCCTCAAATGGTGCCAGGACAGTGCATGCATCCCTGATCATGCCCCACTGGCGTGGTGAAAAAAACCCGAGCTCCCCTGACCCTGTCCTGGTGCCGTAGTCGCACAGGTACTCATTGATGGCCCTCTGCTGCGTGTGCAGCCGCTGCAGCATGGCCAACGTTGAGTTCCACCTGGTGGGCATGTCACATATAAGGCGGTTCTTGGGCAGGTTCAACTCCTTTTGCAGCTCAGCCAGGCGAGCACTGGCATTATAAGATCTGCGGAAATGCACACAGACTTTCCTGGCCTGCCTCAGGACATCCTGTAAGCCCGGGTACCTGCCCAAGAACCGCTGCACCACCAGGTTAAGGACGTGAGCCATACATGGCACATGGGTCAGTTGTCCCTGTCGGAGGGTGGAGAGGAGGTTGGTGCCATTGTCGCAAACCACCATTCCTGGCTTAAGCTGGCGTGGCGTCAACCACCTCTCGGCCTGCCCCTGCAGAGCAGACAGGACCTCTTCCCCAGTGTGGCTCCTGTCCCCCAAATACACCAGCGCAAGCACAGCATGGCATCTTTTTGCCTGCGTACTTGCGTAGCCCCTTGAACGCCTACGGAGCACCGCTGGTTCCGAGGACAAACCACAGGAAGAGGCCATGGAGGAAGAAGAAGAGGAGGGGGTGGAGGAGAGAGGTGTGTCACAGCCAGTAGTAGCATTTTGGAGGTGTGGCAGTGGAACAACCTCCAACACTACTGCACCTTGTCCTGCATCCTTCCCAGCTGCCAAAAGAGTGACCCAATGGGCCGTGAAAGAAAGGTAACGTCCCTGTCCATGCCTGCTGGACCATGAGTCAGCGGTAATATGCACCTTACCGCTGACCGCCCTGTCCAGCGAGGCCAAGACATTGCCTTCCACATGCCTGTAGAGAGCCGGAATCGCCTTCCGTGAGAAAAAGTGGCGTTTGGGAACCTGCCACTGAGGAACCGCACATTGCACAAACTCACGGAAGGGGGCCGAGTCTACCAACTGAAAAGGCAGCAGTTGAAGCGCTAGCAATTTAGCCAAGCTAGCATTCAACCGCTGGGCATGTGGATGGCTGGGAGTGAACTTCTTTCGACGGTCCAGCAGCTGGGGCAGGGAAATTTGCCTGCTAGAATCGGACGTCGGTGTACTGCTAGCAGAGTGCCCGCAAGTACTTGGCTGTGACACACCTAATTCTACACCTTCATTCCTCTCAGAGCAGGTTTCAGAGAGGACTGAAGGTATAGTGGGGTTGGAGATCCCAGCTGATGTGGTGCAAGAAGAGGTCAGCTTTGTTCTTTGGTGTGGGTCTTTAAGGTAGGCTTGCCAACGAGCTGCATGGCGGGTCAACATATGTCTGGTCAAGCATGTGGTGCCCAAGCGGCTGATGTTTTGGCCACGCGATATACGCTTGAGACATATGTTGCAAACAGCAGCTGTGCGATCTGATGCACTCGCCTCAAAAAAGGCCCACACCAAAGAACTTTTTGAATGACGGGCAGAGGCAGCGCCCTGCACAGGCGGAGCTCTGCGGTGTGATTCCGTCGGTGTGCTGCCCATTCGCTGGCCACCCAAGGGCATCCTGCCTCGTTGGAGATGTGCCTCCTCCTCATCCTCCTCCTCCTCCTCTCTCCTATTAGGCACCCACGTGGAGTCAGTGACCTCATCATCCCCTCCCTCCTCATCACTGGAGCCAATCTGGCAGTATGCTGCAGCTGCTGGAGCATGACTGCCAGATTGGTGTCCTTCTTGAGCATCCCCTCTCTCTGCTCTCACGCTACTGCCTTCCTCTATCTGGGTATCATCATCAGATCCTTCGAAACGCTGGGCATCCTCCTGGAGCATGTACCCAACACTGTGCTCAAACAGTTCGGGGGACTCCTCAGGAGGAGGACATGGTGGGTCTAGGGAAGGATTGACTAATGAAGATAATGATACCAGAGAAGAGGACGCTTTGGCAGCTGCTTTGCCAGTACCCTGAGCCTGGGTGAGAGAGGATGAGGAGGATGAGGTGGGCTTGGTCATCCACTCTACCAAGTCTTCGGCATGATGTGGCTCAACATGTCCAGCTGCCGAAAAGAAGGACAAGCGTGTCCCATGGCCATGTGCTGATGACAATGCACCGCGTCCACGACCAGTACTGTTGCCCCCAGACACAGAGCCTGCTTGCCCTCTTTTTTTGCCTCCTGACTGTCTGCCTCTCCTTGTTTGCCTTCCAGACATTTTAATGGATGGCCTGCAGGGAGATGGGAAAAACAGCAATAAGGGCTACCTTCAGGTGTATACTGTGCAGGAGGCTTAGCAACAATGACACTGACACTGTCCCCTGCCTATCCTTCTCTGTCCCTAAACACAAGGATTTGCAATATGCTTCAGCAAGATTGGTTTAGCACAGAATAGCACACTGACAGTTTCCCTCACTGTCCTTCTCTGTCCCTACAAACAAGATTTAGCACAGAATAGCACACTGATAGTTTCCACGAGTGTCCTTCTCTGTCCCTAAACTCAAGGATTTCAAATATGGTACAGCAAGATTGGTTTAGAACAGAATAGCTCACTGACACTTTCCCTCACTGTACCTCTCTGTCCCTAAACTCAAGGATTTCAAATATGGTTCAGCAAGATTGGTTTAGAACAGAATAGCACACTGTCAGTTTCACTCACTGTCCTTCTCTGTCCCTACAAACAAGATTTAGCACAGAATAGCACACTGATAGTTTCCACGAGTGTCCTTCTCTGTCCCTAAACTCAAGGATTTCAAATATGGTTCAGCAAGATTGGTTTAGAACAGAATAGCTCACTGACACTTTCCCTCACTGTACCTCTCTGTCCCTAAACTCAAAGATTTCAAATATGGTTCAGCAAGATTGGTTTAGAACAGAATAGCACACTGTCAGTTTCACTCACTGTCCTTCTCTGTCCCTACAAACAAGATTTAGCACAGAATAGCACACTGATAGTTTCCACGAGTGTCCTTCTCTGTCCCTAAACTCAAGGATTTCAAATATGGTACAGCAAGATTGGTTTAGAACAGAATAGCTCACTGACACTTTCCCTCACTGTATACCTCTTTGTCCCTAAACTCAAGGATTTCAAATATGGTTCAGCAAGATTGGTTTAGAACAGAATAGCACACTGTCAGTTTCACTCACTGTCCTTCTCTGTCCCTACAAACAAGATTTAGCACAGAATAGCACACTGATAGTTTCCACGAGTGTCCTTCTCTGTCCCTAAACCCAAGGATTTCAAATATGGTTCAGCAAGATTGGTTTAGAACAGAATAGCTCACAGACACTTTCCCTCACTGTACCTCTCTGTCCCTAAACTCAAGGATTTCAAATATGGTTCAGCAAGATTGGTTTAGAACAGAATAGCACACTGTCAGTTTCACTCACTGTCCTTCTCTGTCCCTACAAATAAGATTTAGCACAGAATAGCACACTGATGTCATGGATATGCAGTAGTGTTTGTCTGTCAGCTTACCTTCCTTCCCATGTGTTAATCTTAGAGGCCTGAGCCCTTTCACCTGGCTTCCTTTATAATCTCCTCCCAGCCAGACTCCACCCCAGGCCCTATCACAGAACACTATATTAACCTGTGCACTGCAAGCCTGCTTTGCTGATCAACGTGTTTGTTAGGCATTGTGTGTTTGGGTTCCTGCCTGCCGTGTGCTACGTCTGTCTCTCTGTTACGTTATTGGCTTGTCCCCGACTATCCCTGTCTGCTCGTGACCCTTGACCTTCGGCTCGTTCTTCGTTATCCTTGCTGCTTGTGGCCCCTGACCTTCAGCTTGTTATTCGGTTCTCTCTTATCGTGTGCTGCTGCTTCCCCTCTTTTCCCCTTATCCTACGGGGCGTGAGCTAGGAAACTCCAGGGGCCGCGACCTGGTCCCAGCCTGCAGCTAACATCCTCACCACTAGAGGCCCTGGAGAAGACCAGCTGGGTCTTAGACTCTGCGCCCTGGGGAATCTTGGCTCTAGCTTCCGTTTGGATCCCGGTTGTGCTCCTCTGGTCCCGCTTTCCACAACCACCCAGTTTCCTATCCGCAGAAGCCAGCCATAGGGTTCACTACCTCGCGGTGCACTCCTGTCCCCCTACGATGTGCATCTGTCACCTGGCCACAGGTGACCCTGACAGTTTGATCAGCCATGAACACGGCTGACATCCCGTTACCCGTGGATGATCCGTTGCAGGGCATAGTTTGCAGACTTGAAACCCAGGAATCGAATCAGACTCAGGTGATGCGATTCCTCCAGGATCTGGCTTCTCGCTTTGAGCAGCTTCAGGCCTCCTTGGGAACCCTGAATCCGCAACCTCAAATACAACCAGCGGCTGCACCTATTGCACCAGTCGCAGCCACACACTCACTACAACTGCCAGCTCCGTCCCGTTTCTCTGGGGACTCCAAGGCTTGCAGGGGGTTCCTTAGCCAATGCACAATTCATTTTGAGCTCCAGCCCCAAAACTTCCTGTCTGATCGGGCTAAGGTAGCCTATATCATTTCCCTCCTCTCTGGTGAAGCTTTAGCCTGGGCAGCCCCTCTGTGGGAACTGAATGATCCAGTGGTTTCTAGCCTGTCTGGCTTCTTGAAACTTTTTCGGAATATCTTCGAAGAACCGGCTCGTGTCTCTTCAGCGGCCAGCGCCCTTTTACGTCTCCGCCAAGAGTCTGCTTCTGTGGGACAGTATGCCCTTCATTTCCGCATACTGTCGGCTGAGTTGAGCTGGAACAACGAGGCCTTAGTCGCAACCTTTTTGCATGGCCTGTCTGATAGAGTGAAGGATGAATTAGCAGGAAGAACCATCCCCACTGATCTGGCCGGCGTTATCTCCTTGTGTAACCAGATCGATATTCGCTTTCAGGAGAGGACCTTAGAAAAGCAACGCCAGCACTCCTTGGTTCTTAGTCAGCCTGAGCTCCCCTCTCTTCGACCCGTAGAGCATCTCCTACCAGCTGAGGAACCCATGCAGCTGGGTCGGACCAGGCTATCCCCCGAGGAACGTGCTAGGCGCAGAACTCTTGGTCTGTGTCTTTACTGTGGGGGCAAAGGTCATTTTCGTGACACTTGCTCTCTTTGTCCAGAAAAACGTTCGGGTCCACTTCATCTGGAAAGTGGAGTATTGGACCCAGAAATATCACCTTCCCCTTCTTGTCTTCTGCTTTCTGTGTTCCTTCATGTTGGTGCTTCTTCTCATTCGGTCTCAGCATATCTGGATTCCGGAGCCGCTGGTAATTTTATGGACTGGGAAATCGCATCGTCCATGAGACTTACTCTTTTGCCCCTCACCACACCATTGGTGGTCTTGGCGATTGATGGTACTGTTCTCCCAGGGGGACCTATCCGCTTCCAGACCCTCCCTGTTAAGATGTCGGTAGGGACACTCCACCAGGAGTGGATATCCTTCCTTATCTTACCCAAGGCCTCAACGCCTATAATTTTGGGTCTCCCATGGTTACAGCTCCATTCTCCTCATGTGGACTGGACTACTGGACAGATCCTGGCTTGGGGTCCCTCCTGTTCCTCGTCCTGCCTACCCAAGGTTGCCCCCTGTGAATCTGAGCCGGTCATTCATTCCAGGTTGCATAACCATTTACATTTCTCTGTCCCTAACCACCCTTGGACGCACAGCCAGGCTAGCTTGTCTACAAGTCCTGCAGTCGCTACGTCTTGTGATGCGATTCAGGTAGTCGCTACACCTGACTCAGCTATTCACTCTGCCTCTGTACTAGTTATGCCAGTCCAGCCCATGCCCAGTGAGCCTCCTACTTTTTCTTGTTCGGGACATTCTGCTTGTCCTTCAGCTATTCAGTTTGACTCCGGCGACATGTCACCTTCTAACCAACCTGACTTCAGGGTTCCACTGACATCTGCCCAGTCTGATGGTCCTGTGCAAGATGACCAGTTCCCCTTTAAGGGTCTAGGGGACCCTCCTCAGATTCCTGTTGATCCTCTCATGCCCTTGCTTATTCCTAGAGAGACTTTGGTCCTCAATAGATCTTCTTGTCATCTCACTACCTCGTTTTCGGTCTCTGAGGATAATCTTAAGTACGAGGTTAGACAAGTTCTGGATTCTCGGCTCTGCAGAGGCATTCTTCAGTACCTTGTGCATTGGAGAGGTTTTGGTCCTGAGGAGGCGTCTTGGATCGCTGCATCTGATGTCGCTGCACCTCATCTGTTGAGAAGGTTTCATCAGAGATTTCCCTTTAAGCCTGGGCCCAGGCGGGGGAGGGCCCATAAGAGGGAGGGTACTGTCATGGATATGCAGTAGTGTTTGTCTGTCAGCTTACCTTCCTTCCCATGTGTTCATCTTAGAGGCCTGAGCCCTTTCACCTGGCTTCCTTTATAATCTCCTCCCAGCCAGACTCCACCCCAGGCCCTATCACAGAACACTATATTAACCTGTGCACTGCAAGCCTGCTTTGCTGATCAACGTGTTTGTTAGGCATTGTGTGTTTGGGTTCCTGCCTGCCGTGTGCTACGTCTGTCTCTCTGTTACGTTATTGGCTTGTCCCCGACTATCCCTGTCTGCTCGTGACCCTTGACCTTCAGCTCGTTCTTCGTTATCCTTGTCTGCTTGTGGCCCCTGACCTTCAGCTTATTATTCGGTTCTCTCTTATCGTGTGCTGCTGCTTCCCCTCTTTTCCCCTTATCCTACGGGGCGTGAGCTAGGAAACTCCAGGGGCCGCGACCTGGTCCCAGCCTGCAGCTAACATCCTCACCACTAGAGGCCCTGGAGAAGACCAGCTGGGTCTTAGACTCCCGCCCTGGGGAATCTTGGCTCTAGCTTCCGTTTGGATCCCGGTTGTGCTCCTCTGGTCCCGCTTTCCACAACCACCCAGTTTCCTATCCGCAGAAGCCAGCCATAGGGTTCACTACCTCGCGGTGCACTCCTGACCCCCTACGGTGTGCATCTGTCACCTGGCCACAGGTGACCCTGACAACTGATAGTTTCCACGAGTGTCCTTCTCTGTCCCTAAACTCAAGGATTTCAAATATGGTACAGCAAGATTGGTTTAGAACAGAATAGCTCACTGACACTTTCCCTCACTGTACCTCTCTGTCCCTAAAGTCAAGGATTTCAAATATGGTTCAGCAAGATTGGTTTAGAACAGAATAGCACACTGACACTTTCCCTCACTGTACCTCTCTGTCCCTAAACTCAAGAATTTCAAATATGGTTCAGCAAGATTGGTTTAGAACAGAATAGCACACTGGCACTTTCCCTCACTGTACCTCTCTGTCCCTAAACTCAAGGATTTCAAATATGGTTCAGCAAGATTGGTTTAGAACAGAAGAGCACACTGACACTTTCCCTCACTGTCCTTCTCTGTCCCTACAAACAAGGTTTAGCACAGAATAACACACTGACACTCTCCCTACCTATCCTTATTTGTCCCTAAACACAAGGAATCCAGGATTAGTAAAGGAAAAAAAAATGACACTGTCCCTGCTTATGCTTCTCTTTCCCTGCTCCGGAACACACTACACAAGGCCGCCGCGCTGGCGGCCTTTTATAGTGTGGGGCGTGTACTAAACCCCCTCAGCAATAATTGGCCACAGGCATCCTGCCTGTGGCCAATCATTGCTCTCCTCGCTGCCGGCGCTGTGATTGGCCAAGCATGCGGGGTCACAGTGCATGCTTGGCCAATCACAGCGCCTGGATGACACTGCGATGGCGTAGTGCATTGTGGGCCGTTCGCGTCATTCGAATTAGGCGCGAACGGCCCAAATCGTTCGATCTTCGTCGAACGATCGAACAGCCGATGTTCGAGTCGAACGTATGTTCGACTCGAACACGAAGCTCATCCCTACTTACTACACACGTTGGTGTCCCTGACTAACAACTGGGTAAAGCCTTGTGCTGTCCCAGTCCCTAGCTCCCTGCTTTTTGAAGTTCTTACAGTAACCACACAGGCTTTGGCTCACCGCACAGAGATCACACTCCCCAGACTATTCACACAGATCTGGTTCCAGGTTTGAGCATCTCCCTTAGCATGCTGGGAGTTCTTGTAGAGGCCCTAACGAGCCCACTTGCTTCAGCTGGGCTCATTAACTCTTCCCCTGCAAGACTCCCAGCACTCCCCCTAGTGGTATAAATCGGCATAAAGCCTGAATCTAGGACATATATATCTCCTATCCTGGCGACTTTACCTGCCTGCTGTCACATACCCCCCCCCCTCTTGTTTTAACCTTGGGGTTGGAACACAAGCAATCAGGCATGCATGTACTCGAGACAAAGCATCCACATTCCCCATTTGAACGCCAGGGTGATGCTTTACTGTAAAGTTGAATTCCTGTAGGCAGAGGCGTATCTAGCGAAAATGGCGCCTATGGCAAGCACTGAAAATGCGCCCCTTTTAAAACATTTGAAACCCTACTTTCAGATAATGCTGTCAGTATATACAGTTATATAGGGAGAACAGTAGGTTAGTGGTTGGCACTTGCCTCACTTGATTTGAATCTGGGCCAGGAAGCTATCTACATGGAGTTTTCATGTTCTCTTTGTGTGGGCATCCTCCAGGTACTCCAGTTTCCTGGCACATTCCAAAGCCATGTTGGTAGGTGATGGTCACCTGTCTGTATGAAGTGGCAATGTATATGGCCAATCACATTCTGCATGCCACCCCCATGTCCGAAAAATGATTTAAGATGATCTCTGGCCCAAAATCTGCCAAGAGCTGGACAGGACTGAATGGAAGTATACATAGATATGTGTAGGGTCCTCTAGGATTGTAGGGTCAGTGTAGAATGTGATCAGCCATGTACACTGCCAGTCTGTACACAGGGTACAATTCACCTACCTGCATGTGTTTGGAGTGGGAGAGGAACCCCACAGGGAGAACATGCAAACTCCATGCAGCTAGTGTGCTGGGCAGGAGTGAAGCCTTATATATATATATTTATATATATATATATATTGTGACAGCAGGAAGGTAAAGTCACCTGGTTGCATCCAGGGGGGTAGATATATTTCGCCCAGATTCAGGCTTTACGCCGACTTATACAACTAGGTGGAAAGTTGTATAAGGCTAGTGGGCTCATGGATGACTCATACCTCTAGGGAGAGGGCTGGGCGTCGTACAGACAGGGAGTTGATGAGGCCAGCTGAAGCTTGTCAGCTCATTTAGGCCTCTATAAGAACTCCCAGCTTCATTAGATGTTAGCTCATGCCTGGAACCAGACCTGTGTGGACTGTCTAGGGAGAGTGAACCCCTGTGCGGTGAGAAAAAGCCTGTGTGGCTATTTGCTTGGACATTTAAAACCAGGGACTTAGGGACTAGGACAGCACTAGGCTGATCCCAGTTGTTAGTTAGGAAACCTGTATGTTTAGTCAGAGGTCAAGTTGACCAGGATTTATTTTGTTTATATGTTTCTTTTGGCTTTGCTGTGTTTTGTCACCGTAAATAGAAAATAAACCGCACCTTTTTTTTGATTTTGAAAAACACAACCTCCGTTTGCTGGGCCTGTTTTTGTGTGGGGAGCCCATCCCGGGGGTCACACACACCCGCTGCCAAGCTAACCCCCTCACAGTTGGTGGAGAACCAGTGGCAGTTTTTTTAAGCCAGCATGGAGGAGATACTGAAGCAGCTGGCTCTAGCAAATGCCAATCAACAGCAGACAAATGCAGGTTTGCAAAAGAGCCTTGCAGCTCATCAACAGAGCCTTGCAGCCCAGCAGCAAGCTCACCAACAGAGTCTGGAAGCTCAGCAACAAGCCCAGCAGCAATCTGAGGCCCGCTTCATAGACCTGTTACAGAAGCAAGAGCAGAGACTACAACAAATGGAAGCAGTAATGCAGCAACGTCCGCAGACCAGTGAGGAAAGCCGTCCCACTAATACCGCGTCCTTTGGGGTGAGTCGTTTATTGACAAAAATGACTGGAGAGGATGATCCAGAGGTATTTTTGACCACATTTGAAAGGACTGCTGAAAGAGAAAAGTGGCCTGAGGAGCAGTGGGCTGGACTGGTGGCTCCTCTGTTAACTGGTGAATCGCAGAAGGCTTACTATGACCTAGAGCCTGACCAAGCAAAAGACTATGTGATGCTAAAAGCTGAGATATTGGCAAGGCTGGGTGTCACCCAGGCTGTCCGGGCTCAGCGTGTGCATAACTGGACTTTCCAGCTTGGAAAACCCCCCAGGTCTCAAATGTATGATCTCATTCACCTGAGCAGAAAGTGGCTACAGCCAGAGACTTTGTCCGCACCAAAGATTGTGGAACGTGTTGTAATGGATCGGTTTTTGAGAGCTCTTCCTACTGCCATCCAAAACTGGGTAAGCCATGGAGACCCAGAGACGACCGATGGTCTTGTGGATCGTGTGGAGAAATACTTGGCTACAGAGAACCTGACGGCCTCTTCCAGAGACACTCGGACTTTCCACCCTAAGACCAGACCATCCCCAGGGGCGGATAAGAGGATTCCAAGGGGTAAGGGTGGAGAGAGTGAGAGGGTGGGAGCTCTACCCCAAGTTTGGCGAGAACAGCCTGGGAAATCAGCGGCTCAAGAGGCGGCAAGAAGGATCGTTTGCTACCGCTGCCGGCAAGCGGGACATATTGCAGCCAATTGCCCGGTTGTGGAGGAACCCATGCAGTGTGACTTTCTGACGGGCAGACGTCAGTCGCTGTGTGCGACAGTCGCATGCACTGCCATTCGAGGAATTGAGAAACATTTATGCAAAATGTGTGTTAATGGTAGAAATGTTGTGGTATTGCTGGATTCAGGTAGCCTTGTGACCCTGATAAAGGCTGAGTTAGTTAAAACAGAGGTCTCTGGGAATAGCAAGGTAGCTGTTATTTGTGTGCATGGGGACACCCGAGAGTATCCAGTGACTACAGTGTGTTTCGAGACCCCCAAAGGTACCCTCTCTCATCCAGTGGGCTTAGTATCTCAGTTACCGTATGACGCCATTGTGGGAAGGGATTTTCCGAAGTTCTGGGAACTGTGGGATGATCCTGAGCCCCCCACTGGTGCCCCTATGTACCAGGAATGTGATAGCCAGAACTCCCCTGAGAGTGGTGAGGACTCTCCGGAATTTCCCTTATCAGTATTGGCAGGGGAGACTCAAGAAACTGGAGAGGAGCCCACCTCCTCAGACGAAAACCTACCGTCTGTGGAGTTTTCTGATCTTGAGGTTCACAGGGAAAACTTTGCCACAGAACAGTTGAAAGACCCCGCCCTAATAAAGGCACGCGAAAACGTAGTGAAAATAGATGGCGAGTTAGTGAACCCAGATAATACCTGCACTTACCCATACTTCAGCGTAGAGAAGGACCTACTGTATCGGGTGGCAAAAAGGGCAGAAGAAACCGTTGAGCAGCTTGTGGTGCCCAAACCTTACAGGAAGTTGGTGTTGGAGTTGGCCCATGGGCACATTCTTGGAGGTCATCTGGGGACAGAGAAAACCCGAGAGAGGGTATTACAGAGATTCTATTGGCCGGGGGTGATGAAGGACATAGAAAATTATTGTTCCTCCTGCCCTGTGTGTCAGAGGTCGGCCCCGATGCCACATTTCCGTAGCCCGCTGGTCCCTCTACCCATCATTGAGGTCCCGTTTGAGAGGATCGCCATGGATTTGGTAGGTCCTATAATCAAGTCCGCTAGGGGGCACCAGTACATATTAGTTATAATGGACTATGCCACCCGTTATCCAGAAGCGATCCCTCTCCGAAATACCTCGGCCAAAACCATAGCCAAAGAGCTATCTCTTGTGTTTAGCCGGGTGGGTATTTGTAAAGAACTGCTTACGGACCAAGGTACACCCTTTATGTCCCGGGTTATGAAGGAGCTGTGTAAATTGTTCAAAGTGACGCAATTACGTACATCTGTGTATCACCCCCAAACCGATGGGCTGGTTGAAAGATTCAACAAAACCCTAAAACAAATGTTGAAGAAAGTGGTGGATAGAGATGGAAAGGATTGGGACTGTCTACTTCCTTATCTGATGTTTGCTATTAGGGAGGTGCCCCAATCCTCTACGGGATTCTCCCCCTTTGAGTTACTGTATGGGAGACACCCAAGAGGGCTGTTGGATATTGCCAAGGAAACTTGGGAAAGTGAGAGTTCTCCCCACAGGAGTGTGATTGAGCATGTCGCCCTGATGCAAGACCGAATTGCACAGGTAATGCCCATCGTGAAGGAACATTTGGCCCAAGCGCAGTTAGCACAGCAGAGAGTGTACAACCGTGGAGCCAAGACCCGTACCTTTTCCCCGGGGGATAGGATACTGGTACTTGTCCCTACGGTTGAAAGTAAATTCCTTGCCAAATGGCAAGGCCCCTACGAGATAATGGAAAAAGTGAGTGAAGTGAATTACAAGGTCAGACAACCAGGAAGGCGAAAGCCCGAACAGATCTATCACGTTAATCTGTTGAAAGCCTGGAGGGATAGAGAGTCCCTAGTCGCAGACACTTGGTCACCAGCTCAAACTGGTTGCGTGATTCCTGAGGTTGGAATAGCAGCCACCTTGTCACAACCCCAACAACAGGAGGTTAAGGAGTTTGTGCTTCGCAACAAGGAGGTATTCTCTGAGCTGCCGGGACAAACATTTGGGGTAGAGCATGACATCATTACCCCGCCCGGTGAAAGGGTGAAGTTAAAACCCTATCGGATCCCAGAGGCCCGACGGGAGGCAATACGGGAGGAAGTACAGAAAATGCTGAACTTAGGGGTGATAGAGGAGTCCCAAAGTGATTGGTCTAGTCCCATTGTGTTGGTGCCTAAACCGGATGGGAGCTGGCGATTTTGTAACGATTTTCGTCAGTTGAACAAAGTTACAAAATTTGACACCTACCCCATGCCACGTATAGATGAGTTGATCGACCGGCTGGGAACAGCCCGATACATGACGACTCTTGACCTCACAAAAGGGTATTGGCAAATCCCCCTGGCCAAATTGGCCAAAGAGAAAACCGCATTTGTAACCCCAGACGGGGCGTTCCAATATAAAAGAATGCCGTTCGGGTTACAGAATGCGCCGGCCACATTCCAGCGGAAAATGGACCAGATGCTGAGGCCCCATCGGAAGTATGCTGCGGCTTACCTGGATGACGTAATTGTCCATAGCACAGATTGGGCCTCACATCTGCCAAAAGTGCAAGCAGTCCTGGACTCTGTTCGGGAAGCGGGGTTTACGGCTAACCCCAAGAAGTGTACCATTGGGCAGGAGGAGGCCAAATATCTTGGGTACACCATTGGGAGGGGAGTAATAAAACCCCAACTCAACAAAGTCGAGGCCATCCAGAGTTGGCCACGTCCCAACAGCAAGAAGCAGGTACGAGCCTTTCTGGGAATCGCTGGGTATTATCGGCGATTCATTCCCCACTTTGCTTCTAAGGCTGTGCCCCTAACCAACCTAACGAAGGGGAAAGGGTCGGTCATGATTAAATGGACCCCCGAGGCTGAGGCAGCATTCCAATTCTTGAAACAAGCCTTATGTAGCCAGCCAGTGTTGTACTCACCCGACTTCTCTAAAGACTTTGTCGTACAAAGTGATGCGTCAGATGTGGGGTTAGGAGCAGTATTGTCCCAGGTCTGGAACGGGGAAGAGCACCCAGTCATTTACCTCAGCAGGAAGTTGAAGTCCCATGAGGTAACCACCGTTGAAAAGGAGTGTTTAGCGGTGAAGTGGGCTCTAGATTCCCTTCGGTACTACCTGCTAGGTAGGCACTTTGACATGGTTACGGATCACGCTCTGTTAAAGTGGATGGCTCAAAACAAGGAAACAAATAGAAGAGTGAATAGGTGGTTCCTGGCCCTCCAGGAATTCAACTTCACAGTAAAGCATCGCCCTGGCGTTCAAATGGGGAATGTGGATGCTTTGTCTCGAGTACATGAATGCCTGATTGCTGGTGTTCCAACCCCGAGGTTAAAACAAGAGGGGGGGGGTATGTGACAGCAGGAAGGTAAAGTCACCTGGTTGCATCCAGGGGGGTAGATATATTTCGCCCAGATTCAGGCTTTACGCCGACTTATACAACTAGGTGGAAAGTTGTATAAGGCTAGTGGGCTCATGGATGACTCATACCTCTAGGGAGAGGGCTGGGCGTCGTACAGACAGGGAGTTGATGAGGCCAGCTGAAGCTTGTCAGCTCATTTAGGCCTCTATAAGAACTCCCAGCTTCATTAGATGTTAGCTCATGCCTGGAACCAGACCTGTGTGGACTGTCTAGGGAGAGTGAACCCCTATGCGGTGAGAAAAAGCCTGTGTGGCTATTTGCTTGGACATTTAAAACCAGGGACTTAGGGACTAGGACAGCACTAGGCTGATCCCAGTTGTTAGTTAGGAAACCTGTATGTTTAGTCAGAGGTCAAGTTGACCAGGATTTATTTTGTTTATATGTTTCTTTTGGCTTTGCTGTGTTTTGTCACCGTAAATAGAAAATAAACCGCACCTTTTTTTTGATTTTGAAAACCACAACCTCCGTTTGCTGGGCCTGTTTTTGTGTGGGGAGCCCATCCCGGGGGTCACACACACCCGCTGCCAAGCTAACCCCCTCACAATATATATATATATATATATAGAGCATGTAGAGTCCAGAGGCATGCCCAGGATGCAGGCCAACCATAAAATGTCAAGGACAACATAAAGCAGACAGGCAGTGTCAGCAGGCATGGCCGGCCACCTATCCCCCATGTTAGTGTAGAAATGGAAGGAGAGGCACTTACCTAGGAGGAGCAGTCTATGGGTCTGCTTGTACTCCCTCTTCTGCTCCTTCAGTACCCGATCTATGCTCTTGCTGACTTTCTTGGCCTCCTTCTCCTCCAGTCAGAGTTTGTCCCATCCCTTCTGCAGAGAATGTTGCTGTTGATGGTGCACCTGCTGGCCCTTGCTGGGCTTGTGCTGCTGCTTATTGCTGTCCCCAGTGCCACTGGTGCTATCTCCCCAGTTCTGCAGTAGTAGAAGCAGCCCGTCTGGAACTTTCCCCTCTCTAGTCGGTTTACAGAGCTCCCCCCCCCTGAGCTGCTGCTGTGATCCTCAGGTCCCTGGCTCTCATAGGCACTAACAGCTCCAGGGGGCTGCTCGGTGTCCGAGTTGGGGGGGGGCCTTGGAGATGGAGCCGCTAGAATCACCGAACAGCCATGGTCGGAGGCTGTAGCAGAGGCCCATGGCTCAGGAGATGTACACGTGCTGGAGCTCGGCAATCAATCAAGGGATCCTCCTCAGCGACGGCGACCTCACCTCATGTGACGTCACCGACCAGCTCGCGCTCGGGGAGAAGATGGAAGCAGGCTCCAGGGGAGGGCTGGCAGCCTTAGGCCTGGGGGGCAACTCCAGTCAAGTGGCCCATTGAACCATCAATGCAGCCTGATCAGTGCCCATTAACGTAGCCTCACCAGTGCAGACAGTGCCCATCAGTGCAGCCTGATCAGTGCAGACAGTGCCCATCAGTGCAGCCTCACCAGTGCAGACAGTGCCCATCAGTGCAGCCTCACCAGTGCAGACAGTGCCCATCAGTGTAGCCTGATCAGTGCCCATCAGTGCAGCCTGATCAGTGCAGCCTTATCAGAGCCCATCAATGCAGCCTCACCAGTGCAGACAGTGCCCATCGGTGCAGACTGATCAGTGCCCATCAACACAGGCTGATCAGTGCCCATCAACGCAGGCTGATCAGTGTCCATCAATGCAGCTTCACCAGTGCCCATCAATGCAGCCTCATGAGTGCCCATCAATGCAGCCTCACCAGTGCCCATTAATGCAGCCTCACCAGTGCCCATCAATGCAGCCTCACCAATGCCCATTAGTGCAGTCTCGCCAGTACCCATCAGCACAGCCTCACCAGTGCCCGACAATGCAGCCTCACCAGTGCAGCTTATCAGTGGCCAACAGTGCGGCCTCATCAGTGCCCATCAGTGTAGCATATCAGTGCAGCTTAAGGCTACTTTCACACTGAGGCGCTTTGCAGGTGCTATAGTGCTAAAAATAGCGCCTGCAAAGTGCCCTGAAAGAGCCTCTCCTTTCACTCCAGTGTGAAAGCCCGAAGGCTTTCACACTGGAGCAGTGCACTGGCAGGACGGTAAAAAAAGTCCTGCAAGCCGCATCTTTGAGGCGCTGTAGGAGCGGTGTATACACCGCTCCTACAGCGCCCCTGCCCATTGGAATCAATGGGCAGCGCTGCCGAGCCGCCAACAAAGAGCCGCTGCATCGGCGCTTTGCGGGCGGTTTTAACCCTTTTTTGGCCGCTAGCGGGGGTTAAACCCTGCTAGCAGCCAAATAGTGCCAAAAAAACGACAGTAAAGTGCCGCTAAATATAGCAGTGCTTTACCGCTGATGCCTCAGTGTGAAAGTAGCCTTAGAGTGCCGCCTAATCAGTGGCAATGAGTGCAGCCTCAACCTCCTTAATGAGTTTGCATTGATTTCAGCATGCATGGAACACTTTGCACATGCTGAAATCAATGCAAACTCGTTAAACAGACCACATTCATTGAAAGTTCATTAATATACAGATCATGATTTTGCAATAAAGTGATTCATGCTGCAAACTCATTAAACAGTCCACCTTCAGTGAAAGTTCATGTACTGCAAAGTTTGCAAAACATGAACTTTCACTGAAGGGAGACTGTTGAGTTTGCAGCATGGATCACTTTATTGCAAAATCATGATCTGACTGTGTATCATCATAAGAGTAATTTATTACATTTTACCTTCTGTCCTTGCCAGGGGGTTCTCCTCGTGCTTCTCTCTCCTCCTCCTCCTGTCATCAGACAGACCCCTCCCCAAGAGAGGATGCAGTGGACCACAGCCGCACGGAGAGGGTGGGCGGAGCTATAGGCTCCGCCTCCGCCAGTCGAATATGTCGGCTGCTAATGGAGGAGGCCGCTCTGTACTACTCCCCCCCCCCGCCCTCGGCCCCGCCCCCCGCATACACATTCACAATACTTGCAACTAGTACCGCCGCACTGCACAGCCACAGACAGAGAAAAAAAAAAGTAAACACAGGCTAAGGCAGCGCGGCCGTTTTATCAATAAGGTAGGCTTCCTGGGGGGAAATCTCCACCCATCCCCCCGCCCAGTCCACCAGCGCAGAGGAGGAAAGCTCCGCCTCCGCCAGTTAGCCGAATGACGGTCTGGAGATGCAGTGGACGGTCCCACTCATCTATAAGCATGGGGGCGCCCGCGCCTGTCACTCTCCTATACACTGCCATCCAGATCCAGCCAAGTAAGAGTGAAGTGCTGTGCCGCCGGGGGCTATAGTGCGGGAGGCGGCCCGCAGGAGGACAGGTGCGGGTGGGAATTTTTTTTTTGTTTAGTTTATTTTGCCGCCCCCCCCCCCCAGGGCGCCCATGGCACTTGCCATGTAGTGCCATACCCTGGATACGCCACTGCCTGTAGGGCCAGGAACCACCTATTTACTCTTCTATTTTTCTCTTTGTTCTGAGCCATCCACTTTAAAGGAGCGTGATCAGTAATCATGTCAAAGTGCCTACCTAGCAGATAGTACCAAAGGGAATCTAGAGCCCACTTCACCGCTAAACACTCCTTCTCAATTGTGGCATAATTTACCTCATGGGACTTCAATTTCCTATTGAGGTAAATGACTGGGTGCTCTTCCCCATTCCAGACCTGGGACAAAACTGCTCCTAACCCAACGTCTGATGCATCACTTTGTACGACAAAGTTCCTAGAGAAGTCTGGTGAGTACAACACTGGCTGGCTACATAAGGCTTTTTTTAAGAATTGGAATGCTGCCTCAGCCTCTGGGGTCTATTTAACCATGACAGACTCTTTCCCTTTCGTCAGGTTGGTTAGGGGCACAGCCTGAGAAGCAAAGTGGGGAATGAATCGCCGATAATAACCAGAGATTCCTAGAAAGGCTCATACCTGCTTCTTGCTGTTGGGACGTGGCCAATTCTGTATGGCCTCGACTTTATTGACCTGGGGTTTTATTACTCCTCTCCCAATGGTGTACCCAAGATATTTGGCCTCCTCCTGTCCAATGGTACACTTCTTGGGGTTGGCCGTAAACCCAGCTTCCCGGATAGAGTCTAAGACTGCTTGCACTTTTGGCAGATGTGAGGCCCAATCTGTGCTATAGATAATGACATCATCCAGGTAAGCCGCGGCATACTTCTGATGGGGCCTCAGTATCTGGTCCATTTTCCGCTGGAATGTGGCCGGTGCGTTCTGTAATCCAAACCGCATTCTTTTATATTGGAACGCCCCGTCTGGGGTTAGAAACGCGGTTTTCTCCTTGGCCGATTTGGCCAGGGGAATTTGCCAATACCCTTTTGTGAGATCAAGAGTTGTCATGTATCGGGCTGTTCCCAGCCGGTCGATCAACTCATCTATACGTGGCATGGGGTAGGTGTCAAATTTTGTAACTTTGTTCAGTTGTCGAAAATCGTTACAAAATCGCCAGCTCCCATCCGGTTTAGGCACTAACACTATGGGACTGGACCAATCACTTTGGGACTCCTCTATCACCCCCACCTTAAGCATTTTCTGTACTTCCTCACGTATTGCCTCCCGTTGGGCCTCTGGGATCCGATAGGGTTTTAGCTTCACCCTTTCACCGGGCGGGGTAATAATATCATGCTCTACCCCAGACGTTTGTCCCGGCAGCTCAGAGAAAACCTCCTTGTTGCGAAGCACAAACTCCTTCACCTCCTGTTGTTGGGGGTTTGACAAGATGACTGCTATTCCAACCTCAGAAATCACGCAATACGACTGAGCTGGTGACAACGTTTCTGCGACTAGGGATTCCCTATCCCTCCAGGCTTTCAACAGATTAATGTGATAGATCTGTTCGGGCTTTCGCCTTCCTGGTTGTCTGACCTTGTAATTCACTTCGCTCACTTTTTCCATTATCTCGTAGGGGCCTTGCCATTTGGCGAGGAATTTGCTTTCAACCGTAGGGACAAGTACCAATACCCTATCCCCCGGGGAAAAGGTACAGGTCTTGGCCCCACGGTTGTACACTCTCTGTTGTGCCAACTGCGCTTGGGCCAAATGTTCCTTTACGATTGGCATTACCTGTGCAATTCTATCTTGCATCAGGGCGACATGCTCAATCACACTCCTGTGGGGAGAACTCTCACTCTCCCAAGTTTCCTTGGCGATATCCAACAGCCCTCTTGGGTGTCTCCCATAGAGTAACTCAAACAGTGAGAAACCCGTAGAGGATTGGGGTACCTCCCTAATGGCAAACATTAAATAGGGAATTAGACAGTCCCAATCCTTTCCATCTCTATCCACCACCTTCTTTAACATTTGTTTTAGGGTTTTGTTGAATCTTTCAACCAACCCATCTGTTTGGGGGTGATACACAGATGTACGCAATTGTGTTACTTTGAACAACTTGCACAGCTCTTTCATAACCCGGGACATAAAGGGTGTACCTTGGTCCGTAAGCAGTTCCTTACAAATACCCACACGGCTAAAAACAAGAGATAGCTCTTTGGCTATGGTTTTGGCCGAGGTGTTTCGGAGAGGAATCGCTTCCGGATAACGGGTGGCATAGTCTAATATAACCAAAATGTACTGATGCCCCCTAGCGGACTTCATTATCGGACCTACCAAATCCATTGCGATCCTCTCAAAGGGGACCTCAATGATGGGAAGAGGTACCAGCGGGTTACGGAAATGTGGCATCGGTGCCGACATCTGACACACAGGGCAGGAGGAACAATAATTTTCTGCTTCCTTCATGACCCCAGGCCAATAGAATCGTTGCAATACTCTCTCTCGGGTTTTCTCTGTCCCTAGATGACCTCCAAGAATGTGCCCATGGGCCAACTCTAACACCAACTTCCTCTAAGGTTTGGGGACCACAAGCTGCTCAATGGTTTCTTCTGCTCTTTTAGCCACCCGATACAGTAGGTCCTTTTCCACGATGAAGTACGGGTAAGTGCCGGTCTCATCTGGGTTCACTAACTCGCCATCTATTTTCACTACGTTTTCCCGTGCCTTTATTAGGGTGGGGTCTTTTAACTGTTCTGTGGCAAAATTTTCCTTGTGAACCTCGAGATCAGAAAACTCCACAGACGGCACGTTTTCATCTGAGGATGTTGGCTCCTCCCCAGTTTCTCGAGTCTCCCCTGCCAATACCGACAAGGGAAATTCTGGAGAGTCCTCACCACTCTCAGAGGAATTCTGGTTATCACATTCCTGGTATGTAGGGGCACCAGTGGGGGGCTCAGGACGATCCCAGAGTTCCCAAAACTTTGGAAAATCCCTTCCCACAATGGCATCTTGAGGTAACTGAGACACTAACCCCACCTGATGAGAGAGGTTACCTTTGGAGGTCTCAAAACACACTGTAGTCGCAGGATACTCTCAGGTGTCCCCATGCACACAAATAACAGCTACCTTGTTATTCCCTAAGACCTCTGTAGTGACTAATTCAGCTTTTATCAGTGTTACCAGGCTACCTGAATCCAGCAACACAACAACATTTTTACCATTAATACACATTTTGCATAAATGTTTCTCAGTTCCCCGAATGGCAGTGCATGCGACTGTCGCAAACAGCGACTGACGTCTGTCCGTTAGAAAGTCACATTGCATGGGTTCATCCACAACCGAGCAGTTTGCTGCAATATGTCCCTCTTGCCGGCAGCGGTAGCAAACAATCCTTTTTGCTGCCTCTTGAGCCCCTGACTTCCCAGGCTGTTCTCGCCAGACATTAGGTAGAACTCTCACCCTCTCATTCTCTCCACCCTCACCCCTTGGAATCATCTTACCCGCCACTGGGAATGGTCTGGTCTTAGGGTGGAAAGTCCGTGAGTCTCTGGAAGAGGCAGTCAGGTTCTCTGTAGCCAAGTACTTCTCCACACGATCCACAAGATTATCGGCCGTTTCTGGGTCTCCATGGCTTACCCACTTTTGGATGGCAGTAGGAAGAGCTCTCAGGAAACGATCCATCACAACACGTTCCACAATCTTTGGTGCAGACAAAGTCTCTGGCTGTAGCCACTTCCTGCTCAGGTGAATGAGATCATACATTTGAGACCTGGGGGGTTTCCCAAGCCAGAAAGTCCAGTTATGCACACGCTGAGCCCGGAAGGCCAGGGTGACACCCAGCCGTGCCAATATTTCATTTTTTAGCATCACATAGTCTTTTGCTTGGTCAGGCTCTAGGTCATAGTAAGCTTTCTGAGATTCACCAGTTAACAGAGGGGCCACCAGTCCAGCCCACTGCTCCTTAGGCCACTTTTCCCTTTCAGCAGTCCTTTCAAATGTGGTCAAAAACACCTCTGGATCATCCTCTCCAGTCATTTTTGTCAGTAAACGACTCACCCCAAAGGACGCAGTATTAGTGGAACTACTTGCCTCACTGGTCTGCGGACGTTGCTGCATTAATGTCTCCATTTGTTGCTGTAGTCTCTGTTCTTGCTTCTGCAACAGGTCTATGAAGCGGGCCTCAGATTGCTGCTGGGCTTGTTGCTGAGCTGCCAGACTCTGTTGATGAGCTTGCTGCTGGGCTGCCAGGCTCTGTTGTAAATTTGCATTTGTCTGTTGTTGATCTGCAAGGCTCTTTTGCAAACCTGCATTTGTCTGCTGCTGATTGGCATTTGCTAGAGCCAGCTGTTTCAGTATCTCCTCCATGCTGGCCTTAAAAAAAAACTGCCCGCATTCTCCACCAACTGTGAGGGGGTTAGCTCAGCAGCGGGTGTGTGTGACCCCCTGGATGGGTTCACCACACAAAACAGGCACAGCAGACAGGGTGTGTAGTTGCAAAAACGAAAGGTGCGGTTTATTCAAACTATTTAAAGGGAAAAACAACAAAACAAACAGAAACATGAAAAGAAATCCTGGTCAACTTGACCGCTTACTACACACGTTGGTGTCCCTGACTAACAACTGGGTACAGCCTTGTGCTGTCCCAGTCCCTAGCTCCCTGCTTTTTGAAGTTCTTACAGTAACCACACAGGCTTTGGCTCACCGCACATAGATCACACTCCCCAGACTATTCACACAGATCTGGTTCCAGGTTTGAGCATCTCCCTTAGCATGCTGGGAGTTCTTGTAGAGGCCCTAACGAGCCCACTTGCTTCAGCTGGGCTCATTAACTCTTCCCCCTGCAAGACTCCCAGCACTCCCCCTAGTGGTATAAATCGGCATAAAGCCTGAATCTAGGACATATATATCTCCCATCCTGGATGCAACCCGGCGACTTTACCTGCCTGCTGTCACAATATATATATATATATATATATATATATATATATATATATATATATTATTAGGGCTGTGGAAATTAACTATTAATTCCTCAATTAATCGATTAATCTTTTTGATCGATCAAAATTCTTTTGATCGGTACTCACCTCTCCGCCGGCTTCCGGGTCTTCAGGGAGTTCCGTCGGAGATCCGGTGACATCACGGACACCGGCGGGGCTTGCTGTGTCCATCTGAAGGGCTACTTTGCTGTGCCTTCATATATGCATGCCGGCGGGACCTTACTATCTGCCACACGCAAGGGCTGTTGCACTTCCCTCTATCACTTAACTCTATCAACCTCGGATTCAACAGCCATCCACTGGGAGTTGTGATAGTTCCCTTCACGGGACATCTACATGCCGACGGACTGATGTTAACCCCTCCTCATCTGGATTCAGCAGTGGTATCAATGTACACATTTTTATACCAGTATCATACTTAGCTACATGTTTTTATGACTGCTTTTGCTACCGTTTGGTATTACTCGCACCATTTTTACAGTTTATGTAGCTACATCGATTTTATCTCCAGTGCAATATTTATTTTGTTACCTACTTGAAGACTATAAAAGTTTTAATGCTATCCCCATTGAGCGCTGCCTTTGTGTGTTTTTTGTATCCTGCTATCCATTTTCCAGTGGTTGGTAGCTGCACTGGGAATCAGCCTGCAAGGAGATCAGCTACACGTAGTTGGATCTGTATGTGCATTATAATTAATCAAAATTAATCGATTACAAAAAAATTGATTAATCGAACACGAAAATTTTAATCAGTAACAGCCCTAATATATATTGTGACAGCAGGAAGGTAAAGTCACCTGGTTGCATCCAGGGGGGTAGATATATTTCGCCCAGATTCAGGCTTTACGCTGACTTATACAGCTAGGTGGAGAGTTGTATAAGCCCAGCTGAGACTAGTGGGCTCATTGATGACTCATACCTCTAGGGAGAGGGCTGGGCGTCGTGCAGACAGGGAGTTGATGAGGCCAGCTGAAGCTTGTCAGCTCATTTAGGCCTCTATAAAAAACTCCCAGATTCATTAGATGTTAGCTCATGCCTGGAAGCAGACCTGTGTGGACTGTCTGGGGAGAGTGAACCCCTGTGCGGTGAGAGAAAGCCTGTGTGGCTATATTTTGCTTGGACATTTAAAACCAGGGACTAGGACAGCACTAGGCTGATCCCAGTCGTTAGTTAGGAAACCTGTAAGTTTAGTCAGAGGTCAAGTTGACCAGGATTTATTTTGTTTATGTTTTTTTTGCCTTGCTGTGTTTTTGTCACTGTAAATAGAAAATAAACCGCACCTTTTTGATTTTGAAAACCACAACCTCCGTCTGCTGGGCCTGTTTTGGGTGGGGAGCCCATCCCGGGGGTCACACATACCCGCTGCCGAGCTAGCCCCCTCACAGTTGGTGGAGAACCAGTGGCAGTTTTTTTTTTAAGCCAGCATGGAGGAGATACTGAAACAGCTGGCTCTAGCAAATGCCAATCAACAGCAGACAAATGCAGGTTTGCAAAGGAGCCTTGCAGCCCAGCAGCAAGCTCATCAACAGAGCCTTGCAACTTTACAACAGAGTCTGGAGGCTCAGCAACAAGCCCAACAGCAATCTGAGGCCCGCTTCATAGACCTGTTGCAGAAGCAAGAGCAGAGACTACAACAACAGATGGAAGCAGTAATGCAGCAACGTCCGCAGACCAGTGAGGAAAGCCGTCCCACTAATACCGCGTCCTTTGGGGTGAGTCGTTTATTGACAAAAATGACTGGAGAGGATGATCCAGAGGTATTTTTGACCACATTTGAAAGGACCGCTGAAAGAGAAAAGTGGCCTGAGGAGCAGTGGGCTGGACTAGTGGCTCCTCTGTTAACTGGTGAATCGCAGAAAGCTTACTATGACCTAGAGCCTAACCAAGCAAAAGACTATGTGATGCTAAAAGCTGAAATATTGGCAAGGCTGGGTGTCACCCTGGCTGTCCGGGCTCAGCGTGTGCATAACTGGACTTTCCAGCTTGGAAAACCCCCCAGGTCTCAAATGTATGATCTCATTCACCTGAGCAGAAAGTGGCTACAGCCAGAGACTTTGTCCGCACCAAAGATTGTGGAACGTGTTGTAATGGATCGGTTTTTGAGAGCTCTTCCTACTGCCATCCAAAAGTGGGTAAGCCATGGAGACCCAGAGACGGCCGATGGTCTTGTGGATCGTGTGGAGAAATACTTGGCTACAGAGAACCTGACGGCCTCTTCAAGAGACACTCGGACTTTCCACCCTAAGACCAGACCATCCCCAGGGGCGGATAAGAGGATTCCAAGGGGTGAGGGTGGAGAGAGTGAGAGGGTGGGAGCTCTACCCCAAGTTTGGCGAGAACAGCCTGGGAAATCAGCGGCTCAAGAGGCCGCAAGAAGGATCGTTTGCTACCGCTGCCGGCAAGCGGGACATATTGCAGCAAATTGCCCGGTTGTGGAGGAACCCATGCAGTGTGACTTTCTGACGGGCAGACGTCAGTCGCTGTGTGCGACAGTCGCATGCACTGCCATTCGGGGAACTGAGAAACATTTATGCAAAATGTGTATTAATGGTAGAAATGTTGTGGTATTGCTGGATTCAGGTAGCCTTGTGACCCTGATAAAGGCTGAGTTAGTTAAAACAGAGGTCTCTGGGAATAGCAAGGTAGCCGTTATTTGTGTGCATGGGGACACCCGAGAGTATCCAGTGACTACGGTGTGTTTCGAGACCCCCAAAGGTACCCTCTCTCATCCAGTGGGCTTAGTATCTCAGTTACCGCATGACGCCATTGTGGGAAGGGATTTTCCGAAGTTCTGGGAACTGTGGGATGATCCTGAGCCCCCCACTGGTGCCCCTATGTACCAGGAATGTGATAGCCAGAACTCCCCTGAGAGTGGTGAGGACTCTCCGGAATTTCCCTTGTCAGTATTGGCAGGGGAGACTCAAGAAACTGGAGAGGAGCCCACCTCCTCAGACGAAAACCTACCGTCTGTGGAGTTTTCTGATCTTGAGGTTCACAGGGAAAACTTTGCCACAGAACAGTTGAAAGACCCCGCCCTAATAAAGGCACGGGAAAACGTAGTGAAAATAGATGGCGAGTTAGTGAACCCAGATAATACTGGCACTTACCCATACTTCAGCGTAGAGAAGGACCTACTGTATCGGGTGGCAAAAAGGGCAGAAGAAACCGTTGAGCAGCTTGTGGTGCCCAAACCTTACAGGAAGTTGGTGTTGGAGTTGGCCCATGGGCACATTCTTGGAGGTCATCTGGGGACAGAGAAAACCCGAGAGAGGGTATTACAGAGATTCTATTGGCCTGGGGTGATGAAGGACATAGAAAATTATTGTTCCTCCTGCCCTGTGTGTCAGAGGTCGGCCCCGATGCCACATTTCCGTAGCCCGCTGGTCCCTCTACCCATCATTGAGGTCCCGTTTGAGAGAATCGCAATGGATTTGGTAGGTCCTATAATCAAGTCCGCTAGGGGGCACCAGTACATATTGGTTATAATGGACTATGCCACCCGTTATCCAGAAGCGATCCCTCTCAGAAATACCTCGGCCAAAACCATAGCCAAAGAGCTATCTCTTGTTTTTAGCCGGGTGGGTATTTGTAAAGAACTGCTTACGGACCAAGGTACACCCTTTATGTCCCGGGTTATGAAAGAGCTGTGTAAATTGTTCAAAGTGACGCAATTGCGTACATCTGTGTATCACCCCCAAACCGATGGGCTGGTTGAAAGATTCAACAAAACCCTAAAACAAATGTTGAAGAAAGTGGTGGATAGAGATGGAAGGGATTGGGACTGTCTACTTCCTTATTTGATGTTTGCTATTAGGGAGGTGCCCCAATCCTCTACGGGATTCTCCCCCTTTGAGTTACTGTATGGGAGACACCTAAGAGGGCTGTTGGATATTGCCAAGGAAACTTGGGAAAGTGAGAGTTCTCCCCACAGGAGTGTGATTGAGCATGTCGCCCTGATGCAAGATCGAATTGCACAGGTAATGCCCATCGTGAAGGAACATTTGGCCCAAGCGCAGTTGGCACAGCAGAGAGTGTACAACCGTGGAGCCAAGACCCGTACCTTTTCCCCGGGGGATAGGATATTGGTACTTGTCCCTACGGTTGAAAGTAAATTCCTTGCCAAATGGCAAGGCCCCTACGAGATAATGGAAAAAGTGAGCGAAGTGAATTACAAGGTCAGACAACCAGGAAGGCGAAAGCCCGAACAGATCTATCACGTTAATCTGTTGAAAGCCTGGAGGGATAGAGAGTCCCTAGTCGCAGACACTTGGTCACCAGCTCAAACTGGTTGCGTGATTCCTGAGGTTGGAATCGCAGCCACCTTGTCACAACCCCAACAACAGGAGGTTAAGGAGTTTGTACTTCGCAACAAGGAGGTATTCTCTGAGCTGCCGGGACAAACATCTGGGGTAGAGCATGACATTATTACCCCGCCCGGTGAAAGGGTGAAGTTAAAACCCTATCGGATCCCAGAGGCCCGACGGGAGGCAATACGGGAGGAAGTACAGAGAATGCTGAACTTAGGGGTGATAGAGGAGTCCCAAAGTGATTGGTCTAGTCCCATTGTGTTGGTGCCTAAACCGGATGGGAGCTGGCGATTTTGTAACGATTTTCGTCAGTTGAACAAAGTTACAAAATTTGACACCTACCCCATGCCACGTATAGATGAGTTGATCGACCGGCTGGGAACAGCCCGATACATGACGACTCTTGACCTCACAAAAGGGTATTGGCAAATCCCCCTGGCCAAGTCGGCCAAAGAGAAAACCGCATTTGTAACCCCAGACGGGGCGTTCCAATATAAAAGAATGCCGTTCGGGTTACAGAATGCGCCGGCCACATTCCAGCGGAAAATGGACCAGATGCTGAGGCCCCATCGGAAGTATGCTGCGGCTTACCTGGATGACATAATTGTCCATAGCACAGATTGGGCCTCACATCTGCCAAAAGTGCAAGCAGTCCTGGACTCTGTTCGGGAAGCAGGGTTTACGGCTAACCCCAAGAAGTGTACCATTGGGCAGGAGGAGGCCAAATATCTTGGGTACACCATTGGGAGGGGAGTAATAAAACCCCAACTCAACAAAGTCGAGGCCATCCAGAGTTGGCCACGTCCCAACAGCAAGAAGCAGGTACGAGCCTTTCTGGGAATCGCTGGGTATTATCGGCGATTCATTCCCCACTTTGCTTCTAAGGCTGTGCCCCTAACCAACCTGACGAAGGGGAAAGGGTCGGTCATGATTAAATGGACCCCCGAGGCTGAGGCAGCATTCCAATTCTTGAAACAAGCCTTATGTAGCCAGCCAGTGTTGTACTCACCCGACTTCTCTAGAGACTTTGTCGTACAAAGTGATGCGTCAGATGTGGGGTTAGGAGCAGTATTGTCCCAGGTCTGGAACGGGGAAGAGCACCCAGTCATTTACCTCAGCAGGAAGTTGAAGTCCCATGAGGTAAATTACGCCACCGTTGAAAAGGAGTGTTTAGCGGTGAAGTGGGCTCTAGATTCCCTTCGGTACTACCTGCTAGGTAGGCACTTTGACATGGTTACGGATCACGCTCCGTTAAAGTGGATGGCTCAAAACAAGGAAACAAATAGAAGAGTGAATAGGTGGTTCCTGGCCCTCCAGGAATTCAACTTCACAGTAAAGCATCGCCCTGGCGTTCAAATGGGGAATGTGGATGCTTTGTCTCGAGTACATGAATGCCTGATTGCTGGTGTTCCAACCCCGAGGTTAAAACAAGAGGGGGGGGTATGTGACAGCAGGAAGGTAAAGTCACCTGGTTGCATCCAGGGGGGTAGATATATTTCGCCCAGATTCAGGCTTTACGCTGACTTATACAGCTAGGTGGAGAGTTGTATAAGCCCAGCTGAGACTAGTGGGCTCATTGATGACTCATACCTCTAGGGAGAGGGCTGGGCGTCGTGCAGACAGGGAGTTGATGAGGCCAGCTGAAGCTTGTCAGCTCATTTAGGCCTCTATAAAAAACTCCCAGATTCATTAGATGTTAGCTCATGCCTGGAAGCAGACCTGTGTGGACTGTCTAGGGAGAGTGAACCCCTGTGCGGTGAGAGAAAGCCTGTGTGGCTATATTTTGCTTGGACATTTAAAACCAGGGACTAGGACAGCACTAGGCTGATCCCAGTCGTTAGTTAGGAAACCTGTAAGTTTAGTCAGAGGTCAAGTTGACCAGGATTTATTTTGTTTATGTTTTTTTTGCCTTGCTGTGTTTTTGTCACTGTAAATAGAAAATAAACCGCACCTTTTTGATTTTGAAAACCACAACCTCCGTCTGCTGGGCCTGTTTTGGGTGGGGAGCCCATCCCGGGGGTCACACATACCCGCTGCCGAGCTAGCCCCCTCACAATATATATACATATATACACACACACACACACACACACACACATACATCCCACCTTTGTGCAGCTACATCTCACTGCAGGCCATTAGTATGTCTGCAAGGCAAACAAGGAGAGGCAGACAGTCACAAGGCAATAAAAGAGGGCAAGCAGGCTCTGTGTCTAGAGGCAACAGTGCCGGTCGTGGACACGGTGCATCCTCATCAGCACGTGGCCATGGGACACGCTTGTCCTTCTTTTTGTCAGGTGGCCATGTTGAGCCGCAACATGCCCAAGACTTGGTAGAGTGGATGACCAAGCCGTCCTAATCCTCCTCATCCTCTCTCACCCAGGCTCAGGGCACTTTGTCTGGCAAAGCAGCTGCCAAAGCGGCCTCTTTCCTCGGCTCAATGGCATCAGTCACTCCTTCCCTAGCCCCACCATGTCCGAACTGTTTGACCACAGTGTTGGGTACATGCTCCAGGAGGATGCCCAGCGTTTTGAAGGCTCCGATGATGGAACCCAGCTTGAGGAAGGCAGTAACGTGAGCCCAGAGAGAGGGGGTAGTAACGTGAGCCCAGAGAGAGGGGGCGCCCAACAAGGACAGCTATCTGGCAGTCATGTTCCCCCAGCTGCAGCATACTGACAGATTTGCTCCAGTGATGAGGAGGGAGGGGATGATGAGGTCACTGACTCCACGTGGGTGCCTGATAGGAGAGAGGAGGAGGAGGAGGAGGAGGCACATCTCCAACGAGGCAGGATGCCCTCCAGGGGCCAGCTTAAGGGCAGCACACCGACTGCATCACACTGCAGAGCCCCGCATGTGCACGGCGCTGCTGTCTCTGCGCGTTATTCCAAAAGTTCTTTGGTGTGGGCCTTTTTTCAGACGTGTGCAGCAGATCGCACCGTTGCCATTTGCAACATATGTCTAAAGCGTATCTCACGTGGCCAAAACATCAGCCACTTGGGCACCACGTGCTTGACCAGACATATGTCGACCTGCCATGCAGTTCGTTGGCAAGCGTACCTAAAAGACCCACACCAAAGAACAAAGCGGGCCTCTCCTTGCTCCTCATCAGCTGGGATCTCCAACCCCACTATACCTTCAGTCCTCTCTGAAACCTGCACTGAGAGGAATAAAGGTGTAGAATTAGGTATGTCACAGCCAAGTACTTGCGGGCAATCTGCTATCGGTACACCAACGTCCGATTGTACCAGGAAAATTTCCCTGCCCCAGCTGCGTCACCGCCGAAAGAAGTTTGCTCCCAGCCATCCACATGCTCAGCGGTTGAATGCTAGCTTGGCTTTAATTGCTAGCACTTCAACTGCTGCCTTTTCAGTTGGTAGACTCTGGCCCCTTCCGTGAGTTTGTGGAATGTGCGGTTCCTCAGTGGCAGATTCCCAAACGCCACTTTTTCTCATGGAAGGCGATTCCGGCTCTCTACCGGCATGTGGAAAACAATGTCTTGACCTCGCTGGACAGGGCAGTCAGCGGTAAGGTGCATATTACCGCTAACTCATAGTCCAGCAGGCATGGACAGGGACGTTACCTATCTTTCACAGCGCATTGGGTGGCTCTGCTGGCAGCTGGGAAGGATGCAGGACAAGGTGCAGTAGTGTTGGAGGTTGTTCCGCCACCACACCTCCAAAATGTTACTACTTACTGGCGATTTGGACACACCTCTCTCCTCCACCCCCTCCTCTTCTTCTTCTTCTTCCATGGCCTCTACCTGTGCTTTGTCCTCGGAACCAGCGGTGTTCCGTAGGCGTTCAAGGGACTATGCAAGTACGCAGGCAAAAAGATGCCATGCTTGAGCTGGTGTGCTTGGGGAACAGGAGCCACACTGGGGCAGAGATTCTGTCAGCTCTGAAGGGGCAGGTTCAGAGGTGGTTGACGCCACGCCAGCTTAAGCCAGGAAAGGTGGTTTGCGACAATGACACCAAACTCCTCTCCACCCTCCGACAGGGACAACTGACCCATGTGCCCTGTTTGGCTCACATCCTTAACTTGGTGGTGCAGCGGTTCTTGGGCAGGTACACAGGCTTACAGGTCCTGAAGCAGGCCAGGAAACTCTGTGGGCATTTCCGCCGGTCATATAATGCCAGTGCTCGGCTGGCTGACCTGCAAAAGGATTCCAACCTGCCCAAGAACCGCCTAATCTGTGACATGCCCACCAGGTGGAACTCTACATTGGCCATGCTGCAGCGGCTGCACACGCAGCAGAGGGCCATCAATGAGTATCTGTTGCAATATGGCACCAGGACAGGGTCAGGGGAGCTTGGATTTTTTTCCCCACGCCAGTGGGCCATGATCAGGGATGCATGCACTGTCCTGGAACCATTTGAGGAGGCCACGAGGATGGTAAGCAGTGACAGTGCATGCATCAGTGACACTGTCCCTCTTGTCCACCTGTTGGAGCACACGCTGCGTGGAATAATGGACAGGGCACTTGAGGCAGAACAGGCAGGAAGAGGAGGACTTCCTTACCTCTCAAGGCCCCCTTTATCCAGACAGTGTTCCTGCTGGCCCGGCTATCACACAGGAAGAGGAGGAGGAGGAGGAGGATTATTGTGTCAGCATGGAGGTGGAGCCTAGCACTCAGCATCAGCAGCAGTCTTCAAGGGATTAATTACAGTCCCAAGACACCCATGGACTTGTATGTGGCTGGGAGGAGGTGGCTGCGGATCATGTCATCCTCAGTGACCCAGAGGACTCCGCACCGAATGCCTCAGCAAACCTACGCTGCAAGGCCTCCCTGATCCTGCAAAGCCTGTGGAAGGATCCTCGTATTCGTGCGATCAAGGAAAGGGATCATTACTGGCTGGCAACCCTCCATGATCCACGTTACAAGGGTAAGGTTGCAGACCTTATCTTGCCGTCGCAGAGGGAGCAGAGGATGAAGCATCTTCGGGAGGCCTTGCAGAAAGGTCTGTGCAACGCTTTCCCAGAGACTGTGTCACGTACCTGACGGTAGAGCCTGATATGCAGAGGACGGCCTCTCTTACACCTCTGACTCGGGGCCCCCTGGTAGAGTAGACAGGTGGCGCAGGAGTGCAGAGTCGCACGACTGCCTGATGGATCGCTGTAGTGGAGCCACGGCAACTGCAGATGGGATGGAAGTTCAGCAGGACTCCAAGGGCAGAAGATAAGGCAGGTGAAGACAAGCCGGGTCATACACTGGTGGGCACGTCAGGCACAGTTGCAAAAGGCAGAAGCGTAGTCAGGATACAGGCCGGATCGGTAATAGGCTGGCAGCGAGGTAGCAGAGGGAGCAGGCAGATGCACAGTCAAAACAAGCCGGGTCAGATGCAGGCAGAAAGATGGAACGTCAGTAGCAATCCGGGTCAAGTACAGGAACAGGTAACAGATACAAGGCAACTGGAATGCTGTAGAGCAGACAGCATTGAATCTGGGTACTGACCCAGTTTAAATAGCCCGCCGGGCGCCAAAGAGCATCATGGGGTGCGCGCGCGTGCACCCGCGCTGATGCGCGAACTGGTGCACGCATGCGCAATAGTGGTATTCTGACAGGAACTGGAACAACGGGCCATCTTCTTTGGCTGCCATCTTGGGCGCTGGCATGCCCTTACTGACAGACTGGGAGGTTACAAATTCCTAGTCCTGGACAACGTGTTGCTGAGGCTTCGGTCAGTCAAAGAAGGAGTGGTGGAGAAGGTGGCCGTCTGACCAATGCGTTCAGACAATTTTTAGTACGCAGCCCCAAGGTATGATCGGTTCCAGCAGCCACCGAAAATCCTCTGGGTTACTGGGTCTTGAGGATGGAACACTGGCCAGAGCTTGCACAGTATGCAGTTGAGGTACTGGCCTGTCCTGCATCCAGCGTTCTTTCGGAACGCACATTCAGTGCTGCTGGAGGCTTTATAATCGATCACAGGGTGCGCCTGTCCACCGACTCGATCGACTGACCTTCATAAAAATGAATCAGTCTTGGATCACCACCAGCTACCAAGCACCTGATGCTGATGTAACCGAATATTTTTTTTTTTTAAATGTCAGATCCCTGCAAGACTGCCTATGCTGATGCTAAGTGACTATCCTGTTATGCTGAGTGACTATCCTCTTCCTCCTCAATGATCATGCTGATAGCTTGTAAGAAAATTTTTGGTTCTGGGCACCGCCACCAGTGGCTAAGGCCCAATTTTTCAGCCCCTGTTTAACAGGGGCGTGTAAATACAATTTTTGATGCAATACTTTGCAGCAGGGCTCATTGCTGCGCTCCTAATAGAGTATCTGTGAGGGGTTGCAGTGTTGTGGCACCAGTGCCTAAGGCCCAATTTTTATGCCCCTGTTCAACAGGGGCATGTAATTACAATTCTTGATCTAATAATTCACAGCAGGGCCCATTCCTGCGCCCACCAAGAGTAACTGTGAGGGCTTACAGTGTTGTGGCACCACCACCAAAGGCCCAATTTTTCTGCCCCGTTCAACAGGGGCATGTAATTACAATTCTTGATCTAATATTTCACAGCTGGGCCCATTCCTGCACCCACCAAGAGTAACTGTGAGGGCTTACAGTGTTGCGGCACCAGCACCACCGCCACCACCAAAGGCCCAATTTTTCCTACCACTGTTCAATAATGGCATGTAATTACAATTCTTGATATAATAGTTCACAGCAGGGTGTTCCAGCGCCCACCAAGAGTAACTGTGAGGGCTTACAGTGTTGTGGCAACACCAACACCTAAGGGCCAAATTTCTGCAGAGTATATATGGCAGGCCCCTACTTTCAAACATCCAACTTACAAACGACTCCTACTTGCAAATGGAAGTGAGAGGAAATCTACCCCTAGGAAGGGAAATTCTCTCCTGTAAGAGTTAATATGGGAAACAGGTGTCTCCTCTCCACTGATGCTTTATCACCAATCTTTGTTTCAATAAAAACCCCATATTTTCAAAAAACATTTGTCATTGGGACGGAAAGTGAGGTGAAATGTTCTAAACAGGTGCACAGACAGCAAAACAAATGTTAAAGGGGTGATAACCCTTCCCTATGTTTTCCCAAAAGCTTAAAAATAGATTTTTTGGCTGGAGCTACACTTAAACAATGTACCTGTTCCAAATTACAAACCGATTCTACTTCAGAACAAACCTACAGTCCCTGTCTTGTTTGCACCGCCTGTATTCTGCTGTTCAGAGTATATAGGGCCTTTTTTTAATTTGGGTGTGGGGTTCCCCTTAATATCCATACAAGACCCAAAGGGGCTGGTAGAGGGCTGGGGGGTACCCATGCCATTTTTCTCAATGATTTTCATCCATATTGCCGAGCAGTGGCGGCTGGTGCTCAAAATCTTTGGGGGGGGGGGGCGCAAACAAACTGAAAAAAACCCCATCAATTGCCGCCATTAAAAGCTGCCACTGTGCCCAAACGCCACCAGTTTGCCCCCTCAAATGCAGCCAGTTTCCCCCCCAAATGCAGCCAGTTTCCCCCCAAATGCAGCCAGTTTGTCCCCATATACAGCCATTTTGTCCCCATATACAGCCAGTTTGTCCCCAAATGCAGCCAGTTTGTCCCCAAATGCAGCCAGTTTCCCCCAAATGCAGCCAGTTTGTCCACATATACAGCCAATTTGTCCCCAAATACAGCCAGTTTGTCCCCATATACAGCCAGTTTGTCCCCATATACAGCCAGTTTGTCCCCAAATGCAGCCAGTTTGTCCCCATATACAGCCAGTGTGTCCCCAAATGCAGCCAGTTTGTCCCCAAATGCAGCCAGTTTGTCACCAAATACAGCCAGTTTGTCCCCAAATGCAGACAGTTTCCCCCCAGCCCTGCACTTACCTTCCTCGGGTCAGTGCCGTCCTTCTTCCGTCCTCGATGTCGCTTCAGCCAACCAGGGTACCGGTAACCAGACCCGTGAACCCGATTGGCTAAAATGCCTGTCAGTGTTAACCAGGGAACGCACCCCCGTGTGTCCTCTGGTTAACTATTTGGATGCCGATTATAGCCCTCAGGCAGTAATCGAGAAGTCTATCAGAGCCGCTGGCTCTGATAGGCACTTCCAAAAACCAACCAGCCGCTGTTATTCAGATGGCCGGCGCTCAAGAGGGGGCCGGCCATCTGAAAAATGGGCGGCAGCGGCGGCGACAATACATAGGTTCATGCAATGCATGAACCTATGTATTGTTGTGAGTGACGGGCGCAGGAGCGAGAGGAGGCGGCGCTCCTGCACCCACTATGGACGCACCGCCACTGTTGCCGGGACCAAACATTACATTAACCACTAGTCAACCGCCCACCGTCAAATGACGGCGGGCGGAAGACCCTGTTGTTCTGGGCGGACGTCATATGACGTTGCGCCTTTAAAAGCCACTAGGGGGCGCGCACCCGCCACGTCACTGGGGACTCGATGCGCCGGGCACCTGCGATTGCCCAGTCACTGAGCAGGACCGTGGATCTGTGTGTGTAAACGCACAGATCCACGTCCTGTCAGGGAGAGGAGACCGATGGTGTGTCCCTTGTTCATAGGGACAACCATCGGTCACCTCCCCCAGTCAGTCCCCTCCCCCCACAGTAAGAATCACTAATAGGGAACGCATTTAACCCCTTCCTCGCCCCCTAGTGTTAACCCCTTCCCTTCCAGTTACATTTATACAGTAATCAATGCATTTTTATAGCACAGATCGCTGTATAAATGTGAATGGTCCCAAAAATGTGTCAAAAGTGTCCGCCATAATGTCGCAGTCACGATAAAAATCGCTGATCGCCGCCATTACTAGGAAAAAATAAAAATAATAAAAATGCTATAAATCTATCCCCTATTTTGTAGACGCTATAACTTTTGCACAAACCAATCAATATACGCTTATTGCGTTTTTTTTTTTCCAAAAATATGTAGAAGAATACATATCGGCCTAAACTGAGGAAAAATTTTTTATTTTTTTTTTTATTTATATTTATTATAGCAAAAAGTAAAAAATATTGTGTTTTTTTTCAAACTTGTCGCTCTTTTGTTTATAGCGCAAAAAAAAAAAAAACGTAGAGGTGATCAAATACCACCAAAAGAAAGCTCTATTTGTGGGAAAAAAAGGACGCAAATTTCATTTGGGTACAGCGTCGCATGACCGCGCAATTGTCAAAGTGTTACAGCGCTGAAAGCTGAAAAATGGCTTGGGCAGGGAGGGGGTTTAAGTGCCCTGTAGGCAAGTGGTTAAAGCCGCAAGCAGTTTTAAATGACTTTTTTTCCTTTAGATATGTAATTTTGTGCAGGGACAGTTCTAAGCACGGGAAACACGTGCCACTTCACAGGCATACTTTAGACACCCCCCAGGTACGATATTTAAAGGAATATTTCACTTTTTTTTTTTTTCACTTTAAGTATCATTAAAATTACTGCACCCGAAAAAACTGCAGTTTTTTTAAAACTTCTTTTTGCATTGATACATGTCCCCTGGGGCAGAACCCGGGTCCCAAAACCCTTTTTAAGACAATAACTTGCATATTAGCCTTTTTAAAGAGCACTTTTGATTTTGAACGTTCAAGTCTATTGTATTTAATAGGGTTCTAAAGTTCGCGCAAACGTTCGGTCCGTTCGCAGGTTCTGGTGCGAACCAAACCGGGGGGTGTTCGGCTCATCGCTACTGGTGACGGATTATTTACCTTTGATGTCACATTGAAGATAACAAGCACTGAAGAAGTTTATTTAAATAACTTTTCATTGATTCACAGATATTATTATTATTATTCTTTTTTTAATTCACCACAAGATGTTTACTATGTAATGAAGATGTATTTTTTATTATGGCACATTAATACTGGTATAGTGTTATTCTCATCATTTGTTACAGTACATCAAAACACTTTATTTATTTATATTTGCACTAGCATTTGCACTTTAATATTGGACTACGGTCCTTATAATAGCGCCCCCTCACACTAAACCTATTGTTATCTAAAGTAGTATCTACTGTATCTACCTTAGCTAGGGGAGCAGCAGCTTTTTAATTGCTATTATATGGCGCAAGGTACAGTATTAATAATTTCCAAAAAACGTAAGTGTGCCTGTGATGATAATTCCAGTTATGCATTTAAAGTAGGGCTGTTACTGATTAAAATTTTCGTGTTCGATTAATCTTTTTTTTTTAAATCGATTAATCGACTAATTTCGATTAATTATAACGCATATATAGATCCAACTACTTTTAGCTGATCTCCTTGCAGACTGATTCCCAGTGCAGCTACCAACCACTGGAAAAATGGATAACAGGATACAAAACACACAAAGGCAGCGCTCGATGGGAATAGCATTAAAACTTTTATAGTCTTCAAGTAGGTAACAAAATAAATATTGCACTGGAGATAAAATCGATGTAGCTACATAAACTGTAAAAATGGTGCGAGTAATACGAAACGGTAGCAAAAGCAGTCATTAAAACATGTAGCTAAGTATGATACTGGTATAAAAATGTGTACAACGATACCACTGCTGAATCCAGATGAGGAGGTGTTAACATCAGTCCGTCGGCATGTAGATGTCCTGTGAAGGGAACTATCACAACTCGCAGTGGATGGCTGTAGAATCCCAGGTTGATAGAGGGAAGTGATAGAGGGAAGTGTAACAGCCCTTGCGTGTGGCAGATAGTAAGGTCCCGCCGGCATGCAGATATGAAGGCACAGCAAAGGAGCCCTTCAGATGGACACGGCAAGCCCCGCTGGTGTCTGTGACGTCACTGGATCTCCGACAGAACTCCCTGAAGACCCGGAAGCCGGCAGAGAGGTGAGTACCGATCAAAATAATTTTGATCGATCAAAAAGATTAATCGATTAATCTAGGAATTAATAGTTAATTTCCACAGCCCTAATTTAAAGGAACGCTCTAGTTAAATTAGAAAATGAAGCGAGGCCATACAAACAAGGCAGACAGCTATTATTACCAACCTGCTACTAAAGTCACCGAGGGCCATTTTCATCCAACACACGTGAAAAAACATCCTTAGATGTTCCCTACAGCCAGCAATTTCCACCCATTCCAGAGTACACACAGAACTTTAATTAAAGTGCACCTGTATGTAGGAAATTAACAGGTTCCCTTTATAGCATGCACAATAAGCATACATGCTATACTTGTCTTCTCTTCTACTTCCACTCGTAAAAAAAGTGGTGTACCTAGCACCTTAGAGTAAATAATTTGTTTTACATCCCCCAAAAAAAAAAAAAATGATATAAAGCAGCACGCTTTGAGTGCCTTGATAAATTGCAGGCATGGCTAAACTGTGCTAACAGTGGGAAGGGCTTAAAAGGAGCAAAGTTAAATGAAACCTGAACCTACTCTCCCGTATACTCTCCTCTGGATCAACTGTGGGTATAGAATTGGGTATATTGGATTATGCAATATTTTTTATTTTATCTATTTTTATGGTTGAACTAAATGGACTTGTGTCTTTTTTCAACCTGACTAATTATGAATACTATATATATATATATATATATATATATATATATATATATATATATACACAGTCCTTTTACCCATAAAATATCCTTTAATAATGGAGTCACAAGCGAGAGACTAAGGCCCCTTTCACTCATGCCCTCAGTTTGTTTTGTCAGTCATGTTTTTTTAAAGAAAAAACTTATTAGTTTACATCAGCTTTGCATCAGTTTTCATGAGTTTTTACATCAGTTCTTTACATCCACTTGAGTCAAATTTTTGGTTTACACTAGAGCTGCACGATTCTGGATAAAATGAGAATCACAATTTTTTTGCTTAGAATAAAAATAATGATTCTCTCACAAATCTCATGGCTTAACATCATCTTTCACATTATACAAAAAAAATGGGGCTAACTTTACTGCTTAGTTTTTTGGATTCATGGAAGTGTATCTTTTCCATAAAATTGTGCTTGAAAGACCGCTGCGCAAATACCGTGTAACAAAAAAATTATTGCAACAACCGCCATTTTATTTTCTAGGGTCTGTGCTAAAAATATATATATAATGTTTGGGGGTTCTAAGTAATTTTATAGCAAAAAATAGTGGTTAAACTGCCCTCATTTACAGACTGAAGTTCATTCCTTTGATCCAAAGAACTGAGAGATACATTGTATCTCTTCTCCATCAATTTTTTTCAGCTCTGGCAATGCACTGTTTATAGAAAAAAAAGCAGACAGACAAGTACATTTAAAAGCTGACAATGACAGTCAGCATTGGCAAATGAGGGAGCCTGTCTGTACAGATTGCCCCCTCACTATATGTGCATCTCTTCTCCCCCTCCCCTGCCCCCCCCCCCCCCCCAAATGACAATGACAGCTCCAAAACCTAAGAGAGAAAAAAGCCGGCTATTACATTTAAAAGCTGACAGTGACAGTCAGCACTGGCAAGTGAGGGAGCTCCCTCACTGTATATACTGCTCTCATGCCTTTCTCTGCCACAAGCTCCCCACAGTGACTGGTTGCCCCTAACAACCAATGCCAAAACAGATAAAAAACTGACCATTTGTCAGTTTACATCTGTTTATCGTCTGATCCGTTTTTTTTTACGGATGAAGAAAAATAGGGCTTTCATCTGTTTAAAGAAACGGATGTTGATGGAGGTGGATGAAAACAGATGAAAATAGGACGATCATCCATTGTCATCCGTTTTTCCACTGGAATATATTGATGTTCGGAACCTAACAGACATGTACAAACCTCAGCACACTTATTAGAATAAAATGGAGCTGTTCAGTTACATATTCTTTGCTACACACAGCCCAGGAGCCCGAAAACTTCAGGAGTAACGTACTTAGAGTACTATAATAAGGAGTATGAAATGTAAACAGTGAGAGGAATCTATGAAAACTGCAGCAGAAAGAATCCAGAGAAGCTGTGCAGGGCAACCAATAAGCTTCTATCTTCAACTCATTCAGTTAATCTTTGAAAATGAAATATTGAACCTGATTGGTTGCCATGCACAGCCCCCACCCAACCCATACAGTACAGACAACCCCCACCCAGGACAGACTCAGTACACACAACCCTATACTCCCCCCAATTACAGAACTTTCAGTGCAGACATCTCTCCATCCCGTCTCCCAAATACAGAATCCCTAGCACAGACACTCCCCATTCCTCCTTCCCCCTCAAGTGCAGAATCGGCAATACAGAGACCAACCCCCCAATCACATACAGAATCCTCAGTACAGACACCCCGCCCCCCTCCCATCCCCTACCGAATCCTCAGTAGATACACTCCTCCCCCTTAATCTCCCCCTTCCCCAATCTCTCCCCTCCCTAAAATCACTCACCAGATGGGGGGGAGAGCTCACAGTGAGTGGAAGCCCAGCTCTCAGCTCTGTCAAATGAGCAGAGAGAGGAGAAATGTCTCTCATCCTCTCACTCTGAGCTGCAATTGTTACTGAAGCACTGTGTAGGCCTAGCTGGGGGTGATGCAGCTGCTTGACACTTCTCCATTTGATTTGCATGGCACTACAGAGATAGCGGTGCAGCGCCATGCAACTCAAAACAAGAAATGCCAGATGACATTAAATCCGAGCCTAATCTGCACCCAGTGTGGATTGTACTACCTGCTTCCCTCTTAGTATGCCATTGCTCTTCTGCACACCCCTCTCTGCTCCTCCAGGCACTCTCCCCTCTTAGTCGAAAGCCTCTTCTACTCACTCTCCTCTATTAGTCGAGGGCTTTCTCCATACAACCCCTCTCCCACCCTGTCCAGGGCATTCTCCACACCATTCCCTTTTGCTAGTCCAGGGCCTTCTTAAAACAACCTCTTCTCCTAATCTAGGGGCCTTCCTTACACAGCCTCACTCTTAGTCCAAGGGCCTTTTCCACACAACTCCCCTCTCCTAGCCCAGGATCTTTTCCAAACAACCCCCCTCTCCTAGTCCAGGTCCTTCTCCACACCAACCCCCTCTCCTAGTCCAGGTCCTTCTCCACACCAACCCCCTATCCTAGTCCAGGGCCTTCTTCACACCAACCCTATATCCTAGTCCAGGCCTTCTCCAATAACCCACCTCTCCTAGTCCAGGGGATTTCTCTACAACACCCCCTCTCCTAATTTAGGACTTCCAAGTGGGATCTCCCCTGTACGGTGCTGTTGGGTGTATCACCTCTGTCAGATAAGTCACTGGGGAGATTGTGTGGCATAATGCTGTGGGGGCAGGACCTATGCAGGAGGAGGGTGACCATCACTCTGCTCGTCCTGCCTGTTGCTCCGAAAGTGTTCTGTACTGCCTGGGTGGGTGAGATAATGCAGGAGGACGGTGCATCAGAGCTGAATCACTCAGCTCCTACCACCCACCATTTACTGCAGCCAGTGTACCCAAGTTGCCAGTGTAGAGTGCAATGCAAGCAGCTGCAGAAACGGCACTAGTGAAACTAATATGGCTTTTAAGCTGCTTTGCCAGGCGGCATCCTCAGGCTTGTGGTACCCGGAGCGGCCTTAGGTACACCACTGCTGGCAACAATTCAGTTTTACCTGAAACCTGACATGAGAAAAAATGAAGGCTCTCACTGCTGACTTCTCCCTCAGAAAATACTAGTTGCTTGGCTTTTGTGTCATCCCTCAATATTTTTAGTCACTGATTGGAACAAATATTCAGATGAGCACTTCTGAGTTCCTTTCTTCTCATAGTCTGCATACTTGCTCTGGGTAAGTGCCTTAATACTATCACTGAGACAATGGGATCAACATACCGTAATAGCCAAGTAACTGACATTTGTAGATGAAGGTCTGCAAAGGCATCCCCAGATTTCTCTGATAACAGTTTTACGTTAAACAGTTGGGTGTCTTGGTGCACTGCAGCTAACCTGTGTCCCTGCATGCATTTTAAGGCTTATATTTAAGTTTTGACTGGAGTATACCTTTAACTTAAAAAAAAATCGTATTTGTGAAGTAAGAACAATATCCTTTTTAGTATTCATCCACATTGCCAGTATAAAAATCATCTTAAAAAAAAGTTCTAACGTGGCTTTAACAGCTTATGAATGATTAAGGAGGTTTTTATGTCCCTGTCAATTATCCTGGTTATATGAGCATTATACGTGTTCATGTTCTCTAAGCTTTCATTGAAATTCAGTGATGTCCTTTTTTTCCCTACACATTCCTAAACTGCTTTGAAATACTTTCCCTGGAGCATATGGAGTATGGAGCATATCTAATATAAATGAAACTACTGAAGCCTAAAAAACAAATTTGTTTGTTGGCGCTCTTTCTTTGCACTAGTGGGGCCCAACGTTTGATTCCCACTTGGGACACTCCATGTATGGAGTTTTTATGTACTCCCCATGTTTGCCTGGGTTTCCTTCAAGTCCCCTTCTCTCTTCTAATACTTCAAAACATGCTGGCAATAGAAGGTTATTCAGCTTCTATCCATAGCATTTTCCTAGTGTGTGTGTGTAGGTATATACAGTATGTAACCCAAAATAGCTCCCCAGAAAAACTTACCTTTATTTTGACAGGAGGTCTGCTCATCCAGCAGAGGATGGTGGCAGAGGCCAGACCTAAAGGATTATTTATGCTAACCAGGAGATATGACTATCCACTCTCAAATATGTTGTACTAGGCACACTTCAGTCCATCCTATTCATAAACATCAGGCCTTGGCATGTAATCAGCAAAGCCTCAAGGAGTTTTCTCCACTTAATGGAATAGAGA
This sequence comes from Rana muscosa, assembly GCA_029206835.1. Lineage (NCBI taxonomy): Eukaryota > Metazoa > Chordata > Amphibia > Anura > Ranidae > Rana > Rana muscosa. The sequence goes on from CM055116.1 coordinate 296,100,893, forward strand.
GAGCTATGTTATTGGAGAAGAAGAGCTAACAAAATGACATGCTCTCTTTCTGGCTTTTTTTTTTTTTTTTCAAATAATCCCTTTTCATTTTTGAGGCCTGTGTGGCCAGGCTTTGAGTTGGTGTCAATAGCGTCTGTTGTGACATTTTTAAGACGATTTCAAATTTAAAGGGTGCATTTGACCTACACTTGACCATTTTCTGACCTGCTTCAAGCGGGTTTCATATTGCCCTAGATATGTATGGAAATGCTATCCCACTTGAAGCAAACAAAAGACCGACTCAAGCCCTTTTTGTGCTCCACTGGTTTCAGTGTCCCGAATCAGGTGGAGCACAGAGCACATTTGAAAAGCACCTTCATTTTATTTTTACAGCAGCAATATGAAAGTGGTACAGCCATACATTTGCTATTTGAATAAGCCCCCTAGTTATAATACATAAACCTGGTTATTTCCAAATTTAAAATGAAATAGCCCAGAAAACAGCCGTGGGTCGCGAGCGGAGTAAACAAACCTCTCCCTGTGCTTCCTAGTGAGCCTGTCACTGATCGTCTGTTCCCTGTCATAGGGAACGACGATCAGTGACGTCACACGCTAACCCAGGCCCCCCACAGTAAGAAACACACATCAGGGCACACTTAACCCCTACAGCGCCCCCTCCTGGTTAACCCCTTCACTGCCAGTGTCGTTTTTACAGTAATCAGTGCATTTTTATAGCACTGTTCGCTGTAAAAATGACAATGGTCCCAAAATAGTGTCAAAAGTGTCCAATGTGTCCGCCATAATGTCGCAGTCCCAAAAAAAAAAGAAAAAAACGCTGATCGCCGCCATTACTAGAAAAAAAATAATTATTAATAAAAATGCAATAAAACTATCCCCTATTTGGTAGATGCTATAAATTTTGCGCAAACCAATCAATAAACGGTTATTGCGATTTTTTTTACCAAAAATATGTAGAAGAATACGTATTGGCCTAAACTGAGGAAAAATACGTTTTTTTAATATATATTTTTAGCAAAAAGTAAAAAATATTGAATTTTTTTAAAAATTGTCGCTCTATTTTTGTTTATAGTGCAAAAAATAAAAAATCGCAGAGGTGATCAAATACCACCAAAAGAAAGCTCTATTTGTGGGAAAAAAAGGATGCCAATTTTGTTTGGGAGCCACGTCGCACGACCGCGCAATTGTCAGTTAAAGCGATGCAGTGGCGAATCGCAAAAAGTGGCCAGGTCTTTAAGCTGCATAATGGTCCGGGTCTTAAGTGGTTAAATAAAAGACAGAATATCAACCAAAATCCAGACAAAACACATGATACAAATGTTAAAAATTGAGTTGCAGTTCAGTGTGTAAAATAAGTATTTGATCCCCTATCAACCAACAATAATTCTGGCTCCTACAGACTGGCTACAATCTGTGCTCATGTGGTACACAGATTAGTCCTGTCAATTTAGGAAGGTGCTGCTAAGGACAGCTTGTTACGTGTATAAAAGACACCTGTCCACAGAATCTATTTCTTCCATTCAAACCTCACCTCACAAGGCTGGAATGGGCCAAAAAATCATCAGCAAGAAACTTGGTGAGAAGCAGATTGTTGGAGCGATTATTTGCAAATGGAAGAAATACAAAATAACCATAAATTGCCCTCAGTCTGGAGCTCCATGCAAGATGTTGCCTCATGGGGTAAGGATGATCATGAGAAAAGTAAGGGATCAGACCAAGTGGCGGCTGGTGCTCAAAATTTTTTGGGGGGGTGCAAACAAACTGAAAAATACTGAAAAAAAACCCCATCAATTTCAGCCACTGTGCCATCAATTGCAGCCAATGTGCCCATCAAATGCCACCACTGTGCCCTCAAATGTGCCACTGTGCCCATCAAATGTGCCACTGTGCCCAAACGCTGCCACTGTGCCCATCAAATGCTGCCACTCTGCCCATCGAATGCTGCCACTCTGCCCATCGAATGCCACCACTGTGACCCCTGCGCGCTCGCCTCCTGCCCGGCACTTTCCCTGTCCCGGTGAGGCAGCGGGTAACGGCGAGTGGTGTCCTCCATGCGTCTCCTCCTGTCCTCTCCTCCCATCAGGCGTCCAATCACAGCGCCTCTCATTTCAGCCAATCAGGTGATGGGTAACAGACCTGAGCACCTGATTGGTGGAGAGGCGGTTCAGTGTTAGGAAAGAGAATATTTGTTCACTTTTCGAACACACCTGGGTGAACCTTTTTTATGCCTATTAGAGCCTATGGCTCTAATCAGGTGCTTCAAAAACACCCCCACCGCTGTAATTCAGGCACCCGAAAAGGGGCTGGGCACCTGAATAGGGGGTGAAAGCGGCGGTCATGGATAGATTCATGCAATGCATGAATCTATCCATTGGTCATAGAGGAGGTGGCTGGATAGAGGGGGTGGTGAACTTATTCTCTCTGGAGAAGAGACTGTCAGGAAAGGTTCCACTCGCTGGTAATACCATCTGATATTTGGCGTGCAGTACTGATGTCCACCAGCAGGTGTCTCCTGGCAGTTTGGAACTGTCAGGAGAGCCTTTCCCTGCTGGTATTATGTGATCCTTGGGCCGCAGTACTGGCGTCCACCAGGGAGTGGATCCTGGCAGGATGGAGCAGGTATCTCCTCCTGCAATTAGGAATCACCTGAACCTGTTAGCAGGTATAAATACCCGGCAGGTGCATACACACACCGCCCTGGTATTGTCCTCGTGCTCTGACCTGTTTCCTGATTCCTGAACCTGTTGTGATTCCTGAGCCCTGAGCCCTGTTGTTCTGCTCCTCATTCCTGGATCCTTGCTCTGCTCCCTGTCTGTCCACTCCTGGCCCCCCATCTGCTGACCCCCCATTAATGATTCTGGCCTGGCTTGACTACGTTTCTGGTTCCCCTTTTACTACTTATGCTGGTTAGTTATCATCTCTGTTTGACTATTTGATTGTTCATTTATTCTGGTGGTGTGTTCACATTTATATTTATTTATATTAATAAACCAATTGACTTTATCTATTTCTGTTTGCGGTTTCCTCTTTTGCAGTCCACACAGTTCTGGTCATAACTGATTCCTGATAGAATTACCAGGGCCATTCCTGATCAGAAGTGGCTGCAAAGGGGAACCATTTGTTTGCAAACATGAATACTGATGAGGTTATTTATTTTTCTCTGCTGGCAACTGAAAGTGGTGATTATTGCCGTCAGGCTTTGGAAGGATGGTCTAGGGACCAGTTGTTTGTGGCTATCCGATCGGCTCACCTCCTGGACGATCAGGGGTATATACTGTTTGGGGAGGTGCAGCCTCTGATTAAAATCTGTACTGAGCTGGCCCTGCCCTGTATTCCTGAGGGCCATGATGATTTCACTCCTCCTTTCACTATAAATCAGCTTGTATCCCTAGTATAGCTGTTTGAAGACGATCCTGCTGATTTTTGTGAGCACTACTCAGCCAGTTCCCCACAGGTGATTGCTGAGTGCATTAAGTCTGGTCAGTCCTTTGTTAAACAGGGAGATTTAAAACCACAGTTTGTACAACCAATACTCTCGGCATGGTCTGATATGTTACAATCAATCCCAGCCAACCCACAACAAACCACTTCTACCATCAGACACCTACCTGCTCAAAAGCCTTTTCTCCCATCACCCATGGCAACCCCAGTCGCAGCTCAGTATACGCTGCTTCCCACCAGATACCAATATCCAATCTCTGCTTCCTGTACCTATCCTGCATTTAATCCACCTGTCTCTTCTCAGCTACCTACAGCTTCCCCACAAGATTTTCTTCTGGCCACTGTTCCCTCTTCCTTGACATATCCCAGCCCTTCTCTTCAGTATGTCTCACCTCCTACCAACAGTCCTGCAGTCACCTACAGATCTCCAGCAGTTAAACCAAAGAAGAAACAGAAATTCTTTCCAACCCACATGATCCTGCCAGGACCCAACATGCCTTCACACCAACCAATCTACTCCAGCCTGCAGTTCCAAAGCCAGCCTTCCAGCCTGTAGTTCTAGAGCCAGCCTTCCAGCCTGCAGTTCCAGAGCCAGCCTTCCAGCCTGCAGTTCCAGAGCCAGCCTTCCAGCCTGCAGTTCCAGAGCCAGCCTTCCAGCCTGCAGTTCCAGAGCCAGCCTGCCAGCCTGAAGTTCCTGGGCCAGCCTGCCAGCCTGAAGTTCCTGGGCCAGCCTGCCAGCCTGAAGTTCCTGGGCCAGCCTGCCAGCCTGAAGTGCCAGAGCCGGTGTTCCAGCCTGAAGTGCCAGAGCCGGTGTTCAAGCCTGATGTCCCGATGCCCGCCTTCCAGCCCAATGTTCTAGTGCCTGTCTTCCAACCAGAAGTCCTGATGCCAGTGACCCCGCCTGAATATTCGGTGCCTGTGACCCCGCTTAAAGATCCGGTGCCCATTTCCCGGCTTGAGGTTGTGGTGCCCGTTTCCCGGCTTGAGTTTGTGGTGCCCGTTTCCCGGCTTGAGGTTGTGGTGCCCGTTTCCCGGCTTGAGGTTGTGGTGCCTGTTTCCCGGCCTAAAGATCCGGTGCCCGTTTCCCGGCTTGAGGTTGTGGTACCCGTTTCCCGGCCTTAGGAGCCCGCTGCCCAGTGTGATGTGTTCCTTTCCGCTGCCCAGCTTGAGGTGTTCCTGTCGGCTGCCCAGCCTGAGGTGTTCCTGTCTGCTGCCCAGCTCGATGACCCAGAGCTTGCTGCCCAGCTCGATGACCCGGAGCCTGCTGCCCAGCCTGATGTGTTCCTGTCCACTGCCCAGCCTGAGATGTTCTTGTCTGCTGCCCAACCCGATGTGCCACTGTCTGCTGCTCAGCTTAATGTGCCCGTGCCCGCTGCCCAGCTTGATGTGACTGTTCCTGCTGCCCAATTTGATGTGTCTGCTGCCCAGCTCGATGTACCCATACTTGCTGCCCAGCTTGACTTACCTGCTACCCAGCCTGATTTACTTTTTACCCTGCCTGATGTGTCTGTACTCGCTGCTCAGCTCGAGCTGCACCTTGCCCGGCTTGGAGCCATGGACCTTCCTCATGTGACTTTGTCTGCTGCTCGTCTTGATATCATGGACAGCAAAGGCTAGTTGCAGCGTCCGGAGGTCGCTCCTTTGAGGGGGGGTACTGTCAGGAAAGGTTCCACTCGCTGGTAATACCATCTGATATTTGACGTGCAGTACTGATGTCCACCAGCAGGTGTCTCCTGGCAGTTTGGAACTGTCAGGAGAGCCTTTCCCTGCTGGTGTTATGTGATCCTTGGGCCGCAGTACTGGCGTCCACCAGCGGGTGGATCCTGGCAGGATGGAGCAGGTATCTCCTCCTGCAATTAGGAATCACGTGAGCCTGTTATACACACACCGCCCTGGTATTGTTCTCGTGCCCTGACCTGTTGCCTGTTTCCTGATACCTGTTTCCTGAGCCCTGATCCCTGAACCTGTTGTGATACCTGAGCCCTGAGCCCTGATCCTGTTGTTCTGCTCCTCATTCGTGGATCCTTGGATCCTTGCTCTGCTCCCTGTCTGTCCACTCCTGGTCCCCCATCTGCTGACCCCCCCGTTAATGATTCTGGCCTGGCTTGATTATGTTTCTGGTTCCCCTTTTACTACTTATGCTGGCTAGTTATCATCTCTGTTTGACTTTTTGATTGTTCATTTATTCTGGTGTTGTGTTCACATTTATATTTATTTATATTAATAAACCATTTAACTTTATCTATTTCTGTTTGCGGTTTCCTCTGTTGCAGTCCACACAGTTCTGGTCATACCTGATTCCTGATAGAGACGCTTGAGAGGGGATATGATTTAAATTTACAAATACCGTACTGGTGACCCCACAATAGGGATAAAACTTTTTTGCGGAAGGGAGTTTAACAAGACACGTGGCCACGCATTAAAATTAGAAGAAAAGAGGTTTAACCTTAAACTATGTAGAGGGTTCTTTTCTGTAAGATCAGCAAGGATGTGAAATTCCCTTCCACAGGCGGTGGTCTCAGCGGGGAGCATCGATAGTATCAAAAAACTATTAGATAAGCACCTGAACGACCACAACATACAGGGATATACACTGTAATACTGACATATAATCACACAAATAGGTTGGACTTGATGGACTTGTGTCTTTTTTCAACCTCATCTACTATGTAACTACAGTATGTAACAAGGGTTTCTCCACCAAGTACTAAGTCATGTTTTGCTTGGGGATCAAACACTTATTTCACTCACTGAACTGCAACTCAATTTATAACATTTGTATCATGTGTTTTTTCTAGATTTTTGATTGATATTCTGTCTCTATCATTTAAAATACACCCATGATAAAAATGATAGAACCGTAATTTCTTTGTAAGTGTACAAATGTACAAAATCTGTGGGGGTACAAATAATAATTTTCCCCACTGTATAGGCATTTCATCTGTGTATGTAGCGGTTTGGCAAAGTTCAAGTGGTTGGAAAGGTAAAATGTTTTTACCTTAATGCATTCTCTGCATTAAGGTTGAAAACCTTTCCATGTCAGCTCCCCCCAGTTCCTCTGAAATACTTAACTGAGCTGACATGGTTGTTTTTTTAGAAAAAAAAATAACCTTTATAATCAATTTCAGCTTTAAAGTGGTTGTAAAGCCTCCTTAAAGGAGATTTCTAAACAAAAGTGCTTATCTGCTTCCTCCCCTCCAGTGCCACATTTGGCACCTTTCAGGACGGAGGGGAGAACAGGTACCTGTTTTTGACAGGTACCCTTCCCCACTTCTGAGAGACGGCAATACATACTAGCTCATTATGCCTTTGTCTTGAAGGTTGTTTTTTTTTTGCAGATTTTACAACCACTTTAATGCATTCTATGCATTAAGGTGAAAAACCTCCTGTGCTGAAGCTCTATCCAGACCCCCCACCCCCTTTTTCTTACCTGAGCCCAATCCAATCCAGCGATGTGCACAAGCACAGCAGGTGGGGGCCGCTGTCTTTCTCCTCATTAGACAGATTGATAGCAGCGGAAGCCATTGGCTCCCGCTGCTGTCAATCAAATCCAGTGACATGGGAACAGGGGGCGGGCCGAGTCTCACTGTCTGTGTCAATGGACGCAGCAGTGGAACTCAAGAGCGAGCACCCATGGATGTCCCCAGGGAAAACGGGACACGGCCTGGTAAAAGGAGGTCGGCGGAGGACCGCAAAAGAAGAGGCTCGGGATTTGCTCTTTGCAAAACGATTATATAGTATAGTAGTATTATATAGTATAAGAAAAAAAAGAGGGTTTACAACCCCCTTGAAGTGTATCTAAAACCAAGAACATAAATTGATAGTACGGCAGCTTACCGATCCTTATATGTGATGGCTGCATTGGTTTTCTTTTCTCAACACTTTTTTTTTTTTTTTAAAGTTCACCGAACTTTTGTGTGACCGTGTGTATGCAAGGCAGGCTTGAGAGGAATTCAGTCGGAAAAACCATTGTGTGTACGGGGCATCACTGTTTCCCCCCAACCCTAAACACTTACCTGGCTCCTCTCATTGCTCCAGTGCCGTGCCAGCTGCAGCACTGCTCTCCTCTCCAGTGCCGTGCCCATCATTGCCGCCTCACCATCATTGCAGCCTTACTGTGCTATCATTGCAGCCTCACCGTCACTGCCACCTTACTGTGCCCTCATTGCAGCCCCCCTCACCATCATTACAGCCCCCTCACCATCATTACAGCCCCCCCACCATCATTACAGCCCCCTCACCATCATTATAACCCCCCTCACCATCATTGCAAGCCCCCTCACCATCACTGCAAGCCCCCCTCACCATCACTGCAAGCCCCCCTCACCATCATTGCAAGCCCCCCTCACCATTGCAGCCCCCCTCACCATCATTGCAAGCCCCCCTCACCATTGCAGCCCCCCCACCATCATTACAAGCCCCTTCACCATTGCAGCCCCCCTCACCATTGCAGCCCACCCACCATCATTACAAGCCCCCCTCACCATTGCAGCCCCCCTCAACATCATTACAAGCCCCCCTTACCATTGCAGCCCCCCACCCTCATTACAAGCCCCCTTCACCATTGCAGCCCCCCTCACCATTGCAGCCCCCCAACATCATTACAAGCCCCCCTCACCATTGCAGCCCCCCACCATCATTACAAGCCCTACTCACCATTGCAGCCTCTCCACCATCATTACAAGCCCCCCTCACCATTGCAGCCCCCCTCACCATCATTACAAGCCCCTCACCATTGCAGCCCCCCACCATTGCAGCCCCCCTCACCATCATTACAAGCCCCCTAACCATTGCAGCCCCCCTCACCATCATTACAAGCCCCCCTCACTATTATTACAAGCCCCCCCCACCATCATTACAAGCCCCCCTCACCATTGCAGCCTTACTGTGCCAAGCAATGCCTCACCAGTCAGTGTGTGCATCGGGATCTCCTGCTCCTGCTGTGTCACGGAGATCACTGAAAAGTTTGGGCGCGCTGTGATAAAAGTCCCGTCCTCCTAGTCTAGCTCATGTGATAGACAGAACACTGCGTCTATCACACAAGCTGGTCTAGGAGGGCGGGACGTTTATTACAGCGCGCCCAAACTTTTCAGTGAGCTCCGTGACACAGCAGTCTACCACTGTGTCCGCAGTGTGTTACAACCGGCCCTGCTTGTGGTGGGCCGGATAAATGTCCTCGGCGGGCCGTAGTTTGATGACCCCTGGCATAGAGGATCAAAGAGCCTGTTTACACAATGCAGAGGATTAACCACTTAAGTGCCACAGTGAGTATACCAAGCATGCTAATCTGCATATACAGACAGATTTTACTGTTGTGGGTTTAGTAACACTTTAATTTAACTGATATGGTACTAATTATTTTTGGATTTTTTTTTGTTTTTGTTTTTTTAAAATTTGATTGGTGTCCAAGAACATGACAAAGTGTGCATTACTATGATAATTCAATATTTTCTCAGCACAGAAAATCTTGCTGTGATGGACAATTATTTTTTGTCCACAAAGTAGAATTCAACACAGCTTTCATGGAACAGGTGCTACAAGCAGATGTACTGCATTCTGCAGCAACAATGAAAAAGACAGCGTGATTTATAGGTGCATTAAAATGACTTGTACAAATTGATACAAAGCCAAATTTATGTTCATGTCAGTTTGTTTCAGATGAGGAAATTTCACCCCAGATATTTGCATATCTGATGTTTTTTCTTTTTCCATAGCTTTTTTTTTTGATGTACATATATGGGCAAATTTTTAGTAAAATTATTTTACTAAATTTGATGTTTAAATCATTATACACATACAGGTATTTTATGGTCTCAGGGATAATTGTAAAAGTTTTTTTGCTATGTAATTTGTTTTGCTGGTGTGTTTCTTAGTTAGTTGGCTGTACTGACCAGTTGCTAACAATGACTCATGTGAGGGCTCACCCTTCCAGCCTATTAGTTATCAATGATTCATTGGTACTGATAATGCTATAGGTCAAACAGAATAAAAAATGAAAAAACGCACATACTTGGTGTACTATCTGTCCATCGTTATTCCTTTACAGTTTACAAAATAGGTTTGTAATAGTCCTGTCTGTCGGACAAATAATGCAGAAAAGATGACAATTTTCATTACATTAGCGAAAAAGGTAGCAAATAAAAATCAAAATCCTACAATATGTACAAGTGCCATATGTGACGGGAGTCACTTTGAGCGGGGGGGCTTGTGGAACCCAGCTTACCTTGGAGAGCACTGGAATCTCCTTGTCAGGCTCCCACAGCCCGTCCTATGTGCAAGTCAGCCTGTGTCTATTAGGAGCACAGGGTGATCGAGCACCTCAGACTGATCTGCACTAGTCAGACTCACTGTACTACCACACTGGAATATTGTATATTATATATTTTGTATATTGTCTCATATACTGTTGTCGACTCTACTAGATTGTTTGAGGTGTGACTGTATCCCATTGTTCTATTGTTTGTGTCTGCCTTGGAAGCAACCTATTATGGGATGTATATGTCTCTGTGGATTAGCTGTGAGAGGGGAGGGACGGGATTTCACCAGCAGCCCCTCCCAAAGGCAGTCTACGGATGAGAAGTTTGAATACACCTGTGTCATACTACTGGTGGAGGTAAAGTTTACCCCGCCCTGTTTCATTATGCAAAGGAGGGGGAATTTGCCCCCTGTGAGTGTATATCTCTGTGTGCCTTTGTTCAAATAAACAGTTCATGTTCCAGTTCAGCAGCCAAAACGAGTCCTGCCTAGTTCTTGGTTGCAAGCAGCTATAATATCTAATATCTATATTCAGACTGGAGGAAGTGGTATATGACGGAAGCACTCAAGCGGAGTGTGGCACATTCTGTTACACCATACAAGCAATATTATTGTAAGAACCATACAGTTGGTAGGATATAGTATTAATTCACATTTTATCAGGGGCCCACCATAAATATTCCTCACTTTCTGGCTTGCTCTATGGTGTATGTCTTTGGTGTACCCTGCTGCTGCAATGCCCTTAAAAGTGGATGAATCCCTGGGTCCTCATGCTTCATTGGCATGCAATTCTGTTACCTAATTGCTCTCCAGTTTGTGGGTCAGACATCATGGATTGAGATAAAAAGCTTAGTAGACTTCCCTATTCAAGATGGTCTTTGCATTGGCTGTGCCATTGGCATACAATGACCAATAAGCACCCCCCACCTCATACTCACAGAGGAAGTGTGATGAGTGAAGGTCAGATATGAGTTGGTATAGGCTCTGGAAAGTTTGCTTCTGCATCCACTGCCTGTGGAGAGCTTATCTTCCTTTCCATGTTGGATTTGTTTGATTGCACAACAGGCAGGATATAACAGCTGCCTTGCATCTGTTGGAGGATTAAGACTCCTTGGCAGGGGTAAAAAGGCTGTAATTTGGTATATCTTATACTAAAATGCATATAGTGTAAATCATATCAAATTGCATTGTAGAGGCAATTACATCACCACAGTAGGAAGTGAAACTGAGCAGAACAGGAGTTGAAACACTGCAACTTGACTAAATTGTAAGTATCAGTCAAAACCAAATATTAAAATGTAATTATATGCTCCACAGAATAACCAGACACACAATATGAAGCAATTATTCTAAAATATATCTTTCTTACATAATGTTAAATTTTTACTACTACTGTATATAATCAATCTGCAGGGGTTGGCTAGTGCCTGTAAAATTAGGACATTCCTGCCACGCAGTTTAAAGAGTTGTTAAACGGAAATTTAATATTGAACTCATGCATTAACAATTACTTGAACCCTTGACTTTGTTCTGTGAAGGATAGTGAAGTGTAAAAGTAAATCTGCACGCCAATATAAAAAGAAGCTACCTGTCTTACCTTAGCTACTTACCGTACCTTATCTTGATTTCCTAAAATCCTTCAATTATGATTGCATAGCTTGCATCTTGGCATTTGATCATATGACTGGCACCAGAGAGAAATGACACCTGCATTTTCATAAGAGTAAACTCTTTCATAGGCTTACAGTGGGTATAGAAAATAATTACCCCCTTTAAAATCACATTTTATTGCTTTGTGGCCCAAAATGAAGACACTGAGAAACCCACCGACTTTAAAATCCTATGTGCCAATGGTCCCTATGAATCAAAACAGATTTCATCCATATATAAAATCCTGCATGAAACCCCACCTCAAAACGGAACTCACACATAGCTACATGAAAAAATTGTCTCATTTACTACAACGCCCAATCTCAATATTAGACTGGGGTAAAATATGGGAATCTACGTCAAAGATCTCACACTGTGTAGTGCAGAGGGAAACTGCCTTTAAGATCTTGTTATTTTGGTACAGGACCCCGGATGTGTTACATGCCCGTAATCCCACCATCTCTAATCTCTGCTGGAGATGCAATGAATCTGTAGGTTCCCATTTTCATATCTTTTGGGAATGCCCTCTCATTGGCTCTTTTTTGGACTAAAATTCAGGAGCTCCTACAAAAGTTATTATCTATACCCATACCTTTGACTCCTATACATCTTCTTATAGGCCTACCTCTCCTGGGAATATCTAAAGCATCACGGAAATTTATGTCCTTTATCCTTTTGGCCGCAAAGAGAGCCATCCCTAGGCATTGGCTTTCCACCTCCCCTCCCACATTCCATCATTTTCTCTCAATAATGGCTGATATATGTAGGATGGAACACTTGACCGCTAATGCCTTGTACACATGATCGGATTTCCGATGGAATAAAATCCGATGGAATTTTCTGTCGGAACTCCGATGAAGCTGACTTCCATCAGTCTTGCATACACACTGTCAGACTAAATTCCGACCGTCCAAAACGCGGTGACGTAAAACACTACGACGAGCCAAGAAAAATTAAGTTCAATGCTTCCGAGCATGCGTTGACTTGATTCTGAGCATGTGTGGAAAATTTAAAACATGTTCTACAGTGGGGCAAAAAAGTATTTAGTCAGCCACCAATTGTGCAAGTTCTCCCACTTAAAAAGATGAGAGAGGCCTGTAATTGTCATCATAGGTATACCTCAACTATGAGAGACAAAATGTGGAAACAAATCCAGAAAATCACATTGTCTGATTTGGAAAGAATTTATTTGCAAATTATGGTGGAAAATAAGTATTTGGTCACCTACTGTACAAACAAGCAAGATTTCTGGCTCTCACAGACCTGTATCTTCTTCTTCTTTAGAGGCTCCTATGTCCTCCACTCATTAACTGTATTAATGGCACCTGTTTGAACTTGTTATCATTATAAAAGACACCTGTCCACAACTCAAACAGTCACACTCCAAACTCCACTATGGTGAAGACCAAAGAGCTGTCGAAGGACACCAGAAACAAAATTGTAGACCTGCACCAGGCAGGGAAGACTGAATCTGCAATAGGCAAGCAGCTTGGTGTGAAGAAATCAACTGTGGGAGCATTAATTAGAAAATGGAAGACATACAAGACCACTGATAATCTCCATCGATCTGGGGCTCCACGCAAGATCTCACCCAGTGGGGTCAGAATGATCACAAGAACGGTAAGCAAAAATCCCAGAACCACACGGGGGGACCTAGTGAATGACCTGAAGAGAGCTGGGACCAACGTAACAAAGTCTACCATCAGTAACACACTACGCTGCCAGGGACTCGGATCCCGCAGTTGCCAGACGTGTCCCCCTGCTTAAGCCAGTACATGTCCGGGCCCATCTGAGGTTTGCTAGAGAGCATTTGGATGATCCAGAAGAGGATTGGGAGAATGTCATATGGTCAGATGAAACCAAAGTAGAACTGTTTGGTAGAAACACAACTCATCGCGTGTTTGGAGGAGAGAGAATGCTGAGTTGCAACAAAAGAACATCATATCTACTGTGAAGCATGGGGGTGGCAACATCATGCTTTGGGGCGGTTTCTCTGCAAAGGGAACAGGACGACTGATCCGTGTACATGAAAGAATGAATAAGACCATATATCGTGAGATTTTGAGTGCAAGCCTCCTGCCATCAGCAAGGGCAATGAAGATGAAACATGGCTGGGTCTTTCAGCATGACAATGATGCCAAACAGACCGCCCGGGCAAGGGAGTGGCTTCGTAAGAAGCATTTCAAGGTCCTGGAGTGGCCTAGCCAGTCTCCAGATCTCAACCCCATAGAAAACCTTTGGAGGGAGTTGAAAGTCCGTGTTGCCCAGCGACAGCCCCAAAACATCACTGCTCTAGAAGAGATCTGCATGGAGGAATGGGCCAACATACCAGCAACAGTGTGTGACAACCTTGTGAAGACTTACAGAAAACGTTTGATCTCTGTCATTACCAACAAAGGATATATAACAAAGTATTTAGATGAACTTTTGATATTGACCAAATACTTTTTTTCCACCATAATTTGCAAATAAATTCTTTCCAAATCAGACAATGTGATTGTCTGGATTTGTTTCCACATTTTGTCTCTCATAGTTGATGTATACCTATGATGACAATTACAGGCCTCTCTCATCTTTTTAAGTGGGAGAACTTGCACAATTGGTGGCTGACTAAATACTTTTTTGCCCCACTGTATTTTTTTACTCCAATGGAAAAAAGTCAGATGGGGCCCACACACGATCGGAATTTCCGATGAAACAAGTCCATCGGATTTTATTCCATCGGAAATCCGATCATGTGTACAAGGCATAAGATTGAAGACACATTACCCTTCTTTTATAAAATTTGGAAATTATGGGATGATTCAGAGTTTCCCCTTGAATCTTAAAAATCTTCATAACACCTGACCCTCCTGGTGCCACCTTCTGATTACGTTGTGCTTTTTTTTTTATTCAGAGGTAGATATTTTCTACCTGTTATGTTTGCCATAGGATACGGTATGTTAACTCTGCTTGAATGATCCGTTGTTGGAAAACGCTTTTATTTGAATATACCTGTATCCATGTTAACCACTTCCATACAGGGCACTTATACACCTTCCTGCGCTGTTGCACTTTGAATGACAATTGCGCGGTCATGCTACACTGTAACCAAACTAAACTTTTTTCGTTTTTTCCCCACAAATAAAGCTTTCTTTTGGTGGTATTTGATCACCTCTGGGATTTTTATTTTCTGCTAAAAAAATAAAAAAAGACCGAAAATTTTGAAAAAAAAAAGTTTTTTTTTTGTTTCAGTTACAAATCTTTTTAAATAAGTATGTTTTTTCCTTCACTGATGGGGCTGCACTGATGGGCACCGATGAGGTGGCACCAATGAGGTGGCACTGATGAGGTGGCATTGATGGGCACTGATGATGGGCACTAATATGCGGCACTGATAGGTGGCACGGATAGGCGGCATGGATGGGCACGGATAGGCGGCACGGATGGGCACGGATAGGCGGCACGGATGGGCACGGATAGGCGGCACGGATGGGCACTGATAGGCTGCACGGATGGGCACTGATAGGCGGCACGGATGTGCATGGATGGGCACTGATAGGTGGCACGGGTGGGCACTGATAGGCGGCACTGATGTACTGTAATGGATGCCAATCAGTGCCAAACAATAATGCCTGCCAATCAGTGATGCCCATTGTGGGCACTGATTGGCATCCATTGTGGGCACTGATTGGCATCCATTAGGGGGCACTAACTGGCATCCCTGGTGGTCTAGGGTGGCATACCTGGTGCTGGCATCCCTGGTGGTCTGGTGGCATCCCTGGTGGTCCAGTGTGGGCATCCTCGGGGGGGCTGCGCTGATAATCTATCAGCACAAACCCCCCCTGTCAGAGGAGCAGCCGATCGGCTCTCCTCTACTCGCGTCTGACAGACGCGAGTGAGGAAAAGCCGATGACCGGCTTTTGCTGTTTACACTGTGATCAGCCGTGATTGGACACGGCTGATCACGTGGTAAAGAGTCTCCGTCAGAGACTCTTTACCTAGATCGGTGTTGCGGGGTGTCAGACTGACACCCCGCAGCAACGATCGCCGCGATGCGCGCCCCGTCCAGTCAGGATTTTGAAACCACTTTGCCGCCGTCAATCTGCTATAGGGCGGGCAGCAAGTGGTTAAGTTCCACACGTGTATTCGCACTGCTCTGTACTTTCAAAAGTTGAAATGCCTTCTCTTTTGTATTACATTGTATGATGTTCACAAACTGTTCTAAATAAACAATAAAAAAATAAATAAAAAAAAAAGACACTGAGAAGGTGATTAGCTACACCTGAAGCCTAGTACAAACGACCGAGAATCTCGTCGTAAAAAAACCCATCGTTGTAAAGCGCGGTGACGTACAGCACGTACGATGGCAGTATAGAAGGGGAAGTTCGATTCCAATGGCACCACCCCTTGGGCTGCTTTTGCTGATCTCGTGTTACCGCGTGTTTGTAAAAGTTTGGGGAGAGACGATTCGCGCTTTTCAGTCTTCATGCTTTCAGTTCGTTACAGCGTGATGAATGTGCTATCTCCATTACGAACGCTAGTTTTACCAGGAGTGCTCCCGTCTCATACTTGATTCTGAGCATGCGCGGTTTTTTAAGACTTGGAAAAGCATACACACGACCAGTTTTCTCGTCGGGAAACAGGCCGATGAGAATCCCGGCGAGAAAAATTAGAATCCTGACGAGTAAATAGAGAGCAGGTTCTCAATTTTTCTTGTCGAGATTCCCGGCAGTTTTCTCGACAAGAAACAATACACACAAACGGTTTTCTGGGCAAGAAAGCTTTCCCGGCAGTTTTCTTGACGTTTCTTGCCAAGAAAACCGGTCGTGTGTATGAGGCTTGATTGAGTTTACAAGTCATTTTTAGGAGTGGGGTGATCCTTTTTTTCAACTCAGTGATTCTGAGTTTTAATTTTTTTTTTTTTTTCGAACACGTTCGTTTTATATCTTTCTATCTTTATATCAGTCCCTGCCCTCAAGGAGCTTACAACCTAAGATCCCCAACTCCTTAGCGGCACACCAATGGCTCCCGCTGCTGCTTCTCTGTCCTGTGAGGTGAAAGAAATTCTAGTGCCACTGCAGACAGTCTGGATCGAGATAGGAATCATAGTAGTTGAGGTTGAAAAACGACACAAGTCCAACCTATGTGTGTGATTATATGTCAGTATTACATTGTATATCCCTGTATGTTGCAGTCGCTCAGGTGCTTATCTAATAGTTTTTTGAAACTATCTATGCCCCCCGCCGAAACCAAGGCCTGTGGAAGGGAATTACACATCCTTGCCGCTCTTACAGTAAAGAACCATCTACGCAGTTTAAAGTTAAACCTCTTTTCTTCTAATTTTAGTGAGTGGCCATGTGTCTTATTAAACTCCCTTATGCAAAAAAGTTTTATCCCTATTGTGAGGTCTCCAGTATGGTATTTGTCAATTGAAATCATATCCCCTCTCAAGCATCTCTTCTCCAGAGAGAATAAGTTCAGTGCTCGCAACCTTTCTTCATAACTAATATCCTCCAGACCCTTTATTAGCTTTGTTGCCATTCTTTGTACTCGCTTCATTTCCAGTACATCCTTCCTGAGGACTGATGCCCAGAACTGGGACAGCATACTCCAGGTGAGGCCGGACCAAAGTCTTGTAGAGTGGGAGAATTATCGCTCTATATTGCATGTCAATATTCTGTTTGCTTTGTTAGGCTCAGCCACAGGTCCTTTTCCATCCTAGATTCTCCCAGAGGTTCACCCCCTAGTGAGTAAATTGCATTTGTAATTTTACAACCCAAATGCATTATTTTACATTTTTCTACATTAAACCTCATTTGCCACGTAGTTGCCCACCCCCTTAATTTGTTCAGATCTTCTTGCAAGGTTTCCATATCCTGCGGAGACGTTATTGCCCTGCTTAACTTAGTGCCGACCGCAAATACAGAGATTGAACTGTTTACCCCACCCTCCAGGTCGTTTGTGAAAACATTAAACAGGATTGGTCCCAGCACAGGACCCTAGGGTACCCCACTTCCCACCGACCATTCTGAGTATTCTCCATTTATCACCACCCTCTGAATTTGCCCTTGTAGCCAAGTTTCAATCCATGTACTCACCCTATGGTACCCTATGGACCTTATTTTGTACAGTAAACATTTATGGGGAACTTTGTCAAATGCTTTTGCAAAATCCAGATACACCATGTCCACGGGCCTTCCTTTATCTAGATGGCAGCTCACCTCCTCATAGAAGGTTAATAGATTGGTTTGGCAAGAATTCTTCATGAATCCATGCGGATTACTGTTTGTGATACCGTTTTCATTACTAAAATCTTGTATATAGTCCCTTATCATCAGCTCCAAGAGCTTGCATACTAGTGATGTTGGGCTAACTGGTCTGTAATTCCCAGGGATGTATTTTGTCCCTTTTTTAAATATTGGTGCTACATTGGCTTTTCTCCAATCAGCTGGCACCATTCCAGAGAGTAGACTGTCAGTAAAAATTAGGAACAATGGTCTGGCAATTACTTGACTGAGTTCCCTAACTACCCTCGGATGCAAGCCATCTGGTCCCGGTGATTTATTAATGTTAAGTCTCCCAAGTCTGTTTCTAATTCTGTCCTCTGTTAGGCATGAGGATGATTCCTGTAATATGTCATGAGGACAAACACTGCAGTTTTGGTTACTGAAGCTCATGATTCCCTCGTAAAGACCGAGGAGAAGAATAAATTCAATACCTTCGCCATCTCCCCATTCTTTGTAACCAGATGTCCTTCCTCATTCTTTATGGGGCCAATATGGTCTGTCCTCCCCTTTTTACTGTTGTGACAGCAGGAAGGTAAAGTCACCTGGTTGCATCCAGGGGGGTAGATATATTTCGCCCAGATTCAGGCTTTACGCCGACTTATACAACTAGGTGGAGAGTTGTATAAGGCTAGTGGGCTCATGGATGACTCATACCTCTAGGGAGAGGGCTGGGCGTCGTGCAGACAGGGAGTTGATGAGACCAGCTGAAGCTTGTCAGCTCATTTAGGCCTCTATAAGAACTCCCAGCTTCATTAGATGTTAGCTCATGCCTGGAACCAGACCTGTGTGGACTGTCTAGGGAGAGTGAACCCCTGTGCGGTAAAACAAAGCCTGTGTGGCTATTTGCTTGGACATTTAAAACCAGGGACTTAGGGACTAGGACAGCACTAGGCTGATCCCAGTTGTTAGTTAGGAAACCTGTATGTTTAGTCAGAGGTCAACTTGACCAGGATTTATTTTGGTTATGTTTCTTTTGCTTTGCTGTGTTTTGTCACTGTAAATAGAAAATAAACCGCACCTTTTTGATTTTGAAAACCACAACCTCCGTTTGCTGGGCCTGTTTTGTGTGGGGAGCCCATCCCGGGGGTCACACACACCCGCTGCCGAGCTAACCCCCTCACAGTTGGTGGAGAACCAGTGGCAGTTTTTTTTTAAGCCAGCATGGAGGAGATACTGAAACAGCTGGCTCTAGCAAATGCCAATCAACAGCAGACAAATACAGGTTTGCAAAGGAGCCTTGCAGCCCAGCAGCAAGCTCATCAACAGAGCCTTGCAGCCCAGCAGCAAGCTCACCAACAGAGTCTGGAAGCTCAGCAACAAGCCCAGCAGCAATCTGAGGCCCGCTTCATAGACCTGTTACAGAAGCAAGAGCAGAGACTACAACAAATGGAAGCAGTAATGCAGCAACGTCTGCAGACCAGTGAGGAAAGCCGTCCCACTAATACCGCGTCCTTTGGGGTGAGTCGTTTATTGACAAAAATGACTGGAGAGGATGATCCAGAGGTATTTTTGACCACATTTGAAAGGACCGCTGAAAGAGAAAAGTGGCCTGAGGAGCAGTGGACTGGACTGGTGGCTCCTCTGTTAACTGGTGAATCGCAGAAAGCTTACTATGACCTAGAGCCTAACCAAGCAAAAGACTATGTGATGCTAAAAGCTGAAATTTTGGCAAGGCTGGGTGTCACCCAGGCTGTCCGGGCTCAGCGTGTGCATAACTGGACTTTCCAGCTTGGAAAACCCCCCAGGTCTCAAATGTATGATCTCATTCACCTGAGCAGAAAGTGGCTACAGCCAGAGACTTTGTCCGCACCAAAGATTGTGGAACGTGTTGTAATGGATCGGTTTTTGAGAGCCCTTCCTACTGCCATCCAAAAGTGGGTAAGCCATGGAGACCCAGAGACGGCCGATGGTCTTGTGGATCGTGTGGAGAAATACTTGGCTACAGAGAACCTGACGGCCTCTTCCAGAGACACTCGGACTTTCCACCCTAAGACCAGACCATCCCCAGGGGCGGATAAGAGGATTCCAAGGGGTGAGGGTGGAGAGAGTGAGAGGGTGGGAGCTCTACCCCAAGTTTGGCGAGAACAGCCTGGGAAATCAGCGGCTCAAGAGGCGGCAAGAAGGATCGTTTGCTACCGCTGCCGGCAAGCGGGACATATTGCAGCCAATTGCCCGGTTGTGGAGGAACCCATGCAGTGTGACTTTCTGACGGGCAGACGTCAGTCGCTGTGTGCGACAGTCGCATGCACTGCCATTCAAGGAACTGAGAAACATTTATGCAAAATGTGTGTTAATGGTAGAAATGTTGTGGTATTGCTGGATTCAGGTAGCCTTGTGACCCTGATAAAGGCTGAGTTAGTTAAAACAGAGGTCTCTGGGAATAGCAAGGTAGCTGTTATTTGTGTGCATGGGGACACCCGAGAGTATCCAGTGACTACAGTGTGTTTCGAGACCCCCAAAAGGTACCCTCTCTCATCCAGTGGGCTTAGTATCTCAGTTACCGCATGACGCCATTGTGGGAAGGGATTTTCCGAAGTTCTGGGAACTGTGGGATGATCCTGAGCCCCTCACTGGTGCCCCTATGTACCAGGAATGTGATAGCCAGAACTCCCCTGAGAGTGGTGAGGACTCTCCGGAATTTCCCTTATCAGTATTGGCAGGGGAGACTCAAGAAACTGGAGAGGAGCCCACCTCCTCAGACGAAAACCTACCGTCTGTGGAGTTTTCTGATCTTGAGGTTCACAGGGAAAACTTTGCCACAGAACAGTTGAAAGACCCCGCCCTAATAAAGGCACGGGAAAACGTAGTGAAAATAGATGGCGAGTTAGTGAACCCAGATAATACCTGCACTTACCCATACTTCAGCGTAGAGAAGGACCTACTGTATCGGGTGGCAAAAAGGGCAGAAGAAACCGTTGAGCAGCTTGTGGTGCCCAAACCTTACAGGAAGTTGGTGTTGGAGTTGGCCCATGGGCACATTCTTGGAGGTCATCTGGGGACAGAGAAAACCCGAGAGAGGGTATTACAGAGATTCTATTGGCCGGGGGTGATGAAGGACGTAGAAAATTATTGTTCCTCCTGCCCTGTGTGTCAGAGGTTGGCCCCGATGCCACATTTCCGTAGCCCGCTGGTCCCTCTACCCATCATTGAGGTCCCGTTTGAGAGGATCGCCATGGATTTGGTAGGTCCTATAATCAAGTCCGCTAGGGGGCACCAGTACATATTAGTTATAATGGACTATGCCACCCGTTATCCAGAAGCGATCCCTCTCCGAAATACCTCGGCCAAAACCATAGCCAAAGAGCTATCTCTTGTTTTTAGCCGGGTGGGTATTTGTAAAGAACTGCTTACGGACCAAGGTACACCCTTTATGTCCCGGGTTATGAAAGAGCTGTGTAAATTGTTCAAAGTGACGCAATTGCGTACGTCTGTGTATCACCCCCAAACCGATGGGCTGGTTGAAAGATTCAACAAAACCCTAAAACAAATGTTGAAGAAAGTGGTGGATAGAGATGGAAAGGATTGGGACTGTTTACTTCCTTATTTGATGTTTGCTATTAGGGAGGTGCCCCAATCCTCTACGGGATTCTCCCCCTTTGAGTTACTGTATGGGAGACACCCAAGAGGGCTGTTGGATATTGCCAAGGAAACTTGGGAAAGTGAGAGTTCTCCCCACAGGAGTGTGATTGAGCATGTCGCCCTGATGCAAGATCGAATTGCACAGGTAATGCCCATCGTGAAGGAACATTTGGCCCAAGCGCAGTTGGCACAGCAGAGAGTGTACAACCGTGGAGCCAAGACCCGTACCTTTTCCCCGGGGGATAGGATATTGGTACTTGTCCCTACGGTTGAAAGTAAATTCCTTGCCAAATGGCAAGGCCCCTACGAGATAATGGAAAAAGTGAGCGAAGTGAATTACAAGGTCAGACAACCAGGAAGGCGAAAGCCCGAACAGATCTATCACGTTAATCTGTTGAAAGCCTGGAGGGATAGAGAGTCCCTAGTCGCAGACACTTGGTCACCAGCTCAAACTGGTTGCGTGATTCTTGAGGTTGGAATAGCAGCCACCTTGTCACAACCCCAACAACAGGAGGTTAAGGAGTTTGTGCTTCGCAACAAGGAGGTATTCTCTGAGCTGCCGGGACAAACATCTGGGGTAGAGCATGACATCATTACCCCGCCCGGTGAAAGGGTGAAGTTAAAACCCTATCGGATCCCAGAGGCTCGACGGGAGGCAATACGCGAGGAAGTACAGAAAATGCTGAACTTAGGGGTGATAGAGGAGTCCCAAAGTGATTGGTCTAGTCCCATCGTGTTGGTGCCTAAACCGGATGGGAGCTGGCGATTTTGTAACGATTTTCGTCAGTTGAACAAAGTTACAAAATTTGACACCTACCCCATGCCACGTATAGATGAGTTGATCGACCGGCTGGGAACAGCCCGATACATGACGACTCTTGACCTCACAAAAGGGTATTGGCAAATCCCCCTGGCCAAGTCGGCCAAAGAGAAAACCGCATTTGTAACCCCAGACGGGGCGTTCCAATATAAAAGAATGCCGTTCGGGTTACAGAATGCGCCGGCCACATTCCAGCGGAAAATGGACCAGATGCTGAGGCCCCATCGGAAGTATGCTGCGGCTTACCTGGATGACGTAATTGTCCAAAGCACAGATTGGGCCTCACATCTGCCAAAAGTGCAAGCAGTCCTGGACTCTGTTCGGGAAGCGGGGTTTACGGCTAACCCCAAGAAGTGTACCATTGGGCAGGAGGAGGCCAAATATCTTGGGTACACCATTGGGAGGGGAGTAATAAAACCCCAACTCAACAAAGTCGAGGCCATCCAGAGTTGGCCACGTCCCAACAGCAAGAAGCAGGTACGAGCCTTTCTGGGAATCGCTGGGTATTATCGGCGATTCATTCCCCACTTTGCTTCTAAGGCTGTGCCCCTAACCAACCTGACGAAGGGGAAAGGGTCGGTCCTGATTAAATGGACCCCCGAGGCTGAGGCAGCATTCCAATTCTTGAAACAAGCCTTATGTAGCCAGCCAGTGTTGTACTCACCCGACTTCTCTAAAGACTTTGTCGTACAAAGTGATGCGTCAGATGTGGGGTTAGGAGCAGTATTGTCCCAGGTCTGGAACGGGGAAGAGCACCCAGTCATTTACCTCAGCAGGAAGTTGAAGTCCCATGAGGTAAATTACGCCACCGTTGAAAAGGAGTGTTTAGCGGTGAAGTGGGCTCTAGATTCCCTTCGGTACTACCTGCTAGGTAGGCACTTTGACATGGTTACGGATCACGCTCCGTTAAAGTGGATGGCTCAAAACAAGGAAACAAATAGAAGAGTGAATAGGTGGTTCCTGGCCCTCCAGGAATTCAACTTCACAGTAAAGCATCGCCCTGGCGTTCAAATGGGGAATGTGGATGCTTTGTCTCGAGTACATGAATGCCTGATTGCTGGTGTTCCAACCCCGAGGTTAAAACAAGAGGGGGGGGGTATGTGACAGCAGGAAGGTAAAGTCACCTGGTTGCATCCAGGGGGGTAGATATATTTCGCCCAGATTCAGGCTTTACGCCGACTTATACAACTAGGTGGAGAGTTGTATAAGGCTAGTGGGCTCATGGATGACTCATACCTCTAGGGAGAGGGCTGGGCGTCGTGCAGACAGGGAGTTGATGAGACCAGCTGAAGCTTGTCAGCTCATTTAGGCCTCTATAAGAACTCCCAGCTTCATTAGATGTTAGCTCATGCCTGGAACCAGACCTGTGTGGACTGTCTAGGGAGAGTGAACCCCTGTGCGGTGAGACAAAGCCTGTGTGGCTATTTGCTTGGACATTTAAAACCAGGGACTTAGGGACTAGGACAGCACTAGGCTGATCCCAGTTGTTAGTTAGGAAACCTGTATGTTTAGTCAGAGGTCAACTTGACCAGGATTTATTTTGGTTATGTTTCTTTTGCTTTGCTGTGTTTTGTCACTGTAAATAGAAAATAAACCGCACCTTTTTGATTTTGAAAACCACAACCTCCGTTTGCTGGGCCTGTTTTGTGTGGGGAGCCCATCCCGGGGGTCACACACACCCGCTGCCGAGCTAACCCCCTCACACTGTTTATATACTTAAATAATTTCTTGGGATTTTTTTTGCTCTCTTCCGCTATGTGTCTTTCGTGTTCTATCTTAGCCGCCCTAATTGCACCATTACATATCTTGTTTCATTCTTTGTAAATTCTGAATGCCGATGATGATCCCTCAGCCTTGTGTTTTTTTGAAGGCCTTCTCCTTTGCTTTTATATGCATTTTTACATTGGAGTTAAGCCATTCAGGACTTTTGTTTGCACTTATAAATGTATTTACCAATGGGATGCACTGGCTAATGCCCTTATTTAATATGCTCTTAAAGCAAACCCCTCTTTCCTCCATGTTCTTTGTTTCTAAGATTTTATCCCAATTTATATCTTCTAGCAAGGTTCGTAGTTTAGGGAAGTTTGGAAATTCAGTGTCTTTGTGTTTCTTTGTGTTTCCTATTTGTGTGATTTATACTGAAGCGAATTGACCTGTGATCGCTGTTTCCTAAATTGAACCGTATTTCCACATCCGTGTTCAGGTCTGTATTGTTGGTAATCAGTAGATCTGGTAATGCCCTGTTTCTAGTTGGTGCGTCTACCATCTGACCCATGAAATTGTCCTGCAAGACATTTAGGAACTGGCAAGCCTTAGACGAATGCGTGGTTCCCTCCGCCCAGTCTGTCTGGATAATTAAAATCCCCATTATGATAACACTTCCCATCCTTGATGCTAATCCAAATTGTAATAGGAGGTCCGTCTCCCCCTCCTCTCTCAGGTTAGGGGGCCTTTAGCATACTCCCAGTATTATTTTCCCCTTAGCTTTATCCCTTTTGGAGCTCTACCCATAAGGATTCCACCTCCTCCCTAGCTCCCTTATTGATGTCATCTCTCACATTCACTTGTACATTACTCTTGATATATAGGCATACCCCTCCCTCTTTTTACCCTCTCTATCCCTGCGGTAAAGGTAATATCCTTGAATGGTTGCCAACCAATCATGAGAGCTGTTGAACCAGGTCTGTGAAATTCCCACAAAATTGAAATCCTCCTTGTTCAATAGTATCTCTTGTCCCACCATCTTGTCCGCCAGGCTCCTGGCATTGGTGAACATGCCACGTACAGTAGTTTAGACCGGTCGCATACTGTCCTCTTATAGACCTACTTGCAGTTGAACTTTTTTTTTTTACCTTAATGAAGGAGATCGTGAACAAGAGGGGGTGATTGTTGCAGTAAGGGGGCAATTACTGGTATTGATCCCCCATTGCTCCCCTGATGCAGCTGAAATCAGGCTTCTCCTCCTCTACATCCTGTCAGATTTCAGCTGCTGCAGGGGGAGCCATGGGGGATCAGTACCAGTAATTGCCCCCTTGCTGCACCAATCACCCCCTCTTGTTCATGATCCCCTTCCCTCTGCTGTCTGGGCCCCCATGTGTGCCCCTTTCTCCTGCAGCGCTGCTGGCTTCCCCTACTGGCTTTCAGCTGCTACAGGGGGAGCTACATGGTGGAAATCAGTTCCAGTAATTGCACCCCCCATCATACTGACCACCCTCCCTGTCCAGGATCCGATTCCCCCTGCTGTCTGGGCCCCCGTGTGCCCAGTTCCTCCGTAGAACAGCAGGCTTCCCCTTCTCTCCCTCCTGCTGCGGGCACAGGGGATCATTTTAGGATGGGGGGGATTGTCATATACACCAGTCCCTTCCTTTCCTGAATGAACACAGTAAATAATTGGTACCAATCACTTACTGATGTTGATTTACTAAAACTGGTGAGTGCAAAATCTGGGGCAGCTCTACATACAAACCAATCAGCTTCCAGGTTTTGTTTTTCAAAGCTTAATTGAACAAGCTGAAGTTAAAAGCCAATTGGCTACCATGCACAGCTGCACAAGATTTTGCACTCTCCAGCTTTAGTAAATAAACCCAACTATGTCCATTCATATTTGAAGCATAGTAAACGGTGTTTACTATGCTTCAGCGTATGCATGAAAAGGAAACCTCTGTACAGAATGCTGCCTATTCATTCACTCCGCTGTGCAGAGAAAGGCTGCAGAAAAAGGTAACTGGGGACCTATATGCTCAATCTCTTTCTCTGTCAAAAGTGAGACGGCAGGGTTCTGTTTGAACTTTAATATTTCACAAATGTCCCCTCCAAAAGCGTTACAAAAAATAGTAAAAAATTATAAAAAATAATTAAAAAAATTAATGGCTCATTCTGGTTCTCTGGCCCATACAGTGTGAATAAGCAGTTTGTTCATGCAGCTGGAGCTGCTGTTACTCTATAGGGATGCATCAGCTGTACAGACACAGCCGCAGGTCCTAATTTCACAGGTGTGCAGGTGTGAGCTAGTGACGTCAAATGCACGGTTTGTGTCCAGGGTTGTACACCTGCACTCATACGCCTGTCAAATTGGACCTGCGGATGTATTCGTACAGCTGCTGCATCCCCATAGCGTAATATACTGTATGTTGCCTGCACACAGCTCCAGCCACTTAAAAAAATCACACTGTACAGGCCACAGCGCCCATGTGAATTAGCCCCAAAACCTTCACAAACAGAACTTTATTCATTAACTCAGTAGAGTTTTATCTTTTAGGCTTAACAGGAATTTAAGTTAATTTGTGTATGCTAAAAATAATTATTGTGTATTTTTAACAGCAACTTCTGCTTACAAACAGTAGCCTAGGATTTGACCAAGTGAACTGGTCATATATGTTCAGCTTATCTGGCGCTTCAACAAACTGCGATTAGGTTAAGTGAACATGCATTTAACCCAAACCCAAAGCTTATCCCTGGTCTTCAGTACCATCCTTGGGTGTACATGAATTCCTCTTTAATATTTCTTTGCAAGGATTTGTTCACCAATTTATTTCGTACCGTATGGACAAAAATTTCATGCACATCATTTGCTGCCATCATGTGGACATTATTTATGACTGCACATAATTTATAAAGAAGGAAAGTATGCTTAAAGAAAGCATCTGAACATTAAAAAATAAGGACCTGATTCAATAAAGCATGGTTTAAAACAGGGATGGACTGGAAATGTTGGCTTGGAATACAAATACAACCAACCAAGCCTTTTATGGCAAGTACAGTTTTCTGTTGGCCTAAAGCGGTATTAAACCCAAAGGCAAACATTTATTATATTGCAGACTACTAATTCTTGATATGATTTCTGCATTAGTTTTATTTTTAGGCTTTCTTTCATAGCCCTCTTTGGGGGGGGGGGGGGGGGGGGTTGTCCTCCCAAAATAGCATATTGCACTAAACCTGTAAATAAGAGAACCAGAACCTTCACTAAGTGGGTTTGATAATAAAGCTGACAGTGCCTCCACCCAGGACAGGACCTATTTGAAGAGGGGATCCACTTCCTGGGAAATTAACCAGTAATTGAATCAAGATAATTGGGGGCAGAGGAACCACTGCAACCAGCATCTAACATAAGTACTGTAGGCAGATGCACACCAGTATGGAAATAATACAAGCTTTAAATAATAAAAAGCTAATATTAAATACAGTACATCCAATTTACAAACAAGTAATCTCAACAAAAGGCACAATGGGTGTCCTGGTTGAATTGTGCACATATACCTAGGTGTGTATATATAGTTAGTAATAAAGATACCCCCAAAAGACAGTTGCAGCAAAGTTCTACTGCAGGGGCCCCTGAGAACGATAGCCATGTGGAGTTTGTCCCGTTGTGGGAGACCTAAGACAAAATTTACCAACTGTTGTCCAACCAGCCTGGAATGTTGCTCATCACCAGCAGAAACTGTGGTGTGGCACTGAAACTTGGTCCCTAGTAGCTGTTAATCTCCCATGCAACCAGACAAGTGGCCATCAGACGCCTAAGCTGGCTCTAGCCTATGCTGGTAATTGCAACAAGCTAAAACTAGCTATAGAATCCCAGACCAGAAGGGCAGGGTTAACAACAGCTGTATATAAATTATATTGCAATAGACAGGGTTAACTACTAACATACAGGAAGCTGACCATTACACACGCACACTGCAGGCTTAGTTATTTGGTATAGTGCATGTGAGATAACAACAAAGGAACAGATATACTTCTGTCATCAGACTTTAGATAATATGTATACCCAAAAGCTATGGGCAACAATAGTAAACTATTAAAGAATACGTTCACTTTTTAGAAAAAAAATATCAATGCACATAATTTTACAGATTGCTTGTGCCATGCAGGTCTCCAGTAGATCTGCCAGTGTATCTGTGTGCCTGTATGTCCTGTAGGGGCAAGCAAAAACAATCTGACAGGAAGAATCAATAAACTACCACAGCACTCCACAGCGCTGTGGTAGTTCATTGAGAACTTTAAGCCAACAGCCACAAAGGATGTGGGGCTTGTAGTTCATTCACACACAGAGCTGTGTAAATGAATGATGCAGCTGTGTGGGCGAAGCTCCGCACGGCCGTGCTGTATTCAACTAGTATGGGCAAACTTCTTCCTGTACTTCTGTCACAGGGAGTGCAGGGATCAGGCAGCAGCTGCAGCAATGGGAACGTGTTACATGTTTTACCCTAAAAATTGTAACATGTTACCAAAAGGTGAACTTATCCTTCAAATATAGTAGCACTTGACTAATAACCCCTGCTTCTGGACTGGATTCAGCAGCAGCTTTCCCATGAACAGGGCATGTGATCTCAGCTCTGCCTTCTCTTTCTTTCTCTCTCCTTCCTTCTTCTGGGGTTTTTAACCCAGCTAGCAGGGGCAGGAAGCATCTGTCTATAATAAACCAACTCTGTGGTAATTAAAAAGCAACAGCTATTTTAAAATACAGACAGTAGAGAGCAGCAAATCTTTACACTTTATTTTATTTTCACGAGTAATCCATTGCGATTTATCATCAGATGAAAGCGCAATTTGTCCTGAAAAAAGACAAGGTATAATACATATGAATAAATTAACCACTTCAAGTCCAGACACTTTCATTCCCTTCTAGTACAGGCCATTTTTCAGCTTTCATCCTTTTTAGACAGATAGAGATTTCATTTGGTGGTATTTAGTTACCACTGTGTTTTTCATTTTTTTTGCTATAGAGCTAAAAAAAAACACCAAAAAGTAAAAAATAAATAAATAAATCATGTTTTATTAGTTTCTGCAAGTAAATTTTGCAAATAAATAATCCTTTCTTCATAAATGTATGCCAAGCTGTATAGTGGTACATTTCTTTGGTTAAAAACAAAAACAACCAGTGTATGTTTTTTAGTCTGTGTTCAAGATATAAATACTACAAACTTTGGCATATACACTATATTGCCAAAAGTATTGTGGACACCCCTCCAAATCATTGGAATCAGGTGTTCCAAACATCTCCATGGCCACAGCAGGTGTATAAAATCAAGCACCTGGGCATGCAGACTGCTTCTGCAAACATTTGTAAAAGAATGGGCCGCTCTCAGGAGCTCAGGGAATTCAAGTGTGGTACCGTGATAGGTTGCCACCTGTGCAATAAGTTCATCTGTAAAATGTCCTTGCTACTAAATATTCCACGGTTAGCTGTTAGTGGTATTATAACAAACTGGAAGCTAATGGGAACAACAGCAACTGGTAGGCCACGTAAATCGATAGAGCAGGGTGAGCGCATGCTGAAGCGCAGAAGTGGCACTGTCTGCAGAGTCAATAGCTACAGACCTTCAAACATTGTGTGGCCTTCAGATTAGCACAACAGTGCGTAAAGAGCTTAATGGAATGAGTTTCCATGGCCGAGCAGCTGCATCTAAGCCTTACATCACCAAGTGCAATGCACAGCGTCAGATGCAGTGGTGTAAAGCACAACGCCACCGGACTCTAGAGCAGTGGAGACGTGTGCTCTGGAGTGATAAATCACGCTTCTCTGTCTGGCAACTTGATGGACATGTCTGGGTTGGGCTTTTGCCAGAACGGTACTTGCCTGACTGCATTGTGCCAAGTGTGAAGTTTGGTGGAGGGGGCGATTATTTTTCAGTGGTTGGGCTTGGTTCCAGTGAAGGGAACTCTTAAAGCGTCAGCATACCAAGACATTTTGGGCAATTTCATGCTCCCAACAGTTTGGGGGTGGCCCCTTCCTGTTCCAACATGACTATGCATCAGTCCACAAAGCAAGATCCATAAAGACATGGATGAGCGAGTTTGGGGTGGAGGAAATTGACTGGCCTGCACAAAGGCCTTACTTCAACCCGATAGAACACCTTTGGAGTGTACTGGAGCGAAGACTGCAAGCCAGGCCTTCTCGTCAGTGCCTGACCTCACAAATGTGCTTCTGGAAGAATGGTCAAACCTTCCCAAAGACACACTCCTAAACATTGTGGACAGCCTTCCCAGAAGAGTTGAAGCTGTTATAGCTACAAAGGGTGGGCCAACTCAATATTGAACCCTTTGGACTAAGACTGGGATGCCATTAATGTTCATGTGCGTGTAAAGGCAGGTGTCCCAATACTTTTGGAAATATAGTGTATATGACACACAAGAGCAGCGCTCTCAACAAAGGAGACTCCTGACAAATCTGAAGTGGAGTCTTTCTGCTGGGTGCACAGGCTTAAAGGATCTCCATCCATTGTAACAAGTATTCAGGAGAAAAGGTAGCCGGCAACTGCAGAATCCAGTAAAATTAATAATCTTTATTGCTACTAGTGATGAGCCGAACACCCCCGGGTTCGGTTCGCACCAGAACCCGCGAACGGACCGAAAGTTCGTACGAACATTAGAACCCTATTAAATACAATGGATGCGAATGTTCGAATTCTAAAGTGCTAATTATAACAACTATTATGCATGTTATTGTCCTAAAAAGGGTTTGGGAACCCGGGTTGTGCACCAGGGGACATGTATCAATGCAAAAAGAAGTTTTAAAAACTGTCGTTTTTCGGGAGCAGTCATTTTAATGATGCATAAAGTGAAAAAAAAAAAGTCAAATATTCCTTTAAATATCGTACCTGGGGGGTGTCTAAAGTATGCCTGTGAAGTGCCACGTGTTTCCCGTGTTTAGAACTGTCCCTGCACAAAATGACACTTCTAAAGGAAAAAAAAGCCATTTAAAACTGCTTGCGGCTTTAATGTAATGTCTGGTCCCGGTAATATGGATGAAAATCTTTAAGAAAAATGGCATAGCTACCCCATGACCCCCCCCCCCCCTACCCCAGCCCATTACCAGCCCCTTTGGGTCTTGTATGGATATTAAGGGGAACCCCGCACATAAAATAAAAAAGGCCCTATATACTCTGAACAGCCGTATACAGGCGGTGCATACAAGACAGGGACTGTAGGTTTGTTCTTATGTAGAATCTGTTTGTAATTTTGAACAGGTACATTGTTGAAGTGTAGCTCCAGCCCAAAAATCTATTTTTAAACTTTTTGGAAAACATAGGTAAGGGTTATCACCCCTGTAACATTTGTTTTGCTGTCTGTGCCCCTGTTCAGAACATTTCACCTCACTTTCCGTCCCAATGACAACTGTTTTTGAAATGTGGTGTTTTTCTTGAAACAAGGATTGCTGATAAAGCATCAGTACAGAGGAGACACCTTTCTCCCATATTTATTCTTACAGGAGAGAATTTTCCTTCCTAGGGGTAGATTTCCTCTCACTTCCTGTTGTCTTCTTGCGTTTGCAAGTAGGAGTCGTTTGTAAGTTGGATGTTTGAAAGTAGGGACCTGCCGTATATACTCTGCAGAAATAGGCCCCTTAGTTGTTGGTGTTGGCACAACACTGTAAGCACTCACAGTTACTCTTGGTTGGTGCTGGAACGCCCTGCTGTCAACTATTATGTTAGGAATTTTAATTACATATAATTGTTGAACAGTGGTAGTAAAAATTGGGCCTTTGATGGTGGTGCTGGTGCCACAACACTGTAAGCCCTGACAGTTACTCTTGGTGGGTGCAGCAATGGGCCCTGCTGTGAATTATTAGATCAAGAATTGTAATTGCATGCCCCTGTTGAACAGGGGCTGAAAAATTGGGCCTTAGGCACTGGTGGCACAACACTACAACCCCTCACAGATACTGTACTTGGAGCACAGCAATGAGCCCTGTTGCAAAGTATTGCTTCAAAAATTGTAATGACACGCCCCTGTTAAACAGGGGCTGAAAAATTGGGCCTTAGGCACTGGTGCCACAACACTCCAACCCCTCACAGATACTGTACTTGGAGCACAGCAATGAGCCCTATGGCAAATTATTGCTAAAAAAATTGTAATTACACGCCCCTGTAAAACAGGGGCTGAAAAATTGGGCCTTAGCCACTGGTGGCGGCACCCATAAACAAAAATGATCTTCCAAGCTATCATCATCAATCGTATCATTGAGGACTCGGAGGAGGAGGATAGCCAGTCAACATAACAGCACAGGCACTCAGCATCAGCATCAGTCTTGAAGGGATGTGACATGTTAAAATCAATTAGTCTGTTATATCAGCATCAGGTGTGTGGTAGCTGGTGGTGATCCAAGACTGGTTCATCTTGATGAAAGTCAGTCGATCAACCGAGTCGGTGGACAGGCGCACCCTGTGATCCGTGACAAATCCTCCAGCAGCACTGAATGTGCGTTCCGAAAGAACGCTGGATGCAGGACAGGCCAGTAGCTCAATTGCATACTGTGCAAGCTCTGGCCAGTGATCCATCCTCAAGACCCAGTAAGCCAGAGGATTTTCGGTGGGGAAGGTGTCCAAGTCTGACCTTGCCCCTAGATATTCCTGCACCATGTTTATCAGACGCTGGCGATGGTTGCTGGAACCGATCATACTTTGGGGCTGCGGACTAAAGAATTGTCTGAACGCATCGGTCAGACGGCCACCTTCCCCACCGCTCCTTCTTTGACTGGCCGAAGCCTCAGCAACTCGTTGTCCAGGACCAGGAGTTTGTAACCTCCCAGTCTCTGGGAACGCGTTGCACAGACTTTTCTGCAAGGCCTCCCGGAGTTGTCTCATCCTCTGCTCCCTCTGCGACGGTAACATAAGGTCCGCAACCTTACCCTTGTACCGTGGATCAAGGAGAGTGGCCAGCCAGTAATGGTCCCTCTCCTTGATCCGAAGAATACGAGGATCCTTCCGCAGACTTTGCAGGATCAGGGAGGCCATGCAGCGTAGGTTTGCTGAGGCATTCGCTCCGGAGTCCTCTGGGTCACTAAGGACGACATGATCCGCAGCCACCTCCTCCCAGCCACGTACAAGTCCACTGGTTTCTTGGGACTGTAAATCATCCCTAAAAGACTGCTGCTGATGATGCTGAGTGCCAGCCTCCACCTCCATGCTGACACAATCCTCCTCCTCCTCCTCCTCTTCCTGTGCGATGGGTGGGACAGAAGGAACACTGTCTGGGTAAAGGGGGCCTTGAGAGGCAAGGAAGTCCTCCTCTTCCTGCCTCTGTTCTGCCTCAAGTGCCCTGTCCATTATTCCACGCAGCGTGTGCTCCAACAGGTGGACAAGAGGTACAGTGTCACTGATGCATGCACTGTCACTGCTCACCATCCTCGTGGCCTCCTCAAATGGTGCCAGGACAGTGCATGCATCCCTGATCATGCCCCACTGGCGTGGAGAAAAAAAACCAAGCTCCCCTGACCCTGTCCTGGTGCCGTAGTCGCACAGGTACTCATTGATGGCCCTCTGCTGCGTGTGCAGCCGCTGCAGCATGGCCAACGTTGAGTTCCACCTGGTGGGCATGTCACATATAAGGCGGTTCTTGGGCAGGTTCAACTCCTTTTGCAGCTCAGCCAGGCGAGCACTGGCATTATAAGATCTGCGGAAATGCACACAGACTTTCCTGGCCTGCCTCAGGACATCCTGTAAGCCCGGGTACCTGCCCAAGAACCGCTGCACCACCAGGTTAAGGACGTGAGCCACACAGGGCACATGGGTCAGTTGTCCCTGTCGGAGGGCGGAGAGGAGGTTGGTGCCATTGTCGCAAACCACCATTCCTGGCTTAAGCTGGCGTGGCGTCAACCACCTCTCGGCCTGGCCCTGCAGAGCAGACAGGACCTCTGCCCCAGTGTGGCTTCTGTCCCCCAAACACACCAGCGCAAGCACGGCATGGCATCTTTTTGCCTGCGTACTTGCGTAGCCCCTTGAACGCCTACGGAGCACCGCTGGTTCCGAGGACAAACCACAGGAAGAGGCCATGGAGGAAGAAGAAGAGGAGGGGGTGGAGGAGAGAGGTGTGTCACAACCAGTAGTAGCATTTTGGAGGCGTGGCGGTGGAACAACCTCCAACACTACTGCACCTTGTCCTGCATCCTTCCCAGCTGCCAAAAGAGTGACCCAATGGGCCGTGAAAGAAAGGTAACGTCCCTGTCCATGCCTGCTGGACCATGAGTCAGCGGTAATATGCACCTTACCGCTGACCGCCCTGTCCAGCGAGGCCAAGACATTGCCTTCCACATGCCGGTAGAGAGCCGGAATAGCCTTCCGTGAGAAAAAGTGGCGTTTGGGAACCTGCCACTGAGGAACCGCACATTGCACAAACTCACGGAAGGGGGCCGAGTCTACCAACTGAAAAGGCAGCAGTTGAAGCGCTAGCAATTTAGCCAAGCTAGCATTCAACCGCTGGGCATGTGGATGGCTGGGAGTGAACTTCTTTCGACGGTCCAGCAGCTGGGGCAGGGAAATTTGCCTGCTAGAATCGGACGTCGGTGTACTGCTAGCAGAGTGGCCGCAAGTACTTGGCTGTGACACACCTAATTCTACACCTTCATTCCTCTCAGTGCATGTTTCAGAGAGGACTGAAGTTATAGTGGGATTGGAGATCCCAGCTGATGCGGTGCAAGGAGAGGTCCGCTTTGTTCTTTGGTGTGGGTCTTTGAGGTAGGCTTGCCAACGAGCTGCATGGCAGGTCAACATATGTCTGGTCAGGCATGTGGTACCCAAGCGGCTGATGTTTTGGCCACGCGATATACGCTTGAGACATATGTTGCAAACAGCAGCTGTGCGATCTGATGCACTAGCCTCAAAAAAGGCCCACACCAAAGAACTTTTTGAATGACGGGCAGAGGCAGCGCCCTGCACAGGCGGAGCTCTGCGGTGTGATTCCGTCGGTGTACTGCCCTTACGCTGGCCACCAAAGGGCATCCTGCCTCGTTGGAGATGTGCCTCCTCCTCATCCTCATCCTCCTCCTCTCTCCTATTAGGCACCCACGTGGAGTCAGTGACCTCATCATCCCCTCCCTCCTCATCACTGGAGCCAATCTGGCAGTATGCTGCAGCTGCTGGAACATGACTGCCAGATTGGTGTCCTTCTTGAGCATCCCCTCTGTCTGCTCTCACGCTACTGCCTTCCTGTAGCTGGGTTTCATCATCAGACCCTTCGAAACGCTGGGCATCCTCCTGGAGCATGTACCCAACACTGTGCTCAAACAGTTCGGGGGACTCCTCAGGAGGAGGACATGGTGGGTCTAGGGAAGGAGTGACTGATGATGAGTCTGACATTGATACCAGGGAAGAGGACGCTTTGGCAGCTGCTTTTCCAGTACCCTGAGCCTGGGTGAGAGAGGATGAGGAGGAGGAGGAGGGCTTGGTCATCCACTCTACCAAGTCTTCGGCATGATGTGGCTCAACATGTCCAGCTGCCGAAGAAGGACAAGCGTGTCCCATGGCCATGTGCTGATGACAATGCACCGCGTCCACGACCAGCACTGTTGCCCCCAGACACAGAGCCTGCTTGCCCTCTTTTATTGCCTCCTGACTGTCTGCCTCTCCTTGTTTGCCTTCCAGACATTCTAATATATGGCCTGCAGGGAGATGGGAAAAAAGCAATAAGGGCTACCTTCAGGTGTCCTTCTCTGTCCCTTTACTTAAGGATTTCTAAATATGGTTGAGGATGATTGCTTTTGCACAGAATAGCACAACGACAATTTCCCTGACTGTCCAAAAAAACAAGGATTTCAAAGATGGTTGATGAGGAATGCTTTAGCACACTATAGCACAAGGAGAATTTCCCTCACTGTCCTTCCCTGTCCCTAGAAACAAGGATTATCACAGTGAAAGAAACTGACACTCTTCCTACCTATAGTTTTCTGTCCCTAGAAAAAATGTTTTTTTAAAGCACACTATAGCACAAGGAGAATTCCCTCACTGTCCTTCCCTGTCCCTAGAAACAAGGATTATCACAGTGAAAGAAACTGACACTCTTCCTACCTATAGTTTTCTGTCCCTAGAAAAAATGTTTTTTTAAAGCACACTATAGCACAAGGAGAATTTCCCTCACTTTCCTTCTTTGTCCCTAGAAACAAGGATTATCACAGTAAAACACACTGACACTCTCCCTACCTATAGTTTTCTGTCCCTAGAAAAAATGTTTTTTTAAAGCACACTATAGCACAAGGAGAATTTCCCTCACTTTCCTTCTTTGTCCCTAGAAACAAGGATTATCACAGTGAAAGAAACTGACACTCTTCCTACCTATAGTTTTCTGTCCCTAGAAAAAATGTTTTTTTAAAGCACACTATAGCACAAGGAGAATTCCCTCACTGTTCTTCCCTGTCCCTAGAAACAAGGATTCGCACAGTAAAACACACTGACACTCTCCCTACCTATAGTTTTCTGTCCCTAGAAAAAATGTTTTTTTAAAGCACACTATAGCACAAGGAGAATTCCCTCACTGTCCTTCCCTGTCCCTAGAAACAAGGATTCGCACAGTAAAACACACTGACACTCTCCCTACCTATAGTTTTCTGTCCCTAGAAAAAATGTTTTTTTAAAGCACACTATAGCACAAGGAGAATTTCCCTCGCTTTCCTTCTTTGTCCCTAGAAACAAGGATTATCACAGTGAAAGAAACTGACACTCTTCCTACCTATAGTTTTCTGTCCCTAGAAAAAATGTTTTTTTAAAGCACACTATAGCACAAGGAGAATTCCCTCACTGTCCTTCCCTGTCCCTAGAAACAAGGATTCGCACAGTAAAACACACTGACACTCTCCCTACCTATCCTTCTCTTTCCCTAAACTAAAGGAATCCAGGTTAAGCAAGAAAAAAATAAATGTCACTGTCCCTGCCTGTGCTTCTCTTTCCCTGCTCCGGAACACACTACACTAGGCCGCCGTGCTGGCGGCCTTTTATAGTGTGGGGCGTGTACTAAACACCCTCAGCAATAATTGGCCACAGGCATCCTGCCTGTGGCCAATCATTGCTCTCCTCGCTGCCGGCGCTGTGATTGGCCAAGCATGCGGGGTCACAGTGCATGCTTGGCCAATCACAGCGCCTGGATGACACTGCGATGGCGTAGTGCATTGTGGGCCGTTCGCGTCACTCGAATTTGGCGCGAACGGCCCAAATCGTTCGATCTTCGTCGAACGATCGAACAGCCGATGTTCGAGTCGAACGTATGTTCGACTCGAACACGAAGCTCATCCCTAATTGCTACATATAGGTTGATAAAAAAAGCTTACATGTTTTGGCACAAAGCCTTGATCACAGCATATTTTTGCAAATGAAAACAAACATATATAGACACTACACACCTCATTTGAGGCTAGATACTACAATAAAACAATTAATCAATTACATAAAATCAAGTTTAATCAGTGGACAGAGAAAAAAGCAGCACTAGAAAGTAATCTGACCCATTCTGGGGAAAGGAAGCATCGAAAAATGTGAAATGTTGTCACTCATCTAGAAAACATTACATTATATTATTATCTTTTAAAACAACATTCCTCTGTGATATAAAGAAAAGTACTTCAAAAATAAATCTATATCCCATCTAGAATTCATGCCAAAGGGAATTCTAGTATTTAAGGAGAAAATTCACCAGACTTCCCTCTCTAGGAGTCTATGGTGGTTGTCCCCTCCAGGAGGAAATTTTTGAACCCTCTCAAGACCTTTGAAAATAAGAGTCCATGTTCCCTGCATGCACAGCACATGTTTAAAATGTTTAGAAACGTTGACAGATTTTTGTCCCTTGAGTATGATGTGCCGTTGTAGTGTTTAGTTATTCTAACCCTAAGGGCTCTAGATATACAGCCCACATACTGTAGGGCACATGTGGTACATTACCATATACACTACATATTTTGTGCTGCAGTTGATAAAGCCATGAATGTTGAGCTCCTTGCCTGTAGAACAAGGAGACAACAGACTTATTATTCCTGTCATGTTTATTGCAATAGCGGCATGTTTTTAAACCACATTGAAAGGAGCCATACGTGTTTAACCAAGTATATTTAGGGTTTGATAACTGAAATAAACTGGGTGATAGAATCTTACCAAGTGTCCCAGCATGCCTGCTGGAGAAACTGCATCCATTCGAAAGGACAGAAATCAAAGCTTCATCAGCATTAAGGACAGGTAAGTATTCCTGAGAAAAGTAAGCGGCTTATTACCATTACTCTTTTGCTGATTATTAGCAGTTGCTTTATTGAGGAGTGTATTTCTAGTAGACATGTGCACTGCCAAAAAATTTGTTAGTTTTCGTTTTCGTTTCATTCGTTTTGTTTTTTTTTCGTTTTTCGGGTCATTCGTTATGATCGCAATTCGTAAATTCGTAAATTTGTACATTCGTAAATTTGTACATTCGTAAATTTATACATTCGTAATTTCGGAAATTCGATATTTTCGAAAACCCGAAAATTTGAAAATCTGAAAAAATAACTATTAAATTATAGGTATTGTAATTTCCTTTCAAATTTGGCTGTTAGCGAACGTAACGAATACAAATTTATCTGAAGTTACGCATAACCTGAAATAACAAATGCCGCATCTAAACAAATGGAACGGAACAAATTAATAATAATAAAACGTTTTTATTATTATTATTGTTATTTATTATTATTATTAATTCATTACGTTCCATTCGTTTAGATACGGCATTCATTATGTCGGAAAACAATTCGTAACTTCGTTAAGTTCACTAACAGCCAAATTTGAAAGGAAATTACAATACCTATAATTGAATAGTTAGTAATAGTTAAGTTATTAGTTAATTATTATTTCAGATTTCCGAATTTACTAATTTACGATTGTACGAATGTACAAATTTACGAATGTACGAATATTCGGAAATTCGTAAATTCAAATTTACGAATTTCCGGATAGTTGTACATTCGTAAATTCGTGCATTGGTAAATTCGTATATTCGTAAATTCGTACATTCGTAAATTTGAATTTACGAATATTCGTTAAAATTCGTTAAATGAGTTTTCGTTAATTCGGATATTTCCGAATTAACGAATTTGTCAAAAAACGAATTCGGAACGAAACTAATTGCACATGTCTAATTTCTAGTCCTTTTAGAGGCTATAGCAATATCTCTATTAATATGCCAGTCCTGGTATCCTCTCTCTTTAAGTCTGGAAGCGATAATGTCTTATTGCTTTTTGAAGTTGTCGGCACTGGAGCAATTGCGGCGTGCTCTAATGAATTCACCTACCGAAATCGATCAGATCGTGTGTACAGGGTGACAGCTTGTAGCTAAAAGAAGAGAGTTACCAGCACACTCTTTCCAAAAGGTACAAGTTTGTACACTGCCTGAGATGTAATCACCCACCAATGTGACATCAGGATAGTTGATGGTGTTAGAATGGCTTTCATAGCTAAACTCCAGATTAAGATGGATATCATTAGCATACCGACCAGTAAGTCTGTTTCCAAGAGTCTTCCAGGACAGCCCTTGAGAGATGGAGCTCCTCCCCTATACAGGAAACACATTGCCTCCAGCTCTTTAAAAGGCGGTCCCTCAGGCATCTGGTCAGTTTTATCCAAAAACCAAAAGGAAAGAGCTGGCTCTTTCCACCCAGGACGTCGCTAATGATCTTGTGGAGTGTGCATTCAAGCCTTGTGGAGGGTCCAAGTATAATGTTTTGTACCCTTCTGAGATGGCCATCTTTATCCACCTGGAATAAATGTGTGATGTTTAACCCGCGCCAAAACACTAAAATGAAATATAAAAGTAGTACAGCTGCTCCCCAAATA
Source organism: Rana muscosa (assembly GCA_029206835.1). Classification (NCBI taxonomy): domain Eukaryota; kingdom Metazoa; phylum Chordata; class Amphibia; order Anura; family Ranidae; genus Rana; species Rana muscosa. The sequence continues at coordinate 296,140,459 of CM055116.1, forward strand.
TGCAGTGGTATTCTGAGATGAAATGTGAAGGAAAATAGGTGGGGGCGCTATGTATAAGGTGAAACCATAAAGAACACCTAATAACTATAAAATAAATTAAATAATTACCATATGAAAACCATTAAGTGGAAAAAACAACAAACACCAGCCTGCCTAAACAACCTAAATAATGGTCACAATGAAGTGAAATTAATAAAATATGCCTCTGAGGGATAAAGGTATTATTCCTGGAGTGATGAGTCCCTAAATAAGTGCAAAAAAATCCTGCGATATTTGAAAATGATATCACACAATGAAAAATCAAGAAAAATGTAATGAAAAAAAAAAACACAAAACCTGCCCAAAAAATATCATAAGTGTCCACAACCAAAAACATAAAATAACAATCCTGTTATGACGTGCTTGATGTGCATTGTGATTCTTCAAAATATATTGTGTTCATCATGTAGCAAAAGTCAACCAAAATTCGTGACAAATAAGATCCACCTTCACCGCAAATAAATGTCACCCGATAGTGCTCAGAATATGGATGGCAGCTTACCACACGGTGTTGACCCTTTTACCTAAAAAAAGAGGTCAAATGCGCTTTCTGCAAGTGAACTTGCTGTTTAGTGTGGGAGATGGTGCTGGAGGGATATCTGGACTGGACTCTATTCACACAGAGGGCTCCGGTATTAAGATATGCAAAAACGAAAGAAGGTGCCAAAAATAGTGTAATCCCATCTATTTAAAAGATGAATGTACATAAAAAAGCCAAAAGGCCGCTTACTGTAAGAGTGCCCCGAACCCGGCACTGAGGCTGTAAAGCATGATCGTGTGGACGGACTTCCCAATGTGGTAAGTGCTGGCATGCGTTCCACCTCTGCAAGCGGCGAGCCAGCGGGACGGGAAGTGACGTCTGATGCGTGACCTGGTGGCGCCTCGACGTACGTTTCGTATTCCGTCTTCAGGAAGCGTACCAGGTCACGCAATGAATGGTCTATAAATATGTCACTCAATCGGCTGGTGGGAGGGGATAGAATTTGTAAACAGCCTCTGTCCCAGCTAGGCGGCATTACATAGTATTGCAAAACAATGATAAAGCAGCAACTCCCAATAGGTTTAATAACATATAAAATTAATAAAATAGCACTGAATACCATATTGTAAATGGCAATGAGTGCTAAACACATATGTGTACCATAAAATTAAATAAAAATAAAAATGTAACACCGATGGTAGATATGTATACCCCAATAAAGACTCACATCATTCGTTGGTGAGGAAGCAATTTAAATCCAGATCTATGTTCAAGCCCAGTGGCTGCATGGTCCTTAGACAATACAGCCACTGGGTCTCGTTCTGGGAGATGGCCTTCTTGAGGTCTGTTCCTCTCCAGTGACCAACTGCCCTATCTATGCCATAGAAAGTAAGCATACGGGGGTCTTGGTTGTAAAACTGTGCGAAGTGACGTGATACACTGTGGTTGGGTTCATCTTTATCCACCTAGCTAATGTCTCAGAAGCTGGTTTACCTTTCCGATTTCCTGAGAAGAGAATAAACAAGGTCTCTGATGTTCTAAAGCTTTTGGTAGCTTCCAAATAGCCTATGAGACATTTCTGACATCCAGCCAATATAGTTGCTCTTCTTTGCTATTCGATGGTTTACTACAGAAGGAAGGAGAGTAACACTATATTCTGACTTCTGTGAAAGGTAGAAGCAACCTTGGGGATAAATGCTAGGTCAGGCCTGAGAATGACCCTGTCCTCCAATATCTGCATAAAGGGCTCTCTAACTGACAGAGCCTGTAGTTTCTCTGACCCTGTGAGCAGACGTCATAGCGATAAGAAAAAAAGTTTTGAGGGTAATCAGTCTTAAGGACGCCTTTGATAAAGTCTCAAAAGGCTCCCCAATGACTGCTTTTAACACGATAGACGAGTCTCATTGTCGGAATTTTACGACATGGCACCAGTCGTAGTCTAGAGACTGCCTTACAAAATCTATTTATGACTGGATCCTGTTGTAGGGAACGCTGCAAGTAGACTGATAAGGCTGCAATCTGTACCTGAATTGTGCTTAAGGATAGGTTTTTTATCAACGCCTTCCTGCAGGAACTCTAGAATTATTGGAGAATCATATTCTCTTTTTCCGTTCTCTGTTAGCCAGAGGCTAAACTTCCTCCAGACTTTCAGGTATATGGCTCTTGTAACTGGTTTGCGATTTTGTAGTAGAGTTTTTATCACTCTGTTTGATAGACCCTAATGCCACGTACACACGCTCGGAATTTCCGACAACAAATGTTCGATGGGAGCCCGTTCTCGTAAATTCCGAGCATGTGTAGACAATTCTGACGCACAAAATTCCACGCATGCTCTGAATCATGTACGAGACGGAAGTGATCGGTCTGGTAAAACTAGCGTTCATAATGGAGATAGCACATTCGTCACGCTGCAAATTTATTTATCTTTTAATGAAGCACATGCTCTTCTAACGGACTGCTCTTCTAACGGAGCAGTGAAAAGCACGAGGCTAAAAATCGCGAATCGTCTCTCACCAAACTTCTACTAACATGAGATTAGCAGAAGGAACCCAAAGGGTGGCGCACTTGCTATTGAACTTCCCTTTATTGTGCCGTCGTACGTGTTGTACGTGACCGCGCTCTAGGCGATCAAAATTTCCGACAACATTTGTGTGTATGCAAGACAAGTTTGAGCCAACATCCCTCTGAAAAAAATCCACGGTTTTGTTGTCGCAATGTGTACGTGGCATTAGACTTCAGGATCTCTGTTTCAAATACCATGATGTCAAATTTAGCATGGCTGGATTGGGAGGCAGTACAGGACCCTGGGATAACAGGTTCCGCCTGAAAAGGTAACATCCAAGGTGGTCAATCTGCTAATGATAGCAGAAGTGAAAACCATGCCCTCTATGGCCAAAAAGGGGCTATTAGGATAAGAGATGTCTGTTCTGTCCTGAATTTGGAGAGGACTCTTGGGATCAGATAAAGAGGTGGGAATGCGTAACATAGCCTGAAGGTCCATGCATTCTGGAGGGCGTCGACTGCCAATGGTGGATTTCTTGCGTTTAGCGAGAAAAAAACTTTGTAGTTTGCTTTGTTGGCAAATAAGTTGATCTCTGGGAGGCCCCACTTGGAACCTTTATCCACAAACACTGTTGGATCTAATGACCATTCTTCTTGTGATATTAACTGTCTGCTCAAAAAGTCGGCTAGATTGTTTTGTACTCCCTTGAGATGGATTGTCGAGAGAGAATCCAGATTCTCATCTGCTCAAGAGAATATTTTCTGCGCCCTCCTTGTTTGTTCAGGTACGCTACAGAGGTTGTATTGTCCTACCTGACCTGTATGTGTTGGCCTCTGAGTTGACTCAGGAATGCTGAGATTCCTTTGGCTACAGCTTTGAGTTCTTTGTAGTTGGATGAGTGTTGTTTCTCCAGTTGAGTCCAGGTACTCTGGGCCCATTGTCCCTCTAAATGAGCCCCCCATCCCCGACTGCTGGCATCTGTAGCCAATATGCGTGAAATCAGGAAGGTCCACAGTAATCCCTCTCGTAGATTGGCTTGGTTTCTCCACCACCATAGGGTTTGCTTTGCTTTTTCTGGAAGGTACACCTTGTCCTCTGAGTCTTTTCCCCAAATTTTGAAGGAGGAAGGACTGGAGTGGTCTCTGGTGAAACCTGGCCCATTTGACCGCTGGGATGGGAGACGTCATAAGTCCTAAAGCTGACATAATTTTGCTTATTGTAACTGGGAGATTTGTCTGTATCTGTGCCATCTGTTGTCCCATGCGATCGACCTTTTCTTGTAGGAGTACTATTTTTTGTTCCTTGGAACGAATATTGTAAACTAGGAAAAATATTTATTTCGAGGAAGAGATTTGATTTCTCCATGTTGATGATCCATTCTAACTGGGATAACCACTGTTGTGCAACTTTTAGTAGTTTCTCTTTTGTTGGTGCTAATATGGGATAATTGTTATGGCTTGCAGCCTTAGTGGCACCAGGGATTCTGCCAGGATCTTGGTAAAGATCCTCGAGGACAAGGAGAGACCAAAGGGTAAGGCTCGGCTTTGAAAGTGATAGACCCTTTCCGCTATCCATACTGCTATGCAGAGACATTTTTGGGAGCTTTCCCTGATGGGGATGTGCAGATAGGCATCCTTTAGGTCTATTTTTGCCATTAAACAATCTTTTTGGAGGAGATTTCTGACAGAGTAGATTGACTCCATTCTGAATTTTTTGTACCGTATGGCTGCGTTCAATGGCTTTAGGTTGAAGATCAGGCGGTATTTGCCTGAAGGTTTCTGCACCAAAAACGTGTGCCAGTAAAAACCCTTTCCTTCTTCCTGTTTGGGGACTGGTATTAGGACTTTTTGGTCTACTAGTTCCCCTAGGAGTTGTGGCAATGCCTGAGCTATTGCCGGGTCCCTGTATAATTGAGTAATCAATACTCTTACGGGAGGTTTTTGGTTGAACTCTAAGGCATATCCACTCTCGATCACTCCCCTGCCACAACTGTTGGAGGTTTGTTTTTTCCACTGTGGAAGGAATTCCTCCAATCTTCCTCCCACTTGGCATCTGGCATCACTGGTTTGGGATTTTTGTCAGGAGGAATAAAAAGCACGTTTGTCTTTTGCCTCCCTTCCTGGGCGGACCAGTGATTTTTTGGCTTTCCTTTATCCTGTGTTCTCGGCTGTCCTTTATAGAAACACATTTTTTTCTGGGAATTTTTTTTTTCTTAACCGGAAAGGTCTTTTTCCTATCCGCTTTACGCTTTAAGGCAGGGCTTGACAAATTTGCTTGGAATCTAGGAGCCAGCTAAAAAAGTTAGGAGCCAGGAACGCGCCCCGTCCCGCCGAGCTTGCGCGCAGAAGCGAACGCATACGTTAGTAGCGCCCGCATATGAAAGCGGTGTTCAAACCACACGTGAGGTATCGCCGCGATCGGTAGAGCAAGAGCAATAATTCTAGCCCTAGACCTCCTCTGTAACTCAAAACATGCAACCTGTAGAATTTTTTAAACGTCACCTATGGAGATTTTAAAGGGTAAAAGTTTGTCGCCATTCCACGAGCGCACACAATTTTGAAGCGTGACATGTTGGGTATCAATTTACTCAGCATAACATTATCTTTCACATTATACAAAAAAAACTGGGCTAACTTTACCGTTGTCTTATTTTTTTATTAAAAAAAAGTGTATTTTTTCCCAAAAAAGTGCGCTTGTAAGACCGCTGCGCAAATACGGTGTGACAAAAAGTATTGCAATGACTGCCATTTTATTCTCGAGGGTGTTAGAATAAAAAATATATATAATGTTTGGGGGTTGTAATTAGAGGGAAGGAGATGGCAGGGAAAACAGACAGGGAAACTCCATTAGCATTGCTGGTTGTCATACCAACAGCCACCACAAGATGGCGCTAGACCACAGAAGGAAGCATAGGCCTGCAGAAGGCCGCAAAGCCGCGGCCTCAATTACCGGCCGGCGCGGCCCGACACGATCCCGCGGCGCGGAGGGGGGGGGCACGGAGACACAGCATACCCCAGCTGTGCTGCCCCAGGCGCCAGGTCGCTAATTCTAGTCGCCATGGCGACCTGGCGCCTGGGGTTTGTCGAGCCCTGCTCTAAGGCTTCATCTAGGTGAGTGCCAAAAAGAAACTTGCCTGAAAAAGGGATGCTACATAAGCTTAACTTGAGCCAAAGGGTTCTCCTGGCTGCTACAGATAATGAGGCTGTTCTGGGCTGACAGTTTTACAGACTGGGCTGACGCATCTGCAATAAAGCCTACTGCTTTAAAGAGCATAGGGAAATATTTTAACAGCTCTCCCCTAAAGGTACCCACCGTCAGGTGCTCTTGCAGCTGCTTTAACCAAAATTCTAAATTTCGGGCTACGCAAGTTGTTGTCAGTGCTGGTCTGAGGTTTGCCATAGCAGTGTCCCATGATATTTTTAGGATTATGTTGCCTCTTTTGTCCATGGGGTCCCCCAAGTGCCCCATGTCCTCAAAGACCAGATCCAAGTGTTTTAACACTTTTGCTAGGGGGGCATGTAATTTTTGGGATTGATTCCAGACTGTGTTTGGGTCCTAATCAAAGGGAAATCTTTTCAAGTAGCTTGAAAAGAAGAAGGGTCTCTTGTCTGGTTTTGACCACTCCCTAAGCACTAAATCTGTCATGATTGTGTGCCCCGGGAATACCTTGGGTTTCTTTTTATTCAACCCTTTGTACATTTTGTCATGCCTTGAGAGTGTGTTTTTTTCTTACTTCATCTCTAAGGTTTCATATATTGCCCCCACTAATTCATCCACTTCCTCCTGAGAAAGTTTGAACCTTGTGGGTATTCCTGAATCTTCCTGGCCTTCCTCCTGTCCTAAATATGATTGAGAGGAATCAGTATTTTTAAGGGAATTCTCTCTACTCTCTAAAGGCTCTCCTGAACCTGAAGCTACCGAAGTAGGGGAGCTGGGCACCTGATCGGGTTGGCTAACAACCGTGCCTGGGACTTGTGTATCTGAGATACATTTTCTAAATGATTGTAAAGTACAGTACATTGCATTTTGAAAAAGGGGAATCCTCCTTGCTCTTTATCACGGCTGTGATGCAAGGTTTTTGTGTAGCTATATGAGAACCTTGCATTACTAGAAGGACATTTTTTTCTTGTCTGTCTTGGTAGTAGCTTTTTTTGATCTGGATGATTCTTTATGAGAGGGGGACAAGAAAGGAGAGGGGGTTTAACAACAAGAAACCTCATCTAGTCCTGGCCTCCTCCCAGTGTCCCTGCTAAAGGTGCCGAAACAAGCTAATAAGGTGGTTCCACCCGGGTCTTGGATAGCTTTCCTTTGTAAACATTGATACACAGGAAAAAGGTTCTGGCCAGGCCGGCCTACTTGTGATGAGTCAGCATTTGACTCCCCCGGAGCGTGGGATGCCTCCATGATGCTCCTTTGCTGACGTCTAAAGCCCTTGCTGCTGCGCCTTTATTCCCCTGGCTCGGCCTTCCCGTTGCTCTCTGCGCCGAAGGCCATAACCACAAGCTCCGGTGTGCAGTGATGACATTATATCCGCCGGAATTGACACCCGGCATTTTCCAGGTCACGGCATCTACAGCGAGGAGAGTCTCTCTCACTGCCGCTGCCGATGCTCCACCATCACTGTCCACTCCCTCGCCGGGCACCGGAGAGAGGGGGGAGAGGAACTCCATACCAATGCAGAGGGAACCCGTGGCCTGTGGAGAGAAAAGGTGAGGGGAATATTCGGCTGGTTCTTGACAGTCCTTGATGATGGATGCTCTCCAATCCCATCTCCCCTTTAGAAGACAGTTCCTCCAGGCAACATGTCTCCTCTGACTGAGGAAACACAAAAAATACTGACCAGATGCCTGAGGGACCGCCTTTTAAAGAGCTGGAGGCAATGTGTTTACTGTCCGAGGGAGGAGTTCCATCTCTCAAGGGCTGTCCTGAAAGACGACTGGGGTAAAAAATTATATATCTGCAATGCTACTGTCCCATACCAGTATAAGAGCATCTATAAATCTGCCATACCAATTGATGTCTTCTGTACAAGGATTGGAATGGGAAAACAAGAACCGTTCCTCCCACCAACCCATGCACAAATTGACCAGGAAAGGAGAAAACTTGGCTCCCAAAGAGGCTCCTCTGCACTGCAAATAATACACTTAATCAAAAATAAAATAATTATGTTGTAACAAAAACGAAACAGACAGAACCAAAAATTCCTTTAGCTCTGCCCTATATTACTATAGCTGTGCAGGTGAAAATGGAGAGCCTCAAGTGCCAAGTCGTGTGGAATACATGAGTACAGAGACTTGACATTCAAAGTGGCCCAGACAAAATTCTCCTGCCACTGTATGTCATTTGTGTGTAATAGAATGGTAGAAGTATGCCTAATATAGCCTGGAAGCCTTATGACAAAGGGTTGCAGGTACTGGTCCACACATGCTCCAAGTTTCTTAAGCAGGAAGCCGATGCTGCAGCACTTTTTTTTGGTATCGTATGCTAATGATAACCATCTTAAACTGAAGCAACTATCTTGATGTCAAATTGGTGGGTGATTTCATCTCGGGCAGTGTAAAAACTTGGACCTTTTCGGAAAGAGTGTGTTGTTAACTCTCTTCTTTTAGCTACAAGCCATCACCCTACACACACAATCTGATCAATTCTGGCAGGTGAATTCATTAGAGCACGGCGCAATTGCTCCAGTGCAGACAGCTTCAAAAAGGAAGGTGACCTTGTCGCTTCCAGACTTAAAGAGAGAGGATACCAGGACTGGCATATTAATAGAAGTATTGCTATAGCCCCTAAAACAGGGATATGCAATTAGCGGACCTCCAGCTGTTGCCAAACTACAAGTCCCATGAGGCATAGCAAGACTTTGACAGCAGCAAGCATGACACCCAGAGGCAGAGGCATGATGGGACTTGTAGTTTTGCAACAGCTGGAGGTCCGCTAATTGCATATCCCTGCCCTAAAAGGACTAGAAATACACTCCTCAATAAAACAACTGCTAATAAACATCAGCAGAAGTAGAATGGTAATAAGCCGGTTACTTTTGTAATCTCGTTTTCTCAGAAATATAGCCAAATTTAGGGAATCATATCTAAATACTTACCTGTCCTTAATGCTGATGAAGCTTTGATTCCTGTCCTTTCGAATGGAGGCAGGTTTTCCAGCAGGCGTACTAAGACACTTGGTAACATTCTATCACCCAGTTTATTTCAGTTATCAAACCCTAAATATACTTGGTTAAACACGTATGGCTCCTTTCAATGTGGTTTAAAAACATGCCGCTATTGCAATAAACATAACAGGAATAATAAGATTGTTGTGTCTTTTTCTATAGGCAAGGAGCTCAACATTCGTCAACTGCAGCACAAAATATGTGATTGTCCCCAGAAAAGTAATTGAGGTGAAATCTTCCAATGGCGACACTAGTTCAGGTGACCTGGGAGTCTCCAAGGGATTCCTTTTAATTTGCAGGTATTTCCTCTCACTTTCTGTTTGACTATGGAAGAGGAAGTGAAGGGAAATCTCTGCAATGTGGCACAGATGGCGAAAAAAATCGGACAGGGGTTAAAACCCTCCCTTACTCTGTCCAAAACGAAAAAAGTGTTGCCCATAGTTCCTCTTAAACCACTTCCCTACCCAGCCATAGTAATATGATGGCCACAGGAACACTCTGTCCCTCCGGGCCGCCGTCATATGATGTCCTTGGCTTCCCGGCCCTCTAGGGGGCACGAGCGCTCCCGCCCGCCGCTTGGGAGCCGGTGCGCGTGCCCAGTGGCCGCCGGGCACACGCGATTGCCTGTCACACAGCAGGGAAGAGGAGACAGATTGTGTGTTCCTTGTACATAGGGAACACCGATCGTTTTCCTCCCCCAGTCAGTCCCCTCCCCTCACAGTTAGAATCACTCCCTAGGTAACACATTTAACCCCTTGATCACCCCTAGTGTTAACTCCTTCCCTGCCAATGACATTTATATAGTAATCAGTGCATTTTTATAGCACTGATCGCTGTATAAATGTCAATGGTCCCAAAACGGTGTCAAAAGTGTCCGCTATGTCCGCCGCAATGTCGCAGTCACGATAAAAATCGCAGATCGCCGCCATTACTAGTAAAAAAAAAAATAATAATAAAAATGCTATAAATTTATCCCCTATTCTGTAGACGCTATAACTTTTGCGCAAACCAATCAATATACGCATATTGCGATTTTTTTTTTTTACCAAAAATATGTAGAAGAATACATATCAGCCTAAACCGAGGAAGAAATTTGTTTTTTTTTTTTAATTGGGATATTTATTATAGCAAAAAGTAAAAAAATATTGTGTTTTTTTTTTTCAAAATTGTCGCTCTTTTTTTGTTTATAGCGCCAAAAACAAAAACTGCAGAGGTGATCAAATATCACCAAAAGAAAGCTCTATTTGTGGGGAAAAAAATGATCAAAATTCATTTGGATACAGTATTGCATGACCGCACAATTGTCATTCAAATCGTGACAGCGCTGAAAACTGAAAATTGGCCTGGGCAGGAAGGGGGTGAAAATGCCCTGTATTGAAGTGGTTAATGCAGGGAATGCATTAATATAAAAAATGTCTTCCCAGATAGCAAGGATGACTTGCCACAAATTTGTGTCAGTGTTGAATTGTGAAGCCTCGTACACACGACCGGTTTTCTGGGCAAGAAATCTGATGGGAGAGCTTTTTGCCGAGAAAACCGTTCGTGTGTATGGTTTCTGGTCGGGAAAACTGACCGGAATCTCGACGAGAAAAATAGAGAACCTGCTCTCTATTTTCTCGTCGGGATTCTCAGCAGAGTTTTCCTGCCGAGAAAACCGGTCGTCTGTATGCTTACCTGTTCCACGGTAAAACCCGTGCATGCTCGAAAAGACTTTGACACATGCGCGGTAGCATACAAGGTTAGTGTGGGGTGTAGCAAGATGGCGGCGACAGCATCGAATGTGACGAGCGCCGGCTCGTCGTAGTCAATGACATCACCACGTTCTTGCCATTCAAAAGAATGGCGGTTCTTTTGAATGGCCGTCAGTACACAGGGCTTGGCAAGACAAGCTTGCCAGGAATCCCGTCGAGAAAACCGGCGTTTTTTTTTTCCCCCGATGGGTTTCCCGCCCATGTGTACAGGGCTTAAGTCTGTTAACTTGCTGCACATTTTCACTGGCAAGTTGTACACTTGCAGAGCAATTGAAGCACAAGTTCTAGTTAACACGTTTCCATTTTGTAGCAAATTTGCGTGGCAAGTCTCTAGCAAGAGCAAAGTTGCAGTGGTGAGTCTACAGCAAGAGCTCTGCAAGTCTACGACATAAAAATTCAGCCACAGTGACCCCTGTGGTGGGATGAGTTTTGCACAACATAACTGAACCAGAACTTGCAGCAGATTTGCAGAATGTTTGCAAAGAAAATTGATCTGGAGTCATGCCATGTGGACTTGCTGCAGCTGTATAACATACGTGTGAAGCCTGGCAAGTCTAGCAAAAGCTTAGCAAGTCATTTTCAAACTTGCAGCGCCATTGCTTGCTATCTGGGTTGCATTTAGAACCACTTTAACCACTTAACGACCGCCCACTGTAAATATACGTCGGCAGAATGGCACCGACAGGCAGAATCACGTATATGTACGTGATTGCCTTTGTATAGTTGGGGGGTCCGATCGGACCCCCCTTCTTTACAGTGAGCGGTCGTTTTACCTTCGGGAGCGATCCGGCATGAGGGGACGGCCGTTCGGCCACCCCCTCTCGATCGCTCCCGGCGAATGAGAGCTTCCCCTGCCTGTGTGCTTGTTTACACAGGCTGGAGGAAGTGATGTCATCTCTCCTGCGGCGCTCACATATACCGAGCGCCGTACAGGAGAAGATGCAGGTTAGTGCACACAACACTACACTGACACCAGGACACATAGGTACATAAATCGCCCCCCCAGATCACCCCCCAGATGACCCCCCAGCCCCCAGTCACAGTGTCACTGATAGCAGTGACCATTTATTTAGTGATCACTGCAATCAGTGACATTTGTGACTGTAAAAGTGTCAGTACATTTAGTTTTAGGTCCAGTGTAGCCCCCTAACCCCCCCCAAATAAAGGTTTAACCCCCTGATCACCCCCCAGATAACCCTTTCACCCCCTAGTACCGCCGTCGCTAAGCGATCATTTTTCTGATCGATGTCTTAGCGTCGGTGATGCTGATCGGTAGCCAGTAATTTTTTTTAGGTTCGCCGCAGGTTTTTATAGCGTCGGGTACCCCCATATATTACCTAATAAAGGTTTAACCCCCTTGATCGCCCCCCAGGTAACCCTTTCACCCCCTATCACCACGGTCACTAAGCGATAATTTTTCTGATCGATGTTTTAGCGTCGGCGATGCTGATCGGTAGCCAGTAATTTTTTTTAGGTTCGCCGCAGGTTTTTATAGCGTCGGGTACCCCCATATATTACCTAATAAAAGGTTTAACCCCCTTGATCGCCCCCCAGGTAACCCTTTCACCCCCTATCACCACTGTCACTAAGCGATAATTTTTCTGATCGCTGTCTTAGCGTCGGTGATGCAGATCGGTAGCCAGTAATTTTTTTTAGGTTCGCCGCAGGTTTTTATAGGGTCAGGTACCCCCATATATTATCTAATAAAGGTTTAACCCCCTGATCGCCCCCCAGGTAACCCTTTCACCCCCTATCACCACTGTCGCTAAGCGATCGTTTTTATGATCGTTGTCTTAGTGTCGGTGATGCAGATCGGTAGCCAGTAATTTTTTTTTAGGTTCGCCGTCAGGTTTTTATATAGCGTGTCAGGTACCCCCATATATTACCTAATAAAGGTTTTAACCCCTAATTGCCCCTAGTTAACCCTTTCACCAGTAATCACCATATAAGTGTTACGGGTGACGCTGGTTAGTTAGTTTGCTTTTTATAGGGTCAGGGCACCCGCCGTATATAACCCAATAAAGGTTTAACCCCCTGATCGCCCGGCGGGTGATATCAATTAGGTTTTAGCGTCAGAGAGGGTCTGCGTCACACCCCAGGCAGCGTCAGGTTAGTGCCAGTAACGCTAACACCCACGCGTGAAGCATACACCCCCTTTAGTGGTATAGTATCTGAACAGATCAATATCTGATCTGATCAGATCTATACTAGCGTCCCCAGCAGTTTAGGGTTCCCAAAAACGCAGTGTTAGCGGAATCAGCCCAGATACCTGCTAGCACCTGCATTTTGCCCCTCCGTCCAGCCCAGGCCACCCAAGTGCAGTATCGATCGATCACTGTCACTTGCAAAACACAACACACATAACTGCAGCGTTCGCAGAGACAGGCCTGATCCCTGCGACTCCAGTGCTGTAGGAGGTGATTTCGCCACCACAGTTAAAAAAAAAAAAGCATATATGCCGAAGCATTGGGGCAGCAGGGGCGGAGGAGCGATTTTGCTCCTAATGCCGCGTACATACAGTCGAAATTCCGACGGAGGCTTGCCCGTGGAAAAGTCTGACCATGTGTACGCGGCATAACTTTTGCGGGAAGATGCCCCCAATGCTTCGGCATATATAAATGGTGCATGTATGCCCATCATTAGAAGTGGGTGGATGAAGGGCGGTATTCTAATGGTGGGCATACCCACCGATCAATCTTTTTTTTTCGTTCAGCCAACAGGCTGCATGAAAAAAAAAAGATTACAATACATGTCCAACAAGGACCAGCAACGTACTGGTATGTTGCTGGACTTTGAATGTTTATACCAGAATGATGCCTGCGGGTTTAGGTATCATCTTGGTATCATTCTTTTCAGCCAGCGGCCGGCTTTCATGTAAAAGCAATCCTAGTGGCCAATTAGCCTCTGGACTGCTTTTACAAGCAGTGGGAGGCAATGACCCCCCCCCCGGATATAAAAAGCGCCATTGGGAAATTGGGAAAGCATTTTATCACACCGATCTTGGTGTGGTCAGATGCTTTGAGGGCAGAGGAAAGATCTAGGGTCCAATAGACCCCAGTTTTTTCAAAAAAAGAGTACCTGTCATTACCTATAGCTATCATAGGGGATATTTACATTCCCTGAGATAACAATAAAAATGATTAAAAAAAAAATATATATGGAAGCAACAGTTTAAAAATAAAATAAAAAAGCAAAATTAATAATAAAAAAAAATAAAAAAAATAAAAAAGCACCCCTGTCCTGCCCTGCTCTTGCCCAATGGCGAACGCAAGCATCGGTCTGGCGTCATATGTAAACAGCAATTGCACCATGCATGTGAGGTATCACCGCGAAGGTCAGATCGAGGGCAGTAATTTTAGCAGTAGACCTCCTCTGTAAATCTAACGGGGTAACCTGTAAAGGCTTTTAAAGGCTTTTAAAAATGTATGTAGTTTGTCGCCAATGCGCGTTTGTGCGAAATTTTAAAGCATGTCGCGTTTGGTATCTATGTACTCGGCCTAAGATCATCTTTTTTATTTCATCAAACATTTGGGCAATATAGTGTGTTTTAGTGCATTAAAATTAAAAAAAGTGTATTTTCTCCCCAAAAAATGCGTTTGAAAAATCGCTGCGCAAATTCTGTGTAGAAAAAAAAAATGAAACACCCACCATTTTATTCTGTAGGGCAGGGGTCTCAAACTCAAATTACCTGAGGGCCACAAGACAAGTTTTCATATCACATGGGGGCCGCATGCAAACTTTCAAACTTCAAAAACAGCACTGGTGTCAGCGGACGCACTATTAACCCCAGCACTGGTGTCAGCAGACGCACTATTAGCCCCCAGCACTACCCCTACACTTCCCAAATACCCCCCTACACTTCACAAATACCCCCTGCTCACAAATTTCAAACCCAGTCACCTACCTAAGGACTTAGCCTCAGTGTGATGGCTCACTTACCTCTCCTCCTGGCAGGGCTGGACTGGGACAAAAATTTGGCCCTGGACTTCATTCAGACCGGCCCACTTTAATTTTGCAAACACGCACAAAAACATTAATTCATCAGTGACCATGACCAGCAGTGGCAGTACATTAATTCATTCATGCCTGTAGCCCTCCTTTATTGCAGAAATACTACAGGAGAGGGTCAGAGACTGCAAAGCGTACTACAGGCGAGGGTCAGAGACTGCAGACATAGTACAGGAGAGGGTCAGAGACTGCAGACATGATACAGGAGATGGTCAGAGACTGCGGACATGATACAGGAGATGGTCAGAGACTGCAAAACGTACTACAGGCGAGGGTCATAGACTGCACACATAGTACAGGAGAGGGTCCGAGACTGCAAAACGTACTACAGGCGAGGGTCATAGACTGCAGACATAGTACAGGAGAGGGTCAGAGACTGCAAAATGTACTACAGGAGAGGGTCAGAGACTGCAGACATGATACAGGAGATGGTCAGAGACTGCGGACATGATACAGGAGATGGTCAGAGACTGCAAAACGTACTACAGGCGAGGGTCATAGACTGCAGACATAGTACAGGAGAGGGTCAGAGACTGCAAAATGTACTACAGGAGAGGGTCAGAGACTGCAGACATGATACAGGAGATGGTCAGAGACTGCGGACATGATACAGGAGATGGTCAGAGACTGCGGACATGATACAGGAGATGGTCAGAGACTGCGGACACGATACAGGAGATGGTCAGAGACTGCAGACATTGTACAAGTGTGTCCTAGGCTAGCAGTGAACAGTGTGGAAAAAACATTGATTGCTGCACTGCAACAGGAGTTTACAAGATATAACAAAGTGCCAAAAAAAAAACTTTGCCAACAGTCATTTCTCAAGCACAGGAGGACAGTAAATGGTTAACAGGTCTGTGAAGCTCCCAGCCTGACCAGCTAATGCCTTCAAAAGATAACAAGGAAAATGTCAAACAAATCAGGGATGGCTGGCACAGGACTCTGGCACAAATAGCTATATAGAAACAGCTGAAGTTCCAGCTTCTTGCAGAAAGCTAATCAGCATTCTCCTGTCCTGTGTTCAGTGTAAATAAAAACAGATAAGAAGCAGTGTGAGAAGACGGGAAGTCACCCCTCGATCAGTGTGTTCTCCTTCTCCTGTGCTGTGTGTGGAATATGCAGTGATCACACTGATTCCCTCTGTCTTCTAACACTGCTTCTTATCTGTTTTTATTTACATTGAACACAGGACAGGAGAATGCTGATGATTAGATTTCTGTAGCCAGCATTGTAACATGTTTGATCTCATACCTTCTTCATGTTCAGGTATGTCGGATCTTCTGCATCCCGCCCTGCTCTGGCCACTAGCCTCTTCTAAATGTGGCAGGCTGGACAATCTGATTGGCTAAAGAGGTGGTGGGAGGCGAAGCAACTTAGCAGTCACGCCCTCCCACTCAGAAGAGCAGCGCTATTGGCTGCCTGCCCTGTTACACACAGATATCCCTCTCCCTCCAGCATGTCAAAGCCGATGGGAGGGAGAGGGGCGGGAAGCTGCACACTGCCGCTGGTAGCCTTGCGGGTTGGTCCTGTCCTGTCCTGGTCCCCTATCAGCGGCTCTGCCGGAAGTTTGAGGGGGGGCGACAAGGAGGAGGAAGAGATAAGGCAAGGGTCAGCTGCGTTCTAGGTGGCTGCCTAGTGGGAGCACCGGCTCTGTCCACACAGACAGACTCCGAGAAAGGTAGAGAGACGAGTGACACACTGAGCCATCGGCCCCTGCCTGCGGGCCAATTGGAACCTGTTCGCGGGCCGCAAATGGCCCGCGGGCCGGTAGTTTGAGACCCCTGCTGTAGGGCCTTTGCTTTAAAAATATATATAATGTTTGGGGGTTCAACATAATTTTCTTGCAAAAAAAATATGTTTTCATGTAAACAAAAAGTGTCAAAAAGGGCTTTGTCTTCAAGTGGTTAGAAGAGTGGATGTAAGCTTCCTAATGTTGTGTATAAAATGCCAGAACAGTTCAAAACCCCCCCAAATGAACCCCATTTTGGAAAGTAGACACCCCAAGCTATATACTGAGAGGCATGTCGAGTCCATGGAATATTTTATATGTTGACACAAGTTGCGGAAAAAATACAATTTATTTTTATTTTTTTTGCACAAAGTTGTCACTAAATGATATATTGCTCAAACATGCCATGGGCATATGTGGAATTACACCCCAAAATACATTCTGTTGCTTCTCCTGAGTACGGGGATACCACATGTGTGAGACTTTTTGGGAGCCTAGCCGCGTACGGGACCCCAAAATCCAATCACCGCCTTCAGGCTTTCTAAAGGGTGTAAATTTTTGATTTCACTTCTCACTGCCTATCACAGTTTCGGAGGCCATGGAATGCCCAGATGGCACAAAACCCCCCCAAATGACCCCATTTTGGAAAGTAGACACCCCAAGCTATTTGCTGAGAGGTATTGTGAGTATTTTGCAGATCTCCCTTTTTGTCACAAAGTTTTGAAAATTGAAAAAAAAAAATAAAAAAAAATAAAAATGTTCTGTCTTCATTTTCAAAAACAAATGAGAGCTGTAAAATACTCACCATGCCTCTCAGCAAACAGCTTGGGGTGTCTACTTTCCAAAATGGGGTCATTTGGGGGGGTTTTGTGCTATTTTGGCATTTTATGGCCTTCAAAACTGTGATAGGTAGTGAGGAGTCAAATCAAAAATTTGTGCCTAGAAATCCTGAAGGCGGTGCTTGGTTTTCGGGGTCCCGTACGTGGCTAGGCTCCTAAAAAGTCCCACACATGTGGTATCCCCGTACTCAGGAGAAGCAGCAAAATTTATTTTGGGGTGTAATTCCACATATAACCATGGCATGTGTGAGCAATATATCATTTAGTGACAACTTTTCGTAATTTTTTTTTTTTTGTCATTATTCAATCACTTGGGACAAAAAAAAAAATATTCAATGGGCTCAACATGCCTCTCAGCAATTTCCTTGGGGTGTCTACTTTCTAAAATGGGGTCATTTGGGGGGGTTTTGTACTGCCCTGCCATTTTAGCGCCTCAAGAAATGAGATTTATTTAAAGCTGTGTAAATTCCAGAAAATGTACCCTAGTTTGTAAACGCTATAACTTTTGCGCAAACCGATAAATATACGCTTATTGACATTTTTTTTACTAAAGACATGTGGCTGAATACATTTTGGCCTAAATGTATGACTAAAATTGAGTTTATTCGATTTTTCTTATAACAAAAAGTAGAAAATATCATT
The DNA here is from genome assembly GCA_029206835.1 of Rana muscosa. NCBI lineage: Eukaryota > Metazoa > Chordata > Amphibia > Anura > Ranidae > Rana > Rana muscosa. The sequence goes on from CM055116.1 coordinate 296,158,116, forward strand.
TTCAAAATTTTTGGTCTTTTTCCGTTTATATCGCAAAAAATAAAAATCGCAGAGGCAATCAAATACCATTAAAAGAAAGCTCTATTTGTGGGAAGAAAAGGACGCAAATTTTGTTTGGGTACAACATTGCATGTCCGCACAATTTACAGTTAAAGCAGCGCAGTGCAAAATTCTGAATTCACCTCTGGTCCTTTAGCTACAAAATGGTCCGGGGCTTAAGTGGTTAAACAATTAATGTTCGCCTTGCTATTAAACTGTTCATGTTATAAAATTAAAGTGTATGCTGTGACCATAGATCTCCTTCATATCATCTTGTGTACTTGCTGTGTCCAGAAGAAAAAGCAGGTACACTGCTTCTTCTTTCTCCTGCATCTGGATATAATACAGTGCATGAGTGAGTTCACATGTCTGTCATTTCCTGGTCTCCAGCAAGATGGCGCTGCTGTGTATGAGACACGGGTCAGTACGGGGAAGCTGTTCCTCTGGTGTTTCCAGTCACAGAGCAGAGTGGGGGTGTCAGTCACTTCCTCTATGTATTGGAGAAGGTGATTCGGCAGCTATGCTGGGTGTCCTGTGTATTCTTCTGTGCCTTTCCCAACCTGTGCTCTGCCATAGACCACAATGTCACCACAACCACACAGGGCAGCCCAGTACACAGCCGTGTGCGGAGAATGACACCCTCACCACCTTCCTGGAGACATTCAGCAGCAAGTACCCGGCCCCTGGGAGTCCTGTGGAGGAACGATACGGTGTTTTCCTGGTATGCCCGGTGCTTTCTGGGGGATATTATAGGGGAGGTGTGCGGGACTTCATTGGTGTGAATGAGAGTTCATCTATAATGTACAGAGGCGGAGTGTCCAGCAGGGGGCAGCAGAGTGTCCGCTGGAGAGGAAGAGAACACTTCCTATTGACTTACAGTGTCTGTTTAACCACTTCACTGCCAGACTGTCATTTTCACTATTCCTACATCGTGCAACACTGTACCCAAAGTAATATATATATGTATGTATGTATGTATGTATATGTGTATGTGTATATGTGTGTGTGTGTATATATATATACATAATTCTGTGTATCTATATATAATCTTAATTTGGGTACAGGATTGCATGATGTAGGAATAGTGAAAATGACGTGTGTGTGTGTATATATATAATATATATATATATATATATATATATATATATATATATATATATATATATATATATATATATAATTACCTAGGCGTTGCTGTTTTACAGGTGTTTTTTTGGGGGGGGGAGTTTTTGCAGCATTTTTGTACAGGCGTTTTCAAGGTTAAAAGTTCACCAGTGTAAAAGAATTTAAAACACCTGTAATCTGCCAAAAAAAAAAGCTCCTGTACTTTTTTGAGCGACGGGCGTTTGGCTTTAGGTGACAGAACGCTTAGATGTGAACGGAGGCCATTGAAATGAATGGGATTTGTCTTGTTGGGCATTTTTAGAGCTGAGCCTTAAGCCTCGTACACACGATCGGATTTTCCGACGGGAATTGTGTGATGACAGGCTGTTGTCGGAAAATCCGACCGTTTGAACGCTCCACCGGACAATTGTCGGTAGGGATGAGCTCCGGCGTGTTTGCACACTCCATGTGCAGAGCCCGCCAGGAAGTCGGCACGGTGCTGCGCTAATCACAGGCAGGGAGACATGTTCCAATGCGTGGCTGCGGAGATCGGGACATGTCTCCCTGCCTGTGATTAGCACAGCACCGTGCCGACTTCCTGGAGGGGCTCTGCACATGGAGTGTGCGAACACGCCGGAGCTCATCCCTGGTGGTTGGATTTTCCGCCAACAAATGTGGGATAGCATGCTTTAAAATTTTCCGACAACAAATGTGTGTTGTCGGATTATCCGATCGTGTGTACAGAAGTCCTTCGGACAAAACTCCAAAGTACAAACACGCATGCTCAGAAGCAATGCTAACCATAGCACAACATTAGCAGAAGTTACCCAAAGGGTGGCGCTAAAGAGCTGAAAAACCACGTAGTTTTGTGTTTGTTGGCCGACAATTCTTTGCCATTTGTATGCAAGACAAAGTTCCTGGCCAACGCCCTTCGGACAAAAGTCCTACGCTTTGTCCGCAGAAAATCTGATCGTGTGTATGAGGCTTAAGAGCAGAAAAACGCCCAAAAACGCCTAGGTGTAAACGGAGCAAAGACTTGATCACCGTATATACTCGAGTGTAAGCCGAGTTTTTCAGCACATTTTTTTTTGTGCTGAAAATGCCCCCCTCGGCTTATACTCGAGTCACCTTTTTGCGCCTGATCTCCCGGACTTTGGGGACCCGGTACCGGCCGGCCGTAGGTCCCCTGGACCCCATGTAGCCTCACTATTTCTCTACAAATGAGCAAAGTTTGTTGTCTGGGAGACCTACGGCCGGGGAGCACCGATTTTTCAAAGCCGGGCACCCCTTCCATAGACTCCCATGTTAAACGTCAGTCTAGTCATGGACACAGTGAGGCATACAGATGGACACCCTAGGCCAGGGATAAGCAATTAGCGGACCTCCAGCTGTTGCAAAACTATAAGTCCCATCATGCCTCTGCCTCTTGGTGTCATGCTCGTGGCTGCCAGAGTCTTGCTATGCCTCATGGGATTTGTAGTTCTGCAACAGCTGAAGGTCCGCTAATTGCATATCCCTGCCCTAGGCTTATACTCGAGGCAATACGTTTTCCCGGTTTTTTTGTGGTAAAATTAGGTGCCTCGGCTTATATTCAGGTCGGCTTATACTCGAGTATATACGGTAGTTATATATTTTCTGAAAGAAGACATCCTAGAGAATATAATGGTGTCCGTTCCAACAATGGTTCATGAAATGCAAAGTTTTAGTAAAAAAAAAAGACATTAAGTCCTGGTTCACATTGATGCGATTTGGCATGTCAAATCACATGCCAAATCGGCGGCAATTGCCGGCAATGGTTCTGTCCGAATCAGTGTGACGCCGCACCGATTCCCAAAAGTCGTTTCTGTACTACTTTTGGCAATTTCGGCGTGTTATTTCCATTGACGACTGTGCGGAAACCCGCACAGATGTCTCTGAAATCACCCCCGAAATCGGGACTGACATGCGGGAATGAGTTCAGCTGAACTCGCACAATTTTATTCCCGCAGTGTGAACCAGGGCCTAAGCTAATTTAAGGGCACACAAACACAATATATTTCCCCTATTTTTGATAAAATATAAAAGATGATGTTGCGCTGAGTAATAAGCTACCCAGCATATCAAGGCCTAAAATTGTATGCAACCTGTAAAGCCACAGCAAACCTCATTACCTTACATTTCCCATAGGAAATGCTTTAAAAGCCCCTACAGGTCATCAGTTTAGCAATAAGGCCTCATGCCCACGGACGTTTTTACAGCCGCGTTGTTTACAGCTTAAAAACGCCTGTCCATGTTATTGTATAAATTTTTTGACCTTTTTTTTTTCGAAAAAAAAGAAATAAAAAAACGTCGGAGCTCAAAAACGCAATTGCGGCGTTTTTGCGCTTTTTTTGCGTTTTTTAACGCTTCACTTTTTTTATGCCTAACGCCGACACGGTGGGAATCATCCCACTGCTTGCCAACAATTGTAACGGCACCCCAAGTATGAAAGGGGTTAACGCCGTTTAGGATATTCACTTTCCGAACACACATCAGCTACCGACACTCCACAGTCAGGCGACCAAGACCCATAGGAATAATTCTCCCCCAGATACGAGACAAACGCTCGGTATGAGGTTCAAACAGGGAATGAATCTTTATTGCAAGCACATGGTAACACACTTCTCTTCAAAACACTTCCCTCCCATCCTTGGGAAACAGGGCGGGTTAAACTGTCCAATGACAATGGTGATACAGGTCAGGTGTGTTCAAACTTCTCCTTCAGTAAACAGTCTTAGCAGGGGGGGGTTTGCTGGAGTGATTCTCCCCCCCCCCCTTTCCTCACAGCAAGACACTTAAACATCCCATAATAGGCAGCTAGGCTGCCTACCAAGATCCAATCCACATCACCACAAACAACAATGAAAAGGTCTTTAGAAGCTAGTCTGGATTCATTAATATTACAACAGGCATCCAGGTGGTTGGAGGTGATGACATTAACATCTTTCAACTAACATGTTGAGTTCAGAATCAAACACACAGTAAATAGTTCTTTACAGATGTCCTGGGGAATATTGTGGATTAATATTACAGTAAGGTGACCAGATTTTTAAAATGAAATCCGGGGACATTTTTTTTTTTTTTTACTAGTAATAGCGGCAATCAGCGACTCTCTGCCCGTCGCCCGCCCGCCTCACAGCCTGTCAAGTGTAGCGGGGTCTTTAAATTTAGGTGGGGTACACCTGGGTGGAAGTTCAGGTGTGTAGGTATGGGAGTAATGACCATTTGTATTCGTGGAGGATTGGGCGGTGTAATAATCTCCTTGGTCGATGGGTGGTGAGTGCCCGCAGGCTCAAGGTAGATTCACTGCCATAGTGCTGTCCTTTTTGTCCCTTCTCGGAGATGGTACGGCGAGGGCGGGGAACCTGCCGTGGCGTCATTGGAGGGGATAAAAGGGGGAGACGCCCTGGTCACGAGGTCTTGCTCTTCTGGAGGTTCTTCATCACGCGCCCAGGCACCTTAGGCCTGGGTGCGGGCGGTTCCGGATTCCGGCTCAGGTGCCCTAGGCCTGACCGGAATGGAGTTGGAGTCCATCCCAGGCACCTTCAGCCTGGGGTGAGGTACTAAACCAGGAGGCCTGGGGCCCAGTGACTTCGACTGGGTCCCGCGAGGGTGGAGAAGTCCGAGAGTCCCTGAAGTGGATGGGGCCCATGTCTGAGGTGAGGAGGCCGGGGAGGTTACCCGTCCGGAGAGTCTGGAGCAGCATCAACCCAGTGACGGATGGGCCTCTGGTAACTCCCTTGGAGGGACATCTTCCCCTGATAGGGGCCGCAACGCAGCGAAGGTACTCCTATCTACGTTCTCTTGAGTCGCTGGTAGAGACTCTCAAGTTCTAAGTCCTTTCAAGATATGGCTATAGTAACCGCTGGCGAGATCGCAGTGGTTTAGCTGGTAATTAGGATAGTGCCTCGACCTGCTCATCCCCTGTATCAATATGTTATCAAGTCGCAACCAGTTGGCTACTGAAGCACTGTTTATTGTGAGATATGCAATAAAACAAGAGTTGGACTGTGATCGGTGTGTGGAACTCTGGTTAATGGGAGCAGAGGGAAGCATTGGCACAGCAGGACTTAATCCTTTACAGAAGCACATAGGCCCGAGGAAATATCTGGTACTGGCCTTCACCTCACCCACAGTTATGGGGAGGACATGGGCCGTAGCGCATCTCACCCTATTGTGTGTGATACCCCTAGAAGAAAGAGATGGGGTGAGGTCGCTACACAAGTCTTACTCTCCGGGCCCCGGCTACTACTGTGTGGGGAGCGGAGGAAGATCACTCCACCAGGGAAGGCAAGGAGATATGCAGGCAGGTGACTGGCCGGGACTTGAGCCAAGGCAGAAGAACATGCGAGCGGAGCTGAATGGGCATGCACCCGAAACTGAAAAAACATTCCCTCCGCTCCGACCAGCACATGATCATCAGAAAGGGGCACAGATAATGGAAAAAAATACACCCCCCTAAACTAGTAGGAGCGGCGGTGTGTAATTCCGATTTTTTTTTTTTTTTATTCTGCACTGACTGTCTTTTAAATTGCCCCAGCCCCTGTTCAAATCCAATCCGGGGACAAAACCAGGGACAGATTTGATCCGGGGACAGTGTCCTCAATCCGGGGACTGTCCCCTGAAACCGGGGATGTCTGGTCACCCTATATTACAGACCCATTTTAAAGCAATCCAAGACATATTCTCAATGTCCATTATTTCCTGGCTCATACTTTCTAAGAACTTCTGGGTTCCACGGGCCCACCCGTTTCAAAGTCCTTTCATTTTTGGTAGCGTAAGGAAGGGTTATGACACCTTTTAAAGCGGAGCTCCACCCAAAAGGGAAATTTCTACTTTAAAGTATAACTATGGGTAAAACTTTTTTATATTTCAGATAGAGTAAGGGAGGGTAATAACCCCTGTCAGATTTTTTTTCACCATCTCTGTCTCATTGAGGAGATTTCCCTTCACTTCCTGTCCCATATCCAAACAGGAAGTGAGAGGATATTCCTGTTTTGGCTATAGGACAGGAAGTGGAGGGAAATCTCTCCCGTGGAATGGATGGCAAAAAATAAACCTTAAAGAGGAGCTCCAGTCTCCTGTGTAAATATTAAACGTCAACAGCTACTGTAGCTGTACAAACTGTAGCTGCTGACTTTTAATAAACAGCCACTCACATGTCTGCATGGAGTTTGCATGTTTTTCCTGTGCTTGCACAGTACTGTTTTCTTCCACACTGAAACATGCTTGTAGGTTATTTGTCTTCTGACTAAATTGGACCTAGTGCAGATCTAAAACTCCCACTGCAGCCTTCTATGGCATTGGTAACAGTCCACTGAGTTGCCAATGCAGCTCTGGTGTGTATTTAGACATGAAGCCACAGACAAATTAAGTCTGTAGCAGCAAACAAAGCTATTTATTTTTGGCTTGAAAATAATTAAAACTTTTAATAAGGGCTTGTAAAATTCACTTATTTTTTTACCACTCCATTTATACAGAAAGATTATATGGGTTATATAACCTTGCCCCATTTATTATTATTTTTTTTCTCCTCAGAGAACCCTTTTCGTGATTTACATATTTGTCTGCGTGTCTTAATTATATCCACAAGATGGCAGTAGAATACCACGATCTGTTCTTTACCTTGACTGAATATAGGATAGTTTGAAAATTAAAGTGCACCTGTGCCCAGACTATAGACATTAACCACTTCAGCCCCGGACCATTTTGCTGGTCAAAGACCAGGCCACTTTATGGGATTCGGCACTGCGTCGCTTTAACTGACATTTGCGCGGTCGTGCGACGTGGCTCCCAAACAAAATTGACGTCCTTTTTTTCCCACAAATAGAGCTTTCTTTTGGGGATTTTTGATCACCTCTGCGGTTTTTATTTTTTGCGCTATAAACAAAAATAGAGTGACAATTCTGAAAAAAATTCAATATTTTTTACTTTTTGCTATAATAAATATCCCCCAAAAATATATACATTTAATTTTTTCCTCAGTTTAGGCCGATACGTATTCTTCTACATATTTTTGGTAAAAAAAAATCGCAATAAGCGTATATTGATTGCTTTGCGCAAAAGTTATAGCGTCTACAAAATAGGGGGTAGTTTTATGGTATTTTTATTAATATTTTTATTTTATTTTTTACTAGTAATGGCGGCGATCAGCGATTTTTATCGTGACTGCAACATTATGGCGGACACATCGAACCCTTTGGACACATTTTTGGGACCATTGTCATTTTTACAGCGAACAGTGCTATAAAAATGCACTGATTACTGTGAAAATGACACTGTCAGTGAAGGGGTTAACCACTAGGTGGCGCTGTATGGGTTAAGTGTGCCCTAATGAGTGCTTCTAACTGTAGGGGGGATGGGCTGTGTGTGACATGTCACTGATCTCTGCTCCGATCACACGGAGCGGAGATCAGTGTCATTGTCACTAGGCAGAGCAGGGAGATGCTTGTTTAGCATCTCCCCGCTCTATCTCTCCGTGAGACGATCGCAAGCATCCCATCGGCGATCAAGTCCGCGGGACCCGCGGTCAAAATCACGGAGAAGGCGGCAGGGTCGCGAGCGCGCCGGCGGCGGCACGCGACCACACGGCGGCATCTTAAACAGGACATACCTGTACGCCCTTATGCCTGTCCATGCCATTCTGTCGATGTAAATATACAGGCGGCGGTCCTTAAGTGGTTAAAGGCTAAGTTCACCTTTTATTTTTATTTTTTTTATTCCAGCTCCCCTATGTACCAATATAACCTTTGTGTACTTTTTTTTTTGCAAAAATATCAAAGCTTTTCATAAAATCTACAGACACATACCTTACTGTCCCCCATCCATGATTCCAATTGTATCTATTGCTTCTGTCTTACGTCTTTACAGACTTTAGGTCATGACACAGGAAGGAGTTGACCAGCTGACCTCCTTAGCACACACTCTGCATCATCCACCCTCCCATTCCCAGCTGCATGTTTTTTTAAATGAAATGCAATCAGTGATCACCCCCGCTAGCGGACGAAAAAGGGTTAATACCGCCCGCAAACCGCGGCTATGGCCGCGGTTTGCGGGTGGTATTACCGCGGTGTCCCATTGATTTCAATGGAAAGGAGCGGTATACACACCGCTCCTTCACCGCTCCAAAGCTGCGGCTTGCAGGAGATTTTTTTTTTTCTCCTGCCAGCGCATCGCCTCAGTGTGAAAGCCCTCAAGCTTTCACATTGAGAATGCTGGGGCAGGAGTATTTCAGGCATTTTTTAATGCGCTATTTTTAGCGCTAAAACGCCTGAAATACGCCTCAGTGTGAAAGGGGTCTTAAGGAGATTGTACAATCAGATTGTATAGTGTATAGCCACCTTTTTATACACCTAAAATTACTAGTTGCGCTAGTACCAAAAAGCACCAAGCACCAAAAAAAAAAGAAGTTACTCCTTTTGAATTTTTGTATGTGCGTGCTATGATATATATATATATATATAAACCGTATATATTTTCATATAGAAAGCATTGTTTGAATTGTGGGTTCTATATGAATACCTATACAATATATGTAAACACTACTTACATTTTTGTTGCATTATAAAAACCGGTATAAATTGTCTTGATAACCATCCAATATAAATATCCCAGGAGTCTGCGGGTGGTACAGGCTATATCAGTCTCTCCTAGACAAGAAAGATGATAGTACCTATTGTCTTCATTGACACAACACTGTGTGACCAATGTACTGCCACTTCATTCTGCCTGGTGCTCCCCAGAGCAAGATACTAGGCGCAATTCAATGGTCAAAGAAGTCCTGCAAAGTAAACCTATAAAAAGAGGGGAAGGACAAATACACACACGTTAGGCTTAGGAGAGAGTCTGGGGGCTAGAGAGGATCTGATGGGGAGAGCCCGGAGAGAAGATAAGAATAGAGGGCTCCTGCTGAAGTTGGTGAGTAACGCTGTGAATCTTTGATTCAGGGGAGTAAATCTCTCTATTATTCCATTGATGATGATCCCATTATTGGACCATTACAGTATTTACAGTCACCACATATAATTGTGAAATAACAGAAAATATTTTACTTATATGAGGGATTCAATTCCTAACTATACTTTTGTATTACATAAGCCTTTTAACCCCCCCCCCCCCCCAATCCTCACCCTGTCTTACTGTCTCTGGGTAATCGTGGGTCATTAGAAGCTCTGTACTTGAGTTCTAAGGTTTTTCCATGTGTCCCAGCATTTTTGAGGGTGTCTGGCTCTGCCTTTTTGATATGTCCTTTTCCTTTTATTTAATGAAAAGCAAGGCATGGAGAAAGCTAGGAACACCCCCCCCGTAGCCTCTGTGATATATTAGCAGGCAGTGGGTTATTTAACTTCCCTAAATCAAAGTTATGCATATTTTGATAAACTGTTAACTTCAGCAACAGTTTTCTTGATTTCGGTTACATATATATTATGAGATCCTTTAGGTTCTCAACTCCTGTCCTCAGGAACCATTTACAGGCCAGATTTTATGCATTACCTTGGGGAGATGCAGACTAGAATACTGCAATCACTGAGCAGCAAATTATATTACCTGTCATGTATTTCAGTTATCCTGCAAACCTGGCATGTTGGGTCCAGGACAGGAGTTGAGAACCACTGCTTTAGATGATCCTCTTTTTCTTTTTTTTTTTTTGTGTTTCAGGAAAGCTTGGAAAGACATAAATATCTGAATGGGTTTGCACACAGTGCTGGAGATGCATTTTATGGAATTAACCAGTTTTCTGATTTGTCAGCCCAGGAGTTTTCAGGTAAGTTTTTAAAACATTATGGTATATTTGCCTTTTTGTTTTAGATACATGTTTTATTTATATGTGCACTGTGCAACTCGCCTTAAACCATCTGTATTCATTAATTTGTGCAGCAATGATATCAAGCAAACTATACCAAGTTCCTAGAAACTGAAACTTAGCTACCGCTTCCTGCCTCCTACATAATGACCAACGAGGGATGATGAAGGGGCAAAAGGGAGCAGGCAAATGCCCACATTGCCAATAGAGGCCCATTCAAACCTGTCTGCTCTGGGGAATTGTATTAATGTGTGTTGCATTACAGAAGCCTGTTAAGGCGCATCATGTTAATGAAACCTATAAATGGGCTGCCATTCTACAACTTTACAAAAATGCTGGTTTGGCCACATCTTGAGTATGCCATCCAGTTCTGGTCTCCAGTCCTCAGAAATGATGTGCTGGAACTGGAAAAAGTCAAGAGAAGAGTGACAAAACTCAGTTGTGAGGATCAACTACAAACATTAAACTTATTCTCCCTGGAGAAGAGACTCTTAAGCCCTGTACACACGATCGGTTTTACCGATGAAAACAGTCCGATGGATTTTTTTCATCAGACAAACCGATCGTGTATGGGACCCATCGGTCTTTTTTCCATCGGTTTTAAAAAATAGAACATGTTTTAAATTTTTTCGATGGATCAAAAACCGATAGCAAATTCCGATCGTCTGTGGGCAAGTCCATCGGATAAAAAACCCACGCATGCTCAGAATCAAGTCGACGCATGCTCAGAAGCATTATACTTCATTTTTCTTGGCTCATCGGAGTGTTTTACGTCACCGCGTTTGGAACGGTCAGTTTTTTGACTGATGGTGTGTAGGCAAGACTGATGGAAGTCAGCTTCATCGGTTTTCCGATGGAAAAATCCATTGGTTAAAAAACCATAGGAAATCTGATCGTGTGTACAGGGCTTTAGGCTACTTTCACACTGAGGCGCTTTGCAGGAGTTATAAAGCTAAAAATAGCGCCTTGAAAGAGCCTCTCCTTTCACTCCAATGTTAAAGCCCGAGGGCTTTCACACTGGAGCGGTGCGCTGGCAGGACGCTCAAAAATGTCCTGCCAGCTGCATCTTTGAAATCAATGGGCAGCGGCGTCGAACCGCCTGCACCACTGCAGCGGTGCTTTGCCGGTGGTTTTAACCCTTTTTCGACCGCTAGCAGGGGTTAAAAGCGCAAAAACGACAGCGCAACGCCCCAGTGTGAAAGTAGCCTTGGGAGGGAAAATTATGGAGATCTACCGGTATATATAAATAGTGATTCTAGCATAGGGAGGAAACTATTCAGTCTCCAATCACTCAAGAAGACATGTGGCCACTCCGTGAAGTTGGATGAGAAACCGTTTACCCATAAACTGCATAGGGTTTTTTTTACTGTTGAGCCTCATTCACACGATCGTATTTTCTGCGGAGAAAGCGTAGAACTTTTTTCCGAAGGGCGTTGGCCAAGATCTTGTCTTGCATACAAAGAATTGTCAGCCAACAAACACAAAACTACGTGGTTTTTCAGCTCTTTAGCGCCACCCTTTGGGCAACTTCTGCTAATGTTGTGTTATGGTGAGCATTGCTTCTGAGCATGCATGCTTGTACATTGGAGTTTTGTCCGACGGACTTGTGTACGCACGATTGGAAAATCCGACAACACACAATTGTTGGCAGACAATTTTAAAGCGTGCTATCCAACATTTGTCTGTGGAAAATCTGACAACAATTGTCCGATGGAGCATACAAAGGTTGGATTTTCCGCCAACAGCCTGTCATCACACAATTCCCGTCAGATAATCCGATCGTGTGTACGAGGCTTCAGAGTGGTATGGATGTGACACTACCTTCCACAATTGGTGGTGTCAGAGGGGAGTGTCGGTAACTTCCAAAAATTTTTTTAGATGGGCATCTAAGCAAAGACAATGTAAAAGGACATGGGAAATGGTAGTGACATAAACACACACATTTTTATTTTAATAAGTTTACAAAATCTAAGCGTAAATGTTAAAGTAAAGAAAATGATGGGGGGGATTTACTAAAACTCTGGGAAAATATACACAGGAGTAGAGTGTTATCGATATTTCACCACAACAGGCGGCATCCCCTCATTTAAATATTTTTGAAAAGCCATTTCATAATGAGACTTTGCATATGCCTCAAATGGTCAGCCACACTATTGCATAGTATAAAACATTTTATTACAAATCTATTTATTCCACAATGATTAAAAGTATGTCCATCCAGGGCTTGACAAATTTGCTTGGAATCTAGGAGCCAGCTAAAAAAGTTAGGAGCCAGGAACACGCCCCGTCCTGCCGAGCTCGCGCGCAGAAGCGAACGCATACGTGAGTAGCGCCCGCATATGAAAGCGGTGTTCAAACCACACATGTGAGGTATCACCGCGATTGGTAGAGCAATAATTCTAGCCCGCCCTAGACCTCCTCTGTAACTCAAAACATGCAATCTGTAGAATTTTTTAAACGTCGCCTATGGAGATTTTAAAGGGTAAAAGTTTGTCGCCATTCCACGAGCGGACGCAATTTTGAAGCGTGACATGTTGAGTATCAATTTATTCAGTGTAACATTATCTTTCACAATTGGGCTAACTTTACTGTTTTATTTTTTTATGAAAAAAAGTGTATTTTTTCCCAAAAAAGTGTGCTTGTAAGACCGCTGCGCAAATACGGTGTGACAGAAAGTATTGCAATGACCACCATTTTATTCTCTAGGGTGTTAGAATAAAAAATATATATAATGTTTGGGGGTTCTAATTAGAGTGAAGGAGAAGGCAGTGAAAACAGACAGGGGAAGCTCCATTAGCTCCATTAGCATTGCTGGTTGTCTTGCCATACCAACAGCTACCACAAGATGACGCCAGATCACAGAAGGAAGCATAGGCCTGCAAAAGGCGGCAAAGCCGTGGCCTCAATTACCGGCCGGCGCGGCCCGACGCGATCGTACGGCGGGGCACACGGAGACACAGGATACCCCAGCTGTGCCGCCCCAGGTCGCTAATTCTAGTGGCACCCGGGGTTTGTTGAACCCTGTGTCCATCAAGACAAACACTCTAAAAATAATTTTTCATAGCTTGCATATCCAGAGATCACAAACCAACTTCATTGAATGTTCTAGAAGGTTGAAAATAAGATCAATATGCATCGATGTATTTTGTTTTGTTTCCCGCTTCCTCAGGACCTTCCTTTTTGAAGTTGAGTATTCTCATGTACATATAAAACAAAAAATAAAACAAAAAATAAATAAATATAAAAAGTCCACATGCAGCGCTAATAAAAAGCAACAGTCTTTGAAGTATTGAAATAGGAAAAGATGATAATCCCTTTACCAGTTTTCAGTGTGTATAGGGAAGCACACCACATCACGTGAGAATCAAATCTGCTTACCAGCAAGTGATAGGAATTTAAATGATAACTTCCCAAGGGATCACATCTGCACTCGTCAATCACCAGTAAGTAGATGGTTAAAGAGGAAGTAAACCCTCACTAAAAAAAAAAAAACACCCTGCAAGAGAAAGGCATAATGAGCTAGTATGTATAGCATACTAGCTCATTATGAATTACTTACCGGAGATCGAAGCCCCCGCAGCGACCCTCGTTCACCTCCTCCGTCGCCGCCATGATACCCAAAGTGACTTCCGGGTATTGGTGCTCCGGCGCTGTGACTGGCCGGAGCAGCGATGACGTCACTCCCACGCATGCACGCGGAAGCCGGCAGTGACAGCATGATCGCCTTTACTAACGACACACTCATGCGCCTTAGATATCGGTGCCCGTTTTTTTGGGAAAATATCTCCTTAACCGTGTAGGTTAAGGAGATATTTCTTGCACCTACAGGTAAGCCTTAATCTAGGCTTACCTGTAGGTCTAAGTGGTCTGTAAGGGTTTACAACCACTTTAAATACCAAAGCTTGCATCCATTCACTTGTCCCAGGCAGCAACAAAGCAGTAAACTTCGAGCAGTCAGTGGGCGTTTCACCCAATCATGGGGATCTCATCACCAAATGGAAATAAAGCAGCATATAGTAAAGCACGTTTCACTTGTGAAAGGATTTATTGTAGCAACTTACATGTACAGTCAATAAGCACGATCATCGTAAAACAAAACAGCCGCGGCATTCAGCGTGCTTGTGTCTCATAGCCAGCATGACATGTTTCGTCCGAGTGGATATCATCAGAGGCGTGGCTCTACCACATAAGCACGCCCTTTTAAGTGTGTCAACTGGTGACGCGATACCTACCTGGTTTTTATTGTTTTAACATATAAAACAAAGCTGAAGGAGTTTATACAGAAAATAAACATCAAGTTATGTAAAATCAACCAATCAAAAAAGTAAGGTTATACAATTAAATGGATATAATCTAATAGTAACCTATCCTCCAAGGTAAGGGGCACAATATATATATATATATATATATATATATATATATATATATATTATACTGTATAAGCGAGAGGCTTGATTGGCACGATTTCCTCTTTGTTTTGGAAGTTAATTATTGATTCTGAGGCAGAGGCGAACTTTGTTATATGTATATGTGTGCGGGTGTAATTTTTTATTTTATTTTTTGTCCCTTCATTTGAAGGATAGCTTACACAAGGTGCGAGCAGACAGATATACTGACAAGTCTGCAGGAGTCCTGCATGGCAGGGACTGGGACTGGTGCAATGCTTTGCAGGCTCCAAGGAAAAAAATAATAATTAATGCCCTTTTTTTTTTTTTTTTCTTTTTTTTTTTTGCTGCAAAAAGATGTGCATTTATAATTTTTTCAAAAAGGTGAACTTATCCTTTAAGTAGTGGAGATGATTGGGACACTAGGACTATGCTGTTCTCCTTTGTGCATAGTTTTGACAAGAGTGGGCTTTTTTTATTTTATTTTTCTGTTTATTTATAAATACTTATTAAAAATTCCACACATTCATTAGTACGGGACCTGGGGCTCTCAGTGAGATCCCGTTCTCTGTGCTGGGAGCATGCTGTGCGGCACGCTCCCAGCACAAAGACAGATACGCATATATAAGCGACCCCATGGCAAAAAGCCCAGGGGTTTATATACAATAAATCAAAACAAGACCTATAAATATACGCCACCATCCAGGCACCCAACAATCGAATTGCTAAGTACAGCGTACACATTTACAATACACCCATATGTACCTGAGCTCGGCTCATGGCTCTTAAGAAACTAAACAATAAATGACTATTAAATTTCTTCTATATAACATGTATATGTTGTTTGGGAGGATTATACACAGAGCCCCGCATAATTTTCTTATTTGGACATTTGACACTACAAACAGAATGCAACAGTTAACTTACCGTATTTAAAAATGCATGTTATCAGTGACTACTGTATGTCCAAATTGTATACTACTAATTTGACAATGGGCAGGACCATTCTGAATAATGATCCACATCACTGAAGCACACAGTAGCTTAAATGTTTTAACTCTGCCATTTTCTGCTATGGAGTTAAATTTGCTGCCCCACAGGTACTTGGATCCTGTCTACATACATGACAAATGTTTGTGAACAACCTAACGTTGAAAACTTGATGCAAATATGGGATACATTGTTGCTGACATCCATCGTTAAATGCTAGTCATAATGATCTCTTTTCCTTCATTGAGTCGTGGAATCAAAACACGCAAGGATGCATGCAGTAAATTTAAAGCAAACTCTTATGCCCCGTACACACGGTCTGACTTTTTACCGGCCAAAATCGCATTGGAATTCCGACGAAATTCCATCGGAGTAATAGATAACATGTTCTCTATCTAAACTCCGACGGAATTCCTCAGAATTTCCGATGGAAAAACTCAGATGGGGCATACACATGGTCGGAATATCCGATTGGAAAAAGTCCGTCTGACTTTTTCCATCGGAAATTCCGATCGTGTGTACGGGGCATTACTCTTCATCACCACAGCAGCTAAACAAACCATTGCGAAAGCATGGAAATCTCCCTCCCTGAATATCCTAACAATGAAACACAGAATCACTCAAGCAATGATCCACGCTAAAACTAAAGCTGTCATTCTAGACAAGTTTACTTCTTACAAAAGATTTTGGAAGCCCTGGATTACCCACTACTTCCCAATTTTGACATATCTCTCTTACAGACATAATCTACTAGCTACCCCACCTATGGTCCTCCTTTCTCTTTGTTTCCATAACCTTCCAAGCCACCCTTTTCTTTTGCTTTCATTTTCCATCTACACCCCCCCCCCCCCAATGGTCCCCGAGAATGCTCTATGTCTTGCCCTGCTCATATGGGTGACCACAACACCCTCCTCCTACTTTTTGGTTACACGGCTATGAACAGATTTTGTTGGTGGCCCTCAGGCTTCCTCCTTAGGTGTATTTGGAGGTACCCTGGTTTAGTTATTAATATCCTTCTTCCTCCTCCCCCCTCTGAAGCACCTAATTGTACCTTAATAGGGTGTCCTTACTCCTGACTATGGGTGAGCCGAACACCCCCCGGTTCGGTTCGCATCCAGAACATGCGAACAGGCAAAAAATTTGTTCGAACTCCGTTAAAGTTCATGAGACACAAACATGAAAAATCAAAAGTGCTCATTTTAAAGGTTAATATGCAAGTTATTATCATAAAAAGTGTTTGGGGACCCGGGTCCTGCCCCAGGGGACATGTATCAATGCAAAAAAAAGGTTTAAAAACTGCCGTTTTTTTGGGAGCAGTGATTTTAATAATGCTTAATGTGAAACAATAAAAGTATGTGTGTAAAGTAGCGCATGTTTCCCGTGTTTAGAACTGTCCCTGCACAAAATGTCATTTCTGAAGGGAAAAAAAGTAATTTAAAACTACTCGTGGGTTTCCCGTTATGCGCTAGAGGGGGCAGGGTCACCCGTACATGTCATTGGGTAACCCCGGAATTTCCCCATTGTGTCAAAGGGGGCGGGGTCACACGCGCAAGTGACGGGTGGCCCCGCCCTCAGCTATAAAAGAACTGTCACGGAGGGAGAGTGTCATTCCGTGGGTACCTCCCATGGAGAGAGGATCGAGTCAGCTTTTTTTTTATTTCTCCGTATCGCTCGAGAGAGGATTACATAGTTGGAATTTTTTTTTTTTTTTTTAATAAAGGACTTGTCCCAACTGTGTCTGTGGTTTTTAAAATTTTTTACACTTTTTTTGTGAAATGGTAGGAGTACAATGTACCCCGTTACCAATTCACATAGGGAGGGGCGGAATCTGGGGGTCCCCTTTGTTAAAGGGGGTTTCCAGATTCCGATAAGCCCCCCGCCCACAGACCCCCACAACCACCGGGCAGGGGTTGTGGGGATGAGGCCTGGTACAGTTCAGGAGGGGGGGCGCTCTCTTGTCCCCCCCTCTTTTCCTGCGGCCTGCCAGGTTGTGTGCTCGGATAAGGGTCTGGTATGGATTTTTGTGGGGAACCCCACGCCATTTTTTATTTTTTTTATTTTGGTGCGGCCCCAAGGCAATTAAAAAAAAAATTGGTGCAGGGTTCCTTTTAATATCCATACCATACCGGAAGGGCCTGGTAATGGAATTTGGGGGACCCCACGCATTTTTTTTTTGGTTTGCGGTTCCCTTTTAATATTCATACCAGACCCAAAGGGCCTGGTAATGGACTGGGGGGGAACTATGTAGTTTTTTTTCAATGACTTTTATCTGTATTGCCGGGACCCGATAATTCATTAATAGCCGCGAGTAGTTTTAAATTACTTTTTTTCCTTTTAGAAATTACATTTTGTGCAGGGACAGTTCTAAACACGGTAAACATGCAATACTTTACAGGCATACTATAGACACCCCCCAGGTACGAAATTTAAAGGAATATTTCACTTTTATTGCTTCACTTTAAGCATTATTAAAATCACTGCTCCCAAAAAAACGGCAATTTTTTAAAACTTTTTTTTGCATTGATGCATGTCCCCTGGGGCAGGACCCAGGTCCCCAAACATTTTTTATGACAATAACTTGCATATTAACCTTTAAGATGAGCATTTTTAATTTCTCCCATAGACTTTTAAAGGGTGTTCCGCGGCTTTCGAATTTGCCGCGAACACCCCAAATTGTTCGCTATTCGACGAACGGGCGAACAGCCAATGTTCGACCCGAACATAAAGCCCATTCCTACTCCTGACTCTATTTGTCTACTCCTGACTCCGACCATACTGTGTAACCTATTCTCCTCCCACCAGAGGGCCCGCCCTCTAATGTCATCCACTGTTTAATCCTACAAGCCTGGCCAAGGCCCCTTCCTTGTTTAGTTTTTTTTTTTTTTTCCTTCTCTTTACCGTACTAAATATTGATGACATATACTGTGCCGGATTATTGTACATGAATCTAACCTCTTTCTGACTCCAATGTATCGACGTACACTGTTATATTTCAATAAAATATTTGAACAAGTTAAAGCAAACTCAGAACCTCTAATCTGCATACTTCTGCCAGAGAAGCCACTGGATGAGCATGCCAGACAACTTGTATTTTCAGGAAAGCTCAACAGTGAGAGGTTCTTTAAGCAGAACACAAAGCAGAATCTATGCAGCACGTGTGGCAAATTTAGAAAACCATGTTTTCATAAAGTATAGACTAATTAAAGTGCTGAGCAAGCAGATTGCTATCGCTTGTACTGTCTGTTATATATTTGCCATATTTATACTTTGCGTTCTTTCTTTAGACATTTACTTGAAGAGCTACCCTGCTATGAAAGACAATTACATTGTTCCTAATGAAACCTTTTCAAGTGAAAATGCACTGCCATTGCGATTTGACTGGAGAGACAAAAATCTTGTGACATCAGTGAAAAATCAGATGGATGTAAGTTCCAAGAGTCCTTTCTGTCTCGCTTTTGTTCTCCAGTGAATGGATGTGCATTGTTGTCACAAAACATGTATTTGTGGGAGTGTTGGACCCCTTTCACACTGAGGGCGTTTTGCAGGCGCTATAGCGTTAAAAATAGCGCCTGCAATCCGCCCTAAAACAGCTGCTCTATTCACTCCAGTGTGAAAGCCCGAGGGCTTTCATACTGAAGCTGTGCGCTGGCACGGCGTTAGAAAAAGTCCTGCCAGCAGCTTCTTTGGAGCGCATTAGGAGCGGTGAACTCACCGCTCCTAAGGTGCTCCTTGAAATCAATGGTCAGCGCCGCCGTACCGCCAACAATATGCCGCTGTAGCAGCGCATTGCGGGCGGTTTTAACCCTTTCTCGGCTGCTAGCGGGGGTTAAAACACCCCGTTAGAGGCCGAAATGCGGCGCAAATCTGACGGTAAAGCGCCGTTAAAAATAGCAGCGTTTTACCGCCACCGTCGGGTGGCACAGTGTGAAAGGGGTCTAAAATGAACATGTTTATTCTTTATAAAAGTGTTAACCAGTCACATCTCCATGTCTTCATTTTCATTTTTACCAAAAACCCGCTCATACAGTTTTATGCATCATATTGCTCTGCTGGCCATGCATTGTAAGATTTCCCTGTGAGACTGAACAAGAGAAATCTATTAATTCTCCCATCCACACTAAACAGTCTGAATGGAGGAATCTTCTTGTTGGCTATTGTATTCAGACAGGTGGCACCCACAGTAGTCAGAATATCCAAACAGTGGTTGCATCTTTTTTTTTTTTTTTTCTAGTTCATCAAAAAACAGTCAAAATGTTCTCTGTGTATGGCCAGCTTTATGTTTCAAATTAAGTTCACTATTTGTTGCTGTGGAAAATAATCACACTTGGGTACCCAACTGTTTACTTTACTGGATTAGGTTAGGTCTGTTTTTTGCATGTAAAAATAAAGAATACTAAAGATACAATAAAGTAGAACTACTGTGCATCTTGTAAGTTTCCAAAAGATTTAAAGGGTACAGTGTGTTTGCTTCGTCATTGAAGCCGTTAGGTGTAAGCAAGCAGCCCAGCTGAGAGCATGTCACAGCCTTGCAGCAACGGAGAGAGGTTCCCCTATCTGACTCCCAGAGCACAAAACGACTGACAGTCCTGAGCCAAATCTACTTTACCCAAAATTTAAAATAGAGAATACTCTCTAAGTGCTGGTAGGCTATTCAAGCAACTGATATCTAAAACGGAACTACCGCTTTTGTGTAGACTTTAACTTGAAATCCTTGGGAGTTCTTGCTGTGGATCTGCTATAACTTTTTTTATGAGAATGCTGCTTTTTTAACATTTTGGTGACATTGCAGTAATCTAGTATTATATCCAGTTTACAAAACTCTGTAATTATTTTAGCTTTTATTTTTCAGTGTGGTGCTTGCTGGGCTTTCAGCATAGTTGACACGGTGGAGTCTGCCTATGCTATCAAAGGACACCCTCTGACGGAGCTTAGTGTACAGCAGGTCATTGACTGTTCGTACATGGACAATGGCTGCAATGGTGGATCCACGCTCAGTGCCTTGAAATGGTTATATCAGGTTGTTTGATTTTCCTTTCTCCCATATTGACATAATTTGTCCTTCATAGAAGAGCACAAGACACCAGTTAGGTATACATTAACTCACATTAAAGTCACAGCAATAGACATTCAGTCAGGTTTGCTAACACCTTCTATTCTTCAGCACTACACTTCTATTTGAGGAAACCTGCGATGAGTGGTGTGACTATTACTTTTATATGTCAACACAGATTGCTGAAGCAAGAAGTGCATTAGGGAGAGGAGAGAGGGGGTTTTCCTTTTTTTTTTTTGTTTTGTTTTAATGTGTTAGTCTGTAAGTATTTTTTCTTTTTATTATTATATTTTTTGATATTATTGGTGGTTGTATGTAAAGGCATGTATAATTATACATTTTTATATACTAATGTTAAGTTTGTATGTTTTAAAAAAAAAAAGAAGTGCATTTCCACTAAGAGAAAATGTAAAATAGTTGAAAAGCATAACCTGCAGTATTTCAGAGTTCATAAAAGGTGTAAGACTTCAATTAGGCCTTAGGAAGTTGGCTCCTCCCTTGTTAAAGAAGGAGCTTGGGGTAAATAAATAAAACAAACATACTCGCCTCAATGCTGCATCATCGGTACGATCCCTGGCCGGCTCTAAGCCTGAGAGCTGAGCGATCAAATGACTGCTGACCGCTCAGTTCTCGGTGGGCCCTGAGCTGAGAGCAGTCACTTCCAGTCACTGCTTTTTTGCTCTGCCTCTCTGGCGCTAACTGGAGCACCAAGCTGGTGAGGGGGATGGGAGAAGCTGGCTTTGGCTTTCACCTACGCGCTAAGGGCCGGAGGCATCTGGATAGATCTCGACAATATGGGATCCTTCCAAAGCCTAGAGCAGCTCTGTGACAGTTTTAGCCTGCTAGAGCATCTCTGGATCACAGGAGTGCAAATGTACCCAGAAGAGAAGTATGACCAAAAAAGCTTTGACAATACTTTTTCATTTTAAAATAAAATAGTGTATTTGTGGGCAAAAATAAAAATCTGGCATGCAATGTGGCCTTAAATTCACGTCTTTTCTAGCATAGTTTTAAGTATTGAGTTTGTCAAGTTGCAAAATGTACCCTATACCAATGCAGCTAGACTACCTTTATTGCAGTGACACAATTTCTAGGTCGTTTAGCAGTGATGTCACTGGTAACCGTGTCTTTAGCTGTCAGCTACAAGACAACTGTGCCTTTCTTAGAATGGCGTTTGACTGCTGTGTCCTTTTTTATGACGACCTCATTTCTGCAAAGGAATGCATGCATCCACAAATGCATGCACCTTGTCTGAGAAATAGGAAAAAAAAAAGTTTTCTTTTAATAGTAAGCAAGCATTTTGCCTAGTGTTTGAAAGGGTATGATGATGGCAATCTGACAAAGACCTCATAGTGATTTTAGAGCTTCTTTAACACTCCTAAAGCTTATTTTTAGTTGCAAAAATATCTAATGAATTACTTTCATATAATTTATTCTGAATTGGTTGACATTTCTTTTTAGCTCTCTTCATTATTTAAAATATTTACCAATCATATTTATGTTTTGTTTAAGTCTCAAACTAAACTGGTGAGGTCCTCGGTATACCCCTTTAAATCACACACTGGATCATGCTATTATTTTCCTGCGACCGAATATGGGGTGTCCATAAACGGATATCATGCCTATGACTTAAGGTAAACTCTTTTCTGATCATCAATCTGTATGTTGTATTTTCATCACAAAATACAGAGTACTTAGTATTCATGACTACTTGGGTTATGCTGCCACCTTTAGGTGAATGGAGACTGGACAAAAAAAACATGAATCTCAGACATAACCCCTCCCAGTTCCACTAAACCTGTCTTTAACTACTTGGAGCCCGGGCCATAGTCAAATGACAGCCACAAGGCGGCTCCTCAGGGCCGGGAGGCCATCTATTGACAGTCTCGGCTCCTCCGGCCACTGGGGGGGGACGCGCGCGAGTGCCTGGCGGCCGCAATGTCCGCCAGGTACCCGCGATCGCCCGTTACACAGCCAAGGATGTGGATCTCTGTGTGTAAACACAGAGATCCGTGTCCTGTCAGGGAGAGGAGACCGATGCTGTGTCCCTTGTACATAGGGACACAGATCGGTCACCTCCCCCAGTCAGTCCCCTCCCCCCACAGTAACAATCACTTCTAGGGAACACATTTAACCCCTTCCTCGCCCCCTAGCGTTAACCCCTTCCCTGCCAGTCACATTTATACAGTAATTAGTGCATATTTATAGCACTGTTCGCTGTATAAATGTGAATGGTCCCAAAAATGTGTCAAAAGTGTCCGATATGTCTGTCATAATATCGTAGTCCTGACAAAAATCCATTACTAGTAAAAAATAATAATAAAAAAAATGTCATAATTCTATCCCCTATTTTGTAGGTGCTTTAACTTTTGCGCAAACCAATCACTATACGCTTATTGCAATTTTTTTTTTTACCAACAATATGTAGAAGAATACGTATCAGCCTAAACTGAGAAAGAAAATATATTTTTTTTTTTTTAAATTGGGATATTATAGCAGTTAAGTTAAGTTAAAAATATTGTGTTTTTTTTCAAAATTGTCGCTCTTTTTTTGTTTATAGTGCAAAAAATAAAAACCGCAGAGGTGATCAAATACCACCAAAACAAAGCTCTATTTGTGGGGAAAAAATGACGTCAGTTTTGTTTGGGAGCAACATCGCACTACCGCGCAATTTTTATTCAAAGCGTGACAGTGCTGAAAGCTGAAATTTCGCCTGGGCAGGAAGGGGGTATATGTGCCCAGTAAGTAAGTGGTTAAGTGATGAATGTGCCTCACTGTGTCTCTAGCCTCGTACACACGGCCGAGATTCTCGTCGAAAAAAACATGTCGTTTTTTTCGACGAGATTCTTGGACAAGAAACTTGTCCCGGCCGAGTGTACACACGCTCGATTCAAAGAACCCGCGGTTCTTTGAATGGAGGGTACGCGGTGACGTCATCGACTACGACGAGCATGCGCTCGTCACATTCGATGCCGTCGCCGCCATCTTGGTATACCCTACCTATGCCTAGGAAGCTACCGCGCATGCGTCAAATTCATTTCGAACATGCGCGGGCTTCCGGGAGGACAGGTAAGTGTACACACACTCACTTTTCTCGTCGAGAAACAGGCTGACGAGAATCTCGACGAGAAAATAGAGAGCAGGTTCTCTATTTTCTCGTCAAGATTACTTGTCGGTTTTCTTGACGAGAAACCATACACACGAACGAGTTTCTCGGCAAGACATCTCTGCCAGCAAGTTTCTTGCTGGTTCTTGCCGAGAAACTCGGTCGTGTGTACGAGGCCTCTCTCTCTCTCTCTCTGAATATCTCTTTCAGGGGCTTTGTTTTTGTACATCCTGGCCTGTTCTTTACACCCTTGGTGAGGCAGAGGTGGGCTTTTTTTTTCAGATCGGCCACTGCAGCCAGCAGGCCAAAAGGGACTGAGCCGTGGATCCCACATGTAAAATAAGAAACAGCATGAAATTCTACCGATTGGCACTGGACCCTATCTCTTGGATACAGTGTACCCACTGACATTGCTGGCAGGGTGCTCTGCAGGTTTAGGACAGTAGAGAAGTGAATCCTTTTGAAGGCCCCGTGGGGAGTGCGTCCACCATGATGAGTGAAATATTGGGCCCGATGCCTTGCAACTATTGACTGGTGGGTGCCTCTGCTGTATAGTGGAACAGTGTAGCTGTTCCCCTGCGTATTTTGTAATTTTTGGGCAGTTATTAAATGAACCGACATTCAGCAGTGGAGATACGATAAAGGGGGCGGTCTGGCATGCTTGCGCAATGACATTATCACACACGTTTGTGCATGCGCAGGTGCCATTTTCCCAAATTCTTGTATGCAGTACACCTCCTTCAAAGCTCCTGAGTTACAAGGTGTCCAGATACCTAATCACACCGCGAAAATAAGGGTTAGAACACTTGTCTATTGAGGGTGACTGCTATATACTGTAGGTGGTCTGGGTTAGATTGAAACTCCTTTCAACTTGGTGGCTGCTCTCTCGGGCCTCACAGGCCTTGTTTACCCCTTAGCAAGCCATGGCCTAGTGCAGGCACAGAGGTGAGGCGAAAAATTATTAGATGGGTTCCCAAACTCCTCTGTCAGGTAAGGAGGACCCTTTGCAAAGTTCGCCCTGTAATGGCTTTCCTAAGGGTCAAATTAGTTCTGAATCCCTGCCCTTGCCTGGTATTACCTGGTATTTCCACTATCTCAGGGGCACAATCCTCCTTCCTTTGTGTCAAGGGAGTAATTTCTGAAGCCATATCTAGGCTGGGTGATCAGCTTTTAAGGGTTCTCACTGGCTTGGTGTGCCTGGGAAGCAAACTTAGTTGCTCTTCTTCACCCCTGCCTCGTTTACAGGAGGATGAGGTGTTGAAGAAAAAAGGAAGAAGAGTAAACTGTGGAGGATCAGGAATCCTCCGTGGTCAAGTCCTCCCAGGAGGAGTCTCAAGGTCCAGGACTGACTGAAACACAAAAGACCACTGTGGGCTTCCTGGCGGTTGTGGTATGAACTAACCTTTAAATGATACTAAAGGTTCGTATTTTTTTGGTTTAAAAATAACAAACATGTTTTACTTACCTGCTTTGTGCAGTGGTTTTGCACAGAGCAGGCCGGATCCTCCTTTTTTCGGGTCCCTCTTTCGTGCTCCTGGCCCCTCCTTCCTGTTGAGTGCCCCCACAGCAAGCAGCTTGCTATGGGGGCACCTGAGCCAAGCCGCAGCTCCATGTGTCCATTCAGACACAGAGCCGAAGCCCGCCCCCCCCTCTCTCCTTATTGGCTCACTGACTTTGACAGCAACAGGAGCCAATGGTGCTTCGCTGCTGTCTTAGCCAATGAGGAGGCAGAGTTCTGGACAGCCCAGTCTCTCGTGCAACATCGCTGGATTGAGATGGGGCTGAGGGGGGCTGCTGCACACAGAAGGCTTTTTATCTTAATGCATAAAATGCATTAAGATAAAAAACCTTCTGCCTTTACAACCACTTTAACAAACGGCTGCCAGAATCCTCTTTGCTTAAAATCACTTGGTTTGGGTTCTGGCGGCCACCCAAAAGCTCACCCTGAGAAGGTGTTCTAACCACCAAAGTTGCGCACCAGTACCCAATGGAGGCGGAATGTTACAAGAAATGGTGTTCTCTGGATGTTGACCAAGCTTTTTCCTACTTGAATAAGACCCTAGCAGTCTTGGTGAATGAGTTCACGGTCTTTAAAGACACCAGATATAAGAGGTTCTGGGAGTAAGCATCCAGCATTTTTCACATCCTACCAACCAGTCAGGACGTTGGAGTTGCTAATTAGGAGATTTTTAGCCAGGTTTCTGAGGGAAACGAAATGGCCAACATGTAAATCAAAAAAATGATTGATATTTCAAAAAGCTGCACAGATTTTAAAATATCTAATGAGGTCCGTTTGACTGCATAGGCTATTTTCTTGAAAAAGTGAATTTTAGCCTTTAAGGGTCTCCAGAGGTTCCCGAAAGTACAGAAATTCAGGAGTCCACCTGGTCAGTGATTGTTTTATTCCACCAGGGAATCTTCCTGGCGTCAGTGAATATCAGAGATGCCTTCCTTCACATCCTGATTTTCTGGACTCACCAATGATTTCCGTGATTTGCAATGGAGGATCAACACTGTCAGCTTATTGTGAAACAGAGAAAACAAGCCACCCAAAAGATGTCTCTGCTTCAGCATAGTATAATCAAGCTGACACCACACACTGAAACCCCCCCCCCCCCAAGAAAACAATGTGCTAATGCATTTTACCCATCACATGTTTAATCATATAGAACTAAGTCGGTTTTACAGCAGAGTGGAGCGTGGAAATCTCCTGAAGCTTTGTCACCTGGCTGTTGCACAAGAGGAGGAAGAGCATGCAGGAAGCTTTGGAGTGGTGATAGGCGCTGGGATTGCTGAACTCTTGGTTTGTGGTGTTTCACTTCAGCCTGCCCCTGGACCCAAAAGTGTTTACTAAGGTGTTGGCGTCCGGATCTGGGGCTGTTGAGGGGGTACCTGGATGACCTGCTGCTCCGGGAGCAATCGGGCCAGAAACTAATGTCAAATGTCCAGCAGATGGTACAAGTTCTGGAGATTTTCAGCTGGGTGCTGTACCTTTAAAAGTCTGGAGTACTTGGGCTTAGTACTCGACACCGCACAGGTGAAGTAAAATGCCTGTCACTTCAAGCCCTGCTGGAGTCCCTGAGGAAAGTCCCTAATTGTGGACCTGCATGATAGCCACCTTTGATGCAGTCCCCCATGCCCAGTTTCACTCTAGAGCTCAGCAGCTCAGTATCTTGTCGGTATCGGACAAACTTTAGGAGTCCTTGGATCTACCATTGCACCTGACTCCCAAGACCAGGACAACTCTGGAATGGTATACTTTCACGCAGATGCTGAATACTGGAAAATCCTTCTGATGAACTGGAAAGCCTTGAAGATGGATGCCAGCCTGTTAGACTGGGGAGGTGTGCTGGAAAACCTATTGGTTCAGGGAACATGGCCATCAGATAATATCTGTGACACAAAGCATCGGGAAGGAGTCAGTGATTTTCTACTTTCGGTCGTAGCCGAGATCGGAAGGTCTTGATTAGCTCGATGCTGATAATTACAATTTTATATGTACGGTAAGTTGCTGCTGTCAAATACATTTGGTTTTATTGAAATATTACACTATGGAGATTTCCTTTTATCTTCTATGAGTTGTAAATGAAGGAGAGTGGAGGAGTCTAATGCCGCGTACACACGATCATTATTCACGGCGGTTAAAAAACCGCCGTGAATAATGTCATTAAAAACGAGGGAACGGCTTGTTCCCCACACACGGTCGTTTTTCACGTCGTTTTTTCTCTTGTCGAGAAAAACGACTGTCTGTGGGCTCCGCGGCAGTGTTTCCCATAGGGAAACACTGCCACGGAAAACATGTCGAAAAAAACGATGAGAAAAATTAGAACATGTTCTAATTTTTCTCGTCGAAAAAAACGACAGAAAGCCCACAGACGATCGTTTTTCTCGTCGAATGGGAAAAATTTTGTTTTTCTCGACGAGAAAAACGGCCGTGTGTACGTGGCATTAGGAGAACATATTTAACATAGAGGGAAAACACTGCTTCTTCCTATTCACTGCTATTACTGCAGCTAACCGTGTCTGACACTCCAAGGAGAAGATTGGGAATCGGATAGTATCCTCATGATTTTTATCTACCTAAAGCGCCGTCTTTACTTGAGGTGAGAGGCTGGGGCACACATGTGGTGGATTACGGATGATGGTGAAGGAGATTATGACTACACATTAAGAATTGAAGCTTATTTGAAATTTTGATTATTACTCTTTTTTTTATTGCACGTCTCGCTGACCTTGGCGATTTTGTTTGAGGCAATGCACTTTCTGAACTTTTATGAATTTAATTTTTTATTTATTTATGGACTTTGAAGTTTTACATATTTAATCAATTGCACATGCACTTTTTACACTGAATATTGACTTGAAGTGGAATTCAATATATTTAATTTATTTTTTTGATTTGCTTATGCATTATTCTATTCACATTTATTGAGTTAGCGACACATATATCTTATTTTATTTACTATTCTGTGGGGACACATTTGCTTATGTTGGCTGCCACTCTGCATTTATTTATTTGGTTTGCGCATCAGACTATTTTATATTCACGTGCGTTTTTTACCAGGACAAGGTGATGTTGAGGCTTTGGTCCTAGTATCATCTTTCCTCTTGAATCAGGACATTGTTTTGTCATCTTTTTGTCTTAATCTTAAACATCCACAGGAGAAATTGCTTCACACATTGGATGTTGTTAAAGTTGTTTAAGTTTATCTGAAGATGACTGCTTTTTGTCAGTTTGTTTCCCTGTTTGTTTTAGCTGAAGGTTCTCGCAGGGGTCAGGCTGCTTCTTGATCCACTATCTCTAGGTGTTTTTTGTCAGCTCATTTCTCAGGGCTATGGTATCAAGTGCAAGATTCCTTTTTTCCCAGCCAAGGCTCATTCCAAAAGGAGTGTGAAGCCTCGTACACACGATCAGATATCCTATGGATTCTAATCCGATGGTTTTGTCCATCAGTAATCCGATGAAGCTGTCTTCCATCAGTCTTGCCCACACACCATCAGTCAAAAAACCGACCGTTCCAAACGCTGTGACGTAAAACACTCCGATGAGCCGAGAAAAATGAAGTTCAATGCTTCTGAGTATGCGTCGACTTGATTCTGAGCATGCGTGGGTTTTTTATCCGATGGACTTGCTCATAGACGATCGGAATTTGCTATCGGTTTTTGATCCATCGTAAAAATTTAAAATATGTTCTATTTTTTAAAACCGATGGAAAAAAGACCGATAGGTCCCATACACGATCGGTTTGTCCAATGAAAAAAGTCCATCGGACTGTTTTCATCGGTAAAACCGATTGTGTGTACAGGGCTTCAGAAGTTCTACCAGGTAGATGTTTACATCTCTGTTTATGCCAGTTTTAAATGAAAGGTCTTGCAGGCAGCTTTGTAGTGGAATTGCCCCCTCTTCTTCTGTTTTGGGTTTTGGGCATATCTGCCTTATCTCTGTTGCTCACCCCTCATGTTCATTGCTTTGGGACATTCCAAGTAGACATGAATATTATCTCCTCTGTATCCTGTGATGTATGATTTAAGAAATTAAGATTTTTGGTTTACCTGTAAAATACTCTTGTTCGAGTCCATCACAGGATGCAGAGATACCTCCCTTCTTGTTTGCTCACCTTTTGCTTGCTACAAGTCTTAAGCCTGGTACACACAATCGGATTTTCTGCGGACAAAGCATAGGACTTTTATCTGAAGGGTGTTGGCTGGGAACTTGTATTGCATACAAACGGCAAAGAATTGTCGGCCAACAAACACAAAACTATGTAGTTTTCATCTCTTTAGCGCCACCCTTTGGTCAACTTCTGCTAATGTTGTGTTATGGTTAGCATTGCTTCTGAGCATGTGTGTTTGTACTTTGGAGTCTTGTCCGAAGGACTTGTGTAC